>OX439388.1:10254042-11716542 GCA_949319315.1 Zelleria hepariella
CAATTATTTGGAGCACCAAAGGGCCAATTTCGGTCACGCGTAGTAAGCCAATTTCCGTTATCTATTTCGCTAAATCAATGGTTAACACACTTTCATCTGCGTATACTATACTCTGATGGACTCAAGCAGAAATAACAGCAACTTTAGCTGTTCGCCGTGAGCTTCTGGCCCACTTCAAGGCCGAAGTCCTCCGCAGCTATAGTTGGTGCTTACGGTAAATATATTGAATGTTGTAGCTAATCCGTAAATAATCCAGTACAGAGAACGGGCGTTCCACAAGGAAGTTTATTTGATATTTATGAACATTTAACCAGGTGAGCTATCAACAAGTAGGTCCATGTCGATGCAAAATTTTTAATATCTTCCCTCCGTTATAATAAGCTAGGTGTATGACGACGTCTGCCTCTGCAAGGTCCTAGAGCCGTGGTTCCTAACCTTTTCAGTCCCACCACCCCTTTGATCTCCTTGGAATCTCTTTGATCTTACCCCCTTCAAAATGTTATCCAAGTAAACAATAGCAGTTAATTATTTTCTTACATATTAAAGCAATTTTCTTTTTTTTTTTCCAATAATGTGATTATGATTGATTGATTTGAAAAGGTTTCTATTGCTCCGTATTCTAAAGTTTTTTTCTTTTTTTTCGCTCTGAAACGGCAATATAATTATTATAGTTGTTTGTCAACCCGAAAAATTACCATAAAGGCGGACACCTTGCGCTGCCACTCGCGGTAGGAGTACTACTACTTTGCGTAATTACCGCCGCAGGAAAGCTATTTTACCCCTACGGGGGTAATTACTCCCTTGCGTAATTACCCCCGCAGGAAAGCTCTTTTACCCCTACGGGGGTAATTCGGAACCCAAAGATTTTTGTTCGAAAGTCCGTTATTGGCTTAATCTTATCTTTAGACAATATTGAGAAACTAATTTCAATATTTTTTATTTTGGTTCAGTAGTTTGGATTTTACAACGTTTCAAAGATACAGTTTTATGACGACACGCGACGGTCTGCGTACTGTTGGCGGTCATAGGAACAAAACATTTTAGCGCATAAAAACAAAACTACTGGACCAAAATAAAAAATATTTAAATTAGTTTCTCAATATTGTCTAAAGATAAGATTAAGCCAATAACGGACTTTCGAACAAAAGACTTTGGGTTCCTAACCTGTGTCAAGATACTCTAGGACCTAGAGTATCTTGACACAGCCAGGAAACCCTCAGAAAAAGAAATAATGAAGTGGCATATTTTTTTGTCTAAAACTCAGGAACTCACCGATAAATGTGTCTGTTCGTAGTGCTGCGGCGGGTAGGGCGACTCGGGCTCCTGCTTGACGTGCGGGGGCAGCGGGGGCAGCGGGGGCAGCGGCGCGGGCGACCGCGGGGTGAGGCGCTGCGGGGTATGCGCGGGGGGCGGTGTCGACGGCTCCGAGCCCGACCCCACCGAGCCGGCCTTCACGGCCTTGTAGTGGCCCTGGGGGGATTGGGGGGGTTAGAGGCTAAAATATTCAAAGAGGGGAAAAAGATTCAAAGGAGAGGACAATCTTGCTGCATAAAAACACAGTTCAAAACAAAAAGCCAGCTTTCACAGTTGGGGAGGTTATAGGTTGTGTCTGTGATTCAAAGAGGAGACTGGGCAATGCTTGCTTTAACGGCCTTATAGTGACTCTGGTTGGTTGGGAGATCAGTCTCTTACTGTCATTGTTCGCGTGACCAAAGATAATCGGCCTTGAAATGAACCTATGAGGTTAGGGAGTTAAGACGTTCTGTTTGGGGATATCAGAGACCCTAATACGTGTTACAAAACATCCTAACTCTTTTTACAGGGTGTAACCTAGTGGTCAACAGGATGCCAAATCTGTAAAAAAAAGTTGAAAAACACAATTTTTATTTTATAACCTCAAAATTTAAAAACTTTTTTGTTTTTTGTATTAGCTCAAATTTTAAAATATGTTTGTGTGTGTAGGTGCATATACATAGCTTTGAGTTGTTTAAACATTGTGAAAGTCAATGAAAATATTATTTAAAAAATACTTTTCTCCCGCCACAGCATTCACATTTTATTAATTTAAAAATCAACGGAACGTCATAGAGCAAAAAAAAAAATTTTGGTTGTGATCCCTATCACCGGGTGCTATTACCCTGTAAAAAGAGTTAGGTACTTTTGTAACACCTTGTATAGAGTCAGGGGGCAGCGTCGTGGGCGACCGCGGGGTGCGTGGGCGCAAAATCGTCTCTTCCGCCTGTGTTTAGTGAATTTTAGCCCTAATACCCTACCTTTTAATGCCCATAAGGAGGCAGCTCAACTTCGACTCTCGGCGGCATCGTGAGAGGGTGCGCTTGCGGCGCGGGCAGCTGGTCTCTTTCGCCATCTGTTTGGTAGATTATGGACTTTACACCCTACCTCATAATGCCTATAGAGCCGATACTCGACTTCTCTCGGAATAGAGTTCTTCCTGCTTCGCTTCTCGGGCAGCGTCGTGAGGGGGAGCACTTGCAGCGCGGCCGGCTGGTCTCTTTCGCCATCTGCTTGTTGGATTATGGACCTTACACCCAACCTTATAATGCCCTATACGGAGGCAGTTCGACGTCGTCCCGTGGCACTGATTTCTTCCTGCGTCGCTTCTTGGGCGGCCTCGTAAGGGGCCGCGCTTGCGGCGCGGGCGACTGGTCTCTTTCGCCAGCTGGTGGATTATGGACCTTACACCCTACCTCATAATGCCTATACGGCGGCAGCTCGACGTCGTCCCGTGGCGCTGAGTTCTTCCTGCGTCGCTTCTCGGGCGGCGTGGTGAGGGGGTGCGCCTGCGGCGCGGGCGGCTGCGGCGGCGGCGCGTGCGCAGCCGGCGGCGTCGCGAACGATTCGCCGCGCGAGGAAAGGTTCTCCGCTGTCACTGAGGGCGTCGAGCGCTCCTCCGACTGTGGAAGGTTGTACCAGTGAGCCGGCTTCGCTAAAGATAGGCGTCCATTAGCGGCGGATCGGGCCGGGGCGGGCCGCAATGCAAAAATCCGCCTGCTTGTATTAATACGAAACAGCGTCCACTAGCGGCGGATCGGGGCGGGGCGGGCCGCAGCGCAATGGTTGCGCCCCGGCCCGATCCGCCTAGTGGACGCTAGCCTTAAGACGCTAGTCATCACTCACAAGCCCATTATCTACAAAAGTGAAACGGAACAGGAGATGTATTTTATAGATTGGATCCTAGGTCCACTTGGCTCTAAGTCTCCATTTGTCTCTGAGACCCGCGTTGGTCCTAGCAGGCAATAATTTAGATTTTGTGGCACTGCTCGATTTCTGTTTATGGGAATGCAGAAAAAATTTGGGCGACTGATTAAATCTATCTCACTGGGATGAAAATGTTGCTCGAGTTAGGGTTTGAACCCGCGACCTTCGTGCCGAACCGGCCCACCAGTCGTAAGAACGCTGTACGATAAGCCAGAGGTCGCAGGTTCAATTCCTGACACGTGCAAACCATTTACCTAAACGCCAAAGCTAATTATGTTTTATCAAATTTTAAAAGTACGTAGTTTCTTAATTTTTATTCTATACGGCCACTTGAACATATTATCGCCTTCGGCTGTAAAGCCACTAAATGTCACGGTGTATAGGCAAGACAAGGCACTAATATTAGATTGAGGTCATGATAATTATGGTAATCCTATGTGGGCAGTTCATCGCAAAGACTGAAGATGAAGACTTCGCAGTGCACCAATCTGTCTTTATACAATATTTTGATCGAAAATGATTCTTTAGCAGGGAGAAATATTAACAGGTGTAAAATACAATGAGATTATGTAGAAACTACAATTTTGCACAATTAGGGACACCGCCAACGGATTTTGAATCATGAAAGTAATTTATGTAAATTGCATGACTGTCGATAAAGTTAAAATTACAATGGGTAAAGTATCTTATCTAGGAAAGGACAAAAAATGTACCTGACAGGGTCTCTAATTGAAGAAAATATATGAATACAATTACTACTTTTTGTGTTGGCTACCATAATTGCAATCCCAAAAACCTCGGTGTTTTTATAAAATTACAACAAAATATAGATAATACTCTTACCTTAGGATTTAAAGTACTATTTTCTGTTAGGCCTCTAACTTGTAAGCTTTCAGCTGTTTTTAGGAACATCGGTAGCATATTTTGTCCAACATTCACCTCTCCCTGTGAACGAACATATAATTTTAAACTCATTCATTCGAACCGCGGTTGGCCCGCATGTTGGGAAAACAGATAGACGAACAGTCAAATACAGGGTGGATTTTTGAGACGGGGCAGTAAGGGCAGGTACCTTAACCGTTATAGTTACAGGAAAACGATCTTAGGAGACATTCCATAACTTTTTGAGATATTATAAACTGCATTCACAGATTTTGGAAAAAATGTACGGTCAGCGAAAAAAATGCTAAAATATCATAATATCTCAAAAACTTATGGAAGGTCTCTTAAGAACATTTTCCTGTTACTATAACGGTTAGGGTACTTGCCCTTACTGCCCCGTCTCAAAAATCCACCCTGTATAGCAGCTTCAAAGCTTCTACTGGTAGTAAGCCACTTTTGATTTTAAACCATTTGAAAAAGTCGTATTTAGAAGTTTGGTAATCCGTCGTAATTGTAATATTTCAATATAAATATATTATTTGTGTAGTTAGTAAATTACCTTATACATGAAGTCCAGGAGCGACTTCATCTCTGATAATCGGACATCTTTGAGGAATATTATCGGATGCGGGTGCGAATTTTGCAAAAATATTGTCTCGAAATAGGGCGAGCACGCCGACAATATCGTCTGATGCGCCTGAAACAAAACACTCGTAAATATCTCATTGAAAAGTGAAGGTCAATAGCCTAGCCTGGCCTAGAGTTAACGCTCATTTATTTAAGAGTATTTTTTCCTATTACTTTTATTGACAGCTTCAATGGGTTGGTACCTCCACTTTCCCCTACGAAGGTAAGTTTGTGAGGGTATGGAGTGCAAACTCCTTAATTTTAGGATTCAATGCAGTATTCTTTTTTAACAATGCAAATCGTCCTGTATTGTCTAGGTACACACATCTTTGTTCAGAGATCTTCAGCAGAATTTGCGAAAATAAATTATGCGACAATATGTGAAGGACTTTGCATCTTCCTATTTAAAGTCCATTCTTATTTTAATTAGGCAGCAGCCTTTCGGTGAACTAGGTTTTAGTGAAGCACTAATATTCGACACTTGTTTTCGCATGCTGAAATGTATTAGGTTTCAAGGTTTTCGTCTCTGGCGTCGCTTCGGTACGCTTCTCGTTACACCGTGCTATTTAGGTAGGGCAGGGCCGGATTTAAAGATTGAGAGCAGGCTCAAGGGCATCGTAAAAGGCCCTAAAAACAAGATCAAAGCCAGAATGAATAAAGGTATTGTAAATGTAAAAAAAATATATTGGTAATAGAATTAGAGGCATCTATACCAAAATCTGGCCCTAAGAACAAGCTTATTCGAAAGCACAAAGTGAGCGTGTGTTCTGAGTTGTCTGAGGAAGTCTCGAGTCGGACCCTCAGACCTTTTATGCTGTCTATAAAAATTAGAAAGTAAAAGACAAACTCGAAACTCTATAACAAGACTTCCTACTCAGGCTATTCACTTTCGACCTACAAAGCAAACTGCATTTTATATTAGCTTTAGACTTTCATAAAGAAGAGGCTAGACTGAATAAATTAATGTGGATGCGACTGTACTATACATATGTACCATTAGGAACTTTAATGGTTTCTAGTCGCGAAATTTTGTCTCATTGTGTTGGTTCATTAAACTAGGCCAACATCTGCAAGAAGGCCCTTGACACTAATTAGGTATTAAGTTTTAGTACCTACTCAATTTTCTAGTTACAAGTTTTAAATTGCCGACAAAAACCTATTAATGTACCCGGTAGCTCTTATTGCGTGTGGCATAAGTGCGTCAACTAAAAGGGATCCTAGCGTGTGGCTGACTGTACCCATTCGTAAATGTAGAGTTATTTTGCATTAAAAAGTATGATTTTTTTCTTAGTCGTGGCGCTAGTATGGTTCATTTTGGACCATTGGTGTCTCCACTAACCCCTTCGGGGGTTCGTAAAATGATCATTCCATGTCCTACAGCGACAAATAACAACGGTTCCAGTAATTAAAGTGTTTTATGAGCTATGACGGTCGGGTAAAAAAAATGCATTGGCGTCTGCACCACTGAACGCTCTACTGAAGAATAAGTGTACCTAGAAGATGCAATGTAAGTGAACCTTAGATACAGTGGGCGGTCTTATCATTCAGTTTCCTGCTTTAAGTCAAGAATGGGAAAAATCATATTCGGCCACCTAAAAGTATAGTTCTCTACAAAAAATGTGAAGAGCCGATTCGTTTTTTTTTTATCCAATTCAAACTCATTCGCGAATCTCTTGCATCACGGTTCATTGCACTTTGCACTTAAAATACTGTGAATACGAAAAGGCTTCAAGACATGTGATGGATATGATAGAGAAAGATAAAGGCGCTACTAAAGATAAAGTACGCAACGTCACAGTACCCACACTAAGGTATTTATTGTAGGAAATAGAGAGAAGCTCTTAATAACTTCTCTACCTAACGTTTTTTTTTAATGGAAATGCCTTATAAAGAGTTAATGGAGTCGATAAATTGCGCCCAGATATCTGAGCGGACATTTTAGAAAAACGTAGGCATCCGAGCAGCGAACTCATTAACAGAGATGGCAGGCGGACGAGTAGCGCTCAGCATCGGCGCACGCGCCGGCGCGGCCCTAGGTCGCCTAAATTTTTTCTAGCGCGCGAATTGGCACCACAAAAATGCGATATACATCTGTCTCGCTCGTTTCCAAAGGAGAATTTAAATAGCCCTTCATTGCTTACGTGGTTGGCCATAGGCGATGCGTGTCACTGACGTCAATGTCTCGTCTACAGAATTCGGCTAGCTAGAGTTAGAATAATTTTAGGTAGAGCTAGGTATTCAAAAGGACAATAACGTGTTTTCGTAATGAAGTCTGCGAGAATTCGTTAAGTGGCTAAATATGGTTTTGTGAAAACCTTCCAGGGCCTCTCTAGGATTTATATTGAGTTGCAAAATTGCGATATTTTTTGTCATAAACGCGATAATATTATTTGGCACAACCATGAGTACTGTTTGATTGGAAAGGCCTTGGCCCGATTGAAGGGTCAGTTAGCAGTCTGTATGGCTGATTTTCCATTGCGTAGGTACCTACTTTGGAGTTTTTAATAGACCTAGGTATTTAAGTTTTATACTAAGGTAAGAACTACATATTTATGGAACTACATACCCTTGTGAATCGGAAACTCATAAATTTTCATTATTATTTGGGGTGGGATGTGTGTGGCTCAGACCAGTTTTGTTGAATCAAGAAAGGTATATTTTTTCATTGACATAATTAATTTAATGCAAACCTCTGATAGAAAGTGAGCCATATCATCAAATTAGAAAGGCCCTAAAACTTGGATAACTTCCTTCATATTTGAATAAATAATCGATTTAGGAAAGGTCTGTTAAATAACTGCATAACAGGTGTTTGCTTTCTTTAATTTCGTATAGATAGACTTCTTGCATATTATATTCTTCTTCAGTAGTAGTGAATCATTGTGCTATGCATTAAACAAACAATTGTTAGCAACCACATATTACAATTCAATAATTATTCAAGTTTTGTTTACTACAATGCAATATGTTGCAATATGTTATTATGACACAAGTGTAAACAAAAATAGGAACACATGTCAATATTTACACTCACTTCCTACCTGTAGCAATACCAAATTTTTTATATTGAATCATGCCCTATGATTAAAACTTTACTGTATTTCACTTATGGAGAATGTAAACTAATTATTTACTTCATAGTTTCCTGAATTTTTGAATTTTTTATACATTAACCAATTGGTATTACTTCGGCTCATAGACGCCCTGAGGGTACTGGATTTTTTTTTTACGCCAACCAAGCGGCCTTTTCTATCATTTGTGCGTAATTTTAAACGCTTACTTTATACCGGAAGACCCAGCATTTTAGAACAGTTATTGGCTAGGTAATCAATTTGCATATAAATTCAAAATATTGCTTCCTTCTGGCATGTAGTAGTGGGTCTCGCAAGACAATCATAGTAGTACATCTAAGCTAAAATGGCAGGAGTCTATAAGGCTTTCTAGGTCAATCATAGTCTAAAGCCGAGACTACACCGGCCTTGCTAGCCCCATGATGATGATGATATCCTTTTATCCCTTATCAGTGTTACAGGACTCAAAGAACGGATCTCCATTTTACGCAGTCTGGTTAAGTTAGCCAGACTGCTCTGTTAAGTTAGCTATAACAGGCTCTAAATACGGGATAGAAACAATAATATGTATAACAAGAGAGGTGTTAGGTAGTTACCTTCACGGTCTCCCCGTCGCAGGCGAGGGTGACATCGCAGAGTGCCTCTCGCTGCAGTAGGTTAGCCAGCACGTCCGTCAGGTTTGTGGGGTGGTTGTTCCAGCGCAGGCAAAACTGCTGGTCCATTGTTGGTGCTAGTGTCAGTGACCGTGCTGCAAGCATTACAACTATGTTATTCGACCTCTATCGAAACATAATCCAAAAAATATTACAGGACATAAATTTAATTTAGTAGGCACTAGCGCTAGCAGAACATTACATACACTAAACTATTTAAATTTGCATCGTTAAGCCAGCAACTGGAGTGTTAGATGTCTGTGTGCGTTTTATCAAGTTTACATTGAGATACCATGTGCAGAAAAAAATTGGCGGTCGTAGGGCCAAGATATGAGAGCAGAGATAAGTGACATCAGCGGCTCAAATTAATGGGGGCCGCGAGCTTACTGTACAGCGCATTGACAGTTAGACCGCCGACACATGCCTACTTGTTGCACGCTCCAAACACGACCATACATTATGTAATTTAACTCCAGAAGACGAGACGTCGAGGCCACCGACCCTACGGGACGCGGAAGCCTCTAGCCGCCTCTATAAACGAGTTTAAAAAGTAGTACCGCTGCCCAAAAAAATTGCAACATGCTGGCACCGTTATATTCGCCAGGCTGGATGTCCCAGTTGCTATGTTCACACTCGCGATTTTAGGACTTGGAGGATGCACCACTTCTTGCCGCTATCACAGGTCATGACGCGTGCCTAGAAATAGGCTATCGGAGATGTACGAGATTTCTAAACGCGTAGTTGTGTCAACTTCAGTTATTCGGAGCGCCATTTGCCGTTCCCGTATCTCAGAAACTGTACATTTTTGCATGAAAATACACTGGATTTTTATCTAACACACAACAATTTCACTAGCACTACAGGAAATCACCTTCATAACACACAAAACCTCGGTAAATCCTAACTCACCATTTGCAAAAATTTTGCCATCACAAACGCCACCCGACCCCTACCTTGCACTGTCTTTTTGACCACACACACATCTCGATTCTCGATTTCCGCAATACACGGCCTTCGGAATATCTTTCGCATCGGCTAGTATTTGCAACGCGAACTTCACACACGTTACGATTTGGCGCGTAGTTTGAAATTTCGCGAATTAATTTTGTTTTATTTTGTTTTCATCAGAGTGACGATATTCAAATTATATTTGGTTTGGAGCTTAAAACAAGTAACGATTGAACAGTTTTTTTTTCTAAATTACCGTCTGAAAAAAATGGCATCGATGTCTACAAATATTTACGAGAATGCAATACAAAATGAGGTTAGGTTACAGTAAAAAAGCTTCGATGTAAACGGACGATTTTTAACGATTGCTTCGGTTTTTATTTAAAAATTAATTGCCAAATTAATTGGCAGTGGAACTTGGACATTACAAAATCCACAATATTTTACCTGTTTTTTTTAAAGTAAATAACATTGGCCTTGACATTTTGCGAACTAGCAAGACCTCACACAAGCCAGGCAAACTTCGAGCGCCATCTATGATTCCATAAACACTTATATTGCAGCAGAATTTGCCCGCCAAACAGGGCTGTTTCTCAGATTGAAAACTAGGTGGCGCTATCGGTTTTTACGGAAATACTTTGCAGAGCATTGACCTTTGTTATCGCGTTTGGTAACATCGGGCGCCCGATAAAGTGCAATAATTGGAACAGTTTGGTGGATTTTCAACTTAGTTGACACAATTTTTTACTTTGCGCAAATAAAATCGATTTTTAACTAGCTAATTAATTAGTCCCTATTCTATACCTAGTTTTTTGCGTGATAGAGCCTTTAGTTGCCTAGTCTACCTAGATAATATAATTTGATGATCTAGATTTTAGATAGGGTGACCTCGGCGACGACGGACTAGCGCTGGCGACTTCGGCTAAGCCATTGAACTTGCCAATTTGTCAGGTTTAGGTAGGACCGCCTGTTCATAGGCAGTAAAAAAATAAGATAGAGGCTTCTCTACATACCTACCTAGTGTTTTTTTTTGTAGATTCATTGGTAGTAACTTCCTTACTATGTATTTTATTGTTAGCACTATATTCTTGCTTTAGCAGTATTTTTTGAGCAACGCGGTAACGTCCCAAGTTATCAGGGACCGTTTTAAAAAATGTAGAGGTATTCTCTTCATTAACAAGAATGAACGGTCGATTCGTCAAAATAGGAGGCTAACTCAGAAAGTGGGCAAAGTTCGAATAAAAAGTAGGGTTTTTAAAAAAGGGGGCAAATCTCTACAAATATTATGGGAGTCACACTAAGGGGGCAAAAGCAGAAAGGGGGCAAGAACCGAACAGACGATGTGTGCTGTGGCACCTTGTAGCTCTTAAATGGGTGAACCGATTTGGATGCGGTTTTTTATTTGAATGCTGGTTTGTAGCGAGCGGAGGAACGCTGCTAGCATCATGGGAACCTTTGTGTCGGTGTGTCGCGGGGCGGTATTTTTGATTAATTTTAATTTGTGTTTTGTTTTTGTGTGAATTTGTATTGTGACGAAATATTGTGTGAATTATGTATGCTAGTTTATTTGTATTATTTTTTTGTGTGTTTTTTTTATTATTGACTGTATTGACATTTTTGATTGCATGTAATAAATATTTTTTTCTTGTCTGTGTGTGACATAATTCTTATTATGAATAAATATTAAATCTTAGAGGCTAAGTAGTATGTCCAAGACGTTTTGATTACCTACTTACTTACTACGGATACCTAATTTTAGTGTTGCATTGATTGGCGTCTAAATATCAGCTGGTTGGCGGGTATCCATGTCAAAGTAACAGTTCGAGGTGTTAAGTTATCTCTCCATCAGGGCCTTGAGAACCTCCTCCGTCGTACGGACTGCACTTAAGGAATCAATTGAGAGGCTGACTGGCCCGTCTCCTGAGATCTTATCCTTGTCATGCACGTCATTGGAGTATTGGTATAATTTTGCTGAGGGGTCGGTAGCTTCTTGAGTAGGTTGCTGCTTGCTCGCTAGCAACGGTGAATGTAGCTATTTGGCTGACGTCATCGTAAGTAGCTAGTTGAGCCAAATGCTTTACCATATCTATGGTTTGAGCCGAACAACACACATTTACCTGCTGGCATGAAGGGCTAAATTGAATTACAATAATGTATGTAGATAGGTACAGTCGGCCACACGCTAGGTGTCCCTTTTTGTTCTAAACATCTTGATTAGAGTGGGTCATCCTGAGGTATGGACATTTAAAAGTTACAATTTTATTTCGTTCAAGTCCTAATACTATGCAAAAAATGCGTTTATGCGATTACGGTCGGCCACAGTCTAGGATACCCCATGGCAGCTCTTACCGCTCGCGGAATAAGGGTGCCAATCGAACAAAAAGGGGTATCTTAGCGTGTGGCTGACTGTACCTTACCTAATATATCCGGGTCAACTCTGGTTGCACGGTATGCCTAGAGTTACGGCTATCATAGAGAGCACCCAAAGCATAATACGCAGGTAGGTACGGCCGGCCACACGGTTGGGATGGCCCTTGTGTTGGATTGGCGCCCTTATACCGTGCGCTGTAAGAGCTTCCATGGGGTATCCTAGACTGTGACCGACAGTACGTATTTGCGTGCGTGTGTTTGTGTTTTTAACCCGATTGTATGTGTTTTTAATGTAATTTATTATTTATTTTTAAAATGTAATGTCTATATGGGTCCATGAAACCTGAAATAAATATATTTTATTTTATTTTATTTTATTTTATTTTATTTAAAGCAACCGATGCATGGGAAGCTCGTAGGTAGAGCTAACTCTACGCAAAAGATTGAGCCGGATAGATAACGGCAATTCATGTTATTCCGTCCCTGTCCTGGCAACAGCCTCTCTACCCTTGACGCATTTTTCCAATACGGCCGCAATATGGCGCAATTGGGTACGCAAAGTTTTTTGTTCGAAAGTCCGTTATTGGCTTAAACTTATCTTTAGACAATATTGAGAAACTAATTTAAATATTTTTTATTTTGGTCCAGTAGTTTTGTTTTTATGCGCTAAAATGGTTTGTTCCTATGACTGCCAACAGTATGCAGACCGTCGCGTGAAGGTCATAAAACCGTATCTTTGAAACGTTGTAAAATCCAAACTACTGAACCAAAATAAAAAATATTGAAATTAGTTTCTCAATATTGTCTAAAGATAAGATTAAGCCAATAACGGACTTTCGAACAAAAAACTTTGCGTACCGAATTTATTAAATTTAATATTTTACAAATTAAGACGCATTTTGTGTTTTTATTGAATAAAACAGCCTTACCTTTGAATAAACATTACAAAGTATTTAAAATCAAAGCATTACTATGCGAATTCACAGAAATTATTTTTTAAGCTTTTTCAATTTGATCGCAATAGCGTCAAGGGTAACCCCCCTGGCAACAGAGCGCGTGGCGCAGCACGATTGGATTGCGGTAAAACAATTTCGATTTAGATGGGTTCGTCCGTATGATCTTCATTACCGCGATGGGATTAGAGTGGGCGTTTGTGTCACTCGGTAATGTAATGCAGTGCAAATGAGTCAATCTCTGCGGGCGCCGCCGACAGGCCAGCACTAAGCTATTAAGCGAATCGATTCCTAGTCCCCCGTCTCTACCACCGATAGAGTGTTACTTACCTAATCCAGTCCCCGTAGCATGACTTTTATCAAGGCGGATTTATCCATATAGTGGGTTATACAGGGTGTTAAAAGACCGCCAACAGACCCGAAAGCCACGCATACTGGACACCAAAACAAAGTACTTTTTCGATAAATTATTGCTGGGAAATTATTTTGGTTTTTTAGGTTATAATTTTGAAAAATATTTTATGACGCAATGGACGTGTAACGCACAGAAGTCATATTGCGCAAACATAGGTATAATTTTATGTTACTTAAGCTTAAAGTGCCGATGTTCAGAATACATTGCCGGTTGAAATTTTAACGTCGTTTTTTGTAAGAAATATTCATAATTTTGATATGGCTTCTTGAGAAGGTATGTTAGGAATTGGATACTGAATACATTTCAGCAAAAAAAAAGTTTTGAAAAGTCTGACTTTGAACCTCATTATCTCGGAAACCGTTGATTTCCTAGGCATAGTTCCTAGGGGCAAAAATGTTCCTTATGATGAGGACAATACGTGGTTTCCCGCTTTGTTGGCGGTCTTTTAACACCCTGTATATGATCGAGAGAGATATACAACGTGTTACAAAAGATGCTAACTCTTTTTACAGGGTGTAACCTGCTGGTCAACATAATGACAAATATGCAAAAAAAAGTTGAAAAACACCACTTTTTTTTTATAACCTCAAAATTGTAAAATTTTCAAAACTTTTTTATTTTTGGATTTAGTTCCAATTAAAAAATATGGTTGTTTGCTTAGCTGTATTTTAATAGCTTCAGGCTGTTAAAACATAATGAAAGTCTATGGAAACAGTATTTTAAAAATACTTTTCTCCCGTCACAGCGCTTACATTTTAATTATTTAAAAATCAACGGAACGTCATAGAGCTAAAAAAATATTTTAGTTATGATCCCTATCATTAGGTACCATGACCCTGTAAAAAGAGTTAGCATCTTTTGTAACACCTTGTATAACCCACTATAGAAGTCAAAAATGCTGATAAACCGCCATTTTGTTGGATAAATCCGCCTCGATAAAAGTCATGCTCCCCCCGCTGGATCTCGGGGAACTTAACTAAATAGAACGTGTAGGTATTTCTGACGGAGATTTTCTTTCCCAATTTTTTCTGTGTTCTTTGATTTGTCGTTTTGGTAGTTCATCTGACGATAATTTGGAAGAATTCCGTGATAATAAACCAGCTTTAGCCAGCGAGCGGCAGTCATAAAACAGTACTAGATTAAATCCCGGATAGCGATACTCGGTCGGCGTCCATAATTAGGATTCATTGGCCACGCCGACACCTGCACTCATAATGACGTAAGAGGAAAGTCGGCATGCACAGGCGCACTTAGTTTTCCAATCTAAACAATAGAAATTCAGCGCGGGTCCCTGCCTCGCGGGACGCGCCTCTATCTCTATGTAAATTACGCTGCAAATAATGGTGACGACTTGCGTTTATCTGGTGGCCACAGTTAGTGACGCACGTAATAAATGTGACGGACGGACGGCGAAGACCGACGCGACGTCCCGATAGTACAGTCGCCCGTGACCGTTTAATTCACGTAAAAGGAAGGAAATGGCGGGTTAGGAATTGCAAGGCTTACGTTTTTATATGCAGAATTACGTACTTTATTACATATCAAAAGGGCAGCCGGTAACTTTTTACGTGAATTAAACGGTTACGGGCGACTGTACTACGCAGCGAAGTTTTTTTCGCAGTACTATCAATTATATCTATTGCCGAAGACTATTAAACTAATGCAACCATTCCACACATAATACTGAGAGTGATCTTCTGCAGACTACTGGAATTTGCATATGTCAATAACCCTATCGCGCGCACATAAATAAAAGAAGCACTTATTAAGACTTTCATTGCACAGTTGGCGAAAGGTAGAGTTTATTCAGGACCGGACTTAAAGGTTGGGACGCTCTCTAAGGCCCGGTTTCTGAGTTGAGAATTTTACTAAGCACATACTTACGTATAGCTCTGTCCACGCTCTTTTGTGAGAAATCTGCAGAGACAGGACGATACTTACCCATTTGCACAAAATTCTCAACTCAGAAACCGGGCCTACCTAAGGCATCCGTTTCTAAGGTAAGTAAGCTAAGTTTCTAAGCTAAGTTTTGAGATATGGTATCTCAGAAGCTCTGGCCCCTGTCCTAAATCCGACTCTGGTTTGGTGTCTCCACATAATATTATCACTGACGCATTTTTATTTTTACCCTGAAATTGTGTAAAAATACTGCAACATGGCAATTTAAATTTCTACAGAATTGAAACGCTCCAGTTTCGAGGCGTGAAAAATGCTAGTTGCCCGTCACAAAACAAAACCTTAAAAAAGGAAAAGTCTTACCTATACATAGGGCAAGGACATTCGCAAGGGCAGAGTTCGCACAGCCAAGGCTCCACGTGTTGTCGATTCTGCGTGGTCGAAGTGCCATCAATTCCCGTCGGTCGTCCGGGTAGCGCCCCCATCGTCGCGGCGACATCAGCGGTAAAATAGGGTTGGCTCTCGCTTTGCTGTGTAGGTGTGTGTGGATGGTCTTAAATAAAATAAAAGAATATTTGCAAGTTACTAACTCAATTATTTTGACACTTTTTGAAACTTTACATTATTATTTAATTTGAAAATTGACGGATTGAGCTTGGTTCCCAGTATTAGATTAAGAATTCTCTGCCGGTTTCTGAATTGAGAGTTGAGAATTTTGCTAAGCAAATGGATAAGTATCGTCCTGTCTCTGCAGATTTCTCACAAAAGAGCGTGACAGAACGATAGTAAAGTATTTGCTTAGTAAAATTCTCAACTCAGAAACCGGGCCTCTGTATCTTAGGCCCGGTTTCTGAGTTGAATGTTTACTAAGCACATACTTACGTATCGCTCTGTCACGCTCTTTTGTGAGAAATCTGCAGAGACAGGACGATACTTACCCATTTGCTTAGCAAAATTCTCAACTCAGAAACCGGGCCTTAGTTCCTAAGTCTGAACGTGACTCGTGACTAAGACAAATTCAAATATACACAAATGCCAGGAATATATAGAGGGATTGCGGCACTGTAGGCTCGAAACTTGATATTGAAGGCTCTTGGCACTTGTGATTAATGCAGACACAGCTTCAGAGTGAAGATAGGGATTTCGTGGGATACACGTTGACAAAGAAAATATCTTGTAAAATATTATCAATACTAGAGTTAATGAGGATTTTGCTGTTTGGACTCGATAGAGTCGTGCAAAGCTAACTTTGCAGTGGAGCATCCGAAATAGTAATTTCCGTACGTTGCAGTGGTACATGTTACAAGGTCTACAAGTGGTACACACGACAGCACGTCAGACTGTACATTTTTGTTGTAAAGTCGCCCGTAACGCAACCGAGTAGAGTGCTAGCGTGTAAAGGTCGACGTGCTGTCGTGTGTACATGTTACGTTAAAATATAGAAAATAAATATGGAAAATAAATAAATATTGAAAATAAGGTAAAAACATACAAAAGCAACGTACGGAAATTACTATTTCGGATGCTCCACTGCAAAGTTAGCTTTGCACGACTCTAAGAACTATAAATTGTGGAATTGTCATTGTCTTTGACAAGATAAGGCGCACAATTTCCTAATTTATATGTTTAAACAGTTAACTAATTAAATATGTATGCGAAATAGAAAAAAAATAACAGAATAAAAACATAGGTCGGCGACCGGATTTAATTCGCGTGCATCAATTTGGTAAATGTGGCTATACATATAGAGATATAAATAGAATATATGCCAAACAGTTATGTATAATAGGTTTCCCAACATCAACATTATGTAGAGAATTTGGTAAATATACATGGTATATAGATAGTTTTATCTAGTACACAATATTAAAGATACTATTAAAGAGCATTTTCATATTATTATTATATTATTAAAGAACTCACCCGAAGAAAGGTAGATTTTGTCTATAAAATCGGCTCTACAAAAAACAAAAGCAGAACAAAGGAGGTGTGTTTTGTTTGTGGTAGTGTGAACAGTGCGCATAGCTTGTGAATATAATTCGCTTGCGATTTCTGAAAAGGAAATGCATAGTGTTATTTTTTTTTTATTTTGTCATCATAACGTCCTTGTCTTGGTAGGCAATCTAGTCAGGTTGTCAAGCTGGTAGTCAGTCAAGCTTGGCTTATTTTTATAGTAGATTGTTAGATAATATCTAGTGCTTCGAGATAAGCCACATATTTTTACTAAGGTGGAGAGTTTGAAGTTAGGGCTTGTAGAGTTAGGGCGCGCGGAGTTAGAAGCTTGGCTCTACATGAGATCTGATAGCTTTTTCACAGTGCGAGGTGTATGGTCTCGACTTGGCAACATTATTTATATCCAAATGTGTCTTGGTGGGATCAAGAATAACGTGAAGCCTAGATGCACCATTTTAAGTAGTATCAATTTAAGTATCATTAAATTATCTACAACTTTTTTAGGAAAAAATGCGCTGCTTTGACAGGGTGTATCTCTCTATCTCCCCTATCAATAAGCTTGGGTTCGGCTTAGCGACATCATTCTAAAAGGACCAAAAGGCAATAACAAAGGAGGCGTCAAAAGCCAAAATAATGTTATTACTTAGGTGTCTCTATCTATCCATGTAGCCCTCAAAATTCTACTATAAAATACACTCTACAAGATTTCTCGACAAAATAAATTTGTGACTATACATACTTGCCCCTCTATGCCCGCTTTAAGGCGAGTAGTTATGTTACGTACACCCCCCCCAAGAAATGCATGCTTCTCGTAAGCGTAACCAGTAAAAAGTGGAAAAATCACATTGGCGCTAGATTTTTTGTCCCGCACACTTTCCCGCGGCCAATATGCTCACAGCAGACACCACGGACCGAGGCATTACCTGTGGGTATTACAGCACATCACCAACACGTGGCAAGTTCACAACACAGCAACGAACAGAAGTACCTAAGTTTGCATAGATGCTGCCTCGTGATGCTCACTCAATCGGAAACGCTCTAGCGACAAACTGTGGCTATTTGCAATATGTTTCTAGTGGATCGAAAACCACGCATCCCGCCGCGCCCACGCCCAACCAAAAGGAGAAAAAGTTTTGGTAACCGATTTATTATCCGATTTTATTGAATTTGGTCTTAATCGATCCTTCAGATTTTAATCTAAGCGGTAAACAATGGTCTTAATTAAACTGTAGCTATTTGTAACTTGTAGCTTGAAGTTTTTGGTTCTGCAGTACATTCTGCAGAATGCAGACGCTAATAAAAGTAACCGTTAATAAAAATAAGAAACCGTTAAATAAATAAAATATGCATTGTTGCAAAAAAATCACTGCTCTACAGCTTAATAGCTGTGCTTCCCTTCTACCTCTTCCCACTCTGTGAAACTAGCTATTGTGACTACACGTGGGAACATTTCCCCCACCACAGCTCTGTCGGGCGCATTTCACGCTTGAACAACACATTTTCGCTGTATGGACGAGTTCCTTCCTGCCGTATGCATGCATGCATGGGTTTACATTTTTGCTCCAGACTTGGCCAATCGGGTCCCACTTGGAATAAAGTAGTAAGTAAGGCGATGCTGCCGTTTTTAACCTTTTCATCTTTCTGGCCAGGTTCTCTCGTGAAAATCACGTATCTACAGGGTGCACTCTAAGTCGATAGCGAAACTTTAGGTAGGCTGTCTACTGATCACTACAAACAACTTGTACTAGGCTGCGAAAAAAATGGAGCGAAAAAAAAAATCAGCGTTTTCATACATTTGGTGCAGTACTGAGTCGACCTTTTGTATGGAACAGCAGATATTTTTTTCGCTCCATTTTATTCGCCACCTAGTACAAGTTGTTTGTAGTGATCAGTAGAGAGCCTACTTAAAGTTCCGCTATCGACTTAGAGTGCACCCTGTAGATAAATTCATATTGTTCGAATCAGTAGTACCTACTGATACTTAATTAGAAAAACTTTGAGCCAATTTTTCAGTCGCTGGAATGCGGAAAATGTCAATATGCGACCAGTCAACTATATCAAGCTTTTGGGGAACAACGTTTTGTCGCGCATTTATAAATAGGGAATCAGACCAAAAGTTACCAAGAAGTGATAGAGATTTTTCAAATTTCTTAGTGATTTAAGGCGCTGCCGTGCATAGAAAATACACTAAACAAATCGAAAATGTTCACATATCAAACACTAGAATTAGGTGAGAGCTATCTAAAACAGCAGTTTCGTGTTGAGATTCATAAACGTTTTGAAGGTATTTTCGCTGAAAAAAAGTGCACCGCCTATTTTTTTTCAGCGAAAATATCTTCAAAACCTTTATGATTTTCAACACAAAACTGGCTGTGTTAGATAGCTCTCACCTAATTCACTATTGATACAGGAATTTAGTATATTTGTTACAGGAATCGATTTTGTGCATTTTCCTTTGCGCGCGGGCTAATTCACTATGCACCGCGCCTTAAGGCTCCGTATAAGGCTAACTAGCGCCGCCAATGTTAAAAAAATCATATCTTCTTTTAGAAGAAGTTTCTGGAAAAATCCTAAGATGAGCCTATGCGCCATGCTTTTCTAGATTTTTAAGTGTAGATACCCTCTTCGAAATTTACTTTTAAGCTAAAAAATTTTCGATAACCGCCAAAAGCGGCCGTTTTTGGCGGTTATCGAAATTTTTTTAGCTTAAGTCTAGAAACTGAGTTGGGTACCTACACTTAAAAATCTAGAAGAGCATGGCGCATGAGCTCATCTTAGGATTTTGTCAGAAACTTCTTCTGAAGGAAGATAGGATTTTTTCAACATTGGTGGCGCTAGTTAGCCTTATACGGAGCCTTAACAGTGAATACAAAGAAACACTCAATCTTATTTTAAAAGCAGTATGTAGTGCAAGTCCATATTGTGACCAGCAATTATGGGTACATTTTGGGCATGTGCCTATTATCCTATTTGATGCCGACAACACACCCGTGCCAAGTTGGATATTATTTGCGATATGTACAGGACATTATGCAGGAGGACCTTTTAGTTGAATGGACAATATCCGGATAGCCCGCGGCTATGTAGCTGCATGGAAAAGCCTCGTTTACACGAGGACACCATAAGTTACCCGGACGAGTCGTAGGCTCGTAGCAAATAAATAGGTACCGCGTAGTTACCTACCTAAAGTGAAAGTTCCGATGCAAATGGTTATCGGATGACATAGAGTCTCTATTTAAGTATTAGGCAGGTAAAAAGTTAAATGAACAAGAGATAATAAACTTTTTATAGGTACACAAGACTGCACGTCGACCCTCACACGCTAGCACTCTAGTCGGTTACATTACAGGTGACTTTGCAACAATAGTGTACAGTCTGACGTGCTGTCGTGTGTACCACATTTCGCCACTTGCTTGGCGAGAGAGTATTTTTTTATCACCATGGTGACTTGGCATTGCATGACTGGCCATATCAAGGCTTTTAGCTTGATACACTTATGTATGTACACACGACAGCAGGTCAGACTGTACACTTTTGTTGTAAAGTCGCCCGTAACATAACCGTGTAGAGTGCTAGCGTGTAAGGGTCGTCGAGCTGTCGTGTGTACCACTTTACAAAACAACATCTTGTATTTGCTGCTGCAAGTCTGGAGACTGGAGGCGGAGGCGTGTAAACGGGCATTATGCCAAATAGACGCAGTAACGCGAATTAGCCGCATTTGCCAGAATTGTCATCGC
Organism: Zelleria hepariella; assembly: GCA_949319315.1. Lineage (NCBI taxonomy): Eukaryota > Metazoa > Arthropoda > Insecta > Lepidoptera > Yponomeutidae > Zelleria > Zelleria hepariella. Next base: position 10,274,767 of record OX439388.1, read on the forward strand.
GTTGTCGAGTATACAGATATGTTGTTCGGGATTCAATGCTGATTAACAATTTCGTGTTTTGGTTGCATTACAAAACACAAGCCTAAATAGGTAAGCTGCGCTGCACTGTTGACTCAATGAGTTAGTAAGTAAAGCCAAACCAAAACTGTGGATAGATACACGGTTTGACATATAACAGTCATTTCTTTCTTTATTTATTACAATGACTAAAAAGGTTGGGCCTGCCCACCTTTTTCTTCAGTCATTGCTTTACTCTTTTGTTTTGTTACTGAATTTTCCCGTAGGTATGAGAAACATTTTGGTGCTAAGCCATTTTTGTTAAAAACTTAGTTTTTTCTTCTTTTGTCGAAAATCATTAATGTAGGCGATCATTAACGTAGGTATATTTGCGTTCGCTTCAAGAAGCCTTCACCTACTACCTAGTATTATGCATGCCCTTCGTAGGGTCCACAAAGTGTATTCGTTCATCACAAGCCTTGTAAAGTTCACTTACACCCCAGTTGACAAATAAGGGGCGACTCTCTATTGATAACTTTCCTCTCTGTCTTTTATTTCGTTTGAATATTTTTTTTATTTAATGGTGCAGTTATTTTATTTTCTTAATTATCTGACAAAACACTGACTTACTAAAACCATTTAATATCGCCGTACTTCTTAGCTATGACTGTTTATAGCATACTATTATACCTTACTTGCCTACACCCCACTACCGAAAATGTGTTTAAAATGATAAATATTATAAATATAGAGAAATTCTTATCCCACCACAATACCTAATTAATACTTTAGTTAGACGGAAGATGCTTTGACGTAGTTAAAAAATAATTAAAAGTCTGTGTGATATGGGTCTTACAGGAATAGCCCTTGAGAGACCAGACAACGCCCGGCCGGCGGCGGGCGGCGGGCGGCCGTACGGCACACTGCTGAGTGATCCGAACAGTGTGCTTTTTCTATAAAAAAAAATCCGCAGTGTTTAGTCGTCAAAACCGGTTTATTTGTAGGACATAGCTCTTAACGAAATAAACAATAGTTTTTTCTGACAAATAATACGTATTATTTGACGAAAAAAGATTTTTATTTATATTTTACCACAAATAAACAGGTTTTGAGGACTAGCAACTGAGTGGATTTTTTACAGAATAAGCACATAGATTTATTAAAACCTATTATTTATTAACACACAGCACATCAGCGTTCTGTCATGATAATTACGTTCGGTGTCTCGTTAGTCCAATTTATTGGCAAAAAGTAATATTAATGTCAAAACCTTATCCCGGTGCTAATTATTATTGTAGTCGTTGCTGTCTAAAAATTAAGTAGGTAGACAAGTAGAACGTATAGCAATACCTACCCTGTCACATTTCGTTTTGGAGATTACGGGAGAAGTCGGTGGTAAAAATAAAGTTGACCTTAATTTTGGTGGCAGTTCGATAGTCTGCAAAAAAGTCAAGTTATAGTCACGTAAATATTACTCAGTGTCTAAGCCAAGTGTCAGTGTACACACGACAGCACGTCAGACTGTACACTTTTGTTGTAAAGTCGCCCGTAACGTAACCGAGTAGAGTGCTAGCATGTAAGGGTCGACGTGCTGTCGTGTGTACTTACCTACTACCAGAGTCAAAATTCGCTCATCAGTTAGCGTAGCGTAAGGCTGGATTAGGCAGTAGGTACATAGGTTATAACTACCCCTATTTTGTACCTCACTCTTTTATTTGACGTAGAGCGGGATAGCTAGAGTTATAAACCCATGGATACGCTCTAACCCAGCCTTATGCTAGGCTTGCAGCAGTAGTTTAGAGCAATAGTAATGCGTATCTACTCACCCTTGGTTGTTAAATTCATCCGTAGCTCGTAAACGCACCACCAATCACCGCTGGATTGTGCTCGTTGCGGGCTTATTAATTTCGGTATGCAGCGTCGGCTAATTATCCTGCGAATATGCCAAGCACCAGTCAAGTGTCGTGTTATGGTGTAGCATTACTAGCATTAGGCATCTGTGGTGATTTGTGTTTCTAATAATTGAGCAAAGTGGCTTTCGACTCGATGGCGCCACCTCTTCGTTACATCGAGTACCAGGCAAACATGCGATGCGAAGAGCTGTTTGCTGCCCTAGTAGTAGTAAGCCTGTGTGAGTGGAGGGTGAGACTATAATGACGTGTAGCGATGTGGCTCTACACGAGTGTGTTTACAGTGAGTGCCCCTGCTGTATGTGTTGCTGTTGTTGCCTCAGTTACGTAACTTCCCGGCTATGAAGTTGGCGTTTGTCTGTCGCGTTTGTGCAGTCTGAATGGAAAGTAGTTAATTTCGTGTTTTAGTTGGGCCTGGCCGGAACTTTTTGTTTGGGATTAGTTTGTTTGTTTAATTATCACAGAGATGGACCACTAATTAGATAAATCAGGTTTTCTCTGTTCTTGCTTACCTTTAGTACCTAGTAGAACTACGATAAGTAGTTGCAGTCGGCAATAATAATTCTACCTGAAACAAAAACACAAGTTTTATTTAAGTACTTAATACATAAAATCTATCAAATAATATTTTGTCCTATTTGTAAAAAAAACTGGTATAAACTATCTGTTGCCTATTTATCAGGAGGAATGAGAAAACTTTTACTCAAACTTATATTTATTTTGTAGAGGTGAAAAGTAAACTTACGTCGCTCGATCTTACAAGAAAAAAAAGATAGGTAAGGTAGCCATTATCATATAATCAGATAAAGACTGAAAATCTGATATTATCTATCACTGCAAGCGTAATATATGAAAGCGGGTTTATAACTATATGCATCTCACTTTTTTGTTTGATGTAGAGTCGGATAGGTAGAGTTATAAATCCAAAGATACGGTCTAACTCAGCCTTATGCAACGCTTGTGTAAATCTCAAACACGATGAGTGGACAAAGCCATCCATCTCTACCAATACCTCAAAGGTCGTAGGGTGGCCATGAATTGAAATAACACGCCAGGCAGCTCGTGTGTATTCTAGGGCAAGCTTTTACGTTGAGGCGGCCACCTTAGAGGCTTAAAGTGGAGCTCAGTTACATCATAAAGGCGGACCTGTATACTGCACACACCGTCTTTGGCAGATAGACATTCTTTCATCCCTCTAGATAGTATTCTAACACCTTTCATTTTGTAGAACTTTCTCAACGCCAAGTAGCTTCAATCCCAGCCCACTGGGTTCGGATGAATTAACACCTCATTGTAGTGTTATCGGCTTTTTATAGACTTGGCTACCCTCAATGTGCGATGCAAAGAAGGACATGGTTAGATAACAGAAGCTCTAACATGGTAGCTATAGAGTCGCTTTTTGTCTACGTGTTGACAAAAGCCGAGTCTATGGCCATCTTGCCGTTGAGCACTAACCACCACTCCAATACTCAACAAGAAGTTATAATGCTGCACAAATCAACTTAACAACGCATCTAGACAGCAGGTATAGCATAGAGTTCTACAAGCCAATCTGCCGGGCCCCTTACGTAACAACACCATTTACCGTGAGTAACCTTCCTGTGACATGCAAATGTTGGTGATAGTATTAAATCTGAAACACAGGACTGTGCGAGAGAGCCGATGCCAGTAAATTGATGTAACTAGTGCTGCGATGCGGGCCGCATGCGTAATGCGGCCCTCGCCGTGGTCACCCCAGTCTTGCTAATTCTATTGGGGGCACCTTTGTACCGGCGCAGTGTCGATTGCAACAAACGAGGGGCTTTCATTAACAATCCAACACCCCTTGTTGCGGACAACGAGTGTGCTGCAGTTTCTTTTATTTTCTTTACGGCCAGCCAGTATCTAATTGTTTTACTCATCTTTCTTGTGAATGTGAAGTTTTCTATTATTTTCAGCCAGTGCTTGGATTGCGATTAGAAATCTAAAATCGATTAACAATTTGTGGACCAATTGCCCTCCACGACTGGGCCCCTCCCGCGGGCGGTTAGCCAAAATCGAACTTTATTCAGCCTGTCTGACCAGTCGAGCTGGAAACCTATAGAGCTGTTAACCATTATCGTTAATTGGAAAGTTCACGTTAGTACTTGGCACATTTATCATCATGCCACAATACGTCACAAAACTGTTTAAGTCAGAGGTAGGTACAGAGCTGGAAGTAAGTAGCCCCTCTGACAGAGGCTGACGCGACTTTAATAAGGGTTTTTTAAAAGTTGCCTCCAAAAATTATTGAAACTTTACAAAGGTCATTGGGCGAAATCCGACCCCCTTTGTAAAAGATGGCGTAATCACACAACATTTTGATTGTGATAGTACACACTTTTGCTATGTTTGTTTCTGTTTTTCGCTGTTTTGCGGCTTAGCACGGGTGCAATTTTGAAGAAAAAAAAAGATATTTTAACTGTCGTTGAAAACCGCGTCAGTACACAAGATCTAAGCGTACAGCGGGACATACAGACGCTGGAAGCGACTTTGTCTTATACTATGTAGATATAGAAATAGGTAGGAAGGTCCACGCGAGAAATCTGAATATTCCTAACCAGAAATAAAACAAAGCGACCTTGTCAAACCTCACACGCAAGCAATGCAATGAACACTCTCGCAGAACATTGGAATCCATTTATTGGACCTATTGTATACGCAGCAGATGTTTCTTTATTATGCAAATGTATGAATGCGTCCACACTGACGGGCGTTGTCTTGCTGAAGGCTATGTGGCTGTAACTCGACCGCTACATGCTAAACCTGCAATTATGCGTGTGCATCAATGCAGTGACATTTTAGACCCCTAGGCATCAAGCCCCCTCTATTCAGACTGACTTCCCTGTATCGAACAGTCTATAAATTTTAATGTAGCTTTGTCACACAAACAAGCAAAGGATATGTCCACATATCCTGATTTTTTTGGATCATCCACTGTGGTATTTTTATCTGAACAAGTCGTAAAACCTGGAAAAATCTGATAGGCAGATAATATCTTGTTAGTTACCGCATAAAAAGCGTCGATGAATCCTCGTGTAATAAAATAAAAATGTGAAATTTTCCATTTTCATCACGTTTATTTGACACCGCAACTTCATTACCCGCTAGTATGTTTAACCATGTGGACGTACACGTGTAATATTAGGGAATTTAACCTTTATATTGTACGTAATAAGAGTTGGACAGAGAGAAAGATACTATAGGCGAGTTTACAAATCCTTCATAAATTTGAGTAAATATGCATTTATTTCTGAACTGAAAACATTTCCATTTGTTACGATGTGATATTAAATATTTAAGGCGCATTATTCAGTGACTTTTTGTCGTCTGTGGCTGTGTGATATGGTGCAGTTGGTATGCCTATAGTTCAACTTTTTATTTGTTTGTTGCGGCCGCGACTGAAATTACAATGTGCGTTATGAATTGTGTAACAATGGAGCAAATTGACCGGGTGCGCGGGCGGCGAACAATCGCTCAATCATCAATAGTTTGCTTCCCAACTGAGCCGACAAAGGGATGGAAAATAATAGCATTAACACTAAACTAGAAACTGCGATGTTTCATTTTCAATCTGCTGGAGAGTTGGCATGCTTGCTTGCGAGAATTGGCAAAATTGACACTACTCCGTGCAATTTTAGTGGTTTCAAAGCCGAAGTTATTTTGTTGCACTAGTGATTCTTAGTCAAATTACAAAATTTCATTCCAAAACGCGCGAAAAAAATAATTCACTTCTCCATACAAATGGTGTCGATTGGCGATAGCCGTTTGTATTGGGAAGTGTTTTTTTTCCGCTCGTTTTGAAGTAAAATTTTGGAATTTGGCTCAGAATCACGAGTGCAACTAAATACCTTCGGCTTTAAAACCACTAAAATTCCACGGTGTATAACTATTAACTATTATTACCAAGTAAAATGTTGGCAAAATAAAATTGAGTTGATATTTTAAATTAAGCCCAGAAACTGCTCCAAAATGTTATATTATTTTAAAAAAAAACAGTTTAATGCGAATCCATCGATCTCTGCAGATCTCATCTTGCAAAAAATAAGGAGCAAGGATTTTTACAGTCTTCAGTCCGCAAACTAATAATGTTCGGGCTTAATGAAAGGAAACGTAGACCGAAGCTAATGACCACGACTCTCATTGTTTTGTTATTGGAAATATATTTTACGTTATTCAAGATTGACTTTAATAATTACAATTTAAAACCTAACTAAATATAAAATATAACTTTAATATAAAATAATAAACTGGTGATAGTGTATGATAAATAGAGCCTCAAAGACGTAGACAAATTTGCCAAATAATTAAGCCGATATAGAGAAAAAACGGGACAAGCGCGAGTTAAACTCGCGTGGAGAAGGTTCCGTACATCCGAAGTTCATTTACGCACAAATGTTGAGAAACCATACTAAACCATACCGCAATGTAGGACTGTAGAGCGCCATCTGTTGGCTGACTTGAGAAACTAATGCTACAAAATTAATATTATTATTTTCCTATGTTATTTTGTACACCAACACTTTTTTTAAACTTTAAATTTGTTCCCCTAAATTTCAACTCGATCGGTCCAGTACTTTCGGAGTAAACTGGCTGTGACAGACGGACAGACAGACTGATGCACAAGTGTTCGTATAATGGTTCCTTTTAAGGTGGATCCCTAAAAAATATTTCGTCTGCAGAAATAACGAAGGATAATAAATATGTCATTAACTCACTATCACTTAGCAAATCATGGATGTGATTCTTGAAATCGTGAGTCCACTTAAGAATCCATTAAAGGCTTTATTTGTCAAAACATTATTACATGCAATATTAAATTGTAAAAAACACACTAAGCTTCGTCAAAAAGTTGGGTAACAAATACATAATAAAAACGGGTACACCAAAAAACATAAAAATAAAAAAATAAAAACACACATAAAAAAAACTATATTACTAAAAAATTCCGCCCTGCGACAAATTCTCTGCGCCAGGTATGCCCCGGAATGGAAGTCGTAGCCCCGGTTCCTCAAGCGCCGACCAATTTCCCTTACAACTCTCCCTGCTTCCCCCCAAACTCCCATGATCTCTACAGCTAGAGGCACAAATAGATAACAATGCATCAGCTGACTGGACTTAAGGACCTTCTGCTGAGCCGTCGACTCAGCTGCGGCACCCGCAGTGGCAGCTGTAGAGCCAACATGCGAAGATGCGAAGGCACAGACGCATGTCGCGTCCCAGAGTAAACCCTGAATCCATTTGAGAAGTCACTGAGAGTTCATTGATGCAAACCGTAACAACTTAAACCAATTAAAGTTTTAAAATAATAGATTCTTGTGGAAAATGTTATGCTGATCCCTCCGAAGTAGAAACATCCCATGCCTAGCTGCCTAGCAGAGCTCAAATCTCGCCAAAAGAGCTATAACTCCATGAATCCGTGATTGACCCGCAGTTTCATCTAAAAAGAAAAAAAAAATCAATGAATTTCCAGATGAACGGGTGGATTGTAACTCGGCGTGTACAGATCCACCAACTTATCTGTCCAGTTGGCGGGGTGCCACTAGCTGCCACGAGGCAGGGAGAAAAATATATCATACTCCTACATTTGGTGATGTAGGTAACTATCGAATTTTAAGCGGAACATTAAATATTAAAGGGGCTAAAATTTCAAAGCCCGACACTAATTTTCAAAGTTGCGTCAGGATGTCGATCCTTAGAAATTAGTGTCCTCTGTGGAATCTGGGGCTGACATGAGGGCTATCCACTGGTTACTGTGCAGGGCTAGAGAGGGCAGTTTTTGCCAAGTTGTTCTTGGACCACGTCTTGGACAGTCTTCCGGTCGTCGCGAGCCTCCGATAGGTTTCCAGTCTTTCTTTTTCTTGGGGTGCCGTCTCCTATGGCAGGTTGGCAATTAGTTTGGCTATGTCGTTCTTCGAAGCTACCAAACGAAACAATGAGCCAATATTTTGCAGGAACCTTACACGTGTTACTTTCCAGTCTTTAGTTCTTCTATTTTAGACTGAACAGATAGCTTGGTGGCTCTGTAGGTTGATTTGCCGAGCCGGCGCCAGCTGGGCGCGCGCCAACCACCCTTACAACGCTTGGTGAATAAAACATTCCACGTCTTCGACGGCTTACACACGTGAACTTGAAACTTCTATGCGTTTTTCGAGTCTAACTTTTGGCCTAATCAAAGTTGACTGTGTCTTAAGACCCATGATCTAGCAAACCGGTCATGGATGCAGTACTTTTGACCCAGTCAAAGCTGTGAATGATTTTTAGACAGATGTTTATAAAAGTATATTTATTTGAAACCTCATTCGACTCAACTTCAACGTGTCAAATGTTTTACAACTCAGCCTTGGTTGATTATAGTTCAAAAAGTAAAGATCTACAAAATGGCAAAAACGACACTTAGATGAAAGTTATTTTAAAACTAGTTACCTATAAAATTGTTGAACACTATTAACGGTTAATCACTATTATTTTACGTAAAATTGGTACCTGCAGCGAACGGAAAGAAACAAGGAATGATTGTGAAATTGTTGAAAAGGTAAAATAAAACCAACCTCTTAGTTAATTTATAAATAACGTAAGAAACTAAAATACCTACCTATGTGGACATTCCGAGTTAGGCGTTTTGCGTAAAGGTGGTGTTGCGCGTATATGGTTTTCTGCGCCGAAAGGGATAAAACCGAACAGCGTAGACTTGCGAGGTCGATGTAGTTGTAAACAATCCTACCGCTACGCTAACTACGGCGTAGACGAGCTACGAAAGCGCTACGGGCGTAGCTCCGTGCATGTAACCGCTACGAAGTGCTGAAGAGGCTTTGATTAACAGCACCTTAGCTAGGTTACAGGATTGTGGCAACACAGTTTATTGCCTCGAATATGATTTTAGTTTTAGCCGAAAAACCAAAATCTAATGCAGAATGTTTTCTTCACATGTATCCTATTCTTCTGCATTTATATGACCTTTTAATTCGATTCGACATCTATAAAATTAACGTTGTCGTGAGCTGGTACATGGCTGAAATAACCCCAATAACAAACAAGGAAATGAAATGAAAACATTTCTTGAAATGTCTCAGACTGAAAATGTCTGAAAAAATGTGGGAGGACGCGTTACGTAAACAAGGATAAGATAGCTGTAAAGTCCCTGTTGTGTGCCATATTTTTCTTCCATGTTACTTTCCCAGGCTTATAAATATTTTATAACTGCTGCAGAATGAAAATAAAACAAGCAAAAGCTTGCCTAGATAATGTTTTTTACGCTTGCATTTTTGAACATTTAACCAAAATAGGTACTAATTGAACCCTGAGTGATTCGGGTAGTACTTGGGTAATTCTACGGCAGAGCAATTCCCGTGGCATTTTTTATTTAAGGGTTTTCAGATAATTTGATGTTCTCACATTACTTTAGAACACATTAGTAAGAATTTTATAATCATGTAACAATAAAATTATTACTAATGTGTTCTAAAGTAATGTGAGAACATCAAATTATCTGAAAACCCTTAAATAAAAAATGCCACGGGAATTGCATAATGCAGCTCTGCCGTAGAATTACCCACTTGCGTATTTAGTATATATAATGTTTAGAGCGTTTCTGCACTGCCTCCGATCCGAATCCGAGAAATATCGGTCCGAAGTAGGTACGGGATCCAAAACTGTAGGTAAGTTAATTACGGTCGAAGGTTTTAATGTCGGAAAAAAATATTATTTTCTTATAAAAACTTACGCCTATGTCAATAACAATATTTATTTTTTATGCAAGAATGCAAAATTATTGTTTGCAGCGAGGGCTTGTATTGAATACCGTACTAGCGAAGGTTTCTAAAGAATGCAATCGATTCTCGCCAAAAGTGGCCACTTTCTACTTTCGAGAATAGATTGCATTCGTTGGTTCTAGGATCTGGAATCCAAACATTAGGTCCTAAAAATAGTTAAGCCTCGCGTTGAGAAATCGCAGGAGCGTTTTTTGCTAAAAACGCATCCAAAAAGAAGATATGTTTTTTTTTTCACTAGCGTCGCTAGTTGTGCGTCCTATTTCGTCTTAAATTCGGCTTTTACACGATCGTAAGTTCCGAGCGTGGGAGATGAAAAATAATAAACAATTAGGTAACAAAGAGCCAATTCCTAGTTTTTTATATTACCATAGTTTAAATATTGACTAGCGGATTTTGGTATTGTGACATGTTAAATAGTACACTACAATTTTCAATCCAGTGGAGGTAGCATGACTTTTATCGAGGCGGATTTATCCAACAAAATGGCGGTTTATCAGCATTTTTGACGTCTATAGTGGGTTATATATCGCTCTCGACGAAAATTACGTATTGTCCTCATCATAATGAACATTTTTACCCACGGAACTATGCCTGGGAAATCAACGGTTTCCGAGATAATGAGGTTCAAAGTCGGACTTTTCAAAACTTTTTTTTTGCCGAAATGTATTCAGTATCTAGTTCTTAACATACCTTTTCAAGAAGCCATATCAAAATTATGAATATTTCTTACAAAAAACGACGTTAAAATTGCAATCCGCAATGTATTCTAAACATCGGCACTTCAAGCTTAAGTAACATAAACTTATACCTACGCTTGCGCAATATGACTTCTGTGCGTTACACGTCCATTGTGGGATAGAATATTTTTCAAAATTATAACCTAAAAAACCAAAATCATTTCCCAGCAATAATTTATCGAAAAAGTACTTTGTTTTGGTGCCTAGTATGCGTAACTTTCGGGTCTGTTGGCGGTCTTTTAACACCCTGTATAACCCACTATAGACGTCAAAAATGCTGTTAAACCGCCATTTTGTTGGATAAATCCGCCTCGATAAAAGACATGCTACCTCCGCTGATAAGTAAAAAAAAAACTTCAATTAGGTTTATGTAGTTAGAATGCAAAGCTTATTAGAGTCAGTTAAAAGTAAAAAAATATTAAGGTAAAAAAGTAAAATGCAGCCTGTACAAGTGTACATGTCCGACTATCTGAGCGAAAAAAATCTCTTGACCAAAGGTCTTAGGATACTAAGTATGTTCTGAACGATCAAGATCATCTTAACTATATCTGCCAAATATCACGCACGATCAGTTCAATAAAGGTAACAAACACAGACTTGTAATGTTACGGGATGAGAACCAGCCTTGTGATTGAAGACAACATAGACCTATGCCCTCGAGCTTCGTTAAGGCTAATTATCTTTAAAGGCGAGGGTTTTACAGAAGCGGCAACCCTTTACAAGAGCGAAAGCTAGCTTCAAACAGCATAGAAATCTAGGAGAGCGATCTTGACTTACTTTCTTGGTCTTTCTGAACGCAGTTTATGTAAGAGGGAAAAGGGAGGTTCAATTACAATTTTTCTTCCCCTCGTGAGATTTCAAAGCTGCTGCTCTTAGTGCCGTAAGATCAATCACAGTTTAAACTCAGACCTTAGATTAAACCTCGCATTTTGTATGAAAATTAATCGACAGATAAGGTTTAAACTAGCCTTTTTGGTTTAAACTGTAATTGATCTTACGGGCCTTAGAATATTTGTGTCGCAGTTAGCGAAATGTTGTCTAATAGCTCGCTTTATTGACTTATCTGTAAATATAAATAAATCATTGTTGCCGTTTCAGACAAAATAAGTAATTATTTTACAACAGTTTCAGACAAACAAACAAAGTAATTATTTTACTACACGTCTTCTTACCCGACCCCCGTGGTCGTACCGTCTTAATTTTATATGGGTTTTTTAATGTGTATTTCATAAATTTAATTGAAGATCTGCAAATCCAATGACGAGGAAATCTGGTTCATCACATCAGGTAGGTAAGTAATCGTATGAAGAGGTACGTGGTGACCCCTGGTGTCATAGTTTTTAGGCCACCCAATCGAAGCACGGAAGCGTCAGACATTATTGCCACTAGTGGTCACCGAACCATAGACAGACCTCGCTCTATGACAGCCAGGCTGTGAGCACTCCGTGTGTTCTGACATCTATAACGTGAATAATACGTTTTATCTAAGCATCGATCATTAAAACATGTCTTATTGCCTGTCACGGTGCTATGGAATATGCGGTAAAAAGTAGGCAAAGTATTTTAGGCAGTAGTATTTAATTTTAGTACTTTTATGAGTGGTTGAAAGATTCGGAACCACGGGCCGGGTCGTCAACAATACTGCAATCGGCGAGCCGAAGTGTATCTGATTAATCACAAAGCCCTTGCAGGCAGTGCAGTTTATTTAATTAGGACGCCTGCTCCAGAACTTTTGCAAAGGTGCGCTCGTCTCGCCCGCGCCTGCAGTTCGCTCCCCTAGAGGACAGGGCCGGACTTTGTTAACAACTCTAGAAGAGTTGAGGGGCACTTAGGAAGTGACACACTTTGAACATGGCACCAGCAGGGGTGGTAACCAAATAAAACTTAAACGTGGCAACGAATCCGCCTTTCCGACAATAGAGTCCTATAATAACCAGTATAGAAATTTCAAACACACATTGATGTTAATAAACCTTGATCTAGTTTGTTGTGGCCAGTATGCAAAAAAAATAGGTCAATGTATGCAAAAAAAAAAAAATCGCCACCTTTGCCTGTGTTCTTTGATTTATTGACATTCAAAGAAAGGACGACATTGAAAAGGAGTTATATTTATTTGCAAACTGGGAATTTTTAACAATACGCACTTCAGAATTCTCGGCACATTTACCTTGTAAACGCTGTCACATCATTCTAATGCTCTGTGTCCTCGATAACTTCCTAATTCACTCTACAACTGACCTGCATTTCCCAGCGAGCGGAAGATGCATTTCCCCTAAATATGGCCCTGTCTCGGCCACCCTCGTGTAACTCGTGCCGGGCCAAAGAGATAGTTCAAAGGGATGTTAGTTGAAGGTTCTCTCTAAAGATACGTAAGTGGCGTATGATCTCCTAGTTGACAAGTTTTTAATTGCTTACATTGAGGCCTATGGCTTTTGGTCCCGTTTTAAATGAGTGTAACTACGCTATTAATAGAATCAAAGCAGTGTTAACTGATTGAACCTTTGATTACTTGTAAGCAAAGCAGCAAGAGCGTTTGTGTTTGCTTGCAATGCTTGTAGCATTGTAAGTTAAATTAAATAGGTACGTAATATAACTAACGTTTCATCCTGATTTCAACAGAAAAAATCGTCCATCCTATCCACTTTAAGCACCCCTATACCCGGATCATACACGAGACGAGTAAGATATAAAATAAAATAAAAAAGTAAATGCTTGTAAAAATTTACAGGGTGTTTGAATAGGAATCTGCGTATTATTACGTAGCTCGTGTATTACCTCTCTTTCATTGGTAACAACGGTGCCGCCTGTCGACAACTTTTGACTTCTTCGACAGTTCGACCAACTCCGTTTAACGACACAAGTATAAAATATTATTTACGATACACACAATAAACTGAATCCCAGAAAATTGCCCCGTTCGTGGAGTTAACCGGGTTTTTAAACGAAGAAATAATACTTAGTGATGTTTTTTTGGTTCTGTACGTACATCCGATAAAGAGTTGAGCTGTAAAAGCTGTATCTTCTGCCATTTGTTCTGAATCTTCAGAAGTTTATGAATGGGCAAATGCGAATGTAATAATGAGAAAATTATGAATAAAAATATATATTAAGTGTCGAGGACGTAACAAATAACAACAAAAAAAAAACTACATAAGAAAAATCATTTTTTTTCTACGGGAAATAAAAAATGTAAATGACAAAAAATTACTATAAAATTATAGAACCAAGCCCTCACCACGCGAGTTCGACTCGCGCTTGGCCGGTTTTTGGTGGATGTCAACTATGTCGTCTAATTTTGAAGCTTTTACACCATTGCAATGGCGATAGAAATTTTTTTTTTTCGCTTACTTAAAAAAGTTGGAGACCGATCGGTCTTTAGACCAAGCCCCATTATTCGTATGATGTTTCATAGCTGAAATAGCTTAAGAGGCCCCTCCTAATCGCGTGAAACACTGTTTTCTATAGCTGTTTCACCCAGAGCGAGACGGGGCGCGGGAAAAGTGAAAGGCAATGCGGCTGTATCAGTCTACGTGTGTTCGTGTCCTTTAGCGAGTATACAATGTAGTTGTACGTAGTTATAAAGTAATAGATCAATTTTCCCAATTTTTTTCGTAGTTCAGCTGCCATTTCTGCATTTTATAAGCTATTTAAAAAAAAATATTCTGACAAGTGCAATACATTATTGATATTCCCAAGGTACTAAGACTCCAATAGATAGTGTAATAATGTAAGTAAATAACAGCTGAAAGTAACCCCTTTTTCGGCGCGAAAAACGCATCGCTCTAATTTCTTTCAAGGTATTTTTTTTATTATAAAAACTATTTGCAAACCTCCGTATTGGTCACCTACTAATATAAAACAAGTTTCAGCAAAATCCAGCCTGTAGTTTAGAAATTAAACCTGAACTACGTTTGTATGGGAAAATGGTGCTTTATGCGCCCTCTTAAATATTTGGTTTGACAAAAATACTTTTTTTTCTCTGTGTGTGGTCTGAAGTTGGTTTCGATTTGTCTCTAGAGTGGCATTCATAGTCGTCAGCTCAAGCTCGAGCACAAGTAGGTGATCTCGGAAAACAAAATCACCGACTTGAGACATTGGCTAATGTCAAGCTAGTGTCTATTAATATGCTGACAGCTACTAAGCTGGAGACCGAGGCAGAGCTTGAGATGCCACTATTAATACCACCCTTAAACTTTCGTAAGCACTGCACATTTTGTATTTCGTAATAACCGTTTACGAAATACAAAATGTTACTTTTATTATGTCGGTGTAGCCGACTAGTTTCGGTTCTCATTCGGAGACCTTAAGCCAAAACACCCAAACGAACGACACCGTGAGTTTCGCCTGTGTGACCATACCCGACCTGTTTCGTGACGAAGGACATATTAATCCTGCTGTGAGAGGGCGGGCGGACGCGCCCCCGCTGCCGCCCCCGCCCCTTCCCCCCGCACCGGAACTGTCAGCGCGCGCGCGGCGCCTAGTGTCACGCAGTCTGAGACTGGCCACGGCGTCGCGAGGGCCGTCTCAGCTCCATGATTAAGGTCCCCGAATGAGAACCGAAACTAGTCGGCTACACCGACATAATAAAAGTAAGTTTAACAGTTTACGAAATGAAAAACCACCCTTAAACATTTTTGCGCTAGCCAAAACTGCGCATACAGGGGGAGCACTTACAATAATCTGAGCAATATTTAACTGCGAACCAGAGTTAAAAGCTTACAACTCTTAGGGAAAATTAAATTACGCTTCCATCTTACCTAGAACGCTTGGCCATTTTTACACAGAGATGGTGCAATAACTTCGTTTCTCTTTCTCGAACGTGCTAATATCTAACTGTTTCAGGATGTCGAACAATATTGAACTTTGAATTGGTTATAAATGGAAGAAGATTAGCGTTGAAGTGTGATTAAAGTTCATATAAAAATTTGGGTTGACTTCGACGGAAATAAGTACGCGCGATATAGTGACATTGTCATGTCAAATAACAAACAAATAAACATTCCAGCAAAAAAAAAACAGCAAAATATTATTAAGTTTAATGCAAAAAGGTATTGAGGGTTGATACCTTTTCAAACTTCTCCGAGTCAGTCCTAACTGACAATAAGTAGAAAGGTTGTATTTGCATTTATCTACAAAACAAATAAGTATTTTCAGAAAAAGAAAATCCAGTATGAATCTTTACATTTCCTTCAACTAAAACATTTTTTTTCAGATTTTCGTCAAGCCTAGTTAACGAGTACCACAGCCGAATCGATCCAGAATCTTTAGATGCCATTTTCTCAAAATAGTCATTCTGTGAGTATCAACTGTTGCTTAACGTATCCACAACGTATCCATGTTATGTTTAATGTTACTGATACACAGCTCCGCCTACCTGACATTGTCTCAGCGGGATTAAACGCAGTGCAAAAATCAAGAGACTCAAGTCACGAACCCAGAATATGGAAGTCTTCCGAACAAACTAAAATAAGTCGCTGTAACATCTAGACCTGTGATTTTCAACCTTTTTAGGGTTCCGTACCACAAAAGGCAAAACTCATCTAATATGGGATCAGTCGTGCGTCTTTCTGTCCGTCTGTCACAGCCAATTTGCTCCGAAACTTACATATGTGTAGGTTTCCGACCGATTTAAAATTTGGTACACATAATGTAAGTTGATGACCCAAATACTTTTGAAATAATTTTAAACATACTTTTGAAGGTTAAAATTAAAATGATAAAAAAAAAACAAATTATATCGTGTGTCATATCAAATGAAATGGCTCATTGTGGGAATCTCAAATTATATAATAGTACAGTCATTATATCCAAAAAACCGACCCTACCAGTGAATACCAGTCCAGGGGGGTTACCCTTGACGCTATTGCGATCAAATTGAAAATTTTTAAAATTAATTTCTCTTTGAATTCGCATAGAATCGCTTTGATTTTAAATACTTTGTAATGTTTATTCAAAGGTTTAGGCTGTTTTATTCAATAAAAACACAAAATGCGTCTTAATTTGTAAAATATTAAATTTTGTAAATTGTGCCATATTGCGGCCGTATTGGAAAAATGCGTCAAGGGTAGAGGGGCAGTCCGTTCTTGAATTTTTTTTTTCGTAGGTCCCTTGGGGGCGTCACTTGAAGTATAAATTAAAAAAGTAGACTGAATCAGGCTCCTGCGTATATTCGAAAAATAGTTTTTCTTGAATAACTCGGCCATTTTTGATTTTACAGTAAAACCGTGAGGACAAAAATTGTGGAAAATTTGATTCTCTACAAGTTTGATCCTCCATCACAATTTTGCTTCTAGGATCGATATTTTGGAAATTAAACCTGAAAACGCGACAAATTCAAAATATTATCATTATCTCCTTTGTTCCACGTTTTACGGCATGAATGAAGAGAAACCAAGTTGTAAAGAATCAAATTTTGAACAATTTTGGTTCCTACCTTTTTTCCCCCAAAATCGATATTTTGGAAATTAAACCTGAAAAACTCGACAAATTCAAAATATTATCATTATCTCCTTTGTTCCACGTTTTACGGCATGAATGAAGAGAAACAAAGTTGTAGAGAATCAAATTCTGTACAACCTTTGAAAAATTGTAAGGACCAAACTTGTAGAGAACCAAATTTCCTACAATTTTTGTTCTTACAGTTTTACTGTAAAATGAAAAAAGGCCGAGCTATTCATGAAAAACCTTTTTTTGAAAAAAATAAATAAACCGTTTTTCGAATATACGGAGGAGACTGATTCAGTCTACTTTTTGAATTTACACTCCCAGTGGCCCCCCCGAGGGACCTACTAAAATAATCCAAGAACTAATTATTCACGGGTCAAAATCTATAATGACTGAACTAAAATACTTTTGAAGTTATTTAAGAAAATAGGCGAAAATTGACAATATCCGAAACAGTGGGTCAAAATTTTTTCATTTATTTCAGCCCAGATAGGCCATAATAGGCGAGGTTTGAAATGAACTTCGGATGTACGAACCCTCTCCACGCGAGTTTAACTCGCACTTATCGCGTTTTCATGATGAGACCCCCCCCCCCCGTTTTCATGATGAGATAAGGGGGTTACAGTGGAAAAACTTTTTGCGATCCCCTACCAGGGCTTCGTCTGTGATGTACACCTTTAGACGACATTTCAGAATCTCCCCCTAAGGTATTTTGGCGACGACGCCCCAGAGGGTCGCTCGCTACCCACAGGTTGAAAAACGCGGATCTAGACGATTCCCAAATATGAGGCAGTGGCGCTTCACTCCAGTTGCCAAGATCTGTAAAGTCGCATGTTAGAGCGGCGGGAGGCAAACGCGATGAATTGTGCGAGAGCACAACTTTATCATGGCGAGTTTATGAATTGAAAAATATTGGATTCCATCTCGGGTAGTCAGCCAAATGTGAAAGGACTTAGAATAATAAATAATGTAAGTAGGTACCTACAGTGTGACACATTTAGGTATTTACTGTGTTTCATAACTTTGCTTTCAGAATCAATATTTTCAGAATCCTTTGTTTTTTATAAGTCTGTGCCTTTTACCTATTTGTAATTTCATGTTATCGAAATAGCTTACATTCTCAAAGCGGCGCTGGCCCGCCCAGTGAGTTAGGCTACCCAAAGTACATGAAAAGCCAATGGAGACACTGAATATATGATACTAGCTTTTGCCCGCGACTTCGTCCCTGTGAACTATAGAAAAAAGATATGTGGTTTACATTGCCCCTAAGTGTAATAGCGTGATAATATGTAGCCTAAGTATGTGTTATTCTGATGTCTAAGCTATCTCCATTCCAAATTTAATCCAAATCCGTCAAGCCGTTTCAGCGTGAAAGAGTAACAAACATCCATCCATCCATACTTACAAACTTTCGCGTTTATAATAGTAGTTGAATAGTAGGATATACTTTACAAAGTATGAAGTCATAATATGATTTCTGCGAATTCGACGAAAATTTGCCATCATCAATATTTAGGGTATTCACCCACTGTTGTTATTTCTACCAACGTATTTAACTATAGTAATTTTTAAACTTGAAAGTGGTTGTAATATACCATTATTGCATTGCTGAAGTATTACACGACGGGGCGTCTCGGGTGCAGGTAAAGTTTGCATGCGGCTTGCTGAAAAGCACTC
Organism: Zelleria hepariella; assembly: GCA_949319315.1. NCBI lineage: Eukaryota > Metazoa > Arthropoda > Insecta > Lepidoptera > Yponomeutidae > Zelleria > Zelleria hepariella. The sequence goes on from OX439388.1 coordinate 10,293,322, forward strand.
CAAGTTTACAACTACGCAGGTATTGCGTTATGGATGTTTGATTGTCTACGAATGCAGGGATGCTCATTTCGGATAGAACACGTTTGAAATAGCCTTCGATCTCTATCATTATGAACTAAGTACTTACTCAAAGTTACAACTAACTCTACACGGGTCTGGGTGGTTCAGCAACAAATATGTTTTTAACACATCTATTCGAAAAGACCCAGCTCGTTCCCCGCAAACAGGGACTAAAATAGCTTTTTCATCTCCCACGCTCGGAAAGTTTGCTGTTACTAGTAACTTACGATCGTGTAAAGGCCGGATTTAAACTATCTGAACTTTTGTGCGCTTCGAAATTTGAACGCGACGCCGGGACAGTCTTTCCCGCGCCCTATGGTTTTGAAAAAGAAAAAAACACTGGCCGTTTAAGTAGATGCCAGATCCCGATGGAAAATAAAACCTCATTCATAGTTCGTTTAAACGCGTATTTCAGCGAAAGCGATTGTTCGTGCCCATTCTCTATACAAAACTGTGAATGTAAATGGTGCATAAGCATCTTTTAAAAAGGTAAAGTCACGGAATAGAACATTCAGAAACGCGGTTTCTTCTTATAGTCTTTTCAATATTTTGTACACATATTTATTTTTAAATACCAGTAAATAAAAAAAAATGCTGCGCTTCTGTTTTATCAAATAGATAATTATGTTTTGGTTTGTTAAATACATTTTTTCAAACGATATTACTAATTTCATTTTTTATCTCCTATAAATTTTTAATTTATATGGTAAAAGTTCAGAATGCACCCGGAAAAAAAAACATTCTTTTATTTACATTATTTTTGTGTCTGGATAAATAACTTCAGGAAATTATTAATAAAACGAATGGTTTTAATACCAACGAAGCTCAAAACTTTAGTGCGGCAGCCGTAACTACAGTAAAATATGCTTTTAAAAGGAACTTATTTGACTCACCTGTTTTGCCTGTAAGTAGTTGTCTATAGAGTTTGTCCCGCTTGGCTAACAAAGTCATTTCCTCGCTTCTGTGAGATGAAAAGTTTTGTGTTTCGCACGAATGCAATATTATTTGCGTCTCGTGCTTCTGAATACCTCGCTACGCTCAGGTTTCTTTTTTTGAACCACTCGCTACGCTCGTGGCTCAATTTTAGAAACCTTCGCTAGCTCGGTTTTCAATACAAGCACTCGCCGCAAACAATAATTTTGCATTCTTGCATAACAAATAACTATTTTCATCTCCCACGCTCGGAAAGTTTGCTGTTACTAGTAACTTACGATCGTGTAAAGGCCGGATTTAAACTATCTGCATTTTTGTGCGCTTCGAAATTTGAACGCGACGCCGGGACAGTCTTTCCCGCGCCCTATGGTGTTGAAAAAGAAAAAAACACTGGCCGTTTAAGTAGATGCCAAATCCCGACGGAAAATAAAACCTCATTCATAGTTCGTTTACACGCGTACTTCAGCGAAAGTGATTGTTCGTGCCCATTCTCTATACAAAACTGTGAATGTAAATGGTGCATAAGCATCTTTTAAAAAGGTAAAGTCTCGGAATAGAACATTCAGAAACGCGGTTTCTTCTTATAGTCTTTTCAATATTTTGTACACATATTTATTTTATAATACCAGTAAATAAAAAAAAATGCTTCGCTTCTGTTTTATCAAATAGATAATTTATGTTTTGGTTTGTTAAATACATTTTTTCAAACGATATTACTAATTTAATTTTTTATCACCTAGAAATTTTTAATTTATATGGTAAAAGTTCAGAATGCACCTGGAAAAAAAACATTCTTTTATTTACATTATTTTTGTGTCTGGATAAATAAACTTCAGGAAATTATTAATAAAACGAATGGTTTTAATACCAACGAAGCTCAAAACTTTAGTACGGCAGCCGTAACTACAGTAAATTATGTTTTTAAAAGGAACTTATTTGACTCACCTGTTTTGCCTGTAAGTAGTTGTCTGTAGAGTTTTTCCCGCTTGGCTAACAAAGTCATTTCCTCGCTTCTGTGAGATGAAAAGTTTTGTGTTTCGCACGAATGCAATATTATTGCGTCTCGTGCTTCTGAATACCTCGCTACGCTCAGGTTTCTTTTTTTGAACCACTCGCTACGCTCGTGGCTCAATTTTAGAAACCTTCGCTAGCTCGGTTTTCAATACAAGCACTCGCCGCAAACAATAATTTTGCATTCTTGCATAACAAATAACTATTAATCCCGGAGGGACAAAAAGTGATTTGAATTTGGAATATGGATACTGTAAGTACAAGTTCAAATGACTAAAGAGTTTACAGACAACCTTGAAAGAGATCAATCACGAATGTATGTATGGACAAGAATCTGGCAAGATGAAAAAATAATACGCGCGCGTGCTAAATAAAAAAAAAGTTTGAAGAAAAATAAAAACGTCAGAAATGCATTCCGTCTTCGTTCGTAATTGTTTATTTGTATACTAAAATTTGGATTTTACTTACTTTCATACAATAAAAGTGTTTATTCCTCAAGTAGTGAGAATTAAAGTTTTATAAGTAATATTAACTCCAGAGAACATTGAATCGGACGCCGACGCTAATTATTCGTAAGTTCCAGTCACTTATTTTCTCATAGAGGGTGATAAAAAGTAGAGTGTTAACCTCGGGAACAACACTTTTTAAAGCTCGAGTACTTTGAATCCCTTGCTGCGCTCAGGATTCTACTTCGCTCCGCTCTGGATTCAAAGAAATACTCTCGCCTTAAAAATTGTGTTTTAGTCCCTCGGGTAACAATCTACTATTATACAGCGCGAAAAGAAGCAGTTTGAGCAGCCTCTATGTACCTTGATGAGTAGTTAAAAACGTGGAGTCACGATAAAATATTATGGTTCAGTCGGCCACAGTCTCAGATACCCCTTTTTGTTCGATTGGCGCCCTTATGCCGCGCGCGGTAAGAGCTGCCATGGGGTATCTGAGATTGTGGCCGACCTTACCTACATAATACCGTAGGATAAACTTTTGGTCCGCTTGCTTATTATTAGGAAGGTAAATATTATCAGAACACTTCTACGTGTATCAATATAAATAGCAGCGTTGATGTAGAGTCGTACACCAGTTGAAATATTATACATACGTACCCCAAGGGGACATTATATTATCATTTTGTCATGATAAAGCTACTTATACAGGGTGGCCTTAAAATGAGATGTTTTTTTTATATCATCTCATTACGTAGATGCAAAAGTATTATGATACAAGTAACAATAGAACTTTAAACAATTCATGCTGGAATACCTGCGTTCAGATTGTGTGACAGAATATTACAAATATTCCCAAGTTAAGGTTCGATAGTGAAGTATGTACGACCATGGCCGGGTCTCGAAGTCTCGATTAACTTCTAATAGTTGCGAGACTTCCAAGTGTTGCGTTGACCGCCGCCACATGGTTGCTCGCAAGTTTAGAAACTTTATCTCTACGTCACATAAAACACACTAATTTTCATATTTGCGCTTCTTTCCTTAAAGTAGTAATAATCAGCCCATAGGGGCTGATGAAAATTGCATGAACATTTAATAATAGGAACATTTACAGTAATTATGTAAAGAATAGATAATTACCGTTAAAATAATGATGTTTAATTTCAATAACAACAATTTTCCCGCAATTAAACCGGTTTTGATGGTTGACGCGTGAGTGTTTTTTTAACCGACTTGAAAACCCTGGAGGAGGTACTCAATTCGACCCGTAAGTATTTGAACGAGCGAGCGAAGCGAGCGAAGTTCTCCGAGTCTACTTGAACAATCCGGCGTTTGTATGTTTGTATGTATGTTTGTATGTATGTATGTATGTATGTTTGTATGGATGTTCGTTCGACGATAACTTGAGTTTTGGTCGGAACATCATAAAATTTGGTAGGCGGGTAATTTAAATTAAAAGAATTTTAAAGTTCGAACATGAGCCAAATCGGTCAAGGGGTTGCCGAGATATGGGGTTGTAAAGTTTATATGCAAAGCGCGCGCGCCTGCGCGAATGGCGATAGCAAAGTCACACATCTGTAGCTGGGGTCGCGAGTTCGTAGTTCGGGGTGAACCACTAGTTATTTTTGTTTGTTACCTCGGAACTTTTTCCTAGGTGGACCGATTTTGATGAATCTTTTTTGTTTGAAAGAAAAAATGCTGAAATTTCATGCTTTTGCTATGCATCAAGTTGTGGCAGTTGATAACGCGTGAATTTACTCCACGAGTTACTTATTACTTCCGATCGGCCACCCTTGCCCTCCAACACTCAACCTCTGTTTTAAACGAGATATGTTTTTGCTAACTAATTTTCGTTGGGTTTCGATGCGGCTTCTCTTCACTCGAAGTTCACATTGAAAAAAATGTGTCACAGTTAAGTAGGTTTTTAAAATATATCTGAAAAAATCAAGAGCTACCAGTAAATCTGAATTTCTTAAATAAAGGCTAACGTAACATTTACATATTCAAAATTTGCATCTAGAGTTTAGGCAGCAGCGGCACAAAAATACCACGAATAGGAAAATTCAATGGAAATCGGTGCTCTACCCCTGTACTTGTGTGCCCTAAGTTGTAGTCTTTCGTTTTGAAGTAAGGCATTGGAATGTAAAGGGGTAGTGAATCGTTTGTTCACAACATACCTAGGACACGTTTTATGTTCACAAAAGTGGTTAGGTACTTCTTGCGAACACATCAGATGTCTGTGAGTGATGCAAGCTCACCAGGTCTCACAGGACCCTGTCATTTTACACAATTATTTGCGGCAAACACACTAAACACAGATGATTAACCCTAGCAAATTTATGGCGACTGCATAGCATAATGAGTTAATGCACCTATAACCACCTACCCTTCGAATAAATAGCTCCCATCAAACCAAGTTGATGTCGTAATGACATGTACACATGTGTTTTTCTCTCTGCATTCACGTGATAATAATAGGGGCATAACTCTACTTGACTAGAAGCTTGTCATCATTTTCAACAATAATTGATATAGGCAGTGCAAGCTTTATTGCCGAGAACCTAGAGGTCCTATTCCGGATGGAAATATTTTTATTGAAATTAAAACCATTGTTACATAACGCATAGGTATATCCCATACCACTGTAAGAACGAAACTCGTCATCCTTATTGCGTACCAAACTACTTCAGAACCATTCGGCTTTGTCTTTAATAATACTGGCAAAAAAATTCTCCTTCAAGAACACGCTGAAGACTACGAAATTACGCAAGGGAAAATAACCACCACGTGTAAGTAAACGGTGTTGCCTATGACACTTCTGTAATGACCGCCCTACTGAAACCACAAAGTGAATTTAAAGTAGGCGAGTGGCAGACCGATTAAACAACCTCAAAGCTTTAAACAGCATCGCGTCGGCACGGCACACATTCACAACTCCAGGGCCCTGTTGCATGTACGCGACATGTCGACTTATTTGTCGAAAATTGACTTATTTGTCGGATTGTCAAGTAAATGGTGTTGCAGAAACATTACAAATAAGTCAGACTGCGACAGGTGAATTATTGACAAATTGTCAGGACTTGACAAGCGTTGCACAAAGCTCGACAATTGTCAAAAAACCATGGTAGGATTCACCGACAATTGTATTCGACAAATTTGTCATAGTATGTGACAAATTTGTCAGCTCTCGACATATGCATAGTCACCTGTCGGAATTTTCTGACTATTTGACAAATATGTCGAGTCGTCTTGACAATTTATGGTTGCACAAAGCAAATCCGACAAGTTTTTCACGAAAATTTGTCACTTTTTGCCTGTCAAGTAAAACCTTTTGTGCAACAGAAATACCTATGTCAAATGTCGCGACAATTCGACAAATTTGTCAATATTCCACCATGAAAAATTTGTCGCTCGAAATCTTTGTGCAACAGATACTTGTCAAATTGTCGGATTGTCACCTGTCGCCTGTCACCTGTCGCTGTCACGTTCGTGCAACAGGGGCCAGCTAGCCGGGCTTTCCCACACAGAGGAACAAACAGTGTAAACGGGCGAGCCTTGCAAATGTAACTGCACTAGTGCTGTGTACGTAGATCGCGTCGGTCGCGGCACGTGTAAGCTTTCAGGGTCAAACTCCCCCTCCTCGTTGCTGGGCGCCTGGTATCTCTCCCCTTGTAAATGGATCCATTTTAAGCTGCACCCCTCGGTTTAAAGGAGTGATTTCGTATTTGCGGATTTTCGGAAAACAGAGTTTAAATTTAAGGCTTTGCTGGTTAAAGGAGTTAGTTTAGTTCTCCGAGTTTTATGGCTTGAGTAAAGTACCATGTTGCGCTTTACTGTAAGGACTTGAAAATACGACTTGTAAGTACGAGTAAGTATCGTTTTCTTTTTATGTGCTGGGCGTTTACTAATTGGATCCAAAGAAAACTCACTATACAAGGTGTTACAAAAGGTCCTTATTCTTTTTACACGGTAAAAGCACCCGGTGATAGGGATCACATCTCAAATAATGTTTTTGCTCTATGATTGTTGATTTAGAATTAATAAAATGTAAGTGCTGTGGCGGGAGAAAAGTATTTTTTCATTGATATTGCAATTTTTTTATCAACTTAAAACTATGCAAATGACCGAGCACACAATCATGTCCTTTCAAATTGAATTAATCCTAACACATTTTTTTTACTTTTATTCATTGTATATTTATTTTTTCAACTTTTTTTACCTATATGTCATCCTGTTGGCCAGTAGGTTACACCCGTTACACCCTGTCAGAATCAGGACCTTTTGTAACACGTTATACCTATTTATCGCCTCGTTACCTAATTTTAACAAGCCAACATTTAATTTTTACTTACGTGTAGTTTGTGTTTTGTATTTGAATACCTAGTTGTGTTTAGAAAAGGTTGTTTGTTTAAAGGTGAAAACTCGATCTCAGCAGGGCGCGTCACATCAGTTCAAAAGAAAATATACTGAAAAGCTGATTACCGGCAAGCGGACCGATTACAGACACACACACAGACAATGTTCTTCCTGCAGCGTATTTCTAGTGATTCGGCAAGCGAGACAAGACAAGAAAATTTCGATGTCGAGACTTTCTTGAACATATCAAGACTTTTGCTTGGTTTCGATCTTGAAAGGCGAGCAAAAATCTTGTCTCGGTCTTGTTTTTATGACAACTTGATTTCTAGATTCTCGATTGTTCATGTCATCCATATCAATCAAAAACGGCCGGCCAAAAAGGTCTAAATAATCTCCGACATGATCCCTCGCGGATTATATCTTATTTCTTTTATACACCATAGGGAGTCGCGTTTAAATTTCGAATAGGATTTTTTATCACATCTATTCGAAAAGACCTAGCTCATTCCCCGCAAACAGGACTAAAATAGCTTTTTTATCACATCTATTCGAAAAGACCTAGCTCGTTCCCCGCAAACAGGGACTAAAATAGCTTTTTAGTCCCGGAGGGACAAAAAGTGATTTGAATTTGGAATATGGATATGACAGTAAAAGTTCAAATGAAAAGAGTTTACACACAAAATTGAAAGAGGTCAATCACGAACAATGTATGGACAAGAAACTGGCAGTATGAAAAAATATAGGTAGGTACCGCGCGGCGCAAGCCAAATAAAAAAAAGTTTGTAGAAAAATAAAAACGTCAGAAATGCATTCCGTCTTCGTTCGTATTGTTTATTTGTGTACTAAAATTTGGATTTTACTTACTTTCTTAAAATAAAAGTGTTTCTTCCTTAAGTAGTGAGAATTAAAGTGTTATAATATTTACTCCAGAGAACAGTGTGTCGGATGCCGACGCTAATTATTCGTAAGTTCCAGTCACTTATTTTCTCATAGAGGGTGATAAAAAGTAGAGTGTTCACCTCGGGAACACCACATTTTTTAAGCTCGGGTACTTTGAATTGAATCCCTTGCTGCGCTCAGGATTCTACTTTAGAATCAAAGAAATACTCTCGCCTTAAAAATTGTGTTTTAGTCCCTCGGGTAACAATCTACTAGTCTACGATTGCGTGTCTAACGTAACAGCATCTTTGTCTTTCCATTTCGCCAAAATTGTGTAACCCACTCGAGTACCTAATTTGCAACATAACTGGGGAACTTTTCGTTCTCCGGTTGACCCGGAGCCAAATATCGAATCTTAGCCGAATGCGTCTCGGTGCCCGCAGAGCTTCCAACTCTTTTGTTTTTCTTCCATGCATCGACAGGATCGGGAAAATAATTAATGCAGTTACAGATTAAAATAGTATAGGGTATGAACGGTTGACTCTTAAGGGAGGTCCAATCCCTACAGCTAAGAAGACCTTATTGGTACTTGATAAGCTTAGGTACCTACTCCAAAATTAAAGAAAACCGATCAAAATTAATAATTCCGGTTTTTCAAATTTGATCGCCAATTACTCGAATAAAAGGCCTATAAAGTGACAGATTTTTTGTGCTATTCTGAAGGTTCAGGTTGTACGAAAGTATATGAACATAGCCGAGGGTAGTTTCAATTAACAAATGACATACAAGACAGTTGTCACCTCAGTCTAGCGCGACCACGAATCCTGCAAAGGTCTCGAAACGTTGGAAAATGTACAAAGTTAATAAAACGAGTGTTAAATCCGTTAAAATCTGTGTTTAGGCCATTTTATGTTAAAATTGGCTTTCAAAGGTAGTCAGGTAGAAAATTTGATAGGAATTTTTGTATGGCAAAAAAATATGCTATTTTTTTATTCATCGTTTTGGTCTAAAATGATAAAAAAATCATCAAAAGCTATCAATAAACTCAAATTGAATGATTAGATACACATTAAAAAATCGTTGAACATAAATGGGGTATTTTTGGATGGCACTAGGCGCGAGGAATCTAAAAAAAAAAATCTTGACGTCCTTATTTGGACCACCCTGTATATTATGGTATACGAAGGTTATTATTAAGGGATGCGAACATTGCACTCCCTAGTAGAGTAATCCGTTTATGGAGTAGGTACATAGTATTGACATCGGTATATTTTATGATATTACGCGTAATATAGGTACGTTGATTGGAAAAATCGTGAAATATTTTGTACATCAATCAACAATTAATTTCATTAGCACCTCGATTATTATCAGTATTTCGGCTGATCCGTCCCAATCCCATCAGGAGATAATAAATTAAATTGCTCAGGCAATAACATAGACACAGTGTTAACCACAATGGAAATGACATTTAATTTTAAATTGTTGCCGCCTGCGGGAAAAACTGATTCTGATTGGGGATCAATTAATGTGGTAGTCGGACGGAGGACCACTTATGTGGCGAGATGCTAGGGCTAGGGCCGTTAGTGGTGGTGATAAAGGTCGTTTTCGTTTGCAGGCTATATGAGACATACGTTTATAGATCCATGCCTTGTTTACAAATCAGTCAATACTCAGAAGACCGACTCTGTACTCGAGACAGATGGCAGTGGGTCAGATAAGGCAGGAAAAAGGCGACCCGAGGCACCGAACCCCTCCATATCAATTTGACCTAATCCCTTGATATTTTGCATGTAGGCTCTCCCGATTACCAAGAGATTTGAATATATATATATATATATATATATATATAAATTAATCGCCGTGCATTAGTCTCGCTAAAACTAAGAAACGGCTTGACCGATTTGCATATTTACTGTTTTGTTTAGTTCACCATAGTTCAGGGTAGATTTAAAAGCAAAGAAATATGGGAAAAGTTAAAGGATTAGCTGAAAAACGGAAGAAATAAAAATTGATCATTTTGTATTGGAATCGCCATTTTTGACGCGGAGAGTCAAACTATTTCAGGTGATACGAAGTTCACCGGGTCAGCTAGTAAAATATAATTTTAGAGCGCGCGCGCGACGGGAAAGTGGACAGAGGTGGGCTGATGATGATCATAATTATATTTTACTTAGATTTTTTGTGCAGCGCAGAGTGGGCTATCTCCTAATCTTTTACGACATGACGAGAGGTTGTTCATCAATAGAATGCTGAAAGGACCGGAATAACGGACAGCGCGTCTATTCTTTAAGAAATCCATTCACGCGTCAACAGTCAAAACCGGTTAATTTGCTGGAAAATAGCCCTGCTTATTTTAGAGAATACGAGTGTCGCTGGACTTTATGTCAACGTTTGATGAAGAAGTTTAGAAGAGATCTAAATACCTACTTCTGTCCTTACGGGTGTTTTGTGCCCTGATGCCTGACTCCCTAGGTGCGAATGGTGGAAGGGGGTGCAGGGAGACAGAAATGCTGCCCTCCAATCGCCTCGGCGGCCCTCCTGCCCTAGTAATATTTGGCATTGACTTAAGCGAAACGTTCGACAAACGTTGGCCAACGTTGGACCGCTTGCTTGATAGATCCGGTGTTTAGGTGGGATGATAGCAACGTGGCGGGAAATAAAAAAAAAAAACACAGTTTTTTCATTTTGTAGCTAAACTGAACTATTTTTCTTCAGCGATTTTTCGTTCGCGTCAATAACATAGTATTCTTTTCATTATTGTAAACAACAAAACAACAATAATTCAGCCGATTATGTGTTCTGGTCTACAAAGCAGTGGCACTGCCCAAAAAACTTGTTGATGGCCAGAACACATAATCGGCTGAATTTTTGTTGTTCTGTTGTTTACAATAATTAAATCTTTGACTTTTTTATCCCTGCGGTTAAGGATTTTGAACAATATGTAAGCCACTGAAGCGTATAAAATTTTTAGTACTTATGGTATTTCCAATTTTTCACTTAAAAGTTTATAACAAGGTAAATAAGTACAGAACAACGGTATGCACTAGGAACTAAGATTACAAAACCTCCTGATTGAGTAGGCAAGAGTAACTCGTGAAGACGCGACGTTAAAAAAATCAATTTTACGTAATGCTGCAAACTACATTGTAAGAAGTAAAATGAATAGCCACGGTTTAAATGTGTTCAAAATATTTGATAATTTATAACGTTTGTGATAAAATATAGTTTCAGAGAAACCACTAAGCCATTCAACATTAGGAACAGATTAAAAAAAAAAGTATGTAAAAATCAATTATAAAACGCGCAATGGAATATTTTACAAAAAACAACCGAAAGGAGAAAGCTTTTCAGCGGCAAAACCGCTTCCTACATTCCGAGAATAAAAGGGAAACCTCGCAAACTCTCCAGCGGGTCAGACAGGGACGGGCAAAGCGGACCTCCGCGCGCGAAAAAGGGACGGCCCAACACGAACACTTTGTAAGAGCTTACCTCCTGGATGCTCCTGGTAGCCTGGTAGCACGTTACGCGGCCTGTAACTAGTACGGGAGCTGCACGAGCGACGCGGAAGGCGCAAGACTTCGAACTGCAGTAGTGTCGGTGCACGGGGGGTGGTGCACTTCAGTGCAAGCGAGACTGCAGGCCCCCGCCCATTTTCAGCTCTCCTCGCTTCCCGCCCCAGCGAGCGCGGTAACTTTATTAAAACAACTGTAACTCGGCAAACATGTTTTCAGTTGTTATGCGTGTAATCATGTAAACGTAACTTCGTTAAACAAACTGTTTCATAAATTTTTTCGTACCGAAAAAGTTTCACCGCAAAAAATTTGCTCTACTACTTATTTTTTCTTAAATTTTAATAATTACTGGTGTATTTACTGGCGTGGCGGGTAATCGTACCGCGATTAGGAGTTAAAGTGTAACAAAGGCTAGGTCACGCTAGGTGTTCAGACGGGCGCCTTCGGGGCGGGGCGCCTACGCTCGCTGTTGCCCTAGCGACCGCCTCCGCCACTCGCACACGCCGCGCCGCTGAAAGCTGGCTCAAAAGTTTTGTAAAAAATGTGTTTCAGTGACCTGTCGGAAATTGGTCCGGTTTCCCTTACAATAACTAGATATTAATAAGCAGTTGACGGTTTTCAGTTTGACACAAAAAGCAGCTGGCGACGAGAGCCATACACAACTTTTATCGTATAATACTTCAATACTATCTTAATGTCATGTTAATGTTTCATATTCAATAACCAAAACTGCCAAAAATGACAAGGGATTCCGTAGGTATAAGTTTGGTGGTTTGAGAAAAATAATACTGTTAGGAACCTTATATTTACTCTATTAATTTTTGAAGTATTTTGCATGATAGGTAATAAATGCACTTTTCCAAAAATTGTATAAAATATTTATTCCACTCCGAAGTGAAGCCTCAAAATAGCAGATTTGAAAACTTGACTGGTACTTAACCAGACCAAAATTGCTGACTATTCGCTCGCTGCTGACTATGGAGTATTTTTACTCTATGGAGACCATATTTTTATTTACGAAAATTTAACAAGCAGATGTAGTTCTTGGGGCCACCTGATCATAGTTGGAAGTTGTATACAGGGCGTCCCACGGCTATGCCACATGGAGGGAAAGTACCTTAAATATTGTAGATGGAACATTTTACTGAAAGAAGACATTATCTTAATTTTAAAAACAATTTAAACTGCATTCATAGATATTAAAATAATTACATGGTTGAACTGGAAATCGAACCCGTTACATGAGAAAAATAATTACCCTGTAGTTTTATCATACCGATCGAAAGGCTTCTTCATAAGGATTATTTTTTGGTAAATAACATAGTGTCAGAAATAAAAGGAAGACCATGAATTTTAACATTTTTAATACAACATTAATCAATTTATCAATGAAAATCACAGTAACAAAAGAATAAAAGTATGAAAATGAAACACATTTTTGAATTATTTCTTTAGCCAGCCAGCCGCATTGCGATGGACAAAATTTTACGCGTCTTTCGGTTCAGGATACGGCTCCATTTGTTGCATACTACCAGGTAAATGTTAAAATTCATGGTCTTCCTTTTATTTCTGACACTATGTTATTTAGCAAAAAATAATCCTTATCATGAAGCCTTTCGATCGGTAAGATAAAACTACAGGGTAATAATTTTTCTCATATAACGGGTTCGATTCCCGGTTCAACCATGTAATTATTTTAATATCTATGAATGCAGTTTAAATTGTTTTTAAAATTAAGATAATGTCTTTTTTCAGTAAAATGTTCCATCTACAATATTTAAGGTACTTCCCCTCCATGTGGCATAGCCGTGGGACGCCCTGTATATACTCAGCCACGAAAGATATTTTGCTGGCGCGATGCAGGATTAGTAGCGAGCAGAGTAGTTGCCTAACTATATGTAGCAGTTTCCTGTACGACCGATAGGGGTCGCTACAGTACTCCCCCCCAAGACCTTTGAGCCTAAAGGTCTTGCTTGACCTCGAAGTCTGTGCATGGAACTTGCACGTGCCAGAAACGCTGAGTCAGTGAGTCGACTAGCGGTTGATGCGTCGGCGCTAGCAGACGCACTCCACCGGCGACAGTACCTGGCGACAGTACCGAAGCCCAGAGGTAGGAACCAGTGTACCTGTTGTGTGGCTGCCGTTGCCGAATATTGCTGAGAATCGATCACCATCAGAACCAGTAGTACGTTGCGTCGGATGTAGTGGAACTGATAAGGTGAGAAAGAAGCTGGCGTGCTTGAAGACTGGTGAGGGAGGTCTGAGGTGCTCGAGAGCGAAAGAAGGTTGACAAGCTCTGTCAGGGGTCACCACTATAGGAAGAGCGGGTGATCGTGCTCCTCAACTATAAAGGAAAATTTCCCGCCAAGCAGATGTTGTGCTTGGGGACCGGCTGGGTCCAACTGAACATAGTTGGACGTTCTATACAGGGTGTTAAAAGACCGCCAACAGACCCGAAAGCCACGCATACTAGACACCAATACAAAGTACTTTTTCGATAAATTATTGCTGGGAAATGATTTTGGTTTTTTAGGTTATAATTTTGAAAAATATTTTATCACGCAATGGACGTGTAATGCACAGAAGTCATATTGCGCAAGCGTAGGTATAAGTTTAAGTTACTTAAGCTTGAAGTGCCGATGTTTAGAATACATTGCGGGTTGCAATTGTAACGTCGTTTTTTGTAAGAAATATTCATAATTTTGATATGACTTCTTGAGAAGGTATGTTAAGAACTAGAAACTGAATACATTTCTGCAAAAAAAAGGTTTTGAAAAGTCCGACTTTGAACCTCATTATCTCGGAAACCGTTGATTTCCCAGGCATAGTTCCTTGAGCAAAAATGTTCCTTATGGTGAGGACAATACGTGGTTTCCCGCTTTGTTGGCGGTCTTTTAACACCCTGTATATACTCAGCCACGAAAGATATTTTGCTGGCGCGATGCAGGATTAGTAGCGAGCAGAGTAGTTGCTTATCTATATGTAGCAGTTTCCTGTACGACCGATAGGGGTCGCTACAAAGTAATCGTTAGGGCTTGCGAAGACTGTAGATACAGCAGATGGTCCAGTATGTTTTTAGTTTTGCTGATCCAAATGATGTAGGTACCTAATTCTCCTACTCTGCCTTAAACGCCCTACGATTACTTAGTTCAATCGTCATAATGTGACCTGTTTTCGCTCCGAAAGTGGCCATCATGTCCATTTAAGGTGGGATGATAGCAACGTAACGGGAAATTCTAAATTTTCACAGTTTTTTACATTTTGTAGCTGAACAAAGCTATTTTTGTTCAGCGATTTTTCGTTCGCGGAAACAACAAAGTATGCTTTTCATTAATGTAAACAACAGAACAACAATAATTCAGCCGATTAGCTACAAAATGTAAAAAACTGTGTAGCTCAGTTTAGCTACAAAATGTAAACAACTGTGAAAATTTTGAATTTCCCGCCACGTTGCTATCGTCTACCCTTAAGTGCTTTGGGAGCGAGCAACTTACGATGGTTGATGCTCGTCTTAGAAGCCCCGAACAGTTGATTACTGCTTAAAAATAATCAGGATCATACACATAAATCCAAGATACACCAACACTGACGATGTCATAGACGCGATTTGACTTTCCTCATCTGAATGGTTGAAGAGGTTTGTTACACCATATTACACGAGCCACCTTGAGATCATCGGAGAGCGCACGGAGGTTCCAAGGGCAGACCAGGGGGCTTACAAAGTTTGTTTTTTTTTTTCTCTTTAAATCGCATAGTCATCCTTTGATTTTATATACTTCGTAACCTTTTTTCAAAGATCATACTATTTTGTACAATACCAATATAAAATGAGTCTTAAGTAATTCGTGAAATGTTGAATTTTGTTTTTTGGTAGGTAGTTGTTGTTATCTATTGCGGGAAAAGAAATACATCATCTGTGAAAATTTCAATTGTCTAACTATCACGGTTCATGAGATACAGCCAGCTAGGGGAGCACAATGTTACGATAAAAGTTTTATCCCATTATCGGCTATCGCCATCTTGCTTTATTTCACCGCGTAAAGCGAGATGCCGCTACCCTATTATGTTTTATAGTGGGATAAAACGTTTATCTTGAAGTTGTGCTTCCCCTGCTGGTGACAGACGGAAAAACAGACGGACGGACGGATAGCGGAGAGTTAGTAATAGGGTCCAGTTGGGTACCCTTTGGGTACGGAACCCTTAAAACGGAACCAATATACGATCACTGCTGTCCGTCTGTCTGTTTGTTAAGACCCTTTTCCTACACACCGCATATCTACTTATTTTTTAGGCGCCGGACACACTGCCCCGGCTGTCGCGGCGCGGCGGCGGCGGCGCGGGGCGGGGTCGCGACTCGCGTTCTTCGTGCACACTGAGAGCGTAAGAAATCTGGAGTTCTGTGTAGGTAATCTTTACCAGTGCTAATCGGCTTCCCGGATATCTGCTTCATGAGCCGCACTGTGGACTGTGGATTTCATAGACATATTATTATAATCTTTTTCTACAGATTGTTGACTTTTATGCTTGAATATGTTTTGGCAGAACAATAACATGTATGAAAATAGCGACATTGTGGAATAGCATTGCAACCGAAACACACAGATTTTTTATTAAAAAAATTGTGTTGAGCTGGTCAGGACAATATTATTATGTGATATTCCCCTAACGTACAATCGTACCCCTAATAATCTTACAGGGAGTTATTCTTTGTATTATTGAATATAAATTAGTGGCATGACAGTGAACGCGAAAGAAGATATACTTATCTCACCACGGACGTGTATCGCCCGCCGCCGGGGCAGTGTGTGCGGCACCTAATCCCAACCTTTTATTTTTGTAATTTTCCACTTTCTCAATTTTTCAAAACAGGTTACCTATACATCGTGGAATTTTAGTGGTTTTAAAGCCGAAGGTATTTAGTAGCACTCGTGATTCTGAGCCAAATTCCAGAATTTTATTACAAAACGAGCGTAAAAAAAAAACACTTCCCAATACAAACGGCTATCGCCAATAGGGTTTTTTCCTTTAGTTATAATAGAAATTCTAGATGGCGCTGTATTTTAGTAAGAATAAATGTCAAACTAGATCACAGATAACCAAAAAGAACACCAGATAAGTCTGCGCGCGTCGGGTGGCGTACCGTGGCGTCGGGTGGTATTTAAGTTGCGATGGAAAATAATTACCTGACCAACCGCTTGACCTGACCCCTAATAATCCTTATTTTCTTGCCATTTCTGTTGTATTATGTTACCGGCCAAACCCGATTTCATGATAAACTAGTGTCGCCTCGGCCAAACCAGTCTAACCTAAGCTCGTATGAACGAACCAGTATAGCCTAGGCCAAACTAGTCTAGCCGAAGCTCGTATGGATAAACCGGTATTTCCTAGGCCAAACTAGTCTAGCCGAAGCTCGTATGGAGAAACCAGTTTAGCCTAGGCCAATCCAGCCTGGCCTAGCAAGAATATTGTACGCTCCAGGATAGTAGTATGGCCTAGCCCGAGCTGATATTGACGAACGAACGATTAGGTATGAATGTTACCATATCTCGTAAACTAAGAGGTTTAGCGCAAAAATAACGAAATTTTCGAACCCCTTAAGAACCCCGAAACCAGGCCTTTTACTTTTATATGTGTTCTAAAAAGCGACATAAAGGGTGTTAAACATACAGGGTATTCCTGAAAGTGTGACAGACAGTCGAAAAAGATTTAAAACAAAGGTTAGGTCAGTAGGTTCGGTTGGCGACACACTGACATACCAACCTCTTTTTGTTTTCGAGTGGTCCTTCAAACCGGACAAAATCGGATATACCGTAGACTTTTTGAATGTAGACTTTTTCAAATTCGGCCTTTAAATGCGTCCCCTACTAATACTAGATAATTACGGCGGGTTAGTACTAGGCTAGCATAAATAAGTATAATCTGTATTACCCCTACTCAAATAGGGCTAGACTAGTTTGGCCTAGGCTAAACTGGTTTCTCCATTCGACCCAAAACACAACACTTCCCATACTTGACTTGTACATGTACAAAAGCACTTATAATTTATAGGAAGGTATTATTTTAATGAAAATCCGTGGACGGATACACTTGTGAATTTGTGAAACAAAAATTACGAGCAAGAGCAAGCAAGCGGCGCGCGGCGGGGTAGTTATCTGTGAAAAAACCTCGGCACAGACCAATAGACAGTCTGTGGACAGACTTTGACATTTTTTCTGGCTAAACTCCATTTTCTATGGTGAGAAGAATAGCGCCATCTAGAGACGTCTTCATAAACAACAAAAAAAAAAAACCCGAAAAAAGCCTATTGACACCATTTGTATGGAGAAGTGAGTTTTTTTTTCGCGCATTTTGGAATGAAATTTTGTAATTTGGCTCAGTATTACCAGTGCAACAAAATACCTTCGGCTTTGAAGCCACTTAAATTGCATGGAGTATTTATTTATTCACCCCATTTATATCTGATATAGGTTTTTACTCCGTTTTCGTTCATTTGTATCGTATTATTACCTACTGCCCGCAATTATATAAAAGTCGAATAGATTTAAGTATTTCGGTATGTACTATACTTAGGTACTAGAGTTAAATTACATAACGTAGATTAGGTATAACAATTCTTCCAAAGTGCTATTTTATTTTATTATCAAAATCGGGTCGCCAAGCAAGAACCTGTCAAGGTTCATTCATTATAGTCATCGCACTTTGTTATTTACAATATTTCCATAATTGGGGGCGACGATACGTAAAAGTCACGTGTTTTTGGTGATTCACACAAGTCGACTTTCCATGTCTAAGGCCCGGTTTCTGAATTGAGAATTTTGCTAAGCAAATACTTTCTGCAGAGACAAGACGATACTTACCCATTTGCTTAGCGAATTTCTCAATTCAGAAACCGGCAGTAAGACAATGCTACGAAATCGATGATTGATAAAATAGGTCTTCTACTAGCTTAAAAAAAAGCTCATTGCTGTGTGCTGCTGTGCTCAATGCTGTAGGAATAGTATTTATTGTTTCAGGAACGTGTTGTATCTAATATCGATAAACCTGTATACAGGTTGTTAATAGACCGCCAACAAAGCGGGAAACCACGTATTATCCTCGTCATAACGAACTTTTAAGCACATGGGGCTATGCCTGGGAAATCAACGGTTTCCGAAATAATGAGGATCAAAGACGGACTTTTCAAATCTCTTTTTATTTCCAAAAATTTGTTTAGTTTTGAGTACTTAACATTTCTTCTTAAGAAAGCATACCAAAACTTTGAATATTTCTTGCAAAGGGCGACATTGAGATTGGATACTCCGCAATGTAACCCGAGCGTAGGTAAGTAGCATAAGTTTATGTCAACGCACAACAATATGACTTCTCTGCGTTACCCTTCCATTGCATGATAAAATAGTTTCCAAAATTATAACCGTAAAAACCAAAATCATTATCCAGCAATAATTTATGGAAAAAGTACTTGGTGCTGGTGTCTTATTAGCGTTCCTTTCTTGTCTGTCAGCGTTCTTTTAACACCATGCATATTTGCATAATAAAGATATCTTATGAAAGTTTTTGTCCCTTTCACCCCTTATTGGAAAATCCATTCCTAGTGAATGCCTAAATTCCGAGGTAACTTTTATAATTTTATGGATACTAAATTAACTTACCTGTATTTTTTTGCGACGAATCTATAACATACCATGCTCGTGTACACACGACAGCACGTCAGACTGTACACTTTTGTTGTAAAGTTGCCTGTAAAGTAACCGAGTAGAGTGCTAGCGTGTAAGGGTCGACATGCTGTCGTGAGTACAAGAAAGATTATCTTATATTATGTAGATAAAGGCCCCGGGAGTCGCCCAGTGTAAAGGGCACATTATATTTTATTAATGTCCCGGCTACAGGTTGCGATCTTTTGTTGCGTTATGGTCTTCTTATAAACATGTGATATCCCATTTGCCACGATGAAAGGAACAACCTCGGTTGACTGGACGTGTGCTCTCAATATGGTATCCACTTAGGTAGTAAGGCCTTTGTTATAATAATGTATTGTGTTAGGTTAGGACACACCGACACACACGACAGTTTTCACAAGATTCTTCGAGGTTATAAAAAACTAAGGCCTTTGCATCTACGGACTCTTTTGACGTAATGAGAATATTTATAGGTACAGCGTCCAGTGGCACCTTCACTCACACACATTAGATGGATGAAGAGACCACTCGGCGCTGCAGTGCTTGGGACATCGTTTTTAGATGGAGTAGGCTTGCCCAGCACCTATAGGTACCTACGAGTACCATCCTGACAGCTTAATCGGCCTAACCCACAAGAAAGACAAGTTAATATTATTACACTTTATTGCACAAAATAAAAACTTAAATAACAATGGTGAGAAATTACATACAAGGGCGGACTTATTTCAATAGAAATTTCTTCCAGCCAGCTAAATAAATTGTGAGTTATTGTTTTGAATGACGGCGGGAGACGGCCAATAAAGTAGATGTACATGAACAAACAACACATAAATAATTTATAACATACAAATACATGCTAATATACACACAAATACTTACATTAAAGAAAAACCTAGGTATGATATAATAAACTAATGCAATATAAAAAAAATAATAAACTTACTTATACGGGATATTATAGGTACTTATACCTACTACATAAACTTACGCTAAAGTATTGAATTTCTACGTGTGGAGCCAACTAAGCCGCGGGTTTCCTTCACCGTTAGCGAGTGGTTTTGCTACTTCAAATTCACAAATGTACGTAACTTAATGACAAAAAAAGTCCCGGTATTGATGGTGTATGTGCATCGGATATTAAATGTGTAAATCCAAAAATTACTGGAGTAATTACGCACCTCATAAACGCTTGTATTAAGACATCGCATTATCCCGACAAACTTAAAATAGGTACTATAAGACCTATACACAAAAAAGGTAGCTACAATGATATTAATAATTATAGACCTATTACAATACTATCGTGTATAGATAAAATAATAGAAAAATACTTCGGAAATGAAATTGGGAAATATTTATTTAAAAATAAAATTATACATAAGAGACAGTACGGATTCCAACAGCAAAAAAACACATCTCAACTATTATGTAAATTCACAAATGAGGTTAACCAATACCTAAATGACAGAAAACATGTACTTACTTTGTATGTCGATTTTAGCAAGGCTTTCGATACTCTTAACTATGATACTCTGTATAATAAGCTTCTGCAAAACGGTATACAGGGACCTCTTCTTCAATTCTTCAAGAACTATCACAAAAACCGATATACAACTGTAAAAATAGACAAAACATTTAGTGACATGGTTCCAACGGAAGAAGGCACGGCCCAAGGTTCGATCTTCGCACCAACCGAGTACTTACTGTACGTTAACGATATGTGTAACATTTTTTCGGAAGGCTCTGTATACCAGTTTGCGGATGACACATGTCTCATTGTAGCGGACAAAGACATCCACAGGGCACAAAGCCAAATGCAAAAGAACTTTGACCTTCTCTGTAAATGGTCACACGACGTTGGACTTGTCATTAACTATTCTAAAACAAAAGTAATGCATATTCACTCCACTCACCTTAAAACACTAACTAACCCGGCTATTATAGCGCACAATCACAAATGTCTACATAATAATAAAAACACAAGTATAATATGCGACTGTGATCAACTCGAGACCGTCACAGAACATACCTACCTCGGCCTAATCATTGATAATAACCTAAACTGGGGTCCACACGTAAACTATGTATGTAATAAACTAAGATCTGTATTGGCGAAACTAGCATTGTTGAAATTCAAACTACCTTTCAGTATTCTCAGAATGTTGTACATGTCATTAGCACAATCAATTATTGACTACAGTCTAAGTAGCTACGGTAGAACTTTTAAAACATATATTGACAAAATATCTAGACTACAGATTAGCCTACTAAAAACGATTGTACCAAATAATGTAAGAATAAAACTTAGAAACAATGATACGGAACTGCTAAAATATTGTAAAGTAATGAGCATTAAGAACAAAATTAAAATGTCAATAGTATCAGAAGAAATAGATAAAATAACCAGCCTTAAAAAAAATATTAGACCCCCCCAACTGAGAAAATTAGCGTATCTTCCCAGGTACAGCCTACCAAAATGTAATAACACATATGGTACACGAACATGGGAAAATATGTTACCTGATATATTTAATACATTTACTGATGAAACAATAGAAAAAATATGTAATAAGCCCCAACATTGTAAAAAAATCATGAAAGCCTTGTATCTTAATTTGTAAACTATTATAAAATGAGTGAATACGGCGGCAGATAAACCTTGTAAGGTTTTCGTCCGCCGATAATTATGTAAAAAATGTTTGTAAACCAATAAGAAATAATAAAAATCTTAAAAAAAAAAAAAAAACATTGAGAAGAAACCAAGTCCTTTTTGGTAAGGTAATTTTTGGGCTCATGAGCAAATTTCATGAAATATTTTCTTGTGCCACAACCTTCCACAGTAGGTAAATTGTCTGAAGTAATTAAAAAAAAAGTAAGATGTAGCCTGTACAATTGTACATGTCCCACTAGCTGGGCAAAGGCCTTCTCTCAGAGAGTTCGAGCTTAATCACCACGCGTGCTCAATGCGGGTTGGCGATTTTTGCGTTGAGGGTATAATGCCTCACACGCTCAGGTTTCCTCACGATGTTTTCCTTCACGGTCAGCGAGTGGTATTGCTACTACAAATTAAATAGGTTAAATAGGTACTTAGTCACGATTCCATGATTGCTAAATCAATTCGAAATAATTGCACGTGATAGGCTGTCAAGCTTATTTAGGCGACATTACAGTTTCGAGCCTAACGCAAAATGTTGCTAGTTTGACTATGAATCTCGTCATTGATTAGACGCCATTGCATTTGAGTTGCACGACGCAATCCGCAAACATCCTTTTAATCAAAACACTGTAGGGTTATCGCACACCCTCAACCGTAGGTATATTCAGGGAACTTAATTTGCAATTATAATGCGGACGCATGGTGCGGTGTGAATTGTGATACAAAGATGTCATCAAATACTGGCAAGAGGCCAAAAAAGTGAGTAGCGTAAAAATCTAGTCTGCCAAGGAACATAATTTTTTTTATTTGGATATTTACAAGATTTACAAGACAATTTAAGTTAAATAGAAATAAGACTAACCTAATAAATAATCTAAAACTTACCTACTATTTACAAATAAAACACCTGCCAACCCTGAATTGGCAAGAATAAATGGCATGCTTTCAAAAAGATGGAGCCATTTACGTTGTTGATGGATGTAAAAATTCGCTTGAGTCTATCTGATTCTGACGGCACACGCATGATAGGTAGGTAATTATGATTTAAGGAATTCCTATAGTTACGTTTCAGACTTCCCCCACTGACACATCTAATAGGTAGAGAGCTGGTGACCATTCGAGATATTTTTTCGTACAAGGCTGGGAGTTAGTAGACTGATAGAGTAGACTTCGCTTAGTTTGCGAAAAATATCTTTCTCCTTTCCTAATCTTTCTACCGCGTTCGCCTCGCTGATCACGTAATTATTATAATAATGATTATTTAATAATAATAGTAATTTCGTGATCAGCGGAGACTAAATAAGCAGCCTAAAAACTCCCAGCCATGTAGGCAAAAAAAAAGACTTAACCCAACCCATACATTTACACTTACAAAGTCTTTCAGAATTGAACTTTCAACCGCGACCGGGCCAAAAAAATATTTTCCACAGACTCAGCGCAGCGAAGTCTACTCTACCAGCCTCGATTGGTCACCAGCTCTCAACCTATAAGTGCGCCAGTCTGTACATCTGAAAGGTACCAAGAGACACTAACTTGTAACGCAACCTACAGATACCAAGACTGCACATAAAAACAAATAAACTAAAATAATGCCTTTGTGGTAGCTGTCAATTGAGTAGGTGTATGTGTCGCTCCCCTTCATGAGACAACATTCGTCGGTTCGAGTCAGTCGAGTATTCGAGAGTCTGTAAGGCACGTTGTTTCTCGATAGGTTTAATGTTGTCAGCATAAACCGATTTTTCTCGTGCAACTTTCTTCAACAAGGGCCCTGAAAATATATTGGTTACTCTATCTACCCTACGCATGTTACTCTTGTTATTGTTCTTTTTTTCTCTCAAAGATGTGGGCCTAGTTGGATGACTAAAGCGAGAGAAAGGCACCTATAGGAGGGAATTAGGGGAGGCCTACGCCGCTGAGGCGACCTTTAAAAACATTTTAAAAAAACTTTAAATTATATCCTACTTCCTACTTCCTACTTATATTATAAATGCGAAAGTTTGTGAGTGAGTGAGTGTGTTTGTTACCTTAAAACGCTGAATCCGCTGGACGGATTTGGATGAAATTTGGAATGTAGATAGCTGAGACATCAGAATAACATATAGGCTACATATTATCACGCTTTGGTGCTTAGGAGCAAAATAAACACACAAAGATTATCATATAGTGGCTATTTGTATAAAAGTGAACGTCACAACCATTTACCAAAGACCCTCTGTCATCACGTAGCGTTGAGCTATTTACTTTCGTAAATCCATCGAAAACTGAACAACGGTGAATTTTAGTGCACCAAACAGGCCCAAATGTGCCGCAAAACTCAAACGATGAACAACCGTGAAGAAGTTGTTTTTAATTATCGCTGTCATCCATCACTGTCACAAAAATGGTATATCAACAAAGCAATAAAGGAAAAATCTACAACTTTAATTACTCAAAACAGGCAAAAAACATAAGTTCAGTGATAGCTACTTACAATCTGAAAGAGCCAATAAATATGTATGTTTGAATGTTTGTATGTTTGTATGTATGAATGTTCGTTCGACCCGACGATAACTTGAGTAAATTTAGTCGGATCGTCATGAAAGGTAGGTGGGTAAATGAGGCAAAAAATATTTTTATTTTTTTATTTATTTTATTTATTTACTAGCTGTGCCCGCGACTTCGTATGCGTTTTTACACATGTGACATTTAATTTAAATTCGACTGTGGAGGAAAACTCAAAAGGAAGGTTTTTTTTAACCCCCGACCAACAAAGAGGGGTGTCATAAGTTTCATAGCTTTGTGTGTGGGTCTGTTTATGTGTTTATGAGGGTGTGCCTGCCTGTGTGTCTGTCTGTGTGTGTGTGCCCTAATCTAAACAATAAATTTATGATAAAATATGTTTTGTTTAGATTAGGTATCGCCCGTGTAAGATACCAGGAAGCTTAGCATAAGAATTGCCTGGGAAGTATGGGGGTTTATTATGTATCTCCCTCGACGTAGAGTGGGATAGATAAAGTTAAAATCCCATAGATAAGGTCTTACCCATTCTCATGCTAAGCCAGCAAGCAAAGTATAAGGTTGGGTTAGAGCGTATCTACCGCAAATAACTCTGTCTATCCCGCTCTACGGCAAACAAAATATATTTTTTTAATATCAAGTTGGGCTCAGTAGAGTAAATATTTAAAAAAAGGCACAAAAAAAATTTCAACCTCGCGTGGGTTCAAATCCAGAACATTTCGACTGCGACGCAACAGTACTACATTTCTAACATCGATAAACTTTGTCCGACCTCCACCGAAAACCACTCACAATTCCCTCCAGCAAGCATCATAAGGCTGGGTTAGAGCGTATCTATGGCTCTGTCCATCCCGCTCTACGTCAAATAAAAGAGTGAGATACCTATTATTTTAAACCCATAGATACGCTCTAACCCAGCCTTATGCTACGCTTGTAGAACTAACATTTTCCGCCAAAATAAAATAAAAACAAATGCCGATTTTTCATTTACAATATGCGCCCCAAATGCCAAAAGTCAACGTCAAGTAGCGTGCTATTATACAGTGTTAAAAGACCGCCAACAAAGCGGGAGACCACGTATACGTACGTATACGTATAGTCCTCATCATAACGAACATTTTTGCCCAAGGAACTATGCCTGGGAAATCAACGGTTTCCGAGATAATAAAGTCGGACTTCAATTTTTTTTTTTTTTCAGAAATGTGTTCAGTATCACGTTCTTAACATACCTTCTCAATAAGCCATATCAAAATTATGGATATTTCTTACAAAAAATCAAGTTAAAATTGCAACCCGCAATGTAGGTTTTCGAGAGAATGTGGTTCAAAGTCGGACTTTCATTATTTTTTTTGCAGAAATATGTTCAGTATCACGTTCTTAACATACCTTCTCAAGAAGCCATATCCAAATTATGGATATTTCTTACAAAAAACGAAGTTAAAATTGCAACCCGCAATGTATTCTAAACATCGGATAGCCTAAGTTACTCCCAGAAACGTGAGTTACGACCATGTTAAGTTTGGTTTAAAACTATTCAGCGGTGTTCGCGTTTATCGTGTTCATACAGACAGACAGACAGACAGACAGACAGACAGACAGACATAAACCGTTTTTTTTGCATTTTTGGATTCAGTATAGTTTACTTAGTAACCCCTGCTAGTTTTTTTCTAAAAATATTCAATGTACAGAATTGACTTCACTAGAGTTTTATTATAAGTACTAGTTGTGCCCGCGACTTCGTATGCGTTTTTACACATTTGACATTTAATTTAAATTCGACTGTGGAGAAAAATCCAAAGGAAGGTTTTTTTTTAACCCCCGACCAAAAAAGAGGGGTGTCATAAGTTTGATAGCTTTGTGTGTGTGTCTGTTTATGTGTTTATGAGGGTCTGTGTGTGCCCGAATCTAAACAATACATTTATAATAAAATATGTTTTGTTTAGATTAAGGTATCGCCCGTGTAAGATATCAGGAAGCTTAGCATAAGAATTGCTTAGGAAGTAAAGGGGTTTATATGTATCTCCCTCGACGTAGATTCGGATAGATAAAGTTATAAGCCCATAGATAAGGTCTTACCCATTCTAATGCTAAGCCAGCAAGCAAAGCATAAAGTTGGGTTAGAGCGTATCTACGGCAAATAACTCTGTCTATCCCGCTCAACGGAAAACAAAATATATTTTTAATATCAAGTTGGGCTCAGTAGAGCAAATATTTTAAAAAATGCACAAAAAAATATGTCTCGCGTGGGTTCAAACCCAGAACCTTTCAACCGCGACGCAACAGTTATACATTTCTAACATCGATAAACTTTGTCCGACCTCCACCGAAAACCACTCACAATTCCCTCCAGCAAGCATCATAAGGCTGGGTTAGAGCGTATCTATGGCTCTGTCCATCCCGCTCTACGTCAAACAAAGAGTGAGATACCTATTGTTTTAAACCCATACATACGCTCTAACCCGGCCTTATGCTACGCTTGTAGAACTAACATTTTGCGCCAAAATAAAATAAAAACAAATGCCGACTTTTCATTTACAATATGGCGCCTCAAATGCCAAAAGTCGTAGCGTGATATTATACAGAGTGTTAAAAGACCGCCAACAAAGCGGGAGACCACGTATACGTATAGTCCTCATCATAACGAACATTTTTGCCCAAGGAACTATGCCTGGGAAATCAACGGTTTCCGAGGTTTGTAGAACTAACATTTTGCGCCAAAATAAAATAAAAACAAATGCCGACTTTTCATTTACAATATGGCGCCTCAAATGCCAAAAGTCGTAGCGTGATATTATACAGAGTGTTAAAAGACCGCCAACAAAGCGGGAGACCACGTATACGTATAGTCCTCATCATAACGAACATTTTTGCCCAAGGAACTATGCCTGGGAAATCAACGGTTTCCGAGATAATAAAGTCGGACTTTAATTTTTTTTTTTTCAGAAATGTGTTCAGTATCACGTTTTTAACATACCTTCTCAAGAAGCCATATCAAAATTATGGGTATTTCTTACAAAAAATCAAGTTAAAATTGCTAAAGTCCGTTCGGTATCATAGTGTCGGTACACACGACGGCAATCTTGGTTTTACTAAAAAAAATATTTATTTCAATAATACCTCTACTTACCTACTCACAATTTTGACTGCAAAAATACTTTTTGGTACACAATTATAATGAATGAAGCACAAAATAAAACACTACTCTTCATTACTCGAGGTGTCCTCAGATTCATCTCCACCGGTATTTATAATAAGTGATGCAGGATCGTCGCGTTCTAAATCCATTCCAAAATACCGATTTTCTTCTTTGATTGCGTGATCTACATATCTTTTCCACATATCTGAAGTCACGTTTTTCATTATTGCTCTTATGGTTTGACATACGGCTGGAGCATCGGTGGGTTTGCAATTGTTTGCCCTTATGTCATGCTTCACCTTTGACCAAACTTGTTCAATTGGGTTGAAAATACAGTGATATGGCGGAAGGCGCACCACTTCAAAGCCCTTCAACACTGCCAGCTCGTCAATAAAATATTTCTTTTCAATTCCTGCTTTTTTAACAATATCTATTAATATTGGTTTTGTTGGGATTGGTTCTGGTATGGGAATATTGTGACACTTAAAAAAATCAAGAATTTCACCCTTTCTCGTAGACATAGTAGGTACTTTGACGGATAACCGCGAGTGGTAGGAAGCGTTGTCCATGACTATTATACTATTTTTTGGCGCGTTTTCTAATAACTGCTCCTCAAACCACTTTTCGAACAATGCAGAATTCATATCGCAATGATAATCTGCACTTGCGTCTTTAATTTCTTTTGCTGATAGCATTAAAGCATTTTCGACCCATCCATCTTTGGAACCAGCATGGACAATGATGACCCGTTTTCCTCGAGAAGAAGGTACATCCAAGTCACATGAGCAGCTGCAGTCTGCCCAACCTTTCTTAACTGTATCGTGCGTGTCGTACCAGGTTTCGTCTAAATATATAATATTTCGTCCTTCCAGGCGTGCCTTTCTAAGTGTTGTTATATATTTATATCGCCAAACTTGGAATCGCAACGATTCAAGCAATACTTTGCGCTTATTCAGTTTTTTATACTTAAATCCAAGTTTCAATAACACTTCACGCAAAGTGGTACGTTTATACGGAAAGTCCGTATTCGCTTGTAAATCTTCCAAAATCAAGTCTAGTGTCGGAAGTTTTTTATTAGCATAGAATCTGTATACTGTTCGACGTACTACGTCACATTCAAAGTCGTCCACCTTCGATAGTTGTTTTCTTCTGTTTCTACGTTTTTTCGGTGTTGATGGGCCCGTTTTTAATATCGTCCCAACGGTGGTTCTTGGGATACCAACTATTTTTGAAGTATCTGTGATGGGCGCAGACATATTCATTTCAACACAATGCTGATGCACATTAACTAAAATTTGCTTACATGTTTTACAAAACTTTCGTCTTTTAATTTTTGTGTCATTCGAAGTTTCGTCTAGAGGCACCTCGCTGTCCTCCCACGGACGAAAAAACATTTTATCTACACGCTGCGATCGACACTCAATACAAAATACTAACTCAAAAGTCACAAGCACAACCTCTCAATACGACGCTTCTTTATAGAATGACGAGCGGCGAGCCAAATTCACTGGCGTGATGGCGCCGCGTCGGCATCCTTTAATTTCTTTTGTGAAAAGCCGCCGCGCGCCGCGGCGGCAAATATCAAAGCGACACTATGAAATCGAACAGACTTTACCCGCAATGTAGGTTTTCGAGAAAATGTGGTTCAAAGTCGAACTTTTTTTTTTTTTTGCAGAAATATGTTCAGTATCACGTTCTTAACATACCTTCTCAAGAAGCCATATCCAAATTATGAATATTTCTTACAAAAAACGAAGTTAAAATTGCAACCCGCAATGTATTTTAAACATCGGATAGCCTAAGTTACTCCCAAAAACGTGAGTTACGACCAGGTTAAGTTTGGTTGAAAACTATTCAGCGGTGTTCGCGTTTATCGTGTTCATACAGACAGACAGACAGACAGACAGACAGACAGAAAGACAGACAGACAGACAGACATAAACCGTTTTTTTTGCATTTTTGGATTCAGTATAGTTTACTTAGTAACCCCTGCTAGTTTTTTTCTAAAAATATTCAATGTACAGAATTGACTTCGCTAGAGTTTTATTATAAGTATAGATAGATAGATTGCATATTTATACTGTCCATAAAGGTCATCCAAAACGACAGATTACATTTTACATGGCAAATTCACTAATAAAATAAATGATTAAATTAGAAATTCCCTAGTCGCAAACAAAATTAAATCTTAATTATAACACAATAATTTCGATCTAATTTAAAAATTATAAAAAAATAAAATAAAAAGTTAAAATAATTATTTTTAAGTTCGAACATGAGCCATATCGGTCGAGGGGTTGCTGAGATATGGGGTCGCGAGTTCGTAGTTCGGGGCGAACCACTAGTTTTAACTAGCATACTGAGCATACACGTTAATATATTTTTTGGTAGAAATAAAGGCTATTTTACTTTTACTTTTACTCTACCCTACACTACACTACTGTTGGCGGTTCAGACCTAAATACAGTCGACTTCAATCGCAGGTTGGGGATTGAAGTGGACTGTATTTGGATCGAAAAGATTAAGATCAATGAGGATGAATGAATGTTTGTTACGCTTTCACGCTGAAATGGCTGAACGGATTTGGATAAAATTTGAAATAGAGATAGCTAGACATCAGAATAACACATAGGCTATATATTATCACGCTTTTACACTTAGGAGCAAAGTAAAGCACATATCCTTTTTCTGTAGTCCACGCGGATGAAGTCGCGTGCAAAAGCTAGTAACAGAATAAATCTGTCGCAAATCGCAATATGAAAACTAAAAACAAAAAAAAGTTGACAGGTTAAATAATTTTTAAACAACAAGCTAAACCTCTTTCGTCAATTAAGGGTGGACGATAGCAACGTGGCGGAAAATTCAAAATTTTCACAGTTTTTTACATTTTGTAGCTAAACTGAGCAATTTATGTTCAGCAGTTTTTCGTTCGCGGCAATAAAACAATATTCTTTTCATTATTGTAAACAACAGAACAACAATAATTCAGCCGATTATGTGTTCTGGTCTACGAAGCAGTGGCACTGCCCAAAAAACTTGTCGTAGACCAGAACACATAATCGGCTGAATTATTGTTGTTCCATTGTTAACAATAATGAAAAGAATACTTTGTTATTTCCGCGAACGAGAAATCGCTGAACAAAAATAGCTCAGTTTAGCTACAAAATGTAAAAAACTGTGAAAATTTTGAATTTCCCTCCACCTTGCTATCGTCTACCCTTAAGGGTAAACGACAAGTTTTTTGGGCAGTACCACTGCTTCGTAGACCAGAACACATAATCGGCTGAATTATTGTTGTTCTGTTGTTTACAATAATGAAAAGAATACGGTTTTATTCTCGCGAACGAAAAATCGCTGAACAAAAATTTTTCGGTTTAGCTACAAAATGTAAAAGTCTGTGAAAATTTTGAATTTCCCGCCACCTTGCTATCGTCCACCCTTAATTGACGAAAGAGGTTTAGCTTGTTGTTTAAAAATTATTTAACCTGTCAACTTTTTTTGTTTTTAGTTTTCATATTGCGATTTGCGACAGATTTATTCTGTTACTAGCTTTTGCACGCGACTTCATCCGCCTGGACTACAGAAAAAGGATATGTGCTTTACTTGGCTCCTAAGTGTAAAAGCGTGATAATATGTAGCCTATGTGTTATTCTGATGTCTAGCTATCTCTATTTCAAATTTTATCCAAATCCGTCCAGCCATTTCAGCGTGAAAGCGTAACAAACATTCATTCATCCTCATTGATCTTAATCTTTTCGATCCAAATACAGTCCACTTCAATCCCCAACCTGCGAAATATTTATTCTGTCTACGTAGACACCACGGTTGGCACCCCTGTATTTTGACAGGCAACGTGTAGCCGCGGCCCGGGTTCTCACAAAGATCGCCGCTGTCATTTCGGATGCGTGCCGTGTTGGGTTATTACCGGGCGATGAAATTAGGCACGCTTTAGACGCCTGCGGCGACTCAGAACTATGGGCTCTGGCCACATCGACAAAGGTTTCGAATAAGGAAATATGTAGTAACGTTTCCAACACAACAAGACACAACAACACAACAAGACAAGATTTAAACAACAAGACAAGTTTTCAATGTACGTCGATTAACCGAAAGTCGGTTAACCAAAATGACGGCTTATCCGAACTGCGATCCTGCTTTATGTAAGCACTTGGCTCTGTTGCACATAATTTGATTAAATTGCTGTCTGTCCTTTTGAAATTTACAATTCCAACAAAATAGACTAAATAATATTAGAAGTAATATTGGAAGTTTTTATTGGTAATTATTGAATTCTTTGGGGCCCCCAAAGAATTCGGATAACTGACGCTCTACCTACTGTACTTAAATAAGGAATAGTAACCCCGGAGCTACCAGATGCCACAGACACACTGTACAGACACTTCAATTCTACTTAGGTAGGTACATGAGTAATGTTACCTCTCTTTGACCAGTGTTTTGAAAACATCACAATCATCACTTGCATAGTTGCTAATGCACAGTTTTTGATCTTACGGACTTAGGAACCAAATGACCCGGATTGAAAGCTTCTTCCCTTATGTTGCAAGGTCGAAATCATTGTCATACTTCTGAAAAGAAGCACACCTAAAACTTTATCCTTTTTTATCCAGTTTTATTGTGCTAGATCCTGCCAGTGGAGCGTCACACGTCAGTGCAAGTAGGTGTGAAGATGCAAGTTGTTTGTTGTGATCAAACCCTTTCATACAATATAGCTTAAAATATTCTCTCTATTTCTTATGGAAATATGCTCCACAGTGCAGCTGGCAGGATCTCCTGGAGGTGACCCCCAGCGCGATCAAGGTGGCGCGTTGCTGGGAGCGCGAAGTAGGATGCTTTCCAAACGAGAGAAGAAGATGGAGTGAATGCCTAAATCCGGCAATAGCACTTCAGACTAAAAGCTGATTAAGTACCTACCTGATGTTCCAAGGTGACTACATCCTTACCGGCCGTTATGTCACGGCTGTGGCCGAATACCCACCTCATCATCATAGGCTAATTATTTTAGGTTCGATACAATGCAAAACCATTGCGCTGAGCTAAAGTACACCTTGTGCTGTATGGTGATGTTTTAGTTTCGCCAAAAATTTGTGGGTCCGATATCTATCTATTTATGGATCTACCTAGGTAGGCAAAGAAGGAAAGTTAATCCTTACACTCAATGTTTGTTTCAATATTCCACAAAAAAACCTCGAAACAAACAATGATGGAGAGGAATTTTTCGCCTACCTAGTTTCTTAAATAATATTCACAAATAATTTAACAAACAATTTAGAAATGAATTATAAGGTTAGATCTAACTAGTGTCTTTCCCTTGACGGGCTGCTGCGATTTAAATTATTCCACTTTCGGTTAAAATAAACTTTTGTCATCACAATTTTGGGGCCACTACTTTCGTCAGTAATCAATCACTGCTTTATTGCGAATGTACGGACGCAAATCAAATCAAGCATTGCTATCAAAAATTCAACACCTCCATCGATTAGCTATTACCGGCCGCCATCATAACCATCGATCCCAAATTGTCAATCAAGCGATTACATTCCGATAAACCGTTCCCCCTTACATGCGATAAACGGGCGCTGGATGCGTCGCTCTCGTCCCTTCACAATCGGATTGTCGCCATCCAATTAGCGACCGCTGTTGATGGAGCCAGCTGCAATGTAACAGGGGGCTTAGCCTTTGTGCATTTATGAAAATAATTTGTCATTTTCAGTATATTTATTGCTCTTTGTAGGTAATTGGTTGATTGTAAAGCCGTGGTCGCGCACGTGGCGGCAGCGGTGAGCGGAGAAGAGGAAACGACAATATTTGCCATTGAGTCTAATGTTTACATTGGGGCACGTACGTATTTGAAGGCTGAATGTCATTATGTCCAATTTCAAAAGGCCAACAATTTAAAAAGGTCAAAACGCCGAAAATCAATATGTTTAATGGTCATAACGCCGAAAATTATTTCGCCGACGATTAAAACGGCTACGTTCAAAATCCCTCTATACTTAAAAATCTAGAAAAGCATGGCGCATAGGCTCATCTTAGGATTTTTTCAGAAACTTCATTTATAGGAAGATATGATTTTTTAACATTGGTGGCGCTAGTTAGCCTTATACCGAGCCTTAAACATAGGCGTTATGAATTTCGGATGTTTGAGCAATGCTGTTTAAACCACATTTAAGAAAGTGGTGCAAGACGGCCTTATTAGATTTTTTCCTTAGGGTACAGAATAAACCATTGGTGATAGTATGAAACAGCAATCTTTGCCCCGCACGTCACACGGAACACAAAA
The DNA here is from genome assembly GCA_949319315.1 of Zelleria hepariella. Lineage (NCBI taxonomy): Eukaryota > Metazoa > Arthropoda > Insecta > Lepidoptera > Yponomeutidae > Zelleria > Zelleria hepariella. The sequence goes on from OX439388.1 coordinate 10,326,784, forward strand.
GTTCCAGGATTTGGACTAATTTGAAGCACTGTCTGGGTGTACGTGCTACATCGGATTCTAATTAGCCTTTATTCAATTTGACCGACATTTAAAATGTTGCCTCAACTTGAACAGTAACATGGCAAGACTAACTTGCGATCTAATGTTTAATTACTTAACGTGATTACTGTGACTTGCTTTGCTCGATTCGATTACTTAATTCTGGGATGAGGTTCCCTGTTATTATATTTCCAAAAGAATTAGGGATTTTCTGACAGCTCATAAGTTGTAGTTCCAAATTTGTAACTAGATGTCGCTGACGAGACATGTTATTTTTTGTATGCCAGTTCGCGCTCGTTGGCCTTCGTATACGTCCAAACACATTAAGGTATTAGTTGTGGAGCAAAATGAAGTGTTTTCGGATTTACCATTCACTCATACAAGAACATTAACAAAGTCGTGCACTTTTTCATGTACTGTAAAATGGAATGACAGCTACAACGATGAAAGATGAAGTCACAGAGCAATGAAGTGAAGAAATATTTTCGCTGTATTAAGCACTAATTTACTTTGTGATAGAAAACATGTTGTATCAACGCCATCTGTCACAGCTTTTAGAACTATTTTTTTATTTTTTTTAGCTGTCAGAAAATCCCTTATTGTACACTATTTTTTAGTCTCCTCAAAAGGAAAAAAAATTAAATTGTTGTTTTTAGTAGCAAACGAGTCTACGATAGATTAATTTTTTCTACGTCTACAACATGACATCAATCTTAAGCAATGTATTTGAAATGAACCCTACTTCGCACGCAATAAGAACGGTCCAAAGTTGCAACTTGCAAGGGTGTCGAAGCTAATGCTACGACGCGTAGACGTTGCGTAGCACCGCGTTCGTAGCTGCGTAGCACCTCTACGACGTTAATTATAAGCAGACGTAACTTTTACAAAAACTCCCTTTACTTTTAGGGGTAGTATTTTTATGTGATATTGTATTGTATTTCTAAAGTATTGTAATGCAAACCATAAAGCTTAACACCGCCTTAAATAGCTGTTAGGTTACCTAATACAAAAAGAAAATGTGAAAATTATCGATTTAAATTTGTGATAAATTGGTATTGCAAACAGTTTAGTCAGTAGTTGAGCAAATCACTAATAAAACTGCCTCTGATTAAGTATGCATTTACCAGAAATAATTAATAAGCCTATATTTTTGTCCGTAAAATGAGAAGTCGAATGGAATGGGCTCCGATAGATTTGTGACAAAAACGTGGGATGATTCGTCGTTTTACATAACTTGTTGTTCGGAGAAATAAAGGATGTAACTCATAATTTGGTTATTTTAGTAGTCATCCAGTTCTCTACAAATGGTGTCGATTGGCGATAAGCGTTTGTATTGGGAAGTGTTTTTTTTTTTTCGCTCGTTTTGAAGTAAAATTTTGGAATTTGGCTCAGAATCACGAGTGCAACTAAATACCTTCGGCTTTAAAACCACTAAAATTCCACGGTGTATATAAATTTAGTTGAGCTTCTAGTTGTTTATCTATTGTTTATAGTAATATTACGTATGTACAAATTTAGTTAAATTTCAAACAAAAGCTTTTTAAACAGCTTGTGGGAAACACCTAATATCGCATTGTTGTCTGAATATGATTTTATTCACCAACTTCCAGTCGATTCACACCACGAAGTAGTATTCCAAAGGAGAACCTATAGGAGTGACCAAGGTCTGCCAAGTGCAAATATTTGATAGAAAACATCTTGCATCATCTTGTAGGATTATTTCCTATTTTATTTAGTGTTAGACATATATTTCATGCTTTTCATGGTAACACCTTCCATGATTTTGATTTATGACGCGCTTCTTCTGTCGTCAAGGGCAATCACACTAGCTTGTTTTCTGTAAACTTTAGCCTACCACTGTTTACCGTTATTGTATTGATTGACCATAATACGGTAGTTGTTGGTCTATGGACCGGTGATCGCTAGAGGCAAAATCAAAATGTGCTCTTCCATAATTCGGACGGTACGTTTAACCATTGGCCCTGAAAAATCTGGTTACTTGGTGGTCAATTATTTAAGTAAATTAAAAGTTCGAGGTAATCAACTAATAAGAAAATGTTACTCTATACTATAAAATAAAATAATTATACCTCTAGAAAGAGGCTCTCCACGATTTCACTACTCCGTGGTTCACACATTTCGCAGGTAAGTAGCGAGTAGTAGTTTCAGTAAGCGGTTACGCATCACGGGCTACGGTAGCGCTAAAATGTTCCACCGAACAATGTTGTTTTGTTAATACTCACCTCTCCCTGCAGATGTTCCAACTTCCTCATCAACAAGTTCATAAAATAGGTATACATTTCTCATAGTAGCAAACCCATTTTAAATTGCCGTGTAGATTGCCTGCACCCTCTGGAATCTTGAACATTCGTTGTCAATTATATAAAGTAACGCATTTCATGCTGTTGCTTTTCTTCCCTAAATAACCCAACTCGCTAAGAACATGAAACTCCGGAGTTATTACACAACCTATTAGTCGAACCCGATCTTTAAAACAAACCGCATAAAGTTTTAAAACTGGAAGAATACGCAAGGTTTACGGCGCGCGCGGGTCAAATTTTGCCTCGTCAGAAATAATTAAAAGCCTTTACGATGGACGAAAACGACGCTGTAAAGCGGCAACGAGAATTATACCGTACGAGCACGTCACTAATGTCGTAAAGCGTACGACAGACGTATATCTCGCTTCATGAACGAAATATCTGGCTGTGACTGCACTTGGACATAAAAGTATGCAGCGGTCGGTCACCAGGTCGTAGAGGCGCCGTTTGTAGGTATCGGTTATGGCGCCGCCAAAAGATATGCATCGTGCCATCTTCAGCTCCAGCCGCAGTGTTTGATTGCTCGTTCAATGGAAACTTAGTTTTCTTGTTAAATATTGCGTAAGATCAAACTTATATCAACGGCCAAACAATCTGAGGCACCTAGTGAAACTGTAGGCCACCAAGTAAATAAAGTTTATTTCGTGGAATTCCTTCTATTTATGAATAAGCTGGAAAAATCCAATGCGTGGGCCCACAGAGACTTCGGGTTGGGCAGTTTTGCATTATATTTTATGATATCATATTCACTCATATCACGAGATTCATAAAGTGTAAATGCGATACATTTACACTTCATGAATTGACAAAACTTTTCTTAATTCAGGTGGCATTAATAGTCGTCAGTTCAAGTTCGAGCTCAAGAAGGTGATCTCAGAAAACGAAAATGCTAATGTCAAGCCTTGGCTAAATGTCAGGCTTGAGTAGCTGTCAGCATATTAATAGACACTAGCTTGAGCTTGACATTCGCATTAGCGAAGGTCTCAAGTCGAAGAATTTTTTTATGAGTTCACCTACTTGAGCTCGAGCTTGAGATGACTACGATTAATGCCACCCTTAAATTTCGATACTTTGAATATCTTAAAAGGCCTATTAGCCTTCCAAACCATCCATCTAGATAGAAAAAGTATGAAATTGATATCATCTCGTGTCCGCATACGTAAATATAATCCAATAACGGCGCTATGCATATTTATGCGCACTATTAATACGATCGTGTCACTTTAAAGCAAACACTCGTTCCTTTTACGAGTTTGCTTTATTTTAGAGTGTGTGGAAATTCATAAAAGTGTTTTCTCACCTTCCGGTATTAATATTGGCTGAGACGTGACCATAGGGACGTACTAACCTGAGGTGTGTGGCAATCATTTGGTTCCGTAGCCTTCTTAAAGTGGAGTTTAGTGCGCAAGTCGTATTCACAGTTACCATAACACGTCGCCCGGTTTCTTTACACGGCACTAGAGAGCGCGATCGTAAAAACTTTTAATTATTTCGGTGGGAACAGTTCCGGAGACCAACCTCAGACATAAACTGGCGTGCATTCTTTTGCAGCCTCTCAGCCCGTAAGTGCCTTGTTTTAAAGTGTTGTAAAACTGGCGTTACGGACGCCGCGATGTGTTTGCATGCACCTTTTGCTTCTCTTCAAACATATTTTTGGCGTATTTTGCATAAGAATCTTGATCCATGACCATAATTATTACGCTTTATATGTGTAGGTCAGAGGCCATATTCCTTTGCTAACATAGTGACTAAGTTTATCAAAGGTTTATTACTTTTGAATATTATTTGAGAAATATCTAACCTTAAAGGTAGGTATAATATCACCCACTCTCCGTGCAAATAATCTTTACTCAAAAAAGCTCGTAATGTGGACATTAATTCGACAACCTTCTTTGAGCAAAGTCGGACTTGCGGGCTACTTGGATTAGGCGCCAGAAAAGTTGTATGGAATTTCATTAATGTCGTGTTTTGCGGCCAGAAAAACTGTATGAAAATCCATTAATGTCGAGTTTTGTTTCATAAATAGAACTCAAACATCAGGTGCAAAAAGTATTTATTTAGAATTGGGCTGTATGGGTACTGGCAGTCGACACATTGCACAGAAAAAAAAAGCGCGGCCATATTGTTTTCGACTTTTCGCGCGTTGTTCGAAGTGATTTTTTTCTGTGTTTTTGTTGAAAAAGTGAACTCTCAAAGCGACGAATCCTCGGATTTAATGTGTTTAACACCGCCGGACATTCAAAATCAAGCGAAATTAGTAATTGGAAATTTATTGCCACCGAAGTCAAAAGAAAAATACAAGCAAGCTTACCAACAAAAAGTTTGCGGAATGGAAAATCGACAAAAAGTACTTAATCTACGACAAATGGTAAGCTAATTAAATTACTATTTTATTTACTATTCTAATTAATATTTTAATTACTCGCATTGTTTGAGTAAAGCACTATACAAGCCTTGGTCTGCAATGAGTGCGCTTCTGGGCACGCTATGATTGCCTCGAGCTTAGCTTAGCTACGCTCTCGGCCCTCAAGTTTGGTCATCATTGCAGCCCTTGCTGGCCGCGCTATAAAGGCCTCGACCTTCGGTCTCGGCCTTCATTTCAGCTTGTCCATCAAGGGCTGCAATGCTGACCGCACTGTGAGGGCCTTGAGCTGCGCTACGCTGCGCTCTGTCGGCCATCAAAAGCGCGCCAGAAACGCACTCATTACAGATCGCGGCAGTAATGTACTATTCCTATCTGCGCATTATTTTGTAGCATGCGTCAACTACTTATCTACTAATTGTATTAAAAAAAAAAATAGCATTGACATAACACGCTCCATGAAATTTGCCCAGAACGTGCGTTTTGATGCGTCTGCGGCCAGCGCCTCAGATGGCTGGACTTCGAACTGTCCGTGCGCGCCTTTTTCAGTAGTCTGTTTATCAATTCAGTAGTACCGGCATTCACAATCGGCTTGATTCTCCCAACCTAATCACCAAGTTATTATCGTCAATCGATGGAGATGACACGCGCCGTTCATCGTTTGCTGGCCGATGACTCTAATTGGACGTCGAAAAGATAGGCCAGTCAAAATAGCACCTGACCAGACGGCCGCTTTCCTCGCGTGTATAAATTATTAGGCAACTGTTGGATTTTTAAATATGCCGTATTGATTGGGAACCGTTTGACGTGAGCGTTACGACCAAGTCTTGCCATGTATCTTTCAGCCTTATAAAATTGTCATCAATTGTAGAGTCATCGGCCAATTTAAAAGTTGGCAGTTTAGAAGGTAATACTTTTCTTAGTTACTTCACTGGACATCAAATCAGACTGAACGAAGACTTTAACTACTTTATCGTTACCTTCCGTAAATAGCCAGATTACACAACATATGTACTGTACATAGGAACCTTTAATAAACGATTATCTTACCTTACGCCTATATAATAGGGTTGAGTTCTCACTCAATGAAACACTACAATACCTTTTAGTGTTTAGTGTTTCGGCACTTTAAAAATAAAATACCAGACCTATCAAAAACGAATACAAATGAAAAGGTTGTGAATAATATATATTTTATCCATAAATCCTGAGTGCAACATTTCAGCAAACAGCCTGCATCCGTCCAACACATTATAACTCATGTAGAAATTATAAAGTTGCCCAGATATTGCCAAGCTGCGAAACTTCGCAATAGCTTTTCTGATACAGTAAGTAGCGCGCGTTAATGTGTTGCTCTTTGTGATTCGACACACGAGCGTCTTCCCAAATGACTCAAAAGTTTAAACACAGCTAAATAAAGTTCTTAATTTTAGGTGACTTTTGCCTTATACACACCTTAAACACGTTTAAATGCTACGAAGCTGCAATCGATAAAAAACTTCGAATGCTACTCTGATTTAATATTTTGGGGATCGGTTTTTATAGGCAAACTAAGTACGTGCGCTATTTTTATTGTAATTTTAGCTTTAACCCTTTTTTATAATCTTTTTTTATTTTCGGAAATTTTGTCACATGATGACTATGACAGTCCCATTCGTACCCATTGGTTTAGCTCTTGAACCAAGGTAGTCAAGGTTTGGCTTGGCCCTATTGTTGTATCTACATAATTTATTTTGCGGCTTGGCCTATTTAACTATAGGTATCCTATAGGTATTTGATTGTGAAACAGGTTGATGAGAATGTACCGCGACACGAAATACACAAGTGACAGAATCCGAACTCCGCTTCTGAGTAATTTCTATCTCATGCACAAAACCAGAAACTTTCCTGCGATATGCAGACGCGGCTTGAATGGAAAAATGCTTGGCTCTCTCGTATTTTGTGTCTCTATAACTTGGCACGCTTATTATTGCCTGCTGTCAAAGGTAGGTAACGCAGGAGTTGCACTTAAATTTGTGATGGGAATAGCTTTGGAGCTTCGCTTTTGAATGTTGTTAAAAGGTATGTGAAACTTTTCGCACTAGCAACTGTCAGGATGGTATAGGTTCCTGGCACTGTAACGTCTGAGTGGTCACTTCACCCATCTAGTGTGAGTGAAAGTGCCACTGAACGCTGTATAAATCATATCATTACGTAGATGCAAATACCTTGGTTTTAGCGACATAAACCAAGAGATAAAACACAATTATACTTACGTATATCTGCAAGTTCGGTCCATTGTACACCTATCTAATTACTGTGATACCCCAGGTGTTTACCTACTTTAAATAATTTTCGTCCATACGCGTCAACTCCCGTCAGACAAGCACCCAAAGTACAAAACAACGGGGAAACACTAATAGGATTCACACTTTGCGCCGAATAAGCAACAATTTCAAAACAGTAAATGCAAAACCTCTTACCGGGACAAAGCCAATCGATTTGTTGTATACAATAGGGGCGCTTTTTGTCTCAGAGTCAAGATGCGGCCGGTGTCACAGGACACTAACAGAAGTCTCTCTCTATACAATATTGTACCGAACATTGCTCAGCTCAATACAGATTCGCGATATTGACAGTCAAAACTTCAAACAAATACGTTTTTTTTATTTTTACCACCCACCTATACCTCTTACCCGCAGTTTATTAATTTATTAAATTAGGTAATTTAATTCAAGTTTAATAAATTATGCCAACAAAACAGCCTCCTTTTTTTATTGGGTAGGTACATAGTTTTTGGTGTGGTAAGGATAGGCTAACACAACATTCGTAATAATTAGTTATCAAATATTACTTACATATTACATTTGACATTAGCTAAGAAAATGCAATATACTTTTGATGTGCGATATAATGTGTTCTTATCTATAGAAAGGTAGGAAGAGTTTTACGCCACTTGCGCGATTCTAGTGTGCAAAACGCTATACCGACGACGCCAGTTCAAAAAATCCACTCCTGTTATCAACTGTCAGAATATTATTTTTTTGCTAAAAATAGTTCTTTTTGAAAGCAACAATCCTGTTTTGAAAGTTGGTGACGAGTTATTCAAAATAAATCTCTGAGAGGGAAAGCCTTTGCCCAGCCTTGTAGCTTGTAGCCTGAAGAATAAGACCAGACATAAGACATGTACAATTGTACAATTTAATTTCGTTTAATAAATTATTTTCCTACTGTTTGATACAGGAAAAAAAAATTGTACAGACTACATCTTATTTTCTAAGTCAGCCTTGTTTCATCGTTGTTTCGGCCATGGCTAAAACTAACGGCGTATGAAAAGCTGATGGCCAACCTCCAATGTTGGAGACTGGAGAGGCACCAGAAGAAGAAGCCAGTTGACCTTCTGTTACCTCCTACCTTCAAGTGAAATGATGCTAGAGTCCGCTTCCTTATCCGGATTACTCCCGGATGCCTGTAACCTGCGCTCCAGTTTGAATTCTTATTAACCTGACTCTATACTCTACTATTTACTGACTCTACCATACACTATGAGACAATGCCTTCTGCGTTATGGAAATTCTATATCATCTATTTTGTGGGCAAAGTCTGATACGCAAGTTTGCAGAGACTTTAATGTAAATAAGTCGTTTATTTAGAAAATCATTATTGAAAATGATTTAAATAAATGTGAAAGTAGAAGAACTAGTTGCGTTATCTAAATTGTCATAAATCATAGTACTAAAGAGTCAATACGCTAGGCTGACTAAGTTGTCAGGATGGTATAGGTGCTGGGCAAGCCTACTCCATCTAAAACAATGTCCCAGGCACTGCAGCGCCGAGTGGTCTCTTCACCCATCTAGTGTGAGTGAAGGTACCACTGGACGCTGTATAAATCATCTCATTACGTAGATGCAAAGGCCATAGGCCATAGTTTTTTTTTCTTCTTAGTTTCTTAAGCTATATTTTGTTTTTCTTTTTAGTTAAGTCCATTTCAAACTGCATGTATTTTTTAAAATTTAATGTGTGTTTGTTTTGTGTGCAATAAATGTCTTTCCTTCTTCTTCTATAGTACTAAGCTATCACTTTATTGAAGTTAAAGAAAACTTTCACTTATTTTCACTTATAGTAACTTCTTCTTCTATAGTACTAAGCTATCACTTTATTGAAGTTAAAGAAAACTTTCACTTATTTTCAGTTTGATCAGATTTTTATTTAGTTTGAAAATACGTGTAGGACGCAGTGAAGGCCACACGGGTGAAGTAAGCGTGTCGCGTCATGCTATCAAAATTTGATACAGTTTTGCATAAAGAGATAAGCACGATCAAAGGATTCCTTTTAAAGTGGTTCACCTGGAGCATATTTAAGTTTCCATGATGTGCGGAAATGGAATATAAATTGGATTCGGATAAGTTTCTTATGGCCACACAAGGCAATATTTACTTTGTTCTCAGCCAGGTTTATCACGGCTTCATTATTATTCTGGCGGAAAATTAACGTGTGCTCATAGAAAAACATTACTTACCTAATATAAAAACAACTTGCCTAGAACACGCGTAAACCAATGAAAGAAACTAAAATCAGATTGCAGGAAAAAACTTTCAGTTTTCCTTATGATTTACGACGATTTGCTAACATATTGAAATAATATACCTACTAATGCTTAATTTTGGTGATCTTTTTATCAGATGGACTGTTTTAATTATTGTCACGATTAGATTGCGACTGTAGAATTTTGTAAATAAGATATGACGATAAGTTTTTTATTAAAATTTTATTGAAATGTCACCTTTATTGCCGTACTAGTTGTGCCCGCGACTTCGTATGCGTTTTTACACATTTGACATTTAATTTAAATTCGACTGTGGAGGAAAACTCAAAAGGAAGGTTTTTTTTAACCCCCGACCAACAAAGAGGGGTGTCATAAGTTTGATATCTTTGTGTGTGTGTCTGTTTATGTGTTTATGAGGGTGTGCCTGTCTATGTGTCTGTCTGTGTGTGTGTGCCCTAATCTAAACAATACATTTATGATAAAATATGTTTTGTTTAGATTATGTATCGCCCGTGTAACATACCAGGAAGCTTAGCATAAGAATTGCCTGGGAAGTATGGGGGTTTATTATGTATCTCCCTCGACGTAGAGTGGGATAGATAAAGTTATAAGCCCATAGATAAGGTCTTACCCATTCTCATGCTAAGCCAGCAAGCAAAGCATAAGGTTGGGTTAGAGCGTATCTACCGCAAATAACTCTGTCTATCCCGCTCTACGGCAAACAAAATATATTTTTTAATATCAAGTTGGACTCATCATTTACAATATGCGCCCCAAATGCCAAAAGTCGTAGCGTGCTATTATACAGAGTGTTAAAAGACCGCCAACAAAGCGGGAGACCACGTATACGTACATATACGTATAGTCCTCATCATAACGAACATTTTTGCCCAAGGAACTATGCCTGGGAAATCAACGGTTTCCGAGATAATAAAGACGGACTTAATTTTTTTTTTCAGAAATGTGTCAGTATCATGTTCTTAACATACTTTCTCAAGAAGCCATATCAAAATTATGGATATTTCTTACAAAAAATCAAGTTAAAATTGCAACCCGCAATGTAGGTTTTCGAGAGAGTGTCGTTCAAAGTCGGACTTTTAATTTTTTTTTTGCAGAAATATGTTCGGTATCACGTTCTTAACATACCTTCTCAAGAAGCCATATCCAAATTATGAATATTTCATACAAAAAACGAAGTTAAAATTGCAACCCGCAATGTATTCTAAACATTGGATAGCCTAAGTTACTCCCAGAAACGTGAGTTACGACCATGTTAAGTTTGGTTGAAAACTATTCAGCGGTGTTCGCGTTTATCGTGTTCATACAGACAGACAGACAGACAGACAGACAGACAGACAGACAGACAGACAGACAGACATGAACCGTTTTTTTTGCATTTTTGGATTCAGTATAGTTTATTTAGTAACCCCTGCTAGTTTTTTTCTAAAAATATTCAATGTACAGAATTGACTTCGCTAGAGTTTTATTATAAGTATAGATAATAGGAAAACAAGTAATTGACTCCTATCACTATCATTTAGGTGTTTAATTGTCATTCTATAAATGATCGCAATCTATTTATCGCGTAGAGCAATAACACTACATAAATTGCACCATATTTATAACTTGGAAATGCTTTTAGCGATAAGACAAATTATATTTTTAGTAGGTACTTACTCAAAAACATTATACCTATTCTTTAGTATTTTTACACAACAGCGCAAATCATCCATCAGCCCATGTTCTATTTTTAACTCATTGAATGCATAAAATAACTTTCTTGTTTTGTATTCCTAAGGCTTGCAATAAGTAAAAATATTTCTTAGATGGCATTCAGTGGGTTAATAATCGAAGCAGGCTGGCAGATGCATTATAAAGGCATTTGAGCGGTTGTTTATTTGTGTATTTAACGGGCAGAGAGATCAGGTACAAAGAGCAAATACATTAACATACAAACTTCGAGCGGGTGCAGCCAGCGAAGCAGTTAGGAACGTTTTCATCAGCTAAACTTTTCCATGCGAGTTTATTGAGAGCCTCTGCGTGGAGATTAACACTTGTGAATAAAATTCGCTTAAGGATTAACCTTTGTGCAAAGTTGTCTTGTTACCAGCCTCGGCGGAAGCGGAAAATATTGAAACATTTCCAATTTTTTTTATTTTGCAAAAGCATCTTTGCTTTTTACGGATTAAGACCACAATGAAGAATTAACGTGTTAAAAAGTTCATAAAAGTTACAAAACTTTTCTAACCCAAAAATATAAGGAGCGGAAAACACGGGCTCTATAAAATCTCGGCAAAGTTATGTTAGACACAGTGGGCGACATCCGCTTCTACCCCATGTTAGTAGCTCTTATCGCACGCAGCACAAATACCAGTATCGAACAAAAGGGATTTTGGTCTAGCCGACACTAGGAACGTAGAAATTTAGCGCGCAACAAGACTAAATGAAAGACCGAAATCTCGCAGTGTAAGCGCAAGGAAAAGTGCTAAATATTTGCTGCTGCTCGCTCCATAACTCAACAGCATCTGTACCCTGACGTACGTGTGTATATTGAACGAATGAACGCAGTCGGGGCCCGCTGCTGCAGAATTAGGTTTTAATTAAGTTCGCTACATCACAAGTGCAGTTCTTACACGTACCGTTGTTTGTCTAACTGTTTGTACTGTTCGACAATTCTTAACCGCGTCGGCAAACAGTGCACATGGCAATGAGCAGAGTCATCCAGGAGCTAACTAGATCTTTGTGCGCAGTTCGGTCTTCGGTTTGATCGTGTTTGTGCACCGCCTCGCTAGTTAGACGGTTAACTGTGGAAGGCTTCTTTGTGTTTCGGATTCGCAACTTTGCTAACTAGTTGGGGAGCTGCTGGTGACTGATCCAAGGAACAATCGAGAGCAACGTTCAATTAGCTTGTCAGCGCTCTTGTGATCTCTGCGTTACCTAAAATAATCACAAATACATCAGTGACCTCCGTCCATTCCATAACCTTTCTATTTATTTTTTTAAGATCCCAATCCCAGGCTTAAAATGGTCGTAGACTAATATAGAAGTACTGATTGAATCTTAATGGTAGATAATACTTCTGTAGCGGGGCCGAATCATGACTCTACGTGGAAATTCATCGAAGACCGTGTGAAGCGGACTTAAGATTTGCTGGAGAGGGTTATAGCAAAGGGATCCAAAAGTATTGCATCCATGTTGTACTATAGGCGTAGGTTCTGCGTGTAATTGAACGGGATTTGGAGGTGCTTTCCTGTCTGATGACCCCGAAGGCGCGCTCGTGGGTGGTTTCCTCGCAGCCTCCTCAGTTTCCTTTAGCAATTTGCTTATTAACTGGTCAAGTTTATCTTCCATGTTGAGCATAGTCGTCCGCTCCATCGCTGCGCTAGCACCTCTTAAATCATATTTTTGCTCGTCGAACGATTCTTTAATCTTTACAACTTTTTCTGTTTTCTTCAGCAAGTCTGCCATTCGGTGCTTAGGTTCCGCGGGATCGGCGGCTCCGGCTGAGGCCTGGTTGATGTCTTCGTCCAATGACTCAGCATCATCTCTTTTGGCACTGCGACTTTCCTCAGAGCCCGTAGCTTCTTCTTCATCGTTTGGCATATTGCGTCTTGCTTCTTCAGTTGTCGTTGTCGACTCAGTAGTTGCTGTCGACTCATTCTGTCCTGTCTCTGTGACGTTATGAGTGCGACTAGTGGTCGACCTAATTTTCTTCACTTTCGACTTCACAGATTTCTTTTTGGTAGGTTTTTTGTCACTTGATCGTTTCCAAGGCTGTTGCGAGCTTCTGATGTGCGACAAATCGTTGTTTATAACTCTTAAATTTAGCGCATTAGTGTCTTCTGCAGCATTTTCAGTAAGCTCTTTACAAATACGCGACTCAGTTTTGTATCCTTGCAAACTACACACAATGATTTGTGTAAACACGATAATTACTGGAAAGAAAATATGGAAATTGCTATAATATAAAACAGAAAACAGGTAGGTACTGAAAAGTTACTGAGTCCAAATTAATTGGAATACTAATGAAAGCCAAAATTTTTGTAATTTTAGTTTTATAGGTAATTTTAAAACACAAGTTTTCTAATTGCCTCAAAATTACTCCTTAAGTAATGTTGATAAGTACTCACGAATTTTGGTTCTCATGTTAAGCAGACCGTTTCCCTATGACTTATCGGATGAAATGCGTACCCGGCTTAGCTACGTTCCATTAATTAACAACCACTATTAAGCGACGGTTGTATCGCGTTTACACTTCAAGATTCTTAATTAATTAAATTGAAGATTGCATCTAGCCTCAATCCACTGCGGGGTTCCATACGCTTAGGAACATGTTAGGGGGTTCTCATAGAAATGTGTGCACAGTGACCACGAACAAGGTAGGTATAACATTTTTAATTGAGACCTTCGAAGCAACAACGGCGAGGACAAATCGAAGGCATGACCCAATCAAGTTTCTTTTCATAATCAACAACTACTGGGAGCTGCAGTCACCGCTTTTTATTTCAGAATTGTAGAAAAAAGCAATCTTCTATACCGCAAGCCTTGAGAGCGGCTGTAAGCGGCGGCGAGCAAGTAAACAACCGACAGCGTCCTGCATTTCAATCACCTCTATTTGTGTTTTATTGGAGACGATTATCACTGAAGTCGAGCGCCAGTGGATTAGTGGGAACTGTCATTTATTTATTTATTTATTTATTGACAATTACATTTATAACTTACAGCTAACAAATAACCAAGACGTTATAAACTTAAATTAAAAGTAACCTAATTTTACAAAAGTATTACACTAACCTAATAAAAATTAAAAGCACATTCATTCCTTTTCAAGCATTCTCTTACATTCTTCAATAATTTTTCCTTTCCCTGTCGTAAACAAATCGCACTTAGGCTTTGCCTTGAGCAAGGAGTTGAACAGCGTGAGTGAGCGTCATATTGAAGGCAAGTAGGTATACATAAGTATATTATTATACCAAGATTGTGGAAGATCTTATGCTAGCTTTGCACATTCGGCAAACAAAACACAAACATTGCGAAGAGGCTATTTTGCTAGCACCTCGCACAAACCAGCCTCTTTGCAATTTTAGTATCCTGACACTGTGTTACTCTCTTGCGATAGCCCTCTTGCTCTTCTTTTGACTCGTCAGCAGATGACTTACAAACTACAACAGAAAGAAAACAGAGGTTTCAAAAGCAATTAAATTGTATTTATGCACCTATAATTTGTACACTTAAGATGTGTACATGTCCCACTAGCTGGGCAAAGGCCTTCTCTCAGAGAGAGAGTTCAAGCTTATTTGTACATTTAGTGGTAAACATTACCTACGTAAATAATTAAAATTTACAACCCTTCTGAAACTTTGTAATAATTATTTGACAAAATATGAACAATCAAATTACCTATTGTAATACGCACAAAATAAAACTAAACAAAAACATGAAACTTCTGACGATACTGCCACTGTTCGCAAACCTCGGTGGTGGATAGTAGTACTTGTCGTAGAGGTCTATCCACAACTGGGTCCTCTCTGCCCAAGGGAACTTTCTTGGAGTCATTTCAAGTGTCATTGCAAGGTAGTCCTGTTCTTCTATGCTGAATGGAAGCCATCGTGCTGGCAGCGGGCTGTTGGCTGGAGTAGGTTCCCTGGCGACAAAAGTTTTCTATCGTATGAAGATTTGCATACCTACCGACTGCGTCTTGGTCTAGAGCAGTGCTTCCTAACCTGGGGTAATTACTGGGGGTTCTACCCAAAGAGTTATTTGACGAACAACAAGAAAAATGTATTGCCGTTTGGCAATACATTTTTCTTTGGAAGACTTTTGGTTGGTCTCGATCTTGTCAGGCGAGCAAAAATATTGTCTTGGTCTTGTTTTTAAGATTTGACGTAATCGAGACTCTCGATTGTGTCAAATCAAATCAATCGAGACTCGATTGTGTTATGTCATCCATATCGATAAAAAAGCCGGCCAAAAAGGTTTATATAATCCCTGACATGTAAAAAAATTATAGCTGTCAGAATTTTACGGAATTAAAAGATAAGCCGGCTTAATCAATATGATGTATGGCTTATAAAATAAATAAGATTAAAAAAAAAAAAAAACAGTTTGAAAATAAATAGAGTGCGCGCCACGACACAAGTCTTACGGGAACTCGGGGAACTACGCCCTATTACGCCTAACACTGGAAACATTTTGTCCGTTGCGCTAGGGCCACGTCTATCGGACTTCAATCAGCGGACTCTATTACGAGAATCTCGCTCGATCTCGCTCGAATTAAATGATCGAGACGATGTCTTGGTCTTGTCTCGATCGTTTGATTCGAGCGAGACAAGAGCAAGAAACAAAACACAAAATGTCTTGAACCGAATAACTAGGTATGAATGGAACACCCTCTACCTTATTAACTTAGGAGAACCCACAAATAAACTGTGTAAATAAGTAGGTGTAGGGGTATAATATACGTTTTGTTAGTAGCTATTATGGTCTGGCATGCTGTTGACAACAGTTAGGTGCCTAGTTTATTATTTGAGAGAAAATTTTAATTAGAAGTCAAGTGAACTTACCCGAATTTGACGAAATTAGTCCACATCTCCGTCATTCTGTCTCTTACGATTTGATCTGTAGCCAGTGTGTCATTGTCATAAAGGCCAAAGTCCATTACATGGGCTACGATGTCCGCATGGCCAGCCCCTATGATGTCAGGATGAGCGGTGTTAGCCTGTCCAAAGCCTCCTTTGTGGCCAAACTCCATAACATAAATTGGATGGTCGGTGTTCATGGTGTGGTAGATGATCGATCTACCTATGCCGGCGTAGATCATTCTATCAGTTATAAAATCTACGTAGCTTCTAGCTGAATCAGCTGTAATAGGTGTGTTACCAAAGTAAACTGATCTAATCCTTTGAGAAACATCTGGCAGATCCTCGTTCGGGATGACCAAATCATATGGCATTAAGTCAGTAATATTATTATTTAATGTGTATATTTGGTCCAAAAAGTCACTTGCGAAGTGGACACCATCGATATCAGTGTAGGCGAAAAGTATGGGAATTTTGTAGTAATTTCCACTGCTCAGCGTTTCCTTGGGATCATTTACTATAAGTGGTTGTATACCGTCGATTTCTCTTTCGATACAAAAAGATTCTCCTGCAAATAAGAGGTCTTCGGCTGGAGAGTTCTCAAAGAATTCACCCAATCGATCCAAATCATCAGCGTGTGGAAAACCTAGATTGATGGCAAGCGCTTTAGCCTGGCCTAAACGTTGGAAATTGAAGGCCCAATCGACTAACACAGATCCACTTTCGATAATACCTCTGTGGAATAAATCATTGGCTGCATTGGACATTAGAAGAGCCTCTACATTAACACCACCAGCACTTTCACCGTACACTGTGACAGAGTTGGGGTCTCCGCCAAAGAGAGCGATATTTCTGTTATTCCACCTTAAAGCTTCAATGTAGTCCCTTAATGCTGCGTTACCAGGGACTCTTTCTGTCCCTAAACATAGGTAACCATTTGTGTTCACTCTGTAGTTGATTGTGACTAGAACAACATCGTGTCTGGTTGTTAGGAAGGGGTTGTAGGTGTTAGAGTTTCCGTATCTGAAGGCTCCTCCGTGAGTGAAGAAGAGGACCGGTAGGGGGCCGTTGGTCCTGGCAGATGGTGGAACGAACACGTTCACTATCAGACAGTCCTCCGTACCACCTAGTTCTTGAACACACATGATTGAGTCGGCAGTGGCGTTCAGTACTCCAGACCAAGGCGTGGGCGGAACGGGAGCCTGAAACAATGAAACTGCTTTATACTGATGTAGGTTTTTTGAGTGAGAATGTACGAATTAGTAGATACTAGGTACTATCAGTTTCTCTTTCACTTGACCCAAATATTCTATGTATGGCGAAACCGGTTGTGTCTAAATCTTCGCTAACACAATGTTTATATAACTAAAGATTCAGAATCAGAATCAGAATCAATTTGTTTTATTCAATATTCCATAAATAAATTATTTACATTGAACGTCAAAATATTATCTAAAGTAAAAAAAAGGTATATAAATCAGATACTTATTACTATCTAATACTAAGTATCTAGCTACTTTTTTTTCTCCAGCTTCACTAGCTCTGATCAATATTCAATAATGTGGTGATAGATACGTTTAATATAGGTTGACTTACCTTGTAGCGCCCCTGACCCACAGGCGCAGAAGCGTACGGCATTCCCCTGAAGCTCCAAACATTGTACTGCTCATCCCAAAACCCCCGCACGGCGCCATACTCCGTGTCCACAACCCAACTGTCTTGGGCTAAAACTACACCAAGTTTACAAATTATGAACAGAAAAAAGTACATCTTTACGATGCAAGAAGATCAATTGAAATACTAGCAAGGCGCTAACCAATGACCGCTTTATTGACAAAGTTATCTGATAACGCAATTAGACAGTTAAGACATATGATATGACTTTGCCTGCTTCTTCGCTTCAACATGCAAAAGATCTCAGTTAGAGCTCGTCAGTCATTTGCCCGAATACGTACAAAACTTGGCACACAGCTAATAATAGCAACATGATTGCCGCACATCAATTATATAGTGACACTGAAGGGAGTCGCTTCACTCTTCAATAGGTACAAGCAATATTGACTATGGGACCAAGTGCGAAATCTGGAAAGAAATATCAGCTGTTCTGTAGGTAATAAAAACCGTAAACCGATGCCTGTACAGTAGGCATCGAATTTTACGGTTTGGAGTAAACGTATGGAGCAGATGATATATTTTTTTCGAGATTTAGAAATTGGCTAATAGTAAAAGTTGCTTGTATTGATGAGTTAAGCGACCCCTTTCAGTGTCACAGGACCTTACTAAAATACCCTGTAAAGTTGGGACCCAATGGTATAACTTATAATCTACGTAATAGGTAAGATTATTTATACAGCGTCCAGTGGCACATTCACACACTAGAAGGGTGAAACGACAAATCCGACACTGCTGTAATGGGACATTGTTTAGTTAGATTGTAGGCTTGACCAACGCCTATAACATCCTACCAGCTTATTCGGCCTAGCCCACAGGAAATACCAGTCAATACGTGCGGAGCCAACGAAGCCGCAGGTTTCCGCACTATGTTCTTTGCGCCGTTCTTTGACCCCTTTGCAGATATTATGGGATTTTTTATAGCAACATAGCGACAACAGAAATAAATACATCATCTGTGAAAATTTCAACTGTCTAACTATCACGGTTCATGAGATACAGCGAGATACATAATAGGGTCCCGTTTTAGCCTTTCGTATGGAACCCTAAAAACCAGCAGAAAATCTAAAATATTGTCATATGATATGAGCTTTATCTAATTGTTTTGGATGTCTCCACTTGCACAGATAGATTATCTAAAGACAACACGAAAATATAATACGCCTTAGATGAATTTTGATTAGATTATTATCTACTTCGGTAGATATTAATATTGTCTTTAAATAATAAATAATTGTAATTGGTACTTTCTAAGAAATGTATTAGAATTGCGCAATTTGTTTTATGTTTTAAGATGTTTCAGTCAGTTCATGAAGTGATTGAAGTGAGGAACACTTGCCAAAAACTACTCAACATTTTATCATCCCAAGCCTACAACGTGTGTACACACGACAGCACGCCGACGCTTACACGCTAGCACTCTACTCGGTTACGATAGGGGCGACTTTACAACAAAAGTGAACAGTCTGACATGCTGTCGTGTGTACCTACTAATAGGCAGGTAAGTACATTGGAGTGGACACAGATATTTGTCCATGTGCCGGATGTTGTTGGAATAATTGAGGTGTACATTTTCACTTTGCCCCGTTTCCATTCGATTAAAATCGTGGACCACCCTCAGTTGCACGCACCATGCACCTATTCCGAGTTTACTAAACGATTTGTACAGCTCGTCGACTCGGATGCAACCTGTGAACCTATTTTGGGTTCCGCAGAGCAATACGGTAGGGTCCCCACTTTATTATTAAGTATTATTAACCAACAATCAAATAATATGCAAATTATTTCAACTTTTATTTTATCCCAAAATTCGTAGCTTGATAGGTATTATAGCCTAGGTTGTGCCCAGAACCGGGACTTATCACGGTCCTAAGTTTGACTGAAAACTATTCAGCGGTATTAACGTTTGATTGAGGTTGATTGGATATTGATTGAATTAGATTGAGGGGAAGAGGCGTGCTGGTAGAAGAAGAAAATCGTGGCTCAGAAACATCAAAGAATGGACGGAGATAGCCAGCTTCGAACATCTATTTCGCTTGGCAAAGAACAGAGAAGAATATGAAGAGCTGACGGCCAACCTCCGTTAGTGGAGAGGCACGCCAAGAAGAAGGTGTTAGCGTGATGACGTAACAAACAGACAGAAAGATAGACAGTCAGACGGACAGACAGACAGACAGACGGACAGACAGACAGAAATAGGCCGATTTTTTTGCATTTACTTAGTGACCCCTGCTAGTTTTTCCTAAAAATATTCAATGTACAGAATTTACTTCGATAGAGTTTTATTATAAGTATAGATAGATATAGATTAAAATATAACTCATTAAATTTGACCATCTGTTTTTTTTAAATGTTGTCATCTGATAACTTTGATCAGTGAGTTGTCTGATAGGCTTCTATATCTTTATCTCTTATCTCCATCACTAAGTATTACCTACTCATTACTACACAGGCTGGATTTTTGGGACGGTACAGTAAGGGTAGTTAAAGGAAAACTTTCATAGGAGACCATCCATAACTTTTTGAGATAACTATTACGAACTGCATTGTCAGATTTTGGAAGAAATTAGTCAGCTAAACTGTAATTTCTAGTATCATACCTCAGTTGGCTCCTGAGGGTTAAAAAAATGGTACTTTTGCATTTTTTCCCTAAAATCTGTGAACTGCCAAAATATCTCAAAAAGTGATGTATGGTGATAGTGATGTGTAACGTTTACTGCCAAAACTCAATAAGGGACTTTATGACAGCTTAAAAAAATAAAAAAATGTTCTAAAAGCTGTGACAGATGGCGTTGATACGACATGTTTTCTATCACAAAGTAAATTAGTGCTTACTACAGCGATAATACTTCTTCACTTCATTGCTCTGTGACTTCATCTTTCATCGTCGTAGCCGTCATTCCATTTTACAGATGAAAAAGTGCACGACTTTGTTAGTGTTCTTGTATGAGTGAATGGTAAATCCGGAAACACTTCATTTTGCTCCACAATACCTAAATGTGTTTGGATTGGACATACATATATACGAAGGTCAACGAGCGTGAACTGGCATAAAAAAAGAACATGTCTCGTCAGCGACATCTAGTTACAATGAGCCCTGTCAGAGAATCCATTATTTAAAACATCCAACCTGTATATAATAATAATAATAATAATATTATCTGTATACATAGTCTGATAGATCGCTATCAAGCTCATTAGCTCGATAGAGATCTTTGATACGCAGGCTGATGGAGTGATTCAGTTACATATTATCTATTGAACTAGCAAATTCACACGGAAAATTTAATAGAAAAAAAAAATACCTTGAGTGAAAAAAATGCTTAGTAACGGTAAAAACCGCATCAAGATCTGTTGCATGGTTTATAAGTTAGCGGATAAACAGACAGACGCGGAAAGCAACTTTGTTTTATATTTTGTAGAGAAATATCGGTACTGAAGTTCGAAAAACTGAAGCTCGAATAACGGAAGCTCGAATAACGGAAACTCGAATGAACTGAAGCTTGAATAACGGAAGCTCGAATGAACTGAAACTCGAATAACGGAAGCTCGAATGAACTGAAGCTCGAATAACGCAGGCTCGAATGAACTGAAGCTCGAATAACGGAAGCTCGAATGAACTGAAGCTCGAATAACGCTAGCTCGAATGAACTATAGTTCGACAACTGCGAAAAAAGTTACAGGGGGTCAAGTGCTTAATTTCCTAGAGGTTACCTAGTGGACTAAAAAGGTTAAGAAACGTCGCTCTAACCCAATTAAATGTAAAAAACCGGCCATGTGCGAGTCGGACTCGAGCACCGAGGGTTCCGTACATACTTGTAAGGGGGAGCCAACTAAGCCACGGGTTTTCTCACGATGTTTACCGTTAGCGAGTGAAGGAAAACATCTATACAGGGTGTTGCTTTGGTCAGTAACACCCGAGTCAGGGACGATAGTTTGAGCAACGCTTGAAACTAAAACAAGTTCTTTTTTTCTCAAAAAATTTTTTGATGCATAAATCACCTTGTTCAAGTTGTTCTATAATAACTGCGACGTGCGGACACCCCCGCTTTCTCAAAGCGCGCGCGCGATGTTGCGCCCGACTCGCGCTTCGCTCGCTCGTTCAATAACAATAGCACAGCTGACATTAAATTACATATGCCCGATCCATCTTTTCACATGGAAAGAGGAGTAAAACTGGGAGACCCATTGACTCCTAAACTTTTTACAAGCACCTTAGAAGAGGTTTTCAAGAGTCTGGCTGGCGGTCCCGTGGGCCGACAGTGGCATTGACATTGGTGGCAGGAAAAAGCTCACAAACCTCCGCTTCGCCGATGACATTGTCCTGTTTGCCCCAACGGCTCCGGCACTTCAGCAAATGCTACAAGACCTTAGCACCGCGAGCCTTGAGGTTGGACTGAAGATGAATAGGTCAAAGACTCAGTGTATGTCTAATAGGACGATACGTAGCGTCGAGGTACATGGGCAGGAGATACAATACGTTGACGAGTATACTTACTTGGGCCAGATAGTCTCCTTCGAAAACAACTGGTCCATGAAAGAGATGAAGGGCAATCTTCCACTTGCCCTGAAGCGTAAACTCGTCGACATGTGCATCCTGCCTATCCTAACCTAAGGTGCTCAGACCTGATCTTTGACTGAAAATCAGAAGTCCAAACTCAAGGTTTGCCAACGTGCGATGGAGCGCAGCATATTAGGTTTTAAACGGATTGACCGCATCCGAAACACCACGTTGCGCTCGAAAATCAAAATCACCGATGTTGGAGTTGTGACTGCCAAGCTAAAGTGGAATTGGGCTGGCCACCTATGCCGCATGGGTCTAGACACATGGGCGAAAATCGCCACTGACTGGTTGCCTCAGACTAGACACCGGCGCCGTGGCAGGCCAAGGCGGAGATGGGGCGGGACGATCTCGAAACCTTTTTACCGGGGGGGTGGCAAGAGGTGGCCCCAGATAGAAAAGAGTGGAGGGCACAAGGGGAGGCCTTTGCCCAGCAGTGGGACACAAAACAGGCTACATAAAAAAAGTACCTACCCCATTTTTTGTTATGACTGTAATAAAAATTTGGGATTTTCGGATTTCTTCCTTTACACCCTTTTAATAAGAGCTACTTTTCCTCAAATACGGTTGACGCGTCAGTGGATTTTTTAGAGAATAGCCGCGCGGTTCCGTACCTTTGGTGCAGCAAAAGTATGGAGGTTTAGTATGAAACGGCTATAGAGTATTCTCCACAAGACGAAGCACCCTGTCTTGTCAAAGCCATGAAACGTTTCACAAACGCGATGCGCGTTTCCTGCTTTAGAGCCGAATTTTATAAATGTTAGTTACAGTGCAGTTAGAAATATATTGGCTAGTGGGTCTCGCGAGTAGTCCGCGTACATTTTACGGGCATCTAATAAAATTTTATCGTGTAACAGTAAAGAAGCAATCAGTCTGCTGGATATTGGTCTGTGGAGTCCGTAAACACGTGCATTTTTATGCCCGAGCGCAGCGGTTACCACAATTTTCATAGCGAACTATACGCGAAGTGAGCGCCATTGCCATTGACGGAAACACTCGTCGGATTGGGATCTTCTAATCTTGATGAATTTAAAGTATTTTAAACACCGAACTAAATCCCATAGAATCCGCATTATGTTTAAAATCACAATAAAAACTTATCCCCACAGAAACAAAAGATATCAGCAATAGAAAAATACGAAACATCATTTCGACCATACGTCTAATATTCGAATGTCAACCTTATTGCATTAGTGTACAGTTTTACTTTAATTGCATGGACTACGAGCAAATAAGCTCCCAAAGGCAATTTGGGCATCTATTTTTCCAGACACATTTCAGAGTTCCATGTTGTATCTAGTTTTATCCTTGATCGAAGATTTTAAAGGATGAAATTGTTTAAATTCGAGTTCATTTGTACATATTACACTAGAATAACTACTAAATAAAAACAATTAAATACCCCCAACATTTAAGCTTCAAATTGGCATAATATCTCAAACGTCTGAACCGATTTTGATAAAACATATCTAAGTACACTCGCTAGAAACAAATATTAAAAACAAGCCAAGTACGAGTCTGATTCGCGCACTTACGGTTCCGTACCATTATCTATAAAAACGCCCAAATATCACGTTTGTTGTATGCCCCCTTAAATATTTATTTTATTCAGTTTTTTAGTATTTTTTGTATGTTATGTTGTTATGTATGTTATGGCAACAGAAATACATCATCTGTGACCATTTCATTGTCTAACTATCACGGTTCATGAGATACACTGCCTGGTGACAGATGGACAGCGGAATCTTAGTAATAGAGTCCTTTACCCTTTGGGTACGGAAACCTAAAACCGCATCCAAATCGGTTCACCCGTTTAAGGGCTACTGTGCCACAGACAGACACAGACATACATTGCGGTCAAACTTATAAAACCCCTCTTTTTGGATCGGGGGTTAAAAATAGTAATAGCGGTGTAACAGTGTGACTTCAAAACACAAGCAATGTAAACAAATAATTTTATGAAATAAAATGTAGAGTTGAATTTAGGCAGTAAAAGTGCATCAATAATTTAAAATAAGTAGGTACACCGGTGTTTTTATTGAATATTGATTTTATTTTTCGAATCCCAATTAGCACCAACTTGTCTTGTACACGTGTTTGGGCTCTAGACAGATACTATTGACCAAGTTACTCGCTACGCAGTCCAATATTGTGCAAGCACTATGGTCGCGGCATTCAATGATTGCACATGTTGTTCCCAGAACAGGCCTTATCAACGGGAAATAGGGTACATTTTGCCACTGGTGTAGAACATTGTGTGCGTCCGAGGACTCGATCCCCACAGCCTTCGCCTCGACACGCACGTTGCGCCGCCGTTTGGTCAGGAATTATAGGCGCGTAAGCTCCGCGACTCTACAAACTATCCCTTTTTGTTCAATAGTCGCATTTATGTTATACACGTCAAGAGCTGCGGAGTGCTAGCAACAAACATCGCCGTCAGTACTATTAGCTGTTTGACTGTTTGTACGTGCCCCAAGCATGTCCTGATGACGTCAGCGTTGAGCTCTCGACGCTATTTGGTTTCGTTTTGATACCAGAGGATATTGAGCATTGTGAGCACCTATACTACAGCCTTCGAGATGCGAGCATTACCGCCCCGCTATGCACGGCTAGGTGCGGCGACTTCACACACAAAAGTTGGCAAAACAATAAAACAATGGGCCAACTGGAGCCAACTTATAAAAGTGTGTTCGATGCAATTGGCAGGTAATTTTGTTGCCACAGAACAAATTGTGACACATTTTTAATCGTTTCCCCTCTTTGTCGGTGCAAAGTTAGCGATTCGCGGGGAGCCTAACTAATTCAACCAACTAAATGGAAACGCGCTACTTTTAATAATTTAAAATGTTGTGCGTCATACACAGCACGAGTGAAAAATTGTTACTCGTGAGCGAGATGCATTCGGAATTTGTGGTAACGTGGCAGACTAGGGCATCATAAAGGTGTCCGTATATTAAAAGTAGTTATAATATTTCGCTGCGTAGTAGCGTTGGGCCATTCCGTCTTGGCTGGCGGCGGGTGTCCGTCCCGGATGCAATAAAATCCGTCGGTTATCTCATAATATGCATATGTGATGAACTCCGGCGCGGATATGACAGTCGGACCGAGTTAGGCGAATTAGCAGACGCTTCAGCGAAATTATAATGCTACAGCTTGGCATCACGTAAAATATTAGGAAGTTCTCACACACCACAAGTTTATGCCAACTGTCTATAATAAAAGGCATACGTGATATCGCTGTAGGAATCTTTGTTACCCACCTACCTTCTTATAGATACTAAGGTAATTATGTACAAATAAGGGCGGTGGTGGCCTAGTGGTAAGAACGATGGACTCGGAAGCGGGAGACCCAGGTTCGATTCCCGGTGCGGGCATGTACCTATGACTTGAATTTATTTTCAAAGTTACGTACATTTGTGTATTTGTAGTAGCAATACCACTCGCTATCTGTGAAGGAAAACATCGTGAGGAAACCTGAGCGTATGAGGCACTACACCCTTAACGCAAAAATCACCAATCCGCATTGAGCACGCGAGGTGATTAAGCTCGCACTCTCTCTCTGAGAGAAGGCATTTGCCCAGCTAGTGGGAGATTTACAATTTGTACAGGCTACATCTTACCTTTTTTTTAAGGGCTAGCTAACGTATAGCTAGGTAAGTAGAAATAAGGGCTATCGTAGCAGCGGCATTTATTTTTCGTGATTTGCCGAAAATTTTTGAGAATCAACCCTAGTATGGGCCATAAAACCTTAGGTGGATTAGGTATGAAGAAGGCTGGAGCAATCTGAAAGCCGTGCTAAGGATTTTTTTTTATTTTATTAAACAATATTAAAAAAATACGGTAATCGAGTACCAAATAAAGATACAGTCGGTACACACAACCATCAACTCGACTCAACTTGACGTAGCCTGCATTTAAACTTAGACAAAAGTTCATAGATGTTAACCACTTGTGTAATGTATCAAGTATATACCGAAGGTACCTGTCGAGTGTCTATTGTTTCCAAGTATCCACTCTGTATCAATAAACCTTGGATACCTGCTTCAGTTAGTAGGCAGCTGATACATTAGTACCTATCAAAGCACGGAAAACCGCAATTCGCAAAAGCATCCCGGGGGTCGATTCCTGAACTTAATCGAATAAAGGTCGGTCGCAATCGACGCGGGCTCAGTGGCGTAACTAGGGTGGGGCAGGCAGGGCACGTGCCCTGGGCGCCATTTCAAGGGGGCGCAAAACCGCAACTCGTAAATTCAAAATATACTAACAATTTACTTAAGTAGGTACTTCAAATTATCGGACGAGTCATTCATGGTATACAGGGCGTCCCACGGCTATGCCACATGGAGGGAAAGTACCTTAAATATTGTAGATGGAACATTTTACTGAAAGAAGACATTACTTTAATTTAAAAAACAATTTAAACTGCATTCATAGATATTGAAATAATTACATGGTTGAACCGGGAATCGAACCCGTTACATGAGAAAAATAATTACCCTGTAGTTTTATCATACCGATCGAAAGGCTTCATGATAAGGATTATTTTTTGCTAAATAACATAGTGTCAGAAATAAAAGGAAGACCATGAATTTTAACATTTACCTGGCAGTATGCAACAAATCGAGCCGTATCCTGAGCCGAAAGACGCGTAAAATTTTGTCCATCGCAATGCGGCTGGCTGATTAATAAAGAAATAATTCAAAAATGTGCTCATTTTCATACTTTTATTCTTTTGTTACTGTGATTTTCATTGATAAATTGAAGAATGTGGTATTAAAAATGTAAAAATTCATGGTCTTCCTTTTATTTCTGACACTATGTTATTTAACAAAAAATTATCCTTATGATGAAGCCTTTCGATCGGTATGATAAAACTACAGGGTAATTATTTTTCTCATGTAACGGGTTTGATTCCCGGTTCAACCATGTAATTATTTAGATATCTATGAATGCAGTTTAAATTGTTTTTAAAATTAAAATAATGTCTTCTTTCAGTAAAATGTTCCATCTACAATATTCAAGGTACTTTCCCTCCATGTGGCATAGCCGTGGGACGCCCTGTATATAGGTATTGTAAATTGTGCATGTGGCGATAGAGAAGATATATTAGGTAGCTACCTACTTTTAAACATGTTCTTCAAAAACTGAATCCCAAATTAGCGAAAAAATATGAGGAAAGTAGCTAACAATCCGTGCCAAATTGCATGAACTTCATGAAAAATGCACTGATGTCTAGATTTCTCCTAACTTATCTCCTTACATGTTATAATCCGTGCGGGATCAGAATGGGATAATACCTTTTGGAACTGAACCGAAAATGACAGTTCGCGAGTAGCGTCAGTAAAAAAAATGTTAGTTCTACGTTCTATCATAGAGTTATGAAATTGAAAATACACAAAAATGTTTAATGGTTGTAGTCTAAAAGGATAAAATGTTATTGCATTAATTGAATAAAACGTGATAAAACTCGAGCAGACACCCACGCGCACAGAAAACACAAGAAAGTTTCGACGCGAGTTTGCCATAGACAACTAGAGTTTGCTGAAATGCTGACGGTACAGCTGAGAGGCGGACGGCGAGCGTCTCAGTTCCAAAAGGTATTATCCCATTCTGATTCCGCACGTATAAAGCAGTTTTCTGCGCGCTTTTGTTCCATTAACGAACAATAAAATTCAAAGGTAAAATCGTTGATATTACGTGAGCGCTGCACGCGGTCAACCTTTTTACATACAAAAAAAAACTTTATGATAATTTAAGGGTAAAATCCATAAATTTTTGGACGCGCTTCTAAAGAAAACTTGCCACTCCTTCGAAAAAAGCCAAAGGTGAATTTTCGGTGCGACCTAAATTATGATTTTTAAAGGTAAAACCGGTGAATTTTCGGGCACTCTGCGCGCGTTATTAGACCTATATACGAACAATGAAGATAAAGGTAAATTCTAGAATTTTCGTGCGCGCTGCGTGCGTTTGTCCTATTTACGACCTTTGGTAATTTCGATCGTAAAATCGGTAAAATTTCGGGCACGCTGCACGCGCGTTTGTAAATAAAATAGATCTCATCCAAGGATAGTAATTTGCCCCATATCGCGGCTTACAAAATGGGTAAAATCGGTGAATTTTCGGGCGCGCTTCGCGCGCGTTTAATGCCGATTACTTGTGAAATTTTGCGCGGAGTGCGATATTTTTTATAACCAGAAGCAGAATAGTTAACGTCCCATTTTAGTCTTGTATCGCCACGTTACTGAAAAAAGGTATACGAAGGGGCGCAATTACGATGCTTGCCCTAGGCGCCATTTACCCACGGTACGCCACTGCGCGGGCTCATCTGACATGTTGTTTTTGCCAATGGAATATAATCTCATAAATAATTAATGGCCATATTTGGCCCGGCGAGTGGAGCAGATGGAAATGCACTCGGCAAATTGACTGAAAACCACAGCTGGGAAAGGCTAAAGTACCTGCTAATGATAGTGCGATTGAATGCTTTCAGCCCAAACTAGATCTGGACCCAAATGTGTTCGTAGCAACTACGTGGCTATAGACAGAGCAAATGTACGTATATAAATACTGCGTAGGTAGACTATACTATCCACTTCAGATTCTAAATTAATACATGGAGTAGGTACTGCTACTACCTATTGCGCGTAGGTTCTTATCATGCTCTCTATCTCTAAAAATTTCAATTGTTTTTCGTAACAGCCGAAGGTTAAAGTTTTAATCAATCTGATTATCAATTTGTAATTTTATCCTCCTTCGCCACATAAAACTCATTGTCTGCCTAAAATGCACCAACAAGCATTCCATAGCGTAGGTACACACGATAGAACGTAGACGCTTACACTTTCGTTGTAAAGTTTCCCGATAAGCGTCTTCGTGCTGTCGTGTCATCGTCGTGTGTAATAATCCGCTCGCTGAATAAAGTATACTGCGTAGGACGTACTATAGTTAGAGAGCTGGTGACCAATCGAGATATTTTTTCGTACAAGGCTAGGAGTTGGTAGGCTGATAGAGTAGACTTCGCTGAGTCTGGGAAAAATATTTTTTTGGCACGGTCGCGGTTGAAAGTTAGATTTTTTCGACTTTGAAAGTGTAAATGTATGGGTTCAGTATATTTTTTTTGTCGTACAAGGCTAGAAACTTCTAGGTTAGTTGTTGAGACTCCGTCGAACAAGAAAATATTTGTTTTTTTGGCCAAGCGTGGTTGAAAGTTTGATTTTTATAACCCAAAAATTCACACTTTCTAGGTTATAAAAAACAATATTTCTACCGCGTTTGGCTAGTAATAAATAGTGATTTCGTGATCAGCGGAGACTAAAAAGGCAGCCCAAAAACTCCCAGCCTTGTAGACAAAAAAGAAATGACTCAAACCATACATTTAAACTTTCAAAGTCGAAAAAATCTAACTTTCAACCGCGACCGGACCAAAAAAATATTTTTCCCAGACTCAGCGAAGTCTACTCTATCAGCCTACTAACTCCCAGCCTTGTACGAAAAAATATCTCGATTGGTCACCAGCTCTCCAACTACTAGGTCAGCCATACTCAAAGTGTGATCCTCGGAACCCTAGGGTTCCGCGATACCCCTGTAGGGGTTCCGCAAGAACTTAGAAAAAAATATTCATAACACCTCTCTGGTAGACCGTTCTGACGCGGCATACGTATCACGACTCACGAGGAGCAGCCGAACTTAGTCATAGTAAAGTAAATAGGGTAGAGGCGCCTAAAGTCAGCCACCCCCCAGTAGTCGGCCTTTGCGGGTTTAAAGTTCAATAACTAGTGTAGTTTTTAACATATAGCTTTATCTGTATTTTTCTATGGTTCATTGATTAATTAACGATACCTGTAATATTTTGTTATATTTTTACTTATTTGTGTTTATTTCAAAAACACGTTTTAATAACTTGCGATTCAGAATCACGGTCCGCCATCTTTTTTTGCTAGTTGAAGGGAGTCTCAAATCTTTAAGATTTTCGCTGTGTTTTGTACTGTGGTATGCCATGTTTTATTTTAATCTCATTCTTTACTTAATTGTTGACCTCTTGATAACTTAAATAAACCCTAATTTGTGATATCAATTAAAAAAACAGGGGGCTGACTATTGGGATCAGTAATTTCATACAAATGCCAGTACTCGGCCCCCCGGCCGACTTATGGAATTTCTGTAAATTTCACTTAAGCAGCCCAAATTGACCGGTTGCACATATCTTTTTCTTCTGTATAGAGTTCACAAAGCGTTGAGAATATTATTTTGGCAACAACCCAATACTCGGCCACCAAAAAAAATGCCTATTAGGTGGCCGACTTTTGGGCTTAGTCTCGAAGAAATTTTGTCAACCCAGAAGTCGGCCACAAGCAATTGCTTTTTCATACCTTATATGGTGCGGCCGACCACTGGCTACCTCAAGGCCGACTTTAGGTGATAGGCGGCCGAGTACTAGAGAAATGGGTGTTTTTTTGTTTAACGCTAATTTTCTCCATCGCAGTATGAATTAGAAGAATAATCGTTTTATTTACTGAAACCTAAGTAACCGGAGCTTCAATTAATATTGGTTACGTCCTTCTAGAACCTCCAACAACAGAAATAATGGACTTTGAAGTTGCACATTTCACTAAGTGGCCGACTACTGGTTCCTTTACCCTACACCCTTACATACATACACTCGAAAAAGATAACCCTCTGGGTCAGGCGGCCCTTCGTGTACAGTACAACAATGCATTCAGGGTGCTGATGGGGCTTCCTCGATACTGCAGCGCGTCCGGCATGTTCGCTGAAGCACGAGTCGATGATTTTTATGCAATCATCCGAAAACGAACTGCCTCAATTATGCACAGAGTGCGAGGGAGCACCAACAGCATCCTGGAAGTAATTGCAGATAGGCCTGATTGCCATATCTATGGACATTGGGTCCGTACACATAATAATATGTATGGGTCCAATAAGTACAGTCGGCCACAGTCTCAGATACCCCTTTTTGTTCGATTGGCGCCCTTATGCCGCGCGCGATAAAAGCTGCCATGGGGTATCTGAGATTGTGGCCGACCGTACCTTAATTAATTAAGTTTTTAGTAATAAATAATTTACTAACATAATTTAAGTCTTATTAAATGCTAACAAACTGTATGGATCCTTTCTGAAATAAATATATTGAATTGAAAAAAAAAACTATTGTTTTATTGTAGGGTTCCGTCAAGTATTTCACTTTCCAAAAGGGTTCCGTGACCAAAAAAAATTGTGAACCGCTGCTAGGTAAATCATCGCACGTTAATGTTAACACACATGCGCTAATTCCCTCATACCTACGTTCGCTAATCAAGTCTCATTATGCCAATAGCCAAGCTGTGGAGTTACAAACGCGTTTGCAATCAGGGCTACTGTTTTAGTGCTAAGTAGATGGCGCCACCCTCCGGTAAGGTCACCCTGCGGTAAGAACGCGCTGGACCAGCGGTTTCCCATGCAAACGTAGTTCAGGTTTAATTTCTGGATTTTTTTACTGAAACTTGGTTTATATCAGTAGACGACCAATACGGAGGTTCGCAAATAGTTTTTATTAAAAAAAATGCCTGAAAGAGATAAGAGCGATGTGTTTTTTGCGGTTTTCGCGCCGAAAAGGGGGTTAATTTCAGCTGTTATTTACGAGTACTTACATTATTACACTGTCTATTGGAGTCTAACTACCTTGGGAACATCAATAATGTATTGTACTAGTAAAAAAAAGATTTTTGAAATATCTAATAAAATGTAGAAATGGCAGCCGACCTACGAAAACATTTGGGAAAATAGATCAATTACATTACAACTACAACTACATACTCGCGAAAGGACACACACACAGATAGACTCATACAGCCGCATAGCCTCTCACTTTTCCCGCGCCCCGTCTCGCTCAGGATGAAACAGCTATAGAAAACAGTGTTCGACGCGCTTGGCCATCGCAAAGCTCCCACGCTTGTCCAGGGAACTCTTAAAGTTAGTTACTCGTATTTCGAAGGTAAAATAAGTTTAGTTACACTAAAATCATATTTAATACCTACCTTTAATCTGTAGGTGGGTACCAAGCAAACACATGGAGCATTTTTTTTTACTTATAAAAATCTTTACAAACATATCTCAGTTTAGCTACAAAATTTAATAAAAACTGAAAAGAGCTGTCCCGCTACGTTACTTTCGTTACCTTAATACCTTCAGTTCCAAACTCTCTATCTAATAAAATTTTATCACTTTTAATGGATTTAACACTCGTTTCATTTGGGTTTAACATTTTTCCGACATGGTCGCTGTCTCTACATACTCCACAAACTTTTCACTTACTCTTTAATAAGGGGGTTATGGGGTACATATTAAACAGGCTGCCAAGGTGAAATAGACTTGGAAGAATCTTAGTTTAGTGCGCGCTTGGGGTTATTAACAAAATTTATATTCGATCCGAAAAACTTCAGCTGAAGAAAAAAAGTTAGAAAAATAAGTGTAGTTTGATACGATACATTACCCATTTTAAACAAGATCTCTTTTTAGAACATTATTATACAATTATAAAGAAAATGTAAGTAATCGAGTTTAATTTATTTTGTGTCAAACCGCATCTAATCTTGCCACCCGATAAACCGCTACGAAAATAGGGACCTAAATAAACAATTGTACCGGAAAATGTGTTTAAAGTTACAAGTGAACTTATTCACACACGTCA
Organism: Zelleria hepariella; assembly: GCA_949319315.1. Classification (NCBI taxonomy): domain Eukaryota; kingdom Metazoa; phylum Arthropoda; class Insecta; order Lepidoptera; family Yponomeutidae; genus Zelleria; species Zelleria hepariella. The sequence continues at coordinate 10,359,525 of OX439388.1, forward strand.
GGTTGAATTTTAATCGAATCGCATACGCTCTGAATGGACAAACAAATTAACGCGTGGTACGATCGGAAAATCTAAACAAACAAACAAAACGCGTTTCATTTGGGTTAGAATAGAAACTGCCCAAAAATGGAATAGCACGACGTAATCGACGATCCCTGTACAATGGTTTAGGCATGTAGGTACTTAGGAAGAGTTGTCTACCTATTTGGTTAACTCTACATTATGACTCATTGTGTGTGGACCGTTTAGTTGCGTTGGAATATACATATTTAATCCGATACTACGCAGGGGTGGAGTATAAAGTTGCGTCTCACAAAGAAAAACTGTAAACAAAAACTCCGCGCGGCTAGCGCAGCGCTTTTCCGCACTCAAACTAGGTAGAACTCACGGCTCGCTGGGTTGTCAGTAGGTTTCGTTTGATAATTTACGTGTGGAGCCTTTAATCGAGCACCCCGCTCCGGGACAGGCAAGCAGCGGCGCCCGAGGCCCCACACAATCGATTAACGCAAAAAGATTGGGCTCTTTTTTCACCGTAGGCGCTATGATCCAATGAATAAACATGCAAATAGTCGAATGAACAACGAACAAGTAAATTGAAACAATATTTCGATATTGCCCGTTTACGTCGTCAAAAATAGTTGGCCTAATGTTTGTGTAGGGGTTGTTTACAGGGAGTAGTGCAATAAAACAATTAAAGCCGGTCGGAGCTCGAAATTAACGCCCGAGGCGGCGCCGCATCCGCGTGTCTCGTAATAAACCGTGTGCAAAGTTTTTCTTTGCGCAGCGCTCACTGGCCGCAACTAACGGAAGCTGAGCAACAGGCTTGATTAAAACACGTGTTTACAGAACGCACGTCCTCGCCGGACAAACTGAAATCTCAATAAACCCACTTATAGGACTTGCCGCGAACTGGGCGTCGTCGTACACGATACGAAAACTCAGGCAGTCAACGAAGTATTCGGTACCTTTCGCTAGGTAACTCGCAAGGAAATAGCAACAAATGAAATGGTATCTTTAATCCCAAAAGCAGCACTGCTCCTACCTATCCTACTGCGTCTGCTGGTAAAGCTTAAGTAGGTAGCTTGGGTAGGTAGGGATGGAAAAATGTGACATGCCCTGGTGGAAACCAGTAAATAGGTACCTACTCGTAGGTTAATGATAACCACTGAGAGATAAACCTTTACTCCTTCCCCATATTTTCCTGACCTTGACTAACTGAGGGTGAATTTGGAATTCGAATTATGTTGTTCCAGCCGTTCAACCAAAATAGTCTACAATGTACACAAGGCAGCACGTCGACCCTTACACGCTAGTACTCTACTCGGTGACGACTTTACATACAACATGACTCTACATATTTTCGTATCGTGATTGTTGCGCTTGGTTCGCGATAGGTTTCCTCATCAGGGTCCTTTCCGTCCGTATCTAGACGACTTTGAAGCGGTGCTCTATCTCTGTCCGATAATCCGGTGTGTGTGAGCGAGACACGAGTGTGATGGAGTTATGGTAATATAATCGAGTCATTCTGGTATGGGATAGAGATAGCCGACGGAACAAGGACGAGTTTGTGGACAATATTACTGAAAACCTCGCAGAGATTCGTAGGAAAATATTGTTTAACTTTGGTCACTGGGTAAATAGATCGAATTTACTAACTCCTAGATGTGGCTAATTACGGCATGACAGACTTGCCGAAGAACCTAATAAAATACTGACGATGGTGAAATAAGGCTTTATTGGTAGGTTTACCAACTTACGACCACGTATATTTTTCAACGTGGGATGTTCTCTAGGTTGGCAATCAGCACGCCTAGCATGATGGATCATATCGATCTTTGACAACACGATACACCGCTGTCTATCCTGCTCTAGGTAGATCAATGAGACAGCGTTTCGCGCGCAATGGAGCTTGATAGCCTTCAATCCTTCATGCTAATCGTGTAGAAAATTTCTCAACTTGAGAAAGGGCGGCAGTGGAAGAATATAGGCATAAATTCAACATTTAGGCATTAGTACAATAAATTGTTTTCCAATTTGATCTGAGACGAAACGTAGTTCGGGGCACTCAAAACATTTATTGATTCGAAAATAAATTTAGTCGTAAATAAGAGCGTGAAAATGTCAGGCGCACGCCCCAGTGCAGCGTTCCCAGAGTCAATCTTCTCAAATCCACATCCTAGTTCTCGTAACGCATAAGCGCATTTTTACGTCTGTAAATTATATTTTTACGATCGAAAATCATTTTTATGTTTTCGGAAGGAATTTAATATCACGCCAGTGCTCCGTTGGGTGCATTCGCTCTTTTATTGCACTGTAATTTTATTGTTTTCTCAATTTTTATTAACTATCAACTACCTACTTAGGTTCGCTGCGATGGGAGATCGATTCCTTTTTACTCCTGGGACATAAAGTGATCACGAATCACGATGCATGTTCTTTACGGCAGCTTTAATTTATTCCATAGCATTTATCCGCGGCGGTAAATATGGGAATCTACGGACTTTATTTAATCCTAAAAGGAAACATTTACAATGGAAAATTACTTCTAAGCTACTTTCAGGTTAAGTAGATCTTCAGACCGAGCCAAAGCAGGGTGGTAGAGTTAATAAAAACCACTCTTTAGACGGGGTTTATTTTTAAGTTAAGGCAAAGGGGCTTTACACGTTTCATTCAACAGCAGGTTACTTATTTTGCTATTGTGGGAAACAACTTCTTGTTATTTTTCTGTTTGCAAAGAAAACCTTGTTGGTCTTGAGTGGTAAATCGTATCAGGGTCTTTGTCAGACAATGTGTTTCGTTCGCCGACTTCCCTGAAGCTTTTTTTCTGGTTTTCTGCATAATTTCTGCTTTGGCGGCATTAAACAGATAAATAAGCTTATTGATCGAGCGAACGAAGTGAGAGAGTGTCTTCGTTTCAGCTTTGGCAAAGATGCTTTCGTGTGTCCGGTGGATGTCCAGAGGACCACCGTCCGGTACAGTTTTCCTCTACAGGTCGCATTTCTGTGAAATTTTGTGAGCAGATTCCGTAAAAATAAAAAAATAAAATGTTGCGTTGAGCGAAGCTCAGAGCGACATAATAAAGAAAATTAAAAAAATATTTCAGGTTGCATGCATGCATATAAGACATTAAATTCCATTTAAAAAAATAAATAAAAGATAATCAGATTACGAGTAAACACAAGCAATACGTACACCCCCAGCCCCACTTAACATTTCGCAGACTTGACAGACCCGCGAGGTCTTCAGGTCACAAAGTCACTATAATAAAATAAATGGGTTAGTATCAAATAGTCGAAAACGCAACTCGTCCTATTAGCATCTCGTCAGAAAATATCAGGGTGGAATGGACCACAGCCTTCTTCATAGAAGGCTGTGAATGGACGCAAGAGAGTGAGGCGAGAGTTACCTAGTTTTATGCAATGACATTTTGTATTGGAATGTCATTGGTTTTATGTCTTTTTTTTTTACAACCAAGGTTTTTTACTATCCATCCTATAACAATCACATAACTGACACAAGTTCTGTTTCCATGGTTACCGTTGCTCGGCTTGGCGAATAACAAACACAACCGACCAATCGAAAACAGATTTTACACTTTACATTATTTATACAGTTCAGTTTGATCAATGTAGCGCAGTTTTATTCATCTTGTGCCGTGTTAGATTATTTTACAGTGAGTGCATCACAATGACGGACATAGAAGAGAAAATGGAGTTGCAAAGGAACATAGGTATTGCCCCAGATCCTGATTGCATCAAGGGCGTAGTCGCCTGCCAGTGCGAGCTTGGTAAAGAAAAGCTTTTCACAGCCCCGCCCAGAAGATTCGAGCCCATACCAGAAACCAGCGCCAGAGTGCTAACAGCCCCTTGCGCGAGGGACACCGAGCAGTACAGATGCCCTGTGAGTCATATCCTGATCACGTTCAAGTCTCCCTTACACCCTGACGAAACCTTCAGCAAAGTGTTCCCCTCGCTGACGCCGGTGAAGTATGTCAAGCGAAAACTCGCCAAGCTTCTCTCGATTCCGGCCAACAACCTCTTGCTGACGAAAAACCGCACCATCTTGAAAGACACGACTCCACTCTCCGACGTGAAGACCGACGCGCTGGGCAATATCGTCATAGACGTCTACACGGTGGATTCTGAGGAGTTCCACCTGCTTTCGATACCTAAAGAGTCCTATGTGGAGGAGCTCCTGACCTCGTTCGTGCCTAAGAAGAAGGCGATGCCGTTCGTGGCAGTCAAGTTCAAAGTCAAGAACCAGAACCAATCGTTCACGCGGTGCTATCCATCTATAATGAGAGTGCACGAGATAAAGAAGAATTTGGCAGAGTTATTCAACGTCGACGAAGCTCACATGGTGTTCTTGAGAGCCGAGAACCCCTTAAACGACAGAATGGCTATCCACGACCTGGATTACGACAAATATGGGAACACTGAGGTAGAGCTATTCATGAAATACGGAGAGAAACTCAACTGCGAGAAGTTGTACAAAGAGATGCCCGTAAACGATGTGTTGACAGTCCAAGTCCCATTGGGCCAAACTGTTAGGTGCATCAACGTGGAGATATTTAGCAAGCTGATGGAGAAACCTTATTTGGGCGGCTACAGGAATATCCATACGGGTAATATTTATCATTTCAGTACATTTTACATATTCGCCTAACTAAAATCGACTCTAGATTTTTGTCAGCGAAACGCTAGGATACCTCTTTCTGTTCAATAAAATTTACGCTCTTATTCCGCGCGATAATCGGCTCTACACGACCAAAAAAGAGGGGTGTTATAAGTTTGTGTGTGTGTGTGTGTGTCTGTCTGTCTGTGGCACGTAGGTTTTAAAGGGGTGAACCATTTTACATGTGTTTTTTTATTTATTTGAAAGCAGGTTTTCTAGCGAGTGTTCTTAGATATGTTTTTAATCTAAAATGTCTACGGTACTTTAAAATTTTAATTTCGTAGTTATATTTAGGTACAGTCCGCAAAACGTTATGATATCCCTTTTTCTTCAACTAACGCTTTTATTCCTCGTGCGATAAGAGCTACCATGGTGGTCTACCTACTTTTCCATGGTGGTGTACTCTACCATGTCCCTGAACGTCGTATTTTTGATAGAAAATGAAGATTTTCTCTGATTTTAGGGACAGTATACCACCACGCCTACACACATACGCCACAGAAAGCAGAAAAGGTGCCGCCAGAGGGGAAAACCTGCAGGGACACGCAAACGGCAGAGGAAAGGGAAAGAGTCGACGTGAGTGATACGATAAAAAAATTAAGAGAGGTTGTGCCTACAGTTACTGCCTACAGGGTGCACTCTAAGTCGATAGCGGAACTTTAAGTAGGCTGTCTACTGATCAATACAAACAACTTGTACTTGGTGGCGACAAAAATGGAGCGAAAAAAATATCAGCTGTTTCATACATTTGGCGCAGTACTGAGACGACCTTTTGTATGGAACAGCTGATATTTTTTTCACTCCATTTTTTTCGCCACCTAGTACAAGTTATTTGTATTGATCAGTAGATAGCCTACTTAAAGTTCTAGCTAGTATGTACAGTCGGCCACACGCTAGGATATCCCTTTTTGTTCGATTGGCGCCCTTAGATATGCCGCGCGCGGTAGAAGCTGCATCTGTGATTGTGAAAGAATCAGTAGTAGGTAATAGTCTGTCAATACCCGTTTTGAAACGACAAAAAAATACCGCTTTTTATTACACGGTTGGGCTCAAGTCACGCTCAAGAAGAAGCAAAACAAAAAATGAATTCCGTCTAAGCAGTTATTTTTTCGTTGAACAAGACTACTTATTATTTATATCGTCACTTCCCAGGACACATGCTACAGCCGCGCCACCCAGATGGCGAGCGAGCGCGCCTACATCCCCAACGTAAACGACCGCATCGTGGTGGCTCAGCCCTACGAGACGTATGAGGAGATGATGCAGAGACTCAACCACGACTACTGGGCCACTATCATACAGCGCGCCTTCAGGCATTATCGGTTCCGGGTGAAGGTTAAGCGGTGGTTGGCAGAATGCATGTGAGTAGAAACTTTTAACCCACTTTTGAATGGGTTTTATATTGCGCTGTGCGGCTACACATATTTGAATGGTTTTTGTATGGCGCTGCTAGACACTTTTGAACTATTTTTTATAGCGTTGCTTGCTAGACAATTTTGAATGGGTTTTGTATGGCGCTGCTCGCTAGACACTTGTGAATAGGGTAGCGCCTACATCCGCAACGTAAACGACCGCATCTAATCGTTGTGGCTCAGCCCTATGAGACATATGAGATGATGCAGAGACACAACCACGCCTACTGGGCCACTGTAATACAGCGCGCATTCAGGCATTATAGGTTCCGGGTGAAGGTTAAGCGGTGGCTGGCAGAGTGCATGTGGGTAGACACTTTTGACCCACTCCGATAGGATCTGCTTCTTCTATCATGTCGAAAGCGGACTTCGGGCTCCCACAAATTACCTAGAGTTAGATGTAGCCTGTACAATTTGTATATGTCCCACTAGCTGGGCAAAGGCCTTCTCTCAGAGTCGGTGATTATAAGCCCGAACTCTCTCTGAGAGAAAATACCTATCCCACTGTTGGGTACCTATAGGTATAGGCCTTTTTCCCCTCGCGCCATCTCTCACAGTCTCTCGACATCCGCATCCATGGACCCTGCGCCGTATTGACAATGTCGTCCGACCATCGGGCTGCTGGTCTTCCCACTGATCGCCTATACATAGAGTACCTAATTTATTGAATAATTTCCAGGGAGCGAATAGCAAGGATAAAGGAGGAAGACCGTCTGGAGCAGGAGGCCATAGAGAGACGTCTACGGCGGGACCTGATCACCAAGACCTTTCCCAAAACTCGCGAGGACTTCGATCAACTCTACGCAATGGTAAGTGGACGCGTTCAAGTGTTAAGTACTTAGGTAGTACATAAGTAACACTAAGAAGTAAAAAAAGCCAAAGTAAAACAACGCAAAACACACATGCACTCTCTAATCTACAGTACTTAGTTAAGTGACAGAATATAAACCAGCCATGCTGACCACGTCAGCTCCACATATTATTTGTTTGTTTCACTGTTTCTCGCCAGGCGAAATAACTCGGCAGCACTCGCGATTCCAGGGGCCTTAGCCTGTAACACAATGGCGTATCAATGGCGTCCCAGGTAGAAGGACAAAACCTTGATTTTGTCGTTGTTCTCCTGCGAACAGCGAACTAATCCTCTAGAATTAAACTCATAATATTCTTTGCTGTACTACAAAAACATTAAAAGGACCGACACTGGACCGACAGCATTAATAAATCGTAGTTAAAACCGTCAACCGGGAGCCCATATTGGCACCATTGTTGTTACAGGCTAAGGCCCCAGTCTACTACCTCCTGTTTTCCTCCTTCGGCCAACGCGTCTCTTGCCAGCGACTTGTCCCATCACTATTCAGGGCAAATTTTAAATAGCTTTATTTCTGAAACACGTCAACTTTGAAATGTGAATAACAACTTTTGTTCTTCTACTTTTCTCATAGCACGATACTTTTTAATTACTGAACGTTTCTTGGAATTTGCGCCTCTCAACGCTGCCTGCGCGGCGCGCTTTCGTGCCCAGCCCCACTCTCTACCACTTTTCCAGCCTCTACTGCTCCCCATTTGTTAGCCTGAGACAAAATAAACAAAAAAGTAATTTTTGTAACTACGGAAAAAAATGCACTTTCACCAAAGTCGTTGGACAAAAAAGTCGTTCAACCAAAGTTGTTGGAAATCACTTAGAAGTTGGGGCCTCTTTATTTCTCAGACACCCCGTCTGAGGAATAAACAGGCTATCATGTCTGTACACACGTTCTAGATATGTGTGTAGGTAGGTACTTACAGACACGGAATGAAAATGGACTACTTACTTTTTTTTTTATTTTGAGTTAGGTATACCTACCTACGTAAAGCGGTAGGTACAGGTGTATCAAGCTATAAACCTCTAGATATGGCGCTCATGCTAAGTTAGCATTGGCACCTCTTTGTGCTTGATTGACCCACCCACTTATGCGCTGCGCGATAAGAGTTAAAAAATATAGTATACCTACATTGTACATGTACATCTTAAAGAGCTAAACACGTGGCGGACGGAAATCTAAGGAACTTTGCCAAAGTCAAAGCCATTAGTAAAGTTGTAAACGAGACGTGTCGCCAACCTTTATCGGTCAAGTTACATGTAGATCTGCAGATAGAAACTTATTATCCAAGTTCCAGAGTATAGCAGCGCCACCTATCTAAATAACAAGATCCTACTAAACATTCAGGAAAAGTCGACGTATGTAACAACCGGGAATGTTTCTGCTTCAGGTCGACAGATGGAAGCACGCAGAGATAGCGCGGATCTCCTCGCTCCACTCGAAAGGTCCTAAAATAGCTGAATTTTCGCTGCTTCTGGATAAAGAGGTGGAGTTGCTGCGTTGCATCGAAGACTACCGCGTGAAGGTGAAAGAAGACGATCGCAAGCTCAAAGAACAATCGTTCTTGGACGAGATCTCGAAGCCTGTAGCGTGGTACGCGCGGGACGGAAAACTAGTGCAAATGGAAACCATCCCCATCCAAAAGGCCAGGAAGCTGAAAGAACTGTACAACGCATTTCTACGCAGCGATATGGAGGTCAAGGAACGCCTAGAGCTCCTCGTAGATCTCAAGTTCGCATTGAACACCTTCAACCACGATTTGACCGACGATATCATGACCCTACTGGACCAAGAGGCCGATCTCGTAATAAGGCGGTGCACAGACCACCAGCTAGAGTTCCTGCGGCGACGCATAGCCGCCAGCCTCTTTCAGTTCATAAAGACGTCCGATCTTAATTCAAACACCAGTCGAAGCAAGGAGATTCGCGAATACCGCTCAATGTTCAAGAAGCTTTACTTGTGCGAGATGTGCACTCAAGTGAAGCCCGTTTCCGACTTCCCACTGAACACTAAGATGTCTGGCTTCATCGCCTGCACGTCGTGCACTTGGAAGGATGTCAAAGAGAAGCGCTGGATTGACATGACGCCTTATAAGTTCATTCTTCGGGCGGTGCAAAGAGATGAGCGCCGCCGCAAGTGTTGGGGCAGCGTCGCGTTCGTCCTTCAAGCGAAAGACGTGTTTTTCATCGTTGAGAAGCTGTGGCATTCGCACTCTGCCATCAGCGAAAACGACGATATAACTGAGCTTAGATTGTGCCGCTGGCACGTACACGAGGACTGGTCGCCGTGGAATTGTTTCCTCATCACGATGAATGAGATGAAATCGCACCTGAAGCTGGAACACCCGGAGAAAGTGTACGATGAGGAGCTGGTGCAGAAGGTGTATAGTAAGCACAAGTTGGCTAAGCAGCACTTTGAGCAGCTGATCGATGTGAACCGGCAGTACACTCGGGACGGCGAGTGGCAGGCGGTGCGAGCTAAAGCTACAGATCGCGTCGACGGTGTGGAACGCATCTGAATAGTTTTAGACGCCTCTCGCGCTAGCAATATGGTTCGTTTTTGTTGTAATTTACTTTTTTCTTTTACACGTTTAGCATAAGTAGTGTAAGGCGCCAGCCACACAGGAGAGACGTGAGACAAGATGCGGCGCGGACTTGGCGTGTTGCTTTGTCCGCGCACCATCTCTTTTTAGTGTTTTGCGTCGCATCGCTTCCAAGTATACATTTTATTTTCGTATGACAGTGACATCAAACTGACGTGCGCCCCTTCTTCGTCCCACGTTCTTCAGTGTGGCTGGCGGCTTAGGGCTCATTCAGGGACCGATCAAACATGATATAACCCGTGTCATTAAAGAAAACATTTAGGACGGAGTTAAAAACCTAGCGTTGTCTCGCTTTGACTGTATTAATTGAACAAGCGAGCGAAGTTCTCCGAGTGTACTGGAACAATCCGGCGTTTGTATGTATGTATGTATGTATGTTTGTATGTATGAATGTTCGTTTGACGATAACTTGAGTAAATTTGGTCGGATCGTTATGAAATTTGGTAGGCGAATAAATGAAATTAACAGAATTTTTAAGTTCGAACATGAGCCAAATCGGTCGAGGGGTTGCCGAGATATGGGGTTGTTAAGTTTATATGGGGTCGCGAGTTCACAGTTCGGGGCGAACCACTAGTTAAAGCGAGAGGGCGAGTGTTTTGAAGTTCATCCTAAATGTTTTCTATAATGACACGGGTTATACGGCGATGTAAGAGAGCGTTCATGGAGTAGCGGTGTGCCGATTTCAGTGTTTGAACCCTTATCGTGACGTACGTGCGACTGATTACAGCTAAACGTATGACGGTGTTGGGTTAGTACGTCGATGTATTGTTTTAATTAACTGATTGCTTTTTGCGCTATTTAGCAAAACTGCAGCGCTGATTACTTTTACTAATCGGGTATTTAAGGCGCTGTGCATAGTGAATTAGCCCGCGCGCAAAAAAAATGCACAAAAACCATTCCTGTATCAAATACACTAAAAAAATCGAAAATGTTCACATATCAAACCCTAGAATTAGGTGAGAGCTATCTAAAACAGCCAGTTTTGTGTTGATACCCATAACAGATTGCAAGATATTTTTTTTGAAAAAAAGTGCGCCGCCTATTTTTTTTCATCAAAAATATCTTCAAAACCTTAAGGCGCTGTACATAGTGAATAGCCCGCGCGCCAAGAAAAATTTACAAAATCGAGTCCTGTATCAAATACACTAAAAACATCGAAAATTTTCACATATCAATCCTTAGAATTAGGTGAGACCTATCTAAAACAGCCAGTTTCGTGTTGACATTCATAAACGTTTTGAAGATATTTTTGATGAAAAAAAATAGGCGGCGCACTTTTTTTCAAACAAAATATCTTGCAATCCGTTTTGGATATCAACACAAAACTGGCTGTTTTAGATAGCTCTCACCTAATTCTAGGGTTTGATATGTGAACATTTTCGATTTTTTTAGTGTATTCGATACAGGTATCGTTTTTGTGCATTTTTTTTGCGCGCGAGCTAATTCACTATGCCCAGCGCCTTAACCTGAAAATGTAATCCGCTCGCCGGTAAGATGTAAAATGGAGTGTAGACCCCTTGTTCCATTCCGACTAACTAAACGCACCAACTGGTTAGTCGGAATGGAACTCTATAAAGACATCGTGTAAGCCAATGCCAAAGTGTAGATACCTAATGATAAATAATTTGCCTTAGCAGCATTATAGTATCACGCACATTATTGACGTCTCAGTGTTAGTTATTTATGATTTATAATTAAAAACAAAATTATGTCTATAAATTGTTAGATTATGTTGTTGTACTTTATTTACGACCTATTCAAAATTATTTGGGCTTCGTTCCGTACAGACGTGAGACTGTTTGTAAAATGACAAAAATAATTTAAATTGTCCATTGTTTTAATAATTACACATAATACTTTATAACATAATTACACAGTACCTACAATAAAAATTTCTCAAGATTGCAACTCTCGAGTAAGGCTAAACAACGTATTATATTATAACATGAAAACACATTGTGATAAAAAGGTGAATTCCGTAACGAAATGCATTTAATAGCTACGCTTAGTTTACATACACGGGTCAATAAATTACGTAAATATAATTTAGGCAATAAAAATCATGTAAACCTGTACAAATCTGCGAAAAATCCACTAGTCTCAATGTAATTCATTTTAATTATCTTTTCCGCGACCTAGGGTTTCTTTTTAAATAAATGAGCATAATTTACACGGCAGAATAAGAAGAATTACGAGTTCATCAACGAAAAAATACCAAAAATATTTAAAACTGCCTTGCCACGCTGTTCCCATGCCGAGGGATATTACCAAATACGCTTGCAGATAGACATGCGCGAAACAGTGCACTTCAAAGTCATGTTATATTTCATGACATTTCATACCGCGTGATATTACCTTAAATCATGGCACCAAACATGACACATGACATCATGGTATTTCTTCATTGCAGACATGAAACATGACATCATGGTATTTCAGCGCACTTTCATTGCAGTACGTACAGTGTGCTGAAATGCCATGTGTCATGTTTCATGTCATCTAGTGAAATTAAATGCTATGTGCCATGCTTTATTCTCTCGTGTAATGTGTAATATTTCATGACACCGTTGTGTAATATGTCTTTTGTAATATTACAAGCATTACCTACACATGTCTACTTGCAGGAGACCAACTCTCGGCAATGTAAAACGCAACACGGAATCGAAGGAAATTTTAAGAAAGTAGCTGTTCCTTCAATAAAGACGAGTTTGATCCTCAGAGAATAGGGCCCCTGTACTTTTTGTATTTTCCGGCATACTGTAGCACAACTTACTTATGTACTCGCAACAAGTCCGTGTAGGAATGCCCAATTTAATTCTTAAAATATTCTATATCCTTTCCTTTAACGTAATAATTAATCTCCGAATGTTATCTATCACCCATTTCGACACCTACATCTCACACCCATATATTATAATATTTTTGTGTAAGTATCGAAATACGTCAACTTTTACAAAATATTACCAGACGGTAACAGCACTTGATTTTAAACTTTTAAATTGATCGCGAACACTCAAGTCTGCTGTTAAAATAATCTCGATTTAACCTTCAATATAATTTTGCATGCCCTTAAAAATTACCAATAACTAACAAGCTAAATAACGTCACGAATTGTCCTAAAATGTTGCTAAAAGTGTATCTCTCTCGGTAGCTAAAGTTTATCTGGACCACATGCGAAATTAAGAATAGCAAAGTTGCAACGCGTGTGGCCTTATTTTTTGTACAGTTTGGTAGAGTCGCCTACATCGAAGGCGACATGTTTAGTATACATTAGTGGAAACAATCATATTCGGATATTGCAGAATGAGAAAACCATGCTAAGAACTACCATTACTAAGTAATAATTATGATAACTACTCACGTTATATTAAATTTAATCGTAATATTTAAACGATGCATGACGGAAAGAAAACTTACAGCTAAGTTATTTACAGATATAAATTGTGCCTCTTAAATCCAGTAACGCTAATTTGTAACCTTCCCGTAGCTATATTTTATACAAAAGACGCTGTAATATTCACACGAACAAATAAAATTTATTATACACTAACGGAAACCTTTTGCACTCCGCTCTAATTTACCAAATTATTTCAATAGTCTTATAAATAGTGTTTCGTATTTTACTAATTTTCTCATGTGCTTTGTGTGTTTGGAAATTTGTATTCAGTCAGATAAATTAGTGTCGGATTAGTCAAAATGTATCGAATATTATTATTTGCAACAAAGACACATTCAGTTACAAAAACCGAAAGATACTTCATCATGCAATGATAATTTCATATCGAGGTGCAAAATAGACTGATTTAGAAACTTATTTTTTGTATGTACACAAACTATCTTTAAATTGTATTTCATCGTCAAAATATCTTGGCTAGATTGGGTCTAGAAGGTGCCCATACCTCAATATTTTTGCTTGTGGTCAATTGTAATACGATCATGCCCCTTACATCTCATCTGACCTCCATAGTTTTTTCACACACAGTGCGGATTATCTTTGGAACTAGTAAATGATTCATGTAACTATTAGAGGCTATTGAAGCCTACTTGATATAATTTTTTTATTATTGTAGTGTTGCAAAGCCACTACACGTCCTCATTCCCCACCAAGTACTTGTACGTCAGTTTATTTCTGATGCATATCAAATTTGGTTTCATAGAAGAGGACATTAGAGGCATATCCTGGGGCAAACGACTCCTAAGGCCCGGTTTCTGAATTGATAATTTTACTAAGTAAATACTTAAGTATCGTTCTGTCACGTTATTTTGTGAGAAATCTGCAGATACAGAATAAGGCCAAGTAGGACGCACAACAAGCGCCGCCAATAAAAAAAAAAACATGTAACAACAGCTAAACACGTGGCGGACGGAAATCTAAGGAACTTTGCCAAAGTCAAAGCCATTAGTAAAGTTGTAAACGAGACGTGTCGCCAACCTTTATCGGTCAAGTTATATGTAGCTCTGCAGATAGAAACTTATTATCCAAGTTCCAGAGTATAGCAGCGCCACCTATCTAAATAACTAGATCCTACTAAACATTCAGGAAAAGTCGACGTAACAACCGGGAATGTTTCTGCTTCAGGTCGACAGATGGAAGCACGCAGAGATAGCGCGGATCTCCTCGCTCCACTCGAAAGGTCCTAAAATAGCTGAATTTTCGCTGCTTCTGGATAAAGAGGTGGAGTTGCTGCGTTGCATCGAAGACTACCGTGTGAAGGTAAAAGAAGACGATCGCAAGCTCAAAGAACAATCGTTCTTGGACGAGATCTCGAAGCCTGTAGCGTGGTACGCGCGTGACGGCAAACTAGTGCAAATGGAAACCATCCCCATCCAAAAGGCCAGGAAGCTGAAAGAACTGTACAACGCATTTCTACGCAGCGATATGGAGGTCAAGGAACGCCTAGAGCTCCTCGTAGATCTCAAGTTTGCATTGAACACCTTCAACCACGATTTGACCGACGATATCATGACCCTACTGGACCAAGAGGCCGATCTCTTAATAAGGCGGTGCACAGACCACCAGCTAGAGTTCCTGCGGCGACGCATAGCCGCCAGCCTCTTTCAGTTCATAAAGACGTCCGATCTTAATTCAAACACCAGTCGAAGCAAGGAGATTCGCGAATACCGCTCAATGTTCAAGAAGCTTTACTTGTGCGAGATGTGCACTCAAGTGAAGCCCGTTTCCGACTTCCCACTGAACACTAAGATGTCTGGCTTCATCGCCTGCACGTCGTGCACTTGGAAGGATGTCAAAGAGAAGCGCTGGATTGACATGACGCCTTATAAGTTCATTCTTCGGGCGGTGCAAAGAGATGAGCGCCGCCGCAAGTGTTGGGGCAGCGTCGCGTTCGTCCTTCAAGCGAAAGACGTGTTTTTCATCGTTGAGAAGCTGTGGCATTCGCACTCTGCCATCAGCGAAAACGACGATATAACTGAGCTTAGGTTGTGCCGCTGGCACGTACACGAGGACTGGTCGCCGTGGAATTGTTTCCTCATCACGATGAATGAGATGAAATCGCACCTGAAGCTGGAAGACCCGGAGAAAGTGTACGATGAGGAGCTGGTGCAGAAGGTGTATAGTAAGCACAAGTTGGCTAAGCAGCACTTTGAGCAGCTGATCGATGTGAACCGGCAGTATACTCGGGACGGCGAGTGGCAGGCGGTGCGAGCTAAAGCTACCGATCGCGTCGACGGTGTGGAACGCATCTGAATAGTTTTATACACCTCTTGCGCTAGCGATATGGTTCCTTTTTGTTGTAATTTACTTTTTACTTTTACACGTTTAGCATTAGTAGTGTAAGGCGCCAGCCACACAGGATAGACGTGAGACATGATGCGGCGCGGACTTGGCGTGTTGCTTTGTCCGCGCACCATCTCTTTTTAGTGTTTTGCGTCGCATCGCTTCCAAGTATACATTTTATTTTCGTATGACAGTGACATCAAACTGACGTGCGCCCCTTCTTCGTCCCACGTTCTTCAGTGTGGCTGGCGGCTTAGGGCTCATTCAGGGACCGATCAAACATGATATAACCCGTGTCATTAAAGAAAACCTTTAGGACAGTGTTAAAAACCTAGCGTTGTCTCGCTTTGACTGTATTAATTGAACGAGCGAGCGAAGTTCTCCGAGTCTACTGGAACAATCCGGCGTTTGTATGTATGTATGTATGTTTATATGTATGAATGTTCGTTTGACGATAACTTGAGTAAATTTGGTCGGATCGTTATGAAATTTGGTAGGCGAATAAATGAAATTAAAAGAATTTTTAAGTTCGAACATGAGCCAAATCGGTCGTGGGGTTGCCGAGATATGGGGTGGTTAAGTTTATATGGGGTCGCGAGTTCACAGTTCGGGGCGAACCACTAGTTAAAGCGAGAGGGCGAGTGTTTTGAAGTTCATCCTAAATGTTTTCTTTAATGACACGGGTTATACGGCGATGTAAGAGAGCGTTCATGGAGTAGCGGTGTGCCGAAGTCAGTGTTTGAACCCTTATCGTGACGTATGTGCGACTGATTACAGCTAAACGTGTGACGGGTCGATGTATTGTTTTAATTAACTGATTGCTTTTTGCGCTATTTAGCAAAACTGCAGCGCTGATTACTTTTACTAATCGGGTATTTAACCTGAAAAAGTTATCCGCTCGCCGGTAAGACGTAAAATGGAGTGTAGACCCCTTGTTCCATTCCGACCAACTAAACGCACCAACTGGTTGGTCGGAATGGAACTCGATGAAGACATCGTGTAAGATACCCAATGATAAATAATTTGCCTTAGCAGCATTATAGTATCACGCACATTATTGACGTCTCAGTGTTAGTTATTTATGATTTATAATTAAAAACAAAATTATATCTATAAATTGTTAGATTATGTTGTTGTACTTTATTTACGACCTATTCAAAATTATTTGGGCTTCGTTCCGTACAGACGTGAGACTGTTTGTAAAATGACAAAAATAATTTAAATTGTCCATTGTTTTAATAATTACACATAATACTTTATAACATAATTACACAGTACCTACAATAAAAATTTCTCAAGATTGCAACTCTCGAGTAAGGCTAAACAACGTATTATATTATAACATGAAAACACATTGTGATAAAAAGGTGAATTCCGTAACGAAATGCATTTAATAGCTACGCTTAGTTTACATACACGGGTCAATAAATTACGTAAATATAATTTAGGCAATAAAAATCATGTAAACCTGTACAAATCTGCGAAAAATCCACTAGTCTCAATGTAATTCATTATAATTATCTTTTCCGCGACCTAGGGTTTCTTTTTAAATAAATGAGCATAATTTACACGGCAGAATAAGAAGAATTACGAGTTCATCAACGAAAAAATACCAAAAATATTTAAAACTGCCTTGCCACGCTGTTCCCATGCCGAGGGATATTACCAAATACGCTTGCAGGTAGACATGCGCGAAACAGTGCACTTCGAAGTCATGTTATATTTCATGACATTTCATACCGCGTGATATTACCTTAAATCATGGCACCAAACATGACACATGACATCATGGTATTTCTTCATTGCAGACATGAAACATGACATCATGGTATTTCTTTATTGCAGACATGAAACATGACATCATGGTATTTCTTCATTGCAGACATGAAACATGACATCATTGTATTTCAGGACACTTTCATTGCAGTACGTACAGTGTGCTGAAATGCCATGTGTCATGTTTCATGTCATCTAGTGTAATGAAATGCTATGTGCCATGCTTTATTCTCTCGTGTAATGTGTAATATTTCATGACACCGTTGTGTAATATGTCTTTTTTAATATTACAAGCATTACCTACACATGTCTACTTGCAGGAGACCAACTCTCGGCAATGTAAAACGCAACATGGAATCGAAGGAAATTTTAAGAAAGTAGCTGTTCCTTCAATAAAGACGAGTTTGATCCTCAGAGAATAGGGCCCCTGTACTTTTTGTATTTTCCGGCATACTGTAGCACAACTTACTTAGGTACTCGCAACAAGTCCGTGTAGGAATGCCCAATTTAATTCTTAAAATATTCTATAAATTTTCCTTTAACGTAATAATTAATCTCCGAATGTTATCTATCACCCATTTCGACACCTACATCTCACACCCATATATTATAATATTTTTGTGTAAGTATCGAAATACGTCAACTTTTACAAAATATTACCAGACGGTAATAGCACTTGATTTTAAACTTTTAAATTGATCGCGAACACTCAAGTCTGCTGTTAAAATAATCTCGATTTAACCTTCTATATAATTTTGCATGCCCTTAAAAATTACCAATAACTAACAAGCTAAATAACGTCACGAATTGTCCTAAAATGTTGCTAAAAGTGTATCTCTCTCGGTAGGTAAAGTTTATTTGGACCACATGCGAAATTAAGAATAGCAAAGTTGCAACGCGTGTGGCCTTATTTTTTGTACAGTTTGGTAGAGTTGCCGACATTGAAGGCGACATGTTTCTAAGTATACATTAGTGGAAACAATCAAATTCGGATATTGCAGAATGATAAAACCATGCTAAGAACTACCATTACTAAGTAATAATTATGATAACTACTCACGTTATATTAAATTTAATCGTAATATTCAAATGATGACGGAAAGAAAACTTACAGCTAAGTTATTTACAGATATAAATTGTGCCTCTTAAATCCAGTAACGCTAATTTGTAACCTTCCCGTAGCTATATTTTATACAAAAGACGCTGTCAAGACGATATTATTCACACGGACAAATAAAATTTATTATACACTAACGGAAACCTTTTGCACTCCGCTCTAATTTACCAAATTATTTAAATAGTCTTATAAATAGTGTTTCTTATTTTACTAATTTTCTCATGTGCTTTGTGTGTTTGGAAATTTGTATTCAGTCAGATAAATTAGTGTCGGATTAGTCAAAATGTATCGAATATTATTATTTGCAACAAAGACACATTCAGTTACAAAAACCGAAAGATACTTCATCATGCAATGATAATTTCATATCGAGGTGCAAAATAGACTGATTTAGAAACTTATTTTTTGTATGTACACATACTATCTTTAAATTGTATTTCATCGTCAAAATATCTTGGATAGATTGGGTCTAGAAGGTGCCCATACCTCAATATTTTTGCTTGTGGTCAATTGTAATACGATCATGCCCCTTACATCTCATCTGACCTTCATAGTTTTTTCACACACAGTGCGGATTATCTTTGGAACTAGTAAATGATTCATGTAACTATTAGAGGCTATTGAAGCCTACTTGATATAATTTTTTTATTATTGTAGTGTTGCAAAGCCACTACACGTCCTCATTCCTCACCAAGTACTTGTACGTCAGTTTATTTCTGTTGCATATCAAATTTAGTTTCATGGAAGAGGCATATCCTGGGGCAAACGACTGACTTGACTGACAAACGAGGAATAATTTTACTAAGTAAATACTTAAGTATCGTTCTGTCACGTTATTTTGTGAGAAATCTGCAGATACAGAATAAGGCCAAGTAGGACCCACAACTAGCGCCGCCAATAAAAAAAAAACATTATAGTTAAGCCAAATAGTTGAGAAATCGCAATTCAAAAAGGCGCTTGTTGTGCGTACTGTTGCGTCTTAAGTGCTTGCTTAGCGAATTTCTCGATTCCGAAATCGGCAGTAACACATCTATCCGAACACACTGAGTTATAAAGTTCAGTTAAAGTCTGTGTCACTCAAGGACATATCCTGCGGCGTAAATATCCGGTAGAAGCAATCGTCAGTGATAGATATCCAGATCCATTATATAGGACATCGGAAGAGCTTTTAATAGCACTTTTACACATCAAATCACTCTTGGGTATATCATGGGCGTAAAAGACAGTCAGAAAATACTGTTTTAGTGCTAGGTATCCAGTTCCATAGATAGAAGTGGACCAGTCAGAGCAAAAGAGCTGTAAATAAAACTGTCAAATCACTCGTGGGCATATCCCGGTGCGTAAAAGTCCGGTAGAAACAACTGTTGGTCATACCGTCAGCGGAAGCTGTCCATTTCCATCGAAGAGGACATCCTATCAGGGCCGGTAGATCTAGTTACACGCTAGATCACTCGTGGGCATATCCTGGTGCGTAAAAGTCCGGTAGAAACAACTGTTGGTCATACCGTCAGTGATAGCTGTCCATTTCCATTGACGACGACATTCTATCGGAGCCGGAGGAGCTGTAGTTCGCGCTGTTGTAAGTGAGGTTGTTTATGGACATGTCTTGAGGCATGTCGGAGGGTGATGTTTGGTAGTAGTGGTGTGTCATACTGCCGACGGGGTGTGACGGCGGCGGCGGCGCCTCGGCCGCATGCTCGCGGTCGCTCGACTCCATGAATTTGATGATGCGGTGGGTCGCCTTTACGTGCGCAACGATCGCTGCCTCCGCCTGCAAGGAAAGAGAGGTTGGGTTAGCAGATAACCACCGAACTAAATCCCATAGAATCCGCATTACGTATAAAATCACAATAAAAACTTGTCCCCACAGAAACAAATGATATCAGTAATAGAACAATACGAAACATCATTTGGACCATACGTCTAATATTTGAATTTCAACCTTATTGCATTAGTGTACAGTTTTACTTTAATTGCATAGACTACGAGCAAATAAGCTCCCAAAGGCAGTTTGGACATCTATTTTTCCAGACACATTTCAGAGTTCTATGTTGTATCTAGTTTTATCCTTGATCGAAGCAGATAACATACATAGGCGGTGGAAAGCGATGGCAGCTGTGGGTAGAACTTTTGCCTCATAAGCTTGGGTGCCCAGGTTAGATCATGCAGGGTGGATTTTTGAGACGGGGGCGACATTTTTTCAACATCTGTGAATGCCGTTTATAATATCTCAAAAAGTTATGAATCGTCTCCCACGAAAATTTTCCTGTATCTATAACGGTTAAGATACCTGCCCTGTCTCAAAAATCCACCCTGTATAGCAGGAAAAACATCGTGACGTGGACGATAGCAACGTGTTCTGGTATACGACAAGTTTTTTGGGCAGTGCCACTACTTCGTAGACCAGAACGCATAATCGGCTGAATTATTGTTGTTCTGTTGTTTACAATAATGAAAGGAATACTATGTTATTGCCGCGAACGAAAGATCGCCGAACAAAAATAGCTCAGTTTAGCTACAAAATGTAAGTCTGTGAAAATTTTGAATTTCCCGCCACCTTGCTATCGTCTACCCTTAAACTAAGATGATTGTGTAAGTGCGGGCGATACCACCGCGATGTGACCCATAAGCAGCGCGATATTGGCCCAATATATGGACCTCTAGGACTATATTCACACTTGGGGTGTACTTACACTAGCGGTGAGCGACAGGAAGGCGTAGTATTTGTTCAGTGTGGGCAGCAAAGGCGCGTAGGTGGCGACCCTCGCCCGCACTGCGGCGGCCAGCGCGGGCGATACCACCGCGATGTGACCCAGAAGTAGCGCGATATAGGCGCCGGCCATCGTATGCTCCATGTGGGTACCCGCTCGGGCAAGGACTGAAATAGGAAATGTATTGAAATAGAATAGAAATAGAAAATATTTTATTTGCCAAAAATCTATACATGCACGATATGTTATACAGGGCGTCCCACGGCTATGCCACATGGAGGGAAAGTACCTTAAATATTGTAGATGGAACATTTTACTGAAAGAAGACATTATTTTAATTTAAAAAACAATTTAAACTGCATTCATAGATATTGAAATAATTACATGGTTGAACCGGGAATCGAACCCGTTACATGAGAAAAAAATATTACCCTGTAGTTTTATCATACCGATCGAAAGGCTTCATGATAAGGATAATTTTTTGCTCAATAACATAGTGTCAGAAATAAAAGGAACACCATGAATTTTAACATTTACCTGGTAGTATGCAACAAACCGAGCCGTATCCTGAGCCGAAAGACGCGTAAAATTTTGTCCATCGCAATGCGGCTGGCTGATTATAAAGAAATAATTCAAAAATGTGTTTCATTTTCACACTTTTAATCTTTTATTACTGTGATTTTCATTGATAAATTGATTAATGTTGTATTAAAAATGTTAAAATTCATGGTCTTCCTTTTATTTCTGACACTATGTTATTTAGCAAAAAATAATCCTTATGATGAAGCCTTTCGATCGGTATGATAAAACTACAGGGTAATATTTTTTCTCATGTAACGGGTTCGATTCCCGGTTCAACCATGTAATTATTTCAATATCTATGAATGCAGTTTAAATTGTTTTTTAAATTAAAATAATATCTTCTTTCAGTAAAATGTTCCATCTACAATATTCAAGGTACTTTCCCTCCATGTGGCATAGCCGTGGGACGCCCTGTATACTATTATTATAAAACACAGGTTGTGGACAAAAAGGAAGTATTTCAGCATTTGCTGCAATTGAAATTCAACTACAGCGCTGGTTTTCAAATACTCCCTTCATACTAATAATAATAACATTCAAGATTCATGCGGGTAAAACCAATAATCAAAATAATAAAAATTAAATCAATCAATTAAAATCCTGAATTATAATATTGAAAGTTGCGACATTGATGACAAAAATGTTACTATCGACAACTTTATTTGTCGGCAGTGTAATGTTTTCGATGCAAGAAGAGTTTTCGTAGTAAAAGAAAGCGCTGTGGCGCTGAATGTCCGCAAAAAATACGCAAGGTAAGAACCAGGACTTCCGTGTCCACTCCGCATTCCGTGTCCATAGTTATGTGGAGACAGTAGAAAAAGAAGACCGATCAAAACACTCACGCTTAGCGACGGTCTCGTCGATATCGTCCTGCGACTGTTTCTTCTTGTCCTTGTCATCGGCAGACTCCTTGTCTCCGTCCAGCAGCGCGTCCGTGTTTTCCTCGGCGCGCCTGAGATACAAAAAAATCAATAATTATTTCAAGGAAAGCAATCTTTTTACTAAAGCGCGCCTTTCCTCGGACAGTACAAAGAGACTATCGCTCGGACTGAGAGCGTAAGATGCAGCATGGCGGGAAATTCAAAATTTTCACAGTCTTTTACATTTAAATTCAGTCGATTATGTGTTCTGGTCTACGACAAGTTTTTTGGGCAGTGCCACTGCTTCGTAGACCAGAACATATAATCGGCTGAATTATTGTTGTTCTGTTGTTTACAATAATGAAAAGAATACCGTTTTATTGCCGCGAAAATTGCTCAGTTTAGCTACAAAATGTAAAAAACTGTGAAAATTTTGAATTTCCCGCCACGTTGCTATCGCCCACCCTAAGATATATTTTAGCTCGCACAGAGTAATATCTTTATCTTTTTTTGTTTTTTTGAAGGCGGAGGGATGGGGGGGCGGAACCCCCCTGAAAAAATAACTTCCGTTCGCACAAAGTCATAAAGCAAATCGGTTTGTTCCTTACTTGGCGAGCTCCTCCCGCTTGTAAAAGAGGTCGACGATGAGGTCGATGGCGGGGACCCGCGCCGCCATGATGTCCGCATCGTCGTCGACCCGGATCCGGATGCCGAGCAGCCGCTCCGTGTTCGGCTGGTTGTTTTGGACCAGGTTTATTAGCAGCATCAGCACCTGCGACGGGAAAGTACACAAGATTAGTAAGTAAGTAAGATGTAGCCTGTACAATTGTACATGTCCCACTAGCTGGGCAAAGGCCTTCTCTCAGAGAGAGAGTTCGAGCTTAATCACCACGCGTGCTCAATGCGGGTTGGCAATTTTTGCGTTGAGGGTATAATGCCTCAGACGCTCAGGTTTCCTCACGATGTTTTCCTTCACTGTCAGCGAGTTGTATTGCTACACAAGATTAGAAATAAAGATTTTTATAAGTTTAAAAAAATCGCTCGGGGCAGGATTTGAACCCGCCACCTCTTGCATTCCGTGCAGGCGCTCTACCGATTGACCTACCGAGTCAATTAACTTTCGATGTGAATTTTCTAACCTCATTGATACTCGTTTTACGGACGATGGGGCGCCACAGTGTAATAGTTTGCACTTATCTACACCACCCAATGCGTTCATCATTGCAGTCGAAATGCTCATTGGAATTTGATTTTGCCGTTACGTTTAACAACTTTTTGTATTTTCTAAAGCATTAGCTCCTGCTAGGGAACTTTATAATTATTTTTATAAGGTTAAAAAATTCGCTTGGGACAGGATTTGAACCAAATTAGAAATAAACTTTTAAAACTAAATCTTTCGCATAGTCAACCACAAGCTGGGATACCCATTTTTGTTCGATTGGCACCCTAATGCCGCGCGCGGTAAGAGCTGCCATGGGGTAAACTAGACTATGGCCGACCGTACATCCCACACCCTAATATCGGCAGTGAATGAGATAGGAATAAGACGAGAGTAGAAAGTGGACAGCATGGAAATAAGGACGTCTTAGGTAATACACATCGATCACAGGAAACTTTTGAAATTTCGAATTCATATTCAACATCGGGAAAGGGCGTGTCCCAAAATCTGCGCAGCGCAGGGTTTCAGATCAGCAAACGATAAGGTTTTGTGGCTTATTATACTATAACATTAATTAAAGTTTGTAAGTTTTCATCATCATTATCAGGCCACATTTGCCAACTGCTGGGTATTAGGCACTTTCCCCAATACTACTGTTTATAATTCTAACAACACTAGACCCAGCCTTATGGCGATGGAGGGGGCTGAGGAAAGGAAGGAAGGGGCGCGCCCGTGCCGCCACTCGTTAAGGCGCTGGCCATAGTGAATTAGCCCGCGTGCAAAAAAAATGCACTAAAACGATTCCTGTATCAAATACACTAAAAAAATCGAAAATGTTCACATATCAAACCCTAGAATTAGGTGAGAGCTATCTAAAACAGCCAGTTTTGTGTTGATACCCATAACAGATTGCAAGATATTTTGTTTGAAAAAAAGTGCGCCGCCTATTTTTTTTCATCAAAAATATCTTCAAAACGTATATGAATGTCAACACGAAACTGGCTGTTTTAGATAGGTCTCACCTAATTCTAGGGTTTGATATGTGAAAATATTCGTTTTTTTTAGTGTATTTGATACAGGACTCGATTTTGTGCATTTTTCTTGGCGCGCGGGCTATTCACTATGTACAGCGCCTTAAAACACTGGAACTACGGCGGCCATCTTTTTTTATAAGACTCTGTGCCGCCGCCATTGCTCACACGCAAATTTTCTAACTAAAGCAAGATTGTAATCTTTACTACTAATATACGTCTAAATTCTGTGTGACAACTAATTTATCTCCTAAAACTTACACAAACGCAAAACTCGAAGTTCCTGTCCTCAGGTATAAAGCCGCCCTGGTTGTATAGTATCACAAGGCACATCTCCATCACTGACACCTGCTCGCCCACCACCGTCGCTCCCAGGGACGCTGTGAACATTTGACATCATGTTAGCTTTAATCATTATAAGTTTCCGATGCCTAATAGCCGCTTAAAAACGTCCACGGACCTAAAATTTACGCACGCACTAGAAACGTACATTAGTGCGCTCTTGATAGACGAAATATAGCATTGAGTTGTTTTATCTCACGAAGGCGGATTAGGCGGATGAGCCATACTTTTGTGTGTAAATGTACATGCACATTGTCTTTGCGTGTGTGTCTTTGATTTTCGATTTTTTGAGTCACGCACACAAGAGCGCGCGTCTATTCGCATTACCACTACAAGTATGGCTCATCCGCCTTCGTGAGATAAGACAACTGTACCTCAGTGCATCTGGACATTGGACAAATTAAAGTACTAAAAATAATTCAATAGGCGACAAATACTTCAAGCTGGGGTAGCGTAGTCCATCACTACGGTTTACGGTGCCCATTTACTCTTTTGTTCTGACAGCTAAACTGCAAGACTGTAGTAAGTAAAAGGCTGGTAACAGTGAGTCTGAAAGAATGCGACAGGTAATGACTAGCACTTTGACGGCAGAGACCGAAAGAGGTCGAAGGCTGAGTCCCGAGAAGAGCGTTGCTCGGAGCAGACCGGACGTTCCCAGCAAATACCCTAATTACCAAGAGAGCGAAGACTAAGCTCGCTCTAGCGAGCCGGGGACTATTGCCCCGATACCACGCTGTCTTTCCTAACTGTTTTACTGCAAGACTGTAGTGTCTGACGCACTCACCAGATAGAGGAGGAGCTTTGCCTTTTTTAAGGGCAGACGGAGACGAGAAGGCAGGAGCCGACGTCATTTAAGTGAGGCCGAAAGCCTAGACTCATTTTGTGGGGACGAAGGCTGAGTCCCGCGTAGAGCGAAGCTCGAAGCGGGCCAGACTGCCCAGACGAATGGTGGAGCTCGCAGCTTAGAGCGGTTGGCACGCGAAGCGTCCGCGCAACCTCTTACTCTGTTATTATTGCTTGCCATGTATCGGTCTTTCCTAAAGCCATTCACCAGTGAGTACAAATGAGTGTGACAGGTTGACGAGCACTTTGACGGCAGGCAGCGCGGCGTCGAGCAGCGGCGCGTGCCCTCCTCCACACACAACCAGAGAGAGTGCACCTTACCTTGACACCTACTGGCTGATTGTCTTTAGATAACGCGACCGTTTCAACGCTAAATATCGGACAAACTTGAATAATAAGGAACTTGTGACATTTCGAGATGGCGGCCGATAAATTCAGGCTCGAGATTAGACTTTTTTTAAGAATACAGGCGGAGTACTAATTTGGGCGAAGCCGAAAACCGAGACTCATTTTTCGAGGCCGAAGGCCGAGGCCCGCGTAGAGCGAAGCTAGCCAGACGCCTTCCAGAGGCTAAATTGCGGAGCGTAGTGTCCACGAACCCTCTTACTTTACTGCCACGCTCGCTTTCTGTCGTTGCTAGAGTTTTTATAGCAAGTAGTAACTAATACACTCACCAGTGAGTCCAAAGGAGTGTGACAGGTTCACGAGCACTTTGACGGCGGGCAGCGCGGCGTCGAGCAGCGGCGCGTGCAGGTGCGGCGCGGTGCGGCCCCGCGCCTCCTCCACACACAACCAGAGGAGAGAGGGCACCTTACCTTGACACCTATTACTGCTGTCTACCGTCTGTCTTTTGATAGCGCTACCGTATGAAAACGATACGTTTTAATGCCAACGAAGGGCTAAGCATAACGCAGTCGGGAAAATGACGAAACATTGACATTTCAAGATGGCAGCCGAGGAGTAGTCAGGTAAATATTGTTTTCCTTTTTTAAGGACAGACGGAGACAAGAAGGCTGGAGCCGTAGTAATTGAAGCGAGGCCGGAAGCAGAGACTCATTTTACGAGGCCGAAGGCCGAGTCCCGCGTAGAGCGAAGCGAGCCAGACGCCTTCCATGAGGCTAAACGGGGGAGCGTAGTGTCCGCGAACCCTCTTACTCGCCACTGCCACGCTCGCTTTCTCTGTCCTAAAAGTTACATAGCTAGAGCTGTGAGTGTTCAATACACTCACCAGTGAGTCCAAAGGAGTGTGACAGGTTGACGAGCACTTTGACGGCGGGCAGCGCGGCGTCGAGCAGCGGCGCGTGCAGGTGCGGCCCCGCGCCTCCTCCACACACAACCAGAGGAGAGGTCACCTTACCTCGACACCTATTACTGCTGTCTACTGACTGTCTTTTGAATACGATACGCGGTCCGTTTTAATTGCAACGGAGGGCTACGCATAACGCAGGGAAAATTACGAAACATTGACATTTCAAGATGGCGGCCGAGGAATAGTCGGGTAAATATTGTTTGCCTTTTTTATGGACAGACTGAGACCAGAAGGCCGGATACGTAGTAATTTAAGCCAGGCCGAAGGCCGAGTCCCGCGTAGAGCGAAGCTCGAAGCGGGCCAGACTGCCCAGACGAATGGCGGAGCCCGCAGAGAGCGCAGCTTTGAGAGCACGCGTAGCATACGCTTAACCTCTTACTCTGTTATTATTACTTGCCACCCTATCGGTCTTTCCTAAAGCCACTCACCAGTAAGTCCAAAGGAGTGTGACAGGTTGACGAGCACTTTGACGGCGGGCAGCGCGGCGTCGAGCAGCGGCGCGTGCAGGTGCGGCGCGGTGCGGCCCCGCGCCTCCTCCACACACAACCAGAGGAGCGACGTGAGCGTCCGCGCGACGTCCGCCCGCTCGCCCGATACCAGGTACAGTTGATTCTCTTCGTTCATTTGGGTCACCTGCGGGGCGAGGAAGAGTTTTATAAATATACAGGGTGTTAAAAGACCGCCAACAGACCCGAAAGCCACGTATACTAGACACCAAAACAAAGTACTTTTTCCATAAATTATTGCTGGGAAATTATTTTGGTTTTTTAGGTTATAATTTAGAAAAATATTTTATTACGCAATGGACGTGTAACGCACAGAAGTCATATTGCGCAAGCATGGGTATAAATGTATGTTACTTAACCTTGAAGTACCGATGTTTAGAATACATTGCGGGTTGCAATTTTAACGTCGTTTTTTGTAAGAAATATTCATAATTTTGATATGGCTTCTTGAGAGGATATGTTAAGAACTAGATACTAAATACATTTCTGCAAATAAAAAGTCCGACTTTGAACCTCATTATCTCGGAAACCGTTGATTTCCCAGGCATAGTTCCTTTGGCGAAAATGTTTATTATGATGAGGACCATACGTGGTTTCCCGCTTTGTTGGCGGTCTTTTAACACCGTGTATATATATATATTTTGTTATCCTGGATGTTAGTGTCCCACTGCTTGGCAAAGGCCTCCCTCCTTCCATAAATATAAAATAAAAATAATTTATTTCAGCCTAGATAGGCCATAGTAGGCGAGATTTACATTACGTTAAAAATAAAATAACTTTTAGAGTCGACGACATTGCTTTGGACCAGCGCCATCTTGCTTTTATTTTATTACGTAAAGACAAGACGGAGCTGTTACCCCATAGAATAATAAAAAAGTTTGTCGCAGAATCGTATTTTCACCTTCAATGTCACCAACGCTAGTCTGAACTCCTCTTTGAACCATTCCCCGGCGCGATATCTATCTTTTTAACTTCAATATCTCAGAAACGCTACACTTTGGGA
Organism: Zelleria hepariella; assembly: GCA_949319315.1. Taxonomy (NCBI): domain Eukaryota; kingdom Metazoa; phylum Arthropoda; class Insecta; order Lepidoptera; family Yponomeutidae; genus Zelleria; species Zelleria hepariella. The sequence goes on from OX439388.1 coordinate 10,388,049, forward strand.
TACTAATGCCCGTTTTCACCAACCACCCCTAATTTTAAAAGACCTTTTAACTAAAATTATCTGCGCCTCTGCAAGTCTAGGGGTCATGGATGAAGGACCATACGAATTCCACTCACAAGCGTTATGAGTTGAGTGTGTATGATCCTTCATCCATGCCCCATAGACTTGCAGAGGTGCAGATAACTTTCGTTAAAAGGCCTTTTAAAATTAGGGGTGGTTGGTGAAAACGGGCATTAGCTCTACAATTATGTATTGTCCGCTTGACTATAATCCCACTTACATTCTCAAGCACTCGCATGCGGCGGTCAACCTTCCGCAGAATATCCACGTCTGTCGTCCATCGGGCGACAGGCGGCGCCAGTTGCCTCGCGCAGTCCTGTATCGTCCGCACAATGTGGTCTACTCCGCCAAGTACTCGAAGCTTCTCTTTGAACCACTCGCCGGTGCGATAGCTATCCTTTTAGCTTCAATATCTCAGAAACGCTACACTTTGGGATACTTATATCTGAAACATTTTTGTCCGTAAAGAAGTCTTTGGTCTACTTACATTCTCAAGCACCCGCATGCATCGATCAGCCTTCCTTAGCACGTCTACGTCAGCCGTGGTCCATCGGGCGACAGGCGGCGCCAGTTGCCTCGCACAGTCCTGTATCGTCCGCACAATGTGGTCTACTCCGCCGAGGACTCGAAGCTCCTCTTTGAACCACTCGCCGGCGTGATAGCTATCCTTTTAGCCTTTTAGTCCGTAAAGAAGTCTTTAGTCTACTTACATTCTCAAGCACCCGCATGCATCGATCAGCCTTCCGCAGAATGTCTACGTCAGCCGTGGTCCATCGGGCGACAGGCGGCGCCAGTTGCCTCGCGCAGTCCTGTATCGTCCGCACAATGTGGTCTACTCCGCCGAGGACTCGAAGCTCCTCTTTGAACCACTCGCCGGCGCGCTTCGATGTGAGGGACAGGAGCGTTTCCATGGCTAGGTGCCCGACCTGAGATGGTAGAATGAGGTTCATTTATTGATGATTTTGGACGCACGTGACCGGATTTCCGGAGATTTGCACAATAGAGGTACGAGCCTCGAAAGATTTGACTTGTAAAAAAGTACCATACGCGCCACGATAGAAGATACTGAGCGGTGACACCCGGTTCCGCGCTCAACCCCAAACTGCTAAAGAGACCTATAAATCTTCACTGCGCATGTGGAACCACGTGTTGTCTTTCGTGCTACTTAGCCAAGATACTTTAGCCACTATTATTATGGCGGGGGCAAGAAGACCAAGACTTTTTTTTTTATAAACAAAAGATACTCTCAAACAAGCGAAGTGGCATGTTGAATTCCAATGTGTTCGTGATAAACGCGTTCTACAATCGCAGTGTGCATCACGTCTCGCTCGTGTGTTTTGTATGAACACTTAACCAAGTGTATTTATTGGAAAAATGTATTTACAAATTAAGTGACTTATTAACTATTAATGGGGTTTTTTCCAGGCATCAAAAATAGCCCGAATAACTGTCAAAATCAGTCTATTAATCTGTGGTTTCCATACAAACCACAGATTTAGTTGCGCGATAATTCGCGAATCGCTGTCAGATTTGACACTTGGAAAAATCCCTATTAATTATTTTTTGTCTCATCTTTTACTTTAATTTGACATTGATATACATGGTTGCTATTAATAATTTTATAATTTAATTTGACTATGATTTTAATTTTCTTATTTCTTGTTTTTATATGATTTTTTGACATTTATTAGATTATTAGTTCAATTACATTTGTACGTTGAAAGGTAAAATATGGAGAGACATTACCCTATTTATAATATCATCTGTATCAAACCCATATTTGACAAATAAAGTATTTGTATTTGTATGAATGTATCCTTACCGTGATGTTATCCAAATCGAGATGCTTTGCCTTGCCCTGGCTTTTGATTTCGGCGCACAACTCCCTCACGCGCTCTTGCGTTTTCGTCAGCTGGGTCTTGGTCAGACCGCAGTCCTCCAGGGCGTTTCTGAAGACAACAGGTCATATAACTCAATTCGTTTATTTCAGACGTAAGTATCCATAGTGTTAGTAACATGTTGATTTACTTTGTCTATGTTAGTAAAATTGTGTATTTTAATTTAACTAATTTTAAGTCCACTATAACACGGCTGATTTACATTTATATTCAATTCAGTTATCAATTTTGTATAATTTACAGTTAATATTTTAATGTCAGAAAAGGTAAAAAATGAATTTAATTTAATTTTTAATAATTTATAATGCTATGTCAATGTAAAAAATAAAAAGTCAATATAACTAATAATAAATATAATGTCAGAGCTGGCTTTATAAGGCTCGCTTCAAAAATTGCCGTATGCGGTAATCCGATGTTGGGAAGCTTGGAAGGATTATAGTTGGTATGCATGTCGCGTTATCACAGTGCCGCACAGACACATGGCAAAGTATGTGCTTCTACGCAGACACATGGCAAAGTATGTGCTTCTACGCTCGGTTTCATACAAATCCTTGCTATGTTAAGAGTCGACGCAACAACAAACGGCAAAGAGTCAAGAGGGCCCTATGCATTTCACTATACTACGGTCTGCTTTTGATTGGTGGTTATAAGAAGCTGCTAGGGGAGTACAAGCACATGATAAAAGTTTTATCCCGCTATCAAGTAGCAGAATCTCGCTTTACGCAGTGAAAAAAAAGCAAGATGGCGCTAGCCGATAGTAGGATATTTTTTTTATCGTCACGTTTTACTCCACTAGCTGCCCCCTTAGCAAGCTACCATTTTGCCTACTCTCAACTGTCACCTTAGCCACTTAACACTACTGAGGTGACAGTGAACAGTGGCTAAGGTGACAGTTGATAGTAGACAAAAGGCCAGCGTGCTAAGGGGGCTGGAAGGGACTTATAAAACATCTGACTTGACACGAGGACAGGAGAAAGGACAAGACAAAAGAAAGGATAGCCTGCTTTGGCCCGGTTTCTGAGTTGAGAATTTTGCTAAGCAAATGGGTAAGTATCGTCCTGTCTCTGCAGATTTCTCACATAAGAGCGTGACAGAGCGATACATAAGTATGTGCTTAGTAAAATTCTCAACTCAGAAACCGGGCCTATATCTCATACATTTCTCAGTCATTGCATTGGTCACGCGATCAAGTCTACAGGGTGCACTCTAAGTCGATAGCGGAACTATAAGGCTAACTAGCGCCACCAATGTTGAAAAAATCATATCTCGCTTCAGAAGAAGTTTCTGACAAAATCCTAAGATGAGCTCATGCGCCATGCTTTTCTAGATTTTTAAGTGTGGGTACCCAACTCAATTTCTAGTCTTAAGCTAAAAAATTTTCGATAACCGCCAAAAACGGCCGTTTTTGGCGGTTATCGAAAATTTTTTAGCTTAAAATTAAATTTCGAAGAGGGTATCTACACTTAAAAATCTAGAAAAGCATGGCGCATAGGCTCATCTTAGGATTTTTCCAGAAACTTCTTCTAAAAGAAGATATGATTTTTTTAACATTGGCGGCGCTAGTTAGCCTTATACGGACCCTTAAGTAGGCTGTCCACTGATCACTACAAACAACTTGTATTAGGTGGCGACAAAATTGGAGCGAAAAAAATATCAGCTGTTTCATACATTTGGCGCAGTACTGAGTCGACCGTTTGTATGGAACACCTGATATTTTTTTAATTTCATTTTTTTCGCCACCTAGTACAAGTTGTTTGTAGTGATCAGTAGACAGCCAACTTAAATTTTCGTTATCGACTTAGAGTGCACCCTGTATTATGCGTAATTATAATTATGTAAAATATGCTCGATGCTTTTAAATAAATAAAACTATGACTTACTTATGTGAGACATCCGATTCCAACAGGTTCAGCATGAGCTCTAAGGATTCTCTGTCAAGGTCCATGTTCAGTCTATCTTGCGATAACACAAACATCACTGTAGCAGTACATAGGCCCAAACTCTGCAATAGGACAAAAAATCATTACACACTGAATTAACTTGACTGGTATAAACACCGAACTAAATCCCATAGAATCCGCATTACGTATCAAATCACAATAAAAACTTGTCCCCACAAAAACAAATGATATCAGCAATAGAACAATACGAAACATCATTTCGACCATACTTCTAATATTCGAATGTCAACCTTATTGCATTAGTGTACAATTTTACTTTAATTGCATAGACTACATAGCTCACAAAGGTAGTTTGGGCATCTATTTTTCCAGACACATTTCAGAGTTCTATGTTGTATCTAGTTTTATCCTTGATCGAAGGGTATAAAAGTCGACTGCCAAAGCCAAAGCTGGTAAAGCTGTCAGGATGGTATAGGTGCTGGGCAAGCCTACTCCATCTAAAACAATGTCCCAGGCACTGCAGCGCCAAGTGGTCTCTTCACCCATCTAGTGTGAGTGAAGGTGCCACTGGACGCTGTATAAATTATCTCATTGCGTAGATGTAAAGGCCTTATTTTTTTTTTTTATAAAAGTATTCGATGCTGAATATTGTTTACTACTACTAGTGACATCTATCGGTCGAACGTGGAACTAACTCTAACTCCACAAACACTTCACGTAATGCTTTTAGTCGTCAGCTACCCTTTGAGATACCACATGGTAGCTCTTACCGCAGCTAGCATAAGTGCACTAATCGAACATAAAGGTATATCTTAGCGAGTCGCTGACTACGTCTACAGTGACTTTCAATTCGATTTTAAAACACATCAACTTTTTACTGATAGATACAAACATCTTTAAAATATCTTGTGTTCCACAACTAATTCAGTCACCCACTAGTATTATTATATATCCTGTGTCCATACCTGATCGTTGGTGGCGTCGTGTAGAGCGCTAAAGAACTTCTGCACGGTGCCGTGGACCCTTAGGTGCATCCGGAAGGCTGGTGCGGTACACTTACTCGCAAGTGTGATGTGTCCATACCTGATCGTTTGTGGCGCGGTGCAGTGTGAGTGACGTGTCAATACCTGAACATTGGTGGCACGGTGCAGTGTGAGTGACGTGTCAATACCTGATCATTGGTGGCGCGGTGCAGTGTGAGTGATGTGTCAATACCTGATCGTAGGTGGCGCGGTGCAGTGTGAGTGATGTGTCAATACCTGATCGTAGGTGGCGCGGTGCAGTGTGAGTGATGTGTCAATACCTGATCGTTGGTGGAGCGGTGCAGTGTGAGTGATGTGTCCATACCTGATCATTGGTGGCGCGATGCAGTGTGAGTGATGTGTCAATACCTGATCGTTGGTGGCGCGATGCAGTGTGAGTGATGTGTCAATACCTGATCGTTGGTGGCGCGGTGCAGTGTGAGTGATGTGTCAATACCTGATCGTTGGTGGCGCGGTGCAGTGTGAGTGATGTGTCCATACCTGATCATTGGTGGCGCGATGCAGTGTGAGTTATGTGTCCATACCTGATCGTTAGTGGTGCGGTGCAGTGTTATGTGTCCATACCTGATCGTTGGTGGCGTCGTGTAGAGCGCTAAAGAACTTCTGCACGGTGCCGTGGGCACGCAGGTGCATCCGGAAGGCTGGCGCGGTGCACTTGCTCGCCAGAGTGATGGCCGAGAGGCAGCGCGTTGATATGGGATTGGTGTCCTGTAGCAAACATAACGTTAATATTTAACATAGCTTCTATCTTGTAATGGGACCACGAGAGATGGCGCGAAGAAAAAAAGCGCTACCCAATAGTTGGCAGAGGTGGGCTGCTGATGATATTTTTTTACCTGTGTAAGAGGCTACTTGACATTCCCAACCAAAATTCGGGTTTCCTCACGATGTTTCCTGAGCTGCCATCGATAGCGCCGTTCTTCTTTATTTACTACGTGATGCAAGATGGCGCGATGGATTGACGGGACTAAACCGCTCGTCGATGCGTTGTACTGCCGATGCCGAATCAATAATTGCTTATGTCATATCAGTATTTAAAAAAATGTACCTGACACGCATCCAGAAGATATTCCACATCATCATTGAACTCTTGGAACTCGCCGATTTCTTGTATTTGATGCGCTTTCTTCACATTCCTCACAACCGTGTAGTACTGAAATGTAAAAAAATGTTTTAGCAACTAGTAAGGTAACATCTATTACATAACACCAAGCCAACGTAACCACTTCACTATAACCAGTAAGTAACCCTCTGCATCTAATGGGGCTGTAGTATAGAGAATCTGCTTGTTGTTTATGCTTGACACAGTAAAAAGGCCTAACCTCCTTAGCTTCTTTAGCGCACCGCACACTGGTGTACGGTTTGACGGCATCCACAGATGGGTCATCCATCACAGGGTCAGGCGGCCGATACCGGGTGACCCTGGTCAGTTCTTCAGGTACTTGTCCGCTTGGGGCACTGGCCTCTGCCCCTTCCGTCTGCTCCGGTTCTCTTCTTGGAGTCTCGTTGCCTTTCTGTAAACCAAGTTAGAAATTTTGTTATAGGTAGTGTTGCAGTTACTGTTGATATAGATGAAATTTGCAAATTACTAAAAAGGGATGCCTAAGTTGAACAGAGCGGTATTTTTTATGGTTAGTGAACTTACTGAAACAAACTCAGTGCCAAAAAATATATGCCATTACTACTGCATAAAATTACTATAATGTTTTGTTTTGGGAGCTATGTAGATAACTTCATTGACAGTCTCAACTACCTAATATTAGAACATGAGAGTAAAAACTTACGTCATTCGCCCATTCATGCCGATAAAGGTGGCGTCGCTTTCTAGCAGGCAACGGCGAAGAATGATTGTCATTGACCAAGGATTTACTTTTGAATATTGACCCTTTCTTCTTTGTGATAACTAGTTTAACACAAGGCTTGTCCTCTGGGTCTATGACATCCTGTGGGGGCTTAAACATGTCATCTTCTTGAGATTTATGGCCATTGTCTTCTATATACTCATTATTACTGTGACTCCCAGTTGCCTCAAAGCTTTCAGGCGACTGTTGGCTTTGCTGCTCATGCTCTACATCAGTACTAAAGTCTTCAGAGTTATTTTGTGGTGGTACCAACGGCAAGTCATCCTCATGCGTGTCAGTATCGGGACTCAACTGTTTAGGGGACTGTTTGTGTTTATGCTTCTTGGGTATTCTTATCTTGAGGGGCTCGGTTTCAGGAGTTTCACTGCCACCTGACAGAATGTCAATGAGGTCATTCTTCTCTAAATGAGATTCAGGGATTGGCTCTGCAATGCCATGCTCCGGTGATGTTATTGGAGGTTCGTCAGATGTAGGAGCCATATTCTTCTTTCTTCTACTTCTTCCCTCCTTTTTGGGTTCAGGCAACACTTTCACAGGCAGCTTCTTTGAGGTGACCGCATCAAGATAGTCATCGTTTTCACTGTAATTGATATTGACCCGGTTTCTTCTAGACCTGCCTGTAGTGTTCTCTGGAGGTTTAGGTTCGGGCAGTGGTTCAGTGGGCACCTCTAGCCTCGGTGATTTGGTGGATGGGCTTGTAGAGTCTAATTTTGCTAATTGAGACTCTATTTCGTCCATACCAGGTTCCCGAGTGTCACTTTCCTTTACTGGGGAAGCCAGGGTCTTATAAAGTTCATAAGTATCTGACCCAGGTTGAGGTGATGCAGGCTTCTTCAGAGGTTCATCATCAGAGTTTTTATGATGACGCTTATGTGATTTATGGTCCTTCTTGTCTTTCTTCTTCTCTTTTTTGCTTGTCTCACCAAGACCTGGGCATTTGATAGTGATTTTGAGCCCTTCACTTCTTGGTGAACTTATTGTTTCCACAGATGGGCTCATTTTGAGGTCGGGTGCAAAGTCTGAATGGACATCCATGGACGAGTGTCTATCAGAGCCAGGGGATGTGAAGCCCTCATTAGAATCAGTGCTGACGATTCTTGAGGTACCCTTTGATATCCTAAGTACAATTGGGGGTGGTTTTCGGTCTTCACTTCCTTCTTTTGGACTGGCAACCCCAGGTTTAAAATGGGTTGGACTTGCCAGGGAAGAGCTTGGTTTGGGTGATGGTGGCTGGGGTGGCGGTGGTGGTAGATCTGGTTTCGGGGGTACAACATGCTCGAAACGAGAGAAATCAGGTATCGGACTGTTGCTTCCATCTTCGGCATAGTTTATTACCTTGTCACGATTTCGCACAAGGTATCTTTTGTTTGGTGGTTTGGTTTCATCACCCGGGGTATCATCCTTTTTGGCTGCTTTTGTAGAAACAGAATTCTTCCTTGCTTTAGTCTTTTCTGAGCCCTTATACCTGGGAGCTTCTGGCGAAGATGAATCTCGGGAGTAGGCGGCTTTGCCCCGTTGGGTTTTCTTGTTTTTGCTACCGGAAGAGTGTTCCGGAGAGAGTGGAGCAGCAGATACCGGTGGTGCATAAGTGATTTGTGGTACTGGCGGGTACGCCTCAGCATTGCGAGACTTAAAAAACTTTTTAGGCTTTGGAGGCGGCTGCTCAGTTTCAACCGCTGGCACTGTCAGTGGACTGTTTTGATCCTGGACAGGCTTTTTCAGAACTTGTGTTGCATATGCTGAAAGTCAATGGAAATATTTGTTAACTGTATTGTTTACTACTATAAAGACAACACTACATAAGTACCAGTTACTTTGCATGTATTGAAGCAAAGGTCACTGAAAGATACAACTGATAATGCTGCAATAACAACAAGTCTCAGAATAGATAGCTATTTGTAGGTATAAGAAGTCATCCCATTCCTATTGGTAGAACCAACTGTCAAAATAGTAGAAAAGGCCCTTCACTTCATTCTAACAAGACTAAATAGATGGTAATAAGAAATTGAAGTTTATGAGAGCGTAAAGGAGCCAAGGTTAAGGTGCAAGTAGTACGTGACGAGGCTTTGCTTACCGTAAGGCGCACTCCGGATGGATGTGAAACTGGTCGTGCCCCATTTGCCTACGGTTCCCGCCGACCGCGCCGCCGTAGGACAGTTGCTGTTCTCCCTGAACAGAGCACTGTCCAAGGGCACAGTCACGCTGGCGCCTCGGCCTCTGCCCCAACGCGACATTCCGATAAGTTCATCAAATACGAGATGACACCGACAGTCGTGACACTCGCGCGTAACGTCAAACCAACGACATCACTGCTCTTCAACACATTTTACACAATGTTTACTTGTGTATTCTTCACGTCCGTAACACAGGAAGTTAATCAATTAGCTGATTTACTTTCTCCTCTATGTGATGAAAACACAACCCACACAGCTAAGTAACACAACCGCCATTTTTACGCGAGCCAAGTACTTTTCCAAACGAAGATTATGTTTTGTGATTGGCGGATTAGTGACACATATTTCACTTCGTTATTGTTGTATTTATAGTTGAAAACAATCTTTGAACGCGTGAGGTAGATTATTATTGGGATTACCTACAATTTTACTAACAAAATAAGACACAAACTGCGATGTTGTCATCTCACAACATTTTCGGCGCCATATTGGATTCATTAAACAATAGTGATGGGCAGGATCCATTCTCGATTATCGACTTAAAATATTTTGACTAATGTCGACTGAAATTATTATTTAACAATAATTGGACCTTTTTTTTACGTTAATTTATTGGCAGTGCCTTCGCTGCCTGCGCCAGTTCCCCAAAATTATGTATGAGTTTGGGTGCCATGCCGGCACTACCGATTAAAAAAAAGAGGGAGAACTCAGTTGACCCCTCATGAGTACTCATGACCCATGACCACTTCACATTCACTTGAATCCCAAGCTATGACTTCCGAGTTCCCCCTTAAGACGATATTGTTGAGCCCGCGGGTAGTAAACGCCGAATAATTGGTATTTTTTTCTCAAAAAACAATCTAAGCTCCAATTTTTAAAGTACCTTCTTTGTGACACACTGAGTCACTGACCCATGGACTTCTTTTTCCTAACAACTTTAAACCTAGGGAAAATCACTGACAAAAGGCCATAGGAAACATTACAAAGGAACCCAACATTGGGTAGTCGTGAATGCCAACAATGCCGTGCTGGCACCTGTTATGAGTGCCAGCGCTGGCACCCATATCGGCATCTAGCGCCCCGGGAGCTGAGGCACACACAAGCCTAATTATTATTATTGAACAAGGGAGCGAAGTGACAGAAGTTCCCCGAGTATACATGAATGTTTGTTCGACAATAACTTGAGTAAATTTGGTCGGATCGTCATGAAATTTTGTAGGAGGGAAGGCGGGTTGATTAATAAAATTAAAAATGATTCTTATGTTCGAACATGAGTCAAATCGATCGAGGGGTTGCTGAGCAATGGGGTTGATAATGCATATGCCGCAAACTGTATTCGTGAGTGCAATGATTTGTGGTTTAAACGTGGCTGTGATATGATCGATTATGAACGTTGGAGATGTTTTTATTAAACCCTAAAGCTCCCCATTCACGATGCATCCAATGGAATGCTGCCACGCCATTTGCCAGGAAACACCGTGAATCTCAAGAATCTGAGAGCGGGAGAAAGCAATGACGTCATTCGTTAAGTCGATAATGATGTGATTGTCACATCACTAGCTGGTATTGGAAGCGTTCAAAATAAAATAAGACAAAAACGAAGCGTTCAAAGTACACCTCTTTACACACACGATGGTGGGTGAAAGGGCGCGAACGCGAATGTGGAACGATTGCATGTGTTTGGTTTCGAGCCTAAACTGGCTTTCGGTACATATTTCCGTTTCCGCCTAAACGGCCTGAGGCCCGGTTTCTGAGTTGAGAATTTTGCTAAGCAAATACCTACTTTACTATCGTTCTGTCACGCTCTTCTGTGAGAAATCTGTAGAGACAGGACGATACTTACCAATTTGCTCAGCGAATTTCTCAGTTCAGAAACCGGCAGTGAGTCTGTAACGCAATGGTGCCTCGATAGGCTTCGAGTTGTAGGCTTCAATACCTACCGATTTATTAATACTGTTGCTGTCTGTCCTTTTAATGTTTTGGAGAGGGGTTACACTTGACGCCATTGCGTTCATATTTATAATCCGTGCGGGATCAGAATGGGATAATACCTTTTGGAACTGAGACGCTCGCGGTCCTGTAGCGTCAGCATTTCGGCAAACTCTAGTTGTCTATGGCAAACTCGCGTCGAAACTTGCTTGTGTTTTCTGTGCGCGTGGGTGTCTGCTCGAGTTTTATCACGTTTTTTTCAATTAATGCAATAACATTGAATCCTTTTAGATTAAAACCATAATATATTTTTTTTGTATTTCCATACCATGTATTTTCATAACCCAATGATAAAGATAAAGATAAAATATTCTTTATTGTACACCAATATAAATACAAGCTAGGAAAAAAACTTAACTAAACAAGGTACAATTGGCGGCCTTATTGCTAACAGCAATTTCTTCCAGGCAACCACTGATGGAAAAAAGTGCTAGGGAATTGAGAGACGGGTAGTTGGTGCAATTATGAATAAAAACCGATGATATAAACTACTTAAAAGTAATCATAAACTTACATAGATCATACATAAATACCAATTTAAAATACACATACATAAACATAAATCTATATATATAAAAGGCTTAGGTTGACTGACTCATCACGCTACAGCCCAAACGGCTGAACCTATAAGTATGAAATTTGGACAAAAGTTGCGTTATATGGTGGAGGGTTCATTTAAGAAGCGATTTTTTTTTATTTAACCCTTAAGTGGGTCAAAATAGGGCTGAAAGTGTGTATGGGAAAAAATTTTTTTTTGGTCTTTTGTTCTTAAATCTTGATTTTTTGTACTTTTTTTTTAAAATGACTTGACACCTATTTCAGATTTTTTCTCATTTCTATGTTCTTAAGGGTTAAAATGGGTGCCAAAGTTTTTCGATTTTTTTCACCAGTTACGATCGATGCTGGAACAAAACCGCTAATGCCAAAACAATGAAAATTTGACAATAGTTGTAATTTGTAGACACGCTACGGGTTAAGACAGATTTACTTCAAGTTTAACCCTTAAGGCGGTAAAAATGGGGTCCAAAGTTTGTATGAAAAAAAAATTTTTTTTGTCCGGATTTACTTGCAACTAAGAATTCGTATATTAAATCAAAAATAATTTAACACCTGTTTTAGCTTTTTTCTAATTTTAGCAGTTTAAGGGTTAAACGAGGTTGAAATGTATGAATATTTTTCGTGATGTAGTGTCAACGTCGGGCCCAAACCGTTTAAGCTACAACTATGAAATTGAAACTGCAGTAGCGCTTTGTAGCAAAACTACCCATCATGAAGAAAAAAATATAATTTTAACCCTTCAAATGCCCAAACCGGGGTTCAAAGTTTGTATGAAATAAATTTTTTTTTTGGTCCGATTAACTTGAAACTTAGTATTTGTATATTAAATAAGAAACAATTAAACACGTGTTTCAGCGTTTTTCAAAATTCTGCCCACTAAAAGGTTAAAAGGGGTAGAAAAGTTTGAAGATTTTTCCTGATTTAGAATCAATGCCAGGCCTAAACCATTAAAGCTACAATTATGAAATTGAAACTGCAGTAGTGTTTTGTGGCAAAACTACCTACCATGAAGAAAAAAATATAATTTTAACCCTTCAAATGCCCAAACCAGGGTTCAAAGTTTGTATGAAATAAATTTTTTTTTTGGTTTGATTTACTTGAAATTAAGTATTAGTATAGTAAATCAGAAAAAATTAAACACGTGTTTCAGCGTTTTTCTCATTTCAGCCAATGAAGGGTTAAAATGGGTGGAAACGTTGAAGTTTTTCCCTGATGTAGTAGCAATGCTGGGCCCAAACCATTGAAGCTACAACTTTGAAATTGAATGTGCAGTTGCATTTCATAACATTACTACCCACCATCAAGAAAAAAATATAATTTTAACCCTTCAAATGCCCAAACCGGGGTTCAAAGTTTGTATGAAATAAATAATTTTTTTGGTCCGATTTACTTGAAACTTAGTATTTGTATATTGAATAAGAAACCATTAAACACGTGTTTCAGCGTATTTCAAATTTCTGTCCATAAAAGGGTTAAGAGGGGTAGAAAAGTTTGAAGATTTTTCCTGATGTAGTATCAATGCCAGGCCTAAACCATTAAAGCTACAACTATGAAATTGAAACTGCAGTAGTATTTTGTGGCAAAACTACCTACCATGAAAAAAAGAATATAATTTTAACCCTTCAAATGCCCAAACCGGGGTTCAAAGTTTGTATGAAATATTTTTTTTTTTGTCCGATTTACTTGAAACTAAGTATTTGTATACTAAATCAGAAATAATTAAACACGTGTTTCAGCATTTTTCTCATTTCAGCGAATGAAGGGTTAAAATGGGTGGAAACGTTGAAGATTTTTCCCTGATATAGTAGCAATGCTGGGTCCAAACCATTTAAGTTACAACTTTGAAATTTGAACTACTGTTGCGTTTTATAGCATAACTACCAACCATGACGAAAAAAGTAACAATGTTAACCCTTGAAATGCCCAAACCGGGGTTAAAAGTTTGTATGAAATACATTTTTTTTGTCTGATATACCTACTTGAAACTAAGTATTCGTATGCTAAATCAGAAATAATCAAACACATGTTTCAGCATTTTTCTCATTTCAGCGAATGAAGGGTTAATATGGGTGGAAACGTTGAATATTTTTCCCTGATGTAGTAGCAATGCTGGGCCCAACCCATTCAAGTTACAACTTTGAAAAACTACAGTTGCGTTTTATAGCAAAACTACCAACCATGAAGAAAAAAGTAATAATGTTAACTCTAAAACGGCCAAAACGGGGTTCAAAATTTGTATGAAATTATCATTTTATTGGATTCAGATTAACTTTAAACTAAGTAGTCGTGTATTAAATCAGAAATAATAATTAAACACATGTTTCAGCATCAAAAAGGGTGGAAACATTTTAAGAGTTTTCCTGATTTAGTATCAATAACAATGCCGGAACCATTAAAGCTACAACTATTCAATGAACATTTAACTACAGTTGCGTTTTATAGCAAATCTACTAAGCATGAAGAAAACAATAATAATGATAAAACTAAAACGGCCAAAAAGGTTCAAAGTATGTTTTTTTATTTGTTGGATTCATTTGATCTTTACCAATTTGGTCACACACATACACAACACATACACTTCCACGCTGAAACTGCACGACGGATTTGGATGACTTTTGGAATAGAGATAAGCTTACAAAAATACACACCCATGACTCTATTCATGCTAATTTGATAATGGTGAAAGATGTACCCAGGCAACTTCTTATAAGTCTTCGCGGACGAAGTCGCGGGCGAAAAGCTAGTATGTTATAATTCAATACGAGAATGACAAAATGAGATTGATATACCTACATATAAATAAAGGAGAAAAATACAGTCTACATAACATACTTAATATAATTATAGAGTTAGGTAATACGCTTTTAATTTACTTTTAAAAATTGTTGGGGTCGGGGAGCGCCTTATAGATAACGGCAGATTATTCCACAGCCGGACAGCAGTAGCAGTGAAGGAGTTGTTGTAAAAGCTTTTTGTATGGATTGGTGTAGACAGTGTCAGGCTCTGTGCTGATCGCAGTGTTCGGCTGGAGACATCACTGAGAAATACAAAGCGCTCTTTGAGATAGGCCGGGGTGGCAGGATTGAACAATACAGAGTAAAGAAGACATAGTATGTGAGCATTCCTGCGGAAGCGGATGGGGAGCCACTTGAGCTTAGCGCGGTATTCGGAGACATGGTCATATTTACGTAAACCAAATATGAACCTAATAGCAACATTTTGGAGGCGCTCAAGTTTGTTAAGTTGCTCTTCTGTCAGGTCAAGATAGCTGGCATCAGCGTAGTCGAGGATAGGAAGTAACAGAGATTGTGCAAGCGCAATCTTGGTTGCTGTTGGTAGAAAATTCTGTAACCTCCTCAGAGAAGCCGCTGAAGCGAATATTTTCCGGCTCACCTCCGCTAGCTGTGGTACCCAGGACAGACACCTGTCGATCACGACCCCCAAGTTCTTCACCCTCTCACTGTATGGGATAACTACACCGTCGAACTGCACTTGAGGAAGGTACACCGTCGAACTGCACAATGATAGAACGTAGAACTAATTTTTTTTTACTGACGCTACTCGAGAACTGTCATTTTCGATTCAGTTCCAAAAGGTATTATCCCATTCTGATTCCGCACGGATTATACAAAGTTAGAAAATTTATTTCTCTTTTACTTCTTCTCTTCGCATAGTCATCCTTTTATCTTCGTAATGTTTATTCAAAGGTAGGTATTTTGTACTAAGGTATTTTGTACAATACCATTTTAAAATGAGTCTTAGTTCGTGAAATATTGAATCCCACCAAAAAAAATCTGTAAAAAACTGGCCAGGTCTCGATGGATCTGCTTGTATAGCTCTAAAAAAGTAATGATATCTAGGCAAAGTCGTGCCAAGTCTAAGGTTTCTTACTGCGATTTCTTTATTATTATAGTTAATGTTGTGAGACTTGGCCGTTGAAGGGTACACAAGCGGTTCTGGGGACAGATTTGTGCAATGGTGTCATGGAACACCTGGTTTTGTACCCTTGTGTACCCTTCAACAGCCAAGTCTCACAACATTAACTATAATAATAAAGAAATCGCAGTAAGGAACCTTAGACTTGGCACGACTTTGTCTAGATTTCATTACTTTTTTATTTAGAGATAAACAAGCAGATTCATCGAGACCTGGCCAGTTTTTTACAGAATGTTTTTGGTGGGATATTTTCACTTCTTTTTGTATTAACGAGGGCATATTGATTAATTTTATTAGATTTTCTTATTTGACACAGTTTTTTAATTTGTGTAATGTTCGAGTAGAATAAAATTAATCGTCCGACTTATGTCTTCTTGTTGAACGAGCGAGCGAAGCGAGCGAAGTTCCCCGAGTCTGCTGGAACAATCCGGCGTTTGTATGTATGTATGTTTGTATGTTTGTATGTATGAATGTTTGTTCGACGATAACTTGAGTAAATTTGGTCGGATCGTTATGAAAGGTTGGCGGGTAAACTAAATTAAAATGAAGATTAATGAAGATCTGTCCCACTACGCTGGATTTTTGCAATGACAGTCGATTTTTTATGTACCAATAGTAGAAGGGGCATTACCATAATATCTCTAATAAAGCTGATACCAGCTGAGGGTTCTTCATCAGATACTTCAGACCTTCGATTTTTGACATCAAATGAAGCGGCCCACCAAGTTGAATATTTTTTGTAAAGGCGGTATACCTATGTCGATCTCTGATAGTTTAGTTGGGCTCTTATGTTTTCTAATCAGGGTCACCAGGTACTCCAGATCTTCGATTATCCTAGTTTTTATAGTTTTCCCTTTATGTGGCCATTAAACCCTAACTCTGTACCAAATTTCAGTACGTGCAGCATGGTAAGCCCGAGATAGACCCTTCTCTATGCAAAACTGTCAACTTGTCGGTCGGGCTCGAGTTGGCTCTATACGCCAACATGGCGATGGAGACAAAAATACAAAATTTTTATTAAAAATGGCAATATCTACTTTCTGCTCGACATGACCCTAATCTATTGCCATCTCGAGTCCCGCCTGCCATGCTCGCACAATAGACGTCTGTCACTCGAGTTCAAGAGAGTGTCAAAACGACCATGCTAAGCATACATCCTTTTGTTGGATTAGTTCGCTGGGTGGCGAGAAAATCCCGGTTTTGTCCTACTGGGAACCTATCACCACGCCCTTGCGTTAGAGACCCCTGCGGGGGGAGCATGACTTTTATCGAGGCGGATTTATCCAACAAAATGGCGGTTTATCAGCATTTTGTTGGATAAATCCGCCTCGATAAAAGTCATGCTACGGGGACTGGTAGAGGAGCACAATTTCAATATAAAAGTTTTATCCCACTATCGGGTAGCGGCATCTCGCTTCGTGCGGTGAATTTTATGGTGTTAATCGTTAATGGGATAAAACTTTTATCGTGACATTATGCTCCCCTAAGTAGCTGTTTTGTTCGTTATAATTTATCGACGAACTGTTTGACGTAGATAACAAACACATACCTACATGGATACGCTCTAACCACAAAGAACCGTTTTTGAAATCAATAAAGAGTAGGTACTTACTTAAGACCTCTATTTTATTTTTTTCTCCATACTAGATAACCTTTTCAGTGATGTTTTCTCGAAAATAAATTTTTTTGGACTTTGGATTGAAGTTGCGATATCTTCTAAAAGCCTATAGCTGATCATATTTTTTTTGGTGATAGATTAATTATCTGAGACCCAAAAGAAAAATAACTGAATAGTCAAAAGAAAAAAAAAGTCTAAAATTAAATCCAATACAAACTTGGTAGGTAATTCGGTACGCAAAGTTTTGTGTTCGAAAGTCCGTTATTGGCTTAAACTTACCTTTAGACAATATTGAGAAACTAATTTAAATATTTTTTTTATTTTGATCCAGTAGTTTTGTTTTTATGCGCTAAAATGTTTTGTTCCTATGACCGCCAACAGTATGCAGACCGTCGCGTGACGTCATAAAACCGTATCTTTGAAACGTTGTAAAATCCAAACTACTGAACCAAAATAAAAAATATTGAAATTAGTTTCTCAATATTGTCTAAAGATAAGATTAAGCTATTAACGGACTTTCGAACAAAAAACTTTGCGTACCGAATTGTTTCAAAAAACCTTTCGGGTTGCCCTTGGCGTCAGCTATCTAGATTTTCTCGTTGATGTCTATTGCTGGCTCTATATGCAGCGGCTCGCAAACACGGACATAACTTGTTGCAAGTTACCTAGTTACCTATAAATAAATAAGTAAGGCGAAGCTCTGCCCGAGTTGAACTAAACATATCTTCAACAATTTTTCTGTTCCTGATTATCTAAGTGTGGATTGCAAAATAAATTACTTTTTAACGAATGGGCCACCGACACCGTGCGTTAAATCTGGTAGAGCTGGATGGTTTGCTGACTTGTTTATTATGTTGGCCCAATGAATAATAATCCAAGTGACTTCGAGCGCCGACCGGAGTATTGTAAAAAAAACCGCGAAATCGCGAAAGTATGTAAAGCTTTTATTTCAGTTTTTGGATTTTTTTTCCAACGATTGTTTTTAACTTGGTAAAAATACTCTACAAAGCAAAATCAAATAGACAAGAACCTACTTTTTTTTTAATTTACGCCCTTTCTGCCCCTCTACCCTTGACGCAATTTTCCAATACGGCCGCAATATGGCGCAATTTACAAAATTTTATATTTTACAAATTAAGTCGCATTTTGTGTTTTTATTGAATAAAACAGCCTTAACGTTGAATAAACATTACAAAGTATTTAAAATCAAAGCATTACTATGCGAATCCAAAGAGAAATTAATTTTAAAACTTTTTCAAAATGATCGCAATAGCGTCAAGGGTAACCCCCCCTGGACTGTGCGGATTTTTTTACAGAATGAGAATGAGTCCACAAGGAACATGAACCGCGCAAAATATCCTGTCCTAATGAGGGTTAAGCGGGTTAAGGGTGGACGATAGCAAAGTGGCGAGAAATTCAAAATTGTCACAGTTTTTTACATTTTGTAGCAAAACTATCTGTTTTTCAACGAATTCACACTAACATCCGAATATGATTGAACCAGGTACACCTATAATGTTTATATAACCTTTTGATAAGCGTCTAACTAAGATGGCGCCGACCCACATCTGTATATCGAGAAGTGAACAATGCATGAAGCAACTGCTGAACAGTGTACTCGTCCATAAATCATAATTGAGATCTGAATAAAACTGAACTGAATAAAACAGATCTTTGTTCAGCGATTTTTCGTTCGCGCCAATAAAACAGTATTCTTTTCATTATTGTAAACAACAGAACAACAATAATTCAGCCGATTATGTGTTCTGCCCCTCTACACTTGACGCATTTTTCCAATACGGCCGCAATATTGCGCAACTTCCAAAATTGAATATTTTACAAATTAAGACGCATTTTGTGTTTTTATTGAATAAAACAGCCTTACCTTTGAATAAACATTACAAAGTATTTAAAATCAAAGCATTACTATGCGAATTCAAAGAGAAATTAATTTTAAAACTTTTTCAATTTGATCGCAATAGCGTCAAGGGTCACCCCCCTGGTCTACGAAGCAGTGGCACTGCCCAAAAAACTTGTCGTAGACCAGAACACATAATCGGCTGAATTATTGTTGTTCTGTTGTTTACAATAATGAAAAGAATACTATATGTTATTGCCGCGAACGAAAAATCGCTGAATAAAAATAGCTCAGTTTATAATTATTAAAATAAAATATAAAAAACTGTGAAAAAATTTAATTTCCCGCCACGCTGCTTTCGTCCAACCATAAGGGTCTGCTACTCTACCCATACCCATTATGCATTATCAATAAAGAATATTCTATTCTATTCTATTCTATGCAACTATAGGTCATTTGACTAAGTAAATTGAGACATTTTTTTGTTATATTTTGAAACAGAACAGGGGGGTTACCCTTGACGCTATTGCGAACAAAATGAAAAAGTTTAAAAATTTATTTCTCTTTGAATTCGCATAGTAATGCTTTGATTTTAAATACTTTGTAATGTTTATTCAAAGGTAAGGCTGTTCTATTCAATAAAAACATAAAATGCGTCTTAATTTGTAAAATATCAAATTTTGTAAATTGCGCCACATTGCGGCTGTATTGGAAAAGTGCGTCAAGGGTAGAGGGGCTGAACCCGTTTTAAATATTTCCTTAAAATTGGTATCATTAAAACTTGGTATCTACTTACCTACCTAAGCCACCGAACTAAAAGCCAATTTCAAAGAAAAAATATGTTGTCAAGGAACACATTTATTAATTGAACAAATTATCAACTCACCTACATCTAAAGGAAAAGTTAACGTTACTTATGTTAACAATAATAATTATACCTTAACTAAAGACTGTGACACTTAACTCAAATAGAAAACTAAACGTAAAACAGGTGACACTTATTTACGTAGGTAACTGAACTTAAATCTTTAACTGAACTTAATTAAAACAATGAATCAATGAATCAACGACGGCGTGATGTTTATAGAGTCAGCGCCACGCGCTAGTCTTTATCTGTATTGTGACCGGCTGAACAACTTTTGTTCTGATAAGATTTTTTCATTCCGAATGTTCCGGAATTCGCTTCAGAATTAAACTACCTTAAAAAAAATAACGAAAGAATTTCGGCTTTATGACCCTAGAAAAAAAGAGAGTGAAAAAATTAAATTTAATCCCTGGAGGGGTACACGTCTTTCTTCTTCGGCGCGATGAGGTAGACGGGCTTCATATCGGCAGCCATCTTCATAAAGGCTTGGCAGACGGCCACGAGGGAGAATCCAATGGTTATCAACAGCCACAGCACCAGGTTGAAGATCACAGGAAAGTCCGGCGAGTACGTGCGAGGGGCCTAAGAAAAAAATCATTTTTCGAAATTCTGTTGAACTTTGCACGGGAGAGTCCAATATCTAAAAAAACCTATTTAGTAAGTTCACCACGATGAAAAAACAAGGAAAATAAAATATTCACAGAATATTGAGTTATGTATATTATTTAATTTAAAAATAAATTATTATGTTAAAATAAAATTCATATTTAAGCTCCCATACAACAAACATGACTTTTTAGCCATTTTTATAGATATGGTACGGATCCCTTCGTGCACGAATCCAACTCGCACTTGGCCAGTTTTTTTGTTTCGAAATGGTTTTAGTATCAGAAATCTAGTACCTACGTTTTTCATACGTGCATGGGAGAGAAATGAAATTGTATTCTTTTGAGCTTAGGTAGGTACCTATTCTCGTTCAGATGTGTCTCATAGTTTTACCAGGACATCGAAACAAAGTAACCAAAAAGCCAATACCTATTGTTTTTATTCAAAGCTATTGATAGTTGATAGCTTAGCTCAGGATTACTCACTGTCACTTCACTTCACGCAGTATCTAAAGACGGACCTGCGATGGTGACTAGTGAACGTGTAAACCAATATTGTTTTTAATCAAAGCTGATAGCTTAGCTTAGCTTAGCGATGCAGGATTGCTCACATCATCATCTTCACGCAGAATGCTAGAGGCGGACCGGCGACTGGTGAGCATGTCGTGCGTGATGTCACTGGTGACCAGTGTCACCACCACCGCTTCAGAGTAGGTCTTCACAAACGATGCTCGAAGCATCTTCACAGCTTCCACTGTAGAGGAAACGCTTAGAGGTAGATGTGAGATGGTATTTTGCGCGGCTTGTTCGTTTCACAGGGCTCTAAATAATGTAAAGTAGACTACCATTTGTTGGCGAGGCAACCTAGCCCTACAATCTATGGTGGAAAAAATCTGTATAATAATTGTGTCCCACTGCAGGGCAAGGCTTCCCCCCCTCAGCCCAGATTTTAAGGTCCTGAGTCACCTCCGACCACTCTGACAAATACTTGTCGAGATCATCTCGCCACCTTCATCTCGGCCAGCCTCGTCTGCGGTGTCCGTCGCTGGGCAGCCACTCGGTGGCAAGCCTCGCCCACCTATCCGTTCGGGTGCATTCGGCTAATATGGCCGGCAATATGTGTTGTGGATCGCTGTGGTATTTCGGACCTATTGACTGATCCTTTTGACGCCAAGTTTGCTCCGCTCAGTATACCTATTGGCTCAACTTCTAGCTTATCGTGTCCTATCAACATGGATACGATATCTCACTCCCATTTTTTAAATCTAGATAAAGCGGTAGAGACATCGGTAGGTTTATCGTGCTAAAAACTTCGATATAAGTAGCCGCTAATGCTAAAGCACCTATACCGCTTTAGGCTTCCTGCACGTTTTGATGCAACGATATGAGGCAGAGCGACATTTAGCTAGGAATGATTAATCCAGGAATACAGTCAACAGCACGTAAACCTTTACATTTTCATTGTAAAGTCGCCCGTAACGTAACTGAATCGAGTGCACGAGTGTAAAAGGTCGACGTACTGTCGATTGTACACACGACATCACGTCGACCTTTACACGCTAGTACGCTACTCGGTTACGTTACGGGCGACTTTACAACACAAGTGTACAGTCTGACGTGCTGTCGTGTGTACGTGTACGTCATTAATGCGACACCGTGTGTGCTTCTACGGACGGTTTCATACAAATCCTTGTTATGCTAAGAGTCGCACTGTTGCATGTATGCCGCAACGACATTGTGTCAAAGTGTGAAGGGAGGCTTATGTAGCTGTGGCGGTCATGCGACTCATGCGTGCTATGGTAGGCCTCCCCACACATATAAAATACCGTCACGAGTGTTTTCGAAATAAAAGGGGCCATAAAATAAGACTCACGGAGAAGGCTCCGCGCCTCGTTTACAGCTGGGGAGTCGGGCCCGTGGTGGTCGACCAAGGGGTGTAGCGACGTGAATTTGAAGTCGTAAAAGTCGACCATTGTTCGGTTCGGGACTATGGCTCCGCCGTATACCTATAAAGTGACGTTTTATGTATTGGGGGATCTATATGACACTGGGGAGATAGGTATGTTGTATTGTGTAGGGTAGGGGTGCTTGGAATTGTAAGTTTGAAATGAAAGTACAGAAGGTGCGCTCCTAAAATTTATATGTACTTAGAATTGTCATAATACAATTTAATAAATTGCCCAGAGCCTGGTACCCGAATAAACAGTAGAGTCAACTAGAATGTAGGTAGTATGCTAGTTCCGAGTATTAATACCAGTTTTATAACGTAATCTACTTTACTAATGCTTTCTTCTACATTAGTATAAGTAGTTAGTAGCATAGCACTCTAGTGTGCTGCTATGCCGTTTACTCTATCCTTGTACCTACTGGCTTTAGGCTGGCTATAGAAGTCAGGGAAAAGATCTGTACGCTTGGTCATATAATATACACTTTATGGCCCTTCTGTCAATATCTGGATTAGCATAGATTTTCGAAGCGCGAATCTGACTTGCACTTTGTTTGACTGGCGTTGTTTGGTGGTCAAACAGGATATCTACCGATAAATTAATTTTATAATAGTACCTACCCTATGATTTTCCCCGATGAAACATGGACTCCATGTAATAAGACATATACATTTTTATTGGTAATATTCATATGTATTCAATATAAGTTAGCGACTTCTATTCAGGGAACTGTTCTGAGGATATATATGTACATAGTACATACGGTCAACAACACGCTAGGATACCCTGTGGCAGCTCTTATCACTCA
The DNA here is from genome assembly GCA_949319315.1 of Zelleria hepariella. Classification (NCBI taxonomy): domain Eukaryota; kingdom Metazoa; phylum Arthropoda; class Insecta; order Lepidoptera; family Yponomeutidae; genus Zelleria; species Zelleria hepariella. The sequence goes on from OX439388.1 coordinate 10,411,170, forward strand.
CGGCATAAGTGCAACAATTGAACAAAAAAGCATGTTGCTGACTTTGCCTAGGTATAATATGTTCCTGCAATGTGTGCAAACATATTTTAAAAACGCACCTTCCAGCTGACCACATCCAAGTTAGACAGCTCATCGAGAAAATCCTTATCTTCCTTCACAGTGTCCTTGAGGTGTTCCAGGATTTCAAGGTTTAGACTTCGGACTTCTAAAGGATTGCCGAAGATGTCTGATAACTGCAAATTTCTAAGCATCTGAGGCATAGGACCCTCAACACAAAAATTGCCGATCCGCAGTGGATACGCGTGGGAATTGAGCCCGAACTCTATATCTAGTAAGTAAGTAAGATATTTATTCACTAGGAGAAGGCCTATGCCCAGCTAGTGGGACTGTTTTTTTAATATTTCTAAAGCCCTACAGAAGTAGCGTAGCACCGTAGCTCCGTAGCACATACGTAGCACCTGTGCTACGGAACGAAAACATAGTAAGTTTTCGGAATTATAAAGGTTAGCGGGAGGTGGAGTTTTTTTCTAAAGCACTAACCCGTGCTAGGCAACATTATAAAGGTTTTTATAAGGTTAAAAAATTCGCTCCGGGCAGGACTTGAACCCGCAACCTCTTATGTACCGTGCAGGCGCTCTACAATATATTTTTTACCAATACGTATATTAAATTTTATTATACGGTTGCTATTGCACGTCGTATTTCCTACGAAAACTAGGTGGACTGAGCAGAATGAAATGTAGATATAGGTAGGTGCTGGGCCAGCATACTTATGTACCTACTCCATTTAAACAAAGTTCTAGGCACTGCAATGACTGAGTCACATCACACACAGTGGTAAATTATCTAATGTACTTACATCTAAAGATAAGGTTTAAAAATTCACTCGCAACAGGACTTGAACCCGTAACCTTTTGCATTCCGGGCAGGCACTCTACCAATTGAGCTGCGGAGCCAAGTAACTGTCGATGCGAATTCCACATAAGTAATATGAACATAATCGAACGATTTTTTATTATAAGCCTTAATACAAATCTTTAATAGTACATTACTGCCGCGATCTGTAATGAGTGCGTTTCTGGCGCGCTTTTGATGGCCGACAGAGCGCAGCGTAGCGCAGCTCAAGGCCCTCACAGTGCGGTCAGCATTGCAGCCCTTGATGGACAAGCTGGAATGAAGGCCGAGACCGAAGGTCGAGGCCTTTATAGCGCGGCCAGCAAGGGCTGCAATGATGACCAAACTTGAGGTCCGAGAGCGAAGCTAAGCTAAGCTCGAGGCAATCATAGCGTGGCCAGAAGCGCACTCATTGCAGACCAAGGCTTGTATAGTGCTTTACTCAAACAATGCGAGTAATTAAAATATTAATTAGCATAGTAATTAAAATTGTAATTTAATTAGCTTACCATTTGTCGTAGATTAAGTGCTTTCTGTCGATTTTCCATTCCGCAAACTTTTTGTTGGTAAGCTTGCTTGTATTTTTTCTTTTTACTTCGGTGGCAATAAATTTCCAATTACTAATTTCGCTTGCTTTTGAATGTCCGGCGGTGTTAAACACATTAAATCCGAGGATTCGTCGCTTTGGGAGTTCACTTTTTCAACAAAAAGTCAAAAACACGGAAAAAAATCACTTCGAACAACGCGCGAAAAGTCGAAAACAATATGGCCGCGCTTTTTTTTTCTGTGCAATGTGTCGACTGCCAGTACCCATACAGCCCAATTCTAAATAAATACTTTTTGCACCTGATGTTTGAGTTCTATTTATGAAACAAAACTCGACATTAATGGATTTTCATACAGTTTTTCTGGCCGCAAAACACGACATTAATGAAATTCCATACAACTTTTCTGGCGCCTAATCATAGTAGCCCGCAAGTCCGACTTTGCTCAAAGAAGGTTGTCGAATTAATGTCCACATTACGAGCTTTTTTGAGTAAATAATTATTGTTCCCTAGCACGGGTTAGTACGTGAGAAAAAAAAAAAAAACTTTTACTTATGCTTACACTTCTGGAATCAGATAACATCGCGTTGACCATGTTATTGCCCTCAAACGTAACCTCGACTCTCTTCTTCACTTCTTCGAAAATGTTCGGTTCGTGCTTGGCCAGCGCTAATGGATAGATCATGATGTTGGCATCCTAGTTGGTGCAAAAAGTTTTAATTTTGTTACAATTAATATTACAACTATTTAATTATTATCCTAAGTACATAGGTATGTTTAAATAAATAGTTTTAACCTTAAGGAGGATGCTATCTTACTATGTAGTTTCAAATTTGAGTCCGTTCAGAGTTATACTGCATTTTACAAGTCAGCTTTACCAACATTATGTTTAATTTTTTGGTACCCAAAGCTATTGCAGGTACCAAAATTTGTATCATCCTTTAAGGCGCTGGGCATAGTGAATTAGCCCGCGCGCAAAAAAAATGCACAAAAACGATTCCTGTATCAAATACACTAAAAAAATCGAAAATGTTCACATATCAAACCCTAGAATTAGGTGAGAGCTATCTAAAACAACCAGCTTTGTGTTGATACTCATAACAGATTGCAAGATATTTTCTTTGAAAAAAAGTGCGCCGCCTATTTTTTTTCATCAAAAATATCTTCAAAACGTTTATGAATGTCAACAAGAAACTGGCTGTTTTAGATAGGTCTCACCTAATTCTAGGGTTTGATATGTGAAAATTTTCGATTTTTTTAGTGTATTTGAGACAGGACTCGATTTTGTGCATTTTTCTTGGCGCGCGGGCTATTCACTATGTACAGCGCCTCCTTCATATTTCAGTAAATCAACTTAGGTAAGTAGGTGTAGGATTTGGGGCTGGTTTTCAGGGTTCCGTATCCTCATCCTCAATATCCTCATTGGAACCAAATAAGGTTATTTGATATGGACCTCCTTATTTACCATTTATACTCCCAACTGGCTTACCATGACCAGCCCTATCAAGGCTCTATGTACCTAGATCAAAAGCCATTGAGCAATCTAGCTCGAAATGCCGGGCATGCTACGAGTAGGCATGCTAGGGTACAAACGTGTGCGTCGGTCTGTATCTACTTCTGTTTTCAGTGACAATGTTATATGGAAAGGGGGGGATAGGAAGAATTGGATATTTCGTACAAATGTAGAGCCGCACAAACAACGTCGCATCTTCACACCTGTCCTGATGCTCCACATTGCAGCTGGCAGAATCTCCTGGAGGCGACCCGCAGCGCAATCAAATTGCCGCATTTTTGGGATCCGAAAGTTGCCGCTTTTGTGTCCAATGTAAGGAAGAACCAATGTAAGCCTCACCTTATCATCTCCGTAGAGATCAATGGCCCGTAGAGCCCGCGAAGCTCGGACGGAGCTAGTGTAATTTTCTGCTCGTTCAATTATGTTGTACCCGTCAATGCTGACTTGTACTACCGCTCTCGGCATGTTGAAGGGGTCCACAATGTGCATACCGTTCCACTTTGCTGTCTGGAAATTTAATTGTTATCATGAAACTACAACATTTTGCGATCATGCAACCTTTTTAATGCCCCGACGAACGAAGTTGATATTGACTTTTTCCATCGCAGTATAACTGCGGCGAGAGATCCCTACTAATCCCTGAGATTACTTTTCGGTGTCTCAGAAGGAGCTTTCGAAGGAATTCTCTATTCCTGCAGGTAGTTCTTAGATTTAGTTTTACATTATTGCTCCCAGTGGAAACTTTTAATGGATGAATTGTTACTTAAGTTTTTTTTAAATCATAACTGTATTTTTATTGTCTTTTATAATTACTCGAGGAGTATTTTCCCGTCGGGTTTGGTAATCGCCCTGTGTAGTATAACTTGTATATGCGTATTGCCATAAAAAAATACGGGAGGTGGAGTTTAGTTGATTCGGTGAAGTACCAACAATAAGTGTGCACTGCGCTCAAGGAGTGTCTATTTATTTTATTTGTACCTCTTTTGCAAATTGCACCCACTGGCAACAATAAAAACACTAGTCACCTCATCTACAGAGAGTCCAAGCGAAGCCAAATATATGTAAGGCAACAGAGTTTCCGTAGTCGATTTGCTGTTCGTAAATTTGATAGAGTCCGGACTGTGAATCACCACGAACTTGCCAGTTCCATGGGTGCTAGCCCTCTGTCTTGCCTTTGTATTGACTATGACATGGCCTTCATCAAGGGCCCTGACTAGTTTGTCGTCATCTCTGGACTCATTGTCTGCCCTCAAGGCAACTACGGTGACAGTGGTGATGTCTGTGCTTTGGTCGTCAGGCGATGTAAAAAATATGTCTTGAGAGACCGTTGTGTTTAATCCTGAAAAAAAAAATCAGATCTTATCTGTGATTATCTGATTAGTTAAAAAACTTGGCTCATTTCTGGGAGCGTGACGTGTGATGCTTTTGAGACGAGAAAAGAAAAATATAAAAGCACAAATATAAGCAAGTACCTACAAATAAAGAAGAATTTAAGGGTAGGTGAATAAGTGGGGAAGGATATAGGAGGTTCACAGAAAAAGTTTTACCTATCTATAGGCGGTATTGCTGAACGAATTCCAATCCTTTACTTGGATGCGTGGATAAACAAGTTGTGGATGCGTAAGGCGAGAGACCGAGGAGGATGGCGCGAAGGGTGAATGCCCTATGGACTGATAATAATTATGGTGTTGATGACCAACCTAAAAGCTTCTACAAACTTTAACACCGTAGCCAGTTTGTTCAATCCATAGAATAAATTGAACGAGCAGGCGAAGCGAGCGAAGTTTTCCAAGTCCACTAGTTTCAGCGATTGTATGTATAATTTCAGTGATTATAATAATGGTTGCAGTGCAGTATGCTAATGATTATCTATTGGTCTCCACGCTAGATTTACATCTGCGTTGTGGAGGCCTAGAGTGTGTTTGTATGTTACTTTGTATTAATGTTTGTTCGACGAAAATTTGGTCGGATCGTCATAAAAGGTAGGCAGGTAAATAAAATTAAAAGAATTATTAAGTTCGAACATGAGCCCAATCAGTCGAGGGGTTACCGAGATATGCGGTCGCGAGTTCACGGTTGGGGGCGGACATAGGTATGGTTCAATCAGTGAGAAATTGAGGGGAGAGAACCAAACACTGACTGCATTGTTTCAGCACAACTGTACAACCCTATCAAAATTAAATGCTTGTCAACTTACCAGAGGTTGAATACGAGGACACCGTAGATATGAAGATAAGCGAAACCAAGAAACATTTCTTCATTTGGTGCCCTTTTATCAGCGTCATCCTTTTAGATATTATTTTCTAATAAATTATACTTATGATAGAAGTTAGAGATGATCTAAGATATTCTTATTCGTATAGAAATTCAAGAGACGTTTGAATGTCAACGTCAAATAGTTTTATTTCTCAATGTCAAGTCATCCTCTTTGCTTTATTCTGATGGACGGACGTGATGATGAATGAACCTTTGTGGATCTTCACAAAAATCTCTAACTGTGAAACAAAAACTATCGGGAACGTCAATGACACTCCAATACAACGTGTTACAAAACATCCTAACTCTTTTTACAGGGTGTAACCTACTGGTCAACAGGATGTCAATTCTGTAAAAAAAAAGTTGAAAAAATCAATTTTTATTTTATAACCTCAAAATTGAAAAAAATTCCTTTTTGCTGACAAGATGATGGCTGTTGCAGATGAATGTTTGAGATATTGCGAAAGGGAAGGCTGTAAGGTTAAGTCCACATTAATTGTGATTGAATTTTAATTGTTACGACCGCATTTTATATAAATTTTCATTTTCATTTTTCTTTTCTGAAATTGTGTTATCAAATTGACTTGTTGATGATCGACAAAATCTATCCTTTCCTTACTATTTGCATAATATTTAAATTTTCTAATCTATTATAATAATTCAATTGTATAGCGCCTTAGTGTTTATCACTGTTATGTTATACAATTTATATAAATAAATAATAATAATAATAATAATAATGACTTTTTTGTTTTTGGTGTTAGCTCAAATTTAAAAATATGTTTGTGGGTATAGGTGCATTTGCATAGCTTTGAGTTGTTAAAACTTTGTGAAAGTCAATGAAAACAATATTTTAAAAAATACTTTTCTCCCGCCACAGCGTTCACATTTTATTAATTTAAAAATCAACGGAACGTCATAGAGAAAAAAAAATTTCGGTTGTGATCCCAATCACCGGGTGCTATTACCCTGTAAAAAGAGTTAGCATCTTTTGGAACACCTTGTATAACGTGGATAGAAAGCTGAAATGATACATATCTGTCTGCATAAATTTTCTTGGAAACACTGTCTTATACAAAAATCATCCCATCACCATTGCATCCTTGGAAATTTGACCCTTCCCACTGTACCTCTTACGGTCTCTACAGGGTGCACTCTAAGTCGATAGCGGAACTTTAAGTAGGCTGTCTACTGATCACTACAAACAACTTGTACTAGGTGGCGAAAAAAATATCAGCTGTTCCATAAAAAAGGTCGACTCAGTAGTGCGCCAAATGTATGGAACAGGTGATATTTTTTTCGCTCCATTTTTTTCGCCACCTAGTACAAGTTGTTCATAGTGATCAGTAGACAGCCTACTTAAAGTTCCGCTATCGACTTAGAGTGCACCCTGTAGTTATCCGCATCCATGGATCCTCCTCCGACATAACGGTGTCGTCTAACGGTCTAACCTTCGGGCTGCTAGTTTTCCCGCTGATCGCCGTCCATTTTTCGGCCGCCTCTCTGTCACTGCCCTGGTCCGCCGGTAATCTTCTAGCTCACTAGTTATCCTACACAAGATTAAATAAATAACCAATATCTTCAACCTATGTTCGACGTCAAGTGACGACATTTGGTATACTCGATCTACGAGTCTGAGGCATAGCACGGCACGCTCCATAGCTGCCCTTTGTCCTACGTTTATATTATGGTGCCAGTACGGTGCATATTCACAAACCCAAAGTCAATCCCAGTGGGCCCTAAATCTATCAAACGAAACCCTTTTCTTGAATCAAACGGCTGGCCCATTCATTGTCCGAGTTTGGGAGCTATTTACAACCTCATTTTGTATCTCAAAGTTCGTGATTATCATCGCCATTGTGGTTGTAACGTGCGTGTCATTTGTTTGGATGTTTGAATGAATAGAGACAGAGTATTTTTTTATCGATTTTTTGTGTAGATCGAAATGATATTGCGGGCCGCTGGTGTAAAAACAAGTTGAGTATATTACTTTTTTGGTATGAAATTGTTAATATTTTTTCAGGCTAGCTTTTTATGGGTATTTTATCATACTATTGTGTCTTAGTAGATACAATACTAGCTTAAATCAACCGCATCTAAATTCAACAATCGATTCAGTCACAACAGGATTTCTAAGAACACTAGAAATCAATTTGATCTCCCGCTTATGCAGATCAAATTTTCGCTACGCATGGCCATCTTTTACCACGGCCATCTTTTACCTTCAAGGTTTTCATCATGATCTACAAAATTATCTGTTCACTTCCAAAAGACCAGTACTAAAAACTGTCAAAGCAGCGCAACGTAGCAGCGGCGCCCTCAACAACCGAACAGGTAATTTTGTGAATGTGTAGTGGTAAAAGCTATTTCTACGCGCATGTTATACTTCGGCTGTACCTACACGACAGCCAGCAAGCCTCGTGTAGGCTATGGCGCAATATCGTCGCTGCCCTACATTAAAATCTAGACAATAAGCATATTTTTAGTCAATATTCATTCCGGCGCTCCTCACTTCGGACGCACTAGATTTAGATTTTATTTTAAGAACCATTTTTATTATTTTAATCAATAGAGTTTTATCCGCACAATTCGACTTTTTCTTCATCATCTCCTCCGTAGCCGCCCGTTATATAATTGGCGCAGGCACGGAGTTGTAGAATCGGTTCGCGACTCGATCTTCGAATACCGCGGCTGATCGTCGTTTCAGCGACTAATCTACAACAGAATCTACGACGGCTGGCTTTTCGGAAGAGTGAAGAGGACCCTGGTATCCAGACATCGATATAACAAGGCTCCAGTCGAAGAAGCATGCAGTGTATTCTGTAAGTACACTATACTCTATTGGTTGCCATTTCCTACATTGTTCCTTCCATATCTGTCATAAAATTCCTCCAAAATTTTCCATCCTAATTCAGAACGTCTTAGGGGTAGTTCCCTTAGTGATAGTTTTGATAGGCGCCGTACTCTTCGCATCGAGCAAAGAGACGCCCATAGGAATTTAAATCCGATAGCGGAAGAACAGATAGAAATGGGAAATGTAGATTTAGATACGATTCTTAGGGCATTAAGAAATGTCCCTGAATTTGACGGAAATTCAAACGTATTAATAAGATTCCTTAAGTTATGTGACCAATTAGTTTTAACGTACATGAATCCCGACCCCGGCAATGATTTGATTAACTTGTCGCTACTAAATGGCATTTTGAACAAAATTACGGGACCCGCTGGCCGAACATTAGCCACCAATGGTACGCCATCCACTTGGCAAGGTATCAGAAATACTTTAGTCAACAATTTTAGTGACCACAGAGACGAGTCTGCTCTCTACACAGACCTCTCTATGTTAATTCAAGGCTCAGATACACCTCAAGTCTTTTACGAACGGGTACAAACTTTATTGAGTACTGTCATGACATATGTCGAACTACATGATAGTGTTGCCACCACTGTGGAAGCCAAACGCGCTTTATATAAAAAGCTAGCGCTTCAATCATACCTCAGAGGCCTAAACGACCCATTAGGATCGCGGATTAGATGCATGCGACCGAGCACCTTGGAGGATGCTCTCCAGTTTGCTCAAGAAGAGTTGAATATCCTTTATTTGCAAGGCAAAAATAAAGCAACTCCTTTCAGAAACACGACACCACTCACTGCACCTACACCAAGACCGCAGTCTTTTCAACACGGTCCGTATGCACCGAACCCTCAGCCACACTTTTATATGGCTGACCAGGTTCCACCACCAATGCAAAGAAATACGTTTCCACAAAACACCAATAATGCAGGTCCGTCCCGCACACAGCAAATGTTTAGGGCCTTGCCCAGATCTAACATGTCTACTGGCTTTAGAATCCCACCCAGGGAGCAGTTTTCTCGGCAAAACCAGCATGCCCATCAGGCCCAACCCATGAGCGGCGTAAGCCACCCCGTTGCTCGAACTTTACCACCAACAAGACCTAATTGGCGAAGCCATGGTAACATGCACGGTGACTCTACTAGACCCCGAGAAATGCACATGAATGAGACATACTCACACAATCCATATGACTCAGGTTTCATGTATAATTACGAGGATCCGTCAATGTCTGAACAGTATCATATGGGACCATATGAATACCAACCTCAAGAGACATTTTACTATCAACAAAATGACCTTGACGTAAACCAGGACAATGACTCAAATTTTCCCTTGGTTACGGAGAACAATGCCCCCGGATAGAGATTAACATCCAAACCAAGCGGCAACTGCCCTATATCCAGATTGAAAACCCGCCCCTTAAGTTCCTTTTGGACACTGGCGCTAACCAATCTTTTATAAGTCCCGAGGTTGTAACTAAATACTTTCCGGACTTGACTCTCGACTATGACCCATTTATTGTCACCAACATACATGCTACCACAATGAATGACCACTCAGTCACAATGCCGTGTTTTCGCGAACTCAAAGACTCAAACTCGATAAAGCTATTCGTGTATAAATTCCATGACTATTTCGATGGCCTTATCGGTTGCGATCTACTGGAACAGTGGCAAGCGAATATCGACCTAGGAAACCGATTACTTAGCACCCAGTTTGCGAATAATCAGATTCACATGTATGCACCTAGGCAGGGCAATTTATTTACGGAAAATATCCCGGCCGAATCATCGAGATTACTAAAAGTCCCGACAACAATTGCTAACGGTGAAATTCACATAGATGAACAGCTGATCTATGATTGTAACATCAACGAGCGTATCTCAAAATCTACGAATAACGTAGAGATTTCGAACCCGACTCACAAGGACATTGTTTTAACATTATCGGAACCCATACAGGCACAGCTGTACAACGAGCAGACTATGCAGTTTTTGAATGACAATGCCCGATCACAAGACGTCATACCGCGGTTGCGCACTCAACATTTAAACGAGGAGGAAACGTGTAATTTGATAAACCTATGCAGCGAACACTCCGACGTTTTTCATGTAGAAGGCGAACAATTGACGTTTACAAATCAAATTAAACATTCAATACATACCACTGACGAAATTCCGGTTCACAGTAAAACTTATAGACACGAGCAAATGTCCTTGATAGGTAACTCTTCGGAGATAAACTCAAGTTCATCGGCTTCCACGATGTCAGCACCCGACCAAAACCCGATTGACAGGTCACTTACTGACCGCGAAAAAATTACAATTAGTGTAAATCAGACACGGGAACCGCAAATACAGTATGAGCCAAATCAGGAGGTATTTATGCGAAACCCGGCCGCGGCTCGACACAAACTTGCTCCCCGCTTTACATCTGATAAAGTAACTAACAACTTACCTGTTCACATCTACACATCCAGAAATCGCGATCCAGTAGCCAGAGTGAAACTTAAACGGATTAAAATTGGGCGCCGCCAAAATTATTTCCCACTATCACAGTTTCCTCCAGAAATTCAACTTAGGTAGATAAGATCAAAACTATCGTAATTAGTTTAAAGTCCCAGCTGACCGATATCTCGTATAAGTACACTTAGTGATAACTCTGCATTCTTTAAATATCAAATTTAATATGCCTATACTCGTAGTAAGCCCGACAAAACGCTTACTAATGGGACGTTTCTGCCGACTCGAGTAGAGAGGTCTATTGAACTCTTTAGGTACTTTTATCAAAGACATTACAGGCAATCTTGATCACGACGACGCTATTAGATTCGAAAGTGCTATCCAAGTCTTGAGTAATAATGAAAAAAGTATTTCTGACACCTTCACCAAATACATAACTTTATGCGAAGAAATGACCTCTCAACAGACTCAAATATTTAGCGATCTTAAAAATAATCAGGATAAATTACAGAAAGCTCTTTCCGCCATCATTGATTCGACGGCTAGTGATAACGAGCGAAATATGAGATATGCGAACCTTGTACATTTTTTCGTCGCATTTGGCGAAAAGGTACAAGACCTAAGCATCGAGATTGATAGACTTGAGAATATTTTGGCTTTCAGTCGTACTAAAACCATGCACCATTCAGTTCTTTCAGTAAAACAATTACGAGACCTCATTACGAGATTAAATCAGTTGTACGAACCGGAGGAAATCATTAGTTTAGATATTAGATACTATTATAATATAATTAGTTTGGGAACCTATTTCGCAGACAAAAGACTCATCATCGTTCTCAAATTTCCAATCTTTTCCACGAAATCCTTTGATCTTTATAAATTATGTCCAATCCCCAATAAGAATTATCCTTCCATCCTATCCATTCATGGCTTCCAATTCACACGAGTATGTGTACATAGAGGCTGAATGCCCGAAGGTCAACGCATGGTACATCTGCGAACAGAAAATCGGACACCAACTACGATCGTAACGCGGCTGCATCCATCGATTAATATACTTACAGGAGATAGATGAATCGTGTCAACCCACGCCTATCTCTCTGTCCAAGGAAGCTCTATTGGAGCTCGATAGCAAGAACTACATCTTATCGTTTCCGAGACCTACCAAAGTTCAACTGATATGCAACCAGGAGCAGCATCAACTATTGGAAGGAAGTTATCTCGCCCGCATTCCCCATAACTGCAGAATCCAGTCACCGGAATTTACTATAGTAAAAGTCGAAGACAAGTTACAAGGACTACCGATTGAACTGATGGACATCCCATGGCCAACGACCACCAAAAGGCTTCCGAGAATAAAGTATAATCTGACTACAATTGAACTCAAGAAATTGCATTACATCCAAACACAATTAGCGGCAGAAGATCCAATTACAGTGGAAACAATAGACACCTCGATTTATCATACGACTATCCCGCTCTACGTCATCGCCCTAATCGGTACAATTGCACTGAGCGCAACTTATATCATGCGCCGAAGGAAGGCATACATTTTACCTCATACGAAATGTGAATCATCTACACAGGCTGATATTCAACTATCGAATATGAACTTAGCGCAGGACAAACGTGCCGCGACATTTGCACTAGACATCAGCAAATAGTCACTCATCTTGGGGAGGGAGATGTTATACTTCGGCTGTACCTACACGACAGCCAGCAAGCCTCGTGTAGGCTATGGCGCAATATCGTCGCTGCCCTACATTAAAATCTAGACAATAAGCATATTTTTAGTCAATATTCATTCCGGCGCTCCTCACTTCGGACGCACTAGATTTAGATTTTATTTTAAGAACCATTTTTATTATTTTAATCAATAGAGTTTTATCCGCACAATTCGACTTTTTCTTCATCATCTCCTCCGTAGCCGCCCGTTATATAATTCGCACGTGAAACCTCACCCGTAATCCGTCCGGCCAATCAGGGGCGCTCGTCAGATGCGCCATTGTCGGAGAGGCGGGTGAGATGGCTCGCCATTGATCGATGCGAAAGCTGCTAAATTGTAGGATTTTTTGTTCGGTTTTGCGCGAGCACGACTTTGCTATGATGCAACGCGGCCATAACTATGGATTTAGAGTAGGTATACAAGACGTAGAGTCGATGAATAAGTACATTTGATTTCGATCAAGCCAGAGGGGATTACCAACGATAATTACTAAATTAAAATTTTTAAATACTTCCGACATTTCAGCTTCAAATTAGCATTATGTTCAACATTTATGTGAATATTGTATTTTCGTAAGGTATTTTGTTCAATGCACAACATTATTCCCGCCATACTTATTTTAAACTTAGCATTTACGATGATGCTTCATCTAAACATATCCTAGGCACCTACAATTTACGAGTGGTCGCTTCACCTCACCCATTTGGAGGCTTATGTCACGGGATGCTGTATTATCTGTCCTAGATAAAAAGGCGTAAGTTTTTTTTGCGATGTACGATTTTTATAGAGTTAGTTATAACAGGCTAACTGCCGATTTCTGAATTGAGAAATTCACTAAGCTAGCACCTCAGTATCGTTCTATCTCGGCAGATTTCTCACAAAAGAACGTGTCAGAACGATTCTTAGGAGTATTTCCTTAGTAGACTTCTCAATTCAGAAACCAGGCGGTACGATATTTACGATATAGGTAGGTATATTTACTGTACCTATTTGCTGACATGAAGGCATTCTAACACTGAAGTAATTTGTCGGACGCATGTGTTTTTTATCTCGTCCAAGCAGATAGCTTTTTTATTTTTACGAGGGTCGTGCTCCATCTCCTTGCCTCTGCTGGCTTTTATGTAGGTGGGTACTGTACCTACTTCAATTATTTATACGGTGGTGATAAAATTTTACAGCTTCTGGATCTACTTAGAGAGGGGCAGTAAAAGTAAGTTCATTTTCTCGTAAAACTTTGACAAAAAGAAAATAGGTATTGTGGTTATTCAGAAGTAATGAATGTTGGCCAAGGTTCATCACCCTTGTTTCTGACAGTATGAAACACATTGAAGCGAACAAACAAAATTTTCTGTCAAATAGATGATGATGATAATGACATCGTTTTATCCCTTATCAGGGACATAGGGCTTGAAGAAGAGATCTCCATTTTTCGCGATCTTGCGAGGCAGTCTCTAGCTCCTTCCAGCCGAGTCCAGTTGATGCAGCCTCTTTCTCAACTGAGCGCCTCCAGGTAGTGCGGGGGCGCCTCTTGCCGAATAGCCATAATAAATTTTCGGATAAATCATACGTAGATTAAAAACATTGTCGACAACTTGGACGACTTGACTGTTAGCTGTTATTCTTTTGTACCATAAAACTAACTTCAAGCCTATTGAACAGACCTTTTATTTGCAGGCAGACGAAAATCGTCAATTTTACTGTTACTTACGAAAGGATTTGCGCCCTGTAATTAACTGCTCCGTAGTTGGAAAAATACTCTCCGATGTCTGATTTACACAGGGAAGGTGTACTGACCTGAATGTAATGACTTCAAACCAATTTACACAAATGGTACATAAGACATAACAGGTCTCATACATTTATAAACAAATCCTACTCTGGACTAGAGATGGGCATTTGGCCCGTACAATATGCACTCAATTAAGCATCTATCTAATTTTGGATGCATTTTCGGTTATGTGCCCATTTCTACTCTGGACACAAGCCTCCTTTCACTGTGTTCAATCAAATCAGTATATTAGGACTTACCTATATTCAGAGAAGTCGAAACAGTCATGTTCTGATCCACGGAGTAAGTAAAGTATAAAAAGAAAAAGTAAAATCTGTTCATGCAATAATCGTGTGAACTTAGGGCGAAGCCTCAAATACTGTTGCTATGTGGATTAGTCGCGGTGCGGCTTTACCCGGCGAGCCATAAAAGATACGCTGTGTACTAATTTGTGCTTTACTGCGTCGTAAATCAAGATTGCGAACCGTGTTGTGACCATACCCCGCTAATAAAACTATGCTCGTAATAATAGACGCATCTGCGATAGGTATTTTTTGTGCACACACAATCACAGTATTCACAGTAGTACATACACCATAGGTATATGAACAATTTAACATCGTTGGAAACAAAACTGCAGAAAATTCTTGTATCTCGTAAAGGACTAAGTACAGTTTTTAGTAAAAAAAAAAAGATATTATCTGTTAGTGGACAAAATAAATTCCACTGAAATAAGGTACCTAGATACTCATTTCCACAGTATTCGTATGATATAATCACGGAAATACCTATATGTATCGCTTTTAAATAAACAGTTACTAGTTAATTTGCCACCATTCTAAAAAATCGATGAGCGCCTTTGGTTGATTTAAACTTATTTTAAACACCGACTTATTTTTTAAAACATGGAAAATACGGGGTTGATACTGGTCCTTTCTTTTCTCTTTCATACTTTTTCATTATCATCATCATCAGTTCCTGTCATCGGTAATCAAGGTTTCCATTCTGGCCAGTTTTGCGCCTTAATTTCAAATTAAAATATGCTCATCCGGAGACTACAAAATTTGGCGACCCTTCATCCATTTTAATTTTTTTTTCATCTCCCATGCTCGGAAAGTTTGCTGTTACTAGCAACTTACAACCGTGTAAAACCCGAATTTAACCAATCTGCATTTTTGTGCACTTCGATGAACGCCCTTTTTCTGCACGCCCCACGGTGTAGAAAAAGAAAAAATACTGGCCGTTTCACTAGATGCCATATAAGTTCATAAAAGCTTCAGAAAGAAGAGCCTCGTTTAGACGTGACTCTCCACGAAAGTGCCTATTTTCTATACAAAACTGGGAATGCAAATGAGGCATAGGCATCTAAAGTCACGGAATAGAACATTCAGAAACGCGGTTTCTTCTTACAGTCTTTTTAATATTTTGTACACTATATTTATTTTTAATAACAGTATATTACCTCGCCCCTCACGATCGAGATTAAAAATTAAATATTAGATATTCTGGTCGCTCCTTAATTTATTTCTCCCAGTCATTATGCACGAAATGCAATGCAGCGCAATTTTCTTGCCGAATTTTACGTCCTATTTTATAGAGCAATAGAGAGGGGACTCTCCTTGAGTAATGAAAAACTATAAAAGTGCTCGTGTGGGGATACGGCGGCGAGGGTCGTCGGGACCTTCCCGCGTTATTGCACGTGGACAAATGGGGCGACGCCATTTTTATAACCACGCCAATTTTATGGCGCGAGCTAAAAAATGGCGGCGCGATGCGGCGACGGCGCGGCTATACTTGTGTTGAGAATTAGGTTGGTAGAGGTTTTCTTGCAAGGATATTTTTTGTGGGTATATAATATTTGTATCTATAATATTGTCTCAGCTTTGCATGAGCACAATAAAACACTATTAACGGATTTGGAATAGGGTTAGGTTTTTTTTTTACATTTAGCCAAAGTTTCAAGGCCTTTGCATTTTGATGTAATATATTATCTAAGAACACTCGCTAGTAAACCTGCTTTCAAATATAGAAAAAAAACTGCAACCAAATCGGTTCACCCGTTTAAGAGCTACGGTGCCACAGACAGACACACAGACACACAGACCGACGTTACAGACTGACAAACATAGCGGTCAAACGTATAACACCTCTCTTTTTATGTCGGGGGTTAAAAACAAAGATATTCCCTAGAATCGTAGAGGTGCTACGAGTGCTACGGCGTAGCAACTTAGCGCGGTGTAATACTTTCTTCTACACGCTACGGTGTGAGGGGGGAAAACGGAAACCTTGCAAATCTTTATTTATTTACATAAGTAAAAGTTTACATAGTATAACGTATTGAACATTGTATCTAAATAAAACGTAATGATTAGCGTCTTTTGTTTTACAAGTTTAAGACGACGTACGTCTCACAACTAGCGCCGCCAATGGAAAAAAAATCATAACTTTTTTTTTGATGCGTTTTTAGCAAAAAACGCTCCTGCGATTTCTCAACGCGAGGCTTAACTATTTTTAGGACCTAAGGTTTGGATTCCAGGATTAGATTTACTACGAATGCAATCGATTCTCGCCAAAAGTGGCCACTTTTGGCGAGAATCGATTGCATTCTTAAGTTCTAGGATCTGGAATCCAAACCTTAGGTCCTAAAAATAGTTAAGCCTCGCTTTGAGAAATCGCAGGAGCGTTTTTTGCTAAAAACGCATCCAAAAAAAAAGATATGATTTTTTTTCCATTGGCGGCGCTAGTTGTGAGACGTACGTCGTCTTAAAGTTCGAATAACTAATCTTCTTTCTTTCACTCGACGTGGAGGAAGACGACTGGTTAGCTTATTTGCAAAGAAGTTAATAAAATTAAATCTAGATGGCGCGCGTTTTTTCCCTAACGGAGCTTACAAATAAGCTTTCACGTGGTGCATTTATTATACAAGAGATGGCGCTGTTTAAGAAATTTATAAAAAAAGTTAGTGTAGTAGAATCGTAGAGGTGGCAACGAGTGCTACGGCTTGCGTGGTGAAATACTTTTTTCTAAGCTCTACGCTGATAGGGGGAAAACGGAAACATTGGAAATAAATCTCCTTATTTATTTACATAAAGTTTACCTACATAACATAACCTAGTTATGCAACCCCTTCAACCCTCTACTAGTAGAGTACTTACTGTTAGAGCTGACTCAGCCTAGAGGCGTCAGCAATTTCACTAGAACTAAGGTGTGTAGACATAAGGTACTATTGTAAGTAAATTGGTCAATACATTAGCGCTCTCCGCATCGAGTGGACGTATTCGGTAGTTTTATTTTTATATTAATCTTTTTAAAAAGCTCCTTGGCTCCCATCATAACTTGTCTGGCGCAGCCGGTAGGATCCGGTTATCCTAGCTGCGCAGACCTCGCGAAATACCGTCATCAGACTCTGGCAGTTTCCGCGAGCCAGTCCGCGCGATTCGCTAAAAAACCGCGATCCTCGAACCAAAACAAATACGACAAGGAGCAGCAGCAGCAGTCGCTGAGCAGCATCACGGTCCAGCCAGGAGACGAGCATGGGATTGGCGTTTGGGTGGTGAGTGAACTTTTTGCCGTCCTCTCCTGTCCCATACCTCATTTTGTTACCCTGAGATAGAACTTCTCTCATTTTAACGCTAGTTAAGAAACGTAAAAATACCTAATTAATTAAGTACAATTTAAATATTAAAGTGATTAAGTTAAATAATTTTCCAAACATGGCGCCGAGCCCCACCATTGGTCCAAATCCCAGCAGTGAGTCAGGCCCAGTCATGGAACAATTGACAGCAGTGCCCAGTGAAATGGTTAAATTGATTCCCGTCTTCAGCGGTGATAAAAGGCACTTAAACTTATTTTTAAGAAAAGCCGAGTATATAATAAGTAAATATAGAGGCGGGCATGCTCAAAATACATATTTGTATCACATAATTACAAGTAGATTGGCAGGCGACGCCGCCGCTTTGTTATCGGAAAGAGAAGACATTGTGACGTGGGACGAACTAAAGCAACTCATGATCCAGCACTTTGGGGACCCGCGCAGCGAAGACTGCATTGCCATAGAGCTAGAGACGCTCAGAATAAGGCAAGGTGAAAGTTACTCAGATTTTTGTAACCGCATACAATCTGTAAGATCAGTACTTTTCGCAAAAGTGAACCAAATCGACAACTTAAACATCAAACAAAGTAAAATAGCCATTTATAACAACGTGGCCCAAAATGTGTTTTTACATAACCTTTCCGAAAACATGGTTAGGATTGTAAGACTAAAAGGCCCCACTTCATTAGAAGAAGCCTTGAGTGTAGTGCTCGAAGAAGTTAATTTCTTGGAGCAGTACAATGCAAGAAATAAGCTTCTTGGTCACAGGCAGAGCCTAAGTAACCCACAAGTCTTCCAACCCAAACCACAGCATCAGTTTGGTTTCAAGCCACTTTCTGGCCCCAACAATATGACACCAATGGGATATCGCCCCCAATTGGGCCCTCAGCCGCATACATCAGGTTTCCGCCCAAACCAGTCTGGCCCTCAGCCTCAAGCGTCAGGTTTCCGCCCAAATCAGTTTGGATTTCAGCCCCAGAACTCTTTCGGATACAAACCAAATTTCGGAAATTACCGCCCTCAACAATTTGGCCAACAGCCACAGCCCCAGTTTGGTTACAAACCGCCCCAGCAGTTTGGCTACAAACCGCCCCAGCAGTTTGGTTACAGACCGCCGCAGAATTTCGGCTATAGGCCTCCCCAACAGTTTGGTTACCGACCACCTCAACCTAACCAGGCATCAGGCCCAAATCCCCAGACCACGGACGTGTCTATGAGAACTGTAGCACCGCGAGTGCAATTGAATGAGCTCGAATTAGAGCAGTGCGACTCTTATCGGTATGAGCCCGAGACATTCAATAATAATTATTGTTATGACGAATGTGAGTACGAGTATGATAATGATAACTCGCTACCGTCGCCGTATGAAAGTGTGATAGAGGATGAACAGATGGCTCACTCGAGTGAAATGACGAAAGTTGAAAATTTTCACATACTAGCCTCGGAAAATCCCCAGAAATGATATCAATAAATTACAACGCAAATCTCAAATTGCCGTATGTATATTTCCCGGAAATAGACGCTCGATTTATGATCGACACGGGCAGTACTCGTTCGTTTATAAGTCCCCGTAAAGCACAAGAGTATTTTGCAGACCAAAAGCGACATGAACCTTTCGAGGTCATCAGTACACATGCCTCGAGTAAACACAGTGAGGTCATAGACATCCCCTTGCTACCATCCTTTCAAAGCAATGGCCAACACAAATTTTACGTATACGATGTCGATGTACGATACGATGGATTGATAGGTCTAGATTTGCTCAAAGACATCGAAGCGACCATTAATATCAAGGATAAAGTCCTTTTGACCAACAGTACAGGCTTACCCATAAATTATGACCACTCAGACTACAAGGTTATACTAGCTCCTCGTAGCGAACAACGAGTCAAACTACCAACTGATTTATACACAGGCAACGCTATACTAAATTACAAACAGTTTTGTGAGGGAGTACGAATGCCAAGTGCGCTTGTAAAGTGTGAAAACGGTTATGCATGTACTGTCATCCAGAATGTTACTGACAAAGAACTAACACTAGTAGTCACCTCACCGTTCAAAGTTACAGAGTATGTAGAGACTGAAGTTCAGGTTAACAGTATAAGCGACGTAGAAATGAAGGACCTGGAAGTCGATGACATGCTGACTGAGAATTTAAACAAGTTGCGCCTGGAACATATGAACGAGGAAGAGCATGAGAGTATTTTAAGGCTATGTAGAGAATATAAAGATATATTTCACTGCGACAAAATTCCACTAACTTTTACAAGCCAGGTAAAACACCGTATAAGAACTAAAAACGAAGACCCTATTTACGTAAAACCCTATCGACAGGCACCTACACAAGCAGCGGAAATAAAAAATCAAGTAGAGCAGCTTCTGAAAGACAACGTTATCCAGGAGTCTCACTCACCCTGGAGCGCGCCAGTCCACCTGGTCCCAAAAAAAATGGACGCATCCGGTGAGACTAAATATAGAATGGTAATCGACTATCGTCGACTAAATGAGATCACAGTAGACGATAAATACCCTCTCCCAAACATCTCAGATCTATTTGATAAACTAGGTAAAAGTTGCTATTACTCGACATTAGATCTAGCGAGCGGGTATCACCAAATCGAAGTTGCCCATTGCCTATGCCAGCAGAACATTGAGCGACACTGAGTCCCGCTACAGTACTATTGAGCGCGAGCTTCTAGCGATAGTATGGGCTACAAAGCATTTTCGACCCTACTTGTACGGACGTAAATTTGTAATTTATACCGACCATCACCCTCTAGCTTGGTTAAATTCCCTTAAAGACCCGAACAGCAAACTAACCCGTTGGCGGTTACGTCTTCAGGACTTTGATTTCGAAATTATCTACAAAAAAGGCAAACAGAACACCAATGCGGATGCCTTGTCCAGAATTAAAGTAAACGCCATCGATTCAGATTCAGATGACGAACCACTTTCCATGAAAGTTAACGTAGATAAAAAAGAGAAAGCCCTTCAGGCGTATTTAGGCGAAGTCACAGAGCAAATAAAAGCGTTAGCAACCGACAAAAGACACTCCTCATCGACTATATCGAGATCGGATGAGAGTCGTACCGCGACAGCTAGCCCGATAACTATAGATGACTCTCTACCATCTGAGAAAGACGACGACAGTGTAGTATATCCTGTCCGATCACTCTCAAGCAGTGCTTCTGCGACTATCCACTCTGTGAGAAATATGGAGTCAGAAGGAATCCCTATATTGAGTGACGCAATAGATACAAAGCCTAATCAAATATTAGTCCACGTTTGGTACAAAAATGAATTACAGGTGCAGGACCTGTCTCGTGAGAAACAGAAGGTCTTACAAATTTTTGTTCCACCAAATAATGATGACATTGTAAAACAGTTTTTGAAGGAATATATAAAAGGTAAAACCAAGTACTTTATTTGGTTCGAATGTGAAGAACTAAGAAAACAATTCTCAAAAATTATCATAGAACTGTTCAAAAAGAATGCAGTGGATTTTTATGAATGTACAGAGAGAGTAGTTTTTGTGGAAGACGAAAAAGAGCAAAAGGCTATTATATTAAAACATCACATGGGTAAAACATGTCACAGAGGTGTAAAGGAAACCATGGTGAGAATACGCCGAAACTACTTTTGGCATAATATGCAGGATACTATTTCAGCGGTACTGAATGGATGTGACGCATGCAGAATGATGAAGTACGATAGGCACCCCATCAAGCCAATATTACAACTAACACAAACTCAGAACGCCCCTTTTCAGGAAGTTTTCATCGACCTCTTCTCTATCGAGGGTAAACACTACCTTACTCTTGTAGACGCTTTCAGTAAGCTAGGCCAAGCTTTTGAGCTAGCAAACCGATCAACCCCTGAGGTCACCCGTGCCCTTATAAAATACTTTTCGTTTTACGGCACGCCTAAGAAAATAAGCAGTGACCCAGGCGCGGAGTTTAATAACGAACTCATGAGAGAGCTGATGACAATGTATAAGATCCAGCTTCATATAGGTACACCCAATAATCCGAACTCTATGGGTATAGTAGAACGATTTCACTCTACCATCACTGAAATCTATCGTCTAGCGAAATACGAACAGAAATGCACGGACGCAGCCTCTATTATGACCTACTCCATTATGGCCTATAACCATACTATCCATAGCGCGACTAACCTTACACCATTTGAAGTCGTTTTCGGTCACACCGACTCCGGTAAAACTTTTGATACAGAATTCGAACGAAATTACCTTCAACAAATCGCACTCCCAGAACAACACTGAATTAAGTCGAAAAATCCCAAAATCGACTTTTTAATGTAGTTCAATAGGAAAAAAAAATCCGCATATACCACAAAGACAGTCATATTTATATTTCCAAAAACAGCCAACAGATGTCGCAGTAAGTCTCTTTTAGTGAATGAATGACTGCTGAGTCGTACCACGAATATGAATCTAATTCCAGTTGCGACTTGTACGTCTGTGAGAACAATATGTAGTGACGTTAGCAACATTGATTCATTTCGGAATAATGCAGTATTATTGAGTGTGACTACAACATTACTCCAAATTATTTAGTTATAATACAGTGTTGGTGAATTTCCTGTTTTTGCTGTTTCGATAGTATTTCCAAATAATACTCTATTGGTGACGAAGGCATGTTATTTTTTTTTAATTATTCCAAAATAGTTCAGTATTGTTTGATAAAGGTGAAAATTACTTAAATAATACACTATTGATGGTAGATCTAAATAATGTTCTAATTTCTGTAAATATCGCAAAACATTTTTTTTAATACTCAGAATTATTACTTATACTCTAAACTAAAAGAAAAAAATTTAAAATTTGTTTTTTTTATTTATTCACTTGAAGATCTAACATGTTTTTTGAGATAATGCAGTATTGATGAATTAATTCAGATATTGTTGGTTAATTGGAAGACTATGAAGGGTCAGGGTCTGTTGTTGCTTAGAAAAGCAATAAAAGTAACCACAGATGAAGCCGGGTCAACTTCTCAACAAAGGAAATAGAAATTTGTGCTCAAAATGAAGTTGAGAATTCAAAATATGCATCATCAGCTCTCGCGGTATTACCTGTTGCAGAATCAGCTCTCACGGTATCGCCTGTTGCAGCATCAGATCGCGCGGTATCTCACCTGTTGCAGCATCAGCTTTCATGGTATCCTCTGTTGCAGCATCAGATCTCGCAGCATTACCTATTGCATCTTCAAAAACTCCTGATTAGGATAATGAAAGCGATGCGGATCCTACTTTTACTGTGTCTTAAAGACAAACCCGGCCATCTGTAATACCTAGACGAGTGCCTTCGTCTTCCTACTCGAGTACCTCATCAGACTCCAGCTCATCGATATGAAGCTCCAGCAGCTCGTCTGATGGTGAATCCAATAGACCAGGCCCATCCGCAGCGGATACCCGAGTTGTTTTCAATTCTGTCCTGACTCATGAACCTTCAACGTCTGGTTGTCATCGATCCTGCTCCAACAGCTCAAAGTGATCCTAAGTTAAGACAAAAACAAGTGCGAAACCTAGCTGGCTGGAAATCAAATATTGCTAAAACATTGCGCAATAATAATAATCATCATCATCATTTTCAGCCCACATTTGCCCACTGTTGGGTATAGGTCTTTTTCCCTTCACGCCATCCTTCTCGGTCTCTCGCTGCTCATATCCACGGGCCCTCTGCCACCTTAGAGATGTCATCTGACCACCAGACTGCTGGTCTGCCTACCGACCGACGTCCCGTTCTCGGCCGCCACTCCGTTACTGCCCTGGTCCACCTACCGTCTTCCCGGCTCGCCAGGTGCCTCGCCCATCTCCACCTAAGACTTGCAACTTGGTCACCAATATCATCGACAATAATATCTTTATCAAATCTAAAATAAACAAAATGGCAAGGCAGGAGGTAAGGAGATTTTAAAATAATTTTGACTTCTGGGGGAACTACCTAGAGAGGCAAAGAGAATACGTCGTCATCAGGCATACGCAAGAAATCATACTAAAATATAGGTATGTACCTACGTCACATCTGAAAAATTAAGAGCTTTGAATTCAGCTTATTATTTCGAAATTAATGGTGTGAAAAAATATTTGCAGACCCTAAGGACTGCAAATATTTTTTAAGGCTACGCTGAGCATTTATGTGTGTGGCAGTTATATTAAGAAAGCCCTTTCAAAGAAAATAGATGATGGTTTGGTTAATGATAGATGCTGATGCTCGTGGGAAGCATGGGAATCAGCACAGAATAGACTCTGAAGTAGAAGAGAGTGTGACCAATTTTATTAACTCAATCCCAAGAATAGAGTCTTATTACCTAAGACCACTAAACTTTGTTGTTTTATTTACAGTTTTATAGATACATTCTCGAAATTGAAACAGATGATTCTTTCTTGAATATTTACATTAAACCATTACACGATAGGATAACACTGCATTATTTCAGAATCAATCAGCAAGAAACGAGTAAATGGAAATAATATTTTTTTTATTAGTTAAATAATTTAACAACACTGGATTAACTTGAAAAGTCAGTATTTACGCTTTATGTAAACTTTTAACAGTGATTGGCTTATACGATACGGATAAGCACTTGATTCACAACATAAAATCCAAAGACAGTAGCATGACTCTTCATGATAACATGAGAAAACGGTTTTTAGTCGATTCCCAAATAAGTGCTTTTTTGACTTAGTGCAGTGTTGATCTGGGTGTGCGAAATACTGAAAGATCATGCTAAAAGAACCCGGTGTCTATACGACCATTTATCCCAAAAATTAGTAGAGCAGAAACAAAAAGTTAGAGAAAAGAAAGGAGGAGAAGTAGAAGAGAATTTCCCAGAAGGAGAACCGATATTTAGTAAATTAGTAAATAAAAGAAAAAGTAAGGATAAACAGCGATACGAAAAGGCAATTGTTACAGGAAAGGCAAAACACAATGTAGTCCCTGTAAAAATAAGGGAGAGACAAACTAAAGTCCCAGTTAAAAATATCAAACGTCCTCCACAGGTGGTGCTTGCTCGTGCTGAGCATAACGAGCCTAAGCCAAGCACTTCAGCTTCAAAGGATTGACAAAAACCCCGGCATCTTACCTGTTAAGAAAGGTCAAGCTGTAATCCAGCGAGACAAGTGGTTAATTATTAAGGTATTAGATTTAAGTGGCTTACAATATGATCTTGCTTTCAACGTTTTAAAATATAGTGAATTTAGTAAGTTAGTTGACGTAAAGAAGCCTCATTTATACGAGTTTTCAGGGTTAAAAACACAGACAGACTATTTAAGTGATATAACGATTGATAAATTCCAACAACTCATACCCACGCGTCGTTTTAAGCGTTTTAAACGAGGAATCTTAGACCCTCTCGGTTCTCTAGTGAAACTTGTCACCGGTAACTTAGACCATGCTGATGCCATGCGATATGACAGTCTTATAACCAACATGAGAACGCAACAGGCTTCCATGGCAGGAAAACTGACGCTGGTCACCAAGGTGCTGGACAACTTCATAAATAGTACGACAGCTTTTAACCATAACTCAAAATTACTGAATGAACGACTAAAATACGTTCAGAAAATTGTTACTCAGCTTATGATCAAAGAAAATAACACCATGTACTCAACATACGTACTGAGTCTGTATAATCTATTCATAAGTAACTTTCGAACAATTTACATTAAGATAAGCGAAATTGAAACCGCTATTGCATTTAGCAAAGTGTCTGTGTTGCATCAATCCATTGTTAATTCCACGGAATTACTCCATCACCTGAAACGTATATCTGAAACTGAAAATTTAATGTATAAGGTAATCTTAAGTAATATAATTAAGTTTGAAGAATCTATAACTGTGAAATGCTATATGAAGGGTAATGAAATAATGTTTATAATGGAAATACCGTTAATTGACAAAAATACGTATAATTACTTTAAAGCCTCGCGTCCATTAGGCGGATCGGGGCGGATTTTTGCCGGCGGCAAAAATCCGCCTGCCTATATTTTGTATGGAAGTGCGTCCACTAGAGCGCATCGGGGCGGGGCGGGCCGCGACGCAATATTTTTGCCGGCGGATTTTTGCCGGCGGCATTACCCGCCCCGATGCGCCTAGTGGACGCAGGGGCAACAGCATGCTCGCGCATGCGAATGCGCGCGAGTGTTGCCATTTGTCGACCAGAATACATAATCGGCTGAATTATTGTTGTTCTTGTTTATAATAATGGAAAGAATTCTATGCTATTGGCGTGAACGAAAAATCACTGAACAAACGCTTAGTACGAATAGCTCAGTAAAGTTAAGCTTCAAAATAATAAAACTGTAAAAAAATTGAATTACCCTCCACGCTGCTATCGTCCAACCTTAAGGGTGGACGATAGCAACGTGGCGGGAGATTCAAAATTTTCACAGTTTTTTACATTTTGTAGCTAAACTGAGCTATTTTGTTCAGCGATTTTTCGTTCGCGGCTATAACATAGTATTCTTTTCATTATTGTAAACAACAGAACAATAATTCAGCTGATTATGTGTTCTGGTCTACGATAAGTTTTTTGGGCAGTGCCACTGCTTCATAGACCAGAACACATACTAATCGGCTGAATTATTGTTGTTCTGTAGTTCACAATAATGAAAAGAATACTGTTTTATTGCCGCGAACGAAAAATCGCTGAACAAAAATAGCTCAGTTTAGCTACAAAATGTAAAAATCTGTGAAAATTTTGAATTTTCCGCCACGTTGCTATCGTCCACCCTTAACCGATCATGATGATGAAGAAATACCAGCAGAAGTATTAGAAGTTGATTTTTGGTTTTGTTAAGTTTATGGTTTTCACAAACGCCGTATTGTTCCAGTAGACTCGGAGAACTTCGCTCGCTTCTCTCGCTCGTTCAATTATTCCGTTTCGGATCCAGATTGAACGCAGGTTGGACGTAACTCAACGCGGGATTTTTTTGTAACTAAATATTGAAATGAAAAAATATTACGTATACTGCGTGTTATTCACTAGGTAAGTAAAAAAAAATTGTCATCGAGTATTTATCATCAATTTTATTAGTTTAAAGTGCATGAAATCCCTAATATAAAATAGTTTGTAATTTTGGCATGAATGAATAGGGCTTGGCAATTTTTTTGCAGCCAAGGGCCACATAGAGCCAAAATGGCATAAAAGCGGACCGTACCTGAAACTATAGGTAGGTACTTACCATACCCTATAATTATTTTACCCATAGTATATTCAGAGTGAGATGAGCGCGCGTCAGAAAATTTCAGTCTCAATCATACAAAATAATTTCAATCTGTTGAAAATTTCTCAATCGACTAGGCATCAAAAAGTTACAATTTAGGCAATGTCACAAAAAGTCACAACGAGGGCTCAAAAGTTACAATATTTGTGATTAGACAAAGTGGCAACACCAAAAAATCCGCCGAGCCGATGCGCCGATCCGCCCCGATGCGCTTAGATGGACGCACCCCAACGTTGCGTTGCGTTGCGGCCCGGCCCGGCCCGCCCCGATCCGCCTCATATGGACGCTAGGCTTTGGGTGTATCCTCTGCCCATTTTCCACGAACCTCAAAATAAAACCTTTATAATTATCCCCAAATACCCCTACTTACTGGCAAAAAGTTCGACATACTTACCCCTAAACCAGCCCTGTAAACGCGTAGCTGACGACAGCTACCTCTGCGCCGAAGAAAACCGAGTGCTCTACCCGAAGGAGACCTGTATAGAGCAACTCATGCGTTACGACGACAACCTCACGTGCTGTTTCCAGGTTCCAGTACGCGTCGAAGCTACAAAGGTACAACAGATAAGCCCAAATAACTGGATACTATATGCGAGAAATAAGAACACTGTCATAAAGAGATGCGGCACTGACGTCACACGGGAGCATGTACTTGGAACATACATCTTATCTATAGACGAGCCTTGTGACGTATACATTGATGATCTCCACCTGCATCGTGAACGATCATACGTAGAGAACATGACCTATGTAAGAGTCCCCATCATCACTCTACCAGAACTAAAGTCCAGTGATGTGCCTAGCATTCCCACTGTAAACATGGAAGACATCAACTTAGACGAGCTGAACATCCTGGCGTATGCAATGAAGCAGAAGGACATCTTCAGTGACCGTGAAAGTGAAACCCATAGCGAAGTGATAGTGCAAAGCATAAGTCTCGCTACTATAGTGTTATATGTGTTTTTAGGATTAACCATTATGTGCCTAGTTATATATAGATTTAAGGTTAAATTGATAACTTGTTGGCGAAATCCCCTATGTCAAAATCCATCGGATGATTTCGCTCTTAAGGAGGGAGGAGTTATGCAACCCCTTCAACCCTCTACTAGTAGAGTACTTACTGTTAGAGCTGACTCAGCCTAGAGGCGTCCGCAATTTCACTAGAACTAAGGTGTGTAGACATAAGGTACTATTGTAAGTAAATTGGTCAATACATTAGCGCTCTCCGCATCGAGTGGACGTATTCGGTAGTTTTATTTTTATATTAATCTTTTTAAAAAGCTCCTTGGCTCCCATCATAACTTGTCTACCTACTAAACATTGCATCTAAATAAAATATTGAAAATAAAACAACTAAGTAACGCCGTGCCAGCCATACTGGTACCAACTGGCATTGCGCGGGACGATGGTAAGAGGCCCGATGGAATGTCGTTGGTGCCGTGGTGGAGTGGGAGGCCGCTGGTATGGGATGCAACATGCGTCGACACACTGGCGCCCTCCCACGTCGCACACACTAGCAGGGCTGCTGGTGCGGCGGCGTTCTCGGCGGAGAGCCTCAAGCGGCTCAAACACACGACAGCACGTCGACGCTTACACATTAGCACTCTACTTGGTTACGTAAGGTGCCACTTTACAACAAAAGTGTACAGTCTGACGTGCTGTTGTGAGTAGATATGTTGTCCTCGGGGACGGTTACTTATTTGCGCCGTTTGGGCTCGAGACGATGGATCCGTGGGGCCCAGAGGCGCGGATATTCTTCAAAGAGCTAATTCAACGCGCTACATTTACTCGTCCGGGGCCGGCAGCTATCTTGGCCAGCGTATCAGCCTGGCCATATAAAGGGGAAACGAAGCCAGCATTCTGGGGACTCTCCCCAGTGGCAGCGGACTGCACTTCTTGTAAATAATTTAGGTTTAGGTTTATTTTAGTTTTAGATTTAGTTTAGCTTTTATTATATGGATAATAGTATTGTAAAATATTATTTTAGTGACGCGAATAAACTTTTACTAATAAAAAAAAAATAACGCGTTGTTAGCGTCTTTTGTTTTTGTCTAGTAGAGACTGATCTTCTTTATTTCACTCGACGTGGAGGAAGACGACTGGTTAGCTTATTTGCAAAGAAGTTAATAAAATTAAATCTAGATGGCGCGCGTTTTTACCAAACGGAGCTTAAAAAGCTTTCACGTGGTGCATTTATTGGACAAGAGATGGCGCTGTTTATGAAATGAAAAATAGTGTAGAGTTGCATAGTGTAGATTTTATGTTATGAATAACAAATTTTACGGAGAATTTAAGTTTTATTTTCTCAAAAGATAAAAACGTAGATTTTTTGCAGCTCTCCGTACTGGATTCAAAATGGAAAGAATATTTTTCAGACTAGATTCCATCCTTTCATGGAAGAAACAGAAGCTTGCTTTATGTGATAGTAGCTTTCTAGCCCGCTTATTAGTTCAATAAAATATAAGCAGATGGCGCTACTACCTAACTCAACAGAGTTATTACCAAGAAGTTCTTGATCGAAGAACACGCGACATAACTGCGATTTCCGAACGCTAAAGTTTCCATACAAACGGAAGTTTATTTAGTAAGTTGTCTAAAGACCAAACGTTTAGGTTTAAATCACCGGTTTAAATAGATCTGTTATATTACCTAATAAAAATGTCTTCTCGAAAAAGTTACCAGCTGTCTACTTATTCGAGAACTTTCTCGGTGGCTTGTCTCCGTGAATTTCCATTGAAGTTTTCATTACAAAATTATATTATTGATATTATGGGGCATATAAATATGCCAAAATAAATGCCACAGAGGTGAGTAGGCCAAAGTTAAAATGTAGAGCCATCATAAACAGGGTGGCCCAAACATAGACGTCAAGCGAGAAAATCTAGATAGCTGACACCAAGGGCTACCCGAATCACTCCCATGTATGTTCAGCCATTTTTTGTCGTTTAGAAGTTATGAGGCTTTTGAGGTTTTTTTGAAAAAAAAATTACCTACTATTCGATTTTATTTTGTAACTTGTTTTTCTTTCGTCTTTTCAGCAAAATTTTTTATTCCTTAGAGTCTCAGATAAATTATCTATCACCAAAAAAATAATGATCAGCTGTAGACTTTTAGAAGATACCGCAATTTTGATCCAAAGTCCAAAAATGTTGTTTTCAAGAAAACATCACTGAAATAGTTAGTATGGGGAAAAAAATAAGTAGAGGTCTGAAGGACTTTTTATTGATTTCAAAAACTTTCCCAAAGCCTCATTCTTCAGAATAATACAAAAAACCTGTCACTTTATGGGACTTTTATTCAAGTAATTTGCGATCAAAGTCGAAAAACTGGAGTTGGAAGAAATTTTATTTCAATCGATTTTCATTTATTTTGGTTGATACGGACAAAAAACATTGCAGGTAGGCTTAATATTGCCTGTCAGCACGGTCTACATAGGAAATTCACGAAAAAATAAAAAAAATATGTATCATAAAATATTTTGTTTTATTTGTTATTTTTTTTTCATTATTTGAATTTTAAATTATTTTATTATTGAATTTACTTACAAAACATGAAGAAAAAGTATTTTTTCGTGAATTTCTAATGCAGATCCTACTGACAGATGATTTTAAGCCGATCCGCAATGTTTTTTGTCCGAATCGACCAAAATAAATGAAAATTGATTGAAATAAAATTTCTTCCAACTCCAGTTTTTCGACTTTGATCGCAAATTACTTGAATAAAAGTCCCATAAAGAGACAGGTTTTTTGTATTATTCTGAAGAATGAGGCTTTGGGAAAGTTTTTGAAATCAATAAAAAGTCCTTCAGACCTCTACTTATTTTTTCCCCATACTAACTATTTCAGTGATGTTTTCTCGAAAACAACATTTTTGAACTTTGGATCAAAATTGCGGGATCTTCTAAAAGTCCATAGCTGATCATTATTTTTTTGGTGATAGATAATTTATCTGAATCTCTAAGGCATAAAAAATTTTGCTGAAAAAACGAAAGAAAAAAAAGTTACAAAATAAAATCGAATGCTAGGTATTTTTTTTCAAAAAACCTTAAAAGCCTCATAACTTCTAAACGGCAAAAAATGGCTGAACATACATGGGGGTAATTCGGGTAGCCCTCGGTGTCAGCTATCTAGATTTTTTCGCTTGACGTGTATGTTTGGGCCACCCTATTTTTATTAGCGGCTATGCTATCCTAGATAATAATATCTATGCTTAGACTTTCACATAATTAATTTCTGGTGTACAATAAAGTGTTCTCTATCTATCTATCTATCTAACACTTAAATAATAGACGATAGGAGAGTTATTCGATTGATTTCTTAGCAAAAATAACTGGGCGCTAAAACCAATTCCAAGTACTAACATAGACAATGACTTATACCTACCTTTTATCAGAATCATACTTATACTCTGTAATCAATCTAGGTATTAATAGTTGAGGAATTCATCACAAACATTAAACCACGAAGCTAATTATTAGCATTATTATTTACTCGGGGGACTCTATTTCGCTGACCCTAGCATCCTCACCCTAAGAACTCAAAGGAACCCTATAAATAAATCAAGTGACTTTACCATGCGACTAGTATAGCAAGGTCCCCAGCTGGGAAAATTAGGGTCTACTTCACAGGTCAAGCTTCACTGAACCGAGGGTGGGCATTGAGATGGATGGACCAGAGTTGAGGGTGGACGATGGATATTTGTCTTTGGAAACCCTCCTAAATAGGGTCATCTTATTTAAATAGGTGTAGCAGGGGTTGGAATTGTTCTTGTGTGTTTGGGTTTCCAATTAGAAACTTTCGTAATTTGGTTAACCTATAAGATTTTCGTAATAAGGTTGTTTAGAGCTATATTTGTGGGGTGAACTAGCCTTGTGTATTATTAATTTGAACCTTGATAACTATCTCGAAGGTCGATTTACATACGGTCAGTGACAAACTAGGATACTTAATAGAAGTCTAACAAAAAAATATGATTATTAAAGTATAAAATCCTGATAAGAAAAAAACTAAAATATACTTACTTGCCTACTGGCTTTTCGACGTACACGAGGTTTAAGGTGCATAGTGGAAGCACAACCTAAGTACAGTCAGCTACACGCTAGGATAACTTGTGATAAACTGGTGAATCTTATCGCGCGTGGCATAAGTGCGTCAATCGAACAAAAAGGGGTGTTCCTGACTGCGTCCCAAAGCTGTGTTTTTTAGTGACATTCTAGCCAGATTAACAAAATCTTCGACTCTCTATCTGTAGGTACCTACAAGTCTACAAGACAGCACATCGACCCTTATACGCTAGCACTCTATTCGGTTACGTTACGGGTGACTTTACAACAAAAGTGTACACTGTGACGTGCTGTCGTGTGTACAATATCCAAATCTATAAAACATGTAGAGCAATGACGTGTTACCAACCAAAGCTGTTATTACCAAAGCTGTGTTTGTTTGTGACATTCCAGCCAGCACAGCAAAATCCTCGAATCTATCTGTAGGTACAGTATCCAAATCTATAAATATGTAGAGCAATGGACCCCATTTCACTCCTACTTACTTCCGATGCTCAATTCACCCTTGAAAGGTACATCCGCTAGGGGGCGCATTTGGCACGATCCGGCCATCTTTACGACCGACTGAGACGGCATACTACTTTCCGCCCAACCCAGAAAGAGACGAACAACCAAGCTTACGAACGAAAGAGAAAGGAAGAGGATTTGTTGGCGAGTAAAAGAGGGACGGAAGACAAGGGTGCATAGTAAGAAGCTCCCCCTTAGTAGAAATCTTTAAAAACATTTCGTACACCCTTCTCGGAATTACATCTTGTGGAAGTCTAAGTTATGGGGACGTTGCCCCTAGCATTGCATTTGGGCAAATTAAAATGGAAATCGTGTTACAGTTAGAAACAGGAGATTTACTTAGCTAAAGTTATGGGGAAGTTAATGAAATTCCGAAAGGAGGCTAGATACCTTACTTAACACCCTAAAGTCTGAATTATGGAAAAGCTGAACAAAGTTAACAAAAAATATTTAAATTTTTGTACACTTAGGTGCTTTTTCCTATCTCCTAAAAGGTATAGGTATTATTGCAATATTCGACAAATAAATTATGCCCGATAATGCAACAGGAACAACCAAAATTAACATTTTTGGTGCCTTTACTTACCTACTCATATGTAAATACCAGGCGTGATGGTATATTTTTATTGAATTAGGTAATAAGGTAGGTAATGGGGTTGAAAAAGAAACCAAACTTCAGCGATAAATAAAATTTATAGGTAACAACTCCCAAAGTGAAATTGCACAAGAAGTTTACACATTTTCAAACTGGAGTTGTAGAGTATTAAAAGTGTGCGGATTACGAGCACCGTTTACGAGCCCACTCGGTTGTAATTGTTATAGTAAAGGCAATAGCAAGTGTAAAATATACTTCGGCGGAGCCTCTATAGGCGCTTTCCGTTGTGCTTCGGTGCGTTCCACGCTGATCCAACGTAGTCTGCATTGTTACCTGTGGAAATAAAATACGGTGGTTTAGGAAATTTATCTTATCTGACACTTTACATTTACCCTTACACTCATATTCCCGAAGGGTTAATATTTGCACGTGATAGTGTGACCCGTTGGTGTAATTTTAGAGGGATATAAAGGATAAGTAAAATTATCTAATTACTTAGCTGCTAAAATGTTTACTGAATTTACGATTGGTAGGTAATTTTGAAGGCCGAGTACTTTGATGGAGTAAGACATTCGAATTTCAATGCCGAAATGCATGCTGCCTCAGCCACTGCCTTTATCGCATTACATAACTACAGGGTGCACTCTAAGTCGATAGCGAAACTTTACGTAGGCTTTCTACTGATCACTACAAACAACTTGTACTAGGTGACGAAAAAAATGGAGTTGTTTGTAGTGATCAGTAGAGAGACTACTTAAAGTTCCGCTATCGACTTAGAGTGCACCCTGTAGATGGTGCCCTTCTTCTAGCGCGTTTGAAGTGATACGTTAGCCACAAAAAACATGGATGGATTTATCAAAGAGTTGGAACTGAGAGCTTTCATCAATGTGGAAGGTGCCAGCCTGCAGGCAAAGCCCGCCCTTTAAGAGCGTAGTAATTGCGCACTGAAATTAAGTGTTATTTTTATGGTGATCCCTCTCTACTCCTTCACTACTAAGTTGCTTTAAGTAGGCGTAAAACGTTTTATTAATTGAAATTGTTATAAATATTTATATATAATGAAAGACATTGAACATTAATTTGCTGAATTGCATGTTCTTTGCAAGCTAGAGTTTTTTTTTTTGCAGTTAAACATACCTAACCGGCATTGCGGTCAGTTAGGCAGTCGGATAAAAATAAGGGAAATGTTATTTGTTTTGAAAAAAAATAGTATAATACATACCACTGGAATAATTAATGAAAAGCATATCATCTAGCAGGTACTTAGATAATGTTAAATCCACTGGATTAAACTCGTATATTGATGCTGAATCTAAACCTATTTTTTAGCTTACAATTAATGGTCTCTATACATCCATTCAAATATAAACAATGCCTCCAAATAAACTGATATAAAAACTAAGGTTACCTACTTATTCATTCCAGCGTTTTAGTCCGACAAAGAGTCCAAAAAATAATAAAAAGACGCACAATTTATGCCCTCCTCGAGTCTGTGAGGCCCCTGGAAGGGGTTAGCTGATATTTACGAGTCTACCCTACCTGGGGCTCGAGCATGTGCGAACTTAGAGGGCCATAAACCACTAGGCTATAAATTAGAGACACAACTTTGTGTTTATGTAGGTACAGTCAGCCACATGCTAGGATATCCCTTTTTGTTCGATTGGCGCCCTTATGCTTCACGCGGTAAGAGCTACTAGGGTGTATCCCAGACTGTGGCCGACCGTACGCGCCGCCGCGACGTGGATTCTCGCGAGAGAGTTGGGAGTAATCAGCGTATCAAGGTATTCAGGACAGTAAATGGACTTCCTCCTAGTGATGTAGGTACTAGGCTACTAAATTTTGTACTCAAAATCTACGAAACAATGTCTAACCTAGGGCACCGAAAACATAGATAAGCAAATTGGTCTACAATCCTCATTGTGGCTTTATTTTTCCTTAGTTCCCGATCAGGCACAATTTAACCCGTAGAAAACGTCGCTGGTTGTGCAACAATATTCCTAATTGTATTTACTATTCTAAGATCTTTATCCACTTTGTACAACTGTTTATTTTCTCTAATAAATAAAACAATAAATAAATAAATAAATTCATGTTATGCTGCTGTCATAAGTCCTGTTTTTTTTTACTTTGTTAAACAAGCTCCATCACAATATCCGACGGAATTATTTCAGCGGTTTTATTTGCCAAGGATTGTATAAATTACAAAAAATATGGGACAATTTATCAAGTGTGATGATGAAGAAGGTTTTAGCTCTCAACCATTATAGTCAGGCGGATAGTGTTACCGTATCGCCAGCCGTCGGGCTACCTATTTTTACCCGACTACGCGAAGCAAAAAGGAGGGTTATTACCCGACTACGCGAAGCAAAAAGGAGGGTTATGATTTTAGCAGCGTATGTATGTATGTATGTATGTGTGTATGTATGTATGTGGGTATGTATGTTTGTGTGTTCATCTGTTCCCTCGCAGAGCCTAAACTACTCGGCCGATTTCAACAAATGAGGTGTATTGGATTCGTCTTAATCACCCAGGTGATATAGGATAGTTTTATTTTGAAAAACACCAAGATGGCGGCTGTTCTGCGCCCTAAAGTGGTGGACCTAAAAATAAAAATTATCGGATACCATCGTCATGGGTATCAAATGAAAGGGCTTTCAAATGCCTTTTCAAAAATGTATAACAAATGTAGCATCAACATAACAAATAAAACAAAAAAATCCAAAATGTGTATTTTTTTGCCCTTCTTGGTTCTAGCCTCTTGTTTTAAGCCTTTTAGTGGTCGGGTTTTAGTTTTTAACTTCTATTTTTTTTTTTAATAATTATATTCCTGTGAGAGTGTCAAATGGCATTTGTCATTGCCATTTGTCATAGTAATAGTTATTGTGAGAGTTTAAAATCAGTTTGGTCATCTTCTGTTACGTAGAATAAAATGGTACCTACTCCTACCAAAATGTCTTGGCGTCGTGATCAGTAGTGCCCACAGTAAGTAGTACCGTAATTTTAAATTCACGTGATTCACTCTTCGTAGTTTTTGTAAGGCAAACCAAAATTTGCAGCGTTTAAGAATAGGCCATTCAGTCTAAGCTCGAAGTTCGCGGGTAGCGCCATTATGCTAATTAAACTAATTTTACAACCTTGCACGCTATTGTTTGTTACTTCGCTACGATACCTTACACCTAGCTAGAGCACGGACAGGGGTCTACCAGCTAAAACGAAGCCGATTACTATTGGCGAAAATCGAAGTTTGATTTATGAAAAATTAACTGGGTGGCAGTAAAATGAAGTGGGTGGCAGTACAGTTTTCAAAAATCGAACTTCGGATTTCGCCAATGGTAATCGGCTTCGTCAGCCGGTAGACCCCCAGTAAGCACAGTCAAGACCTCGCTCATAAAAATAGGCCCGGTTTCTGAATTTTGAATTTTACTACCTAAGCAAATACTTAAATCACGCTCTTTTGTGAGAAATCTGCAGAGTCAGAACGATACTTAAGTATTTGCTTAGTGATTGTCTCAATTCAGAAATCGGCAGTTACTCTCTTTCTCTCTTCTCAGCTTTAATCCCACAATATGGTGGTGGGGTCAGATGTTTTTCGGACGTTCTGCATTCTAAGAGGTCTTTCTTGACAACGTCCATGCACCTGGTTAACCTGGTATCTATAGGACTAAGGCTACTGAAGTTATTCACAAATGATTTTCCTTCTCGCTTTACCATTTCCTTATGGGATATTCAGAAGAAAATTACGTCAATAACATGGCCTAGACTGCACCAGGTTTATGTATGGAGTCTGTGTAAAAAAGAGAAAATCGGAAACCTTTGCTATTGGAAAGGTAAGTCTGTACTTAAATACCTTTGCTATTTAAGTACAGGGTGAAAAGTTACTAAGCAACTGTGCAAATGTAACAGAAAATTAGCATTAACGTAACAATTAGCTATCTACGTTAGCAACTTTACTACATTACATAGTTGGCCGTAAAGTAAAATTATGTTATTACCTACCACAGCCACTAAAACATTTAAGCATAAAATAGAAGTTGCGCTGTTATCTATATTATTACAGCTCGCCCGCCTCGGTATCCAGCATCCGCACTTTACGTTAAAGGAAAACATTATCCTTTCTTCGGAGGCCTCGTAAAACGTTATCTCGGTGAAAGCAGGCGGGCGGGCCAGCAATCTACATAGAGCTGATACCAAAATACCAATATACCCTGACCTCCTCACCCTCCCGGAAAACCCGCGGAAATATACCTGAAGGGAGGAAATTGGGGGTCAACCTACCCTGGTGTTGATATTGTAATCTTGAAAGAGAACAGTGGGAGGCTTTTACGACGGTGGCAGTGGAGGAAAGCTTTTATATTTATTAAGTAAGTTGGGCTTTCGGCGGTATTAATCCACCTTTATTGTGGGGCTAGCAGGCGCCTGGAAACTATGGCGAGTTAGGTTGCTAACTGCTTGGCGTAATGAAACAAACGGTGGCGCCAGATGGCTAATCTAATGTTCTCCAACCTTTGGAGCTGTATTTTGAATACTGTAACTCACGATTCGATTTCCCTACAGGGCATCGGGTGTTGGATAATGATAAAAAGCAATATGCTTACTATGTAATATGATAAACTAGAGTATTTTGATTCAAAACGGTTACTCTAGGTTCTGTTTTCGAGGATATTTCAACTTTCAAAAGTTTTTATTTCGGACGAATCCATAGTGTTAGTTATAATAGTAACTTATTCTAGTGTTAGTATTAATTTAATTTATTTACATTTCGCAACTTTAGGTTTGTATATTTGGACTGACATCCAATGCTTAAGCATTGGACTGTCAGTCCTGTTGGCGATGACGCTGAGGAGACTGTTGACGATATGGTTCGCCAAGTTTTTAATTAAAACTCAATATTTTCACTTTAGGCGGACATCAAAGCGCTTAGGCGCAAAAATAAAATACGGATTCACTTACTAGGTTAGCTATTAAGATGGTCGAAGTCAAAAACTATCAGCTATCTCGATGTGAAGAAAGTCAGCTAGAAAAGTTTTGGTAAAAAAATTCAAGAACATTACTCTCGGCACTTCAGAGCTAAATGAAACTATAAAGCCAATCTACCCCGAGCTAAAATCTACCCGGAAGGCCGTTCCCACACGATCCGACTTTTTAATCGCGTTTGAAGCGAATATCTCTCGCCATTCCGCCCATACGTGAACGTTATCATATTTTTACGGGGCACGTGAAA
Organism: Zelleria hepariella; assembly: GCA_949319315.1. Classification (NCBI taxonomy): domain Eukaryota; kingdom Metazoa; phylum Arthropoda; class Insecta; order Lepidoptera; family Yponomeutidae; genus Zelleria; species Zelleria hepariella. Next base: position 10,449,417 of record OX439388.1, read on the forward strand.
CCGTACGGTCTTTTATTGGGGGATTTTATTGGGCTCCTAGATTAGAAACCCCACCAGGGGTTGGCGTGTCAGCACACGTGTTAAAGATTCAGAAAGTCCAATCCGCCTAATAAAGGGTGGCGCTTTTAGCACCCTTGTATGTATCTACCGCCATATTAATATAATATGAACTACGCTGAACTCATCACTTTAATTTACAAACATGACTAATTTTCTGCTTATGGATTAAATCGACAAAGGAAACAATTCTTTTGCAGATAATTTGGTATGTTTGTAAATCAAAGTTTCGAGTTCAGCGTAGTTCATAATAATATAGCGGTAGATCTATATGCAATATGCATGTGTACCTAACAAGAATTTGCTACCGTTTATTTTTCTTTAATAGAAAACTAAAAGTACTTCAACACAGTAGATTGGTGTTCGAGGCGGAAAAAGATTTCAATATCTCGTAGTGCCTCAATGAGCGTTTGTAGGTGTTAAGTTCTGGGGGACAATCGAAGAAAAGAAGAAACGGATTTTTTTAAACATTTATAATAAGTTGAAAAAATTCACTCGCGACAGGACTTGAACCCGCAACCTCTTGCATACCGTGAAGCGCTCTACCAACTTATTATACATGTTTAAAATGTTTTAGCGCGGGTTAGTGTATCAGAAAAAATAAAAAGAAGAAACGGAAAAGTTTCCTCCAATATTTGCGTGAGGGACATTCTTCAGCCCTCTGTACTTTCTACATCTATGCCGAGGGGTTTCCACTTCAAGATAATAATATTGTGTGGCGCTAACAAATTATCGACGCGGAAATAATGAGCTCACGTTTCCATTCCTTTGAAGTTACCCACTAATTAGGTGATGTTTCAAATTACTAACGAAAACATACTTGTTTTATATTTTTAATACTAGCAACAAAAAAAAAAAAGAGTTGTCAATTCGTGTGTGAGAAAAATGTCGGTTCTGTGCTAATGTTATTAGCTCTAATTTTAATGGAAATACAAATACTTCATCAAGCTAATCATATCTCTCTCTTATTAAATAATCTCTCCGAAAACCTGCTAAATAAATCAAGAAAGTGGACCCCAAACCACAAAACGTGGCGACCGTGCAAATATGGAGAAGAATATCAAGCTGAGAGGCGTGCTACGAGGGCAATTTACCAAGAAGAAAAATTGCCTCGAAACGCTAATGGCGTCGATGAAGCGAAGAGATCCAGAGGTAATAGCGGATTTCAGAGCTCTTGCAGACATCTATGCCGACATAAATAACCTAGATAAACTTATATTAGTCGACATAGACGAAGGGCGATTCGAATCAGAACTGGAAGACACGCACAAATATAAGACCGCATGGCTATTAACAGAGGCTAAGTTTGAAAAATTGCCGGAACTGGAACGTCCAGAATATATCACGCCAGCGGAGAATGAAAGCAGAATAAGGCTCCCAAAACTAGAGGTGCCAAAGTTCGACGGGGATCTCAAATCATGGCTTCCTTTTTGGAGTCGTTTCAGAAAAATTGATGGCAATGAACGGCTGGACGACGAAGAGAAGTTCATGTATCTACTACAAGCGATTGAACCCGGAACGGAGGCAAGGCAATTAGTGGATAGCTACCCGATCACATCAGAGAATTACAAAAAGTGCCTCGAACATTTAAAAGCTAGATATGCTAGAGAGGACTTACAAACACAACTGTATGTACGAGAACTTTTAGCCTTAGTTGCACGACCAGAAGAGCACAATTTACAGAGTCTTTACGACAAGATAAGTGCACAACTACGCTCCTTAGAAACACTTGGTGTCACGAAGAAAAATGCAGTGTTTATACTTCCTATGGTGGAATCAGCGTTGCCAGCAGAAACATTGAGGGCTTGGCAACGTGTGGCTGGACATAACAACAATATGGAAGAAGAATTAAGTAAGCTCCTTACATTCCTGCAAGAAGAAGTGGAAAACGAACAACGTTTCAAAATGGCCAAAGGGATGAGGGCAGAAAGTGGAAATATACCCCCAGCAGCAACGGCCAGTTGTCTCTTCTCAACATCAAAGAACCAGAATAAGGAAGCTGACAAATGTGTTTGGTGTGATAGAGACCACAACAGCCTCGAGTGTTACAGGCTAAGCAAGATGACTATCGACCAGAGGAAAGAAGTTTTATACAAGAAAAAGGCTTGCACTATATGTCTAAAGAAAGGACACTTCTACAAGAATTGCAAAGCTGCTATAAAATGCCTGATATGTGATAAAAGACACTCGACGGCTATATGCTTCTCACAAAAACAAGACAAGCCAAAGGCACCAGAGGAGAAGAACACTACAACAACAGCGTCAGCATCAACACCAGCTGTGTCACAGAGCGTCACCCTACTTCAGACTGCGGTTGTGGAACTCCAACATAATGAACATAAGGTTGCAGTACGTGCACTCTTCGACAGCGGATCTCAGAGAACCTACATAAAAGAGGATATTGTTAAAAAGCTGCAGATACCAGCTGCAAGTGAAGAGAAGCTAACGCATGCCCTATTCGGTGGAGTGGAAACAAGAGCAAAGGTACACAAAACCTACAACCTGAAGATCAACAGCCTGGATGGAACATATTCTGCAGACATTGTAGCCCTAAGTCAAGATATAATCTGTAAGAATGTACCTCATGTCGACCAAACTCCTCAATTGAAGCAAATGTTGAGAGAAAACCATGTAATTCTGACAGATAATAGTACTCATGATGGGGAGGTGGGTCTCTTAATAGGTGCTGACTACATAGGGAGGTTCCTGACTACACAGTTTGTCCAGCTGCAGGAGAAAGGGTTGGTAGCCATTCGTACAAAGCTGGGATGGACATTGCAAGGATCACAAGTTACTAAGGTACGTAGTAATGCCAATTATAACGTGACTACTGTGCTCCATTGTAATTGTGACAATTTGACAGGTTACTGGGCGCTTGAGACTCTGGGAATTCGTGAGCCAGCAGAGGTCAAGGCTAAGCAGGAGGCGGAAAAGGAGATACTGACGAATTTTGAAGAGACAATCGCAGAACAGGATGGCAGGTATGGAGTTAAACTACCATTTAAACCTAATTTGGAAGACCTGCAATCTAATTATGGCAAAGCTAAAGTGCGATTGGAAACTATGTCTAAAAAGTTAATTCAAGACAGAAAATTTGAGCAATATAACTCTATATTAAAAAATTGGGAAGAATTAGGAGTTATAGAAAAGGTTAACACTTCCCAAGAAACAGGTCACTTTTTACCACACCGACCTGTCATCAAAGAGCAAAGTCTCACCAGTGCCATGAGACCCGTCTTCGATGCATCAGCCCGGGATAAAAATGGCCTATCTTTGAACGCTTGTTTAGAAAAAGGGACTAATATGATAGATCTTATCCCTAATTTATTAATAGGTTTCAGAACGGGTGCAATTGGTGTGTCAGCTGACATACAAAAGGCGTTTTTACAAATTGGCCTCCCAGCCGAAGATAGGAACTTTTTAAAATTTCTTTGGTGGGAGGATGAAAGCCTTAAAAATTTGGTAACATATAGGCATTGCAGAGTAGTGTTTGGATTAACATGTAGCCCATTTCTCCTATCAGCAACACTAAGACATCATCTGAAGGATAGAAGCAGTGCGAATGCAGAGTTGCTGAAACGGTCATGGTATGTAGACAACTGTCTCACAAGTCTAGATACAGAAGAGGAAACTTTAAGTTTCATTCAGGAATCCAAGGAGATAATGCAGGCTGCTGAGTTCAATCTACGTATGTGGGTAACCTCTCCACTAAAAATAAATGAAGCAGGTAAGGATGTAATATCTATTTTAGGTCTGAACTGGGACACCCAGTCGGACGAGCTGTTTTGCAGCACCGCTAACCTTCCGCCTGTAGAAGACCTTGGAAAGGTCACAAAGAGAGAACTATTGTCATTGACTCAGCGAATTTTTGATCCCATTGGATACACTGCTCCGGTAATGCTAACACCAAAACTAATTATACAAGAAGCATGGCAGCGTAAGCTGCAATGGGATGACCCATTACCAACTGAACTACTGGTTCAATTCGTAGACTGGTATAAACACCTAACTTACCTAGATAACTGCAGAATTCCTAGAAAGTTAACGGCAGATAAGTTAAAAGAAAGTAGGTTAAGTCTACATTTATTTTGTGATGCCAGCAAGGCTGGTTATGGTGCAGGTGTAGTGCTCAGAGCAGAGAAAGACGGTCAAGTATCTGTCCAGTTAATTACAGCAAAAGCTCGAGTCACACCACCAAAGTATATAAGTATACCAAGACTAGAACTGTTAGCAGCATTGATAGGTTCACGGCTTCTATCACAAGTAAAGGAGAACGCACATTTGAAAAATGTCTCTGTTCACTGCTGGACAGATTCAAGCGTGGTACTGTGCTGGATAAAAAGAGAATTAGCATTAAATAATTTTGTTGGTAACAGAATTAAAGAAATTAGACAGCACACTCTAATAAATGATTGGTATCACATTCCAGGGACGGAGAACTGGGCGGATCTGGCGTCCAGAGGCTGCACAGCTAGAGCACTACTTGAATGCCGCTGGTGGGAGGGGCCGACGTGGTTACGTCTGTCGCCAGATCAATGGCCACGCTCCGAAGTGATCGTCAACGAAAGGGAGGTACAAGCCGAAACTAAGAAAACCGTATGTAGTGCACAAGTTTGTTCTTATGAAAGTCTACTAGAAAGGATACAAAAGTATTTTTCAAAATACACGAAGGTAATTCGTACAGTTGCATGGGTACTAAGGTATTTGTATAATGTACAACATGCAAACAACAAAAAGAAGGGAGAAATTTCATATAGTGAGTTTGAAAAGGCTGAGAAGAAAGTAATGTTATTAATTCAAAATGCAAACCAAGAATACCTAGATAAAAATGCAGGTAATATTACAAAATATAAAGACAGCGACGGCTTAACTAGGTTAAAAACTAAACTCACGCTTTCACCCGAGTTTCCAGAAACTACACGCACACCCTATGTGTTGCCAGCTAAGGACCCAGTGGTAAAACTGCTGGTGAGACAACGCCACGAACAGTTACAGCATGTAGGTGTTGACCAGCTTATTGTAGACTTACGGGTTAGGTTCTGGATTGTAGGGATCAGACGCCTGGCTAAGTCAATAATCGCCAGCTGTGTCATTTGCAGAAGATATCGGTCGAAACCGGCCCAGGCGCCAACAGCTCCGTTGCCGATAGAGCGACTGATTGGTTCTGCAGCCTTTGAGAACATCGGGGTCGATCTGGCCGGTCCGCTGGTTCTTCGCAGTGGCGAGAAATGCTGGATTGTCTTATATACATGTGCAGTGTACCGCGCAGTACATTTAGAATTAACACGCTCCTTGTCTACCGAAGCATTCCTTTTAACGTTGCGTAGATTTATAGCTCGACGAGGACGTGCGAATGTCATAATTTCAGATCAAGGTACGAATTTTCAAGGTACTAAAGCTCTCTTTACAGCTCTTGACTGGGAAGAAGTACAACGTCACTCAACTATACATCGTATTCAGTGGAAGATGAATGCGCCTACTGCGGCCTGGTGGGGTGGTTTTTGGGAGAGACTTATAGGAGTCATGAAAAACCTACTACGCAGAATAATTGGTAAGGCATGCTTAACATATGACGAGTTACAGACTATATTATGCGAGTGTGAAGCGATCATGAATGGGCGACCCTTGACATACATCAACGACGACAGCGGGGAATGTTTAGAGCCCTTAACGCCAGCGCATTTTATACAGTCTATACCTAACTCGGATGTAACTGATCTCGATATCATTGATGCTAATAACATGAATAGTCGATTACGATATTTACAAGTGATCCGAGAACAGTTCCGTCGAAGGTTTAAATCTGAATACCTAACTGTTCTAATACAAAAGGGCATGGAAAAAACACTTTTTCCTGTTGCCGAGGGTGATATCGTTTTAATAGAGACTGCAGAGAAGAGAATCAAATGGCCATTAGGATTAGTCCAAAGACTGATTCCTGGACGAGATGGAATAGAAAGAACAGCAGAGGTAAGAACTTCCATGGGCATTAAAATTAGACCAGTACAACGCCTGTATAAGTTAGAAATCTCGGGCAATGTACCAGTTCCAGCCACAAACTTAATTCCTGGCATACCAAGTGCCCCAACACCTCGTCAGAACCCAACAGGTAAAAAACAAACTCCTAGTGTAAATTCTGATGAAGAACAAGTTTCTAAACCCCCAATACAAACCTCTAGAACGGGGAGATCTCTAAAGATACCTAGCAGACTGGAGATTTATCAAAGATTTTAGGTCATGTCTCTCTCCCCATCATTTAAATCTGTTTCAGAGATTTTATGGTTCGATCAAAACTTTTGTAAGTTGTTTCTATATTATAATTTGAACTATATAATTAGAAAAAAAAGCTTTTGTAAGTTGTTTCCTTATTATAACTGAAAATGAAACAAAATGTTATAGTATGTTAATTGGTTATAATATGTTAATATTGCTGTTGATAATAGTAAGGTAATATAAATGTGAGATGCTGTTAGTTTATAAGTCTGATAAAAAGAGATTTCATCATTTCCTGTATTATTGTCGTTGTGTCATGCTATTATAATCTAATAAATTGTAAGGTTAAAGTAAACTCTAACTAATTGTGTAACTGTTTATTTTAAAATATAGCTAAATGATGTAATTTCATTAAACGTTAATTTGTGACCTAGTCAAACAAACATGTTGAATTTTGTATATCACGCCATCTAGGGGCGAGTAGAAAATGTTGAATACTTTTTGATCAAATTGTTTGGTTTGTGTAAACGCCATCTAGCGATGAGTAGAAAATTTTCAAAACTTAACTGATTAATAATTTTTATTTAGTATGTGTAAACGCATAGTGGTGAGTAGTTAAAAAGGTTAAATACTTTTTCTTTGCGTTTGGAGGATGTTTCAAATTACTAACGAAAACATACTTGTTTTATATTTTTAATACTAGCAACAAAAAAAAAAAAAGAGTTGTCAATTCGTGTGTGAGAAAAATGTCGGTTCTGTGCTAATGTTATTAGCTCTAATTTTAATGGAAATACAAATACTTCATCAAGCTAATCATATCTCTCTCTTATTAAATAATCTCTCCGAAAACCTGCTAAATAAATCAAGAAAGTGGACCCCAAACCACAAAAGGTGAGGTGACGTGGCTATTCAGGTATTTTTCCCAGCAAATAAGCCGTAAGCCGGCAGCTTTCTTGACGAAGTTGAAGTTGTTGTTATTCTTGTATTTTTCAGAAGATATCTTCTCGATAATCTTCTCAGTCGGTAGGTAGTAAGGTCCAACAGTCCTGAAAATAAAATAAAACATGTACGTTAGGTTGATGGTAATATGAAATTTTTTGACATTATTTTAAAATTTGACATTATTTGAATTTTTTGAATAATGGTCATTAGAAAAGAAAATTAAATTATGGTAAAAAAAAGAAACATAGTTTTACAATTATTTTGGGTTTGTACCTATGTATGAAATCATATATCGCAACTGGACTGCCAATCTCAATTCCGAAGCAGAACCTACTACTTTAGGTGCACCCATAAAATCTATTCACTCAGTATAATAGCTTCCATCCCAAAAACACATTACAAGTCCATTCTAATGGAAATCTTTTCGGAAAACCTCGACGTCGGAATTTTCCCCCCAATTCTGTCAATCTAAGGAAAACCGTTGTGCGTTATGACGCGTGAAAGAATCGGTCCACATTTATGGGGCGAGTTATTGTTTGAAACGTCTAAGTCGTAATTCCGCGGCATAAACCAGCAGGCTTCACTTTCAGCCCCCGTGCTACGGCGGCAGACAGAACGGCTGCCTTCATATTGCTGGCACGGATTTACTACGCCTCTCCGAAACACGTTTCACCTTGTTACACTTCACCTATGACGTCTTATCTACCCTACAGTAGACCTGGTTCATATCGTCTAATATTTGTTCGTATACTCTAATGCTACGTATACTTAAGGTGGGATGATAGCAACGTGGAGGGAAATTCAAAATTTTCACAGTTTTTTAAATTTTGTAGCTAAACTGAGCTATTTTAGTTCAGCGATTTTTCGTTCGCGGAAATAACAAAGTATTCTTTTCATTATTGTAAACAACAGAACAACAATAATTCAGCCGATTATATGTTCTGGTCTACGACAAGTTTTTTGGGCAGTGCCACTGCTTCGTAGACCAGAACACATAATCGGCTGAATTTTTGTTGTTCTGTTGTTTACAATAATGAAAAGAATACTGTTTTATTGCCGCGAACGAAAAATTGCTGAACAAAAATAGCTCAATTTAGCTACAAAATGTAAAAAACTGTGAAAATTTTTAATTTTCCGCCACGTTGCTATCGTCCACCCTTAGTGAGTAAGGGTTACATTAATAGTCGTCATCTCAAGCTCGTTTGGACATCCCAAATATCGCTCGAAAGATGCGGTAGAGAGAGACCTGTGCGAGTTCCAGGTGGAGGATTTGAGGGAGTTAGCGCAGGACAGGGAGAGCTGGCGTCTTTTTGGTTGCGGAGGCCAAGATCCACTTTGGGTCGCTGAGCCAGCCAGAATAAATAAATGTAAAGCTCGAGCACATGTAGGTGAACTCAGAAAACAAAATCACCAACTCGAGACGTTGGCTAATGTCAATATGTCAAGCACAAGCTAGTATGTATCTATTAATATGCTGACTATATTAGCAAAGGCTTGATATTAGCCCATTTTTTTTCAGAGATCACCTACTTGAGATCGAGCTTGAGCTGACGACTATAATTGCCACCCTAAAAGTATTTAATTAAATTCCTCCTTTCATGTCAAAAAACATCGTCTCGGGCGCCCAGAATATTCAGTTTTGTATATGGGAATACCTAACGGTCTACTGGTAAATAATTTTTACAGAATAAACGAAACAATCATTTTTAGGATTTTTATTCGCAAAATTATCTATGTATGTTTTGGTCAACTAAAAATCACGCGAGATATCGTTGATGTAAAATAGTACGAGTTAATTGAAAACTAAGTAAAAAAAGTAAGGTGTAGCTTGTAACGCATTAAAAAATATATCAAAAGTGTTAGTAGAGTTTACCACACTAATGGCCAACAAACCCACAACGTAGCTACATGATTTACCGTGTAGATCCATGTCTTCTGTTATACTTTTTCTTCACTGAGCTTTCAGCCCCAACGTCTCCCTTCTCAACGCTTCGTGCCTCCCCCCTCCTCCCAACCACCCCATGGATGCTGTGTTTTTCCTCGGCGAAATGGCCCGTTTGAAATTGTTGTTTTATGGAAGTTTTTAGTAGTTGACTTTGCCCGGGAAGAATATAGAATCGCGATCTTTATGTAAATGTAGGTTGGTGTGCTTTGCCGGTTATCTTTAGGATATCATGCGCATAAAATATAATTTAGGCAAAAAAAGGTAACAAGCTCTACGGACGACAAAAAGGTTCTCAGAAAAAGATAATTTCGCACCCCCCGGCGAATAAACCCGTAACATCAAAAACGTAATTGTTCAGGAAAAAATAAAAACTGTTTTTTCGTCACAACTCACTAAGTACCTATGGTAGAAAAGCCATTTAGGTGTCAATTTACAGGTTTTTTTTTTTCTCACTACATATTGAAACATTATTAATCTATAGATAACACTACGGAAGTTATTAAACAAAATGTATGATACCAATATTAAAATCTTGTTTTATTACTGCAAAGTGATATTACGGTTTTATTCGTTGTAAAATCGAAACCGAACATTTACAGCATCATAGTATTATAGGAATATTCGCTGATATTTTGCATAGATACTCTTTTCGGTAAGAGCACATTATGGCTTTATTCTCGGCATATGTAAAGTGACTGTGTTAGATAATGGCTCATTATCTTTTTATTCTGGTACAAATTTCTAAGAATATGAAATGTAAGTGTACATTACAATTTTTCATATACATTTTAATTCTCCATAAGTGCCCCTTGTAGCAATGACTTGTATAAAATAAGTAGGTAAAGGAGTCCAAGAAATTTTGAATATCTACCCAAAGTAGTTAACGAAACAAATCGTATTAAAAATCGACAGTATAATGGAAGAAAAACACAATTAAATTAAAAACTTCCAAAAACAAAGGCGAAAAAGTTAGCAAAAAGTGATTTTTTCAACTATTATCCCTTTGTTTTTGGAAGTGTTTGAATCATTAAATAACAATTTAATTCGAAACTTCTTCTTCTGGTGCCTCTCCACTATTGGAGGTTGGCAGTCGGCTGTTCATTATGTCATTCTGTCCTTAGCTAGACTAAAGAGATCTTATATGGTGACCACTCCTGTTCATTCTTTGATGGTTTTCAGCAAACTTTTTCTTTTTCTGCCGACGCTTTTTCCTTCCTCAATCTTTGCCTATCAGGATAATTGGAGAAGCCTATCGTATCTAATCACATTAATTACTTATCTATTTCTATTGGGTGTTTTAAATGAGTTCTCTTTTTTATGACATATCCTTATCCTTATACTTAAGATACCACTACTTTTCGAAAGCTTAAATTTTCCTATTTATTTAATCTTTACGATCCATTTTTCATATACATTCACAACCGTCGTACATTTCTATAGGCTAGATGTAACATTGAAGCCTCCTGATCTGGATCTGGAGGTTATGATCGCATAGCAAATGGATAGAAGATAAACCTTTATTTGCTTCATAAACAAACCTAGGTAAAAACCAAAGTCAACTTAAACCTTATTAAAATAGAAGAAAAATACAAACTTGGTTACCTTAGAGCCTGTGAGTTTTACCAGTTTGATTGGCTTCTTCACAGACGATTATCACCGTGTTAGTCTGGCTCCAGTAAAGGTTCTGAATTATTCGCTTATCTCTGCGATCAATTCTAACGTCTTGTAGACGAGGCATTAGTACCTATAACCGGGCTTAGCATGATCAAAGGCCTTCTTATATTCTTTCTTGTATTGGCCTTCTTGTGCAATCAAGCAAATTAAAACGTCAGTTTGTAAGTCTCTGGACTTGTGGTCTAGGTAGGTGCAAAGAAGACTTATCTGAAACTCAAAGAGCTATTGGCAATACCTATGCTCATTGGACTTCATTCTGATCCTCTCATGAAGAATGAAGAGAAACATACCTGGCTTAACAAACTTATTGTGCGGTATTCGCAGTATTTCTTCATGTCAGTAGAAAGGTTAAAATTAACCAATTTTGTGGTAATACTCCAGTGCTGTAAAAGGTTTTGAAAGACCTGGAGAGCGCATAATTATTAGAGTATGTTTTGAATGGGCTTGTATTAATCTGGTCTTAGTGATTTTCCAGTTTTGGCTCTTTTTAGAGCCTTAACCAGTTACTTTTGATCAAAGGATTGAAGGACCAGTTTCATAGATTAGTATATTGGCAAACAGCGTTTTCACGCGGATTTTTATACTTCCTGCATACAGAATTAAATGTATCCAGAAACCTTGGTGTTACTTAAGCCTTATGAGATCATTTATACATCGTCTAGTGGCAATTACTTACAAAGGCGTTACTAAGTTCAAGTACCTAGGTTTTACGGTAAATGATCCAAACACCCGAGAAGGCGAGATAGAGATCAGAATTAAAAATGCATTCCGATACTCCGCGGCTCTCCACGAAGTGATCACGTCCAAGCACCTAACAAGAAGAACGAAAATACGCATTTATAAGAACCATCTTTATGTACGGATGTGAAACTTGGACACTGACGCAAAAAGAAAAGATCAAACTCCTGGTCGCGGAAAGGAAATATCCTTTGAAAAATATTTGGACCCACCAAGGGAGAAGACGGCACCTTTAGGATCCGGTAAACACATGGCCGAGCCCAACATAATTGGAGAGACTAAAACTGCACTGGCTTGGTCACGTATAAATAATGGGAGAGGATCGGGCAGCTAAAACAGCATACGAACGGCAACCTTGTGCACGTCTACCAGTTGGACGTCCCAAGTAACGCTGTATTGACGAAGTCTCAAAGGACTTGCGCGAACTCCAAGTGGAAGATTAGAAAGAAGTGATGCAGGACGGAGAGAGATGGCGTCTTTTAGTTGCGGAGGCCAAGATCCACTTCGAGTCGCTGAGCCAACTTCACTCACACCACAGGGTGCAGTGACCACCTGGGAAATCAGTCAATGAATTCCAGTTTTATCCTTTACGCAACCCAGCCATCTCCTTTATCTCCAAATTCCATATCATGGTTGTTCCATTCTTTATAGAACTTCGAGCCCACCACTCGTATTGTACACAAGTTTTTTTTTTCTTGTTCAATATTGTCCGGTTGTGAGAGTTTGTGTAGCCGTTCTCTCCATAAGGTTTCCTACATCATACGAGACATAAACTTAAGACATCTTCGTCTATCTATAGCTGTTTCTTGTTCTTTATTCCTCGCAAAATCATCCTTTCATAGTGACTACCACATCGATGACATATTGTTAGATTTATTATTACATCATTACTGGAATAAATATATAACAACAAAAAGCTAAACGGTTTTACAGATATAGCAAAACCGGTTCCTATTTTGTAAACATGCATTACAGTCATGGTGATCAAAATATTTCACGAGAATAAAGCCGTAAAGGCTTTTGTAATTTCTGCATACAATAAATGTATCAGTAAGGGATGACTGCGGTTTTATTCTTCGTTCAAATTGTTGAGTATGGTCAGATGAATAAAGCCATATTTTTAAATATCTCCTTAAATATGGTATTTCAGGGTCTGAAAAAAATTACACTTATGTATTCGGCATCGGAGATGACGTTTCTGCAATAACAATAAAAAAGCCGTAATAGCACTTTACGGGTTTATTCTGCGGGGGGTGCGATTTATCAGAACCAAGCATGGGACCGAAGATATGTCAGTTTTTAAAGTAAGTATATTGAAAGCGGAGCCGATAAAGACTAAAAATAACGACCTGTCACAAAATAATAATATACAATGAAAATTATCTCTACCATTTTTAAACGTGGAACGCGCGGCGCGTTCTGCTCTCCCATTGGTCGGCTCTTGACAGCTGGATAAAATATGCTCTTGAGTTCGACCGACGCAGCGGGCGACAAACATGGGTGCCACTAAAAATCCTCTAACGAAATTAAATTCCGTACATTTTCGAGTTCCCTCGTAAATATAACGTGGATCTAATCCACTGATTAATGAATATTTCGTTCGGTAATCCACTTACCTACCCAGTCGCGTGTGCGAGAAGTAGAAATAATATATTTTAGTTTAAGTTATATTTCATTGGTTTAATTATGCTGATCGGATTAAATGATTAAAGCCATTAGGAAAATATAGTATTCCAGTATATGCTTATTATTGAATAACTGGTAATTTGCTTAGGCAGTCCACTAAAAGCCACTTGGCATGAATTTATGTAAAAATATTGTATTTACCTACATATTTTAATGTTGTTTTGAATAACCTTTAGATATGTAAAATATGTTTTTTATCAGTAACAACGTTACATCACGTCGCTCCGTGTAGGAGGCAGTAGGTAGAAAGAAATGCCTCTAATATCGGCAATAAATCCTGACAGACGATTGTGAGACAGCTTTTATGACAACAGATAGCTTACAAATCACTGCCATATATCTTATTCGGGAAACCTTACGCGATAACATAAGCTCCTCACGTCAAAAACTGGGAACCATCGACCGTCACAGCTTTTACCATCTAACCGCCTTTAGATAAAACCGCGTGTACTATTGTACCTCTGCTCTATAGGTTAAAACAAAACTACACGTTTACGACTGGCTATACGGCCGTCGTATAACCACTTACGGGCACCACTCAACTGCAGTACTAAACAACTAGTTTACTATGGTGCTGATGATTTACTGGGAGCATTCCTCGCGTGCCTCCGCTTCGCTCTTCGCCGCGTCATCGCCATTGTCAATGTTTGGGCTCGCTCGCTAAACACTGCCACTTTGTTGCCAAGTACACAAACGAATGAGTAAAACTGGATTTAGTTAAGCCTCTCGTAAAACTCGTTTTTAAAGACGCGCGGACGTAAATCATGCAACTGGATTTTATGACGTAAAGCAATTCAAGACGTGCTATTAATTCATGAAATATAATAAATCTCTATATACCTACTTGATGTAACACTACACTACTCCTCCATCCGTCCAACAATGTATAAGGGACCACCCATGGCCTATCATAAAAGTGTAGGTACTCTCACCAGAAATGGAGGCATAAATTAATGAAGGAATAAATTAGAGATTTTAATATGAAAAGTGGAAACAAAGGCGGTGTGTGAGTCTCCTGTTATGTAATAGGACGTTACAGAAAGATTACTTTCAAGCCAGATAAGTATTTTTTTCTTGCTGTAAAGCCGGACAGACGCTAGCTTTAATTATTGGATTTACTAGCTAGCATTTGTGTTCAACCTTTTAAATCCGCTGGTAGTTTAGAACAACTTTTTGAAAATACGTGCATAAATAGAGAAAGGATTTTCAGAAAATCTGGTGAAACGGGTCTATAAAGCAAGACAATAATTTTCACGACCAAGTCGCGGGGGAAAGATTATAAGTATCCACTAAAGGTCTGTGTTTACATGCATGCATTGTCTAAAATCTTATAAGGCTCAACTTCTGAAAAAATCGCTGCACTTTCATGCAGACCGCAAACGTAGTTTTTTAACCAAAGTGGTTCCTGTGTCCCAATTGATCGTTACGGCTTCATTTAAGCCCGCAGTCCCTAATTGTAATTTATAGAGCAAGTTCAATTTACATCGGGGTCATGAGGATATGGTTGTGGAGCAAGTCACCACGGCTATAGGGTTACGACGAAGGGAAGATAATTTCTTTACAATAGGAAGAATTATGTGCTGGAATTATGTGTGATGTCTGAGTAGGTTTTTTTCGGTACCTTTAATATTCTTCAATGTTGTAGTGCCTCTTTCGTCTTTTAGGGTAGGTACACATAAGCAAATGGATGCGTATTTTTAGCTGGCAGATCAGCTAAACACAATTATGTGGAATAAAAATGTTGATATTTTATTGTGTAGGGTAAGGAACAACCATTCATATTTCCTGTACAATCATGTTCCAAATTGCATGCACATTGTACACAGAATTCTTCAGCAAATCCTATGCGGTTATCAATATTTACAGCAAAAATATTGCTTAAGTATGGGGCTATGAATATTGGCCATATAAGCAACAACCAGACACCTCTAGAGAAGAGACACTGTTATTTTGAAACTCCTTTCAGCGCAAAAAAGCTTGTCCCCTTACCTACATAATTCATATCTCAATCTCCGCCTCGTAAACCTGAATATTTTCTCTACATAAGCTTGAAATTCCCTCGCACCGTGGCACACATGCGGCCCGATTACGCGTAGAGCGGCACAGCGTTTACGATCCAATATTTTTCATGCAAAGTGCGTCACCAAATGTGCCTCGCTTGAAAAAATACACAATCGACATCCCGGCCACAGAACTGGGAGGGAAAGAAGTTCCTGACTGTTTTGGAGCGAAAATAAAGTCAGTATCAATAATAATTGATTATTGTCCAACTTTTGAATCTATCGCGATCCCATTCAATTTGACATTTGAAGGGTGGTGACATCTTAAAACTGCACTTGTTTAACAGGAGCTGTCGTTGAAAGCTATAGGGATAGGGATTGTGACCGGTTTTTGAAGGATACAAAATTTCTTAATCTTTCACCCAATGTCAACCAATTTGTATGGCGTTTTGACTCATTCGTTCAGTAAGCGATTGTGATTCAAAACTTAGACAATTCTATTCTAAAGTCACGATCACGATCATAACCCCGATACATTTGAAGGGGATCGGGATAGATAAGAAAAGTTAGGCTATTCTGATAATGACATTCAACCCAACCTGTCACCTCAGTATACCGTGACCACAAGCCCCGCAAAGGTCTTCAAACGTTGGGAAAAATGTAAAGACAAAATAAAACCGGTGTCAAATCCGATAAAAGTGTAGTTTGATTAAGCGAGAATACATTTCAACTGAAGCCTTTGCATCTAGGACAGATGATTCGTACAGCGCCCAGTGGCCTACACTCACACGATTTGGGTGAAGCTACGGGCACTGAGACGCTGCAGTGTCTGGGATAAATTATTATTGTATAAATGAAGGGAGAATAGGGCATGATGATGAACTACGGTAGTGAAATCAATTAAGCTTTTTTTTCAAATCTCATTAAGACTGTTTACTAGCAAAAAGGCGAAATAAGCTTCACAGTTATAGAAAGAATCGTTTTTTTTCATTAATAAAAAAAACGAGTCATCTTATTTCGTGTGGCAAACGTGCATGAAATATTTGGTATTGCATTTGCAGTAATTAATAATGAACAAATAACGAAATAAGCTTCACATACCCCCTTCCCTTTTCTATGGGCTGAGTCAAAGAAAACTTGCTATTCCACGATCGCTTTATTTTGTATGGCAAACGTGCAAAGTAACGAAGAATTGGAACTGCTGCATTCATAAATCAAATACAAGAGAAGTCGAACTGAATGTTCTGTAATATTCTGCTTTGTCTCCCGTTCCCGCGTAAAAAGGATGCGATGCGACAAAATAAATATACATGGTGCCACCTTTTTTGTCCATTAAACGCGCCGAGTTTTTTTCTCTCCTTTACCCCCATAAAATGTGCCCCAATAAATATGTAAATCTGCTTGAGGAAAAAAACGTACTCGCTCTTTATTCAGCTGGCTGTTATTTTGGAAACCGGGTTTTGTAACTTCAAGGCTTGACGTTGCCTCTCTATCGCACTTAGGAGTCGTGTGATAGGGATGGATGTAATTTGGACTGATGGTTTTGGTTGTCGATTTTCGAAACTCCGGCCTTTTAGTGCGTTTCACTTTCGACAGGTCGAGTTAATTGGTACAATTGGACCGGGTTGAAAAGATCCGTGGCGGACGGCGACCTCACCGGTTTCTCTTTTATAACTTCAGTTTTGGACCTTTTGAAGCAAAGTTTGCACAAATTTTCGGAGTCAGAGATACAGTCGGTCAATTTTATATTTGAGAAACCAAGGCTAAGTTGAGAGAGAAGTCCAGGGGGCTCATTCTAACCGCCATCATATTGGACCAATGCAAAGTAGTTATTGCCCAAAACAATTAGCTTCACTAAAACCTTGTGACTTCTCTTCTGAGTGAACGTGCCGTATAAAATATCTTTTCAGATAAAAAAAACATAAAAAAGACAAAACATTATTTATTGCCAAAACCAAAACATTAAATTTAAAAAAATACACTTAAAACAGAGGTTATCGTTTTAGAATTATATCTAGCAATTTTGGCAAGCTCAGCTTTCTGCTGGTTACCATGATTGGTTCCCAGTGCTGGTTTTCAGCAACCCCCAGCTCTTGAGGTGATATTGCGAGCGGAAGTAAATGCAGGTATACACACAATTAAAATAAAATAAAATTATAAAAAAATAATACTATTAAAATTACTAAGATTTAAACCACCGATTTTTACCACAAGATACAAAGCCTAAGGTTATTAATTTTCACAACTCAGAAATATGTGGAATGATAATGGAACGTAAGCTAAATGAATCCAAATTAAATAAATGCGAGTCTTCGTAAACTCTACTAGTAGAAAAAAAAATGCTCCCGTGTTAAAGTCTAGGGAGGAAAATTGTATGGAGAAATGAGCCAGGCGCAAGGCCGGCAGGCCCTATCGGGCTTCCTGAGACCCGGGCGGATCGATAGAGCTCTCAGTATTCATGCGGCAGAATGCCTACTTACCCACTCTAGGTAGAGTGGTAGGTTCTCGAGTTCTATAGTTCCACAGGATTATCTTGCAATTTGATTTATCAGCGTATGCCACATACCGAATACTCGAGTGGAAATCAATGTTTCTGTTTCGGTTTCGGCTACGTAACATGAAAACAGTTTTTGATAGAGATTTTCACACAATTCTCGCATGAAAATGGCCCTTGCTTCTAATGTTGTTGCGAATCCTTGTGTTTGAAAATAATATTTACTTTTGAATAGGAATTGGTAGAATTAGGGTTGGTTTAGTAATCGTGCGTGCTCAACACAATCTACCTGCTGATCTCAAGCATGGGTAATAATGAAACAGGTTTCCTCTCGAGGTTTTTCTCCACTTGCCAACCAAGACATTAATGAGAAACATTCTAGATAAAATTCAAATTGATGTGGCAAAGACACATTTCACAGCGTAAATTTTATTTCCACGCTGGCATAAAGTGGTTCCTCTCGAAAAATAAATGCAGCGATTTCGTACAGGCCGGGCTCGAGCTGAGTTTTTCCTTAATGAGTCTTATTGATCGGTTGGCGGGGCCATAAGCAAATAATTTATGGCTCAGCCCGCTCCGCTCGCCTCGCGTGCACACACAAAGGTGTGTTATTTATACCCCCTTTTTTCGCAGCTCGTAACGGCTGGCCATAAAGGGGACGTTATTTTAATTTCATGATTGAAAACCTCGATTGGGCGGTTATGCGCCTTAATGAGTTTATAGCCGCAATGAGTGACCTATAACGGCCGGGAAACCATAGAGCTGGCCCTTCAAGGACGTTCGGAAGTACAGCAATATAACAGTGCATGTGATATTGAATTAGGTTTGAGTTCAATGAAAATAAAAGCTTTCCTGCATGGAGGACCGAATGAAATATTCACAAGGGCAGCTTTCGGAGCGGCCACATGTGAAGCTATGTATAATCTCAAGATTTGAAACCCGAATCTCGAAAGTAAAAGAAATAAATGAAAAAAGTCCGGCCCAGATCGGGACGGCTTTGAAGCCGCCTAATGAGATGGAGCGAACGAACCCTCGCGCATTCCCACACCATATTGGAAAAGATAAATCTTGTCTTCACCCCGCCCTCTTGAGAAGGGATCCATTAACTTCACCTTCCCGGTAAACGTATAGCTACAGACAAAAGCTCAACAAAAGTTCACGGTACTTATGTTATTTTAACAAAGTAACTACTCAGCGTTATTTATATTCATAATCCGCGATTTTTATGCGCTCTTACATACCTACGCTTGAAAACGCGTAATGCCAAAGTCCGCTTGAAAAAAAGCTTTTTGTGAGACGCGTCAGGCAGCAAAAAGGCAGAAACATGGTTGATTTATGTGTGCCATCTTCAACGGAGCGCGAGTCTCTCATTATATTTTATTTTTTACCCCTCAACAACTTTGTTGTATAGGTAGTTAGCATATTATTATGTATATCCACGCCGGGGTGGCTTACACACGCAAAAATAATAAAGCAAGCGGTGTTTTCAGCAAATACTTAGTTTAGGATAAAAGAAAAGTTGCGAGAGCGTCGTAACTCCGAACATAAAGATCAACAATAGCCTGAAAGGAATCTATGGCGCGAGAATTGTTAATAAAGATATAGAGTAATGTATTAAGGGATATTAGTGACATTTAACGACATGGATGATGGCCAGCCTAGTGAATGCACCCGTAGTCTGCTGTCTTTGGGACGTGGATAGACGTTATTTATTGGGTTTTATTAATAACATCCCAAGATTTATCGCCATTTCAGCAACTATCTTGTAGAAAGCGTTTTTGTAAAATGCTTTTATAGTTATTAGATTCTTTGTTATTTTTACATTATGTTAGATCTGACGGTAAGGTTACTTGGATACAATAAAGCCTTCAACTGAAAGGCAAGATTGCTCCCGTAAATGTTTAGAGGCCTTTATGAGAAGTCTCTTTTTAATATTTTTTTACTTGTATTTTCATCAAGAAGGTACCTACCATTTTTAAACGCTTAGAAAATAACTGTAAGTAGCTGAAAACATATTCAAACTCTACCTACACGATGAAATAAATTGATACCATTAAAAAAAAACCATTTAAAAAAAATTTCAAGAGTTAAAAATCTAAAAGTCGCTTCTAAAAATATGTCCTGTCAAAGAACACGAATTGAAAAAAATATCTCCAGCATATGTGGATGAACTCGGGTAATGTATATTCCACCTTCTCCACCGATATGCCTATCTCAACCGGGCCATAAATGTCTCGACCAGGATAATATTTTACGACGGCCTGATGCGTCAGGCCGAAGGGACCCTTCCCTTATCTTCCTTGAGCCAGCCAGCACACATGGGCTCTGATAAATAAAAAATAAAAAAGACGAAATATATTTTGATCGACCAAAATGATAACCTAACCCGCTGGGGTGACGCTTGGTATCAAATGCCCTGGGAATTCATAAGATAAAAGTCAACTAATTGGTACGAATATGGCATAGATTAGGTATTTTCATTGGTTGATAGTGTTGTATACCGATCCTACACTTGCGCCGCGAAGGCCACACAACGCGAGTGTAGATAATTTCAAAATTCGAATTACTACGAGTAATTTGTAAAAATTGGATGAAAAAAACAAAAGACAATTAAATAGGCGGAAAACAAACATGAAAAATTATGGTTCAAATTCGTAATTTCTATGAGCGAAGTTCTTCGATACTCCGCGGGATTATTGAACAATATAAAATATAATTTTATTACCTACTAGCTGACCCGGTGAACTTCGTATCACCTGAATAGTTTGACTCACCGCGTTAAAAATGGCGATTCCAATACAAAATTACCAATTTTTATTTCTTCCGTTTTTCAGCTAATCCTTTAACTTTTCCTATATTTCTTTGCTTTTAAACCTACCCTGAACTATGGTGAACTAAACAAAACAGTAAATATGCAAATCGGTCAAGCCGTTTCTTAGTTTTAGCGAGACTAATGCACGGCGATTCATTTTTATATATATAGATCTACTTTCTTCCCGTTTTACTTTCATTTTCATAAAAGGTATTTGTTTGAAGAGCACTCGTCCCCAAGAAGTGTCATTGCACGCGGACACTGTTGAATCAGAGTTCAAGTGAGACGAGACCACACCAGAAAACGTCGCCGAGTTAAAATGTAAAGAACACCACAGACACAAATTCTGTACCAGCATGTGAAAACTGACACGATCAGCGAAACACGCGTTCACGTGTAAATGAGAGGCACTTGGTAAAATAATATGTGATGTGAATAATAAATTCAATATGTGCAATGCCTGTTTGCAACGGCAGCAAAATGTTACGTTGGTACTGGTTACCCGTTTGATACAACATACAAACATTAGGCTTTTGTCTGTATTTAGTGAAGTGAGCTTTACATCTCGTGTATAAAAAAAAAGTAAACAGTATCTACCTACTAAACTCAATCCATAGATTACACCTCGAATTTTGTATGAAAGTTAATCGACAGATAGGGTTTAAACTAGCCTTTTTGGTTTAAACTGTGATCTTACGGGCCTAAGATGGAGTATAGTTGCCTCAGTACCTGTACTATCCTCTCAGCTTCAGACATATACCTAGTTTACAGGGAAACTAAAGTGCGGAGCAAAAAAAACCGCGAGTTTTCTTACTATGCTTTTCTTCACAGACTTTTTCAAAATTACGTTCTCTTGTTGTGTGTTTGTAGCATTACAGGAGCTAAATAATGACTTCAGATATTTGTGAACTTGTCGTATTTTTTTAAACATTCATATTGCTTTGGCCAAGCCAAATTTTCCCAACCATGGCAAAATATTCCTTTTTTTACCGACATACCTATAAGTCAACCGATTTACTTAGAGCTACATTTGTCTTTAGGGCACTTAAAGTCAACTCAGCGTCTCGGGCTCTTAAATTTAGAAATCGACCCTTGAAAAGGGCTAGGACACCTTTCACCGTAATTGGCCTGTAGCTGTGTCTAGGCTTTGAGTGCAATGTCTTGTAGGTTGTAGGCAAACAAACCAACTACTACATGCTATCGATAAATGGTTAGATGGGATAGAAGTCGCAGCAGTTGATAAGATTATCTATACTCCGTGCAATTTTAGTGGTTTTAAAGCCAAAGGTATTTTGTTGCACTGGTAATTCTGAGCCAAATTACAAAATTTCATTCCAAAACGCGCGAAAAAAAAATTTACTTCTCCATACAAATGGTGTCGATTGGCGGTAGGCGTTTGTATTGGGAAGTGTTTTTTTTCGCTCGTTTTGAAGTAAAATTTTGGAATTTGGCTCAGAATCACGAGTGCAACTAAATACCTTCGGCTTTAAAACCACTAAAATTCCACGGTGTGTAGAGTTTGGTTGTTTAGATTTGTACGAGTTTCGTTATGATACCTACATATTTTAAAGCCCCTGTCAAAGAGGGGTTTGACAAAGTGCGTTGTCAAAGTCAGCTAAAGCTTTTCAACTGACTTTGACGACGCGCGCACTTTGTGAAAACGCTGTTTTCCTATTTTCATATGGAACCTGCGAGGAGCCTATTTTTTTGGGTCCCACCTAAAAAAAATAGGCTCCTCGGGGTTTTTTTTTTACTGTGTTTGATAATTCCAGTGTGAAAGTCTCAGAACAAGATATATTCAGAGGGGCCTAAGATGGCAGCCGTAAATTCTAATATCCAAGTCTGCTTTGCCATATTCGCCTAGTTGTTCTGATTTTACGGCTGTCCTTCTGTAGCAAATGTGTTGTACTATCCATACTACACTATATGCGAGTCTCGTATAGGACAACTTTGTAGTGAAAATAAACGTAGCATTTGTGAAAGGCCCTACACGTAGGTATAAAGCTGTTGTGTAGTGGTAATGGACTGCTGCCCACATATTGTGTGGTCTCTGATGTGTACCGGCCTGCTCGGTTCTATGTTTAGCTGTACAGGGTAATTTTTAAATATCTTTATTCATGAAACAGGTCAACTTCTAAATGTGATTTCCATCAACTTTTGTTCTATGACTTTTCGCATAGCTCGATACAATATTTTAATTACTGAAAGTTTCTTATCCTTTTAAAGTTTTTTAGGTATTTGTACACACGACAGCACGTCAGACTGTAAACTTTTGTTGTAAAGTCACCTGTAATGTAACCGAGTACAGTGCAAGTGTGTAAGGGTCGACGTGCTGTCGTCGTACCATTCCGGCGCTGCCTGCGCGGCAAGTTTTACTGCCCCTCTACTCTCTACCACCTTTCTAGCATCTCCTACTCCTATTTGTCACTACGCCCCGAAATGTAAAAAAATATATATTTTTTTGCATGGAAAAATAAAATGCGGTTTTACCAAAGTCTAGAACAAAAGTAGTTGGAAATCACATTTTAAAGTTGACGTGTTTCTGGAATAAAGCTATTTAAATATTGTCCTGTATTAATTCAATAAAATATGGACGGCTGCAGCAAGCGTTGAAGAAAGCTTCTTTTGGCAAAATAATTATAGAGAAGAGTATGATCCGCGCAGGGAGTGAGTAGAGTTACGTACTCGTATTAGTCAACTGTCAGTTGTCACTACTTTAGCCTTTCAATTCAATTCAAATAATTTATTTCAGACCAGTTAATATGTCCATACGATAAATAACATTCTATTATTCATTCTATTTCTATTTTTTCTGCCTTTGGATCTACGCTTTGGTCGCTATCTATGTATTATTGCCGATGGTTTTCAGTTTGTGATAGGCATTTTTCTATTAAATCACGGGTTTTCTCACTAGTGATTGGTCGGTGTAGCCAGTGAGTAAAACCGTGATTTAATAGAAAAATGTGTAGTGCTCACGAAAGTTTAAGTTTAAAAATTGTGATAGGCAGTTATAATTTCTCAAAGCCTTCATTAGCTGTCTTTCTTTCAATACCCTTTTCCTTTCTTAAAATGCTGCAAGTCGGCGATATTTTGAATAACAGCTTCAATTCAGTGAAATATAAGTGGTAATCGAGATTAGTTAACGAGGAATAGTGGGGGCGTAGTTTGCTTACCGCTTGTCTCAACAAACACTGCACAAAATACTTTCACACAGCCTTCAACGAGTGAATAAATATATTAAAAAAACTAGAATCGAATTTAAATTCCCACCTCTACGTTGACTACACTTGGTTGTATCTGAAATTGGACTAACATTGGAGCAGGAGGCCATTGCCCAACTTATATGAGGCCCAATAAACCGGCCATCTATTATTTAGATCCTTGTTGGGGCTGGAGCTCACAGCTGACGGATTTCAATCGTTTATTACCTGTGGCCAGGGCATTGTTCTTTATGGCTTAACAGCCTTGTTTTAATTTACCGTAGTGACCTAGTTTTCTTTTTTGGCATAAGGCTTGGTTTGCTGACTTGGTCGAAGCATTAAGAGATTTTTATTTCGGTATTCAGTCAGGGATTGACTTTTCATACATTGCATTTTATTGCAATAAGAATAAATTATAGTAACTATGTAGTTTATGTAAAGTTCAAAGTTCAAAATATTTATTTGCGAAAACATTACATTATTGTAGGTACGCTCCCTCCGGTCCGTAAGGACCGAATATCAAAACGCCTTGAAGTCTTTGTGCCTGAATTTAAATTTGCCTTTGTCTGATTCTATTATAGACATTGAAAACTAAAAACTCAATAAACTTTGAACTTACCTCCCGGTTTATTTTGAACGTCTATCGATGTCCACTTTTTTGCCACTTGATATGCTACCCTGTATCTAAACTGAGGCAATTAGCACTGGATTATGGCACCAATTCCACGTGCGATTCAACACGAACCAACTCTTTGACTGACCACCGGTCTCGGCCGTCACCTTGAACTCCGTTTTCACTTTTTGCACTCAAATATAAACAAATTCTCGCCTTTATTGTTCAGGGCAGTATCATGCAAATGAGTAGCGCAAACAGTAGCGTATTTATGGAAGGGTTTCCTAAAAACGCGGAGAAAAAACGGCTTGAAAGTGAAAGCCAACTGGGGGCATACTGTGCCTTAGCTTCCTCCCGGTCTATTGAGAGACCAAATATTTACATTACGGCATGCAAAAGATGTTTTTACAAGTCCCTCGGCTACCGAGCGGCTTTGTTATTGTAAAACAACAGCTTCTTTGGCTGTCTTCGGCAGCATTTGATGTGACGAACAGGGAGATATGATAATATGGTGTGAAACTCGACAACTTTACTGGAGATTGTAGTTTTTGATGAAACTGTATTGATTTAGGTACGTACTTACGTGTACCTACAGCTTTGCATCTTTTTACGGACTCATCTTTCAACGGGATAAACTGAAATTTGATCTCGTCTTTTCTTTAGATTTAACAACTTAGCTAAGCGAACAGTCAGGTGCGTATTCTTATCGTAGAAAGGAACCCTATCTTGTGTGATAGGGTTCCTTTCTGTTTATAGAAAAAAATATGTCAAGCATATTTCACAAAATTTAATAGCCTCTGTCTTTTGCCGAAGTCTCTCGAAACCTTGACATACTTAATCTTCAAGTCCACCAAACCTCTACCATAAGTGCGACATCCAATCCAAATAACTAGTGGTTCACCCCGAACTGTGAACTCGCGACCCCATATAAACTTAACTACCCCATATCTCGGCAACCCATCGACCGATTTGACTCATGTTCGAACTTAAAAATTATTTTAATTTCATTTACCCGCCTACCAATTTTCATAACGATCCGACTAAATTTACTCAAGTTGTCGTCGGACGAACATTCATACATACATTCATACATACAAACATACAAACGCCGGATTGTTCAAGTAGACTAGGAGAACTTCGCTCGCTGCGCTCGCTCGTTCAATAAATAATTTATTCCCTCCACATGTATCGAGCTAAGACAAAGAAGCTCACCCGAAGCGAGGCAACCAAAAATGTTTCGTCTGAGAAATCGGTAGCCGGCTGCGGGCTCTAAACTTTACGACGCGATGGGATGGGAAACGCCATAAACATCCAGATAAATCCGATTGGACCCAAGAAAAACAATCCTCTATGGATGGGATGGTGAACCTGCTACAGGAGAGGCCCAGTGTAGTGGGAAGTACCTAACATACCTGCCCAGGATACCTAAGTACCAGGTATATTAAAAATTTAAGGTGGCACCTTTGGTTGAACCGATTCGATTGCCATACAAAAAAAAAAAATACAAATGTGTTGAAACCGTACATAACTGTACACTGAAATCTGTCTGCATGGATTTGCCTTTTTATTTGCGCGAAATTACATTTCCTTGAAAAAATAACAATACAGTTTCAACACATTTGTGGAAATTCGTTTGCATGGCAATCAAATCCAATCGACCGAAATAAAAAATGGATTCGGTGACTTTATTTTATTTCAAAGCTACGAACATTCATGAAATTTGTAGTAGCAATGACACTCTTTCACTTTGAATCAACACATCTGAGGCATTACTCCAACGCTAAAATCCCTAATCTACAGTAGGGTCGCGTGATAATCAAGCCAGAACTCTCTCTTTCTTTCTATCTTTCTCTCTGAGAAGCTAGCTAGTGTACCGTTTTGTATAGGCTACATTATAGGTCCAAAGCTATATCTTACTATCTATCTATCTATTTTTGGCCCGCCGGCCGCAGGTTGGCTACCGTAGCACTGTGGCATTTCAATTTAGAATCGTTTGGAATTGCTCAACATGTCTGGCGGCTAGATTGCTTGTGGGATTGTTCTTTGATTCAAAATTGATTGTTTTATTTTCACTTATAGGTACTTATAGGTACGCGACAGTCGATCACGTCGTGGTCTTTTTTGGAGACTTTTACGGGTGTATAAACGCCTATGAACTCCATAGGAACACGAACGTTTAAATACCATTTAGCAAAACCATTTTTGCGGTAAAAAGGAATGTAAATCAAATTATGCGTGAATATTACTGATATTCAGCTTCTTCTTCCCTTAGTATCTCACTGTCTTTTGCCCTCCACTATTTTAAGTCTTGATTTGCTGTGAACTCGAAGCTTAGGATTTATATAGAAAGTTAACTTTCAGCAACAAAAGGTCAAGGAAAGTCAAAGCTGACTCTTCGAAACGCTACAATGTATTCCTTGTACCTCAGTGTCAATTTCAAGCCATACGGTGTCATACCGGTCCCTGCACAGACGGAGCCAGGGATCGCCGAGGCAATTAGCAGTGCACTTTGCAAATACCCTGTGCCTTTACCTACCTATAGGTAGTGCTACACACAGACCCTCGTCGCCGCGCCGCGCCGCCCGGTTGATTCTATGTAGAGACAGGAAAAGAAGATGAAAAAATTGCTTTGAATTAGTTACCTGTTTTTGTGAAAAAGGTTCTATAAACTTCTGTACGAGCTATGTAGTTTTAGGTTGCCGTATTGATGACATATGTTTATAAACAGATTTTTTGTTAAATCACTACCTCAGGTATGTAGTACGTAATTTGACATTATGGCAAAATTGGTGGAATAGGATCTTAACACGTTTTTACAGCAATAAAATTTTGATAAGGAAAGATAGGCAAAACCCAAAACAAAACAAAACTGAAAAAGACTGCAAGTAACATTTGAAAAAATTTTCAAAAAACTTTGTAAGGAGTATCTTCTTCTTCTTCTTCTTCAACCTATAGCCACCCAATGCTGAGTGTAGGTCTCTTCCATTGCACTCCATTCTTTACGGTCTTGGGCTTTCCTCATCCAGTCTTTTCCTGCCACTTTGACCAGGTAACCGATGAGTAAGGAGTATAAGCTCTACCAACTGTTCTTGTTGATATTTTGGATTCTTGGAAGGAAGACGGGCGAGAGGCAGAATGCCAATGCGCTGGTCCGATTCCCTTAAGATGCAGGGGGATCCAGCACGAATACCATCGCGCCTATGACCGTAATGAGTGGAGAACTATTAAATATGGTCACGATCCTCAGAATTGAGGGACCGATTTAGAAGAAGAATTTATGTTTCTTCGTTATTTGTAGACTCTACACTTATTGTTGGTACACACATGGCAGCTTCACATTCACAAGAAACATTGTGTCAGATTTGAGGTTTACAGAGGTCAACATGAGTCTACGAGTCTGAGAAATGCTGCGGGGTTTAAAGATAGGAATACTGCGTTTTTAGAGTATCCGAGTACTTATTCTATTGTTGAATAAAATTACCTGAAAAGTCAGACCGTAATATCAAGCTTGATCCGTGGTAAACTAGTGGTTCGCCCCGAACTACGAACTCGCGACCCCATATCTCAGCAACCCCTCGACCGATTTAGCTCATGTTTGAACTTAAAAAATCATTTATCCGCTTACCAAATTTCATGGCGATCCGACTAAATTTACTCAAGTTATCGTCGAACAAACACTCATACATACAAACATACAAACATACATACATACATACAAACGCCTGATTGTTCAAGTAGACTCGGAGAACTTCGCTCGCTTCGCTCGCTCGTTCAAATGGCATCTACTTTCTCTATTTGTTGAGTTGTCGAGATCTATGCTCCTTCGTGCTATACGTACGGTACTAGTCTAGCATAATAGAAAACTTCAAACTTTGACAGTTTGAAAATATGACTGATCCCACTACTCTAGAATTATGATATTGATCAACACATCTAGTACTTAAGACTTGTCAATTTTATTTTATTTCAAAGAATTTTCATTCAGAAAACACAGTGCCCTAGTGCAACGTCATTTAGTTTTGGTTCTAAACTCTAGGAGCAACGTATTTGAATATGATATTGCTACCCAGTTTGTTTACGGTGAATTCCATAAAGTGATCACCATAATTGACCATAACCAGCCTACGGCCACACGTAATTTCGGGCCACCAACATAAAACTTCGCCATTAAAACATTTATAATCAAAGCTAACAATTAAAATTGAATAAACATCGGAAGGGAGCCGCTTTCATCGTAAAACTCGTAACAATGATGGACTCTTGAATCCATTACTGGCTGGCTGATTTTGACCACTATCTTTTCCGTTAGGTAGGTACAGACAGCCACACGGTAGGATACCCCTTTTTGTTCGATTGGCGCCCTTATGACACGCGCGGTAAGAGCTACAAGGGGTATCCTAGACTGTCATGGCCGACCGTATGTATAGGTATTTAGTGAGGGACTTTTTGGTGGACAGTGAGTTATATTTTATTTGGTATTGTTGAGTCAACTTTGGGCGGCTCGTCTAGCATAAACGACTAATACGCATCTGTGACCCGATCTGGGTAGAGTAATACTACTAAGGCCTTTGCATCTACGTAATGAGATGATTTATACAGCGTCCAGTGGCACCTTCACTCACACTAGATAGGTGAAGAGACCACTCGGCGCTGCAGTGCCTGGGACATTGTTTTAGATGGAGTAGGCTTGCCCAGCACCTATACCATCCTGACAGCTTAGTCGATCTAGCCCACAGGAAAGACAGGTCAATACGTGTGGAGCCAACTGAGCCGCGGGTTTCCTCACGATGTTTTCCTTCACAGTTAGCGAGTGGTATTGCTACTACAAATTCACAAATGTACGTAACTTTGAAATTAAACAAAGTCATAGATACATGCCCGCACTGGGAATCGAATCATGAGCGGTGGTGGTCTAGTGGGTAGAACAGTGGACTCTGAAGCAAAAGGTAGAGCAATAGAGTAAGAAAGATTACTGGATCAGTGGAGTACCATCATCAAGACTAGTATCATCGTTCTAGCTAGAGGAAACTTGTTGCTTTTTAGCAAGAAAGTAATTTGTACATATCGATATTTGCCAACACACAGGGAAATTTTGAAATAGCCGTTTTCGTCAACTGCTACATGTGATTTCCAATTACTTTTGTTCTATGACTTTTCGAAAAGCTCGATACTTTTTTTTATTGAACGTTTCTTTTTAAATGTGTTCATTCTACAATTCCAGCGCTGCCTGCGTGGCGCGCTTTCGTGCCCCTCCACCCTCTATCACCTTTCCAGCCTCTCTGGCTCCTATTTATTGCTCAGCGAAAACTAAAAAAAAAAAAACTTTTATTGTACTTAAGGAAAAAATATATTCCGCTTTCAACAGTCTTAGAACAAAAGTAAAGTTGTTGGAAATCATATTTAGAAGTTGGGGTGTTTGAGGAAAAAAGCTATTTGAAAATTGCCCTGTATGTTCTTATTAGTTCGCGTTCAAGCGATTAATTGTTATATGGTATTATTGAATGAAAATATCACGAAAAAGATTTTCTTTGATGTTTAAAACTGGGTGTACCTACTTACATAAGTTACAACACGCTTATTAATAGGGCCCCCACATTAAATCAAGATTACAAGAAAACCACAATTATTTTTATAACTGTACGATACGGCTAAAGCATTTGTCTTGTTCATAATTAATTTAACGTAGAGAATGAGGCAAAATGGTCATTGTTTATTCATTTATTGTAATTATCACCCAGTTCAGAGTGGTACCTATTTATTTTTCTTGTGAGAAGTGCCGAAACTAAATTAGCATTACGAGTAATTATTTGATAAGGCATTTTAAGTACGTAGTAGGGTCCCTTTAGTTCCTTTAACAAAGAAATATTATATTGTGGCACTTATCGCTTCGAAAATAAGTGCGAATATTATTATTTCTTTGACTCTACCAACGCACGCCGAAGGATATCCCATGGTAGCTCTTGCCGTGCGTGACATAAGGGCGTGAATAAAAAAAATTGGGTATCCTAGCGTGTGGCCGACTGTACATACCTAGAAATATAACTATTTGCACCATTTTGCATGTGCTAAAAAACACGGTTCCTAAACCCCTGAAAATTCCTAAATGATGTTTGAAAATTGGCTATAACGACACCTATCCTAAATGCTCTACAAAACCCAACAAAACCCTACACTGACAATCACTATAGTAACCTAATGAATTGAATAGTCGAACTCAAGTACCACCACGAGTCTATTCACCTCCATTTGATACACTATCGCAATCAAAAACCTTTCGCATTATGAGCTGTGAATGCCGCTCTTAAAAAACGTGACGCTGAAATTCATATCAAAACATGTATCCCTACAGCCGCGATCATCGAGGGATTGCTCTTTAAAAAGCTCGATATAACTGGTGATCCTTTCATCATACTAAAAGCTTCACCTCTTCGGGCGACCAGAACCACCATCGTCAATAGATGTTCCGTGTTACAACAGGAAATGTTGGTGATCTCTACATTCATACAACTAGTTTGTCTGTAAAGGTCGCTAGAAAAGTCGCCAGTTGGAGGCTCCATAGGACGCTGCGCCGCGAATGCGCGCTCCGAACAAGCAAACACTGAATGCCCGCACCAACGCGACACTACGCCGCACGCCACCGCCGCGGCCGGCCGCGACCACGCGACGACAACCACTCTATAATTAATTTACTATTATTACACCAGTAAAAGTGATCATACGCGTTTATCGACTATAAATCTGTGCAGTGTTGTGTCTCTGTTCCAGTCACAGGTGAGTGTTAATTGTTTGCTGTAAACGTTTGCGGGCGCGCGAGGATTTGCTTTTTACACAAATCTGGCGGCAACCCTTTGCGTGCCGGTTCGTGTTGGCTTGTTACAATTTGACACCTTTGGACGTCTTTTGTTTCTGTTTGTTTTGATGACGACCGAGTGTGAAGTGAAGCAAACGAAAGTTTAGCCTGTTTTTGTGTTGGGTTTGTACGTTACCAATAATTTACTGCGGCTCTAAAAATGCAAACAATATTTTTTTAATGATTGAAGATATAAGTGTCCAATTGATATTATCTAGTTGCTGCAAAATCCTAAAATATATTTAAAATCTAAACAGAAAGCGTTCCAACAACACCGACAGGAAAAATCTAAGTTTTCCAACCACTCTTCTACTGCAACTTTCGAAAAGCTTTCTGAACTTTAGAGGCGTTGTAATTATATGATTTTACCTTATACGTACCTGCCATCAAAGCATAACCGCAGCTTGAAATGCGTGAAATGCGTACTTCAATAAAAAGATTCCCAACTGGATTCTACCCATATCAAGCTTTTAAGTAAAATAATAGATAGTACCTACTGGTGTCAGAATTGTGCTGCATTTCCACTTTCGTTTCTCATTTGTTACAAAAACATAAAGATACTGTCAATTGTCTTTAGAAAATAAACTAGAGGTATTTATAGTACCAAATTTTCCTGCATACCGTGAAGTGCCGACGATTCAAGATCAGAATGGTTGGCCCAAATACCCTAACGAAATTGAAGGGTTCACCGAAAAGCTTCAGATATAGAGGTTTCTACAAAAAAACATCCGCCGAAAGCGCTCTTTGTTGATGGTTTGTTTTCAGAAACCATAATGGGCATTGATCAGTGAGGCATCGATTGTCGTAAATTGAAAACCATTTCGAGGCATAGGCAGGGGATTAAATAAGTAAAATTAAAACGGATTATTAATATTTCCGCCAAAAATGTTTACTTCATTTTTCTTTCGATGACGTCATCATAGCCTCTAATGTGGTAGTTCCATTGCCTACAAATAGGTATTTAAAAAAATACATTCGTCAACAACAACTGTCAAAAGTGTCAATTTCTTGTTGACTTGACACTGACATTTGTCAAACGTCTACATATTTTTATTTTTTAAGAGCATGAATGAATGCAATGAACTTAGTACATAATGCCTATGGTGACGTCATACACAAAACTTTTAAAATTTTTAAATAATTAATAAAAAAATATTTACATGAACAATTAAGAAAATATTCAAATTAGTTTCTTATATTTGTCTATATTTTCGATTTATAGAATAAAAAATATTATTTGACGATGCCCATTCACCGAACGACGCTTCACATCGTAGGGCATAGAGCCGTCGGGTCTATGTTACTGGTTGGGAAAGGAAGTTACCGTTTCCAGAAGGTTTCTTCGATTTTTCCCTGAATTTTCCAATAACATAGGCCAAATAATTTATGCTTGAGGCTTTGTATCAATAAGCGATTTGTTGCTGTACGTGTTAATAGGTTCAGCAATAACGAGGCAGGAAATAATAAAAAAAAAACACAGTTTTTCAACTTTGTAGTTAAACGGAGCAATTTTTGTTTCACGTCACGATAATAAAAAGCATTATTTTCATTATTCTAAACAACAGAAAAACAATGATGCCGCCGATAAGGATTTGCTCGAAAAAGCAGTGGTAAGTAGTTCATCAAAACAAGTCATGAAACAAAAAAGCTCAGTTTAACAACAAAATTGAAAAAAAAACAGCAAATAATTTAAAATTCCCGCTAATATTGTTAGGACAAATAATGATCACGATCTATTCTACTTCGTGAACACGTAGCGTAGGACAGTTCTTTGCCAGCTGCCCCTCTACCCTTGACGCATTTTTTTCAATAGGTATGGCGGAATTTACAAATTTCACGAATTAAGACTCATTTTATATTGGTATTGTACAAAATAGTAACCTTTGAATAAACATTATGAAGTAGTATATAAAATGAAAGGCTGA
Source organism: Zelleria hepariella (assembly GCA_949319315.1). Taxonomy (NCBI): domain Eukaryota; kingdom Metazoa; phylum Arthropoda; class Insecta; order Lepidoptera; family Yponomeutidae; genus Zelleria; species Zelleria hepariella. The sequence continues at coordinate 10,482,566 of OX439388.1, forward strand.
CTCTGCGAATTAAAAGAGAAACTAATTTTCAAACTTTGTTAATATGAACGCAATGGCAATGGCGGGTTACCCTTAACCCCCCTCGACGGAGGCAACCCGAATTGAATTGCTGGAAATGGGTGGAAGGAAGGCTAAGAATAGAAAACATGTAGCGTGCTCAGTAGACGCCTTGCTACAGAAAAGTCATATCCAAAGGTCACTGGGCACATTTTGTGTGGAAATCATACCCACGAATATGTACACCCACGTACAGAAATAAAATAGGGTATATAGATACTTGTCTCTACTTTACGATACTATGGGTCGCATTTTTGTGGGCGATAAAATAACATATTTTTTTGCATGAAAAAAATATTGATATCGAAGTCATTTTACGCATCAATACAAATAACTTTTAATAACTAATGTTGTAACGTAAAAAAATATATCTTATCAGTTGTTCGGTACCTACTTCAATCTGATGACTATAGGCTACGCACAAAAAAAGTGACTATTTGTCAGAGAGGTCTACCGTTATAATACAAGTTACTTAGGTATAAAGAGGAGTTGAAGAACCCTATTTAACATAACAGGACCTTTATTACAATACCCTGTATTATCCATATACCTACCTTCTTTCCATATTGTGTAGGTACATATAATTGTTATCTACCCATGTTATTGGCCGACGATGATCATACGTTTCTACACCTATATTCATCGTTTTACACGTATTTTAACCAGCGGTTAGATCCCCAATCTCCAGTCACATAAAACCCAACGAATCAAGAGACCAGTTCAAACAAACAATAAAACTACAAACCGTAGAACCAACTCGTTTGGTAGCTCAACATAATTGACCTCAACTCCGGAGTTGAGTTAAATTACTTTATATCTCACAGGTCGGGTTAAAAAAGGATTAATCGTAGGTACCTAACAAAAAGTCAACAACGATGCTGCTTGTACCACGCACATTTGGTGTATTTTAAATAGCAAATTTTATGGATGCTCAATGGTTGAAGTGATAACCTACTTAGAATAAACTATTGTAGATTTGATTACAAAGTTAAAATCTATTAGCTACTCCATACGCTGATAAGCATTTTGAGATCTTAGCGTTGGCCTATAAGGTAGAAGACCCCTCTACAATTTGACAGCACCTTTTCATAGCAGGCTGTATTAGACTTATAGTCACCTTAAAGTGGTCTCGTAATGGTCTTATAGTCTTCGTCTTATGGTGGGTAAACCTGTCGTCAAAAGGAGACGTGATTAACTTTCGGGTATTGTAAAAACGTTAAGTGGCCTATTCTTCTTATTTAGTTTGCCCAAACAACCACCATCGTTGCAATCATGATTTTGGTATACCTCGGGTAACCCCTAGAGACAGGAAAAATGTTCTTGAGGTTAGGTATTTTATTTTGTAGCTTTAAACATTATTATCTATCCTCTATGTTTGTATTATAGTATTTATATGAATCAAAGTAAGATAGGCGTTTTGGCAATGTTAAATTAGTAGGTCTTTATAGTGAACTGGTAGGTAGAGTCACTGATGATGCCATTGTGTTGAGATTGCCCTCTCATTCTTTAATCCACTCCTTGGGTGTCTAGTTTTATTCTGGCTAGTATAAATAGCTATAAAGTGCGTGTCTCTCAATTTAATTGGGCTGATGGTTCATTCCTTTTTGGTTCATCTATCTATACTTATAATAAAACTCTAGCGAAGTCAATTTTGTACATTGAATATTTTTAGAAAAAAACTAGCAGGGGTTACTAAGTAAACTATACTGAATCCAAAAATGCAAAAAAAACGGTTTATGTCTGTCTGTCTGTCTGTCTGTCTGTCTGTCTGTCTGTCTGTATGAACACGATAAACGCGAACACCGCTGAATAGTTTTCAACCAAACTTAACATGGTCGTAACTCATGTTTCTGGGAGTAACTTAGGCTATCCGATGTTTAGAATACATTGCGGGTTGCAATTTTAACTTCGTTTTTTGTAAGAAATATTCATAATTTGGATATGGCTTCTTGAGAAGGTATGTTAAGAACGTGATACTGAACATATTGCTGCAAAAAAAATTTAAAAGTCCGACTTTGAACCACATTCTCTCGAAAACCTACATTGCGGGTTGCAATTTTAACTTGATTTTTTGTAAGAAATATCCATAATTTTGATATGGCTTCTTAAGAAGGTATGTTAAGAACGTGATACTGAACATATTTCTGAAAAAAAAAAAAATTTATTCCGACTTTATTATCTCGGAAACCGTTGATTTCCCAGGCATAGTTCCTTGGGCAAAAATGTTCCTTATGATGAGGACTATACGTATACGTACGTATACGTGGTCTCCCGGTTTGTTGGCGGTCTTTTATTTATTTATTTATGTATTTTAACACTCTGTAAATAGCACGCTACGACTTTTGGCATTTGGGGCGCATATTGTAAATGAAAAATCGGCATTTGTTTTTATTTTATTTTGGCGGAAAATGTTAGTTCTACAAGCGTAGCATAAGGCCGGGTTAGAGTGTATCTATGGGTTTAAAATAATAGGTATCTCTCTCTTTTGTTTGACGTAGAGCGGGATGGACAGAGCCATAGATACGCTCTAACCCAGCCTTATGATGCTTGCTGGAGGGAATTGTGAGTGGTTTTCGGTGGAGGTCGGACAAAGTTTATCGATGTTAGAAATGTAGTACTGTTGCGTCGCGGTCGAAATGTTCTGGATTTGAACCCACGCGAGGTTGAAATTTTTTTTGTGCCTTTTTTAAAATATTTACTCTACTGAGCCCAACTTGATATTAAAAAAATATATTTTGTTTGCCGTAGAGCGGGATAGACAGAGTTATTTGCGGTAGATACGCTCTAACCCAACCTTATACTTTGCTTGCTGGCTTAGCATGAGAATGGGTAAGACCTTATCTATGGGCTTATAACTTTATCTATCCCACTCTACGTCGAGGGAGATACATAATAAAGCCCCATACTTCCCAGGCAATTCTTATGCTAAGCTTCCTGGTATCTTACACGGGCGATACCTAATCTAAACAAAACATATTTTATCATAAATTTATTGTTTAGATTAGGGCACACACACACACACACACAGACAGACACACCCTCATAAACACATAAACAGACACACACACAAAGCTATCAAACTTATGACACCCCTCTTTGTTGGTCGGGGGTTAAAAAAAACCTTCCTTTTGAGTTTTCCTCCACAGTCGAATTTAAATTAAATGTCACATGTGTAAAAACGCATACGAAGTCGCGGGCACAGCTAGTCTTCATTAAATTTCAGTGTGATGTCGGTGACGATGCGCCACAGCGGTCATATTTACAGCCAGCTCTTTTACAGCCTCATACCTATTTTATAGAAAAGCCTCTCCATATTAACCTTTCTTTCTTCCTGCGATTACGTTTTCATAAATGTATCGTGCGTAACTCGTGACGTAACAATAATTGTTGGTCTTTCTAACACCTTTCCTACCGTCGATCGTACTTTGGGTACTATTGACTTTTTGGCTACATTTGAAAAAGAAAATTACTTTTTCTTTTACTACTCAACAATATACAGGGTATTTTTTAAATATCTTTATTCATTAAACACGTCAACTTCTAAATGTGTTTTCCAATAACTTTTGTTCCACGACTTTTTGAAGAGCTCGAAACTTTTAACCTATTTATCAAGAACGTTCTTATTCTTTTAAAGTTTGCATTTGTACGAGTACCATTTCAGCGCTGCCTGCGCTGTGCGCTTTTATGTCCCTCTACTCTCTACCATGTTTCCTACCACTCCTGCTCCCATGTATTACTTCGCAACGCAAATGGTGCAAAAATACTTGTTTTTTGTCAACAAAAATAAAATTGCGCTTTTTCCAAGTAGAAGTGCAGTAGAATAAAAGTTGTTGGAAATCACATTTAGAAGTGGAAGTGCTTTAGGAATAAATATATTTAAAAATTGCCTTGTAGTTCCTTCAAACCTTCAAGATTATTGTCTCAATTCTCACGAACAAAATTGTTCAAACATCAGCGCCATCAGCGAGGAACAGCCCGGGAGCACGTGGATGAATCGACGCCATTACAAATATGGTCGCCGTTGTTCAGACGCGAATCGTGAGCTGAAAGCACTCGCGCGTAGCTAAGCTTCTAGTGAGTGACATTGCCTCATCATACCGAATGATGAGTTATGATTTTCGAGTCATCAAACTGATGGACGTCGAGTTCACTAAATTGATACACCACAACTACAAGGCATTCTAACGAGGCTAACCTCCGTGGGCATACTGGCCAATTAGGCTGTTGAAATCAAAATTGGAAGGCGATCAACGAGCGCAGTCTTTGAGGAAAAATCGATAGTCTACTAATGTTAGGTAGGGGCCGAAATGGTCAAGAGTAAAACGAAAATATAGAAATTGAAGAAAATACAGTATCTTATATTTAGATAGAGTTAGGCTCTACAGTATGTACGGTCGGCCACACAGATGCCCCATGGCAGCTCTTACCGCGCGCGGCTTATGGGCGCCAATCGAACAAAAAGGGGTATCCTAGCGTATGGCCTGCTGTACATAATTTTGTTCGTCTTGTTTTAAAAAACCACAATACTAAAAAGAAAAAAATATCTAGGGATAGGTAACAAAGCAAGGTTTTATTTGCGTGTTAGAAAGGAACGATTATTAGCTACTCGTATACTTAGGTACGGTCGGCCACAATCTCAGATACCCCATGGCAGCTCTTATCGCACGCGGCATAAGGGCGCCAATCGAACAAAAAGGGGTATCTGTGGCCGACTGTACAACAAATGAAGTTAAGTTCCCGCTAGAAACCCAAGTGATTGTTAACGCACATTGTAGGTAATGAACACCATTGATGAGTGACGCTTCAATCAACATGTTGATGACCATGAGGCACGAAGCAGTTAAGCAACGGCCGGCTAAGCATGAGGAACATTACACAAGAAGCTGTTAAGTGCCGGCCGGCGTAGCATGAACTCATAAGGTTGTGCCTGTCTCGCTTGAATTTTTGATATCGAGACCCCTCGTTCTAGCGATATCTTGAAATGAATCTTAAAAGTCTATCTAAGTATTTACATGTCAAAAAAGTGGTATATCTACTGGTTGACGTTGGGTCCAAAACTTACCTATATCTAATTTGACATTATTTTCACGAACATAGATTAATTATTTAAAGAAAACGTAAATTTTGTGGATGGACCCATCAGGCAGCCAAATTACATAATTAATTAGTACGATGATTCGTATTTGAATCTGAAATGTAATCCTATAATTGTGTTGTGGTTACAGCTAATAAAAATGCATTGAAAGCATAGGTAAACCTACTAAATAACGGTATGATTACAGAGCTATGCTTATTGATGTTAGAACACGGGCTGAAAAACGAAACTTTCTATACAATACTTCGCGCTTTTACATCTTAAAAAAACATAGTTCTTTTTATGGAATGTTTTATTTAATCAAGCGGGGCAATAAAACGCACTTAGGTAATTACATGGATGTAGTAAGTGTAAATGTGTGGTTGCACGATGTTATTTCAGAAAAGAATCGGTATTTAAACGAGTGAAACGGCCGGTTCTAATCAATATCCAATCAGTGTCGGGCAGTAAAGTTAACTAAGCGGGAAATTAACTGAGCTGCGCGAGCGCATGGGCCGCGTATCTTACGCTGCGCTGGATCGCCGAACCCCGTTTTACGCCAATAGCCTTTTTTTGTAATTGTACCTACTTTTAACAATCTATATGGTAAATACCTAATCTTAACTCATTGGTGATCCCCTCAAATCTGCAGTTCTGACATGCATGACTGAAGAAGAGGTCTCGGCCCACCCACGTTATTTAGAGAATCATTTAGTCATTTCATGAGATAGAAAAGAGGTTTTGGCATGAAAAGTTTTTAGAAAATACTGGCCTTGATTTGGGTACACTACGAAAAAAATAAGTAGTTTTTTTATTTTTATAAACCAATTTTTTGTTAGGTCGTACCTAAAGATTAGTTGAGTAAAGAGGTGAAGTAAATCAAAAGTTACTTAATTTTTATAACGTAAACTTTCGTAACGCTGCGCATCAAATAGGCACTGTAGAGCAAAAGCGAGATAGATCACCAGAGGTGAAAATCATTCAGAGTTATGAACTGTATTAATTAAGTAGGTATAACTATACGTAATAAGCCTTTCCTATATTTTTCTCTTTAATTTTCTTTTATCGTTAGAATCAGGATGTGGTTACATGATTAGATACATCCAAGTTCTTCAGCCAACATTTTTTTCAAAAATGTATGCATGAAGTTTTAGTAAAATCCTTAATCTGATGAATGAAACTTTCGAATAACCATTGAAACAACGGAAAAACTCACGAGAAAAAAAAAGTCTGCGCGGACGAAGTCGCGGGCAAAAGCTAGTTTAGGTAGGTATAAGTAGGTATTATTTTCAACAAATGAAAATTAATTCCTTCCTACCTAGGTAGGCAGGTATCTACTTAGGTAGGTGGGTTCTGGCGTTCAGATTTTCTCACGATGCTTTACATCTTTTGAAAGTAAATAAAAATTGTAGAGTCAACTTGAAACAAAACTTTACGCCCTCCAATCCAATGGCAACCATCAATGAACATACAACCCCATAAACACTAGCTTTTAAAGTGGTTATAGGCCTATATTTCTCATAAACTGTTACAAATGGACAGTAAAATGGTATGAAATGGCGCTTTGCTGTTAATGTAGCACCATAACATTGCTGAGGCGGGACATTTTTGCTTTTTAATCCACGACCCAAAAGGAGGGTATTATACATTGCACCGCTATCGTGTGTGTGTGTGTCTGTCTGTCTGTGCGTCTGTCTGAGGCACCGTAGCTCTTAAACGGCTGAACTGATTTGGATGCTGTTTTTTTTTATATTTGAATGCAGGTTTTCTAGCAAGTGTTCTTAGATATAGGTACAGTCGACCACAGGCTAGGATACCCCATACGGTTTCACGGCCCAATCCTCAGCCCCCTTGCACCCAGATGTAACTTCAGTCCCGCTGTCGCACTTGGCGATGAGTCATGTATGAAAGTGTGTTCCCGACGCTCAGAATATTAAAACTCATGCAACTAAAAACTGATGTAATGATAATATCATAATTATGGTTTAATTGGGATCTCGTTATCAAATAAAGTAAGGAATAGGTTTGAGATTTTATAGGTGATTGTAACTTTTGACTAAAAGGCTTCTTTTTTTTCATTGTTTGTATTTAGAATTTATATCTAGTTGCTATCAATGGACCACACAGCTGTTCTATCATCGGACCGGCCCAATCATAGCAACTTTTTAGTGTCGTAAACAATTTGCGTTTAATAAATTGTCCAGCACTTTACGTCCTAATTATTGTTGGTTTGTGTTACATTTCTTTAGTACTTTGTAAATTATGTTCGTAGTTTAAAACATTTTCATGTTGGTTGTGGTTAATTAATTGGTTGCTATGGTTGGACCACTGGCACATAATGCTCTAAGTCCATTGATAGCAACCTTGTGGTCCAATTAAAGCAATGATGGTCCAAAGAAGGCGCCAACCAAATAAATAGATTTTTTCGTTTATAACGTAAACTGTTACCTCAATGCGCTCCTAACTAAGGTTGATGTTAATATAGTTGATGAGTAATAGAAATTATATAGTGGTTTCTTTTCAACTCGTAAAGTATGGGTTACACGAGATCAGAAAGTTATGTGGTCCAATCATCGCAACCTTCCCCTAAAATACTTTGTTAGGTAAATACCTAATGCTTAATTATCATACAAAAATATAAATCCACTTAGGTATCAAAATACTAACAGATTTTCCAGAAAGAAAATTTTCACCACAATAACATTAATTTATCTACAGCACTAGCATCATTCGAATCATACATTCACGTCGTCCCATCACTACACGGACCCGACCTTTTTTTTCAACCAAAAAAGTGCCACCATGTTCGTTCCGCTGCCCAACTTCCAAGCAAGCTCCTCCCAAAATTCTACAGTAGCAAAGATGGCAGCCAATAGGGGCGGGGTCCGCGTTGACTGGCCCGTAAGAGCCACTGGAAGGTAGGCGGCGCTTAACTTGGCCCACCGCCCGACAACATGTCTGTCCGCTTCGGTAATATTCGGCAACTGTCTGTTAACTTCGGTAGTGTTCGGAGGTTCTCGGGATCACTCGTGTAAATTCGACCGCTTATTCTTGCTACGAATTTTTTTGGAACTGTTGTTTGTGCTTGTGTGCGTGTGGTTCTTCGTTGTGTGTATGGATTGCTCTAAGATTATGGAAAGATGCTATGACTGAAATTCAGACGTGGATAATAAATATTATCAAGTAAGTTATATGAATTTGATAAAATAAGAAATAATTTAGTGAACAAGGTTTAAAAAAAAATAATCGTAGCTCAAAAAAAAATGCTTTTAGACTGTTGTAGCCACACATTTCGGGTGTAGATAATGCGATCACAACTTTTTAAATTACAGATAAAAATAATTTAACTTAAAATTAAGATAAGATAAAAGATAAAAAGGTTTTAAAACTTAAACTTTCGTAAGCACTGCACATTTTTATATCGCTTAAAGCGATATAGATAAAAAGGTGTTTAACATTTAAGTAACCAGAAATAATTATTTGTTATGAATCTGTGAATGAAAAAACAGAATACAGAAATGAACTGTTATGAATACAGAAAAGAAAACTGTTCACAGCGCACCCTACACTTTTTACCCAAAACTGCAGATTAAAGCTCCATGGTACTAAACAAAAGCTCTTCTCTGCAGTCCGGCTCTCCATGCTACTCTACAAGTCTTTCGTTCATTGTAGTTCAGCGTCTCAACAACAGATGTCACTACTTTAGTAATAGTAGAGTCCACGTAGAGTCAATTTGATGTTTCAATATTTAAGAACCAGATGGCGCTACGATGGTTGAAAAACTGCTTTTTCATTTAGTACCTACTGGAAAATTGGGAAAAAGTTGCCTGCTCATGAAAAACCCCACGATGTAAAATAATAATATTATCATAGATTTATATAAGCTTGATCCTGCGATTTTTTTTTAATCTTTTCTACTTTCATTTAAGGCTCCGTATAAGGCTAACTAGCGCCACCAATGTTAAAAAAATCATATCTTCCTTTAGAAGAAGTTTCTGAAAAAATCCTAAGATGAGCCTATGCGCCATGCTTTTCTAGATTTTTAAGTGTAGATACCCTCTTCGAAATTTACTTTTAAGCTAAAAAATTTTCGATAACCGCCAAAAGCGGCCGTTTTTGGCGGTTATCGAAATTTTTTTAGCTTAAGACTAGAAATTGAGTTGGGTACCTACACTTAAAAATCTAGAAAAGCATGGCGCATGAGCTCATCTTAGGATTTTTTCAGAAACTTCTTCTGAAGGAAGATATGATTTTTTCAAAATTGGTGGCGCTAGTTAGCCTTATACGGAGCCTTAAGACGAAATAAGACCCACAGTTGTGGTCACTCATATTGGCGGCGCTAGTTAGGGTCGCCAATGAAAAAAAAAAGTTTTCTTTTTTTGTTCAAAAACGCTCCTGCGATTTCTCGACGCTAGTAGTGCGTCGTATTTCGTCTTAGTACAAAAAAAAAACAGATTTCGGAGAAAAAAATCCATCGCCATTAGAGAAATAAAAAAAATCCCGAGTTTATTCCATTTTCCTAATTATTGTCTGCCAATGTTGGCCCAAAAACACGGACCGAATCTTTCATTCAGTGTCATAGTTTTCTTCTTATTAAAAAAGGCTAGTGCTGTTATTGTGAGATTTTATTTAAATTTGAATTTAGGTAAATACCTAAGTAGGTACTTCTGAAAAAAAAATACATGCTTACTTAAAAAAAAAAAAAACTTTTACAAAAAAGAAATAAAGATTTTTATTAATAGGATCAAATAATCTTATTCTTAGAATTTTGGAAACTCTACAAGTTAAGCAGATACCTACTATATCTAACTAGGTATTTGTGTGCTCAAAATCTAAACTTACCTACTACCTATCAATTTTTAGCCAATAAATAGCATGTCAGACTTCTAAGTATTTATGGGTAGGTAGGTATTCAAGACAGCAACTTTCCATTTGCATTTCAACCAACATTCAAAACAACCACCCATCTCATAAGCCACCCTTTAAGATTTCATTCCATTAAGCTTGCGGGGATTCTCACAAAGATCCGGGCCGGCGTCTACTCTGTCGCGCATTACAATTTTAATTTGCTGGATCACCAGGAGGTGCCATAACGAGATTTATAGCTCGATAGACATATTTTTACTGCTTTATGCAGGTAGATCAGCTGGCTTAGCTCAAGTATAGGATACCACCTGCCTACCTTTAAAGGGCTGTATCTTTAAACCCATATTAGATAGCCAGTTAAAATTTTCACAGAATATGTGTTATTTTAGAGAATACAACAAATAAAAAAAAATAGTTTTTTATACATTTTGCTCTATCGCAAAAACGGAAATACACACAAGCATAAACATAGTAAAAATCTGGTAATACGGACCCTCGGTGCGTGAGTTCAACTCGTTTTTTTATTATTTGTAGTTATACCTACTAAAAATAAGCCCTATAATCATACCAAGTTTGATGTTTGTGTGTATTTCCGTTTTTGCGATAGAGCAAAAAGTACAAATAACTAGTTTGTTTTATGGGAACCCCCCTTCCCCCTTATCTTGTATTACTATATATTTTTTTATATTTGTTAGGTAAGCTCTCATAATAACACACAATCCGTGAAAATTTAAACAGACAGTGCAGGCAGGGTAGGTAATAGGGTCCCGTTTGGCACCCTTCGAGAACGGAACCCTAAAAAAGGCTATGTAGGTACGAATTCAGCACTGAGAGTCAGTACAACCAGATCTTTATAAAAAATTGGCGGCACGGAACTCTTAGTGCACGAGTCCGACTTGCACATGGCCAGTTTTTTATTATTTTGTTTCTACTTTGGTCTTATGCACTAACTCGTTTTTCTTATTTTCCATGTTAGTACACCATACAGACAGAGAAAGCCCAATTTTCAGTTTTTTTAATTTTGTAACTAAACTGGGATATTAATATTTTTTTTTCACGACGGTAAAAAAGTTTTGTTTTTCATTAGTTGTTCTAAACCACAGAACAATAACAATTAACCTGATTAGTTTTTTTTTGCTTGAAAAACCAGTGGTACTGCCCAAAAAAACTAGTAGTTTGAGGAAATCTCTCTAACAATGTGAAACCAAAATGGCTGGGCAATAAAAATTGCTCAATTTGGCTACAAATTTGAAAAAAACGGAAAATTGTGCATTTCCCGGCAAGCTACTTTCATTGAACCTTAAGAACTTTTATTTTAAAAGTCGGTAAAGTCGCCATCTCGTAATCATAATTACTTACATAAAACCCAATTTCACAAAAGGAAAAAAGCACAACGTACAAACTTTTATACAAGGTGTTACAAAAGTACCTAACTCTTTTTAGAGGGTAATAGCACCCGGTGATAGGGATCACAACCTAATTTTTTTTTTGCTCTATGACGTTCCGTTAATTTTTAAATTAATAAAATGTGAACGATGTGGCGCGAGATAAGTATTTTTTAAATATTGTTTTCATTGACTTTCACAATGTTTTAACAACTCAAAGCTATGTTAATGCACCTACACGGACAAACATATTTTTAAATTTGAGCTAATAACAAAAACAAAAAAGTTATGAAAAATTTTATATTTTTTTTCAGTTTTGACATCCTGTTGACCAGTAGGTTACACCCTGTAAAAAGAGTTAGGTACTTTTGTAACACCTTGTAGATATGGGATTTTACAGCATGGCGCCAATCCAACATGCAACCTGGATGCCGAGTAGGCCCCTTGGAAAGCTGGCCAGCGCCATTTTGTGCCGTCCCGAATAGATTACCTACCAGGGAGGAAAGGGGGAGGCCCGAAGTGTATTGATCGTCGGCCATCTTTAATTTAGCGCATGCGCGATGGGGAAGCGCGTCTTTACTGACGCCTTCTGCAGATGGCGCTGCGTGATCTAATCTAGGGGTTCCAATAAGAATGGAGTCTAGTCTTTCGAAGTTCGACCAATCAGGGTTAAAATAACCTTAGCCATGTTTTCTGCTATTTACGTTGGTCTAGCTGTGAGCTTTTCTATCAGAAACCGCATTTTCAGCATTACTTTACCTATTTTCTTAGAGCTTTCTAAATTTTACCAGCTAAATAAATCTTAATCTTATCGTTTCTTTTGTTCAAATTGTAACAATAGAATAGGTATATCTGAATGACTTTTTTATGAAAAAACATACCTATATCGTAGATATATCTACCTACCTACCTCCTTATTTTTGAGCTTCATAGCAAGAATATTATATATGCCAAGCTAATGCCAAGCACGAGGTTTAGCTGGTAAATTTTTACCGACGGCAAACTCGCAGTGAAAATAATTTATAGAGTGTTGACTCTACATATTATTCCAACTCTACCGAGTGAATTTTTGTCACTGAGAAACGGGAAATTGTGTAACCACCTAACTCTTTACTTGAGATCCTGAATAGGTAACCTTTGTTGCCTTAGTACTTTTGAAAAGGTGCAGTAAATATCCCATTAATTTAGGTATGCTTTGTAAGGCAATCTGGACATAGAAGGGCAATCTGGTTGGCGTGAAAAGGAAGTCATGTCTTTACCAGTCACTAACCACCAGCCCACAAGGAAACTGTGACCGAATAGAAAGATGGTATGCATCGAGGTTATTTAGTCTAGGTACCTTATGGCCTGGAAGGGAATATCTATCCAATCACTAAACCAACCTGCAACCTGCTTTTAGCTACACCAACCTTCCCTAGGCAGCTATAGGTATCACGTACCCACGACGTCGTCTCTCCCAGTACGGAGTCACGTGCTAGCTGTAATAAAACACAACGGCAAGGAACCACTTCAAAAGAGCGCTTCTATCTCGGAGCAGATATTCTTTTTACTTTTTATGTGCCCCCTCTGGCCCCGAACTGCCGCCCCCCTGCTTGGAGACGTGACTCAAGTTCTGCTGAAGTTTTTTTGTTGTAAACTCGTTGGAATTCAGGGATAGAATAGGTATATTTTTCCATTTACCTGCCAGAATTTAAGTTCCGTAGCCCCCGACGCAAAAAGAGGGATTTTATATGTAAGTTTGACTGCTATGTGTGTGTCTATCTGTGAGTCTGTCTGTGGCACCGTAGGTCTTAAATCGGTGAACCGATTTGGACGCGATTTTATTTTTAGATAAAAGTAGGTTTCTAGCAATGGTTTTTAGACATGTTTTATCAAAATCGAACCAGCCGTTTATGAGATATTCTTAATTTGAAATTAAAGGGAGTTTTTTTTATTTTGTATTTTACATTAGAAACTTACCTAACATGCTTACGTAGGTACTCTCATCCTCGTAGTCCTGAAAGTGAAAGGATTTTTTTTTCATGATACTTACTTTCATTCTCATATGCCTGAAAGCGTAGAAGTTGTTGGCAGGCCCATATAACCTAAGTTACTACCCATGTCAAGTATTCTAAGTATTCCGTTCCAACATCCTCTTATTTTGGCCTTTTGAATTCCTCCTCATTTCATTTCCGTAGGAGTGAAATAACTTCATATTAAGGTCCTGTGCGTGAATAACCGTGCTTTTATGATTTTTCAATAAGTAAGTACTTACCTAATATAAGTACGTTGTATCAGCGTTACCAGATTGGGTATTTTTCTCGCAATTCTGGGTAAAAATTTGGCTCCTGGAGAAAATTTGGAGAAAAGAAATCTTTGGAGAAATGTTTGGAGAAAAAGAAAACACAGTGGAGAGTTTTGGGTACTTAATTTTTAAAATAGTTTTGGGTAGAAATGACGTCATAGATGAAGAGGATAATAATATGGTTGTCATGAATATATTAAATTTATTTGAATAAACTTTCTTTATACGATTTAGTTTGTTTTATGTCAATACCATAGACAAAAAGTTTAGTTAAACTACAGTGAATGCCATTTGTTTGTAGTTTTACTGGTAGAACCATTGTAAACATTGTCTTTAATACTACCAGGCGAAATATGCCTTAGAATGAGGGAAAAAACGTTCCTTTGGGTAAAACCATGGAAAATAGTATCGTTTTGGAGAAAAAATTATTTAAATTTGGGGAGAAACAGAAAAACGCATCTGGCAACCCTGCGTTGTATATACTTTGGTATCTAGGTATCCCTATGACAGTGTCTAAGGATCAAAAACGGGAAATGGTAGAGTCTACTGGTGAAATGGAACTACCTTGGTTCAGAAGCTTTTAAAAATTTGTATAAAAGATTCCTCACTCTAAGCCATGCCAGGGGGGTTACCTAACCCTTGACGCTATTGCGATCAAATTAAAAAAAAAAAATTCTCTTTGTATTCGCATAGTAATGCTTTGATTTTAAATACTTTGTTATGTTTATTCAATAAAAACACAATATGTGTCTTAATTTGTGAAATATTAAATTTTGTGAATTGCGCCATATTGCAGCCGTACTGAAAAAATGCGTCAAGGGTAGAGGGGCTGATAATAATTAATGACACAATATGGGAAATTTTCGCGAGTTTTCAAAAGCGTCAGATCTGTATTTCCTTTCTAAGTGTGAAAAGAACTAAAAGATGACGTCCTTCCTCATCTTGCATTAACTGTGTCACGATAAATCTCGTCGAATTCTCATTTTATTTATTAAGTGTTTTATGGCCCGGCCCGACGGGATCATGGTCCGCCATTACCGCGGCCGCATTATTGCACAGCCTGTAATTTTAATGGCTTTTCGTCGTGAGGAAACCTGCAAGGTTGCTATAATCAGTCTTACCATATAATTAACATGATTGAAGAAGTATACGCGGCCAAGCGGAAGAACTCGATAGACCGAAGATATCCACTCCACACTCGATACCATGGTACCCTATACTTAGCCGCTAATAGGAACAACTGCCGAGGCATCGTAAGAGAAAGAATGCTCCACAGATGAATGACCATAACATTCAGTAATGACTACATACATACCCATGCGATGAGAAGTTATAGGTATTTGCATCGAAAACACTCGCTTACACAATTATTATTAGTAAAGATAATTACTTACTAAAGAGTTTTTTTTAAAAGCTTGTTTCTTTGATTGAGGATGATTTGTATGTTATTGTGCCTTAGATTATGATTATTCTAAGGATTGTTTATATTATATTGTGAATTTGTAGTAGCAATACCACTCGCTAACTGTGAAGGAAATCATCGTGAGGAAACCCGCGGCTCAGTTGGCTCCACACGTATTGACCTGTCTTTCCTGTGGGCTAGGTCGACTAAGCTGTCAGGATGGTATAGGTGCTGGGCAAGCCTACTCCATCTAAAACAATGGCCCAGGCACTGCAGCGCCGAGTGGTCTCTTCACCCATCTAGTGTGAGTGAAGGTGCCACTGGATGCTGTATAAATCATCTCATTACGTAGATGCAAAGGCCTTAATTTTTTATATTACAGGGCAACTTTAAAAAAACCTGAAATTTTAAATTATTAATTTCTACGACTTTTCGAAAAGCTCGATACTATTTATTTATTGAACGTTTCTTATTCTTTTAAAGTGTCATTAACTTAATTTTGATGTTTCAACTGATCCCGGGATCGGTGGAGACAACTCGGCGGGATCCGCGGAGACATCCATCTGATCCCGGGATCGGTGGATACAACTCCTGGATTTCTACCTTTCCAGCGCTGCCTGCGCGGGCGCTTTCGTGCCTCTCCACTCTCTATCACATTTCCGGCCGCTCCTGCTCCTATATGTTGCACTGCGCAAAATACAAACGCGTTTTCACCAAAGTCGTAGAACCAAAGTTGTTGGAACTCACACTTAGAAGTTGGGATATTTGAGGAAAAAAGCTATTTAAAAATTGGCCTGTAGAGATAACCACAGAAAACAAACGTGTGATCGCTGAAATAAAATAACACAATAATAGGTCAGACTCGGTTATTTATCACCTAGTTGAGTGGTTGAATACCTTCTAACGAACCACTTTAAATGCCCTATACATGCTGAGAAAAACCACTATAACTTAATATAGTTACGCCCATTTTCCCTGAAAGCAAACAGAAGTACTTATCAAAAATATGTTTCATAGTACCATTCCTAAACATAATTTTAGCAACGAAAAGAAGGAAAATACTTCCCCCCCCCCTTTTTCATGCGCAATTATTCTACCAATACTTCTTGATTTTGTACCTCTTTACAGGAGGCACTTTTTTTAACTCTGGCCATATATTATCGAAAAATATTATACCTTTTGGTCAGAATAAGAATAAACGCGTTTTTTTCTCAAACAAAAATCTGGCTGTCGTGGCCAGTATTTTCCGGATGACATTTTATGCCAAACCTCTTTCCTTATCCATAAGTTGATGAAGTACCTACGCTTTTTTGTAACTCGTATAGGTAAATCCCGGCCAGTAACTAAAAAGACCTCAACATATTGCGGGTTATATTGGCAACGATTTCAACTTTTTTTTTTACAAAAGCCATTATTAAAAAATAATTTCGAAAATAATCAGCGCTATTTGACGGGTCTTTTTAGTTCCTAGCGTGTTTCAAAACTTTATTAGACTTCTCTATTACCGCGCGTTCTCAGCAACACAGGCTCTGATGCTGCCATGTTTCCCCAAGAATAGGCAATCACCATATTCTGTAGATTATTTAATATTTACGTAGCGAAGGCCCAGGGCTCCCCGCTGTGCCTGGCAGGGTACGTGGCCAATAACTGGCCGGGGCGGCACTGGCCAAGTAATTTATGTTACTATAACTCTTGGCAGACAGCCGCTCTTTAGATAATTTAGATGTTCCCGCAACAGTGTTGTAATGAGAGCGCTGAGATGATTTTTTGGCTGTTTTTGCCGGCTTGTCTAGGTTAAGGGAGATAATGGATCTGTCAAGGGACGCTGAAGCCTCGTTTGTATCTTAACTTCAAAGCGGCTGTCTTATAGAATTGATTGACGGTAATTAAAATAAAACATTGAAAAGCGATCTACTAACTCTTTCGATAACAGAGCAAGCGATATGAATACTGATATTTACCTCCAATGCAAATATGTGCAGGCCAAAATAAATAATTGCTTCAAAAAAGGTCCGTGTCTACAGCAGAAAAATCTATTTATATATATATATACGCCTTTTATATAGCACTTTTCCCCTACCTGTATTTACGTTAAAGAGTAGGTAGGTAGATACATATCTACCCTACCAGCTATGTACGATAGCTCTTTCCCCTAACTCCTACTGATACTTCATTATGTTAGTGTATCTAACCATAGGTACCTTATACGCTATGCAATAGCCGTTTCCAGACACGAGTTTCCTTCTATAATAGAACAGGCACGTAACCTATAGCAACATACCTTTTTCGTCAGACCTCTACGTAGGGTACATCCGTAGAAGATTACATTCTCCTCTCACTAGGGCCCCTACTCTCGATATTATGAAAAGGAATAAGTGATAAGAATTTCTATGTGCGTTACTTTTAATTTTGAAGCCTATTCAAATTAATTGATATAATGATATAAAAAGTCCCCAAGATACAGGCCTCGCCTAGTTTGGGGACTGCCATTGAACTTTTTATTTTAATTCTACCTTATTTTATAGTGCATATCTTTTAAGCATGTGTAACTTGTAAACTGTGTCCTTTTTTAAATAAATGTTTTTTACTTTACTTTACTTTACTTTACTTTACTTTACTTTACTTTACTTTACTTTACTTTACTTTACTTTACTTTACTTTACTTTACTTTACTTTACTTTACTTTACTTTACTTTACTTTACTTTACTTTACTTTACTTTACTTTACTTTACTTTACTTTACTTTACTTTACTTTACTTTACTTTACTTTATCTAATGGGGGCTTCTAAAACGCCCTATTATAATAGAACTTTGAGCACTCGGGGTTCTTCTATATTTTTTTACCTAACAAACGGATACTGTCGGTTAGAAAAAAAAAATAAAACTCATCAATATACTAATTCTAATGTGGAGGAAACAATAAATAAAAAAAACTTAGCAATTCTGAGCTAAAAAACTAATATATGGAGCAATACATACATTTTCGAGATATGCCGTTGATATCTTAAATTTTGTTATAAGTAGAGCATGCCGCCATCCTCAAACTGGCTTAATTTGATTAACGAAGCATTAGTGCAAATCAAAATCAGTTCAGCCGTTTATGAGATATGCTTATTTATATATAATATAATACCTATACACACAATAATAATAACTCATAAATTGTTAAATAATAATATTTTTTTTATGTACTTTATTAAATCAAATGATAAGTTATAAATAAATTATAATGTCACATTACTTAAGTTATGGAAGAGCGAGGCTCCCTGGCACAGGTATTTTATACTTAAAAGGGAGTCCCAACAAAAGTGTAAATTAGAAATAAGTATGATGGCGTAAAATAAATATTTTGTATTTGTAATGTTCAAGCGTAATTTGAGCAAACTTGCGTTGTCCATCTAAAAGAATATCCCAGGAACTGCAGAATCGGAGTGGTCCCGTCACCCATCTAGTGTGAGTGAACCGTGCCATTGATACATAGGTAATAAATGCGTTAGAAATCTTCAGCTCTATGTAAAAAAAAATAGAAAATTTATAATTGTCCCTGATGACGTTGTACCAATTCCCAATTTCTATTAGCTTATCCGGGTCATTCTTTGAGAGGTCGATTTTTTTGGTCACACCCTAGTATCTACTAAACTATACATCACACAGTACTAAATTAGCACTTAATCGTCTACTTAACTAACGGTCCATTGAGGCATATCAAATAAAAACAATATTTTATAGAGGAAATTGCCTAAATATCCCCTTGAAGGTAAAAAAATGGGTGATTTTGCGAGTATTTTGCATGTCACACGCGTGTGGGCCTGGTATGTTTTTGTTTGTGGTTTTACTCATGTGCCCACTACTATACTAATTTATAACTTTCTAAATGCCCAATGAGTGCCTCTATCCAATCGTATATCCAGCATTCTATTAGAATGAAAACTCTTGTGTCTGTAGACATTCCTAGAAATGTCACGCGTCGAGCAAAGTTTAAATCGTGCAACGAAAGTATGTTTTTATACAAGCTTAAATACGCGGCAAGTTTCTAGTTACTGGTGCAAAATATCGTCAAATGGTCCTTGTCAACTATTATGGTTCGTATGTGTCGCTATCTTTCATGCCTAAACTTTTACGTAAGTTCTTGGCTTTTTTTAAACTTTGGTTCGGTAAGGTAGCTGAAAGTGGTGGCACGTTTTGCTAGTATAGTAAACAAGACTACACTAAACTGTCCTAAGTACATGAATGCGTATATCCCTGAGTAGGTATTGTCGTAAAAATAAATACGATTGCTTCTATAGTTTAAGAGAAATTGCTACATTTTAGTTATTTCTGAGATCGGTGGCACTGAGATCGGTGGATTTAAGCCACCGATCTCAGTTATTAGCCAAGTATCTCAAAGAAGTTTTCAACATATTGTATCAATTTCACAGATTCTTTAGATACCACACCGAACGAGATGCTATGATTAATTCAAAATGTATCAGTTTGTTTCTATGGACTAAAGTCTAGACTTCATTTAAGCTATTAAGGTACTGTTTTTTGCAAGAAAATGTAATTTCACGCAAATAAAAAGCAAAATCCGTACAGACAGACAATTTTAGTGTATAATTATTACAGTCACACATATAATAGAGCATTGGTCGCCGATGCGAGAGAACCAGGTTCGATTCCCAGCGCAGGCATGTAACATGACTTTGTTTCTTTTCAAAGTTACATAAATTTATAAATTTGAAGTAGCTAAACCCCTCCCTAATGTGAGGAAAAACATCGTGATGAAACCCGCAACTTAGTTGGCTCCACACGTAATGACTTCTCTTGTGGGCTAGGCCGACCAAGCTGTCAGGATGGTATAGGTGCTGGGCATACCTACTCCATCTAAAACAATGTCCCAGATACTGCAGCGCCGACTGGTCTCTTCACCCATCTAGTGTAAGTGAAGGTGCCACTGGACGCTGTATAAATAGATGCGAAGGCTTGTTGACTATAATTTTGCATGTTTAGCTTAGGAATTGATCTTTTACAATGATTTTATGAAAATAAAGATATGATTTTTTTGATAATTTTTATGATGTTTAATAGAAATGTTTTGCTTAATTTAGCCCCCTTTTATCTGTGTCAGTTCATGAGTGACGTTTAAATTTAGAAAAAACGTTTATTATTCACTGTAATTACTGTTTATAATAATTTTAGACACTATCTGAGATCGGTGGCCTTTTTGCTGAGATCGGTGGCTTGTCAAAAAAGAAGATTTTTTTTTCATTAATCTATAAAGCCTACAGGTGTGCCTCATCGACATATTGACTAGTTTTTAAGCCATCTTTTACGGTGTATTTTTAGTTTTCACCTATCTTGAAAAAAAATAAAAGCCACCGATCTCAGCGAAGAACGCTTTTCTCAGGAATGACCGCCAGTAGATAGGTAACTTAATATATACAAAACCTGTTTAATTTTCTTTATCTATAAGACATATTGTGTGTAACCTATTGGAAACGGGGTCTAAATATAAAGAATCGAAGACTCGAGTGTAGGCCCGAGCGGAGCGAGCGAGAACGATCTTATATTTCCATAAAACGTACGCTTTACGAGCGCACCTGTACCCCCTACCCTGCCCCCTCGCAGCCTGCATGTCTTCGGTCAACTGAAGATTTTTAAACTTTAAACTGGCGCGCGCGGCCCATGCCATGCATAGCAAGTAGACATGCGCGAAACAGTGCACTTCGAAGTCATGATATATTTCATGACATTTCAAACCCCGTGATATTACCTTATATCATGGCACCAAACATGACACATGACATCATGGTATTTCTTCATTGCAGACATGAAACATAACATCATGGTATTTCATAATTGCAGACATGAAACATGACATCATGGTATTTCTTCATTGCAGACATGAAACATGACATCATGGTATTTCTTCATTGCAGATATGAAACATGACATCATGGTATTTCAACACACTTTCATTGCAGTACGTACAGTGTGCTGAAATGCCATGTGTCATGTTTCATGTCATCTAGTGTAATGAAATGCTATGTGCCATGCTTTATTCTCTCGTGTAATGTGTAATATTTCATGACACCGTTGTGTAATATTTTTTTTTGTAATATAACAAGCATTACCTACACATGTCTAATAGCAAGAGACTGGGGAATTCGCCGGGGCACGGCGACAATCGTGCCCTGGGCTTTAAGTTATGTACCTACCTCGGATATGCCATGGGTGCCTGCTTATACAGGGTGTTAATATCCACTTATTTTTCAGAAAATATACCGAAACAAGTTTATAAAGGGACACAGTCTGAAATCACGAAATTGGTTCAGCCACAGCCTTCTTCATACTATGAAAAACAGATGAAAAAGCAGTAACAGTCACTGTCACAAAAATAAATATGGAGTTCCTACAAAATATTTTATTCTTTTTCACAAAAGGCAACCCGCCACGAGAGACCTGTAATCTCTACATTTTTTTTCAATTGAATAAAATATAATCTATGTATGGTAAAATTAGGTATTTATGGACACTATAATTTCTAACGATAAACCGCAAATGATAGTCACTATATAGAAATTCAATCTCAAAGAGCACAATTCACTTAATTAATAGAGGAAGCGACACCTAATCGCCGCTTCAGCCGGTGAAATAGCCGGCTTTACTTCCGAATTCACCATTCGAGCTGAATCGATAGTCGATACCAATAAAAATGGCCCGATTCGCAAAAACATAAAACTTCGGATTCCGAAGCTCTTTCAGAATAAAGCTAGAGAGAAGGGTTCCCGTTTTATTGCCAGGAATTTGCATATAAAGTAACCATTGAAGAAAAGCGATCCACGCTTACCGTTCGCGTCGTGTTTTTTTATTCATTGTTTTGCAAGGCCCCACATTACGTTTTATGGTTCATGATGCTTTCTTAGCGTTTAAATAGTATCAACAGTTTTTTTGGCTTGATTTATTAAGAATGGTATGTTTGCTTATGGGTAGCTCTACCTATGTACACAAATTCCCACGTGAGCTTGGTTGGTTGCAAACTAACCTACAAAACAAAAGTAAAGTACCAAATTTTTTTTCAGTGGATTCTCCTATATAAATTGTAGAAAAGCTCTTGACTTCAAAATAACTTAATATTCTTTTGTTTTCAGATCTATGGATCATGAGATGTCTTCGAAAGGAGAGCAGCGTCGAGCCAGTAAGTTTTCACTCGTTCTCACGATGGCTTTCCCGCAACTGAAAAGAAAAATAAACATCTAAGATTCGTGTGAACGTCACGTACCAAATAACTTTTCTGATTTTCATCTAACTTCAATATTTTTTTTCTCATCATAATTACTTATTCTAAAAATTTAAAAACGAGATGATTTAAAAATCCCCTAGGGCTTATTTTTTTAGGCTAATTAATCAATCGCTAACAATACCTCCAAAAGATAATATTGGGCTCTTCTATAATTTCTATGACAATTTGGCGAAATTCTAAGCTTGACAAAACCAGTCTGACCGAATCAAATAGAATTCTGTTAGCGGCTTTACGTGTCTATAGTAAATTCCACTCATTTCGGTTCATGAAGGCGTTCTTGTACGACTAGCCTTCATGCTCCGAGGTTGACTAATAAAAAGAGTATTTAAGTGAAGTCGATAAGGCCTCCGACACTGAGAGGTGGCTCAATAAACCCTCTATATTATTATTATTATGTTAGTCCACGATAAACTTTATCTCAAAACTTGTTTGCGTGGTCCTTGAGAGTGGTCTTTGGTTTCATGCATGGCTTCGGCTCTTCGATTTTATCAACTGAGGTCTTTTTTGGTTGTATTTTAAACGGTCTCTCGTTATAGGTGGTATTGCTTACTGGTAAATATTTAAGACTGGTTTTGATACGCTTGCGTTTTAACTACGTTGAATTTCCCTGCTCTACAATCTTTGGAAAAAAACGTTTCAATCGTAATTATAAAGAAAGCGTGGTGCATTATAAAAGTACTGACTCTTCATTTATTTTTAGATCTCGCACTTAACATGCGTTGGAACACGCGTGAATTAAAGTTTAATTTACAGCGATATCACTGCCGCATAATTTGGTGTCAACTTGCTCATAAATTTGCATTTTTACTGCCTATTATATTAGTATTTAGCATCAGATATTCAGGCATGGGCGTCGTAAAGCGAAGTACCTAAGGTGGCTTGGCTACACAAAGTTGCTGATGCATTTTTACTGATCCTGCTGGACAGTGGAGGATGAAAGGCGCCCCCGTTCACAATGGCGTTTAAGTGATAGTTATGGCACTTTTTATAGGCAGTTAGATTTATTTTTACTACACTGTTTGTTTTAATGCGCTTTTCGCGAGTTGAGAGGTCGCGCCAATAATTCCGGAGCGACCAGTTGTAGTTGTCGACACTTTTTTGCTGGTCTATTTAATTAATGCCTTGGACATTTTACTTGGGAAAGCTACAACAATCTAGGACTTAAACTATCTTCCGTTTCTGATTTGACAAATTCACTGGGTAAGATAAGAGATTTTTTTTGTAATTCCACATCAGTTGATTTCATTTAAAACACGATAAAATTAATTTAATTAAAATAGATGTAACTAAAATTATCCTCATCGTAATACTTTCAAATACAATTTTTATTTAAACATCGTTCTGTCTGAAGGAACTATACCTAAATGTTTACTTAGTCAAATACTCAATTCGGAAACCGAAGGTTAGTAAGTACCTCAGCTTTTATTCTGTAGGTATGTGTAAAAGTTCACATAGGTACTTATTTCGGGTTATGCTTAGCACATATACCTCTACCAATACCTAGGTAGGTATTCCTATCGGATCGGCTAACAATCGGCAGTCACGATCCCCATTTATTTGAAGGAAGGTCGGCCCTGTTGGTCCTAATCAGGAAATATAGGGCAATAAAACTGGGCTGCGGCATGTGAGTCGACTTAATCAAATTGTCGTAATGACCACTGGGAGGAACCTGTGGCTGTATAGAGGAGGTACTGGAGTCATTGTTTAGATACTAGATTAAACCTTCATAGAAAACCTGGAAATATTCCCGGAAAGTTTCCGAAAATTTCCCACAAATTCCACATTATTATTTTTTTGTTAATTAGTTCTAATTGTTATAGTATCGCAGTGTTATCATATGGAAAATGCATGGAATCGGTATTTCATTAAAAAATCCATCTAAAATCCGTACGACCAATCAAATTCGTATGAATAATGACTGTGTTTAGTAACTTATTATTTGTTGCATGGAAAATCCAAAATATGTACAAAAAAAAAAACAGTAACAAATATTGAAATATAGATTAGAGCAAAGTTCCAGTTAAATTCCCAGTTATGTTTCCGGCAATGTTTCCAGAGTTTGGTAATGTTCCCGGGAACGGAACATCAATAGCGACAGCGCTTAAACCACTGCACCTCCCCAACCATGCGTCTGTATAGTGTGCAAAGAACGCTTTATATGTGCAAATGTGGAGGTGAATTACTTTCGGAAGACTCTTAATTAACGCGCCTTTGAAGCTCAGAGATCGGCTGTAAATTTGCTCCGTAATGACACTCGTAAATAGATTGGATTCTCCTTTTTTTTGTTGCCTACCAACTGCCTGTGACACAGGATTAAATTAAACCTCTCTGCCTGTCTCCTGTGGAGGTAGGTTTGGTATTTATTATTAGGTAGACGCTTTTTACATTGAAAAAGTTTTACTGTATTAGAGATGGGGGAAATCAGTACGAAACGTAAGCGTTTTGATACTGCCTTTGATTTGATGTGAAGAAATAAGTGGATAAAGATCAAAGCTGCGAAATTTTCAAATGCAGTGCAGCTAAAACGGAGCATTCATCAAAAATTCCACCCGCGACTCTGCAGGATGTGTCCAATAAATCAGTTTTACAACATTCCAGTGTCATTTCAGTCGTCGAACGGCATAAAATGATAATTTTACTGCGCTCCCCTTCCGTCTACAGTTTACGACAATTGTGAAATGTATCGACAGTTCGGATGTCACCTCGAGGCAACATATGGAACACCTAGCCCCCCTCCAAACCCCCCACTCACCTCGCAGCCGATATTTAAGAAGGGCCTCAATCCATCAATCTTTCATGACTTTACTGTTAAACATAATGGATGAGGACGACTGAGTTTTTCTTTCTTCTCCGGCTGAAAATAAAATAAAAGTGTTTCGTTGAGTAATGAGTTTCAGAGTTTCAGGGAGAAAATGTGGTGTGTAAAAATGTGCCGCTCGTAAATTCTTGTTTGAGAGCGTGACTCGTTTTGACGGAATCTTAATAATAACTATTGATATTTATTTTTACAATGTGCCCTCGGTTCTTGCCACAAACCTCATTATCTTTTCCAACGTCTTTTCAAACAACTTTCACTTCTTTTGTCGCAATAAGCGTTACTTTGCTAGCCTTATTTGAATTTTAATTGTACCTTCCAACACAACAGATTATTGCACCCATTATTCCAATAGCAACAAAACGATTCTTATGGTAATTTAGCACCCAAAAGACTTTGAATAAAATTATCTTGGCAATCTGGTTCCGAAAACCATGCAACTCTTCTCATTTTGGAAGATAATTGTAGGTACCGCATTTTTTATTTGATATTGGCATCGATCTCAATACGCGATGGCATATTGGATACAAGGCACGGCCAAGGTACGAAAATAAACTGCTCTCATCTACCGTATCGCATTTTTACACCTCATCTGCTAGAGATAAGAGCTTCGCCGTCGCAAAATGGCGCGCAGATTTAATTGAACGAGCGAGCGAAGCGAGCGAAGTTCTCCGAGTCTACTGGAACAATCCGGCATTTGTATGTATGTATGTATGTATGTATGTATGTATGTATGTATGTATGAATGTTCGTTCGACGATAACTTGAGTAAATTTAGTCTGATCGTCATGAAATTTGGTAGGCAGGTAAATAAGGCAAAGAGAATTTTTAAGTTCGAACATGAGCCAAATCGGTCGAGGGGTTGCTGAGATATGGGGTCGCGAGTTCATAGTTCGGGGCGAACCACTAGTTTAGACAGTCTACAATATTATGTCTGCCTCAACAAACTTAGGCCTTTATTACGAACCAAAGCATTTATCTTTATTTCAAAGCAACATCTTTGAGCAGAAGTAATAATTTCGGTAATATGGGCCTTAGTCTCAAGTTCTCAACCTCATTTAGAGCAGCATCTTGGGCAAAATATACCGTTTGCTCATACTTCGGTACCTGCGGCGGCGGGCGACTCAACCCACGTTAGCCCTTACCGCGTATGACACAAGAGCGACTTTTGAACAAGAAGGGATACTTCCTAGATTTGTCGTTCGTACCTTAATTGTGGTTCCACCGACAGAAGCCCTGTGGGCAATTTACCAGGCCGTAATGAGCGTATGCGCGGCGCCATCGCTTTTACTGCCTTCCAAATGACACATGAGAACACGGTGCGGCAGTTATGTACCGTGCAATGCAGTTATGTATACGTATAGTTTGACCGGCTTGAGCACAAATACCTATCTAAGTGGGAAAAACGGAAGATACTTAGGTACCTACCTAAGGTTTCTAGGTAATATTTACATTGACGAAATTTTGTAGAGTCCTCGGCGACTGTGATAACGACACATCTACGACATCTATCATCTTATAAATCATATCTTATAAATCATATGTATAGAAACAAGTTTATACATATAATTATGTCAGCTTTAAATCTCTGATGACGCCAATGAAAATGTGAAAATGTGTACTTAATTATGAATACTTACAGACCGCAACTCTACTTTTGTGAAATATTGGGACTCCCTTCAAAATGGCGTCCTTTCTTACTATTAGGTGGTCCTCTTTCCATTAGTTTGAGCTTTCTGTAGCCTGCTGCGTGCTCCCTGTTTCCAGTGTCGTCAGATAAATAAAATAGAGCTCAAAAAAGGAATGTCAACAAAAAGTCGTACTCGAGGCTCTTCGAGGCTGATGCATTTGCATTTTCCTTCCATCAACATTACTGTACTGCTACACCGTATGATGGGACTGGATAGGCAAAATTTTACTTTTATGAAACATACTTAATGTCTCTGCTACAATGCAATGAAAACATCCATATTAATAGAGTTTTTAAATTGCCAAAAAAAAAAAAAAAATTTACGTACCACTTTTTGTATTTTCTAAAGTTAGTGATCCCGTGCTAGGAAACATTATAAAGATTTTTATAAGGTTAAAAAATTGGCTCGGGACAAGACAACGGGTTCAAGACTTGTCTCAGGCGATTTTTTTTATAAAACCTTATAAAAATCTTTAGTTTGCCTATACCTACCTATGTAAGTACATCGGTAGTACATTAATACCTAAGTAATAAGATTAATTTGTATGTTTTGTGTTTTCGAATCTACTTTCCATGATTCAAATTTGCGACCAAAATATCGCAACCAAGAGATAAGTAATAATTTATCCTTCATCCTAGCATAATTTAATTTCCGATGCTAGTTCGCGAGAGGCTTCACTACAAAAATTCTAACAAGAATATAATATTTACCTAAACGTATTGCAATAATAAAGCTCAGCCAAGAGCTGTCATACAGTGCCACTGAACCATACCTACTTTCCTACAATACAATTTTAATGAGGGGCCGCCCAAAGTTCGTTCCGAGCGAGTCGCTCGGTGTAATTTGGGGAATATCCGAGAGATAGCCGGCTCGTCGAGCGTTAACGAGCACAGCTCTTAGGCCTAATGGCGGGGATTAAGACGTAGAGATATCCCGGGAAACACAAAATATAACATCGCCAGAAGTTTCTACAAGTTATCAAAAAAATAGGGCTAGGAGGAACGGCTACCCGTTTCATAATAGTAGTTTATGCAACTGTCATATAAGAGAGATTCTTAGAATACGAGTGTGGGTTTATAATAGTATCACACGAGTATTCTAATATCGTCTTATATGCAGTTGCATACACTACTTTATCTTCACTCATTTATCATTTTCCATTTATTAGTTTAATTGTCACGGAACCGCACAGAAATAGTTATTTGTTATGCAAGAATGCAAAATTATTGTTTGCGGCGAGTGCTTGTATTGAATACCGAGCTAGCGAAGGTTTCTAAAATTGAGCCACGAGCGTAGCGAGTGGTTCAAAAAAAGAAACCTGAGCGTAGCGAGGTATTCAG
Organism: Zelleria hepariella; assembly: GCA_949319315.1. Taxonomy (NCBI): domain Eukaryota; kingdom Metazoa; phylum Arthropoda; class Insecta; order Lepidoptera; family Yponomeutidae; genus Zelleria; species Zelleria hepariella. Next base: position 10,510,763 of record OX439388.1, read on the forward strand.
AAGCACGAAACGCAAATAATATTGCATTCGTGCGAAACACAAAACTTTTCATCTCACAGAAGCGAGGAAATGATTTTGTTAGCCAAGCGTGACAAACAATAGACATAGGTAGGTACCTACCATAGAGGTTAGTGAAATGAGTTTCCTTCTTTTTTGCTTCTTCACAAAGGAGTATGTAGCGTTGCCTAGCAACGGGTTGTTGATTACAAATCGTGTCTTCTTGAAGTGTCATAAAATCAACAACCCGTTGCTAGGCAATGCTACAAGTTGAAGGAGTTCCTTATATTTTTTTTATTAGGGCGTCGATTTCAAATTTCGAAGCGCACAAAAATACAAAGCGGTTTAAAAAAGGATCTTCTACGATCGCATGTTTAAAGTAACAGGGTACTTTCCGAGCATGGGAGATGAAAAAATAATTGTAAACAAATAATGGCGGCAAAACAAATCCAAACGAAACACAAACAAATGTCACAAATAAAGAAAAAGAAAGCGAACGCTTTTTTTTTTATTTGTTCCATTTGGTATAGAGGCAAGAAGTCATACTTACGTACAGCCAGTGCTCAATTCACAGAATAGTTTACTGCAAGGAGAATTTTAACCAGAAGTGTATCAGCAAGGAGAATTTACACCGGAAGTGTATCGTAATGACAAAAAAACTTATTTTACGATACAGGTTGGTAGAAATTCTCATACAAAACTAGTATCGTAATAATTTTTTTTAATTTTTACAGTTGTCTGTGAAATAATACTCAGTCTTATGTATCAACTTTTAAGATCAAAATTCGAATCTCACGACATGAGTGTAGATAAAATAAAATACTGTTAGATCCGACGTAGACGTCTTTTCCGAACGTTCCTGTGATACAAATACGTACAATAAAAAATATTGTGTATTTTATCTTTATCTACAAGTTATCATGATCGAAGCTGCCTTTCTGCATATTATTATTCGGAGTCATTAGATACCCGGGAACGGCAGGGCTATCTCTCACTCCGCACAAATCATGCATATAGGTAGGTACTCGTAGTTAGTTAGGTAATGGGTTAAATGCAATGCTCATTAAGGAAAAGTAAGATCATACTGTACCGTAATGACCGTGCCATAAAAATATCTAGCTAAAGTGGAGTGAAAGGAAAAAGTTAGGAAAATATCGTCCAAGAAAATGTAGAGTTATTGGTGTATGTTCAGTTTTTGTAGCAGAAATAAATCGTATTCTACACTAGTATGATTTTGAGGTAAACCTAAAGTAGGTAAGGTATAAAATTACAAAAGCGAATGCCGCAAACCCATGTGAATCCCATTCTCCAAGCTACTCCCCGAGTTCCCGGAAAATGATGATATCATAACACCGAGATACTTATTCATACGTCTAAGAAACCACTCAGCCGAACAGTGGCTTCGTGAGCATAAACATAATATAATCGGCCGTACCAACGTGACGCACACACCCGCCCGTTGTGTTGGTAGCCTTGCGGGTATGGATTAGAGCGGGCTCCCGCGCGAGCGAACGTCACAAAATGGCGGCCATAAAAACAAGTGAACAGTGAGTTACGGCCGGGTGGCGGGGTGGGGTGCCGCCGGGGGGGGGGGGGGCTGCCCCAGCCAATGGCGCTCGGAGCCAACAACAAGCTTCGCCCGCCGACTCTGCTGTTTCTTTTATGGCCGTCGTTGTTTTTCTCTGGCGCGCTTTTTCCTAATTTTTTTTTTGCGGGAAAATGTTATGTTTGCTTTGTAAGGAGCGTGATCCGGCACTACAATGTATTTTAAGTGCGCTCCCTCTCGCCTGAAATGAATTCAGAACCGCTATTTATTTATGTTGCTGTGGAAAGATTCGGCGAGATGGAAACTATTTACCGCACCGAATCTTTTTATTTAAAGGTGTTTTCGCTTTAATGGGCTTCTCTACCGCTAGAATAGGTTCGCCACGTTTTTAGGAAATAAATAGGCGGCCCGTAAACAATTTTTTTTATCAAGACTTTACTTAATCTTTTAGGGGTCCGAGCATTTATGGAATGTCTTAAAGTCTCGGTGAAAATTAAAATACTGTTCTAAGTATTTTAGTATTTTAGTGGTATGAGGTATCGACATGCTGTCCTGTATACCTAAGTATTTTTTAAGTTATCCTGTTATTTCGATACCTAGGTATACATGTACCTAAATAAATAAAACAATAAGGCTCTACTCAAAAGTAAATAGAAACCCCCAGTAGGGACCTGCCACTGTTGTGCGTGTTTTATCTCAATTCAAATACTTAGGTACCTTTCTCTTAACTGTACCCGAGCACGAATTTTGATAACACATTGCGTAATGCGTAATATGCCCGAGAATAACTTACCAGGTGATTTTACTAAACCAAAATATGGTGGGAGTTATTTATTATTAAGTATAACAAGTTTGACCAAAAGCCATAATGAAAAAAAAATAAAATAAACAACCAAAAGAGTAATCCAACAGCGCCCAATAAAAACTAAAAGTTATAACACGAAGACAAAACTCATCAGCCGAAGTTCCAAAGTAATAATTTACTTAAGACCGAGGGCTCGTTCTTAGCGTCTTGTAATATCTTCTTCTGACATATTTATCGTTTTCGAGGGTCGCTGTTTCCTTGAAGGGGAGCATTCGTTATTGCTGGGACGCCGGGGTTGCTTTACGGAGCAAGACTTTACGTGGAAGTTGCTGGCTGCATATTTTTTGCCGTAGAAAAAAAAAAGCTAGAAACCACAGACAAGCAAAAAGTTTGATCTCCGAATTTTTCCGATGAAGCCATTTATTTATAAACATCCAAGATTTTCACTCCAAGATAAAAGAAACGAGCGAAATTTCAACAAATAAAAATACTCTTATCGTCAAATCACGTTTTTTTCTCCGGAGAGGGCGTTTCTCGAAATTTCTTTATTTCGTTTTATTTTTGTGTCCTCAAAACGATTTCATACAATAAAAGGCCTATGAGTTTTACGAGCTATCTCAAGATAACCGCTGGAGACACGAAGTGCCGTCCTTTGAATAGGGAAACTGCGATAACAATCATCACCGATCATAACATAACTAAACATGTCGGGTTAACGTCCACATTCCTGCCTTGACAGATAAATGTAATCTACCTATTTGGGTCGGGGGACGTGATTGGAATCTCAAGGGTAAGCAGAGAACTAACCAACCGACTTATTTATGTTAGTATTTCGTTTTTGGGCTGACTATTATACTTTGCCTTCTTAATTAGGTAAGCAAGCACCGGCCATAAAATAAAACATGTCATCACAATATTTTATTCTTGACCATAATTTATCGATGAAACTGGATCAAGGAAGATTTTGAATTTCTAATTAATGGCTTAGGTACGTAGAAACGGCCCCTTTTTTATTTATTAAAATTTTGTATACATTCAACACCGACATTCAAACAATAGGCAACAAGAAGGTGCCCCTCAAATGAAACCGCTTTATTCAAACAAAAGATTTAAGATAGAAAGACTTTTTTAATGTTAGGTGGTCCAAAAAGGTCAGGACCTCATTTGGAGAGGTGAAAGAAGTTTAATATTTATATTACCTACCTCCTTTCTACCTCCAAGTTAAGGGTGTGTTTATACAGGTTTCTGTCAGCTGCGCTGTAAAATTAAAAAGCACCGCGACGGTTCTGCTAGGGTCATGCCCGTAACTAAGAAATAAAAGAAAAATGTATGGAAAAAGTTCGAGCTACTTGCAATAAGGATATTTACCGATTATTATAATCATATGAGTTAAGGCTCCCCCACATAGGTGCGTTTTATCGGTCGGTAAGATCGGATGCGTTCTTGCGATATCTGCTTTCAGTACATTTTGAATTAGAAATGCCATTGCGTTCTTACCGCAGCAGTGTGTAACTGCAATGTGTATGTGTGTATGTGTATGGCGATCAGATATCGCAATAACGCAAACGCGAAATCGCGCCTGTGTGGGGGGAGCCATTACTTTTAAAACGATATTTTGTACCAGCTTGTGACGTCACAAGCTAGTGGTACTTTCATTAATTAAAAATTATTGTTTATTTGTAGGAACCTGATGAATTAGAACTTATGATATTTGTTTTGATAAAGCATTAATTTTTAGTATTTATTGTTGATGCAGTCAACATCTCTGTTGCTATCACATGCAACATTCCACGATTCGTTACAAGTTCTTATAATTTTTTTACAAACTCTACCTAGATAAGTCGCCGTTTGGCGATTATTGAAATAGGTTATTATAATGCCTTGGAAGTTCAGGTTTCCTCACGATATTTTAATTCACAGTTAGTTTACTGAAAATTATATTCACAAATGAGGTTATTATGAAAAGGTGACATGTCCATTTTTATTGTTGCTCATCTTCTACGCCGCTGAAAACTATCTTCGAAATTCAAAAGGGACAAAGTTATTTTCCTTTTATGAAAAAGTTTTTAAAAGATCCAATTTGTGTCGCTGAACCAGCCAGAATGTTGTTTTTTTTACGCCTAGCGTGGAAAATATATTCGAAATTAAAATGTGACCCACGTTCTTTTACGTTACGGAAAAGTTACTCATATCCCATATTCCCGGCAACCCTAGCTCCACTCCGGGTGTGTGGGAAGGAGGGTTCATCGACCGCCACTCGCGCCCGCTTGAAATATTGCCTTGCAATCTCTTGCCTTATCCCCGTTTACTGTACGTAGCTATACATTTACCTACGTGTTCAAGCAGCTTAAGTTTTAAGATATTTAAAGCGCTCGTTCTTCGGGGAGCCTCCCTTTGGTTTTATCTAATCTATGCTGGTGATGAGCAATGCTTTCTGAAAGCAACCAATACTGGTATAGATTAAACATTCGTTCCGTAAGCTAAGTGTACTCGTATGATTGGCTATTTTAGGGTAATAGGATTCAACTAAAGTAGCGTGGCCGAAAATGCACAATATTCACAGTTTTTTTATTATTTTGTAGCTAGACAACATTTTTTGTTCAGAGATTTTTATTTTACGGCAATAAAATAGTTCTATTTGTTATCATTATTCTAAACAACAAGACGACAACAAAACTCAGCTGATTATGAGCTTTGCTTAAACTACTAGTTTTTGGGAAATATCACTAGTTATTAGAGCAAAAAACTAATTATTTGAATTAATGTCTTACACCGATTTTTAAGTCATACATAACTTTGGAACTAGACTGCCAACAAACCACCCAATTCCTTTTCAGTAATTTCCTCACTTAGTACCTAGAGTTCCCCTAGTTTTAGCAAACTCTGACTTATAACATATTACAAATTATTGATTGATATTATAGTAACTCTATGATTTGAACCAAATTTGTTAGCAATGTTTTACAGAATTAATATAAAATCTATACGGTGACTTTTAGAAAGCTTATCACCAGTGTAGATCAGACGAAGCACTTTAAGAACAAGCGCTTTAAGGCTGGAAGATAGCAGCGTGGCGGGAAATTCAAAATTTTTACAGTTTTTTACATTTTGTAGCTAAATTGAGCTATTTTTGCTTAGCGATAATACTACGATAAGCTACAAAATGTAAAAAAAATTTGAATTTCCCGCCACGTTGCTATCGTCCACCCTTAAGGATCAACTATAGTAGCGAATTGGGAAAACCCCAAATCTCATGATTTTGTCAATTTTGTTGCTAAACTGAGCAATTTCACGATAATAAAATAGTTTTATTTTCATTATTTAAACAACAATTATTAAGTAATCAGCATCCCATCCAGAGACGCTCTATGTGTAGGTAAAATTATTCTTGAAGATAACTGTAAAGTTGAAACCGTAAAACACAATGTTTCCTTGATTGCTCTCGTACTTTAACAATTTTTTAAGCAAGTGACCGACATTTAGAGCGTCATATAATTTTAAAGGTAGGTTTTTACAGCGATTATTTTGATATACTTAACTTACCTCTACAATAATTTATTATAACTTTTTATACCAATATTATCTTTTTTTTTGTTTCATTTGTCTTTGTATTCACTATATTGAATGAATTTTCTGATCTTCTTAGCTGATAAAAGAATTTACTAATCTAAATTGTAATTGTATATTTTAGTTTACGTTCATATGCTGTAACTCTACATAAGTAAGTAATGTAAAGAGCCATTATTACAAGTGTGCAAATAATGAAACACGAAACGAAACAAGTTATAACACAGTCGTTAGGTTATCTAACGCATTAGTGTACGTTACAGATAATTTACTACCTTATTTAGGGGCTGAATTAAGCTTTTGCTACAAACATTGTAGCATGAATACGCATTACGCACTGCTAACGGCAACGCAATTAATTTAAGAAAGTCCTAAATTAAATCCTAAATAAAATTAATTACCGTGTGAATGGCGGCGGAACAATGACCACTCTTATTAAATGCCATGTAACTTAGCCCATTAATCAACTAAAAGGCGGATGCTAACTTAAGATGAACTCTTAAAATTTTAATTTAAAAAAAAAACTTCATATCGCCAACGTCCGCAGACTGGTCGATGGTATATCATTCCGCTAAGATAAAATATGCGAACCTTATTCAAATTAAGACATTCTCAAAAACCACAAGAAGAAAAGCTGCCGGTCATTGGTTCGCTATAGGCGTTCTGTGTAGTTATTTACATAGCTATTTGCCTATAAATAAATACCGGTCTCGCACACACGTGCACAAATGACGCTGGTTTTACTTTATTTTATTTTTACACTGGCGAGCGAGCGGCGCGCTCTGGCGGCCTGTAATTTCGCGTTGTTCGCGGCGCGCAGGCGCGTACGCACGCCAGTCCAAGATGGCGACGATTTTCCACGTTTGAATTTAAAATCTCGAATAACAGAAACCAGTTCAACGATTTTATTACATGTGATAACGTCTACGCAACGATTTTCATGGGAAAGTCAGTGCACGGAGTCCGTTCTATTTCTTATCGGTTTTGCCAATAGGACATTGATTTCCACGCAGTGTTTCATGATTCCGAGAAAATGTTATGACTCACATAAACACAAGTGCGACAAGTTTTTTGTTCTTCCGTTTTGAATCCGTAAGTGAATTGATTGATAATATTGTTTTTAAGTTTCATTTAAACCATCACACTTATTTAGGTAAAGCCTCTACATTTATGAACAAAAATTGTATAGTTTCTAAAATACTGGCTTTATTAAATTTTATCGCATAATATCTATGCATAGATTATGGCTAGAATACTTATAGATCTAATAAGAACCTCATGAATCTTTGGCAGCCGACTACAGTTTCAAACACAATTCATGCGCAAGCGACGGTGTTTAGATTCTACTAAAAGTTCATTTCATTTTAATACATTTATTGAACGAACTCCTGAAATATCCGTAGGTTTTTTTAAGTTAAACTTTGATTTTGTAGTGTTTTATTGTTCTACGAATTAATTAAATCGGTCATATCTATTTAACAACGCTTTTTCTAAGTCAACAATCACCATTCACTATGGTTGGTAAGAATAGCACGGACAATACAGTCATTCACTGTAACGTTCTACGTACATTGACCTCTTCCAGAGTTTGTCATGTTCTATCCTCGGCAAAATATATACCTAGTAATACAACTTAGACTGGCAAGCCTCTATTAAAGAACGTCTTTCAACCTTTTTGACAAGGGTCATTGGTTTTTTTACCAAACTATCCTACTTACTGCTATAAAGCAATAATATTACCTACCTATTTTTACATATTACCATTTACCATAAAGCTGATATCAGCTTGATGGTAATATGTAAAAAAATGGGCAATTTCAGGGTTAGCATTTCACCTCGTCTTTTTATCTTTGACCAAAACAAATCACCTTAATAATTGTTGTTCTGTTGCTTAGAAAAATTAAAAACAAAAAATACAATTTGATTATCGTGAAACAAACATCGCTGAACAAAAACATCTCAATTTAGCTGAAACATTGAAACTGTAAAAATTTCCTCGCTACATTCGTCGAACCTTAAACTATTAAATTCCAAACAAGCGATCACAGCATGTTTGCCAAAGCTACACGATGAAAGTTTTTGTTTTGATTTTATTATACATAAGTTCTTCTGAATATTTTTGTGTTCTAAAGAGATCCAAGAGTCACTCGGTAGGTCCTTATATTCATCATAAGTGCGGGGAAAAAGAGCGTTGTCACCAGAATAGCTCAAGCGTTGGCTTGTAGCTTGCTCTTTCATCTGGCTTATTTATAGACATGCGTTTGTGTGATTTACACAGGCACATTATGCAGGGCAGGTTCCGCTGGCCAGTTACGATTTGAAGCCAAACGTGAATGAATTGAGGTGACAATACTGTTGTGGAATGAACATTCTGTTGTTGCCTTTGTAATTGTGTTATAACTGAGGGGTATAGATGCAAAGGCGCCTCTGTCCATATTTCGACTTTTTTAGTCTGTGAATGTAATTTATTAAAGGAAGTAGTAAGTTCAAAGCCAACAACAATATTCAGCTGCTAAATCCCTTGTAAAAAGCTCAAAAAAAAACTCAGATCCAAACACACCATTCTCCAAATTCATTCGGAATCAAAAGTGACACTGTCCGTTTAGACCAATCACAGCTCACTATTTAAAAAATATCAACTTATATATGTATCAATATATATATTTTTGGAAATAGTATTGCTAGAATCTCAACATTTTTCTATATCAAATTTTGAATGAAGTAGGTTCTTGTAATACGCAAAACAATAAAATGGATTTTTCTCCGTTCTACTCAACTTGGACAGAGGCGCCTTTGCATCTATACCCCTCAACTGTACTACATCGCCATTATCTTAAAACGGGTTGTATTTTGGTCTTACGCTGAAACATTTGGTACAGAAAAGTTACATATAATTATTATTAGGTAATCGTATGAGGTAGTGGCCACCCCTAGAGTCAGAATTGTTATTAATCAACAACAACCTGACCAACGTTTTATTAAATTATTATTATCACTTTATATGCAGAAAAAAGGCCTTTGCCCAGCGTTTGCTGCCTTTGCCTTTTGAGTAAATTTATGGAATTTCAAGTACATGCACGGAGTGCAAGAGGCTGCGGGTTCAAATCCTGTCACGAGCGAATTTTTTAACCTTATAAAAATATTTTTTTCAAGTACATTCTTATCTTTTGAAAGTTTATTATTAATTATTACTCAGTCTGTTAAAAATATTCATAGAGGTTGCCTACCCAGTCTAGTCTATGTAGCCTATGTACCTAACTACTGAACTCCGGAGTACTAAGGCACGTAAATGTTCAGATAGCGTGACAAGCGAAGACTTATCTTGTAGATAGTAATAGTACTACTTAAACCACGACTAAAACTCGTGCAGTCATAAACGTGAATGACGCGTTTCTTTGAAAAGTGAAATTGCTGTGAATTTTACAGTTTTACAGGTAGCCAGGTTTCTTTAGGTGAACGTAACTAATAATAGTACAGTCGCCCGTAACGGTTTAATTTACTAAAAATTACGTTATTCTGGATATAAAACACTACGGCCTGATTTTTCAGTCCCATTTAGTTTATTCAACCAATCGCCCAAGCAAAATTCATTCTATTATCAAATTATTCCTAGAAATTGGCGATCAAAAATCGGACCTAGTCTTGCAGTGCCTAACCCGCAGCATACGAAGTACATTTTTTTACACTCTTGTAAGACCGGTTAAATCTTGTCATTTCAACTGATCTTAAACGAGTGTATAGACACATTTCATAGTACTTTTTTAAATAAAGAACGAATAGATAAAGAACTGTTATTTCGCATGGTTTTACCTAACCACGGAAATGCGGATCAATTATTGTAGTATAGGTACCTATCATGTTCATGTTGTTCGAATAAGGCGAGTGTAGGCCTTGAGTTTTCACTTACCTAGTTAGTTTGACTATTGTTTGCGAAATTTCTGAATTTATGTTGCTCCTTGCAAACATAGTTGACTGCTTACTCATGGTTGTGATTAAGTAAATTAGACATGAAAAACAGAAGTAGATTTTCTCGTAACACGATGTTTTTTCATGCTCAATTAGTTTTTCTTCAAGCTACTGAATATTTTGATAAAATATTAACTGTACTGCCAAGACTTTTCTTTTGAAATGCAGTACCTATGTAAGTAGGAAATAGTCACGTAGGTACATTATGTACCTACACTACGTGTTCTTAGGTTACGGCAAATTTTTATCGCAAGCCCGTTATCGTGGCCGATCATAAATCTGTTTTCAAATCGTGAGTCGCCATTCTTGGCGCTCCGTCCAGACCAGGCCCCAAGTTTCCACACTTCAGCGAGGTAAAACCCACCCTTTCTTGGGAGCCATAAAGTTTAATTCGCCATGACGGGCTCGTGTTAGTTAGCACCTTTGCAAATACAGGGAGTTTATTGTCGCATTGTACCTAAGTATTTGCGAATGCACGTAAAATACTAGGCGAGGTTCTCAAAATGCCAGACTTATTTACGGTCTAAGAACGTCGCGGACCAAGGCGGGTCCTGAAAGATAATGGTCCTGAGTTATACCCGGGCTCGATTGCCGCCGCTCTGTAGAGCCTATAGCGAGCTACACGTTGCCATGATGATACGAGATCCATTTACATTCAATGAAAGGTCGGTAATACCACTAAGCACAAAATTTCTGTAACATGAGTTACGAACAAACACATTTTTTCAATTTATGGAATTTAGAAGACCTTTAGTTAAATACACTAGATACATTTTTTTATACACTATTGCGGTTAACGTCCGCCATTTTGATTTTTCAGTGACGCCTTACGCATATTGCGTTTATTTCGCACAGATACGCTTTTGTAATTTTCCGATCGAATTTGGCGGGGGCGCTGGCTTTTTAGCTTTTCTTTTACATACTCAATATTATATTTGGTACCAATTTCACCCTATCCTTGATGTCAATATTGACAAAAAATATAACGAATTCTCCATAAAGTTACAAAAATCATGCTTCGATTTCACATACTTTGTTATGTTTATTCATATCATATAAAGCGAAGTATTTTCTACAAAATGATGTCAAGAAATATGCATCTAAATTCTTGAAATATTGTTTTACAACGAAATTGAATATTAAATATTAAATAAATAATAATATTAATATATAATAATAAATATTAAATATTGCGCCATACTGAAAAATTGCGTTAATAAAATAGAGAGAGGGGGTGGTTTCCTTATCGTTTTTGTAGTAAAGTACCTATCTAGTTCGCTGTAGAGGTCTACTGAGTTATACCCGGCTCGATTGCCACACCACCCCGGCACATAAAACACCACACTTCGCCATTTTAAAATAGTATTTTTAATTCGTCGAGATGATACTGAACGGATCGGGACCAAATGGGTACAAATAAAAATAAATTAAACACCTTAGCTTCTGCATTCTAGTGGTAATATTCAACCGGATTTTAAAGCTAAATGTATGTGACTTTTATCGGAAAATTATCACAGTAATTACGATTTTCTATCACCCTAAAGCGATTATACTTAAGCTGTCTTATTTTTATTTCTAAATATGAATACCTACTTCTTAATGCCTTGGAATTATACCTAAATCATACAATTTTAATCAATCTAAGGTACCAACCTTAGATTGATTAAAATTATATGATTTAGGATTTAATTATATGATTTAAATAAAATATGTCATTGTTTTACAAGGTGTTTATTACTTGATCAAGGCTTTAAATTATAAATTGCAATATTTAATAGACCTCGGTTAACTTTAATAAATTAAATAATCGTAACAATTACCTATAGGTATTATATTACATATAACTCCACAATCTACAATAAAGAACAATATTTTTCCAATTGACACGTCACTAACGTAAAGAGGAAATCGATTTAATTCCAATTCACACGTTGAGGAAGAATTATTAGATAAATAGAGTTAATCCAACGTAATTGGTTCCATCCCGCGGAGCTATAAATCGTTATTGACGCAGCCATAAACTCACACAATTAATATCAAAAGGTAGGTATATCGATATATATCGACTGTGCTGGTACGGTCAGCTACAAAATGAGATACCCCATGATAGCTCTTACCGTGCGTAACATAAGTGCGTCATTGAAACTAAAAGGGGTATCCTATCCTAGCGTGTTGGTGACTGTACATTAGGGACTTGCAGCTTCACGTGTTGTCTCAGATTTCTTATCAAATTAAATATGAACTTCAAAGACTGAAACGTGTAAAATAAGACAAAAAAAGCTGAATGACAGCTGATTAAAAAAAAATTTTTAAAAATCCGAGTAAAAAAAAAATATTACAGAAACAAAATTAATTTTAAATTATCGACTTTACCCCATTTAGCATATAACCGTAGTATCGATATTGTTAAACACTGTTTTGGGTTTATTGTAATTGTATTTTTTTTATATTCATAGTATTTAATTACTTAATTTTACCCGATAAAATCTTATATTCCAGTTATTGTAGTTTTTATATATTTAAGTGTATGAGTAGATAAAGGAGAGTAGGAATAATAAGGGACGCACTAAAGAAACTCAATTACCGCCGCCTTAACTCGACCAATCCGGGCTTACAGCCGGCTCCAGAGGTTCCCAACCGAGCGGCACGCTCCGGCCCGCACGTCGGCCCAAATGTTTGATTTACGGCCCGAATGGGATCCGCCATAATTAGGTCTAGGCTGCGGGTTGTAAAGTGCGGGATTGATTTACGATGATTCCGAGTAATCTTGCCCCGGACACTGCGAGAGGCTCAGGGGGCTCATTCTCGGTAATCTCGCATTCGACACATCTCGAAGAAAAAATCTAATTTTGCGGCAAAAGTCACATCTCCTATTCTCGCGAAATTATCCTCAACATACGGCACGAGATTACTGCGAGATGTTTGCCTTTTTCGCTCGACATGACTCGAGTGGTCGGCAGCAGTCGAGATCGAAATGACAAGAGATTTTTCCTTCGAGATGTGTCGAATGCGAGATTCCCGAGAGTTAGCCCCCAGGAAGTAAGGGCTGCAATTCTGAATAAGCATATAGGTATAATAAAAAATAATCAAAACCTTCGCCTACAGACATCCCCCCTGTCTACATGTATAACTAAATAGTGACACGTCCCTGTTTCGCACAGATGAAATTAGGAAAAAGAAATACACTAAGGAAAAAAATTTAGTACTATAAAAAAGAAATACCTACTCCGATGTCGTATGAAATATCTAGGTGAACGATGGTAAAAACCGCATCCAAATCCGTTGCATAGTTAAGAAGGAGTCAGTGGATATACTGACAGACAAGGAAAACGACTTTACTATGTAGAGAGCCTGGTAGTGAATTTCAAGGCTTTTCTTTATTTTGCTAAAATTACACCTTGCACCGTATTTACGAATTTTGCTCCAAATTGCACAGATAAAGTAACTAAATATCAATCTATTAGTCTTCTGTTTCAACTTAGCACTTTATTTTTAGAATCGCAATTAAATTATTAATGTAAAATGTCACGTCTTGGATTTTACGGAACTTTCAGAGTGACAACCCTGACTCAATTTTATGACAGCTAGGCTTGACGTAAGACAGACAAGACAGCATGTGGTTTTGGTCGCTATATTGTCGGATTAATATAATAAGTAAGTTGTCATTTGACGGATAGCAGTGGGCGTTGATGTAAATGTCGCCGTTGCGTCGTATATCTTTATGAAAAAAATAAAGGTACCGTACTTAGGACCATTTAGATGTAGTCAAGGTTAATTGCCAATTGTTTTCCAGATTCAATTCATCCGTGTTCAATCTAAGTTCAACAGTTAAGACGACGTACGTCTCACAACTAGCGCCGCCAATGGAAAAAAAATCATATATTTTTTTTGGATGCGTTTTTAGCAATCCAATCCTGGAATCCAAACCTTAGGTCCTAAAAATAGTTAAGCCTCGCGTTGAGGAATCGCAGGAGCGTTTTTTGCTAAAAACGCATCCAAAAAAAAGATATGATTTTTTTTCCATTGGCGGCGCTAGTTGTGAGACGTACGTCGTCTTAATTATTATTGATTTTGATGAAGCAAAGAAGCTTTTGGTTATATACCTCTAAAATCTATTGTGCAAAATGGCTATGATTATTGAGTAAAGTAAGAAAAAATAGGTGAGAAGTTTTGAGCAATGTATGGCATTAAAAATAAAACATTTGATTTTTAGGTAGGATTTTATCTGTCTGAGTGTTGTGTACATGCGTATGCTACACCACAACACAAAGCCAACTACGGAATTTAAAAAACCTTCAACGTTTACCGAAGCGTTTTGAAACAACGAAACAAAACAAAAACCAACTAAGAGATCAGGAAATCATTTACATACCCCACCTACTTAAATATGGAGATATTTTTAATCACGTTTTTATCTTCCGATAAGTTTTTTTTATCGCTGCAAGAGCGTGGGGACGTGACTCGTTAGTCAGGGTGGGGTTTTTTTTTCTTTCGCATGACCTCCTCATAGGTGGCCACAATTGGTTTCTATTCAGCCAATTAACCTCCCAAAGTAACGAAGATATTTACTTAGAGATGATTTAATTTCTTGATTGTTTAATCTAGATATGCCTACCTAACTACCTACATATAGAGTATATTAAAGCCTCAAAGAAACTTAAGTTCATGACTAGTCTATTAGTTGAGGCGTTGGCTGAAGTTTTCAGGCCGTTGAATATTTTTTCTTATTTATTTCTTACAAGTATCACTTTGGTATTTTGTCATGAAATTTGGTCATGTCTTGAAAACTTTGTCAGTTTTTCTCAAGCCTAAAAATATAAATGCATACTCCTTGCAACTTCGTTCCACCTTTCAAAACATGTCACACAAAAATAGTTTTTAGATAACAGAGTTATGTAAAACGTCACCTCAGAATATGGCTTCACGTAGTGAAAGCGATAAATGGAACCCTAAACTTAACACTTACTCATAAAGATGTCTATTCGGGGGTCTAGTGCGATATCACGTTGTCATCGCATGTTGTCGTCGACAACGGCACGAAAATAGAAAAAAATAGAAGTTAAAAACTAAAACCCGACTACTAAAAGGCTTAAAACAAGACCTGCTTATCCTTAAAATAGACTCATAGATAATTAATCGTAGTCGGAGGCCATCGGTTTATCAAATGCGAATGTGGTGTCCTCCGACTACGATTAATTATCTATGAGTCTATTTTAAGGATAAGCAGGTCTTGTTTTAAGCCTTTTAGTAGTCGGGTTTTAGTTTTTAACTTCTATTTTTTTTTGAGCTTTTTAGTTAAATATTTTGGATGATCACCTAAAATAGAACCAAGAAGGGCAAAAAAAAACACATTTTGGAATTTTTTGTTCTATTTGTTATGTTGACGCTACATGTGTTATACATTTTTGAAAAGGTCTTTTAAAGTCCTTTCATTTGATACCCATGACGATGGTATCGGATAATTTTTATTTTTAGGTCCACCACTTTAGGGCGCAGCACAGCCGCCATCTTGGTTTTTGTCAAAATAAAACTATCCTATGTTACCTGGGTGATTAAGACAAATCCAACGACACCTCATTTGTTGAAATCGGCCGAGTAGTTTAGGCTCTGCGAGGGAACAGATGAACACACAAACATACATACCCACATACATACATACATACATACATACATACATACATACATACATATATACATACATACATACATACATACGCTGCTAAAATCATAACCCTCCTTTTTGCTTCGCGTAGTCGGGTAAAAATACAGATGGCTGAAAACCCTATCATGGGTATGTCCATTCAGGAGACACAAAAATATTACTGTTTTCGTGAATGTATAAATTGGATGCAAAATTCATATAAATAAATGCATTCTTCAACAATACTTTACCAGAGTGCAATTTGCTCGATCGGGGATCAAACACTGACTCTTCATACCTACGTTTGCCAAGTGACATCCGGAATCTCAGGCATCGAAGTTCTGAATTTACCACTGAAAGTCTTTTTGTCAGTTTTAGCACTTTTGAGATACTCACTTTCACGTAGCTGTTGTCATCCAATGGCATTCTGTGTGTTGTCTATTTCATGATACCGGCTTGTCGTCACCTCGGCTAGTCATGATAAACAAATCGTCGACTAAAGTGTGGTCGGTGACTGACAAAGAGTAGTAAGACCTGCCATCTCAAAATGTCACTGAGAAACTAAAGACCACCAGAGGTAAAGTAGCTTTCGAACCGCAGTACACACTCACGCACCCTACATTGTGATCGTAAAAATTTAACTATACGGCAACACGAAACACACCTCGACATAAATCACGACAAATACTGTGTTACATATTTATCAAAAAAGAAAAAAAATGTGAGCTTTTATTATTAACGTTTTCCACGCTACTGGTCTGGCCGGAAAAATTACTGAGCAATTTTGGTTAAAAAATAGATTTGTACGCAAAAACTGGGTCCTTTCCCGCAACTACACCGAATGAAAGTCGACTACAAAATGACCATTACAAAATCATCCAACAAAAGAATCGATTAGAAAACGAAAGCATTTCCACCGCAAGGGACAAAATATTTACGTCAAAGAGCGTCGGATGCAAACGTTATGCAAATGGGAGAGTCGGACCAAGTCTAGCGATTACAAAACAATGGGGGCTATAATTCTGTTCCCTTTAGGAATTGGCGTTCCGCTCAAACCTCTCCTGACAAAGGGCTAACACAATTCGCTTAATGCGTGTCGATAATTTATGTAAAGGTTGCGTAAGGATCCCGGATGGCCCCTACTCTGTCTGTATTTAAAGGGTTGAAGATGACACTCTAAACTTACCGAAACGTCTGTATGTATCGGATTTTTAAATGTGTAACCCTAATTTTACCAAAGGTTCTCTAATTTTGAGGGCTTCTATGAACAGTATCAAAATGTTTTTTTTTCTCATGCTACACTTGCGATATGATACCGTTACGATCATATTGCGATACGATAATTCATATAGTTGAAAAGTGTTAGTGAAAATGACAGATACACTTTCATACTTAGTACACTCCGGTTGAGTAGCGGATAAAATAACAAAAAATATCGACCGTAAAATATGGCGGGCGTTGCTTGACTAGTGCAAAAATAATAAAAACTTTAGAAAATGTTTTCTTGCTGGCTAAATAATGTTAACTTTGCATTGTAAATGATACTAACTGTCCAGAGCAGCTACCACGAGTGCTTACTGTCACTGTCACTGAAAGTGATAAGTTGGATAAACAACCTTACTACTATAGTATTAAGATACATGACAGACGTCCGGCAGACGTCCGGCACAGCTTTTTCGCACTCGTGGTAGCTACTCAGTACAAACACAAGTGAATAAGCACATGCACATCCTGAGTAGGGCCGGCAGCCCTTTGTTACCCACACTTTCGGTTTCAGAGTACTCATTTGCATAACAGGGCAAACGCACAATACCTTTTGGGCACCCTTTGCCTTAACCATCCTCGCGTTTCACTTTTCATCCTGTCATTTTGTGCCATGCAATAAATAAATCAAGCCAAGTATGTCCGTGTTGTCCATGTGAAGACGCCAACATTGTCGGCCTTATGTGCCAGGCCCAAATAGTTATGAATATGAGAAGAAGTTCAGCGTGTATGAAATGGATTTTATACGTAACGTTGTGTAGACTTTATATACCTAAATGAAAAAAGATACACCTACTAGCTATTATTTGTACACACAAATTCCTGTGAGTTACATCCTCGAGACGAGAGCTTGATAGAGATGAGCCGTCTTCTGTTAGTTAAACTCGCCAGCAGAAAACAATAATACTATTAATATAAACTTCGATTGATAAAAGCACATTTATTTCGTTTTGTAGTAATAATTGTGGATGGAATTCTATACTAGATCGACTCACTATTGAAACAAGTGAAAGCAAACCTTTTGTTCAGGCTATTATACTGAGGGTTAAAATTATGTGGAGTCCAAGGAACAGGTATTTTATATCGTGAGAATATTTTCTCGTGTTACTAGTTGCTGCATACCACCTAAGGTACATATACGGTAAACGTTAAGTTTTGCGTGGGAAACGATGTTCATAATATAATTAGATAGTGCGTCGCGAATTTAGATTGACTATGCGCTCAAATTGGCATACCCCATTATAATATTCTTAGACATAAGTTGCTTTACTGCAATTAATAACATTTATGAAGGATTTCTTTGTTTTAAATTGTGAGAATGTACCATTTAATTTAGTTTTATCCACCCCACCCCGGTTATGCCACCATATGGATTATGGATAGATACATGATGCGTCGATATATAAAACTGATTTGATAGTAGATTTAAGATGGACATTGGACAAGCTTGAAACAAAATAGAGGCTCATTCACACTACAATAAATTTCACTTTGCCGCGTCCACGCAATAAACGTTTGTTTATTCAGTGTAACTAATCTGTTTTTAATTAAACAATAATCATAAACTTTGAATCAACGGTCATTGAAGTTAAAATGGTTGAAATAAATAGCAATAACACACGTCATTATGGCGTGTAATATCGTTTTACAACTTTAAGGCAATAAATAAATTGACTGCCGTTTGTAAATTTTATTACGATTTAAGAGTCGATGACTGTTTGAAACGAATAATTGATTTATGTCGGTTATTAATGTTAATTTCAGACTCAATTATGTTACAGTTTGTTCCGTCGGCGTTAGGTGGCTAGCCGATTTGGTGGCACTCATTAACATCATTAATGTTGTAGCTAATATTTGCGATAAAAGCATTTAAAAGAAGACAAGAATAACCACATAAATTAATTACTTGCTTAACAAGCCGAAGTTAAGCAATGTCGTAACATTGCAAACATTGCACTATTAATTTACCTAATATAACTAGCTAATTAATTTTAACTTATTTTAAAACAACCGTAGCACTTACTGAAAAGCAATAACCGGATAACATCTCTACCACGTAATTACCAAAGCAGAGAAATGATAATTATGAAACAACAGTTAAACTCATAAAGTTCTTAGCACCCTTGACATATGAAATTAATTCATGTTACACGTTTTCAGCTCACTTTACCTAGAAAAAAAGAGATAGTCTATCAAACTCACTGATATGTTAATGTACGGACATAATTTTTACAAATGTTCCACTGGGCACAAGTGTTAATAACCACTAAAGCAGTTTAATGGAACATAAAAAGTTAAGATTTAGTACGAATAGCTTATACGTATCGTAGGTATACCTATGAAGAGAGGCGCGTGGCTTCAATATAACAACGCTTTAAAGCAAGTGAAGCGGAGGTGGAATGGTAACTTCTAAAGAAAACTGTTTTTGGTTTTAATCGCGGTGATAGATTTTATTTCAAAACACTAGGTATTTACTTGCTTTTACATTAGTCGAGTATACGTAAAACGAGAGTAAACGTAAAATAACAGCAATACCTAACATTTACTTAGGCCAAGCGACTTTGATAAAAGGATTTTTGTAACAAGGTTGTGTATTTGTATTATTCTATCTGTGTACAATCTATCACAAATAAATAAGTTTATATCTATATAACTTTCATAGTTGGTTAGAATTCCAACATGCATGGATGTTTTGTTTTTCTATGGACTATTTTAAGTCAGCACCAATCCAATAAAAATAAATTAGCAATAGATACGAGTATAAACGTTAGTGCAAATTCGACCATCACACCAACGCCAAGTCTAGGCTTCGTTAAACCAGCTGCACCTAACAGCTGAATGGCTATAGCTCTAACTCGTGTGCTGTCCCGAGCGAGTCTACAATTACTATAAACTGGCGCTGAAATAACTTGCCTTTTATCTTATGCTCGTAAATTATAATTAAACTGGACGAGAGGTTTCTTTCGAGCCAATGAGAAAGTGGAGTTGCGTACGCGGTACGTCTGATCACGACTGATGATGACATCGTCTTAAAATATCAGTGAGGTTAGATGACAAGATTGTGGTTCGTGTTCGTGCTTATGCGTTAGTCAAAGTTTTTGTATCATTAGATTTATAGCTAGCTTACCATAGGGCGGAAAAAACAATACACGAATTCATTTACGATACGATTTGCTTTTGGTAAGATATAAAAAATGAGGCCTTCGCTTCCTAGATGGGTGAAGTGGTCATTCGGATGCAGTGCCTGGATAATTTTTAAGAGGCTTGCCCATACTATCCTTTCTGTGTTAGCTTAATCCACCAGTACTACGAGTCGTAATGCTACTGCTAAATACACAATTGGAACGTAAACCAGAAATAAACTAAACTACTGCTCTCGCCAGGATTCTATCTACCTCTGCGGTGGTAATCTAGCGGAAAAAAAAACTAAAACAAAAGAAAGAAAAATCTATGGAGCGGTAGTTGCCAAAATTTTGCAAAGGAGTGCGCTACGCGCGTAGCACCTCGTAGACGCGCTACGAAAAAGCGTAGCGTTCGAATTTCACGTGCACATTCCTTCCCTGTCAAATAATAATCCCAATTTATTGACACGCAAATGAGCCAAGGAGTTAAATTATTATAATAACAAAGTCGCTAGTGGAATGTTGTATAAACTAAGCCCGTATTTATTATAAAAGCTAAGCTGGTAAATTATTATTGACGCTTTCGTTAGTAGAAAACAATATTTTAGTTTTTTTTCTTCTTACTGTGTGTGAATTTTAATTATCAACATTTTTTTTGACAACATGCAAGTGAGTTATTAAATTGAAAAAAACCTTCTCTATTTCTTGCCAAGCGAAGTAGATACCTTGTCACTTTTGTATTACATAAGAAAAGAAGTTTAAGTGGAGCCTCTATTATGATTATATTTACGTATAGTTAGGCAGCAATAGTGTGCCGGTTCGTGTGGGTGTTTGTATCTGGCATTCTGGAGCGGGTTCCTCCCGGGACTGAATCGTAAACATTCAAAATTAGTGCCTCGTACATTGAACAAGGAAACCGGCGAGCGGGCATCTGTGCAGGTGTTGTGTTGTAGGTACTCCGCGATCACATGGGTCCAAAACTATTTTTTTGTCATTTAAGTTATACCATATTTTCTTAGATTTGCACGAGCACTATACATAATTTAAACACAGATTTTAACGGATTTAACACTCGAAACGACACACGACAAAGGTCTCGAAACGTTGGAAAATGTAAAAAGTTAATAAAACGAGTGTTAAATCCGTTAACATCTGTGTTTAAATTAAGTTAATCCAATTTGCGGTCACAAAAGATGTCAAGTCGAAATCGTGACTCGAGCGAAAATGTCATATTCCTCAATATACAGGGCAGCCCAGTTGCAGTAGTCCAATTTTTTTTTTGGCTGGAGGCCATTGTAACTAAATGTTTTAAAAAAAAACTTTATAATATTTCCAAGCGCGGTTTAGCGCTTTAAAATAAAGCTCTATTTCAAAATGTATATAAGCTTATGATTATTTTTGTAAATATTTTGTTTATCTCTTTTTTTTTACTAAAACAACTCAACCATTTTTTTTATAAGTTTTGGAATTGTTTGTCTTTTTATTAGTTTTCATCCCCGTATAAATTAGGTATCACTAAATGGTCAATGAGATACGTTGATATTCAGCGATACCGCAGATTTCGGGTGAGTTGAATACACGCGTTCGCTTATCTTGTTGCGAGGGATTTATCGACCACTGTATAAGTTAAAAAGGCTTATTTATTTTACTGTTATTTGTGTGCAAATAAGAAGGTCATGTGAACTTTCCGGTGTTCAAGGGCCACAATGCACCAAAGCGGTGATGAAGCGAGAGGAGATGTGTTGTACATTGGTCATTTTGAGGTGATATGCGGTATGAAAACACATATTTTATCTTGTCTTTATATTAGTGGCTGTGGTCGATCTTTCATCATGCTCTGCATACCCTAACACTTTCATTCGAGAGGATCTTATGACGGCAAATGGAATCGCAGTCAGCGTTGCGGAATACTGGACGAAATAAATTAAGTTAACTTAGAAGAAGATAGGTCCAAAATCGGTGGACTCCGGACCTAACTCGTTCACTTGTTTTAGTCTCATTTCCCACATCGGCGGCGGGCGCTGCCCCTCAACATGGCGGGCCCCGCGCGACCAATTAGACGGCGCCCGATTACACGGGCCCCGAGCTATTTTAACTTTTCCCATCAAACCATCACTGTGTACCAAATTAAAACACAGGGCACCCCTATCTCGCAAGTAAACTATTTGGGCCGGCGGTTTTTTCTGGCGCGGGAACGGGTTTTTTTAGTCTTGTCTTTGAAATGGTTCGGATATTAACAATACTTAGCCGAGATTTGTAGGTTCGGTTCGTCTTGAAAGGTTTTATCGATTAACGTTGAATACCGCTTTATTTGCTCAAGTATTTTGGCATTTAATAGCGATCGAATTTGTGACAATTCATCGGCTATTGTAGCGGAAAGTAATGCATGAATTTATGAGCCTCTCTGACATAATAGAGACGTATCTCAAAATGTATTTAAATCGCGGCGGAAGCTTTACAGTTTACAGGCCATTTCTCCGGAACTATGCATCGCCCGGTATTATGTTTAGGGGATCCCCTCGTGCAGGGAAGATGAGTTTTTTTTTATTATTTATGTAATATTTTGCAATTTTTTGCTTTGAAATCAGAAGGGTGGGACCCTCGCTAAAGGGTGGGCCCGGAATGAATGAGTTTATAGTTCTTTGTAGATAAACATATCAATTTGTTAGTGTTTTGTTAGTGGAATAAATATGTATGTGGTACAATGGCTGGTAGATGTGATGGTTTCAGTCCTCGCGATGACTTCGTTGGTCACACTTGGCCGGGGTGAAGTGGTGTCATAGTTATGTTACTACTTTTTCTTACGTCGATGATAGAAATCGATAAGTATAATGCGCGTGGTATAATTCAACAAATACATGATTGAAATTGAAGTAAATGGACTTTCAATTAAGACCGTGCCGAATTTGCAGAGACAATCAGTTCACAATCAGGTAAGGTTTTTGAATGGTAATTTTAACTATTGCTTGCGCTTAATTGTAGTATATAACTAGTCTGTGTTATTATAACCATTGCTAACCCATAGAAATATACAATGTAGAATGGACAAGAAAACTCACGTAGGTACCTAAAAGGATGTAATGCATCGCTTGTTTACCTCATTCCTCATTTACGCTCCACCGGCCTCCACACGTATATTCCGCTAACCACTTCCTCTACGGAAAAAAAACAAGACTCATATTATGGAAAAGCAAAGAGCGCGAGCAACTTTGCACTGGCATCGATTGGAAAGCCGGCGAATAAAATCAATTTTCCCCCAAATTGAAACGGCGTAAAACGCTGCTAGCAGCTGTTTTAATGTTGGGAATTGTTTACATGGCGGCGTCGCGAGTGTAAACGCTTGTCGATAATTGATGATTTGATTTACAGCATCACTAAACAACCGGTGTTTGGGCGAGCGCTCTACGCATGCGCCGGACAATCGAGCAAACCTACGGCTAGCACGTGTATTTGTTACGTCACACGTCTTGCAATTTCTAGGTACGGGAAATCTAAACGTATGCTTATGATTCGATTCGTTGCTTTGATGTTTCATTCTGTACTGCACGGAATATTCATGACTTTTCTTTGAGAACTTTCACTGGGTTTATTCTTGACCCAACAGGAAGCATGCGATGAGCATACCGATCCGAGCTTGAGCTGAGGGCGTTAAATCGGCCGGAATAGGTAGGTAACTTTTACAGTCTTTGTTCCAGATTAAGGATGACAGGAACTGATTGTTGATGATGATTATGAGACCTTTTATGTTCCTTTCTTCCAATGTTGTTTTATGTTTTCGATGGCCAATAATTGAAGTTTAACTATTTAAAACGGTAAGTATACCTACTTTTGGTGGGCCATTTGATAAGACCGGCCAATACATAATTATATCTTGCGGAACTTGCAGCAAAACAAAGCCCCACCCTCCCACATGAGTACTAAAACCCTAATAGCCTTGGCACAATGAAATATTAACAAAATATACGCCACCCATTAAACACCGTAATCATCCAATTGCAAGTTCAACGTCCATATAAACCGAGTTGCTCATAAAGCGAAGGTTGTTTTAAAAGTATTCGATAAACAAAGAAACAATCGACGGGTGCCTAGTACGGCAAGTACAGAAGGACATTTTTACTAGCCTTGATTTAGAATAAAATATTATTCCAACAAAACAAGTAAAATAGGCTTAAAAATACTCATATTGTCAAGATAGCAGACGAATCGTTGACTTTAAATTGGCTAAAATAATCTCGTGTTGGATATATGCATGCATAAAAACGTCTATATCAAGAAATAGAAATTTAGATTAACATCAATTGTAATATAAATATTAATAAACATAATATTCTTCTTCTTTAGCATTTAAGTGTCCAATAAACATAAGCGAAACTTTAAATACTACAGAAAATTAACATTCGAAACATTTCGTGTTCCTAATGTCATACCAACTCTTGCGGTAGGTTATGGAGCGTTTACACTTTACAGTCACTCCTTCCGCGTGGGTTTTATGCAATTTTTATTGTATCACTATAAAATTAACACCGCCGCGATGGATTGTAAAAGGCTAAAGTCTACTGCCCCTTTGCTCTATTACGCGCCCGTAAATCTGCGGTTAAACCTTTCTCACTACGCATGAGTTTAAACGTTTTACCACCAGTAGGATCCATTCCAATTTGTTTAAACTTTGGCCATCAAATTGTAATTGAGAAAATAGCGAGCGCCTGATACAGCAATAATATTTCAAGTCTGATTTTGTTCCCATAAAACGGATTTATGTTGAGATAGCTAACCACTTTCAGTTGTTTTTATTAGATCTGATTGAAAATATATTGAAAAAAAAAAATGTATTTTTCGGATAATGAAATAATTTGAAAATGCTGTTTCATAATGTACTTGCTTAAAGAAAGAAAATCTCAGGAAATTATGTCAATAAAGTAATAGGTACAGTAGGTACTTTCCAATGGTGAAAAGTTGAAAATTTAAGCAAAACAGTTTGGTTTCTTTGATTACAATTCCTAATATGTATTAATATTTCCTTGTTTTCTTGATTATTATTGCCCAGGCTCCTACCTGTTTAGTGTTTAATGGGTGATCATCAGACATTGTGCACGTGCCTTTATGGTGGGTCTAGCCGTAAATTTGGTTTATTGTTTATCAATCACGTCTCAAGAGCCTTCCGCTAGGGTCATCAACACGTTTCCCTGTTGAGTAAGAGATTTTTATTTATAGTTTAGTCTACGAATGGAGATTGCCCGTCAGCTCTCCATGAAGTTCTCTGTTTCTTACCAAGCGAAATAGTTCTTCATACATACTTTTAGGCTGGCTAAATCCTACATACTTTTATTGTAATTGTTCCAAAAGAGAAAAGAAGGAATTTAGTTGGGCTCAAAGTTTATAATATTGGTCCTTATGCTCTACGTCTTAATTGTTTATATTTTTTTATATCCATGTTACTTCTATTGGTGACAAAAGCTGAGAAAACCCTGACATAGGTCATACTGAGAAATACTTAGAAAATTCATTTTCCACCCCTGCATGACTGAGTTAACAGATATAGTACCCACTTCCATATAGGTATACCATTCGCGGTCCACCCTTGCATATCGTCTGCCGTCTTGAACTTTGCTGAACTCAACGTAAATTATTTTTATTTACTCCAGGTAGTAGGTACCTACAATCACTTTTATGTCTTGTTTATAATGTTAGTCTTGTCTACCTATAGTGCCTGGGACATTGTTTTCCTTCTAAAAAAATTACCAGGCTCTGCACCGCTGAGTGGTGTCTTCGCCCACCTAGTGTGAGTGAAGGTGCCACTTGACACTGTATAAATCATCTCATTACGTAGACGTAAAGGCCTTAGTTTTTTGTCTACCTGCCATAATTATGTGATTCCGAGTAGGTACTAATTATAAACTAGCCTTTGTTCGTGACTTCATTTACTTAGGTACACGAGAATCTTACCTCTTGAAAGTTAATCGAGCATTCTTAAATGTATTTTGTTTAGTGAAACACTTTTTTACCGGATTAAAAAAAACATAGGTACCTAGCTAGTTAAGGTATGTACAGTACCTCCATTGGGGTTTGAAGATTTAAGCTATGCTGTGGTATTAATGTTACATAAAATATTAAAATACAAAAAAATCACAAAACTATGCTTGACAGTTGACTTTCTGACCAAGCTTCAAGCTGTGCTTGCTAGCGAGTTCTCTCTGTCCCGTGTCTGCCACATACCTAATGATACCAGGAACGTTATTAACTCAAAGCACGGAGTTTTTTCAAATAAGTAGTTTTGTTCCAAATTAGTCGAAATTTTAAGTCTCACAATTTATCTGGAATTTATTTAAGGATGCCTTGCACTTGAAAACGCAAAATGGGCAACTCATTAACTTACACAAACTCCGCTTGGAACACTCTAAAATATCGCTTTTATAATACGAACACTTAGCAGCCAGACGCTCGTCCTTGAAGGCACAGGCATAAATTACAGCCTTGTTGTGCTTGGTGCACTATCATCATAACATCTATAATTTACAACCGACGGCACCTATCTATATACACTGTCTTTAGTGTAGTTCAGTAAAACATATCACCGCTTCCAGACATAATACGAAATAATTAACAAAAAAAAACGACTTCACTGGTGAAAAAGCTTCGAGTGATTTGCTGCTGTCTGGTTAAGGAGTTTCGTTCTCAATCTCCGAAGATCTTCATCAAATCACATTTTTTTATAAGACCACATCATGGAAAGCATAAGTTCTGAGGTAACTGAGTTCTGAGGTTCGTTATTTTTTTTATGTGTTCTGAAAACACTTAAAAAAATTAAAAACCATACGGGTCGAATTGAGTACATACCTCCTTCTTTTTGAAGTCGGTTAAAAATTAATAACGCATCGTTCAGTCAGTTAGGTCACAGAATACGTTTGTTACTATGGTATGGATTGGTTCTGTCCATGTCAAATAAGAACTTATTTTGCATGTGTTCTAAAAAACTGATACTTTGTGAATGGTTTCACTTACTTTCCTTTACTTACTTTAGCCAACTAGTTTCAGTTATTCCTTAATCATCGATCACTTACGAAAGTTAAAGATCAATAGGTAACTGCTATTTCACTCAAAATTCCGATGGGATATACCAGGAAGTGGAAGGCCACATACACTTCGAAGAATTTTCATTCTGAGTCTGTCCAAAATAGGCATTCATGTATGAGGGTGTGGGTTTATTAACGTATACCATTATGCTTCTAAATGTTTTTTGTTAAATTTTATGAAGCAATAAGTACGCAGCGTTGGTAGGTTCTCGAGCAGTTTCCCGCAACTACCACAGCTCATCCATGTAAAGGTCGGAATGAAAGTAAAAACTTAACGGCCTAGCGTGTTATAAGTGGAGATAATCTACACTTAGTGGGCATATTGGTTGCACATACGATCGCCAGTTTAATGGCAAATAAGTATTTACTAGCCATAAAACTAATGAGTGTAGTCGGTGGTCTTCTTATGTCATACTTCATACCTGCTTTATTATGTGATTAGACGATTATTTATTTTTAAATGTGGTTTTCGCTTACACTACTTTATACAAAATGGTTTTCAGTGACCTTTTAAAAGCTAGAGCCATAGTTATTTTTTTACAAAAAGGGGGTCTACCGGCTAAGATGAAGCCGATTACCATTGGCGAAAATAGAAGTTCGATTTTTGAAAAATGTACTGCCACCCAGTTCATTTTACTGCCACCCCTGTTCATCCTATCCTACTTCCTACTTTATATTATAAATGCGAAAGTTTGTGAGTGAGTGAGTGAGTGAGTGAGTGAGTGAGTGAGTGTGTTTGTTACCTTATAACGCGGAATCCGCTGGACGGATTTAGATGAAATTTGGAATGTAGATAGCTGAGACATCAGAATAACATATAGGCTACATATTATCACGCTTTGTTGCTTAGGAGCAAAATAAACACACAAAGATTATCATATAGTGGCTATTTGTATAAAAGTGAACGACACAACCATTTACCAAAGACCCTCTGTCATCACGTAGCGTTGAGCTATTTACTTTCGTAAATCCATCGAAAACTGAACAACGGTGAATTTTAATGCACCAAACAGGCCCAAATGTGCCGCAAAACTCAAACGATGCACAACAGTGAAGAAGTTGTTTTTAATTATCGCTGTCATCAGTCACTGTCACAAAAATGGTATATCAACAAAGCAATAAAGGAAAAATCTACAAGTTTAATTACTCAAAACAGGCAAAAAACATAAGTTCAGTGATAGCTACTTACAATCTGAAAGAACCAATAAATCCTTACTTTAAAAACTCTGCATCCGGCAGTTTTATCAAAGCTCTTTACAAAGTTGCGGTTGCATCCTGAGATCTTTTGGCCAGACGAAATGGGACGTCCGTTGAGTGCAT
Organism: Zelleria hepariella; assembly: GCA_949319315.1. Lineage (NCBI taxonomy): Eukaryota > Metazoa > Arthropoda > Insecta > Lepidoptera > Yponomeutidae > Zelleria > Zelleria hepariella. Next base: position 10,539,060 of record OX439388.1, read on the forward strand.
TGCTGATTGCTGGTTATTCAGGGAAGAATAGGATGCACCAGACCTCGAAGAAAAATAAAGATACGATGTTCTGACCAAAAAATCAGCTGTGCGTACCTACTGTGCAAGTGTAGAGTCCCGAGCGACCATAGGCGCATAACATCAGCCATTGATGGTGTAACATTAGTACTATGATCGCTTTATTTTCATTAAGTAAGTACCTAGGACTGGACACTGGACAGGTGCACTTTTTCATAATATCATAGTCGCCTATTCATTGTTGACAACTTTGATAGGCTTTCCACATACTTCAGACTGACGAGAAGATTGGAGCATGTGAAAATCCCTGAACGGCCTGCGTGGTGGTGTTGCCCGCATGAAAGATATGTGAGAAATAGAGCCAGAAGAGATGTTTTGTTACAATCTTAAACCATACCGACAACTTCGCGTCGTCATACCTGTCCTGATGCTCCACAGTCCAGCTTATCGGATTTCCTGGAGGCGACCCCAGCGCGACGTGTGTGTGTGACACTTTCAACACGAAAGAAGAATAAGACCGACGATTCAAAACGGTTGTTTCAGACTATGGCATCGTAGATGCTAAGAAGACGCGTTGGGTGTTTCAGAAGAGTAGCTCATAGAAAAAAACACTATTCAATGTGATAGAAATAATATGGTTAAGTATCTCCTGATATTATCTCATATTTTCTGGTGTCAGAACCCAATTATTATGATCGTTCTCTTTGAAATGGTATAATGCGATTAAATAAAATAAAATTTCTTAAAGTTTTTCTCTGTTAAGTAACTTTGTGCCTATTATACGAGTAGGTGACGCTAACTAGCTCTGTTGGAGATCTTTTACAGTTTTATTGAACGCCAGAGAGATGTTGAGACCTGTGACGTACTGCAGCGAATGCTGATAAATATTCATTCACCAAACAGCGCAAGCAAACGAGATGTACACACGACAGCACGTCGACCCTTACACGCTAGCACTCTATTCGGTAACGTTACAGGCGACTTTACAACAAAAGTGTACAGTCTGACGTGCTGTCGTGTGTACTTGGGTATCAAACTACGCATTAGGGCTCTCTAACATCGGTAGATGCAGTGTCCACAACGAGCACAAAGGCCACAAAGGCACGAAGACTTGGGGCGAGACCAACTGAACAGAGACAACCCAGACTGAAAGTTTGCAATAAGGAGTAGCAGATTAGCGGACTCAAAATAATAGGATAGGGCTAAAAAGAAAAGATAATCTTTGAGTGTTTCTTGAAATATATGTAACCCGCGTTAAATCAGTTAGACGCCTATAACAGTAGGTATCTGCATCTTTGCTCCGTTCAGTTTGGTAGAAGCAGACAACAACGCGTGGTCCACGGGATCGAAATCTCGGGCCAACACTTTGATATTGCAGGGGGTGTGTTTTAAGTACATCATACCTACTAGGTGGTAAAAAATATGCTAGGTACAATTTGCAAAATCACCACGTTTGTCCTTTTTCTTTTAGCCACGTGAATGAAGTCGTGGGCACTAGCTATCAACACTAATATTATAAAGAGGAAAAGTTTGTAAGTATGTACGTATGTAGGGGGTAATCTCCAAAACTACTCATCCGATTATAAAAAATCCTTCACTAATGGGAAGCTACGTTATTGCTGAGTGCTATAAGCTATGTTTTATTGTAATAACGGGAAAAAAACTAAGTCTGCGCGGACGAAGTCGCGGGCAAAAGCTTGTTTTTCATAAATCGAACTTCAATTTTCGCCAATGGTAATCGGCTTCGTCTTAGCGGGTACACCCCCAGCATTATTAGTAGGCTGCATGGTTTTCAAAGCTAAGGAAATAATAATAAAGTGCTCTTATTGAATTTTATTATTTTGGTACACCTATGTAATTACTTATCAAAGTTAGAGTTACTCCTACTATACCTCCTTACAGGCTAACTTATTTGTAGAGTTTAGTTCGGTTTAGTATAGGTATCTACCTAATGTAGAGTCCACGAATGTCTTGGCACTGGCACTTACCTACATTGCAGCGACACTACAATTTATTGATTGCATAACCAAGGCTGTCTGCTACATGGTGCAGGTTGGAATATAGGTCACACAGTCTGGTCAATAATCCGTTAGGTCACCATTTTAAATTCCCACAAGAATTTATGAATTATCCAGGGGGGTAGGAATGTTTTGATAGGTTTGATTAGGTAATCTTCTAAAATATAAAAGTAAATAAAAATGTTTCTTAGGGGCATTTCAATATTGGTTTCAAAACACTTTATTTTAAAATTCCAACCCTTTATCAAAATGTTTCCTTTAATTACTTAAAAAATAATTTTCAACTTTCCTGTTGCAGATCTCGTCGAAATGGTCTGAATTAAGAAGAGAGTTTTGAATACTTTGCAAGACGTTGCCTAAAAGGTAAGCCTCTTACTCCTAGATAATATCTTTAGATAATAATATATTCTGTAAAATAACAAAAAAAAGTTGATTGACTAGAACTATGTAGGTAGGTACTTTTACCTAAATAAGAAATTCGATCTAAAAAAATCCAAAATCCTAAGCTGGAAACAGACCACTTTGTAGAATAGCGCATTAATTAGGACAAGATCTACTAAAAGGGCTGTAATAAAACAAAATGCAATGAGTGTTTTTCTATAGCTACACAAAAATACCTAAAACAATCTCAACACAGTCCAAAGAATGTTTTCTACGATTTCAAACCGCCTCGTGCCGGCAAAAACCGGCCATGCTTCTTGGGACCATTTCCCCGATCCAAATAGCAGACGCTGCGATTTGCTACTCACTCTCCCGACAGCCTTATTTGTGAGAATAAAAAGAGATAGGACACCTTTCGACCCTCTCATTCACCGCGTAAATGGCAGCGTACGAGCGAAAGAGATGGGGCGAAAATACTAACATGGCGGTCGAGATGACACAGCGGGCAGCTGAATTCTTACACACACACATAGGCGGTTGTAGTAATGTAGAGACATGTCAATGTGTGCGCCTGTGATGGTAGGATTGGGATTGGGAGGGTTCAGATTACAGAAGTTGTAAATTGTTGGTTTAAATAATTATTTTAGATTTCTCCGTATTTTGTCAGGACAGGATTTTTTATACATTTGCTTTTTAGTTTTCGCAGAAATAGTAGAAATGCTGCTATTTTAAATAACATGGATACTCACAAAATTAAAACAACCACGAACTTCGAGATGAAATAAATAAAAACATATTTTTATCCAATTACATGTGACATGACCTTTTACATGTGACATGTTTTTTTATTAATCTATTATGGTCAAAATGTTGACTACCTCTAACTCACAATGTCATTGTGGTACATGTTAGTTCCATGACTGTCACAAAGATGGAGCTGTTGTAAATTTTCTGATGTAGAGAAAGCTCTCCATGATTTCTCGGGGAAGACTTAAGTTCTTTTGTATGGACTTTCCTCTTGGATTTTAAAAGACGTAGGAAGAAATATGTCAGCTAAATAAAAACAAATGCCTATTATTCAGGATGATCAAAGAACCATAAAAGATTTCAAGAAAGAAAAATAAAAACTGACATAAATATGATTAAGGAAACAATTAAAATAAGTAGGTAGTCATATTTTAACAATATTGTACTGTTAACGATCTTACAAAAATCTTGTAAATAGTTTTTATTTTAAAGTAGGACGAACCCATGAAGTTTCAATAAGAAAATGTTTAACTCCTTGCTCGACATAAGCTTCCAAACCAGAGAGCTTTCTTTCAAAAAAGTTCTGCTCACAAATGATAGATGGCGCTTTGCACACCATTATAAACTTTGTGTCATGAAATGAAGAGGCAGGCAGACTTACCTACATTTTATTACATACAAACATCAATACATTAGTTTATCGAGTTATTACATTGATATAGTGGGCAATTAATATCACAAATGGACCTGCCAAAATATTGGAGATCGGCATAAACCGACTCTACTTTTTAATTTAAATGTTATATATATTTTAATTGAAATAAAGATATCTAAAGTAAGCAACTACTTTACTTAAATTCTTAAACAATTTAACTAGGGTACCTACTACCTACCTATATAAAAAAACGTCTCTTTCTACCTCTTTAATTTGCATGTGTAAAAAAAAACAGTCTTGTTTAGGGTAGCGCTTTGTCAAAACAATTGCCCTAATTTGAATTTAAATAACGTTAACAGGAAACGTTGCATCCACTCTAAACAAAGTGCACAATATGGCAATAAAGCTGCGCAAACGCTTCCAAGAATGGCTAGCTGACCCAATTTTCTATAAAAATTCAAATTAGCTTTTTTCTGCGCGCAAAGAGAAAGCTGCATCGTGTTCGTGACAAAAAGAAATGCCAGTTTAGCTTCAACTTTTAGATCAGAGACATGTTGTTTATGTTGTGTTCCGAAATGTTTAATTTGAAGTTCTATTTAACGCGTATAAAGTGCGGTGCCAAAATGAGCAGGCGGCGGCCTCACCGAACTGCGTGCATTTGGTACCCTGCCAAACTACACACAGGAATATCAAAGACAAGAACGCGATGGAAAATGGTAATAATAATTTAATTTACTTATAGCATTTATAGACAATACCACGTGCTAACTGTACCTAATTTCCACAGAAAATTACCTAGAACCTAGATATTTTCCAGGGAAACAACAGGAAATATGTATTACTTTTTCATAAGAAAAATAATTATCTTCTATCAAGGGAAAGAAAGATAAATAACAACAACGATTTGATATTTTGTGACAGAGAAGAAGGGCAAACAAAGACACTAGAATCCTGAATACCTATTAGGTAAAGAGTTAAATACATAGTCCCTCTGATCCCTGAATTGTTCAGCCCAAGTGGGCGTCATAAAGTAGACAGTTTGGTGATGTCATATAAAAGCATTTTAATTGGGTCTATCGCGCTACGTAAATTAAATTATTAAAACAGCGCAGACGGGTTAATACCATCCTCGTGTGTGGTCCGAGTCTGCTTCACTACATCGCATTAGTATTTAAAGGTCCAGATACCTCAGCCACTGCCCAGCTTAATGATATGGCAACAAAATTTATCGGAGATAAATATTCCAACAAATTATTCGGATTATTCGAACTGTATGGATGTTACGGGCAATTTCGTGGGAAGGCCCTCTTTGAGATTGACTTGACCAGTTCTGTGTTTGATTTTTAAATGTTGCAGTATTTTTCTTGTTCCATTGAATAGCTTTTCCCTCTGCAATATAAAACAGCAAACGTCAATGAAGGAGACCCTGAAGGAATAACTTCAATTAAATAAAATGCACTTCGAGAAAACGATTCAGTATTTAACTATATCTGCAGATTTTCAGAGTACCTACCTAATTCGAGTGATTATCTAACCTTACCATTCCATCTCAACTCACAAATGCCACCTACGTCATTCAAATCCAGATTCAGGCCCGCTATCTGGTCTAAGGCACGCCATCGCCCTTCGAATCTCTCAGGCAAGCTCGCAAGGCATCTACTTGGGTGTTCTTAAGCCGCCAGTAATATATGCGTCCGTCTTGCTCGACACAAACTAACGAACTCGGCTTTATTGCCTCGTTACAGCTAATAAGCCCCCAGGCTATCACTCAGACCAAGCCCACAGGAAAGACAGGTCAATGGATGGTATAGGTGCTGGGCAAGCCTACTCCATCTAAAACAATGTCCCAGGCACTGCAGCGCCGAGTGGTCTCTTCACCCATCTAGTGTGAGTGAAGGTGCCACTGGACGCTGTATAAATCATCTCATTACGTAGATGCAAAGGCCTTAGTTTTTTTTTTTTTATCACTCAGACAACTTTCCCTCGCCTATATTGTTGGCTGCTTCCACTCTATGATGTATTGTACGCCTGCTTATGGTACCCTCTACGGGTATTGTCCTCTGTGCAAGCAATAAAACAAGACGATAGGTAAAAGATACAGTTATTGTTTTATATCTATGACTGGAAATCATGTATTTTGTGACTTAATTGTTGTAAAACAAGTGTGTGCCGAAAGCAAAAACAAATGTTTGAGTTGGGAAACAAATTCAATTTGACAACCCCGATTTGTTGTTCAAAAAAAATCCGGGAGCAGATTTTTACGACGCTTAAGAAATAAGAGGGGTGTAAGTGAAAACATGTCGGAAGCGGGGAAATCCGTGCAATAACAATAACTCATCAGTACGCGTACCCCCCGCTAGATGGCGCCGCGGACACAACTAATCCATTTATTCTCGGGGCGAGCTTTATGTAGCGCACTCTTAAGCGCTGCCGTTATATTGTTTTATATTATTATTTATAAATATTGTGCGTGCGTGCCGTCGGCTGCGCGTCGGGGATTACTGGGAGAGTTCCCTCTCATTACTCTTAAGGAATTCCTCTGTAGGTACGAAAATACCGCCCGTGTTGTGCCAACAGCGACTTTCGGAATATGTGGAACATGGAAGTAAACAATGTTTTTTCCCACGAATATAAGACATTTCAGTATCGCTAATAATTTCAGCAGATGTAGAGTTGACTAGTCTTTTTCAATTTTATTGCGAGGGGAACTTAAGTACCTACCACACACTTTTCTTCTGTGTTCCAGAGAACTTCATTATTTTTCTGTCGCCTTTTCTTTGCTCACAGATTACCACCAAATTCTCAAGAAAACGGTTGACATTACCCTGTCGATGTAAGAAATTGTTCGCTCTTCCCACCAGAAAGATATTCAGGGAATGTCTAGCCATGTTGATAGCTTTAGATATACCTTACGTAGTTCCAAGGAGAGTTTGCGAAGCTTGTTCCTAATTTACCACTCCCTGTTACATTTAAATAATTTGGTAATCTCCATCCATGCCATGTGGTTCACCCCCTTGGTGAGGTTGAAACATAGTGAAACATAGTACTTAGTACTGTTTGGGGCAGCTAGAGAGCTAGAACTAAAGTCTAATTCTTCATTCAAGATAGTACACTGACGTTTACGGTGTGACCAGTCTCTGGTGAAAATTATATAGTGTGGTGACAAAAAATTTTACATGAATCGAATTGCGTAATCGATATAATCGATTTATAGGCAGATTGATGAAAAGCTTATTTTATGAAATTAACTAAAAACTTATTCGTTAGTAATGAGAAAGTGTGTTTTGGTCCACTTTTTTGAGGAGTATTAAATGCGTTAAAAATTGTGTTTTTAAATGATCTATGGAAATATTGCGTTCCGAACGTTTTTTTTTCCGACCGGAATTCCTGACGCACGGGCTACCATGCGGAATTTCGTATTTCGCTTTTTTTTGTGTCTGAGCTGAATCGCACAACGAGTGGAATGCATTACTATTACAATAAATATGGCAACATTATTTTGCAAAGTGACAGTTAGCATCTGTCAGTTTACTATCCTGAATAAAGAATTAGACTTTAGAGTAATATTTGAACCTACAGTCTCTAGCTAACTGTGCCAGCTCTACCATTACCGTAAAGCAAGTTCCCGCAATATTAACGTGTGTATACGAGAAAAAAGTGCATTTGAGGCAGATAAAATATTGAGCCATTGAACAATTCGGTGGTTCGAAGTAAAACCACTGTCGCCTAAGATTCCTTACTACACAAAGAGACAATCCGTGTCAAAAAGTTCTAACACAAGAAAACGAGGAAAACATACACCAATAATGAGAACAAGTTAATACCTACATAGAGACCTTGAAAATAAACTTAGGCCTTTGCATCTAGGACAGGATGATTTGTACAGCGTCATGTGGCAACTCCTTTGGGACATTTTCAGCAGATAAATAATTACTTAATTTTGGTGGCACTTTTTATATTTGATTGTTGACTAAGTTGATGTTCTTACTGTGTACAGTTACTTACGTATTGGAGTAATTAACACTTAACTATACTGCAGTAACAACATAATTTTCTCTTAAAACCTGAAAATAAAAAGTGCCACCAAAATTAGGTAAGTATTTCTCTGCTGAAAATGACCCCTTTGGATAAGTGAAGTGACCACTCAGACGCTGCAGTTCCTGGAGCATGTTTAGTAGGCTTGCCCAGCACGTATGCCGTCCTCTTTTAGTCGGCCTAGTCTAAAGGATAGGTTCCATACGTATTGACTTTGTCTTTCCTTGAACATAGGGATAGGTTAGGTAAACTTGTCGTAATTTTTAGGCCACTCAAAAGACAATCAGCAACGACTGGGATCACGGTTCAACGTGGTTTAAAATTGTGGTCAGACAAATGCACGTAACGGGAAAGAACCCTGGAAAGTTTCCGTCTCAAGACCGACGGAATTCGACTCGCGAGCGGTTTTAATTGGATCTTCAGTTGGAGCGCAACGCGTAATTGCGGCCCGAGAGAGCAAAATAACTAAATAAGACAGATTCCATTGCTGCCTCGCCAAGACCAATCACTGCTGAAGCAAATTGTGCCATAAGAGGCACTGAATAAAACTCATCGTAATACATTTTCATACTCCACTTAATTTCTTGCCAAGAACAATAATTATTATAATAGGGACCGTCGATTGCTAAGTTCTACTTCTAGCGGAATGAGGTAGATAGGTAGGTACCCTATTATTTCTTAGGCTGGTAATACCAATCACGGAATACTTACCGTGAATTTACCTAAATTATTACGCATACAAAATACCTACTAGTGGTTTCAAAGATTTGTAAAGTTACGTATTGAAAAAAAAAAAAAAACAATTAGGTCTGTAATCACACTTTTACTCTCCCTCCGAAAGAAGGTTTTTCCTGCAGGGGTACAAAGTATAAAGGTAGACTGCTTAGATTAAAATAATTGTATCAATTCTCTAATCTAAACTTTTCTATACTTTTTAGTACATTGCAATTTTCAGTCGGCTTAAGATAAGGGAAAATTTTATTCATTGCAAGTTTTTAAGGTAGCCATTTTGAAGTCAAACTTCTTATCTTTAATTTAAGTTAAGACATTTTCCCCAAGCTACTTGAGCCGAGGAAAGAGTTTCGGCCCAAAGGTAGTGGGAATCGAAGAAAGTTTTTTTATTGGACAAGTTTCTTCGTAGAAGAGGATCGATTCGCGTCTACTTTTCTAATTTAGAACTCGATAGCTGAAGTGTATCAAGATAGAGTTTTAGGTAACTTATAAGCAGATACCCAAGTAGAATGTTTCTGTATAATGTTTTGTATTGTGTTGTGCTCAATGTTTGGGATTTAGGAGGATTTTAAATAGCATGAATTTGAGCGTTTTTGTCATTATGTCAACCAATGGTAAATTTTTAGCGGAGTCAAAATTATGCTTGATAGCACACTTAGCTTTTATGCGCAACCAAATTATACAAGCAGGTCCACTTTTTGTTTGGTATGTTTCGTGGCAAAGGCAAAGTAATATCTTGTTCAAGATAAAACTTAGGTTAAATATCCAAGAAATATAACGGACTTGGTTAATTACAGAATCCCGCGGCCGACTGTACCGAGTTTTTAATAGTCTCTCCACAAATTAGTGCAGCCCTTAAACCAACCGAAGCGAATCGGAATAGGACTTATTTTTGTATCTGCCGTCCTATTTATAACATTATAATTTTGTACGGACTCAATAAGCCAGCCACACTTTATGTTTGAATTTAAATTGGTACATTTTATAATAATGTCTTTGAACCGCGCCGCGGCCTCCCCTCCTTCAGGTCCGGGCCCTTTTTCTTTTTTTTTTTATAATGTTATTTTCTCAAATCACCCACCTCGGGAACTTTGTTACCTACTAGGTGCCTATTATCGTTCTCTCTGAAATTACATCTTGCCCAGAACAAAGGCAGCCTTCTTTTTATTTCGCTATCTGCTGCAGGAAATTCCCTTTGTCAGCCTCTTTTTGTACTCCGTTGAAATATCATAAAATTTCCCTTTTGCGGAAATAAGTTGGTACGGTGCGCCCTTATTGTAGAGTGCCTGGCTGCTTTGTAATCTTCTAAATAACTGGTTTTGCCTAAGTAGTGTTAAACTACAAATAAAATAGGATAATACCTAAGATTAGGGTACAAAAAAGACGTTTGACTACTTATTCAAAGCTGGATTAAGCTCATTTAAACGAATTTGTGAATTTTAAAAAACACCACTCCGTAAATTCAGTTCCAAAAAGTCGTAAAATTTCTTAAAATTACATGTTATAAAAACGGGTACAAATGGAGACAGAACCACTACATTAACTGCTTAGTTTACAGCAATGGGTATTGCATGCCATGATAATTTTTTAACAAAACTTCTAATTTGAAATAATTTCTTAATAACAACAAAGCTCTACATGTATGGCCCCCGCTGTTTAATTTTTACAAAACACGTGGGTTGGCTTCCTTGTTAATGAATGGGTTACTTGAATGTTAGACGTAACATGGAAAGAGTCGGCAATTAATTACCTACATAACTTTCAGTGAGGTCTATTTACGTAATAAAATGTGACTGCCTTCAACGTGCTTTCAACTGTCGTTAGTATTTCAAGTAGATCATGAACTTCCATCCAGGTGCAGTTATGATATAAAAAATACATGGAATAGTGCAAAATTACCGTCCACAAACATTTTATCTTTAAGACTGGTAAAGTATGTTTAAAGTTTGAATTTTTGTGTCTCTACATTACCTATGCAGTGAATTGCGAGGTTCTATCCACATTTCACTTCATAATGTAGAGATACAAAATTTTTATCTGTACTTAGCTTAATCTGTGGGCGCAACCGCAGTGGCGGGGTCGACAACCTCGACATCTGTTCAACCATTTCAGACGGACTTACTATCGTGTGTGCGTACAGAAATACACCTTAATAACTTTATAATACGACATTAATTAGTCATAATTAAGTCACTAACGTCTTGTTATCAATCAAATTGATGTTTTTATGCAACCGAAGCACTTGTACACAAGACAGCACGTAGACTCTTACGCGTGCACTTTATTCAATTACGTTATGGCGACTTTGCAACAAAAGTGTAAGCGTGCTTTTGACTGTACAGGGTAACTACCTTCATAGTAACAAGCACATACCTATAGTTAGACAACACCTTGTAACTTTATAGCAGGAAAATATAATTTATAGCAATCATTCCATTGTTTTTGCTAGAGGTAATGAAAACACTTCATCAATGAAATCAACTTGGAATGCTTGTTAAATTATACAACATAGATTAGACAACATTGTCATAAATATTGTAAACAGCTCTGTAGAATTTTACCCTACCTATTTGCATAGTAATTATTTTATAAATAGTACTTACTATTGACGATTTTTACAAAACAATAATAACATGAAACGTTTATTTCATTAATGATAGCTTATAGAGAAATATAAAACTTTTAATTTTTTATTTGAAAACAAAGGTGACGGACGAATAAGATAGAACGTTCATTTTTTTTTTTTATCTAAGAACAGATTGTTTAAAAATATTGGTACTAAGGCCAGCTCATTATAAAACCATGGCATGGTTTTAAAAATACCCAGAGGCAAATTAAAAATACCCAGAACAGCTCTCAGTATAAACATTCAGAGAACCGCTTCCCCTACGCCAGAGCACGTCCACTCTCATCGATATAATAATAGGGAATTATAACGTTCCCACTATCCGCCATATTTATTTTCTTCTGAGAACCACGCTGATTGGTGCGCGCAGCAACATCGTTGCCACGTGTATTTATAATTTGAATTCAGAACTCGTTGCTGTCTCCGAATCCAAAAGGTCTTATCTACATTGAATGGTCGCTCAAATATATCACTTATTATTAAAGCTGTAGATTTAAGTTTTGAATACGTATTTTGTTTTAGTTACGTCCTTTGGTTGGTTAGATTTTAATTTTGGAAATCGAATTGAGTTTTTTTCGAGCCCGCGAGAGCAATGGCTTCAACTCCTTTAGATGACGTCACAGTTCAAATGACTATGCTGCCATTTTGCAAGTCCTTTACCTTTTTTATGTCGCAAAGGCAGACAGGAACCAAAACCAAGCATGATCAAAAACGATGTGCCAATTATTACAAGATAGGAGTAGTTCGCAGGTTGTTAGCTTGATTAAATCATTGATTCCTTTAGCAAATACGGCCGTCTTAACCCAAGATATACAGCGCGGACCATAAAATAGAGGGTAGATATCCGTCCAGACCAAACAAAACCCAGAAGCTCATATAACGCAAAAGTTATTTGCAGAGTTTCAGTTTTGCGGTAACGGATTAACTCGTCGCAGGGAGGTTTACTGAGACAGCATTGCTTTTCTCTTCTACGCTTCACTTATCTATGTCACCGCGACCGTTCCCGCGACAGTATTCTTTATTTCTGGAGGTGTAAAGTTAAAATTTCCTCGTCACGGTTGTGGAGTTTTGTCTCTCTGTCATAGAGTAAGCATTCGTTCGGAGTGAGTTGTTTAGTTCAGCTTAGATGACGTTTCCGGAGAGTTGGCGTAATGCTGCGGCGGTCGGTATTCCTTACGGTTGCGACTTCAAAATTGCTTATGTGGTTTTCTCTCCTATTTACTTACTTTGGAACTCGCCATTGTTTACGATGGTAAATAGACAAGGTAACCACAAATTTATGCAGGTTAAAAATGGGGCGAAACGTTCATTTAGGTACATTATTATTTGTAGAGTCTGCGGAAAACATCGGAACAGCAGGAAAAAAGTGACATAATATCAGTAATTTACATAGACATAATATCTTACCTCCAAACAACAGTTGAAGTACCTACGTAGGTAGTTGATGATTCATAATAGTGTTAAAAAAAATGCTCGAAACAGGGACTAGAACCCGCAACGTCAGGTAAAGACGCAAAGGCTCGGTCACGGTTACCTGGAGGTTGCGGGTTCAAGTCCTTGTCCGAGATTTTTTTTCAATTTATACTAGCAAGAGTTAGCGACTTAGAAAAAACAAAGTCACTGGCCAAATAAGTGAAAATTATTTTCTTATGCAGTCGTAGATTATTCTTTACATTATATTCCCGTCACATAGGCAGTTTTGTAGGCCCATATTAGGCTAGACCCTTATTAGAAGCAAGTACGGTCTTGCCCGGGCGGTCAACATGGCGGCCCGACTTGGCCGGGTAATTTAATAAATACCGGTCTATTCCTCAATCACCCCTGTTTAAAGGTCGATTACAATTTTTTTGCTACTTAGATTAGTAGGTGCTTACCAGGTGCTTACACAAAGATAAAACGTATGACTAAAGAAAATTTAAGTAGTTACCGCAAAACCTTTTGTAATTTAGGCATATTTTTGTGGCTATAATAATTAAGATGGCTTTAATAATAATATAAAACCAAAAAGAAAGTAACCTACCTTATCTTCAATAATATTTTATTATCAGTTGAACTATTAATTTTCATACAAAGTCGTTGTTTTTGACATAATGCGACGAAATTACTACTTTGAAAGGAATTATAAAGCCCAAGTGGAGCGGTCCTAGGAAAAATCTAATGCGGGATGAAAAATTCGGATGATCCAGGAACACACCTAAATACCCACCCTCGATCGTTTAGGAAACGAGTTAGGAAATAGTGTTCTTTTCATGTGTGCAGAATAATACGCCCTGTGTTTACTTTATTAAGTCGAGGGAGATGTGCCGGACTGCCCCTCTACCCTTGACGCAATTTTTTCAATATTTACAAAATTCTTTTTTTTTTTGGAATTAAGACGCATTTTACATTTTTATTGTGCAAAATAGCCTTACCTTTGAATAAACATTTCGAAGTAGGTATATAAAATAAAAAACATGACTATTCAAATTCAAAGAGAAATTAACTTTTAAAAAATTGTCCATATGAACGCTATAGCGTCAAGGTCAACCCCCCTGAACAGCTTTTAACCTACTTCAAAAAAGAAGGAGGTATTGACCCGTATTTTTTTATGTCTGTTACATAACCTTTTTTCCTACGTAAACCGATTTTAATGACTTTTTCTTGTTTGAAAAAGTATACTTCCCATTTGCACCCATAAAAAAAATGAAGATCTGATGAAGAACTTCGGAGATGGAGAACGGAACTGCTCAACGGACAGCAGAAAATCACTCGGAATCAGTGTAAGGAGTACCTTTTCACCAGTAAAGTCTTTTTTTTTTTGTTCATTTTGTACATTTTTTTGTATCGATGAATAGATTTTACTTAACCTCTCTATACTATTGCTCTTTTATTATCAGGCACAAAAGTTGCACCCATATAAGATACATTTTGATGGGTCTTTTAAACATTAATTGGCTTCCAATTACTATTTAGGTATTTAGACAATTTGGATAGATGTCCTATACAAATTTCATGCCTTCTAAATGGCAGAACACCTTGATCACATGGAAAAAACCTCTCACATTACACCTTGGATGTAACAAAATGATATAGGACATAAAGTTCCCTTTGAAAATTGCATATTTGCATACGAATGTTAATAACCCGTATACAGAGGTATGGAGGCGAAACGAGTTCCACTTCACTTGGAGGAAACTTTGCGGAATAAAACCAGCATCTATATTGTACTTACAGTTGTAGAAAGTTAGGTAGAGTCACTTTTTTTTTCATGAAACTTACCATAGATACTTGCCTGTTAATTTCTGTAGGTCACAAATTCACACATTGTCACAAATTTGTGATTGATTAATATGGAGGTCTAGTTTACTAACTTATGCATCTTCTTGCTCTTTTAGGAAAATTATAGTGACGGTATTTGACTTTGTGTTTAGTTAGTAGAGAAAATCACCCTGAAAATGTACCACTCGATACTCAAAAAAGAAGTCACCACATAGTTTTGTATTTATCAAAGTGCGGCAGCGGTCCAACAACCTAGTCTGGTTAATAAATTTAAATATTCTAGCTACCTATACAAATTAAAACATAAACCTGTTACTTTATGAACAGCTCTGGATTAGCGATTTAACTACAGATGTATTTCAAGAACGGCTTATATGCATGTCTCACTTTTTAAACTTTGTTTTAGCTCAAATCCTTATTTTGAAAGCCATCTTTTACACTTCAAAATTACAAAGAAATTCCCAATTTACGGGCAAGGGAGGTACTCTTAATCCAAATAGATACTTTATATCTGTGCATATTCTCCTAAAATATTTTAGTATCTATTCCGAGATAAACATTCACTTCTCGGCATATTTCCTTCCAAATTTACATTTTGAACATTATAATTACAAAGGCGATGAATACGGGGGTCCGTTTAGACCCCCTTCGGAGGGAGAGCACATTGAAATGCATATTGCCAACGGAAATTTATGCGAAATTTCTCACAATCGAGTGAAAATAAACTCGACTGTTGAAGTGTCTTCATTTTCTGAGGAAACATTAACGTCTAGATACCCACTGTTTCATTTACTCAAGCCAAGGCTTGTCTCTTGAAATATTATCCTGCTGGCATAGTTTTTTATCACGACTCTTGTAAGTAGGTAAATAGGTGCCTACTTATGGGCAAAATTATCCTTGTCTTAATATTTGAACAGTCAACAAGATAAGCAGATAACCAAAGTTTTCTGATTGAGTTTGTGAGGAAGCCGGTGTTTAAATAAAAGCACTTAATAAAACCATAAAATATAATTATGAACCGACATCGACTACTCAACAAATTGCTTTTTACCAATGCAATATCAGCTCGGCGCTTTTTATTAAAAACGTTTCTTGAAAATAAATAACATAGTCCACCTCCACCTGCCTCAGTAAGTCCATTTACAAGATCCAAGAATGTATAAAACTCGTTCGATCCAAGGAAATATGCTTATGGCTTAGGTGCCACCTCTATAATATCGAATTGAATAAATTAAGACGTTGAATCTTACTCATTTGCATGTAAATTATATACCAGGCTACTTAATGAGGTTTTTGTCTCCTATGGAAATCTTCATTATGCTCTCCAATCACAAAACATTTTTGAATATAAATAACATAATTAAGTCGAAAGTTTGTTGCCGTTTGAGATTTTGCAAAAATTTTTACGTATAGTTTATGTATCTATAAATATTTGCAATTTTGTAGTAGCGATACCATTCACTAACTATGAAGGAGACATTGTGAGGAAATCCGCGCCTTAGCTTTCCTTTATTTATAGACGAAGGTTTCTTTAAAATGTATTATACATTCACAAACTTACGTGCCACCAGCCGGAAACGAACTTGCAATCTTTCGATTGAAAGGCTACCCGTAAATCACTGGTTCTTTGTATGCCTTCGTATAATCGTATCGTATAAATACTTATACCTATAGGTGTATATACAGGGTATACCCGAGTCGTCAGGGCTCGCAAACTCCATGAATCTCAATGTAGCGGAAAATATAACAAGGCGATTTATATTCGGGGGACGGGACGGCGCGATGTTTTTCTATCAGAAAAATCTGGCCCAAAGCTTCGTTCAAGAGAGAGGCTCTAGCACATACGAAAATTTAACGCCAGCAGTGACACATTTAGTACCATGTAAGATATTTAAGTGAAAAAAAAAACGATACACGTTTTTCTAGTTTAGTATTACATAGATACCTTCCTACCGTTTAATCTCCAGTTGGTGTAGCATGACCGGCTATGATAATATTTGCTGCTTGTAAGACCTATGTACGTACCGCTCTATGTAATTCAAGAGTTAAAGAAAGCATTCGCTATCTATCTCGGTATGGTGATTATGCGAGGCACATAGTGGAAGAAAAGAAAAAGGTTGTAACCAACAAAATTTTGACACACACAGGTATTTCAAAGATAGATACGGGAAAAGGCCCTAGCAGTGCTTAAGGCGCTGTACATAGTGAATAGCCCGCGCGCCAAGAAAAATGCACAAAATCGAGTCCTGTATCAAATACACTAAAAAAATCGAAAATTTTCACATATCAAACCCTAGAATTAGGTGAGACCTATCTAAAACAGCCAGTTTCGTGTTGACATTCAAAAACGTTTTGAAGATATTTTTGATGAAAAAAAATAGGCGGCGCACTTTTTTTCAAACAAAATATCTTGCAATCTGTTATGGGTATCAACACAAAACTGTCTGTTTTAGATAGCTCTCATCTAATTCTAGGGTTTGATATATGTGAATATTTTCGATTTTTTTAGTGTATTTGATACAGGAATCGTTTTTGTGCATTTTTTTTTGCGCGCGGGCTAATTCACTATGCCCAGGGCCTTAAAGAGCTCACGGTGACCCAGCCAGGCTTATTGGTGTTGCGGGCAGAATATGAAACGGGCGGCTAAAAGACCGGATAGTTTTGGCGGGATTTGGGGAGAGACCCATCGATCGGCTGAAATAGTTCCACTTTGCTAGGCATTCTAAGTTAAGTCATCCATTTAAATGTTTTCAGTGACATTCAGTTCATTACGAGTCGTCTGAGATCAACTACTTGAAATCGATCCTTACTTGAGACCAAAGCCTTGGCTAATGTCAAACTTGAGTAGCTGTCATATTAATATTAATATACACTATCTTGAGATTGACATTGACATTAGCATTTGACTTTTCTGAGATCACCTTTTTGAGTTCGATCTTGAGTCGACGACTATTAATGCCACCCTAAGTTTCTCCTCTTTCTTGGCGTGCCTTGCGAGGTTGGCCGTCATCTCTTCATATGCTTGACTCTATGTAAAATAGTACTTATGTACTAACTTCAAATAATATACAGACCGGCTAAAGATGGAAATATACAGACAAACTCCTACAAAGATCCAGCACTGACTTGCATCGAATTTAGAGTTATTAACTTACCTTGCGTAAATCAGGCTTTAAAATATGATGTTATTTATATTCTTTAAGCACGAGTGAGTAAATATAATTTTGATCACGCCTCCACAATGCGCGGTTGCATCCTGTTTACTTAACCCTACGAATATAAAGCGGTCTCCGAGAGTCCATTAGAGATTTTGTCCTACAACCCTACGAATACCGCCCTATAACAAAAACTGTGGGGGACGCGAAGAGGTATTGTTTCTATAAGGACGGACCCTGAATATTAAGCGACGGTTTTCTTCGTAAATATCTTAATAAAAACCGGTATTACGCGATTAAATTCTGAACATGCGTTCGGTTTCCTTTCGGTCCACGTTGTTACTTGAAGGATACTATATCCTGTCGTCGAGGGTTATTTATTTGTCTGATGCTGTAATTACTCAAGCTGTTTCCTATTTATACAGTCCTGTATAAATATTTATTTAATCGGTACCTTGGTATCCCTTCGTCCATCCAAACATATCCTATGTTCAAGAATGAAAATTATATATCTATATCTAAACAAGAATTAAGTGTACATACCTATGAGTAAAAGGTTAAAATATTTTCAACATAATCTACACTACAACATGTTGTAGACATCTACTGACAGTAAAGTTCCAAATAACTTTTTTCCCAACAATTTGGAAAAAAAACTTGAAAAAGCTTGCCTCTATTTGCTTCCGTACATTTGGAACATTATTTTATCATATTATAAAATAATAAATTACCAACCTCTCTTCGTCTCCCTTAATTTTACATTTCTCTGCGTTTTTGTTACATTTACTCCAAACTTAATTAGACTTTATAGAGCGTTCCTTCTCAATTTCGTTTTACTCTCGCTTTTGAAGCGCGGCTAAGACTTATTTATTCGGGGTCGGTGGCTCCAAGTATAGGTATATCTATCTGGCACAGAAATACCACTTAAACCCAGAAATATAGACGACCAACATTCATAACCAAAGAATGGTACCAACTCATTGATAGGGTCCCCGTTTGGAAAAAAAATACTTTCGTCAGGTCTCATAATAAAAGAAAAAAAAAAAAAAAAAAAAGATTTTTTTTTTATTTTTTTTTTATAGAATATTTTATCTTTATCTTTATCTTTATCTCATCATGCAACGTGTTACAAAACATCCGAACTCTTTTTACAGGGTGTAACCTATTGGTCAACAGGATGTCAAATCTGTAAAAAAAATGAAAAAAACAATTTTTATTTTATAACCTCAAAATTGAAAAAAAAATAATAACTTTTTTGTTTTTGGTTTTAGCTAAAATTTTAAAATATCATTGTGTGTGTAGGTGCATTTAAATAGCTTTGAGTTGTTAAAACACTGTGAAAGTCAATGATAACAATATTAAAAAAACACTTTTCTCCCGCCACAGCGTTCACATTTTATTAATTTAAAAATCAACGGAACGTCATAGAGCAAAAAAAATATTTAGGTTGTGATCCCTATCACCGGGTGCTATTACCCTGTAAAAAGAGTTAGGTACTTTTGTAACACCTTGTATATGACTGCTGTAATGGCTCTGCATATTACAGCAGTCCTAGATAAAATGTAGAATCTCAATGAAAACCTTTCGCAGCAAGACATCCCCCACTAGTTGTTTTGTGACGGTGGGGTAAGCAGAGATGAGCGGGCGAGGCTGGCTGGCCCGGGTTACCCCGAAATAGCAAATAAATGAGACGAAAATGTAAATGTAGCGCTTCAGAGATGAAAAACCACCGCACGCGTTCCCGTATCTTGTTAGAGCTTCCGCGCAAATGTACCAGAATTAGGTGCTAGAATAGCGCGGGCAAAAATAATTTTCGGTGCCAGATGTTTTACAACTGTAGGTATGTAGGAGCTGCTGTATACTGACATAATGCGGGAAGGTCGTAGACCACTTTAATTTTAAATACTAAATGTAGCTACTACAATAAAAATACATAGATTTCATGATTTCCCTTAGAATTTCACGAAGACTCGGTATACCTAGGTAACTTTAAGATATAGGTAAGTAAGGGTTTCCATGGGTTAACGGGGATAGTTGATAAAATGAATTGAGCCTGAATAAGATTAATCAAAGCTCTTCTAAACACAGGACTTTATTTTATGTAAAAAAAGCCGATCTTTGATTTGTGGATCGGTGGGCCTAAATTTGTTTTTTTTTTTTTTTTTGCAATAAATGTACAAATCACGTATGGTCAATAAACAGCCGGTGGCGTATGTTGGGTAGAATTATATTAAATCAGTGTCTCCCCTCGCAACAATAATGTCTATATCCTGATATTGCGGCTTATTGCGGACACATGTCACAGAGGCAGTAAGAACACCCTGAAGCAGCGTTTTCCCATACAAAAGTAGTTCCGGTTTAATTTCTAAACTACAGGCTGGATTTTTCTGAAACTTGGTTTATATCAGTAGATGACCAATACGGAGGTTTGCAAATAGTTTTTTATACTAAAATAAATAGCCTGAAAGAAATTAGAGCGATGCGTTTTTCGCGCCGAAAAGGGGGTTACTTTCAGCTGTTATTATGCCACCCTTACTGCCGGTTTCTGAATTGAGAAATTCGCTAAGCAAATGGGTAAGTATTGTCCCGTCTCTGCAGATTTCTCACAAAAGAGCGTGACAGAACGATAGTAAAGTATTTGCTTAGCAAAATTCTCAATTCAGAAACCGGGCCTTAGACATTTACAAGGCATAAGAATAATATTTAAGTGTGTACTCGAGCAAAATAAATATACCTGTCTCTTATCTTCTCTTCTCTATCTAATTCAGTCCTATGACATTCACATGTTATGCTATGTCAGTCAGCCATATATCTCTGTGCGCCACGTAACGCGGTCTCCCACCGGCGCGCGCGCACAGTAAAACGCGCATAAACGCGGCGCGTACAAAGAGGCGCATTCATCTCGATGCGCGCGTCATTTAGAGGCGCTGATCCAGTGAGACAGTTGGTTCAGTTCCCGGAAGAGCGCGTAAACGACGCGACAATACCTACTGTTTTCCGCAGTTGTAAAGTTGTAGATAAAGCTCTTTCCTAAAGGTCATCCTTTCAACCATATTTTTTGTTATGAAAACTACAAATCTACAACAATGCATCATAGGTATTACCAATCACGAATTTGCTTATTATCTCTTTATTCATGCAAAAAAATTACAATCATTAAAAATTAAAGAATAAAAATTCACTAGGTAACCTTTGACCCAAAAAAAAGAGATGTTTATATTATGTTTGGAATATTAGTAAAGTTGATCCAAAGACTTCAAAAGTTTGTACTCATGATCAGCATCATCATCATTATGATTTTGAAATGGTTTAGAACTCGTCTCGTTTTCAAGTTTTCCGAGTCCCATTATAATACTGGTCTTCTGACACTTCAATATTTTTCTGTGTGACAAATGTAAGAAATACCTAAATAAAATAAGTAGAAACAAATACACTTTGCCCAGAAATCATGTAATAATAGCTGAAGTTACGATGTTACGATTGCCAAACAGGAAATTGTAAAGTCTCACAGAACCGTATAGGTGGGTAAATGAGTAACTTAGTGGAGAAAATGCTATTAGATGGCTCAATCAGTTCTGTAAACATCTAAAATACCTAACCTAACTTCATAAAATTAAAGAGCAAAGACGCCAAGCACACAGACACCAGTGAAAATAGGGTTACCAATCTCAGGAAAGTTAAAATAAAGTCGGTTATTGACAAATGAGAACGTTTTTTTTTTTATGTAGAGTATTATCGTTTATTTTTGACACATTATTAGTTATATTTTTATTTTTTGGACATACTTAGCATATTTAAATTTTCATGTATTTTTGACATTTGGATGATTGTAGAGTAGAGTTCTCTCAAAATATTGGTTCACAACATTTTAAAACACCAACGTTTTTGCCATACAACGCTGAACATAATATCGAGACAGGACTCAGGAGTACAGATTTGAGTTCCTGATCGGAAGGGCCATAAAGCCGAAATAAGTTACTTCTGTGCGAAATTTTGGCCGCATACCATTGGCAGTCGAGACTGCGTTGTTCATCGGTCGATTGAACATGATGTGGTCATAATATGTTTAATTATATTGTAAACTTTATTATTCTTCACTTTATTATTCTGTTATTGGCTCAATTTTATGCTCATGGCATGTTGATAAAAGAGGGTGTCGTGCCAAGTCCGTACGTAGGGTCTAAAACCCGGATATATTCCGGCGAATCCTTCACGCTTGCAACCCTGAGTGCATCGCTCGCTCGGCGCGTTCTCAGAAGTGCAATATCAGCGATCAGCGACGCGACGAGACAGCCAAGCCAGCGAGTCGTTGGTCGGAGATCCGCTGTGAGATAGTGGTGCTATATCGAGGTAGATATGCGCTCGCTCGGTGGATTAGGACAGACGAGAGACAAGTTGAACTGCGGTTGTTTGCTGCCAGTAGTTCGTTAACAGAGACTTCTCTTTATTGCCACAGGCTCATCTGATTGGTAACTTTTGTTCATCCATCTGTGGGTCTACTATTTTTACTTTATTATTACTTTATTACATTCACAATATTGATTTAAAACAACAATGACGCAACAGTAATCTAATACTGAATCGTAACTTGCCAGTTAGCCATTCAAAGTAGTTATAAAGATTTTATTTTATTTTATTTACTACCAAAACGTTACCAACGCACTCGAATCTCATCACATTAGAGACACATGAGACAAAATCATTATTCCCCCGTACAAGCGGAAAATCTCCGAAGATTATTGATTGGCTCCCGTAAACGTTTTATTGCGGGCGAAAAAACGCGCCCCGACAAATCGCCGAGAAATATATGAACATTTTTCAATCTTATTTCTTAAGTGGAAAGAGCGATAAAAGTAAATTTAGCGGTTGTGAGCATTTATTGCTGAGATTTCTAGAGCTTTCGCAGCGGAGGGCCGCATTTTCCCTTCTTCGCTAATGGCGCCACTCTACGGCATAAAGGCGGGAAAAACGAGTATAATACAAATACATATACCTCGTATAATTACCGTTACAATCTTTGGAAAATTGTAGGTAATAACGGTATTGAAAAGCCACAAGTTCTTAGGTAATTTTAGTCTTCTCAGGTTTAATTCAGGGCCTCTTATATAGATGTGCTTGATGTTAATGGCTATAGTAACAAATCAATGGTCTTTATTAACCTACCTAGGTACTGATAAATCCGCAGTGTCACAAGAAGGTCATCAAGAAATTCTTTAAAGAGATATTAAATACGTGTCTTCGGAATTAGTATTTAAAATAACCGAACTCAAATTTTTCAGAAATATTTTTCTGGTGTTCAATAAAAAGTTCTAATATACGATCTATTTAATGCTATCTGTAGCTGTAAGGTGACCGAGAAATTACCCCGAAGTAGTGTTGTTAACAAAAGGGGTATCGTAGCGTGCCCCGAGTGTACTTACTAACAGTTTTCGACACCCTGTTCTAGACTTTATAAAGTTACTGGTTTCTTACGATCAAACTGGAATAGACCAGCTTCTTCTTATCTGGATCTCATAATAAAAAGACCTAACTTATTGATATTTTGTAGTCGTGCTTTTTCTGCGTGGGTATAATAATATTATGGACATTGTAACAAAATGGGCGGCATTTAAGCAAGTATATGGAACAACAAATACAAATAGTTTATTGTACATTGTTGCATACAATGAAATACTATATTTATTCCCATTGGAAATGTCAAAGCTTTTAACTAAATAAATGATATCAGTAAAACTGTGTATCGGTTCTTTGTTTCTTTATGTATGAAGGACTATTTCCCTAATTTGTTACGGCACTTAACTGAAGTAAAGGCGGCTAACAATGTTGTCGATAGTAGCTATATGACAATAAAATATAACAACAATGGAAAATAGTACCTATTTCAGTCTTTCAAGTGCCTATAGATGAATTTTTGTTCTTCACTCTATCGATGTCGAAACAAGACGCAAAGCGAATACTGCAAACTGCAACTTATTTGGGATAGTAGGTAGGAGGTACTCACCATCATTGGAACCTTTGTGTCAGGTGTGTCACATTTTTGATTAAATTTTACTGATTTTTTTTGTGTGTACTTGTAATTGTTAAAACCTTCGTTTTTGTGGCCAAAAAATTTTGACGAAAATTTGTGTAAATTTTGGAATCATCTTTCATAATCGACTGGAATAACTCTAATCTTTGACCACCTATCGTAAAAATTATCTTCACGATTTAACAACCTATGTTCTCTCTTTTTTACCCGACTACGCGAAGCAAAGGAAGGAGGGTATGTATGAGGGGGTATGAGGGAAGGAGGCAAGGAGGGTTATGATTTTAGCAGCGTATGTATGTTTGTATGTATGTATGTATGTATGTGGGTATGTATGTTTGTGTGTTCATCTGTTCCCTCGCAGAGCCTAAACTACTCGGCCGATTTCAACAAATGAGGTGTCGTTGGATTCGTATTAATCACCCAACATAGGATAGTTTTATTGATGGCGGCTGTGCTGCGTCCGAAAGTGGTGAACCTAAAAATAAAAATTATCGTATACCTTCATCATTATCATTATCGGATATCAAATGAAAGGACTTTAAAAGACCTTTTCAAAAATGTATAACACATGTAGAGTCAACATAACAAATAGAACAAAAAATTACAAAATGTGTTTTTTTTTGCCCTTCTTGGTTCTATTTGAGGTGATCATCGAAAATTACTAACTAAAAAGCTCAAAAAAAATAGAAGTTAAAAACTAAAACCCTACTACTAAAAGGCTTAAAACAAGACTTGCTTTCCTTAAAATAGACTCATAGATAATTAATCGTAGTCGGAGGACACCACATTCGCATTTGATAATCCGAGAGAATCCGCGCCTTTAGGCCCTTGCACTCAGTGTCTAGCAAACAAGCCGTTGACTCAATGCTGTGCGATTATGAACTCTACATTTTATTGGTTCTTTTTTAGATAGAGATCTCTTTATTGTACACCAGAAATAAATTATTTGCATGTTTTTTTTTTACCTAATAGTACAAAAGGCGGTCTTATCGCTACATTTATACAAATTTAAAATATGTTTCTCCTTGTTCCAGGCGGATTGAGGGTAAGGTCCGAGCGCTGCCAACGCCCGCGTTCGACCTTACATAACAGGTGAGGCGGCGACCGCCACACAGAACATGCTACTAAGGTTTGATTTTCAACTATTTGCTTATTTTTTTCTAGTAAATCACGGTTTTTCTCACTAGTAGAAAAAAAATAGAGGGAAATGAGTAAAAATGAGTAAATGAGTAATGGAATGATGAAATGATAGAAAAATGTGCAGTGCTCACAAAGGTTTATGGCTGGAAGATAGCAACGAGACGGGAAATTCAAAATTTTCACAGTTTTTTACATTTTGTAGCTAAACTGAGCTATTTTTGTTCAGTGATATTTCGTTCGCGGCAATAACATAGTATTATTTTCATTATTGTAAACAACAGAACAACAATAATTCAGCCGATTATGTGTTTTGGTCTACGACAAGTTTTTTGGGCAGTGCCACTGCTTCATAGACCAGACTTTTACTTACTGATTATGAAAAGCTCAGTCTTTAACTTTATGTAGCTATATTATGTAAAGTCAGTCCGGTACCTACTGCAACTGCACTGGTAAGCTCCGCGAAAACCAGACCACTCTTGCATTTATTAAAAGCAGCAGGTAGCTAAAGTCACAGAGTAGGACTTTACAGTAGGTGCATTCTGTAAAGGGGGGCAACAGTAGGATAACTTATGCACCCAATCTTCCACCTTTTACAACGACTCGCTCTTTAACAACTTTTTGTTTACATTCCCGTTAATTAAATATGTCTCTACATTTTTTGTACACAAAAATACCAAGTCTATTTTGGCCTCTAAGGGTGGTATTCTAGATCGCTACTTAAACTCAGTTTAAACAGAGTTCGACTGTCGATAAAACAGTGCATGTTTTGATATGAAGGTTATTCAAATCAAAACATGCACTGTTTTATCGACAGTCGGCACTACTAAACTCTACTTAAACTGAGTTTAAACAGAGTTCAAGGGGCGTTCTAGTTTGAACTGAGTTTGAACAGAGTTTAAGTAGCGTTTTAGTTTGAACTGAGTTTAAGTGGCGTTCTAGAATACCACCCTAATGTTCAAACGGGGTTGAGGAACACGGTATAACTCAGAGAAGTCAAATAGGCCACGATGTTAAAATTTCAAAAACCATACAATACCTACACATAAAATTAATTAAAAAAACGCGAGTCTTCTACACACTCCCACCTTTTTCTGTAGTTGCATAGATATAAGGTACATAATTATGTGTATTCACGACTAAACGTGCCGCCAGACGGCGTGCGTTCGCCCACGGAGCGCATTTACATTTTTATTGCAACATGCAGCGCCCGCGCCGCGCGCAATGCACACCCGCAGAGTAACTGCTACAGAAGCTCGTAGACAAAGCGCTGTCTTGGGGACTTTTTTATCTCTCGTATAGAAAGTAATCCTAGTTCCCGTTTGGCATTCAAGAATCCAATTAGGGATTTTCTGACAGCTAAAAAAAATAAAAAAATAGTTCTATAAGCTGTGACAGATGGCGTTGATACGACATGTTTTCTATCACAAAGTAAATTAGTGCTTACTACAGCGGAAATATTTCTTCACTTCATTGCTCTGTATCTTCATCTTTCATCGTCGTAGCAGTCATTCCATTTTACAGTACATGAAAAAGTGCACGACTTTGTTAATGTTCTTGTATGAGTGAATGGTAAATCCGGAAACACTTTATTTTGCTCCACAACTAATACCTAAATGTGTTTGGACGCATATACGAAGGCCAACGAGCGCGAACTGGCATAAAAAATAACATGTCTCGTCAGCGACATCTAGTTACAAATTTGGAACTACAACTTATGAGCTGTCAGAAAATCCCTTATTCCTTTAGCTTTGTGAGACAAAAATAACAACATTGCAAAAGAATGAAAAAAAAAATACACTTGCTATACGTATGCGGCAGGTGTCGCCACACTATACCTCCCACTTTTATTATAGAAAAATGTTCATAATTTTAATTTAAAAAGTCTGAAGTTTGTTTTAAAACCTGAAGTTTCTTCACCATGCTTCTTCTCCAAGAAAACAATCCGTAGCTAAAGGAAGCTAAGACAATTTATAAATCGACTTTAACTCAACACTTTAATGATTGCTTAGTGAATACAAATGTTTGAAATTAAGTTTGAGTTGAATCATGTCAATAATAATATAATCGGTGTCTAACTTCCTATATCCATATTTCATGGAATAACTGACGCGATATTGGTGATGTGTGCAAGTCTGCTCACATGGGCTAGTCACCTCACAATTCATGCTATAGGTAGGTATACCTATATCCGGTCATCGACCGCGGTTCGGTCATTTGTATGAACCCGCATTAATTACGTCGCCAAAGCCTCGTGTCTTATCGGATTTTAGTGTTAAATCGCTAGTAGCACTCCAAGCGAGAATTAGAGATGAAATGTTGGCAGCATTTCTTTTATTGTGGCGCGTCATATTTTGTACATTAAACTTGATTTCATAGAATTTAAATGTAAAATAACTGTAAAAATTTGATTTCTAAATTCTTCTTAGAGTATATTATTGTTCGTAGCTGATACCTGCAAACAGATTACTACCTACGTATATAAATAAGAGGTGGTACAAAACAGATAAATACGTAAAAAGTGTGTAGAAGACGTCTTTCTGTCGCATTCTTAATGTTCGTGCTGGTGACGAGATCCGGCCTGTAAGGGGTTTTTGTTTTATTTTCTTACATTTAATCCAAAGTTGCGACTCGTCTCCATTTTGAGCGGATGCTTTAGGTTTGCAGGTATATTTTAAGCTGCATAATGAGTAAACCTACCTACCTTGTGGGTTGTATTGTATAGGGACCTTAAATACACACCTTCATAGCAGAAAACTTTGAAAAACATCCGTGAAAATATGAATGGCATAGTACCGACCATTTCCAGGCATTGCCAGCGTCTGAATCACTACAACCATTGAGGGTGAATGAAGGTACCACCGGATAAATCAGCTCATTTTTGTAGAGGCAAAGGCTAAGGCGTACTATCGAATTGAGAAGTGTTAGGATAAAAAGCCTATATTATTTTAATTTAAACTAAAAGTTGATGCGTTTTTTGAGCGAACATAAAGTTCCAAACCACGCCGCATATTCGTTTGAAAAAATGCCGCCTGTCGCATTAATTCAGTCGACTAATTTATCGCACGCGATTCGCTATTAAGGTTTTAAAACTTTAAAGTGTTCTCGTATAACAATGTTGCTTTAAATTATCTCGTCGACGGCGATGATTCAATTTGATGCGAACAAAACGAATGAATTAAGCTTTTTAATGCGTTCTTTATTTAATTCTAACCACAACGTTTAGCGTACCTAAAAATATGTCCGTCCACTTATGGACTACAGCTAGCCACACGCTAGGATACCTCTTTTTGTTCGATTGGCGCCCTTACGCCGCGCGCGGTAAGAGCTACCATGGGTTATCGTTGGCTGTGGCCGACCGTACTTAACACTGTGGAGGCCTTATCTCGAGACAAAGTTTATATAAGTAAAATAATTTTCTAATCAATATAAAATAAGGATTTTTCCAAGTGTCAAATTTTACAGCGATTCTAACTAAATTGCTCAACTAAATCTGTTTTTTTATATGGAAACCACAGATTAATACACTGATTTTGACAATTATTCTAACTATATTTCATGCTTGGAAAACACCTAATTTATCACCATCTTGATTGGATTGCCCTTGGAATTTCCCGTCAAATTCCTCCACCCAAAGGCGGGCACAGACGAAAATGATTTCACGCGAGCACTCTATGCATAGTAACTGCTTCATTGGATCGATCAGCTCTATATCGTCGGTCCGATCTATTCCGGGCCCACGAATCACGGCTGTCCTTGACGATACCATCGAGCCTAGGACGATGAATCGAATACTAAACAATTCGAATAATAATTGGGACCACCGATACTGGCTGAATTTTCGGCCGGTGCGTGAGTGCGTGACAGGTGTTCCAAATTCAAATTTTTAAGTTCGGTCTCTGATTGGTTTTGTTTGGGCGCGCATTGGCGATGGCGTTTAAATATTATTGATGTCGTTCGTTGAACTTCTCTTTAGATAATTACGCATTCATTTAGTTCATTCACAATTTAAGAGGCATTTTATTGCGTTAGATGCAATGCGTTGTTGATTCCTCTCTTTCAACACATCACTTTTTTTATCCTAGTTTAATAATTTACGTGGCATGGCAGAGATTCCAGTAGTAGATTTATATCGACTAACTATGAAGACAAAAGCCCCAAAAAAGTCTTTAACATGCTTATTTATCTACCGTTCAATCAAATCACAAATTTTAAATACTTGCTTAAATTAAGGCTGGAAGATAGCAGCGTGGCGGGAAATTCAAAATTTTCACAGTTTTTTACATTTTGTAGCTAAACTGAGCTATTTTTGTTCAGCTATTTTTCGTTCGCGGCAATAACATACCTAGTATTATTTTTATTCTTGTAAACAACAGAACAACAACCATTCAGCCGATTATGTGTTCTGGTCTACGACAAGTTTTTTGGGCAGTGCCACTGCTTTGAATTTCCCTCCACGTTGCTAACGTCCAACCTTAATGTAACTTCATGCGCCTCAGCACCACGCGTCACGTCGCCAGCGATCACCATTCCATCCGGTCAATAGTCACAGAGTCGTTTATGAGCACTTGTTTATCATAACGCGGGGGACAAGGGGGTCCAGCAGGTTAATGGCGCGAGAACTGACACGATCATATCTCACGGTTTACGATGCTCCGAGTAAACGCCCGATTCATTTGCAATTCTGGCGCGGAGTTAGGCACGCTCCAGCTAAGCTGCGAGGAAAACAACGGATTTTGTGACGCCAGTTTGGGTTAGTACTAGAGATAGGTATTGTATGACACTAGTTCATACCTACACTCTAAGATTATCCCGAAGAAGTAGACAGACAGAGACGAAAGTTTGCTACTTGCCACGATCCTAACATATTATTCGCTTCTCGTAGCACGCTCCCCGCTACGGGAAGAGTTTATCTGGTGGTACGCCAATACGCAGGGATTTGGTCGATGTATGTAAATTCCCCTTACTTGTTGCTTTTTCATAAATAATAATGATGAAACTTATGCTAC
The DNA here is from genome assembly GCA_949319315.1 of Zelleria hepariella. Classification (NCBI taxonomy): domain Eukaryota; kingdom Metazoa; phylum Arthropoda; class Insecta; order Lepidoptera; family Yponomeutidae; genus Zelleria; species Zelleria hepariella. The sequence continues at coordinate 10,568,859 of OX439388.1, forward strand.
TTAAAAGCTATAGGTACTGTTAAAAGGATATCACAGTGGTGTTTTGTCCATACAAACGTAGCCCCGATTTTCCTCCCAGGATAATGACACTATAGAGCAAACATTTTTAGTATTCTGTGATATCTCCACCACATCTTTCGGCTTGTTTAGATTTTTTTCGATAAATTATTGTTATAATTAAATTATTTAATATAACGTCTCTCTCAGTCTTACTTTCGCGGGAAACTTGTTGTAAAGGAAATGTTGAATAAGTGCTCATAAGGTGGTATTATTGCGTAAGGTACCTACGTGGGTAGCACCGGCCTACTTATTGGAAAGAGTCGATAAGTGAAATTTTGCAATCACTGCCATGCGTTCGATATGAACGATCTGAATAACCAACGCAAACAAGAAAATAGAGTCCCAGAAGATTGCTTTTGAATTTATTCATGCTATTGCTTACACAATGTAAGTAGATACGAGTATATACAATTTTATTTAGGAAGTTTTTAAAACCACACTTTGCTGATAATATGTTATAAAACCATTAATTTACCAGGCTACTAAATAAGGGGTAAGGAAGATAGTTTTGTGTAACTGAGAGAAAATTACTAGACAATTTACAATCTTGGTACAACCAATAATTATTATCAATTTTATCAAGTGTAAAACACATCCTTATTAGAATTTATTTGTCAGAGATCCGATATCACGACCATCAGCACGTTTCGAAATCTCAATTGTAGCAAGACTCGAGCGTGGGAGCGAACACTTTACTTGTATCACTGTCCACCAGATACGGCAAACTTGTCCTGTCACTAGCTCAATCACCATTTTAATCTGACCCACGAAAACGCTCCTATTACATAGCGCGGCTGTAAAGAAATCGTAGGCCAAATTAATTTGGTAAATTGTGTAGCAATTTAGTCAGGCCATGCACCGGATTGAGTCGTAAACGTCGACAAGCGGACCCGCCGCCATCGCTCCGAACTTGACGATAAAGAGAGAAAAAGAACATTGGACTCGAAACTTTTGGTGGGATTAAAAGGATACCCACGTCGGCGGATAACGAAGGATTTTACGCTGATATGAATAAAGTATGGGATTAAATGAATTCATAAAAACAGGACGGCGGAAAGGTAGGTAGGATATTTTGTTGCTAAAAAGAAAACAAAATGTGTTGGAGTCAAGTTTTCGTTCCTTGAAAATGTTTCCACAAAACAAAACCTAAAGGAAAATGTTCTGCTTTCACTCAATCACTAAAAGCGCCGTTGATCACGAGAGTGTCATGCAACAGAATACATAATTTACGACCCCAAACATCCCCCATAATCGGGCTACAAGAAAAAAATCGTGTAAACATGTTTTTTGTTAACGAAAGTGGGCGACGCGCACACCCCAAGTGGAGGTTAGAAAAGACGGAAAAAACCTCCCGGCATTCGTCGCAAATAACCTATTTTATGTAAACTTCGTGACTTTGCGCCGTATTTAGGTACCTCACTATACATTTATCGTCGTCTACGAAAGCGGCTTGGAATGAAATATAATAAGTGTGTAACCGTAGAACTTTGTCAATAGGAGCATTATGGGTGGAGCTGGTTGGTGCACGTTTAAAAATACACTTCTTCGGAAATTGTGCTCGGAGTGGGACGCCCCTGATAATTTAAGAGGGCGTTAGAGCACCATTTTCCCATACAAACGTAGTTCCGGTTTAATTTCCAAACTACTGGCTGGATTATGCTTAAAGTTGGTTTATATCAGTAGATGACCAATACGGAGGTTTGAAAATAGTTTTTATAATAAAATAAATAGCCTCAAAGAAATTAGAGCGATGCGTTTTTCGCGCCGAAAAGGGGGTTACTTTCAGCTGTTATTTATTTACATTATTACACTGTCTATTGGAGTCTATCTACCTTGGGAACATCAATAATGTGTTGTACTTGTCAGAAAAAAAAAGATTTTTGTAATACCTAATAAAATGTATAAAATGGCAGCTGAACTACGAAAAAATTTGGGAAAACTGATCTATTACGCTATAACTACAACTACATACTCGCGAAAGGACACGAACACACGTAGACTCATACAGCCGCATTGCCTCTCACATTTCCCGCGCCCCGTCTCGCTCTGGGTGAAACAGCTGTAGAAAACAGTGTTTCACGCGATTGGCCATCACCAGTTCCCACGGGCCTCTTAAGCGTCGGTCCTGCAGGCTTGTTAGTCACGTCAAGTTTTTCAGCCTTTGAACCACTATTTTAGCGTTTAAAATGATTTAGATAGAGGTTCGACGGATACCTCTGTCTCTACATGTTATAATTTGACCATCAGTTGAAAAACCTTACTTATTACATACATACTTATGCGTATACCTACATAATGTTGAAAACATACTTAATAATGTTTGGTGCTGACTTATGTAGAGACGCAAAGTAGCAAAAATAATTTGGTGACTATAGTAGATCAGAAACTGAACAACATAATAATATGGTTAAAATTCCAACAAAATAATGAATACGTTGTTAGAGTAAATGAAAAAGTTTGGAATCATCATATCCATTTCCCACATCTTACGCAGTTGATATATGAAACAGGCAGATGAGGGTAGCTAGTACCTACCTATAGAACAAGGCTGGACACGCCTTACCAAAACAAATACCTACTTACTTACCTACGTACTGTATTGCTTCTCAACCAACAGCTAGATTGATGAGAATATTTGCAAGGGCTGCAGTGGATAAGAAAAAAGCTAAACTGATGAGTTTGCGATTGAGAAGAGATTAGACTTTACCTTCGATTTCACCAGATCTTTCCACCCTCTGGGAAGTGCGACGCACTAACATTGAATAAATTATTCCACATAAAAAAAGAGTCTCTGTAAGTTACTATTGGTGAGATTTAGGACGAATATAGAGCCACAAAGAAAATTTTGGTTATATTTTCTATGATTATTTCTATATTTTTCTATTTACGGGATGATTAGAATTCAATATGACTTTTTAGCAGTTTATTGAGATAAATAGAGCTCAATAGGAATATAGTTCTTAAATATATCCCTGTATGCATTTTTTGCATTTACCTCTTTCGATTCCGATTTTATAACAAACTATTATTTATTGGTGTGATGTAAGTGCATATTTAGGGTCCTAATGTTGTATTTTATGCATTGTTCGCAGATTGCCCTGCCCTTTTACCCAGACGTCGCTCGCGAGTCTAAGACAAGGTGATTATTACAGCTTTAAAGTATAATTAATAAACAATTTTATATTATATCCCATAGTTACAAATTTACAAAATTCAAATTCAATTATAAATTAATGCATTTACATATTACGTAACATGAATACAAACAGGATGGATTTTAGAGACGTGGCAGTAAGGGCAGGTACTTTACCGTTATGATTACAGGAAAATGTTCCTAGGAGACCATCCATAACTTTTTAAGATATTATAACTGCATTCAGAGATTTTGGAAAAAAATATAGTCAGTGAAAAAAATGCAATTCTATTTCATGTAGGGATCAAAAGACTCTAAGGAGCTAAAAATCTTTCCCAATACATTTGACTGAGGTAGTTGGCTCCTTAGAGTATTTTGATCCCCAAGTGAAACAGAATGGATCGGCAAATAAAATATACCTTTTTGGTATTTATGTCATTTTTTATGTATTTTTTTTTCCAAAATCTGTGAATTCAGTTCATAATATCTTCGAAACTTATGGATGGTCTCCTAGGAACATTTTCCTGAAACTATAACGGGTAAGGTACCAGCCCTTAATGTCCCGTCTTAAAAATCCACCCTGTATATATTTTGATTAAAATAGGTTATCGAAAGTATTTATACCGTTATTCCCTACCAAGTCTACGAGGTATTTATTAAGTTGTAAGCAGAAAGCAGCGCTGTTCTTACAAGCAAGGTATAGAATGGATCGGCAAATAAAATATACCTTTTTTGTATTTATGTCATTTATTTTGTATTTTTTTTCCAAAATCTGTGAATTCAGTTCATAATATCTTCGAAACTTATGGATGGTCTCCTAGGAACATTTTCCTGAAACTATAACGGGTAAGGTACCAGCCCTTAATGTCCCGTCTTAAAAATCCACCCTGTATATATTTTGATTAAAATAGGTTATCGAAAGTATTTATACCGTTATTCCCTACCAAGTCTACGAGGTATTTATTAAGTTGTAAGCAGAAAGCAGCGCTGTTCTTACAAGCAAGGTAGCGGCGATGAAAATGCAAAAATATGACATTTATTAAAGCCGTAGCCTTATAAAATGATGATAGGAGCCGAGATATGAAAAAGTATTTTTATTGATAAGTTTGTTGCTTGTTATAAACATACCTTTTGATGTGATCTTAACGGCGTGTCTTTTGTGAAAACAAATACCTACGTTGGTACAGTAAAACTAATAATGATTTCGTATTTTTAGTGGTTTTATAGGCGAAGAGGTTTTGCGCTACTGGCGATCTAAATAGGGTTGCCTGTTTTAATATTTCCCGAAATAAGTAACATTTGTGTTTCATGCTACGTTGTTTTTTACTCACCAACGAACCCCTTTGGCTAATAAACTCCAAAATGTAACAGGATAGATACCTAATATCAGCTGAAGTAGCTGTACTGTACGGTACCTACAATCAAGACAGTTGGAACGAGTCCATGATACAGTCACTGATACTTTTCAATCGTAAATAACGCCTGTGTTCCGAAACGCCCGTTTGTTCCTTTATTTATTTATGTTACGTGGGAAAAGCTTGGTATAATCTCACAATCCAATTTAAATGCAAATAAAAAAAATTGCTTCTTTCACAATAAACATCATAACTACAAAAATACGAAATGGAACAGCGGCATTGCGACTACATTTTTTCTTTTAAAAATGTAATTTTAAAGCGGCGTCAAAGAATGCGACCTACAAAATGCAAAAGTTGAAATTCACATTGCGCGAAAAGAAAGTTCCAATTAACCCGATATAAATGGTGGTAGGTGGTCGTTTTCAGGCAGTTTTTATACTTGGTTACCGTGGCCACATATTTGCTCTAATTATATTTGACATTCTGCTTTTATTAGAGCAGCGTGTTCCGTAGCCATTGTGTGTAGAACTAAAATAAAAATGGATCATTTCAAACTTAGAACAGGCCGGCCGTCAGTAGCCGCGATCCAAAACCGTTCATTTGCGCAACTCCGGCGCATGTTCGAGATAAGAAAGCGTGCTTTTATTTATGTGCGGGCCGAACACAGCCGACGAATGGCCGGAGAGTTTCTTTAACGTAAATATTTATAGACGGGACCGGTGCAGGCGCGCACTTGTTCCTATGTTTGTTTCTGTCACTCAGCGCCTCTGAACGGAATCTCCTCCAGCGTCGGCCCCTGTATAATATCTAGCTTTCCCCATCTTCTTGCGGATGATTTTTAGGAAAAGAATATTTTACTACACATATGTGAATATTTTACTACACATACTACAGGGGCCGACGCTCTCTCTATCATGTTCTTTTGACGTTACTGTCTTCAGTGGTCTCAGCTGTTATTCACGGTAGAGTCTTTAAAAACTGATACTGATTGATGATCGATAAGAAATTATGTTTCTTTGCTTAATGATTTACTAACGCAGAAAGGGTTTTATCCTCTTTATTTATCATATGGCATTTTACAAAGTTCTATGAAGAAGAAATGTGGAGTTAAAAGGTTATTTCATTCATGGGCTTTTATTAAGTTTCATCACAATTTTAATTAAAACATCTTATCTTTATAACGATGTATTATTCAAATTAAGTTAGTGGGTATAATTTATTCTTCATGTGTCCGTTAACAAAATCAATAGATAGTGGTACCTTAACTTCTCCATTATTATTATAAATCACGAGAATAATTTACTAATATATGCCAATTTGCTAACCGACCTCGTTTTGTAGGGTTAGGGTTACACATTTCTTTATCCATGTATCTACCTACTGTAAAGTCAAATTTGTAACACAGTAATCCGTGTTATTATTTGTTGACACGACCACAAAAGTCGACAATTTATATCCATCTTCAAAGCGCGTCGCACAATGTCAATAATGTGTAATTACATGTTTCTTTTTTTTTCATCATAAGTCGCAAGTGTGGGAAATTAGTGTTTTACACAGGGTGCGCTGTAAAGGGCATTATTTATTTTGACAATTCGGTTTCCATTACCATAATACGCGCGTAAATCGCATGTGTTAACATGCATTTGTGTTACTTAGCGCGTCCTGTATATGTGTTTTTCTTTTGTCCGTGCGACATATTTTATAGCCGTGTCTTGTGTAAACAGAACATGTCGACTCTATAGGTGTGAAATATTGTAAGAAGCTTTATTGGCTGTATGTCTATTGTTCCCTTTTTGTAGTGTGTCTCGTTTGTAAGCGAAGGGTGTGCGTGTAGACTCTACATTCCGTTGTATCGGGATCGATACGGGGTCGTACAGCCCTGCCAAAAAACAAGTTTAGTTTTGGTACAAGTCCTATACAGTTTACAAAAATAATACCAGAATAAGCACGTAAATAGAGTAAAAAGCGAATGTAAGGCATTAGAACACAGCCGTGCCATTGACATTGGCAATAAAGCAACATTATATAATTTAACCTAGTAACGATTATTTGTGGTGAAATTAACAGACGATAAAAGTCATTTTATACTCACAATAAAATGTGAGTGAGTTGCCATCATAAAGTCTCGCGTTTTTTATTGGTAACTCGGTGCGCGGATGTCTGTGACGCTTGCAGTTTGGTTAAACGGCAGTTTATAGCTATTTTGCCTCCATTAATCGCTTTACTACGCACTTAGCCCGCTGAGCCTTCGCTCCTGTCAACCCTTCGTCGCGTGGGAGGCGCCGACCCTCCCGGGCGCCTGCCCGCCCAACAGACAAACACCAGCCGACGGAAAATCCGAGCTTTTCCCACACGAAAAAGTTTTTGCAAAATAAATCTAGATTACTCTGCTGAACGTTAACTTAAAAAAACAATCAATCAAACGTAAAAAGGAAACCGCCCCACGAGAGCTAAAAAGCTTCCCTCAGCACTTCCACGCGGCTCTACATTTAGTGCCCAATTTGGGCGGTTGGCGGCGGGCGGCGTGAGGTTCCGCCAGTGCCCGCTAGATGGCGCGCGGCAGCGGCGCTGCGCGTGTGTGCGCGGGACACACACGCCGCGGCTCCGCCACTCCGCGCTCAACCGCGCTGCCAGCCGCGCGCCTCGCGTATAATATCTCTCTGCCTCACGCTCGCGACCGACAACAACGCGCCACCAACACAACAAATACGATCATAAAAATACAACCAATAATAATATTGCGAAATTTCAAATTGGACAAAATATCTACATTTCTACGTCGGCAACAGATGCCGTTAGACTAAAAAAAGTTATAGAAAAATCACAAAAGTTTTTCGTATTTTCGTGGAAAAACACAATTTTCCAATCAGACGTTCAGAGACAGATAGAGCTCATCAGTGACTGTAAAGTGAAAACTCGTCGAACTATTTCGTTTATAAATACGCCCAGAGACTCGTCGAACCGCCCCCCTGCCCGGTTTCCCGTAAAGTGGTAGACCAGATCCGGCCAGCTGCTAAATCAGGATCGCGTTTTAATTTTCATGTGCCGCTGCGGTGACGCGTGTGTGCGCGGTGCGATGTGCCCGCGTGTGTGCGCGTGAACCGACCGGTGCCGCCAACTCTCCCCCGTGGCTTGCCCCGCCGCCACCCTGTACCCTGACAACCATGTCGGGGGCCTCGGCGCGCCCTGCGACGCGGCCGCCGTGTCGCCAGCGCCCTCGGGCCACTCCGCCGGCCCGGCCTGGTGGAGCATGATGAACGGAGTCGGCGGGGCGCTCTACGAGGAGCCGCACGCCTCGCCGCCTGGCGGCTCGCCCCCGGCCGCCTCGGCCGCGGCGCCGCCCTCCGCCTCCAGCGCCTCGCCCGCCTCGGTCGGCTCCAACCCGCCGCAGCCGCCGCTGCACATCCCGGCCAAGCGCTACGACCCCGAGCCCGGCGTGATCCGGCACGCGCAGCCGCAGCACTGGGGCTACCCGCCGGACGCGGCCGGCTCCTTCGACCACCAGTACCCGGCCGGCCCTACCTACTACAACCTGCCCGTGGAGCGCGAGCGCAAGTCCGCGCTGCCCTTCTGGCCGGCGAGCGGGGGCGACTACAAGCCGTACCCCGATGGCGGGTGCCACCAGGGCTTCACGCAGCCCAGCTGGCAGTACTCGTACGGGGGCCCGCGCGGCGACCAGCCCCTGCCCTACGTGTGCGGCGACGAGCGGCGCACGGCTGTCTCCGAGGCGTCCGGCTTCTCCCACGACTACGCGCTGCGGAACTACGCGTCAGAGTCCGTCAGCAGCGCGCCCTATCCGCCCCCGGGATCACTACCTGGTTAGTATAATCCGTAAGCTACTCTATAGGTCCCAAGAAAGGGCCCACCCCGGACAAGGCAGCGAGCGACAAATCACGTTTCCCAACGTGCGTTCACCACCGCACGCGATGTTTGTAATCTTCCAGCCTAACTTATCGGAAGCACGAGAACTAAACATTTCGCCTCGCAAGAAAATTTACAAACAAAATATAGAGTCAAAATTGTAACTGCGAAGTCCGGGGTCCGGATTTCTTGCAGCGTTGATTATGGTAAATTAAATTTTCATGGGCATGTCCAATCACAGCGTGGAAGATTGAAAAGTAAATTTTAGTACGAGTTCGTCAACCTTGACCCCTCCGATTGTAGTTTGTTTCCGCTCAGCACTAGATGGCGCCAGCAGTCGGCGGGAGATCTCGCTGTGTTGGTAAGTGCGGTTGTGTGCGTGGCGCACACAGGCGCGGCTGCAAGGCGAGGCGAGCGTGAGGTGCCGCGTTGGGTGTTTCTTTGATGCCAAACGATGCACTTGCTGCACACCACTGAATCGAAAGCATGCCAACCATTTCTGATTTCACTCCCTACTTTGTATTTATGAAACTGTAATTTGAGAAAATCGAACGTAGAGATGAAACTAAAGATCAATATTTTGCAGTAAAAAATAACGCTAGTCATTAATCCCGCCGTAAAATGCGTGTCTCAGTGCTCACACGAGACCTTTCTCACACCGGAGGCCACAAATCGTTCCAGGCATAACTTTCAGCAGCCTATAAAAGAGCTCGATAAACCTGACTCTGCAAACAAACACCAACGTTCAATCCCATCAAATCACTAACCCATTTGCTTGAAAGAACCCGAACGGACAAATCAAAACAATTTCCCACAGACTACCATAAATTTGATGAATGAACGAAACACGTGCTACGAATGTTTAAAAACGGATCGTAAGCACCGTTTTATAGGCAATGTAAAACGGTGGCGCTATACAACCGACAATAAATTAAAGTTAACGTAAAATAAAGCGCCAATAAAAATGTATAACTAATAAATAAACATTATACCTGAGCGCTAAAACACTAAACGGTCGATCTTTAAAGTAGGCGCAATAAACGAAATATTGCCACAATAAACACATTACCGGCAGATGAAGCGATACACCGTAGCTAGGTAGAACCTTCGCGATCAGACTCGGTATCCACAAGGGGCTTAAGTCTGTAACCCAGTAGAAGGTAAAACCGGTTTTTCCTCTTTTTTTCTCCTACAACCAGCGAACTAATGATATAAAATTACAGTCAGAATATTCTTTGCTGTACTAGAAAAACATTAAAAGGACAGACAGCATTATTAAATCGTAATTGAAGCCTACAACTGGGAGCCTATCGAGGCACCATTGCGTTACAGACTCAGGCCCCAGACAGCAGGGGCTGGCTAGCTACCACTCTGCCACGAGTCAACATTCACGCTTCAGACTCACTCACTCACTACTAGATGTATATCACTTTTTATTACCTCATAAAACCGTGACGATGACATAGATATGCAATACTACAAGTTTATATCCGAAATCGCGCTAGTGAGTAGTAATTACGGAAATACAATTGCCATGTCAATATGGCAGCAATAAAAAAATCGCTTCATTCATAAACGGGCACTCTTGCACCGAAGAGTGGCCAGTAGATCGCTGCCTAGCCATAAAGATGGGTTTTATCGCGGTGTTACGATGGTGGTGTAACTTGACATAATTTTGCGTAAAACGCGCATATAATGGACCATTAAAAGGAAACAATTGTTGAAAAAGTTATACGAGTGTTCGCGTCACTTTATGATTGTGTGTTTACAGCCTACCTGTTAAGTTGACATTGACTTTGATTTCGGAATTTATGGCTTCTTAAACGGTTTGATAAAATGCGCTCCCAAGTTAAACTCGATCGTTTCCGTCATAAGGCGTATTTCTTGGAATTGATATTCATTTTACACCATTTATTTCTTTCATGACATAGGGTGCATATAAGGTATACTTTCAAATACCTACTTAAAAACAAATGCGACAGATGAGTAACCAGTAACTCTTTCAACATTTTGCCACTGAATATTACGTAAGACATAGGTCCAGTTCACAATAGTTGGACAAGCGCAAATAACCTTTTACGACCCTCAGAGGACCTCAACGTCGCGTCTTACAGTTCGCAGCCAAGTCCTCATAACGATTTCTTTGAATACCCATTAGTCCCCCATTCAAGCCCAAATAACGGGTGCTTGCGTACGCAACCGAACTTTTGTCTCATGTAAATCAGTTTTATTGCCCACTCTATACAAGAAGACAATAGTTCACCGGTTTCGTTTTTTAGCGCCACCTGTAAAGTTTTATGGTCGGGCAAACACTTGGCCATTTATAGCTGGCCCGTTTTCTGAGCGGTTTCACTGAAGCAACTAAACTTAACACTATCTCCCTGAGAACTATGAATCATCAGGCTTCAAAGATTTTTTCCAATGTTCACTGCACGTAACAACCACAACTCATCAAAAGCATCAATAGGACAGTTATTACGAGGAACTATTTCTCATCTCTTTTAATAAATTCTTGATGTCCGTGGTTACTCTGGCGGATCTTATTTCAAGATTGTGAAATAAAATCACGCGAACACCCAGTCTTCTTTAAGAATTCTTAGTAAAAAAGTTATTTTAATTTAAAAAATATGTCATAGAGGAAAATGTCCTGAAGAATATTTTTCCTGTACATAATAAAGTACAGTTTGGAGTTATTTGTAAAGGTATTGTTGAAGTACCAACTGAACTCTAAATAGCCATCTTTAGGGCTAATAAAAAAGCAATCTGTACCTGAGAGGTAGTAAGCGAGGTAGGCGACGACTGAGTAGCGATGTTGTGGCAGGTCAGTTTTATGGATCCCACGCGATCCAATGTATTAATGGGGACACAAAAATTTAACAGGTGGATGATACACTACAATAAACGTGTCATTGAAGTAAATTTTGAATCTTAACAAAGTCTATTGCGATCGAGTTAAATTCCAAAGCGCTATACAAACCAGTATGACAGTTGTAGCATAACACATTATTGTTGACGACAATATAATTCATGTTTCAAAAGTCCACATTGACATCCATTAAAAATGATTGAGAGTAACATAAATCGCTCGCTGAATCTTAGTCGTGCAATCGCTATTCGCTACGAAGTTTCTTCATCGGCGAACTAGCAGCTAGACAATGCGGCATCTATTTCGCAACGTTCAAAGAGTACCGTTTTAAATAATAGGAAATGGTGCAGCGCAATGCATGCATCGTCTATCGAGTAGAAGGTCGCGGGTTGCATACAAAGTTATAGGCAGTGATCTCATCAAAGAGACCGCCCACATAAGTCCGGCTATAATGAAACTTCTAACACCCGCCGTCCTCTGGCCAACAATTGTTTCTATGAATGCAGCGTATGGCCGCATGGAAATTGCTCAGTTAAAAGGGAAACGTGCGACCACGCCACAGTATATGCAGCCCGTATTCAAATTGTATCTAATTAAAATTGTGCGCGGCGAAGCGTGAAACCGTTTTTTATGCACAAACGACAAGTTGCCTGTTATTTAGGCTATAGATTTTCAACTTTCATGACAGTTCAATAAAGGCGTCTAAAATTTTGTTTTTTTTATGCAGGTTCTCTGTCGATGTCAGTCGGCGTAGGAGTCGGCTGTGGATCGTCGAACCCCCTTGACTGGACCGGCCAAGTGACCGTGCGCAAAAAACGCAAGCCCTACTCCAAATTCCAAACTCTGGAGCTGGAGAAAGAGTTCCTTTTCAACGCTTACGTCTCAAAACAGAAGCGGTGGGAGCTCGCGCGAAATCTAAACCTAACGGAGAGACAAGTGAAGATATGGTTCCAGAACAGAAGGATGAAGAATAAGAAAAACTCCCAGCGGCAAGCGGCGCAAGCGGCGCAGAACAACAATAACAACTCCAATGCCAACAACCACAACCACCACGGCAGCCACCATCACGCACCACACCATGTGGGGTTGCACCACGCGGCGCCGGCCAAACACCACCAGTGACCCACACCCTTCTCTGGGACATACCCTCTTCACCACGGTATAACCAGCTAAATCAAGGAGCTGCAAAAAAGAAACCAGTAAAGGAACCCGTGAATGACTATGAACTAATGTGATGGAAGTGTAGAGGAACTCGACCGTTCTGTCTGAGAGGATCCTTGAGACGTCCAAACTTGTTACCCCGTAGAATAGCGAAGGGACGTTGTTAACTCGCTATATCGTTTCGTACTTAATGTGGACGATTTGTCAGTTGCATCTCGCTCAGTCCCAGAGAATCTCATAGTAAGATATTGTGTTGTCGATTTGTGTATAGTATTAAAATAACGAAACTATGTTATTGTAACGAGACTACATAAGTAGATAACGATTCCTGATATTATTAATGTCTAGTATAGCGCTAAAAATGTATTGAATTATGTTAAGTAATTACAAATAATATGTATTAAAGACGTCACCGATGAGAAATAGTTTCTAGATAGTTTATCGAAATTGAATTTTGTAACATATTATGTGAGACTGCTTATTGTTGTATTCGTAATGCTGATCATAGGGTGACATAGTCTTAAAACGTTTATCTTTTTATTTTTGTTACCAAATTGTTGTACTACTCGGGTTGCTTTGGTGGCAGTTATTAGAATTATTTTTCTTAAATATAATAATATTATTATTATCGAACTATTGTGCCAGGTAGGACATTGGCAATCAAACAGTTAAAATAATTATTACTTTTATAATCATAACAATATTGACATCTTGAATAAGGCTTTACAAGGAAAAGAAGAATGATCAAATACCTATTTATTACTGCTTATTTTCGTAATTCATAATTTTTGTTATTTTAATTATAAATTTTCTGACAAAGCTTTAACTCGGTTCCAGTAGATTTATTGATTAAGTTACTGTTATGGTTTTTAAATATAGAAGTTGATGTTGTAATCAATTTGATTAGTTAAATATGGGCAAGTGCATTATTTTGTCCTGTATTGGTCCCTAAACATAATGTTCGCTTTAGCCTTTTTCTTGTAGGATTTAAAAGTGCTTTTTTGTTTTATTTGAATATTTTATTATTTATTTACTTACATTTATCTACATTATCAAAGTAACTATTTAGTTTGTAATAGTTATTGCAAAATCATCAAGTAAAAACGATTGGACAGTTTGATTTGTGTACATACCTACAACTACCTATCTAAGTATAACAACAGTTGCCGAATTAGATCTTTTCATACAAATTCATGGCTTAGAATTACTACCTACCCTTACTAAGTAGCTCCCAACATCTTAACTATTTTATAATATCTATGTAATAAATGTTTTATTGTAAACTTAGAGATTTACTCGGATCTAATTCATTAAAATTAAATCTGTATTGTCCCGTAATTTTAGAGATTATAAGGTCTTTTGTACAAAATGTCGACCTCGTCTAGTTGACCGAATTTCTGTTGAATAATCGAATTTACAACAACATCGGTATAATTATGCATCAATGTAAAGTCATCTTTGATATAAAAAATATAATGGTGTTTAATAGTCACATGCTAAACCAATTCGATGTATTCAGTTACAATTTCCTTCAATTTTAACGACTACAAAAGCATTTTAAACTGAAAGAAATAAGTCATTGAAATAAAATAAAAAACTTTCGTGATATTCTAATTTTCAGATGCTTATACCACCATTAGTATCAACCGCAGTTTTTATAATCAAGGGCTGTATATTCAACGATATCTAGAGAGGTAGGTACTTTAATTAAATACATAATTAAATATGTATTTAAAGGTCTCGTAATTACTATTGTACAGTTGAATTAATGTAGTAAAAATCACGCCAGAAAATGTGAGGTTTTGTTAAGTATACCTAATTAAAATAAAATGAATGTGCTCTCGACATTTGTGACGAATTTAGAAAAGAATGTATGAAAGGGAAAAAAATAAATATCTCGTCATGTCTCTCGATCTTCTTTTTTTATCCAATTTTTATATATATTCAAACCCTGTCTGTTGGCATTACTCAAGAGAGAAGTTGAAGAAAAAGTCCAATGGAAAAAAAAACATATCTTCTTTTTGGATGCGTTTTTTGCTAAAAACTTTTCTTTAGGTTATCAAAGCGAGGTTTAACTATTTTTAGGACCGAAGGTTTAGCTTCCAGATCCTAGAACCTAGGAATAAAATCTTTTATCGCCAAAAGTGACCAATTTTGGCTATAAACCTTTGGTCCTAAAAATAGTTAAGCCTCGCGTTGATAACTTAATGAAGAGTTTTTAGCAAAAAACGCATCCAAAAAGAAGATTTTTTTTTCCATTGGCGGTGCTAGTTCTGCCTAGGTTTGAGTTGGGCCTTAACAGCAAATAAAAAATCACACGAGGTACGGGTTTTCCCTTTCGAGGTACGAAACCCTAAAAACGTAGGTATCTGACTGACGCCACCAATGAAAAATATTATTTTTTACAAAAAATCTCTTTCCTGTTAGGAGTGGTTTTAGGAGTAAGACCTACCCTAGGAGAGATGACATAGCATCTCTACCTTGGTATTTAGATATAAGAAAATATCATTTCAGTGGAATATAGTGAACATGAAAGAAAACATCGTGAGGAAACGCGCGAATTAGTTGGCTTCGCACGCCTTTCCTGTAGACTAAGGCCCGGTTTCTGAATTGAGAATTTTACTAAGCAAATACTTACGTATCGCTCTGTCACGCTCTTTTGTGAGAGAAATCTGCAGGGACAGAACGATACTTACCTATTTGCTTAGTGAATTTCTCAATTCAGAAATCGGTAGTAAGGCCCGGTTTCTGAGTTGAGAATTTTACTAAGCACATACTTACGTATCGCTCTGTCACGCTCTTTTGTGAGAAATCTGCAGAGACAGGACGAAACTTACCCATTTGCTTAGCAAAATTCTCAACACAGAAACCGGGCCTGAGTCTACTAAGCAAAAGTGGGTGGTATCGGTGCTAGACTTGCTGACTCCATCTAACCATGTCCCACGCTCTGCAGCGTCCGAGTGGTCGCTTCACCAATCTAGTGTGAGTGGAGATGCCACTGGACTCTGTGTAAATCATCTGTCCTAGATGTGAAGGCATAAGGATCACATTAAGGTTGGACGATAGCAACGTGGCGGGAAATTCAAAATTTTCACAGTTTTTTACATTTTGTAGCTAAACTGAGCTATTTTTGTTCAGCGATTTTTCGTTCGCGGCAATAACATAGTATTCTTTTCATTATTGTAAACAACAGAACAACAATAATTCAGCCGATCATTTTATGTGTTCTGGTCTATAAAAAATTTGAATTTCCCGCCACGTTGCTATCGTCTACCCTTAAGACAAGGCAAGGCAAGGCACACTAGCGCCGCCAATGAATAAAAAAATCTTTTTGGATGCGTATTTTGTCAAAAACGATAGACTTAGCCCCGGTTTCTGAGTTGAGAATTTTGCTAAGCAAATGGGTAAGTATCGTCCTGTCTCTGCAGATTTCTCACAAAAGAGCGTGACAGAACGATACGTAAGTATGTGCTTAGTAAAATTCTCAACTCAGAAACCGGGCTTTTACTACATATTTTGAGGACCATTTTTAGGAGGCAGCTGAGCAAGAGAGCAGAATCAGTAGGTATCTACCGTATCAAAAGCAACAATACAGGATATTTCAAGAATAGGTACAGTCACGATTCACCCGAAAATGAAGAGCCAGCGAGTATCATAACTGGATACCTGGGTTTCTCAAGATTTCCATTCTGAACATTTCTAAAGTTTGGCAGCCACTTTGTCAAAGGTATTGAAAAAAAAAATCAAGTACATAAACACTTAATTCATAACATAAAATAATATTTTTTTATGATAAGACTTTTTTCCCTTGCTCCGTAGCAGTTTTCTTTGGCGTAGTAAGTAGCGCCATCTAGTGACGGGTGGCAGACCGATATGAAACTGCGGCGCGTAGCGTAGTGCCGTAGAGGTATAGACACGGAGAACATCGGTATGCATGAGTGTGTTATCTTATGTATCATCGAAGTGGAAGCGATTTCGGGGAAATATATAGATAGGTAAGTATATGGTATGACTTGTAGTCTTAGTTCTTGGCATTATTTTCGAGATTTTGAAGAAAAATTTAAAAACAGATAAATAGGTAATTCTAGCTACGTAGACCGTTTGTAAATTAAGTTATTATATCCGAATTTTCAATTTGATAAGTTCGATACGTTCTATGTCATTGTACCAAGGTATTGTAGGTATGAAACCAGAAAAGGCCAAGTACTTTATTATTGTATGGCATTTATAAAAAGGGATTCCCGCCGATTTTAAACTAAACTGAATAAAAAAACAATAGGTTGGTGTTGTACATTCAATATGTCTAATGATAAAAATATAGCGTGTACACATACTAAAATAGTGTGAGTATAAAATATAGTATCTCTAGGCTTGCAGCCCAAAGCATTACAGTTTCAAATTACCAACTCTCCCACAACCTATCTCGTTACAACGAAACAAAGATAAAGTATGGCAAACGCAGGCCATATGGCCACTACAAAGTCGAGTGGTCATGGCCACATCGTGAACCTTGTTGAATCTTATCTGGTTCCTTTAAGTAGGATAGAGAGCAGACTTGTACAATTTTTATAAACGACTGTAAGGGTTTAAATGTCTAATTTCAACATCTATCGCAGTCTCTTGTTATTATAATTGGGACTTTGCTTAATATATAACAATTGCAAACATCATTAATACAAATGGAAGGATATTGAATAAACGCCTATTTTCAATGTCGATAATATATCAGAAACAAATCGCGATCACAATTACTAAACTACAAGCTCAGCTCATGCGTTATAAACGTCTTTCAAATATCGAATTGAAGGTTCCGTGATTGTTATTAAAATAAGACAAATATCCCCCTATTTCTAAGTACAGATAACCGTACAAAAGTATAAAGTATAGTATAAAAGCGGAAAGCAGCAACGCCGGTCTGCGACTCTACCGGTTTTTGGACATACCGCCTCCTCCGATTAGCATATAAATGAACCGAGTTGGTGAGACAACTTCATAATAAACTACCCAGTTTACTTGGACCCCTGCCCCCTCCCTTATTCATCGAACTAAAAGACCAAATGGGGTCGGCGTAACGACACTTCACAGTTCCGTTTCCATTGGACACATTTTATAAGCTTTTAAATGTGGAAGGCTCTCCCATTGGTGGAATAAAACCGTGCGCTCTCACTGTACCGTCTAAATCCGCATAAGTATTTGTATAAGTTTAATTATTATTGTAAAATATCGACAGTATTTTACACCTTCAAATGTATTTTAATTCCAGCGCAACTGATATCTTAAGCAGTGATATTAAAGGTGACTTTGTATCCGTCGGGGAGCATGTAAAGTAAGTAGATATGCAGCCGTAATGAAATCAAGGGTTTAGTGTTATTGAGGTCCAGGTTATATGGGTATGTTAGCCTCAACGTGTCGCCTCCCTGCTTAGTATTCAATACCCATAACATTTGGATATCTGTTGCTAAGCAAAGATAAATTTCGCTTAAGCTCCGACCGTAGCGTTTAACAAACATGCCTGCCTAAACGTGGAATAACTTGTTATTTGCTATAATATTTATTCCTTGTTTATTATTAAAAAGTCAGTAAAGATGAGTACTAAATTAAAAACATTAAATACCCTCGACAATTTTGCTTCAAATTACCATATTTCATTAACGGATAAACCGATTTTGATATAACATATTTATGAACTCTCGTTATAAAACCTGCTTTCAAATAAATAAACCGCATCCAAATCGGTACACACTTTTAAGAGCTATGGTGCTACAGAAAAAAACATAGACAGACACACCCTCAGCCATAGCTATCCAACTTTTAACACCTCTCTTTTTGTGTTGGGAGTTAAAAACAATCGATAGTAGTTGATAAAGTATAAAGTTTACTAACTTGTATTCCAGCGGTCCCTTGACATCGAAATGTCTTGGGCATGGCCTTGATTTTTACTCCTAAGATTAGCGAAGGCAAAACCTCGTGAGCAATCTTCACCAAGCCATGGTTAACATGTTTGTTCTATGCCTAGCGCGGGTTTCTGTGACAGGCGTCTTCAAAAAATTTGCCTAAAAAGAAACGGAAATTTTCCACCGAAAAAATGTTCACGTAATTTTCTCTCGAGGAGAATGTATAAAAAAAAACTGCGTCCTCCAGCGTTTATCAGATAATGTAATTATGTTGCGAGACACCTCCGCGCACTCAGTGTAATTGAGTAGGCCCCTCTTCGCCCCTATTAGGCAAATCGAATCTCGCTATAGGGTGGCGACGCTTTTTGGCGTCTGGCGGAATTACGATTTCACTTCAGTCTCTCTACCTATCTTTTTGCGCTATTTTCCAATATAGCAATATTAAATTTTTAAGGAATTAAAAAGCCTTGATAGTATATTTTTATTGCACGAATAACTACTGAATTAAGAGTTTAAAATACCCCCGAAATTTTTGCCTTATATAAGCATATCTCATAAACGACTGAACCGATTTTGATAAAGCATATCTAAAAACACTCGCTGTAAAAACCAGCTTTCAAATAAAAAAAAGATGCATCCAAATCAGTTAACCCGTTAAAGAGCTACGGACATACAAAATACAGATACAAAATACACAGACATACTCAGGACATAGCCAAAAAAATTGTTAAGCCTAGGGATTCCCATTTGACGTCTCGTTTTTAGTAAAAAACGCATCCAAAAACAAAATTAGATTTGTTTATTTTTGCTAATTGGGGGCGCTAGTGTACCTTGATCATCTTAAGTGGGATTTCCAGATGTTGACACCATGAGCCTGCCGTTATCAAGAAATGGTCCATTATAGTAACAAACATTTTGCAGAGGTAGCCTTAGAAAGTATCTATACACCGTGGAATTTTAGTGGTTTTAAAGCCGAAGGTATGTAGTTGCACTCGTGATTCTGAGCCAAATTCCAAAATTTTACTTCAAAACGAGCGAAAAAAAAAAAAACCCTTCCCAATACAAACGGCTATCGCCAATCGACACCATTTGTATGGAGAAGTGAATTTTTTTTTCGCGCGTTTTGGAATGAAATTTTGTAATTTTCTCAGAATCACCGGTGCAACAAAATACCTTCGGCTTCAAAACCACTAAAATTGCACGGAGTATAAGCGTATTTGGCTATACATTAAAAGTTTGTCACCCTACACCCTATATGCCCTAACGTCGCATTACAAGGTGGGTTCAGTGTATATGTGTGTAAGCTTTTCCGTCGGTCGCCAATTCTATTTGAGATGAGATTCCCTGACACATCAGTCTATATGAGCTTTCCTAATTGAATAAGTAAGTTTATCTTTATATTTCTGTGAACTTTGGTCGAGTGGTTTTGGTTGCCATGACCCATGGCAAAGAAGACACATCACAAATATTGAAGATACCTACCTAAACATACTCAAACATAAAATGGAAGATGCGAATCATAAAGTTTTCAAACCAAAATGAAAATATGGAAATAAATTAATGCCTTTTACTATTTAATTTTTCTTTTTTAATTTGGATTACCTACTTACATGAAATTTTCAAATGAAGCTACCCATAAAATTATGATCGAACTTCACTTCACTTGTGAAGTTCCTTTCATCGTACATACATTTTAGTTTGAAGGTGGTTTTGTTTTGGTTTTCTTTATTTTAGCTGAAAGATGTTTGAAAGAAAATCTCTGATTTACTGAAGTTACTATGGCCACGTTCAGGGTATTTTCCGTAATAGAATATTGTTCGTCGTTGTCTATGGCGGGCATTCTCCCGAAAATATCGCCTGAAAGGCAGGAAAAGTGTAATTTTGCCTTTTTGTACAGCCCGGGTAAGGAAGGACGGACGGAAATGAGCGCCCTTTATCTTTGCTACCTACATTATTCATGCCTAAAGTCGGAATATGAAATATGTGACAGTAACCCTACTTTAACTTATCACTCCCATATTATTATATTCCAACTTTATGTATGGACTGAATATGAGTCTACAGGATTGTAAAGTTTGAAAAGTAGGAAAGTAGACCACAAATCAAAGATTTTAATCTAAAATATGCATGCCATACCTATAAATAGTTTTTTTTATTATTTAAAGATTTAATAAGTTTAAAAACAGCGCAAGGGCAGATTTTTCGTGTATGAAAGTCGAGGTGCCTATTACCTCGATTTTCTTACAGGTATTGGTAGGTTATTGGTGGGTAAATACACTGTAAATCCGGTTAAAAATGGTTTAAAATAATCATGTTAGCGTGTTTAATACATCGTGAATTAGTAAAGCTACCAAATGAATAAAAATATATTGAGATATAGATTTTCCTAGCACATAAGTAGGTAACAATAATAATTAAAGTGGAAAGAAAATAATCATTTTCTTACTTATCCCCATGAGATTGCATCATTCCAAGTCCCAACGCATACCCAACCCAGTACCAGAACTTCCTCCAGCGTCAACAAAAAGAAACAAAAACTTTGCCCTCAGCAGGGGCCCAACTTACGTCGTCTACCTACGCTCGATATGCCCCGAATGTTTGCGAATAATAAGAGTATTCGACGTGCAAAAATACGAGCATCTTCCCTCCTGCTTGTGGGTCGAGGATTGGTGTATAGTTGTCCTGCTCTGTCCGGGTGGCAGCGTGGCACGTCCGAGGGTCATAACATCGTTTGATGCTCTGCGCTCCAATGCTGTGTGAGGTGGATCTCGTTCAAGAAGTACGGCTGCGCTTTGGGCGTCGCCTATATTCTCTAAACATCTCGCGGCGTTATAATTTCCGGGCGAGGTGGCCTTGTCGTGAGGTGCGAGGTTTTTGATTTTTCTTTTTTTAAAGCCTGGAAAGAATATTTTAAAAGTCTATTCTCATTTGCAACCTGCAACAATAATCCTGAAAAAAAAAGCCTCTTAAAATTCGACACCTGATGCACCAAATGTGGTAGATCAGCTGACATATTGTTTTATAAATTACGCAGTTGGGCCCAAAATAATCATAGAAGTTGCTTGTTAGGATGTTTAACACATGAAAAAGTGAATTAAACAAATATTTTCTGAAAATCATCCCCTAAATGGGTGAAACGGGCTCCGTAGGTAAGTTTTATGTTCATGGGGACGAATTTGCAGGAAAATGCTAGTATTTCATATAATTTTCATTACATTACTAATACATTGATACACTAGCTCTACTTACGCTGACTACCTTTTTTGGGTTTTCCTGAAAGTTGTCCTGAAATGCAATTCAAAGACTTTTTTTAAACATTGAAAATCCTTTTATTTGTTTTTGAATAATTTATTTCGCATAATACTTATAAGTTAGGCACTGAATTAATCGGTGCTTAAGAATAATTTCAATTATTAATCAACAAAATTAAATTATTATTGCTTTTTATTCTTTCTCAAGCATGCATTTCAGTAAATTTTAAAGGTGAGAAAAAATTTGCTTGAGACTTGGCTCAGGCTGTATTTATTCTTTAAAAGTTTGCATTAGAACCATTTCAGCGCTACCTGCGCGGTGCGCTTTCGTGCCTCTCTCTTCCTCCTTACCAGCCTCCCCTGCAAATTATTTGGTGACGCAAATTCTGAAAAATAAAAACATATTTTTAAATATATTTTTTGGTGTGGAAAAATCTAATTGTGCTTTCACCAAAGTCATAGAACAAAAGTTGTTGGATATCACATTTAAAAGTTGACGTGTTTCGGGAATCATTATTTTTTTATTTATTTTCGTATAACCACAAAATTATAGCACAACCAAATTAATTTATTGTAGGGTTTAGGATTTGCTTTAGTTAACTAATTTATTGCTATTTTATGCCATTAAAGTTTGACTCGTTAATAAGTTTTTAAAAACAATGTTTCTAACAGGACAGGACAAAAATTATTGGAAATATTTTATTGCAATCAAAACTCCAAATCATATTGTACTGACTTTATAATATGGTCATAGGTTTTTGTGCGCAAAAATTCAACTACCCCCACTCAAAGGCCACGCCCGCCGAAAAAAATATGCAACACGCCGTCGAAACGTTACGGCGCGGATACCAATTCTATCAACAACCTATAAACCTCAACCTTTCTTTGTCTCGCCTCTTAATGCGGTCTCAGGTCGAGCGAGATAGAAATCGACAAGTTTAATGGGCCGTTACGCGGGAAAAAATCAGTCGGCATTCGCGAGCGTAGATACGCAAGTGATAGAGTAACCGGAAGGCAATTTTTTTGAAAAACTGGTGCATTGAGCAGTGATTCGGACGAAAAACTTGTAATTTTTCTCGGGAAAACCTTTGCTGAAACGCTGCGTTGGTTTGCTATAGACACGTGACAGGTACGTACACATAACCTCTAGTTAGTCGCATGTCAGTAAATAAACAGCTTTCATACGCGGCGTATGCCTACAAAGACTTGATTAAAACTGTTATTTGCCGGCAGCCTGGTATAACGCGTTCGGTTAGAGACGATCCGTAGTTACGTGGCGATATATGGTTGAGGACAACCTTTGCAATTGTCAGGGTTACGTTACAGGTTTCCATGGCCTGGCGTGGTCGAGATAACATCGCCATGGTAACTATAATAACTATAGCATATAACGCTGTGAGTTAGCGTAGGTACGTATGTTTGTGTGAACAGAACTGACTAGTTCCAAAGTTGGTGTTACTTGCAGTATCTAGACAAGTTTGCTTTATAGACATGAATGCCCTTGTAGGTTGCCTCAACATACAAAAAAAGACAGCTTATAGTTGAACTGTATAAATAAGGCATTCAAGTCCATGGAGCAACAATTGGTATGGTGATCCATTTTGGCGTTTCTTTCATGAACAGCGATTGTAAATATTACCAGCGTCTAGTGGCAACTCTACCTAAAGGTCAATGAAAGTAGTATGCTGCCGTGCTAAGAAGAAATTCGGCTAAGCGACAAATGGCCATTTTTGAGTTATCAACATGGGCGTAATAAGCAGACAATTCCGCATCGACCCATCTTGGAATCATATTTTTATCGTTATTCGTTTGAGAGATAAGCTAAGCATTTTCGGGGTTAAGTGCAGTGTTTTTTGGGTTTTCATAAGAAAAAACGTAGTTATCTTACATTACTAGACAAGAACAAGGTTAAACTACTTAAACTATGATGTTACTTAGTATTATTAATAATATTTTATAGGCTATACTACAGAAAAAAACCGCAAAATACTTATACTTACATAAAACGCGGCTAAGCAGCTTAAACTTTTTTAATACGTAGTAAAATATTTAATACAAAACATGACATCATAAGCAAGAAAGCGGCAAAACAACAATCATACGAAAAAAAACCGCAAAGTGACTTTTGCGTATTTTTTTCCTATTATTATAGTGGTATTAATCAATCGAAGTCCTTGTAAAAAACACGGTCATGGTGTTTTTACTTATGATAATTTGTAAAATATTTACTATTAAAGCTGAACAGAACACGGCTAAAG
The DNA here is from genome assembly GCA_949319315.1 of Zelleria hepariella. Classification (NCBI taxonomy): domain Eukaryota; kingdom Metazoa; phylum Arthropoda; class Insecta; order Lepidoptera; family Yponomeutidae; genus Zelleria; species Zelleria hepariella. The sequence goes on from OX439388.1 coordinate 10,592,701, forward strand.
CACAATACTACGTAAAAAAGTGGCAAAGTAATTTTCATCCACCGGTGGGACACTGGATCGCGGGGGACGCCGCGGCGGCGGTGCGGCGGTGCGGAGAGGGGCACAATGAAACATGATCGATTAGTACGGGTGGTAACACCATGAGAAGCGCGCCTACACATGCATACGGCGCACCGCATTTTTTGGCGACAAATCTTACCATACGGTAAGTCAGTAGGTTTAATAAGAAGGGTATCTCTAACAGTAAGCGTACAAAAGCCGAGCAGAACAAAATAACTAGACGGGTATTACCTACTTAAAACTTACTTCATTCAGTAAAGTTTGTATTCGTTTCTTAAGGATGCGGTTGTGGCTTAGTACCTATGTCTCTTCAAATTATAAATTAATTATTTTAATCTTACTAGTTAGGCAAAGTAGTGGTAGCCCAGTAGGTAGAACAATGGACCCAGGTTCGATTCCCGTGTGCACTCTATTTATGTACGTTACGGGCGACTTTGCAACGAAAGTGTTAACGTGTACGTGCTGTCGCCTGTCGTGTACCTACGAATTTGTTTATTTTCAAAGTACCTACCTACTTTGTGTCGCTAGCTGTGAGTGTACAGGGGCCTTAATCTGTAACGCAGTAGTGTCTCGATAATTTTCCAGTTGTAGGTTCCGATTACGATTAATTAATGCTGTCTGTCCTTTTGATGTTTTTTTTTTCTAGTTCCTACAGAGCAAAGAATATTATTCTGAATCTAATTCTATAGTTTCAATTTGCAGGTTGTAGGAGAAAAACGAGGAAAACCCAGTTTTGTCCTTCTACTGGGAACCTATCAACACGCCTATCGACTTGAGGTCGCTATATTTTTTTTCCAATAGGGTCCTTGCACCTAAAATCTTGCACATTCAAACTAAAACATATTTCTTTGTCCTAACTAAAGTTATGTTTGCCTTAAGGCGCTGGACATAGTGAATTAGCCCGCGCGCAAAGAAAAATGCATTAAGTCGATTCCTGTATCAAATACAATAAAAATATCGAAAATGTTCACATAGAATTCACCCTAGAATTAGGTGAGACCTATCAAACACAGCCAGTTTCATGTTGATATCCATAAAAGATTGCAAGATATTTTGTTTGAAAAAAAGTGCGCCGTTCAAGCAAAATATCTTTCAAGCAAAACGTTTATGATGTCAACACGAAACTGGCTGTTTTAGATAGGTCTGACCTAATTCTAGGGTTTGATATGTGAACATTTTCGATTTGTATCTTGTATTTGATACCTACAGGAATCGATTTTGTGCATATTTTTTTTGCGCGCGGGCGATTCACTATGCCCCGCGCCTTAACTAAGTTATAACGACCACTTAGTGAGTAAAAATATTTGTTTTTGAGTTTTGATTTGTATAAATTGCACCGAGGAAAAAACTTGGTGCAATTATGCCAAACACAAGAATGTCGACGCCAACAACCTCAACGTCACTTCAAAGTAAAAGAAAGATCAACTGTGCCGCTCGAGGAGCCGAAAGTTGTGAACAATTTGGAGGAAAGGCGGAAAAAAATTGCAACCAAAAACTAAGAATGGAAAAAGTATAGAAAAGAAGACTGTTCTAGGAGTGGCTCTACAGTCTTTAAAAAAATAAGACGAAGAAATGTAGCATCTCTGGTATCCTTGTGTAATTATTGGCCAGGCTACATACCATAGATTTAAAAAATGCACGTCTAGATTCAGAGAATGCATTAATGTCGCACGAAATATAAAAACAAGATGACAACAAAAATAAAAGTGAATAAGATTTAATTATTGCTATCGAAGAAGAACTGAGTGAAAATAAGAAAAAAAAATCTTCTAAGCAATGAAAAAGAAAATTAAACAAAATTGAATGGAAAAAAAAGAAAAAGAGCTGCATATCGAAAATTACAAAGGAAAAGAGGACGAAGAAAATGGGATAGACGAACACAAACAAGAAAGTAATAAAAACAAAAAATACACTGACTTATTGGAGCTCCACAAAATCTGGAAAACTTAATTGTCAAGTAAAATAAAAGATTTAACTTGGTAAGTAATTTTAGTTTAAGGATTGCTAAAACGCAATGATGACGCGTAGATATCTATTACAAATTACAATTGAACTGATGATTTTGCATAAATAAAAGATTTAAAAAAATATGTCAATAGTTTTTTATGTCTAAACTTCCATTAAAAGTTGGCTTTAGCCCCAATTATTTCCAAATAACTTAGTTATTTAACGACATTTTACTAAGTAAAAAGGCGGTTTCTCGTTATAGATGAGTACTTAACCGTCTTTTTAATAAGTAATTACACATAACTTTTAATTTAAAAAATATAAAACTAACAAAAAAGGCGGCTATGTTACTTAACGGCTGTATTACGTTTTAAAGTTTAACTACTTTTAAATCAAATAAGAAGCTAAACAGCGGCTAAGTCACTTTGCCGTTTTTTTTCTTATGATTAGCCTTTAACTTCTTAGGCTAAAAATTTTAATATAAAAATCATACGCAAGACAGCGGCTAAGGTATACTTAACGGTCTTTTAATGTAGTATTTATATAAACAGAATAATTAAATTGCTAACGAAAACCTGAAATTTGCTATTTTAAAATACTCATATTAACTTTTTTTTAACGTTAATAGTGCAGATAGATGCTAAATAATATGTTCTACTAAACAAAATTGATAAACTTGAACTAATTATGAAAATAACTTAGAAACTCAGTTTCGCGACGTTTTTGCGTTTTTCTCGAAAGTCACTTTTGTCGCTTAGCCGAATTTCTTCTTAGCACGGCAGTATGGTGGGAAAGCTCAAATTTTCAGTTTTATTATTTTTAAATTTTGTATCTAAACTGAGATATTTTTGTTTAACAATTTTATTTCCAGACAGTAAAATAGTATTATTTTCATTACTCTTAACAACAGAACAACAATAATTAAGCTGATTTGTTTTTCTGGTCGACCAACCCGAGCAAAAAACTGAAAGTTCTTGCAAATCTCATAATCAGCTGAATTATTGTTATTTCAATTTCAATTTCAATTTCAATATATATTTATTTCAGAAAGGATCCATACAGTTTGTTAGCATTTTATATTTAGAATGACGAAAACAATACTATATATATTTAATTTTTGGTGTACAATAAAGTGTTCTCTATCTATCTATCTATCTATTTTAGTGACGTGAAACAAAAATCGTTGAACTACATTTTTTTTCGTTAGCTGCACTAGTGTGCCTGACCATCACCTTAAAAAAGAATAAAGCATTGAGAAATATATTTCTCATTAACATAAGAGATGGTGGACATTCTTCTATTGTTAGTTTTTGTGAAAAAACTAACAATGTCTGTACCCTTTCTCTATATTGTGAAAGCGTAGATGGACTGTTGTATTTCTGTCTCAGTAGTGTTTATAACATGAGGACAATCCACAATTTGCACGCTCTTTCTAAGTGCATTTAGTATCCATGGGATATGCAAAACAGGTTTTTTTTAATGATGTTCTTGGAAATTAAACGATATTAATGAGACGGAGACTAGTTGAAGAAATTCGCATCGACAGTTACTTGACTCGGTAGCTCAATTCGTAGAGCGCCTGCACGGCATGCGGAAGGTTGCGGGTTCAAGTCCTGTCCCGAGTGAATTTTTTCAACTTATTATAAATGTTTAAATTATTCCCTAGCACGGGTAAGTGCTTTAGAAAAAACAAAAAAGTGGTTAAATGTAGTGGCAATACCAAAAATTCCAATGAGCATTTCATCTGCAAAGATGAACGCATTGGGTGGTGTAAATTAGTGCAAACTAATCACACCAGGTGGCGCCCCCCGTCCAGTTGACGGAGACTAGTTGAAGAAATTCGCATCGACAGTTACTTGACTCGGTAGCTCAATTGGTAGAGCGCCTGCACGGTATGCGGAAGGTTGCGGGTTCAAGTCCTGTCCCGAGTGAATTTTTTCAACTTATTATAAATGTTTAAATATTCCCTAGCACGGGTTAGTGCTTTAGAAAAAACAAAAAAGTGAGCTATCTTTGTTCAGCGATTTTTCGTTCGCGGCAATAACATAGAATTCTTTTCATTATTGTTAACAACAAAAAAACAATAATTCAGTCGATTATATGTTCTGGTCTAGCAGTCGCACTGCCCAAAAAAACTTCTTGATGACCAGAACACATAATCGGCTGAATTATTGTTGTTCTGTTGTTTATAATAATGAAAAGAATACTATGTTATTGCTGCGAACGAAAAATCGCTGAACAAAAATAGCTCAGTTTAGCTACAAAATGTAAAAAACTGTGAACATTTTGAATTTCCCGCCACGTTGCTATCGTCCAACCTTAACTCCAGTATGTACGCAATGTAACTACCTAACTTAAATAACACTAGCTCATTGTTCCATCATAATTCAATAGGCAGGAATGCTGCTCTGGCAGCGACCATCCTTCGTTTCTCCCAATTAACATAACAAGAGGCTGGAGTCTGACCTCATCTCAGGATCTCGAGCGTTTCACTGAAACGATATTCTGACGGCTACTACTGTGGAACTGAGAGAGTTTGAAGTTTTAGAAGTTGGTTGATGATGATTATGATGAAATCCTTTATTCCCTATCAGAGACATAGGGCTCGAAGAAGGGATCTCCATGTCTGAATCTGACTGATTCAGGAAAAAAAGTTAAAATTTTTAATCGGTAGGAGACTACCTACCAAAATGGAAATTAATACAATGACCTAAAATTGTGCCAAAAATATGAGAAGTTCAGCCGAATAAGTTTACTTTTTGGTTAGTGAAAGTATTTTGAACTGGCTGATTGTCATAAAATAATACTGAAAAAAGCCATTAGTAATCATGAAGAAATTTTTTTTTTCTTTTCTCATTATATGGCTCACACTAACTTCAGGCTTTCATGTCAAGTGGCCAGTTTTTTGTAATTTCATTGTACAAAACTAGATTATTTGCTCTTAGCATTTCTATAAAACATACGAACCAGAACCTAAATGTTTCAAACATGCCACTACAAGCCAAATAAAACACTATTGCTGCCTTTGAATCTATTTAATTTCTCTAGTGGCTCGCTCCTACTACTTTTCTAAGCTACCTACTTTCCTTCAAACCCTAATAATTGTATCTTTGCCAATAACAAGCAACTTTAGAAAGTAGGTCAACACGTCCCTTATTGTTAGTTGACACAAACACCCTTTCGGGGGTGGCGCAATTGACATGCAAATAGGATGGGTAATTTATTCCAGTGAGTTTCTCTTAAAATTTGGAGTAAAAAAAAACAAAGTTTCTCCTAACGAAGGAATGTTGAGAATATCTTTGGTTCAGTTGTTGTTTTGATTTGAAGTCTTCAGGGTCGCCCTGATACGAGAAGGTTTTAGTTTACGCCTTTCTATCGAAACGGTTTCAGTGGTTCGGTTCATATCACCAATGGAAAATAAATCACGGGTTCAATTTACATTTTCAAAAAAACTTAATCCTTATTTTTGAAACCTTATAATCACTAGGTGACAAAATTACGATTTTAGTGTTAAATTCTCGTGCTGAAGTAAATGATAATGATATTTTCATGAGCGTGTTATGGGTGATTATAATGTGTTACGAATAATAATCTGTATTAAAAGAGACGTTTTATAATATAAGTTATCGATATACAGGGTGTTTCATAAAGGTCGTGTGACACTGAAAAACAAGCAACTTGTACCATGGGACCAAGTGAGAAATAGCAGAAAATATATCAGCTGTTCCATACTTAAATTCGATACCTACTGCACCAAATGTATACGTAGAGTTGGCCCCATAGTAAAAGTTGCTTGTAATTTTGTGTTAAGCGACCCTTTTCAGTGTCACAGGCGCTTTTTTTAACACCCTGTACAAAACGATATACAGGGTGTCCCGTAATTCAACGTCAAGCGGAAACTGGTCGAAAGGGCAGGTCATAACGGTACTGAGTAAATAATGAAGAAAATTCTGATCGCTTCGTTCACAAATTATAGGCATTTCTTTGAAATTTTTATAATGGTCACCCTAGATAGACCACATAGGTAATCCTTAATAATCATGCTGTCAAATCGCATTGATAAATCAAACAGTTAAGGCCTTCAGTCAACTAAAAACAAATAAAGTTTGATGGAGTCTTAGTTTGAAAAAGTATTTTCGCTATCTTTGAAACTCCACCTTTAAAAAGAATTATACTACCCTTGGCAAGTTATCTGAAAAATTGGCGCATTTAATCAAGATTTCAAAATAGTACAATACTTCGCACTTTTTTCACTTTTAATTAGGTACACATGAAACATTTTTTTTTCTGAAGTACTGTTATTTAATAGGATTTTATTTAAGAGAATAAAAATGCTTATTTTTTTTTTGCATCGTTATTTCTTTTTGATTGTTTTTTTTTTCAAATCTAGGGATGAAACAAAAGAAAAAAATGTTAATAATTTAATTTATACAGATTTCACCCCTTCAGCTAAAAAAAGCAATCATAATTTTTTTTTTGTTTTTTCTAAAGCTAGGGAATATGCCGTGCCGTGCAAGGTTGCGGGTTCAAGTCCTGACCCGAGTGAATTACTCGGAAACTTATTATAAATGGTTAAAATCATAAATACCTTATAAACTAAGCAACCAAAAAATTTAACCATTTCTACTCCACAAAATGTGGAGTAGAAATGGCCAAAAATCCTATTGAATATCAGGACAGAAATGATGCTCTTTTCAAAGAAATATTTTTTATTTTTTTAATTCAACCGAAGGGGTAAACTGTCCCAGTACGTGGCAAAATTTGAAAATATGCGACCACAGTAGAGTACCTCAATATGTGGTCCAGTCACATTATAAAATTTTCAAAGAAATGCCTATAATTTAAAAACGAAGCGACCAGGATTTTTGTTATTATTTTTCCCATTAAGACTGACTCTTTATGACTTGACATTTGACCCAGTTCCCGCTTGACGTCGAATTACGGGACACCCTGTATATCGGGTAAAACTATAGATACCTATTTAATTACAATAATGTCTGTTAGAGATACGTTTTACGTGTCAAGGAAATCTAATTTTACCTTTTCATATTATTATGTGCATTGTGCATTCAGTAGCATAAACGATAACTATTTATTATGATAATAATATTCTTTATAGGTTATTTTTATGCACACGTTTTGTTTTAATTATGGATAATATCATAAATAACAGGATTAAATAGCATTACCTAGATATGTAAGAGGCTAGAGGTCTTTGTTGTAGACTACTTTTTATATTAGAAAATTATAACTCCTTTGTTGTGAGAATACCTGACCACATACGCAGTACATAGTGTCGTATGCAAAACTTGAGTCTTTTTCTTACATCCGTTTTTTGTATGCTTCAGTTCAGTTCAGTTTTTTTGGTATGCTTCCAAAACAAACAAAATACCCGTATAAAATAATAGGCAATATTTTGATCAATCATATTATTCAACATAATATGAAAAAAATTACAACAATACATATTTAAAATTGTATATCATCAAAACAACATGAAAATTCATAAGTCGGGATTGATTTTCATCGATAAGATGTTCAGATAAGATAGGCGGGTTAAATTCCCCACTCGTTGCATATTTTTGTTACTTAATTGGTTAATTAGTGGACAGTTTTATTAGTCAATTAAGTTTGTAAGTGAAGTTAGCATTTTCCCGCTAAAGGAGTCCATTGCATTCTAACAAATATTTACCCGCAATGTAAGCCTACATTTTTATGATAACTATTCAGTAAAGTCTTGTTTAGTTTGGCGAATTAGCAATATTTTTTCTGTGAGCTCTCTCAAGGAACATTATTCATACTTACATACTTTTGAAAGGAATCGTTACTTAAATAAATAGAAAATCAATATTGCGTTCGAATCTGCGTTAATATTTCGCGGTTTATCTGCTTATATTTTATTTTCACGTCAAAGTTCTTAATTATTGGAAGTAAACCTATAAATTATCTAGATTAAAAAAATATTTAGGATATTCCACCCTAAGCAAGCTTTCTTGCTCTTCATTAAAAATACATGGTAAAGAACAAAATAAAGTTTTACAGACTACAAAAATACTGCAATTACTTGAACTTAAAATAAAACGCATATAAAATCAGAAAAATATTATTATTCTCAACACAGTCCACTCAAAATGCTAAAAACGAGTCCTCATAAAAGTTCAATAAAATTACATTTGGCAACAGTTTTTCCTCGGGTTTAAGCGAAAATGGACGCGAGTCTTTTGTAAACACACCTATATTTTTTCGATTTAATAATCCGTATTTAATGTAAAGGATACAGCGACATGCAGACGGTGATATTCAAGCAGCAAATGGACATAAAATCTATATCTGGCCGGCAGAGTTTATGTGAATAAGCAACTAAGTTGCATGATCTTGATCGCATACAAAGTCGTGGTTAACGCACATGTCTCTTAAATTGTTGGATAAAACACGTCTTCGAATCGTGCCTCGTTTTGTTCTTGTTGCGATGCCTGTTTGTCGGTATGTAACTCTATTTTTCAGCATATAAGTAAAATCGCTATTTTATGTTCACTCAAACCGATTTCAATCTTCAGCATTCTCGATTTTATTTTTGAACTTTTTTCAAATCATTCAAAGCTCTTTAGATGTCAATCTCATTTTCCATTGGTTATCATGAGTATTTTCGTGCATATGTCGCCTGCCTCAATTTCGGTAGTTTTAAGAATGAAACTGACTTACTTTTTAGGTTCTTATGCATCTACTTAATTATTTTTAATCTAGCCGTTTTCAATTTTAATAAAATAAGTCATCTAACATAAACGTATATTGATACTTTATATACTTAATTCATAAGTAAAGTCAATTTTCTAGCGCATCTTTCTCTTGTCATCGAGCAATTGATTAAATTATGAATTATTGTATCTACACAACTCCAAATTGATATGCTTCGCCACGCACTGCCTCGACAGTGAATCAATTCGATTCATTATCTCTTATTGTTATTTATGGTGTTTGATACTTGACTCTGATAAATATTTCTTACCTATATACCTACTGGTACATTTGATAGGTATCTTGTAAAGCCGGTGTGTTAAGCAGACTCAAATTGATACAAATTGATGTAAGAAAATCAGAGCGGATTTTGTGTTTTTCTCTATTATACCTCTATTTATTCGATCGTAGGTATTTAAATTATTGTAAAACAAAATGTGGATCCGTATATATGAATTAAAATGTAGGTACACATATATTTTTAAACAATAATTTCCACATTGGCCGAACAAATGAACGCAGAGCTTTTAGGTTATTGACAGCCGCAAAAATGGCAGATATTGAGTGAAAATTCCAAATTCAAAACCTGGGTGACACCTAGTTGCAGCGCGCATGTGCAGTCCGTATCCGGATCGTAAACCGGAGAGAGCTATAGCCCCCTTCCGGCAACCCTTTCACCCCCCCGCGACCCGTCTGCATAGCTCTTTGTTTTTGGGAAGTCCTCCGCAGAAGCTAAGACAAAGGCTTTATAAAGCAGGGTTTCTTAACCTTCTTGAAGTCGCGGGCCCCTTTTAAAATTTATAATAAATCGACGGACCACTTTGAATTTTTTGTTTGTAACCACGCGTAATAATTTGAAAGAACGTAGAAGCACACTAGTGCGGCCAAAATATCGCTGATTTCTTACTTAAATATATCTAAGATTTCTACGATTTCATTTTTTAGGCTATCCACTGACCTTTTGCTCTCAAAAGCAAGCCAATCAAGCCACTCAAGTGGTGCCTCCAGGTTAAGAAACCCTGCTTTAAAGCCTTAACCCTCCCCTTAATGGTGGTCTGGGAAATTTCTCTTGCGTCTTGCGAAAATTTAATTTAAAAGTATTATGTCTCTGTCTTCTGCGCTGATGTTGAGGCAGATAATGTGTTAATTTGGCTGCGATAGTTAGCCGAGCTGTTAAAGGTTTAATTAAACGACGAGGGAACGTGGTCTGCCTTAACCGGTCGCTATAAAGAATATTATATTATGTCTCGTAGTCACTTAAACCTACTCAACACGCCGGTAGGTAGCATTATAAGAACAAGAAAAACTACCAATTCAAATAACTTTAAAGTTTTTCTCTTGAAAACATTAACCGTGGCGATTTGAAATAATTAAAATACGCAACTGACGAACAAAATCTCGAAGGAAAGAAATATTTCCCTTTGACATTGCAAGTTAAAACTCTCCAAAATATGCTTCCAGGCCCTTTCTGACCCTAGGCGCAACGCCTATAGTATCGCCTATAATATGTGCCCAAGGTTATAAATAAGGTTAAATAATACAGGATACAACGCCCTACGAAATACCTTTTTATAAAAGTATCACGAATTCCAAATGTGTCCAAAAGAATTTTGTTATTCCATAAGCGTTGGTCGGCTCTCAGGTAGCAAGAGGCCCGAAACTATGACATACCTACCTATACAATGTGTCGTATATATCAGCCTCTACATAACACCAACGTAGGTACCTATATGACGTCAAAGCTACAGTCTAAGCAACCTCACATATTATAGATTCGCATCTCCGTGTGTAGGGCTGTACACTTCGTGTTGAGGATATCGACACATCATTTTCAAATTTGTGTACAGCTTACCTTAATAATCAAACCTTGATTGCCTTCTCTAGAATTAAAAGGCTCTGCGATTTCCATACAGAATGTTTTTTTCTTTTCGTGAGAGACGTAAATAAATAATAAATTACACACTGAAATACTTAATTAATTTTACAAAAATAAGGTATACGTCTCTTTTTAAATTAATGTTTAATTGTATTAACATAACTCTACATTAATTTATATCCTGAAAAGATGAGTTATGTTACAACTTTTTGTTGAACGACAGGTTCTTTGTAACAGGAGAATCTTTTAGTATGATTCCAGTTTTTCTTTAGCTATACCTACTAGTGATATCACCAATACAAGCAATGGGACCATGTGCGAAAAAAATATCAGCTCTTCTATACTAAAATTTGTTACCTACCGCACCAAATGTATGGAGTAGGTAGCTGATTTATACTCGGCCCCATAGTGAAAGTTGCTTGTATAGGTGAGTCAAGCGACCCTTTTTAGTGTCGCAGGACTTTTTTGAAACTTACCTCGTATATATTTATTTTGTTGTCCAATGCTACCACATTCATGATAAGATCCATGTTCCATAGTCGCTATTAAGTAAATTACGATAATATATATATTTTTTTTTATTTGGTTAATTTAAAACAATCCTTTTTTATATTTTGGTTTCTTGCAGAGGATCTGCCCGTTGGGGCCAACAATTATATTGTAGGTAGGTACATAAACTAAAATATTGTGACGTTCACGGTCAGATCTTGAAAAAAAAAAGCGAAAATTTTTTTTTTACTGACTGAGCATTTTGAGAAATGCCAAATTTAAAACATCCATAGTAAACAGCCGAGGGTTGTGCGATAAGTTACAAAATCATCCTCATACAATATAATGTTACATAATGGCCAACAACAATATAGCGAAGAACTATCGCCACAAAAAGAAAAAGAACCTACATCAGGAAAAATAAATAGACCCGATATCCTTGCTCGCCAGTGTAACGTCGGAGACTAAACAAGCGTGCGCGCGGGTCGCATAACAAACTCTTCTAGCTGAGCGGGCACCGACAGGGTTGCCAGATGCGTTTTTCTGTTTCTCCCCAAATTTAAATAATTTTTTCTCCAAAACGATACTATTTTCCATGGTTTTACCCAAAGGCTCGTTTTTTCCCTCATTCTAAGGCATATTTCGCCTGGTAGTATTAAAGACAATGTTTACAATGGTTCTACCAGTAAAACTACAAACAAATGGCATTCACTGTAGTTTAACTAAACTTTTTGTCTATGGTATTGACATAAAACAAACTAAATCGTATAAAGAAAGTTTATTCAAATAAATTTAATATATTCATGACAACCATATTATTATCCTCTTCATCTATGACGTCATTTCTACCCAAAACTATTTAAAAAATTAAGTACCCAAAACTCTCCACTGTGTTTTCTTTTTCTCCAAACATTTCTCCAAAGATTTCTTTTCTCCAAATTTTCTCCAGGAGCCAAATTTTTACCCAGAATTGCGAGAAAAATACCCAATCTGGTAACGCTGGGCACCGACGACTCCATCACATCGATCTGATAGAATAGGTGTGAATTTAGTTCCCCTTTAAGATTGCGCTCTTTTCTTCCCTTTTGCTTCACTGACTCTGACGCTTTTTGTTTCGTGACGATGGCTGTGGATCATTTTTATTTTTGTCGCCTTGGCTTTTAAATGTGGAGTATCTACCTAATCAGATATAGGTACCTATTGGTCCATGTGTAAACTATTGAAAAAGTTGTGGATTTTTTTTTTTTTTTTGGTATATCTATCGGAAATACTTTACATACGTTTTATCTCTTATTGCGGTAAAAATCGTCATGCCATTGGACCATGGGATAAAAATAAATATGTCTAAGTAACTAGGTACTGTGGAATGTAATATAAAGTTTTTTTTTTCATTTGGTAGGTAGGTAGCTATTTATCTCCAAAGTTATACTTATTATTTAACGTCCTAAAAGTATGAAATTTCAAGAATCACCGTATATCTACTAACAAGCCCTTTGCATGATAAAACGTTATAGATAACGAAATTGTAGAGTTTACGTATTAACCAACCAACAATTAAATAAAAAAAATACCCCGCTTGGTTTTCCTGCAAGCACGATATCAATTAAGGTCCCCCAACACCCAATTGTCAGTCATTAGTCACTAATTCTGCTCATATTCAATCAATACCCAAAAACTTTGGCCACACACCTCCGCTCGCCGCGCCCCCTTCGTTGCGCGACATTTAATGACACCCGTGCACCCGCCGCGACATTCAAAAACCACGTCTAAGGCGACCACCTAAAGTCCAGTATCCAGTGCGGCCATTCACCGCGTTATATAGCACCGAGGATCTATAAAAGTTACGTCTGTAATCTAACATAAAACTCGGGCCGTTTAGATGCGAACGCGGGCACGGACGACACATCTCAGTTCGCTCCGCACTTTTACCGAAATATTTGTTCGTTTTTGGTGGAAATCTTGGTGTTTTTTCGGTGGAAAAGCGCGGGTTGTCGGCCCCGCCGCGTGGCCTGGCCCGCACGCGGTTCGCGCGCCGCACGCGATGTGCTAACTACCACTTTGACGTTTCCAACACCCAACAAACGTGAGTAAACGAGCATTCTGATTTTAAAATTTTCGAATTCATTTTTCTTCTCTGTGTCCGCTTTGACTGCCAGTGTTTGCACGTTTATTTATTATTGTAGAGACGGTAAACGAAACCAAAAGTATTGTATTATTTAAATTAGCTATAAAAAATTCAGTTTGGTGTAAAAGTCGACAAACTGGTATGTCAAATGTGACAGACTTTATAGTGAATTTGAAGAACTATTCTTATGGTTTTTAAACCTTAACATTAACTTCATTTTAAACATTAATTCGAAGCAAAATAATGTCAGTGCCTCCAAGTCTACTGCGAGATATTTATCACTTTATATTATGTTTTAAATTTACTTCATGGAAAGTGTTTAACAATGTGTATTTTAAAATAAAAAAATTAAAAAATATAATGTAGATACAAATATAATGTAGTTCTTCAAATTCGTTGGCTAGATTGATTCCATAACACAAACCAACTAAATATTAAACTTTGATTGGGCTACATGTCAGCATCTTCCATATTGTCTTAGAATTTTGTTTATTTATTACATTTTTTTTTTAGTCACCTAAAGCATAATAGTGGGTACCTAGAACCATACCTACAGTACAGTTACTGTCCTATGAGATAGGTATATGTTTCAATATAGATAAGTTTAAGGTATGTAACGAAGATATTATATTTTAAGAAATGTTCAAGTAAAAGTTAGTAAGAAAACTTGTAGATGTGAAGATTCCATCCAAAAAATAGAGTCAAAAGTAACATCTAGCGCCATCTTTTACAGAAGCAACAAACTTTCATCAAGAATTTGGAGGAAACTTTATTACAACTCAACCAGTAAATTTCGACCTATTTACCTCTCTCTTCCACTTACTCATCGCACTTATACCCTTCCTTATTGCACAATCAAGCTTTTTGTCGGATGCAATTGATTAGATCAAATTGAACCTTCTCATCTTGAGAATAAAGTTGCAACTGCAATACGAACTTAAACCGATCCGACAGTACAATCCGGGAGGATAACCATTTATACATTTCTACCAAATAGCCCTTTGCATCTCGATGAGTCTTAATAATTAAGACATAAAGACTATTTTCTCTCGGCTAGTGTCCGATGTTAAGTTTGTTGAACTTGGCTCGAGTGCATCGTGAAATGTGTCTATCTTGCTCGCTCGTATTCGATGTCTCTCTTCGGTATAGGTAGAGTTATATGTAGATATCTCATTTTTGTGAGAGATAAGCGATGTTTCAACGTCAGATGGAATGTCAGTAAGGTGGATGGACCACCATTATGAAATAGGCGTGGCAATTGAGCTAAGAGTATGGTTTGGTGTCTGTAACTAGACTTTGGGGCTATGGGGTATTTTGGGATGGTATGTCAATGTGGAATTTTCGAGAAACAAAATTCAGATGATCAAAGGCTCTGAGATAAAAGGTCCACTTTTCAGGATTTTAAGAATGTTTTTTATTGTTTAAAAAATAAAAAATAAATAACATTCTTAAAATCCTGAAAAGTGGACATTTTATCTCAGTCGCCATCCAATCTAACAGGGATAATACCTATACTCATTACCGAACTACCAACTCTAAAAATTGAATAGTGATTAATGTTTCATTATAGATAGTGAAGAAATTACCCAAGGAACTAAAAAGAAAACTGAAATAATAAATACAATATTATGTATTTTCGATAGAGAAATCAAAATTATTTAAAATTATAACCAGCGCCATCTAGCGTCAACTCGTCGCAAAACGTAGCCGGCTCGCCTGCGTCGTAGCGTTCGTAGCAATTCGCGGTCGTAGACCTCCGCGGCGTAGCATCCTCCGTCCCCTTCTTCCAACTGGGAGTAAAAGAGATCAACGCGAGTTCTTATAAGATCTACAAGTTTTCGGTTTTAAGAGATGCTCAAAGTTGTGTTTTTAGATTTATCTCTTTTTCTATCGGTGAAAATAGAAAATGGAAAATGAAGAATAGAAAATATGGTATTTTGTCGTATATATCTAATTTAATTTAACTTAGTCCACCAAAATAGGTTTAAAGCATCCATAGATACCAATACCAACAACCAATAAAAAAATATACCAACTGGAAAAACATTTAGTACGTAGTTATTACATACAATTTTTTTTTTATATCTATTAGTACTTAGATTTAAATGGAATTAATTTACCGTTTTTTTTGTTTGAATATGTGTTGTATGTTGCTAGATAAATAAAGTTGGGGCAAATTACTTATTTTGCCAATCTTAAAGTCTTTTAAGGAAGGCATCTCAACTTACAATACATCAGTGTAGTGTCTACAACACGAATTGGCGCGAAAACGATTTATAACACTCATAAAATGAATAAATGTACCTAACTAAAAGGCCATTAAACGAGCAAGTCGGAACAAAACGTTACAAGTAACTGCCTTTTAGAAGGGGAAATAGGCCTTATTACGATTTTATTACGTTTTCATATATTTTGAAAAGGCCGCTTGGTTAGGCATCGTGAATTAAAGCAAAACTGATTTAGTTCTACAGTTGGCCACGGATGGAGCGGCAGCACTGGCGCGAAATATATTATCTTATGAGAAATGCGGAGAGTAAAAGGATTAACTCACTTTGCACATTAATCTGAAATAATATTAAATTACATTAGAATTATTTAAGAATATTCCTTGGCATTATTTGTCATATAAAAAATAAATAATAATTAATTATAGGGTGGCGCCATCTCGTATCGCGTAGCGGAACTTTTACAATAGAACTTGCTGTGCTTGTAAGACACGCACACAAAGACACGAAGCTTTATTTTATTATTTTGTCTCCCCCTCCGATACCCCTCTACTATGACATACCACAGAACAGGTATTATTGATAGGTTTGCATATTGATGTTCTGGTTAGAATTTTCATTTAGCTCAGTTTTATAATATGAAACGTATGTAGAGTTTAAAAATTGTAGATTTAAATAATCCATTCATTAGCATAACGTGAACATTTTTTAAAGGTAATCCAGGGTAACGATTTTTTCTGGAAATAAAAACCAAATCAAGTTGTGATATTCCGAACTGCACCAAAAAAGCGATCGCAAGGGCGATATGCAAACTCCAAACGGTTTTTAGTTTTTTGAGCTGTTCTTTAATAAAAAGTCCCTTCAAGGTTGTTCCTATTCGGTCTCAGTACAATAATGATCAATTACATTGTTTTCCAACTGTGGTCACCGGCGCAAAAAGTAGAGCAAAAACAGTGCGCCAAAAAAGAGCGTTCGAGTTTTTTCCGAGCAAGGGTTGTTACAATAAGGGACGACTGAATTATAGGGCTATTTAAATATACAATAGCAGTGTGACATTGGTCTTTAATGCCCTAATAAAAATAACTGAACGGCAACGGGACCAAAAACTGCTTTAGTTCACATTTTTGGCTTCGACCGTGAAGTCTCATTCGCTTTTGCTAAGTTAGTGATTAATTTAATTAATAGTTAATCAATAATTAGAAGTGAGAACGTTTATGTGGTTTTAATGTGACTTTGTAATAAATTTCGTGACTGTTTGGTGGCAAATATATCTATTTGGATAAAGACTTGAGGTCCTAGGTGGGAAAGCATGCATAATTTACAATATTTTAAGAACTGTAAACATCGAAAATGGAAAACCTTTATTATAGGTATGGGTTGATCATCAATCGGTATTTTCATAAAAACAGTGTAACTTTAATCCCTGGGCAAGATTTGTAATCGATTTTTTTTTAAATAGGTAAATAATAAATCAAACCGGTCGATCGTAGGTCACAAAACGGTCTTATCGAAACATACCTAATTTGGTTCGGAAAGGATCGAATCGTGATTAATTTTATAGGTAAGGGTTACCTTTATTTGGTCTTATTAAACGTTATACGAGATGCTTTTATTTATTGAAGCCGTAATGCTTTTTTTTAGACAAACATCCACGGAAAACAAACGGTACCCATACATTTAAATCTTGAGCTACAATAACATTTTATGGTTGATCATGATCATACTACGACTCAATTTCTAAGAACAATCAGTTACTTATTCTTGGAGTCATACCTTATCATAATATTTCTACTTACTTCAATGAATCGTACTCATATCGATTTTCATTTGGCGCCTATGACAAACCAAATTTAGTATTCGGATGCTATCAAATGTAGCATCTGATGAATGTAAATGAGCGCTTCTTTGGAGGTGGGAAGAGTTTTTGGATGAGGAAGGCACGGCTTGAACTTATAAATTAATCAAACTGTCTATTGTAAAGTTGATTGTGGGTGCCTTAAGTTTTATACTTGCATTGTCAAGACAACATAATATTGCTACTTAAAAAAAAAACAAAATACGAACCAAAATAATGTGAGTGGTGTGAAACTATTTTTTTCATAGATTTTTCAAGTAGCTAAATCAAACAATTTTCGCTTTACGACAGTAAAACAGTATTTTTTTATTATTCCAAACAAAAGAACAACAATAGTTTAGGCAGTTTGCTGAAAACTCTAGTTTTGGTGTTTTACGAGCAAATCGTTTTATCAGCTAAATTGTTGTTGCTCTGTTGTTTAGAATAATTAAGAGAATTATCATTATATTTTTTAAAGTTGGACTCTTGTCACCTTGCTTTAATTCTCTTAATTATGTCAGATCACCATAATTAAGAGAATAAGGTACTGTCGTGAAAATTAAATTCTTAGCTAAACAAAAATAGCTCGTTTTCAATTTCCCGCCACGCCACTATTGTTAAATTTTAAGACAAAAGTCACTTTACCAGCTTAAAAGCCACACGGAAAAAGCAGTATCATTGGTAGAAACATCTAGCTGAAGCCAAAAAGGGCCCGGTGTTCCGTCGGTCACGCGAACTCTCGTGCCGCCGGCCAATCAGACTCTGCCACTCATTGCAAAACAGAAATGGTACTTAGTAGGTACTATACCTAGATGTCAGAGAAAATACCTGTAACACCTTTTGACTGGATATTTTTGTAGTTCATGATTTTTACTTTCAGCGTCTGTTACTTTTTATTGTTGTTGGTCCTGTAAATCATGTCGCTGTTTGTTTTTGAAGCACTAACCGTGCTAGGAGAATGATGCTTGTTACTGAAATAAAAAATACTTAATATTTATCAATAGATATTTCGAGTTTGTCTCAAGTAGCCAAAACCTCATAAATTCTCATGTTACAACATATTTTCATGTCAAATTCAACATAACGGTGACCTCTACATATTTTATCTGGTATGCCAATGATCGTTTAACTTACGACGACCTTTTTCAAGTGCCACATGCTTTTATAAGCCCACCAAAGCTGTTTGGTCTCCCCTTCAATCCTCGTTTCTTCACAAACAAGCTGGGGCTAATCTACCTCAGAGTTCACGCGACGCTGGTTGTCTTAACTCAACGCGTGTAGGAAGGTATAGGTAAGGGACAAACGGTACCTTATCTTAGCTGTTCGTAAGATATATGACAAAATGACTCTCAGAAAACTCAAAGGGCACTTAGCGGGAATGATTAACTTGTTCTCAAGTTGAAAGAAATATGCAGTTTCGAATTTTTGGCCGAGATATTAAATCTACTCACTTAAAATAGCTAGAAAGAGTGAAGCCGGGTTGTTTAGAAGGGCACTTCTATGAAGCTAGTTCGCAAGCATAACTCTACATAACTAACTCTATGACCAGTTATACGAGGTCGAAGAAGCCAAAAAGGAACAAATATTTCTTCCTCATGTCAAATGCGCATATCCTGATTTTATCACATTCACAGCACTCATTTCCAGTGACCTGGAAACTTTCAGATGACTTCCCAAAAAACCTCGCCCGAGCCTCCCCTAGTATTTGTAAATTTTCCTTCTGACCTACTTGGTTTTCTCGACCACTTTAGCAAGAAACCTACCTCGCGTTTCAACTAATACAACTTGCCATACGATGTAAGGGGTTAAGAGAGGTCCGGGAATCTGGTCGTGGATACCTACTAGGTTTGGATCGATAGTATTGCTGGCAAGGCGCCCAACTTCATTCTCCGAATTATTGTTATTGCAAAACGGTATCTATCTGATATTGGTCTGTGTAGATCTCTATATTACGTACTGCAAGATATATGGAATTGGTTTGAACTGAACGAGTTTTGTGAAGTATTTTGTTAGAGAAACGTGAAAAATTTACACGTTTTTAACAACCTAACCTATTTCAGAACACACTGGCTGGCCAAGAACCATTTTGTATTTTCTAACTTTTATTATTAATTCCATAATGTATCCATAATTTCTAACATCGGACATGTTTTGTGCCCAAAAATATGGGTCAACTCTACTCTAAAAATATGGGTAACTGCAATACTTTAAAAAATACTAAGAAATGAGAATCGATTTGGGTCGAAGACCTTTCCATTACATTTAATTTAAAAACCTAAACTTTCCAACTCATTTCGGTAGCTGCAAAAATAATATATTTAGAGGCTCCCGTAATTTGCATATCAACGGAGATAATACCAGCTCTCGAGACGACATGGACGCCAATCTTGTACGGAGTTTATTTTACAATGTTGTCTTCTTACCGCCCACTCGGCTTTCCTTCCTTTTTAATTTCTTAACTGCTTGCTGGCAGCCGCAGCATGAGACTACTGTATCACGATATCTGAAACCGTATTTTGGAATTTTATATCTAAGAATATTCCTACAAAGTCTGTCTATTTATCCGAAAACTCTTGCTAAATCATGAAACGGATGACAATTGATGCGATGTTTACAGTTAGATTTTTTTTTCACGAACGGTTTGAATGTAGTGCACTTTTTTTCTTTTCTTATCTGTACCCTTGCAAAGCCAGGCGGATCGCTAGTATAATCTAAAATCAACATACATAAATGGGTAAGTAGGTATTTAAAGTTCTAAAGAAAACTTCACCGAAAAGCCAGTGCTCTTCGTAAAAAAGCTAGCTGCCAAAAAAGCTCTCTCCGAGTAAAGTAAACAATTCGTATGAGCTCTGCTGGCTCCGAATTTATTCTCGTCTCTCTTCACTTACTCTACGCCACGCTCTCTACCAAGCTTAGAGTCTATATTTATTGTTATCTGCCAGCACGAATACTCCCCGATGTTGAGTACCTCAGTTAGTCTGATTAGCTCCTGAATTTATATGATACTGTTGAGACCGAAAGCTACCAAAATAGAATCCCAAGTAAGAGGTACTTGTTCTTAAATATAGGTTTGGTCGCTCCCCGACTCTACAATCAAAACATTGTTGCAGCTCCGCCATGCAGCTTTGTTCAGAACATTATTTTAATTGGGACGCGTCAACTTTTGTTTGTACAGTCGGTTTCATAAATTATATTTTGTCATTTTAAAAAGGATGGCACAATCATGATGTGATGACTGTTAGCTGACATTTGACAATCTGAAGAGAAGATTCGATATAATTCTGTCATATTTTGTGATGTTATGTGTGAGACTTCGGCGTTGACTTCACACTAAAAGGACCAGTCAGGTCAAAGCACCATTTATTGAATATAGCTACCTACTTAAGTTGTCGTGAATACTGTGAATAAATAAAATCTCACGCTGTGGTGTTATTAATTTGTGAACCCCACTGTACTCATTCTAAATTAAGTAACAAGATAGTCTGAGAAACTCTGCGGTAGGTATCTCGGTTTGATTGAAATTATCTTGCTCGGACAAAAACAAGTTTTAATTAAGGTATTTAGAGTCCATTCCTTTACTTGCAGTGTAAAATTTTTGTTGCAAATGTATTTTTCTTGCTTTTAACTTCAGTAGCAATTTACATTCCTAAATGAATGGTATTAAATTATTATTGGCTGAAACGGTGCAATTTTCTTTTCCCATTCGGTTTGTAGTTATGTAATACATGAGTAGTACCTATAATCGTTTTTGGACAACTTGGTAGTATTATTTGAATTTTATCACTTATGCTGAAAGCAACAGAGACGACAAAGGTGTGGCAAGACTACTTACAATTCAATTTTACACATAAACAATAACTTAAGGAATTGCGTACAATATCTGGTTCAATTTGTTTCGCAATATAAACTCGGTTGCAGATGCGACAACAATGAATTGTAATTTTATCGTCGCCAATGACATTCTCCCGAGGTTCAATTAAACTTTATGCCAGTCGATGTACCGAGCCGTTTTGTTTGCAGACACATCAGAATAATGAGTAGATATTGAAATACCTACTTTACTCATTGATAAATTCTGATAATTGGTACGTAGCAACATTTATCTGAACAGTTTGGACTATTATGTATTGTAAGTGGCATAAAAAATAAATTGAAATCGTAAACATTATGCTATGGCGTCGTCTGTAACTTACATAACAAAGTTTACTATAATTTTACATCGTGCAATTACACACAATAATTAATTATTAATTCAATACATTGTGCCTTACATTGTGATTTAACTACATGACCAAATTTTGGCGTTTAAAGTAAGAAATGTTGAAACACCAATAATTATCACTTTGAAACTTTGTACTTATTGAGTAGCAGGCAGGCGACGTCTTATGAATCACGAATAAAAAACGACTTATCACATTTTACTCTCCGACAATGGCCCCAATAAGTAGGTGCAATGTGACTCGACGATGAACGCCGAATTACAATTCGTTGTCGGAGTCAGGACTATATTATATGCATCGCAGTCGCAACTGAGGTCACTGCCTCATACATCCGCCTCCCTGATTGAAATACCACGGCTGCGTTGCACTCAGGCGGTGTCACCCGCGACAGCCGATTGTTTTTTTTTATCAGTCCAATTGTTGCATAAAAACTCGAACTTTATTGGAAAGCAGCCTTCTACAGAGCGAGAGACGGGCGTTTTCCATATTCTCTCTGGTGTGCGGCGTTTTCTTATGCTAATTCGATCCGACTCGATTCGATTCCACGAGTGACAATCGTAAGCATCAGGGTCAATGTTCGGATAGTGCTCGGGTGTGATAAAACTTGACTCAATCGGGTGTGCGTGCCTTACGTTGGAGTTACATCACTAAGTGAAAAAACCTACGGTTTAACGTAAACAAACCTCAATTTTGTACTGTATCAACGTAGGTATTATACACACTTTAGGGATGAATGGTGAAGCTTTTCGTGTGCTAAAAGGTTTTCCTCTCTTTGTTGCAGATATTCTACGCTCGCCGCGAAAAAACTGCCATCAAAAGCAAGCAGGTTGGTCGCACCTCCGCCGCGAAACATTTTAATACCACTCGTAAAACAAAAAAATATATAGACACGAAGTTTAATTACAAAGGAAAAGTTGTAATGAACACGGCCAGAGGTCAGGCCGGGAAAAAACCGCGCTGAAATTTCGTTACGATGATCCCACGGACTAATTAAGCGGTAGGTGGAAAAGGGGGTTTATAAGGGAGAGTTAATTCTACATAACACCTGTCTTAGTCGTAACTTTACCTTACTATAGTGCGACAATGACCCTGTCCCTAGTCAGAGCCCCCTTTGACTGGCGGTGGCCACAAAGGGGCCTAGAAAAAGTGACTTCATTAACGAATTGACTGCGCATTCAGTATCAAAATCGACGGATTTGACAGGCGATTCTTATAAAATATTTGACACTTTTAACACCTTTAATATTTTACAGCCAAACGCTTCATCAGACCTCTATAACAATCAAACAAATGGCCGCCTTTGAATAACATAAAACGTCTGAAATATAAAACTAAATGAGCATCAGAATGCCATAACCCGGTTAAGTTTTATTAAAGAGACTCGCTTACAACTTTGGGTGGAAATTAAGCTATAAAATAGATAGGTGAGCTACCTGCCCGCGTTTTTATACCGAGACTCCATTTGCTGAAAATTATTAAGTGAATCGCGCGGGAGTAAAAGGCATACTTGGAGGTCGTGTGAATGCATGCGAAAAATTCGCTGAAAGTTTTCCGAGCCAAAATGTTTCGCCTCCATTTCGGTAAGAGACTAATAATATACTTTTTTTTTTCTTTTTACTCCTTCCTCCCACCCTTTACTGTTGTATATGGAAACGGAAATACGTAGAGTTGTCAAGAGATTGGAAAACTTTACGTAAATATAACCTACCATTTTTTATGATGCAAAGAAGCTCTCCTTGTCTGCAGATCTATTTCAATTGTTTCTCTGGGCGAAGCTTCACAAAAAAAAATGGTGTCTACTCTGACTCTACTTACTAATCTAGGCATCCTTATGGTTTTTTTCTCTGACCTCGAATCTGGACCCTATGTTGCCAGATCACGCAAAAAAATCGATTTCAAAACTATTGTAATGTTTATTTAAAGACTATGTTGTACCTCTACACCAAAAACATACCGTGTATTTTAATTTCTTAAAAAACGGTAGTAGACCGCGGCGTAATACTTAAGACGCCATACGTCTCACAATTATCGCCGCCAATGGAAAAAAATCATATTTTTTTTGGATGCGTTTTTAGCAAAAAACGCTCCTGCGATTTCTCAACGCGAGGCTTAACTATTTTTAGGACCTACGGTTTGGATTCCAGGATTGCATTCTTATGTTCTAAGGATCTGGAATCCAAAACTTAGGTCCTAAAAATAGTTAAGCCTGGGGTTGAGAAATCGCAGGAGCGTTTTTTGCTAAAAACACATCCAAAAAAAAGATATGATTTTTTTTTTCATTGGCGGCGCTAGTTGTGAGACGAATAAAAATCGAGAGGAGGTTTCAGGCGTTTGTTTAGTCCGGATGGCTCTTCTTTAGTTTTTCGAGAAACTCAAACTACAGCCTCTATTCCGTTCCTGTTCCCTTTAAGAAGTAGCTTACTAGTCGGGAGTCGAGGCGGTCGGGCGGGTCAATTATTTAGATTGGCTGCGGCGACGGCAGACCGGTCAGCCAGTGACGTGACGAGCTGACTATACTACGTTTCGAGAATAATGATACTTTTGACGACATTTCCCTAGTAAAAGATCTAAAAAAAAAACAAATCTAAATATGTATGAATACGCTTCAATACTTATTCACTATTTTACAAATATCAGGATGGATAGTTCTGGTCTATATTCGGTCTTAATGAAATTGTTTTGAACCTGGGCACAACCTGGGTTTACATTTGGCTTTTTTACTCATTATGAACAAGACCAAATGTTTCCTTTTCAGAAGTAAACATAAGATATTTTTTTAAATAAAACGAAGGTAAATTAGTCTTAGAACAAAAGATAAAATAATAGAAAGTAATAGGCATAGAACAAAAGGTTAAGACCTGAAACTTATTATAGAAAATACAAATAATGTAGAGGTCTGATTAGCATTTTTTTTTAAATTTGAATTCCACATAACTGCATAACACTTTTGGTGAATACAGCCAGATAAACGCATGGTTAATCTATCTTTTACCCTTTTAGAATGGAGAGCTCTCTCATAGTGAACGTACTATGAGCTAGACTACTCTCCCTAAATCCTCGGACGTGTTTTTGTAATCTCACTAATAACTTTCAGTTGTTGATAGAGTTTTATACACTTTTCAGTCTGGGTTTTTACGTCGTGAAGATATTGGCATGTGGCTTGAGTGGATTAAACAATAAGATGACGAAAACTGATGATTTTTAGATCATAAACAATAGCTAAATCTGAAAACCTTTCGTACGTTTTGGGATGTAGTAAGTAAGTAGGCAACAAGTTATTGTAGAAAATACAGCGAAGAAAAAGTTTTTCATGTACAAGATATTCAAACAAGCTAAAACGTCCTTGCATTCATAATTCATATTTTTACTGCACTCAGATACAACAAAATGGGATAGACCCTCTCACGATAAAATGAAATTACAATATAATGCACAGTTATGTTCTCGGGATAGTTTCTTTTTGCATTAATTTCGTGAAAATCTGGTGAATAATACCAAAGGCTAGCCTAGCTTCGTATATTTTTGTGTAACCTTAATTATTTACAGACTATTTAAATTGTCGTTAGATTTTAGATGATTGATGAGAAAAATTTATGCTGCTATATAAAATACTAGGTACGAAGTAATAAAACAAAATATTTCCGTGGATTACACAATGTATTTGATACCATCATTTGGTATTTATAAATTCGCTATTTTCATATATAGGCAATGTATGCAAATGAAAACGTTGACTCGAAAATTTGTCGCATTGGTTCACGGTATGATAGGGTATAAAAAATCCTATCTTGACATTGTTTGTACTCTGTGTATTGACTTCCAATTCAAGACATTGGTTTTCATGGCAAGATCAGATCAGGCAAGATAGAGAGTCAAACATTTATGATGTCAAACTTTAGTTTATACAAGGTACTATTTATGGTTCTGTGACTAGGTATACGCATTTCCCACTGCTATTTGCACTTTCTATACCTTGAAATTCTGTCACGGTCCTGATTTACATGCAAATGTCACGTTCTGCCGCATTATGCAAAGATAATGTTGGTTTGTGGCGAATGCTCTCAATTTGCAGTTCACTTTTCGTTATAGCCCCATTCACTTGCAATGAGTTGCATACCGAAAATTTAACAGTCAAGTCACCCATGTAAAAGTCTTGCATCACGTTCGATCTTACTTTTCCAATGTTTAAAAGTTAATTTCGACCGAGGGCTGGCGTAAAAAGAAAGAGTTCTATGCCCAGCAGTGGGATTTTCTTATCTAGCTGGGTAGATAGATACATAGATAGAAGTTAGTTTTTACTGGAACGTAGATTGATCCTGTAACATGATCAAGGATTTTGCTTGATTTCAATGCGTAAAGTATTTCTGAAACTAATTTGATGAAAGTTGTAAAAATGCCTTCTACTTCACAGAAGTTGTTGTGCAATTAAAATCAAATCTAAATGACAACATAATATTTCCTCTTAATGTCTCCTGAAATAGTTATAAAATATTGGCTTATTTATTCAAAGCAAGTAATTTATATTCAGTCTCGGTTTCAGTTTTCCCGTACGCTGCGGGTGGTCGCCGTCCCTAGCGAAGAAACTTCACGGTCCGTCGACGATTCTTTACGATTTCCCTTTTCTTTATACCTTTCTTAATTAGGCTGTCATTATTCAGGAAGGTGTAGGATTTAAGATTTTTTTTTATCTTTGCCAAAATGGAGGCGGATCCTAGGCACCGTATAGGCACCTTTACTTGGTACTCAAACTGGAGGATATCTTTAAAACGAAACAGTCCATTCTTAGTGTTTATTTCCCGAAACATCGCGCTGCTCAATGGCGGTGGAAAGCACCCATCTTTATGAGGTTATCCAGGTCTTGAGAATTTCGGTCCGACCAACCTGCTCGCCCGTACTAAAACAGGAGTGCAGTGCATTTTTAAAAGGGAACGCCCCAGAGCGTTTTGTCCGGTCTTCATTATTTTAAATATTCAGTGGTGTGCAGTGAACAGGGACTGGAAGGATGCCGAAACGGGTATGGACCTCGGTGAGTAAGCTTTTACCTTAACCTTACCCTCGCTCGCATATGAGCGGGGCTTTATGGACGCCTGACCTCACCTTTTATCCGTGCACTTAGACAAATAACCCCTCCCCCGCTTTACCGTCCTACCTACACAATTTGTACAGGCAAAACATTATGCAAACCACAAAGGTGCTATAGTGCTTAATTATAGTTAAATGCTCGTCGTAAACCAAATTAAATTGCCGCTCTATAAAAAACATTCACACAACTACCCTTTTGAAGTAATTTGCGCTTCGCGCGTCGCGCTCATAACGTTTCCTCGTACTTTCCCTTGACAATTTTCGTCCTTGGTCCGGCGTTTAGCTTAGTGCGCAGGCCTAATAAAACTTCGTGCCTCGACATTACCTTGCATTAAACTCTCCCAGTAGGCCCTCAATATTCGCACAATTATTCCCTGAAGTGAGCCCTGCGTAGCGCCAACCTACAATTACGTTTCATTCCAGTCCGCTAGAGGCACCGAGTCGACGAGTGAGGCTAAAATAAAATTGACGTGCAAAATAAAATAAAATACGGAGAGAAGCCGCGTTCCAATTACATACGTGCGTTCGTTACGGATGCACGGCTGGCGTTTTGCGAGGACGCGTAAATTTTTGCCAGCTGCAATTAAATTGCTGTTGGAAAAGCGCGTGATTTCGACGATTCAGCGTCTACTTTACCACTTCGAGAGCGGAAATAGAACGCCTGAGATTCCGGATCTCACCTGTCAAATGCCACGATTGATAAACGAGACACGGCGCTTAATCCCTGATCACGAAGCGGTGAAATGGCCACTTAGTAGTACATATTGCAGCAACAGTGCAGAACCATGATTATGTTGTATTTATAAGTGGATGTATAGGAATATACAAGTGACCGCCTTATGTAGTCTTGTTAATAATGACAGGATGATAAAAAAACATCTCACATAAAATACTAAACTTTCTGTGTACAGGTATCGACAAAACTACACTAAATACATTACAGACACTGAGCCGCATTCGCTATGTAGAGCAGTTGAATAAAAATACTTGTTATTAAAAAAAAACATCTGAAGCGGTAAAGTGCAGAGTGGTATTTTCAAAAGATTTTAAGGAGCTTACGGCCGTGTGCGTCGACTCGACGAGTCAAGTTTTTCTTTATAAGCTTCTCAAAACGTTAAGTTTATTTCGGCCCCGGGCGTTGGATTAAGAGCGCCTTAATCCTTTTGGAGCGAACTTAACCTAATATTATAAGATGGAACAAGGCAGAGGAAAGTCAAATATTATCTTTGAAGGAGCTCAGAGGTTATTACAAGTCTTCAAGTCACGTGGGTGCTATCTTTATTACGGTTTTGTGAAGACGCCGCAGCTTCTACTTTCTCCAAAATATGCTTTTGGCTTTATTTAACCGTGTCTCTCTGCTTAAACTTCCTTTTTATTTTGGAGAAATAAATCCTGGTGTCTTTGTTTGGGGATAATTTAGGTATAAAATGGGGAATTCCCCAAAATAGGTATTTTCCATCAGTCTTGCTATTTCGCCACTTGGCACCTTGAGATAAAACACCGCACAAAAATTGTAACTTGGTGATAGATGTCGTTTTGTATTTCGTAAACGGTTAAACTTACTTTTATTATGTCGGTGTGTGTCTATTAAGTTTAACCGTTTACGAAATACAAAATGTGCAGTGCTTACGAAAGTTTATAGATGTCGTTGATGCTTCAGTGTTTTTAAAACATAATTTGGTCAAATACACTAATGTCCTATCAATAAAATTTCCATACAAATTGACATTTGTAAAAATGGATCGGTTTTTCAAGTAGATAAGTAAATCAAAACAAGGCAATAAAGCCCTATAATGAGTTCTTCGAAGCTCAGTCAAAACGTGTTACGGCCAGTCTGAAAAAAGAAACAAAACACAAACCACAATAGAACTGTAGGTGTAGAAAAAAGTTTTTCTATTCAGCCAGCTGTTATTGTGGCGGCCATCTTGGTTCCGGGCAGACGCGGGCTAAGGGGGGAGGTGGGGCCCGCTCCGTTTGATTTATTCGATTCCGGACACACCCTTGTTCCGATGACTGTACCTGTTCTGCCAAAACAACATCATGGCTGGCATGCATGGTGTCAAGTTTTTATTGGTTATGATTTTGTGACACTGCTCTTTTAATGATTCAATTAAATGGGTGTTGTCTAATTGATGCGTATAAGTACCTACCTACTCAACAGATTAATTACATGGTTGACACGGTTTTTCTAGTGAAATACATACCTACCATAAAAATATCCCCATATCTAAAAGGGCAAGCAGATGTTACCAATCCTCATTTTTACACACACACACACACACACACACACAACACTCCTTAAGGTGGACGATCAGCGTGGCGGGAAATTTAAAAAAATCACATATAAAAAAAAATAACTTAAGGTTGGACGATGGCAAGGTGGCGGGATATTAAAAATGTTCACAGTTTTTTACATTTTGTAGCTAAACTGAGCTATTTTTGTTCAGCGATTTTTCGTTCGCGGCCATAACATAGTATTATTTTCGTTATAGTAAACAACAGAACAACAATAATTCAGCCGATTATGTGCCGATTTTTGCTTCGCGTAGTCGGGTAAAAATAGCTCAGTTTAGCTTCAAAATAAAAAAAAAAACTCTAAAAAAATTGAATTCGGAAGTTTTTTGTTCGAAAGTCCGTTATTGGCTTAATCTTATCTTTATCTTTTTTATTTTGGTCCAGTAGTTTTGTTTTATGCGCTAAAATGTTTTGTTCCTATGACCGCCAACAGTATGCAGACCGTCGCGTGACGTCATAAAACCGTAACTTTGAAACGTTGTAAAATCCAAACTACTGAACCAAAATAAAAAATATTGAAATTAGTTTCTCAATATTGTCTAAAGATAAGATTCGAACAAAAAACTATGCCTTCCGAATTGCCCGCCACGCTGCTATCCTTAACCTTATGAAACTTCGCGAACACTAGGCAGGGCCCAAAAATTTTGAGTGTTGTTGAAAATTTGCTAACGTGGTTATAGTTAACAATATAAGGGGTCACATTTTACTACAGGGTGCACTCTAAGTCGATAGTGGAACTTTAAAAAAATATATCAACTGTTTCATACATTTGGCGCAGTACGGAGTCGACCTTTTGTATGGTACAGCAGATTTTTTTTTTGCTTATATTTTTTCGCCACCTTGTACAAGTTGTTTGTAGTGATCAGTAGACAGCCTACTTAAAGTTCCACTATTGACTTAGAGTGCACCCTGTACATAAATAGCGTATGCCAGGTGGGATAAGATGAGGTCTTCCGACATAATCTTAGATCTCTACGCTGCGGTAGGTACCTACCTAACATTCTGTATTGATCTCGTGATAACATTCATGGAACTTATTATACTTGTCAAACGGATAAATGTATCGTCTAAAGATCTAATGACTAAATCTAAAGACGTACTTACCTACATTTACTTTTAATCAATGATCTGCCTTCCTGTTTTATTTTTTAACAACTTAATTCATTCCAAAAGTGTAGGTATAATTGTATAAAACGTAGGTCCAATTAACTAATTTGTAAGGTAAAATACCTACATAACAGTAGATTTCGTGGTACACTAAACTTTATTATATTTGCCTGTAGCGAGCATTTTGCTTCTACATTGTTGGATCCACCTTTGATACATATTATAATATGAGGGCCTTCCAAAACAAAAAGACATAAAACCTGCTGCTTCGTTCACGAAAAATCATTCTTCTGATTAGAAACATAAGGATCAAAATGCGCATTTTAAAAATCCGGTTTAAAACCTTGCGAAAGGGGCTTCGTTGAATTGAGACGCAACATTGTTCCTATCGCGATTAATCGTGTTTTAACAACACTGTCCTTTTCGAGCTCAAATAAAGATATTGAATTTTGATAAAGCTATCTCTCTCTACCGGAGCAATGTTATTTGAATAAAATTATTATTATTACCTACCTTTCTGGTTAACCTTATAGCTACGGTTTATTCAGAATATTTTTTTAAATTGGTAAAGTTTTAGTTTTTAGAATTAACAAACTTGTAAGGACAATAATTATTAATCTCACATTAATCATTAGGAAAATTGTTATGGGATAGTTGTGTACTTGTATGATCTTCGCTCTACTTTTGTTTTTTTTTTATGTAGCCTTTTGTACTAGCCGAGCAAATGACTTCTTTCGGGCCATGGGGATTAGGGTGTGTCGAAATATAACTTTTTCACAAAATGGATATGTACCTTCTTACTTAATAGGTAAAAACAACCTATCTTGTATGGGGCAAAAAGTATTATTTCGACACACCCTAATGATGCATATAGGTATTCACTTGACTTTAGAAAATAATAATTACATTAAATATTCAGGTAGCGAAAATAAACGCCGAACTCTCTATTTCACTTCGAGATACTCTTCAATATTTTTTGTTATGACGCTATTCTCACCATAAAGTAGTACTAATTCAATGCTTCTCAATTTTCCAAATGAAAAAAGCGGATCGATTTTCCCCAAAGTTCATTCCACCAAATTACACATTCGAATTTGAACACCTAACTGCAACGCAAAGTAATTAGATAAGAAAGGTGGGCGTCAATTCACTTACATAAACTGGGTAAGTTTATGTATTTTGGCTTCGTACCTACGGACTGAAATATCCTCGTCCTGCCAAGGGGCGTAGAATAAATACAGCCAAAAGAACACACGCAATATGAAGTAAATATGTATTGCGTATTATGTCAACACTTCCTCGATATTATGTCAAATCAGTATGTCGATTGTCGAGGTAGAGTATGTCTGACAACTTAATAAATTTTTTCTAAAGAAATCGCAGTAAGGAACCTTAGACTTGGCACGACTTTGTCTAGATTTCATTACTTTTTAGAGATAAACAAGCAGCTCCATCGAGACTTGGCTAGTTTTTTAAAGAATGTTTTGGTGGGATATTTACGTTCTTTACTAACACAGTGTTTACTAAAAAGGCACACTACACTATGCACCTAAGTGACAGGAAAAAAATCTGACATGGATTATAATCTGCAGAAACGACTGATACCAAAATCACTGAAATCGGATAATAATAAATAATAAAATTAAGAGGTAGCATACCGTTTTCTCCATTTTCTTTTTTGTATGGGCATAAGACAGTACAGGCGGCTTCACCCAAAGATACCCCTTTTTGTTCGATTGGCGCCCTTATGCGGTACGCGGTAAGAGCTACCATGGAGTATCCTAGACTGTGGCCGGCCGTACATAATCCTCTTAAACAGATCAAAAGAATGAAAGGGAGAGAACACTTTATTGTACACAGTGGAGCTTCTGTTAACACCATCGTGACGTAGATGAAGGTATAAGTTGTGTCATGTTTAGTTGTACTTCTGGTACAATTTATTGAGTGCAGACTCGACTTTTCCGACCATTTGCCAACTCTATATTTGCGCTCGTATTATCATAATACAGATTATTATGGGGATTAGTATCGAAATCGCAGCGCGTCACCTAGTTTCATGTATCACGCATTTAACTAGCCGTTTAGCATATTTATGACTAGGTTAACAGCAATCAAATTTGTTGCTGTTAGAGCTTTTACTAATTTAAGGTAGTTTGGTGGCCGACTGTACCATAATAAAAAAAATATATAAAAGTTGTAGGTGATTTTCAATTTCCTTAAGGAATTCGAATCTGAAATTATAGTTTAAACCGGGTTTACGATAAGTTTTAAAATATTAATTTTCCGCCACAAATGTGACGTTTTAGATTCAAAATTATATTTTTATTGGTTCGAGACGCGTTTCCTCATATAAGGAATTTTAAAAAAGATAAAAAACTACAACGTTGTTTCTTGAAATTACTGAACTCCCACAATCCCTACCAGATTTCAGCGCAAGCCTCCCCAACTCCAAGTTACAGTAGAAAGAAGAGAGCAGTATTCTATCTACATACAGATGGCCGTAACGCACCTTAATACCTACTCGCCTTGATTTTCAGAGACGTCTCAGTACGGATATTCGTCGTAAATAGATACCCATACGTATAACGCAAGTATTCTGACAAAGAGGGAATTCCACTAACTTTTTCAAATGATATAACGGGTAAAATTAGTTGAACAGCGGCCTGAACAGGCCGGGCATTGCTCTATGAGTTTTACAAGTAAAATAAATGTCAACATTTCGTCTTTAATTTAATAACTGTTTGGAGTGTAGACTGAGGCCGAGTTAGGTAACTTCCTTCTCCTGTGCCAACTACCAAGTCCCGGTAATTTCACAATTTCACGCCGAGGCGGAGATCTCGTTACTCACCCGGGATTCCTCCAGCCAGTCCCGGGCATCGCTAATGTCCTGGAACGAATCACTCCTGCGCATGTGGGGCGCAATTATAAATTTATCCGCCCGCCCGGGGCGGTGGAGATGTAAAGATAATCAAGTAAGATGGCTGAAAAAATGCTGTCAGAAGTATAATCCAGTAGAGATGTCGAAACGATGTATGGAGAGCTGGGAAGTATTCCGAAGTTAATGGATTTTTTGCATGTTTTTTGGGGGTACACTAGGATATACCTGCGCCGTAGTAAATAAATCGAAGTTCTTCAATTCAATAAACAAAACAATTTAATTCATTCTTCAGAACTCGCTTCGACACGACGCAAACAAATTATTTTTTTTTACATTATTGTTTTGTTAAATGTATGGGCTATGGCGGCCAATGTTATTTTTTGTTCGTTCCAAGGAATTTTTAATCATTCTCACTACCTATTTATTGAACGACCTTAGTACAGTAACAGAATACATAATAGCATAGGTAGTACAGTCAGCGATACGCTAAGATACCCCATGGCCCCTGATATCTCATTTCGCACGGGCGAAGTGCGAAGTCTTAAGTGCGTTAATAGGGCAAAAACGGGTCAGTAAGTCTACAATACGTACAATTATGCAGTTAACCAAAAACTTTGTAAGCCAATAGCCAATTAATGGCTTAATTTGTTACTTAGGTACTTCTTTTACATTTCTAAATATTATAGTTATATAGACTACATTTGATTGTGCACGAGTACCTAGTTATTAAATTACTGGGTTCGTTTTACTATGGTGATGGGAACCACCCGCTTATATAAAACAAGGAAATCTCCTTCACGGCTTCGAATTATACCGCGCTTTGAGTTGATTAGTTCTTTTTTTGGGAAGGATGTAGGTTATTTAGGTGAGAAAGGGTCAAACAATTTGTTAAAGTTAGATGTGAATTGTTTTTTTTCGCGCAGATAGTTTTCTCTTTGTTCTCTCCGTAACGTCTGTTTTGAATGTTTTTTATTTTCGTTTTTTTACCATAAGTAATTATTAAAGTGGAAACATCGTTTGTTCTTGCAACAAATCGATCGAAATATATTTTTAATCTCTCTATACACATTTTGACACAGTTTCTTAGCATTTTTTCAGTTTCACTAAAGGAAAACATGGTGAGGAAACTTGAGTATTTGAGCATTACGAGTATTACTATAAATGCGACACGAAAATCGGGTAAGTACGCTCTCTTTCTCTCTGAGAGAAGGCCTTTGCCCAGTAAGTGGGACATGTAACTACACTACACATGTGCCTATAGGCTAGATCTTACCCCTTATACGCCACATTTTTTTTTCATATGCGCGTAAAAAGCCAAGTGTCATAGATAATCATAAGGACGCGTCTCGTGGCTCCAATATAAAACAATCGGTGGGTGCGGCAAGTCCGTCGGGTCTCAAGGACGTTTTGCGACCAAACTCCCAACTGTGATGGACTTATGGCCGATAATCCAACGCTTACGAAGTCCCCCTCTTTGTAACGTAAAGCCACAGTAAATGGGATGAGACAGAAGTCTCGCAGCTGTAAAAAAAGAAAACGGGATATTTACCACGATTAACTCGTATTATTGTTTGATGAATTCCCGATATTTTGGCCTACGACTTGACACTCGAAAAACTATTCTACGCCAAGCAACGGTGCCGAAACATTGGGAACTTGTCAAAATGGGTACTAACCCTGTTTTCTCGAGGTGTCTCAGTGGAATTTCTGTACCTTCGTTGTTAGTTTGTGCCTGAAACCGCGTTTCTTTTGAATAAGTCCCTTTTTCCTGGGGACATGACCTTTATCTCAGAGTAGAATGTCTGGCGTCGCGTCTGTCACACTATTGAGTTTTTTTTTATTGCAAGTTTGCCTTGTGGCACGTTGATGGGTCATTTTGGAGTCACTGAAATAGAGGTCAGCACTAAGAGTAGTGTTCAGTTTAGCTGTTATTTTGTTTAGCAGTTTTTCGATTGTTAGACTATAAGCATTTAAAAAAAGTATTTATAAAGTAAATTACATGTAAATACCAAAGATTTGGATATTAATATTGTTATTATTTTTTTAATCACAGACAGACCCGGGGTGTTTTCTTTTTTTTTTTTTCAAGTAAAAACCTCTTTATTCATAACCTTGCGTAACTTGGAGGGTTCTAAATGAATGGCAGTTCGTTGTTTTACGCCTCTTTCTGCAATGTTTTAGCACTGGCAAGAAAAGATTTGGCCCGAAAGAGAAAAAAAAAGGAAAATATACGAAGAAAAAAGCCCCTGACGCGTTAGGTACTTTTTTATATGCCAGGACTTGAGTCAGCTTTTGAGTGGAGGTGTAATGAAGACAGCAAGCCCGTACGTTCAAATGTGTTAAAAAGTTTATGAAACGCACATATGACAACGTTTTCTTGTGCACCTGTATACTGCGTCAACACATTAAAGTTAAAACATAAAAATAACAGGGATATTGGTGCCAATATTGCAGGATACTTGCTGTTAATCTTTTTTATCGAGTAATTCTACGCATAAATAATTGAATTACATTGTAAATAACCTTATAGGGCCTAAAGGCTAAACAATTGAATTTGAATTGAACTTAACAGGCTTGTAAATTATAACTTGACTTGGGACAATGACTATGTCTTGAGCATTAATATAGGTAAGTGCTTCAGGTACCTAGGTTAATGAAGCCGTTGATAAGCTATCCGAAGAGAACGAGATAATAAATTACATCCGAGTTTGACGGGAGAATGGCACCGTCGAGAATTTCCAACATTAATTAATACGTTTAGCTTCCGATTAAAATATGCAGTCGCGTGATAAAGTGGCTAAGCGCTACAATGTTAGGTTTTAATTACGTCGGCGACTTGAAAGACACATGAACCAACTCGGTTTATAGTGAACTTCAGACGTCATTACCGGCAAGACTTCGATATTGAGAGGCGGTCTGCGCGCTTAATACCTTCTCGCTTCATATGCAAATACATACGAGCACATCCAACGAGGAATACTGGATACACTATGAAAATATAGTCTTAAAACTTTTATACCGCTTAGAACAATTTGAATTCTCAGCGCCCGAAGCACGTGCGAAACTATCCTCTCGTCTGGGGAAACGATTTACAGGTGCCGAGTAAAAATAGTGGTGAAGACGTAGGTAACGTATATAAAATGAAATTCGAGCTGCTCGCGTATGCAGATGCGAATCGGGAGGTCGGGCTCTCCAGTCAGAGGTTTCCGGGGCAGAAATTTGAATTTAGATGTCGCCCCGCGTCTCCTGGTAACGGTCGCTCCCGAGATCCCCCGCTTTACGACGCTCGGCTAAAATGCTGTTCTCAACTCGCGCTGGCTGCAAAACGGAGCCGGTTTTATACGAAAATGGGACGAAGGAAGTATTCCGAGAGCCGGCAACTCGAGCCAAATGGGCACCTCTCCCGGCAAATGCCGGCTTTGCCCGTTTGGCACGGCTATCGGGCCCCGAAGGAAGCGTTCTAGAGTCTGTTACATACAAATGCCTTTCATTAACTTGTCGACGTTCCGCCTGAAATGCCGGACTGCGCCGCTCCGCCCCGAACGCCTTCGTCGTCATTTTATTATTGAAACACTCGAGCAAACTTCCCTTTGTACATTTAATTGTTCGATAATTATGAATTTAAATGCGACATCCATCTCGTCGAGTGAATGGGAACGTGATCAGAATCTGTTCTTTTATTCCTGATATCTGAGTCATCGGTAGGTACGATCAGTTACACGACGACTGGATACGTCACTGGTAGGTCTTATCACGCGTGGCATAAGTGCATTAATCGAGCAAAAAGGGGGATCATAATATTGTGTAGGTACTGCTGACTGTACCTAACCAGACTTAATGGTCGTCTGGTTTTTTGGGCATGTGCGATTTGTAATTCAATACTGTTTGGACTACAAACGGTTACTTTATGTCATACTTATGTTTAGACCAATGAGAGCGTGGCTTGATAAAACACTGGCTCAATGATTAAGTTTCAATTATATTGCCTGATAAAGAAGCGGGTTGCGATGTCAACAGTTTTACGCGGAACCGGTTCAATCACAAGCAGAATGTGAAGTTCCTTATTATCACAACAAAACAAAGAGGCCTTTTCTTATTTGGCTCGTTTCCGATAAAAGGCCCGCCTATTTCGACAAAACAGATTTCCTCTTTCCGAGGAAGCAGTTTCAAGTACTGCCTACCTCGTCCCACGGAGATGGTACACTTGGGCAAAGAATAACAATAGGTAAATTTATGTAAATGAGCACGGCTTTCGTAACAAAAAGGAAATGAAAGGAAGGGTATTCAATTTGATTACCGAACGGTATTGTTTAGGCAGCCATGTTGAAATATGCCTGCGTAGCTATTGTTGCTACTTATTGGCTCAGCATGGCAGTCTTGTCGCAATCTACCGACCCACCAATTTTCGTTTAATTGTCTTTTGTTTTCCAAGACTGTACATATACTTTTGGCATTTATAGTAAAGTTAAGTTGAGCTACGTAAATGTACCTAACATTTGCGTCCCTTTTCTACCAATTCCACAAAACCAAATCGAGCGTCTCTAAAACGGGATATAAACGGGAGAAACCTTTTAAACTTTTTAGCCTGTAGGTAGGTGTATATATGCAATAATAGGGACCGCTTAAGCCTTCGTACTCCTACACGTTTTGCTACGTGACTCTAAAGATTATGGGACCTGATACCGGAGTTTCAGAAGGTGTAATTGCACCTCGTGGAATAGGTTTGGGGTTTTCTTTCGAAGTCGGGATCATTTTGGATTTGGGATCATAATTATCGAACATTAATGAGTAGATAAATACAAATCTCGAAGTAAGTCAAAGTCAATAGTTTCGAAAACGATCGCCTCGAGTTTTGAACTTTGTCTATATTCCAAATTTGAAATTGGATGCCTTGCAATGCAATAGATTTCTGATCACGGTTCCCTCTTCATTAATGCCGTCTTTGACAGTATTTTCTAGACAACAAAAGCTCAAAATACCTGTAAACCCTCCTAGGTAACAAACTTTAATTAAAAACCATTGTCTAACTAAATACCTATAAACAGAGCTCCTAAAAACAACGTCTATCAAAGAATTTCCAGTTTATTTGTTTATTTTTCCAATCCCGTGGTATCCAGCAGTAAACAGATCAATGTTCGGGATAAGTTTCCATGATGCACTAAGCCGGGCGTGGTGCTCAAGCGGCGGGCCGCGAGACGTTTTCAAAACATTGTTAGTTACGAAATAAGTCCTAGTTAGGAATTTCAACACAAAAAAGGAAGGAACAAAATAAAGGAATACGTAGAAACTAAAAATGTAGAGTGTAGCCACTAGTTTTCAGGCATAATCACCACACAAAAAAATATTTGATTAAGGAACTTGAAAGTCACATTCTTTTTTAAGTAATTAAAAATAGAAGGTAAAAATAGAATTAGAAGGTGTGCCTGAAAGTGTCTGCACTCTACAGGGTGTGACTAAATTCGATAGCAATCTCCTCATTAATACAAACAACAGTATAGGGCCAACAAATCTGGCATGTAAATTATCAGCTGTTTGTTCCAAACTTTTTCAGTAGTACTGCCGCTTAACAGCTGATTTTATTTGGCCCGATTTTGCGTACAAATTTATTTGAATAAATATTAGATAAAATAAGGTGGGTAGATCGCAGACGGAAAGAGTTTGAGCGCCCCTGAACTAAGCCATATAGCGTTTTATACTCGAGGTTTTCCGACAAAATCTGTAAAAGTTTCTGAACAAATATTTCCGCAGCTCTACGGCTCCGTGCAGACATTACTGTAACGACTGTGCGCCAAAATACGAACTATGTTGTTGGTAAATACGAGTACGGCTTTGTACAAGGCGAAACTTTAGTACATTTGGTGCCCAAAGATGGCTCATAGAATGTATGAGTAAATCGTGTGAGCCACCCCTAGTGCCAGGGTTTTTATGCCGCCTAATGATTGTTCTTTCCGAAGCACGAAAGTGCTCATTATGATATTTCCTTTTAGAAGTGATAAAAGTAAAAACCAAAACAGACCGCATGTTTCCGAAATTGTCTATTTTTATAGCATATTGTAAACATGACAAAATTCTTTGTATTTATTTGTGTATTTACAATATCTATCTATCTTAATTTTATGAATTGCCATAGCAATACCTAAAGCACAAAGAGGCAAAATTTCACCAATTCAAAGTGGCCACAAACCTTCTCTCTGGGAGAAGGCCTTTGCACAAGTGGGACGTACCTATGTATACTTATTTTAAAGGTTGCATCGTACTTTTTTATTTATGATTTTTAGAGTAACTTGCGTTCTATTTCTACATTTATTTATTTCGTTTATCTATCTCCTATCATATTAATCCACTAAGGTAGAGATCGCTAAAAATCCAAATTGAGTTTTCCGTCCAAAAATCCTTCGAGATAAATTAGGAACAAAAATATGGTCCGACTTTCCTACACCCTCCTACTATTCATTCCATTATTTCAGCTCCAAAATACACAACCTACAGCAAATACACGTCATACATGTAGCAAGTGACAGCAGCAAAATATTTGCCAATTTCATCTCCCATGGAGTATCATTCACCTCCCAGGGGCGTAATAAACACCTTTCAGCCACCTCCTACCCCCTCACTGTCCGTCTGATACAGATGGAAGTAGTGCGGTCTAATAGTCGATAGTCTATTCATATCGATAGTCACTTAAACTGAATAAACTTATTCATAATCGGAAAAACTAAAACATACACGAAAATCCCGTCAAAAATATACTAAGGAATAAAATAAACGAAGTCAAATAAAATAAAAACACACTCACCCTCACACACGAGTACACTTTTTTTAAATGTTCGTGGATAAGTCCGAGGTTTGTTTTAAAAAAAACCTATACATAAATCTCCATGCAAATGACGAAGGCTGATTATGTCGTCAACAAGGTACTTATTTCCAATTTTTTGTAAGAAAGGTATCGAATGGAATTCGGGAGAAGTTATATCTTCATAAGAATACCGTTTTTTTAAAAATAATAATGTCATCTTAAGTATATTGATGGTCAACACAAACCAATATAAATAGGCTTTCTGCGCTATGCTACGCAATAAAATCAATACTAATATGTAATTAAAAACTAAAAGTTTTATTAGAATCGGGATTTGAATACGCAAATTTTGGCGTACTTTGACAGCGCCCTAATAAATATGCTAATTATTTCTGCGTATGCAGATACCTATTTCTCTAGCACATTTTATTGCTTTAGAAATATATCTCAATATCAACATTTGAATAATATGTCAGTTTATCAATATATAGCTCACTCATTTGATACCGTATGGATAACTAAGGCCTTTCTGCATCTACGTGAGATGATTTATACAGCGCCCAGTAGCACCTTCACTCACACTAGATGGGTGAAGAGACCACTCGCCGCTGCAGTGCCTACTCCATAAGGAAACCCCAACCGTTTATGAGAATTTACTCTCGATGTTAAATTTATCGATAAGTCGGCAACACTAGTTGTCCGTCAGATATACTCGAAAGATATCCCAACTAGCTTACGACGACCCTTCATGCCTCCCACTTTCACGTGCTAACACGTAGCACAAAGAGGAAAATTGAAGTTTCGGGAGCTCTCGGTAAACTGGGTGCGTTTCACGAGTTACTTTGTGCACTCGCTTTTGAGCAAACACGATGATTCGTCTCGAAACTTACGAAGAAAGTCCGTAGTTACTGGGATCAACTGTTTATTCTGGTTGCCAAGGACTTTTCTCGATGGCAAAGTTATATTTTATTAGAGGTCCTTGGACGCGAGATGTCCTATCCCTACACACAGACATCGGGACGAAAATTCATTGGATTATCGAAGCGATCATTATACTTTATTTCGTATTATGGTACGTAAGTGTATTCCTATTATTTAGAAAGCTAGTTTCATGCGGGATTACTTTAAAGATTTCATGCATGAAGAATAAAGATAATATACGTAATTATATCATTTTCGTACAAAAAAGTAATTGTCTAGTTAAGTACTAAATAAATGTATTGTGATATAAAATTAAGATCATTATACAGTTACTGTGTTAGAGCTTGCTATGCATTAATCTAGGTATAGGTAATCACCTCTTTTATTTATCTGCATACTTACAGTGGAATTATAAAGTAATTACAGTACTGTAAATAACAAAACAAATAAAGGTAGGTGCTATCTGATAAAAGAAACAACTAATAATACCAACCATTCCTATGTAGGCGTAAGTATCTGATGCTATCACCATTATCGCATTGCATTCTGTATCGCAAAAGATAAAGCGGTATCTTTAAATATCTATATGCTATTGGTTCGATTCTCATAGATATAAACAAAAGCGCAAATACTTCAGCTCAGCAAATACCTACCTATTCTGGCAGGCAATACAATCGCAATTGTTCAAACAATCGGGGATCGAATTCGGAACAAGTGACAATCGCGCCGCTGTCATTGGCCCGCGCGGGCGAACAACCACTCTGCAGGCTATTGATAGAGTTGATAGTTGTGTGCTTGTGATGGGATCTCATTTAGGTCTGTTTACGCTGTATTTACGATGTGTTTGGACGCTGTTAAACACGCCTGCTCCAACTAATTGGCCGATGACGGACGGAGCGTTCGATCGGACGACTATCAGGAACGTTTTAGGGCTTACCCAAACGACAGACTTTTTGTAGGTATTTAAATATAAAATAATAATTTATGAAATACAAACCACCCAAAAACGAGTGGTGTAATTTCGTACCACTATACAATTTAGGTACATCAAACTGTTTACCAAAAAAATACGCGGGCTTAACCAAGATAGAGCAGAAACAAAAATGTTGTCAATAATCTGAGAAAATGGGACCTATATAAAAAAGTAACATTGTCTGTGAAGGCCCTTACTGAAAATACAGAAAAAATCGGCTGACAGCTGCTTAAAAAACACGCTCATTAGCTCGTGTTGTTACATTAACATAACTCTACATTTAGTGAATCAATGACTAGCATAACACTACTAATCGAGGTGCATTCTCTCACGCACGATTTCGCTGAATTGGAATCTAATCTTATAACTTATTTTTATTTTGACTTCTTAAAATTTTAATTAATAGTTATTAGGTATGGACAAAATAAATAATTTCTAACTAACATTTCCCCTGGCCATGTTCTACGTTCTTCCAACATCCGTAACTTTCTTACTGTCGGGTGTTTTATTTTTTCTTCTAAATATTTTCCGCTCCATACGCCCCGCTACATTTCTCCGCAAACTCAATTTAAAAACAGCCCACATCCGAGAAACTTCGCTGTCTTCGCTAGGGTCCGTAATTAAACGTTCCCAAACATTCTTAGACCTCCATTACCCGCCCGAATTTCCGAGTCTTACGTCCACGATAAAGTCATGAACGGACGAAATGTCCTAGACCCAGCTAAATGAGGCCAGAAAATAAGGGCTGCGTTACACTATAAAGGTAGTTGCGAGCAAAATTCTGACGCATTTTTTCCAGGCCAATTTTCTCTACATCAACCTCAATTAAGACTGACGGTGCGGCGTCTGAAATTTTATAGGTACTATATTTTTACCGACCTTTGGGTTAATTATGTAAATAGGTACCTACCTAAAAACGCACTTTTTGGGTAGTCGGGTAAAAAGGTACAATACTGTCATTATTTACTTTCTAGAGATGGAAGAGAGGACGAAAAAAAAAAGAAAATCAAACTTTTTATATTTAGGTACTTGTTGTTACTTTTATGTAGAGTCAATTCAAGAATGGTATTTGTTTACAAAGTTAATAAGTTATATCTAGGTGGTCTGATTAGTAAGATTTTTTTTAAATTTAGTGTAGGTTGAACTTTTACATTTTGAGTCATTTTTATTTTCATCAAAATTACTCGTTTAGTTCCAAGCTCGGTAGGTTAAAGT
The DNA here is from genome assembly GCA_949319315.1 of Zelleria hepariella. Classification (NCBI taxonomy): domain Eukaryota; kingdom Metazoa; phylum Arthropoda; class Insecta; order Lepidoptera; family Yponomeutidae; genus Zelleria; species Zelleria hepariella. The sequence goes on from OX439388.1 coordinate 10,635,479, forward strand.
TTTATTATTGGTTTCACTTTCAATTCACATTCAAAGGTTTTTAATCATTATGTAAATTTTGAATAATTAGCTATTAGGAATTTCAGCGCTTTGCCGCGGCATTCAAATTAGAAGTGGGTTATTCAAAGTCGCTTATTATGAAGGCCGTTATTCCATTAGTTACGGGAAGCTTGAGGTAATTTATGAAAGCCATAACAGTGACACATTGTTAAATTATGGCTTAAAATCATGCAATGCCGGCTCATACCACCTTAAACTCCTTGGCTATGTGCTAATGATTTTTTGAAGAACTACTTTCCTCAAAAAACCCATTCACTTACTGCCGGTTTCTGAATTGAGAAATTCGCTAAGCAAATGGGTAAGTATCGTCCTGTCTCTGCACATTTCTCACAAAAGAGCGTGACAGAACTATAGTAAAGTATTTGCTCAGTAAAATTCTCAATTCAGAAACCGGGCCTTAGCCTAGTATTTTTATTGATGAACAATATATTTTTGACAGCGCTTGATACTTTGTGATACAAATCAGTTTTATGTGCTGGTATGTCATTTCTTTATGTAGATTAGGCGTAATCAAGAGTTGATAAGATCTACTTTAAAATACTCGTATTACGTTAGCTACTCTAGCTTGTGTAGTATCTTTGGTTGTTCGAAATTCAAAATGGCGTCACTGTCATGCGGCGGCCATTTTTAATATGCACGCGCAAAGCAAACTACGCGTTTTTGTTTTTTAAAGTATCATCTTTGCTGTCGGTCTATGTGCCAGTGCCCTAAGCGCGATCTGAGGCCGTTTGTGAGTCCAGTGACAAAATACACACTGCGTGTGGGTACTTTCACGAACCCCACTTTATTCCTACCTATACCGTACCTTGCTACATTTTGTATGACAAAAGTGGATTTTCCTCGGGCCTAATGCAAAATTCAACCTTGTTGGAAGTCGTCATGGTGCATAGTTGATTTTACCATTTCCTTTGTGTTGTTATTATGAAAGATTATTTATCTGTGACAGTTTCCCTTCCTTGTTTTACGCTGATTCAGATAGGTTGGTGAAAATCTCTGGAAAATTGTTTCTAGGACTACCAATTATTGTTGTTAGGACTACCAAACGTACGTTTTCGAATGATAGATTTTTCGATGATTACAATTTTCGATGATTATAACTCAGAATTAAAAAAACAAAACTATTCGGAGGGAAATACGGTAAAAATATTTCTCTGGAATTAAGCAAAAAAAATAAAATGTAATCATGTCGGCCAGGTAAGATCACGTGCTGCATAATATGTAATACTTAATGTACAGATGGAGCAGATGTATTTCTTTAGAGTAGGTACACTTAAAACCATTTCTATATTAATTTTTAAAGCCATTTTATTTAAGTACGAGTACTTACGAGCTTTTGCCCGCGACTTCGTCCGCGCAGACTTTTTTTTTTCGTGAGTTTTCCGTTGTTTTAATGGTTATTCTGCTATTCAGGGCGGAGGAAAATCCAACAAATCAAAAATCATAAAAATCGGTCCACCCGTTCTCGAGTTCTATTATAAATGGTGTAACTAACACGACTTTGTTTTATATATTAAGATTTTATATCACGTCAATTGGCTACACAAATAATTTAACCCCTCCAAATTCATCTGGGATTAATAAATCATCAACCAAACGAACATCAGAGGGTTTCTAACCTCTTCTAATCTTTGAGTCAAAACTCTTGCATCTTGCCGCGGTCGCTGAAATGGTGATCTCTTTTGTGACCTCCGTGGCTGGTAGAAATGAGGCTAGGCTATAGGTCACCAGAATTGTATCTATCTGGTCTAATCGCTAAACCCATCGAGCACTCATGGCGGGTCATGGTCGCCTGGAGCCCTTGAAAGAGCATAGACTGTGGACAACGTAAGTGGAAAATGGCGGTGCTCCATAAGCGGACAGGTTAGATGTAGCGGTTCTGCATAGAGGTAGAGATTTTAGACTGATAGCATACATTTGCTGCTAGTTATGTCTGCTAATAATATAATAATAATAATCTATTGATTAAACAAAACAAAAAATTTTGAATAATAATACCACTTTTAAAATTTATCTAAGGCTGGAAGATAGCAGTGTGGCGGGAAATTCAAAATTTTCACAGTTTTTTACATTTTGTAGCTAAACTGAGCTATTTTTGTTCAGCGATTTTTCGTTCGCGGCAATAACATAGTATTCTTTTCATTATTGTAAACAACAGAACAAAAATAATTCAGCCGCTTATGTGTTCTGGTCTACGACAAGTTTTTTGGGCAATGCCACTGCTTCGTAGACCAGAACACATAATCGGCTGAATTATTGTTGTTCTGTTTTTTACAATAATGAAAAGAATACTGTTTTATTGCCGCGAACGAAAAATCGCTAAGCAAAAATAGCTCAGTTTAGTTACAAAATGTAAAAAACTGTGAAAATTTTGAATTTCCCGCCACGTTTCTGTCGTCCACCCTTAAGTACCAGAATTCACCCCTCTCTAGTTTTCCACGCTTCTCTTTTCTGGACTACCTCCGGCTATATCGGTAAGAAATCAATTTCAATTCAATAGTAGTAATTATCGTTTATTCATGCAAAAAAAAAAACAATACAAATCACAAACCAAAAGCTTTGTCTAAATATACAAAATAAACCAGTTAGTTAAAGATAGTTCACAATCTGTAAGTTTTATCTCGCTAAATTCCTCACAAATCAAATCCCCTCCGGACCACTTGTACCATTTACCAGTAGAGTACGGTCAGCCACAGTTACAGATACTCCATGGCAGCTCTTACTGCGCGCGGCATAAGGGCGGCAATCGAACAAGAAAGGGTATCCTAGCGTGTGGCCCACTGTACCACTGATAATACAAGTGGTACCGGTTTGCCCTAGTAGTACCATTATCCAAAATTCCATGTAATCACTGAAATCACGGATTATAAACCGTTGTTTTAACGTCACCAAGCACACAGCCTGAAGTAAAGCTGCAATCTCGGGCTACACGCCTGACGGGCCTCATAAATCGTAACGAGTGCATGATTTATACTCAGCCAGTACATACGGGTAGGTATTCAAATTTAGAACGTTACAAATATTTTGTAGTGCGTCGAAAATTATAATCGGTCTAGAAAAGAGTTGAAATCTAGGGTTTGAATTGTATAAGGCTCCTTTAACTTACATAGGGAGTTAAATTAACTGTGCTAGGTTTAATGATTTGGACTTGCCTATTTAGAAAACTTAATATTATTTATTTGGAAAACTTTCATGTTTATGGGGTACCTATTTTATAGAATTGCAGAGTAAACAGATAATGGGTATATAGGTACCTAATGGAAGCATATCTACATAATATTGTTTTTGTGATGGGCGAAATACAGTTAGTTTTGAGCTCTAATAAAAATGGTATAGTAATGGTATGGTATGGAATGGTATGATATGGCCTCCATTTACTTAAGGTGAAAACCTATTTTCCATTGGCGGCGCTAGTTGTGCCTAGGTTCGGGCCTTAAGTAAAACATTTAAGCTGAATATGTTTTTGTTGCTAAAAAGCAACAATGAGTCTGGCTCTTTGGTTATTTCTACCAGGGGGGTTACCCTTGACGCTATTGCAATCAAATTGAAAAAGTTTGAAAATTAATTTCTCTTTGAATTAGTATAGTAAAATGCTTTGATTTTAAACACTTTGTAATGTTTGTTCAAAGGTAAGGCTGTTTTATTCAATAAAAACACAAAATGCGTCTTAATTAGTAAAATATTAAATTTTGTAAATTGCGCCATATTGCGGCCGTAATTTTGCGTTTTGCAGAAAAATGTGTCAAGGATAGAGGGGCTGTTCGAAAAACATTAATTGGGTAGAGTCTACAATTTGGCTCTATGTCGGTATTTTCGTTAACAATATCGGTGCTCTACTATAACTTGTAAGCAACTAACAATAAGTCGGGATTAGGGCATGTTCATTGTTTTTGTGGTGCAATAAATGGACTCTTATTCCACGGATTTATGGCCAATTATCTCTGTAAATGGCTTCCTGGTGCCACTTTTGTCTTTTTCTACCCTCTGTTACTCGTTAGAGCGAAGAAATCACTTTTATTTCTTGTCCTTAGGACAGTTTTCTTGTAATATGTTATTTTATTACAGAATACACAAAATCTTCGGCTTTACAAGAGCACAATTAATTTTTACAAGTGTACTGTACACTCATTGATCACAAAATACAACCTAAAGGCTGATCCTTGATTCAAGCCTTATATATTGTCCCTGATATGGAATAAAAACACAATATCAATTATCGACATTAACCTTAACGGCGTTATGATTTCACGACTTTGCACAAAACTGAAACTTTTGCAACGTAAATCCAGTTTTTAAATAAGTGTAGCTGGTGTCTTTATATTTGTATTTATTGGTTGGTCACTAAACGCAGATTTGAAGATCTTTCAAAGAGGGACCAGTCTTTCTTTGCCGGAGTTTTTTTGCACCGTTCGCCTTCATTTGTTTCGCTCTAAGATACTCGCTCTAAAATTTTGAATTCCGAACCCTTTTTTGCATAAAATTGCATAACAAGAGCATTTACGACTGTCCCATTGTCACCGTTCTTTTGTGTCCAAACCGAAACTGGAGCAAAAAAGTATTGCGTTCGAACGGCCGTTTTACCTAGAAAGGGTTTACACATTGCGGTTAACAGTTAAACAATCGGTACTGTTATTGTGGGGGTTTATGACCGGCTCAGCAGTAAATCATCGGGAGAAAAAAGGAGTCAAGTGACGTCAGGGCTGTAAAATTTTAACGGTTGCGGAGGTCTCAGCTGGCGGTGAAGGTCATTGAGCCAACAACGATGGCCCTAGACAGGATGTGCTTAACGTATAGTAGCATCAGACTTTGGTGGAACTGCATTTGTTTAACTATAGTATTACATTATTACATTATACATGCACGTGTAACAAAAGATCCTAACTCTTTTTGCAGGGTGTAATATTATACCGGACAACAAGTTGACACTTCTGCAAAAATATGAGTTTAAAAGTTTTCGGGTTTACTTCAAATTCAAACACAATGTTTGTAGGCGTATACATTTGCATAGTACTTATTAAGTTGTATTTAATGAAATATCCTCTTCCGCCATAGCGTTTAGTTAAAAATCAACGGAACATCATAGGTAGAGCAAAAAATATAATTTTATTATCTAATAACTGTGATCTTGTGATCCTTACCCTGTAAAAAGACTGACCTGGTAGGGGAGCACAACTTCGCCTGTCAAGATCGACACCAAGAAAAAGTCTATCAAGCACAAGCACAGATCGATGCTCAATTGTCTGAAAAAAGTCTCGATATCGAAATTTTCTTGTCTTGTCTCGTTTGCCGGATGACTGTAGCTCGTAGGTGATGATTTTCCATTATAGGTTCGTAGGTTCGTTCGTTTTCTGTTCAATAACTTTATTTTTCTCGACTTCAGAAGATACGAGTCAGATTGTCTCGAGTTATGCGGAGGTTTATTTGAATAAATGTTCGTCTCATAGCTTGTCGTAATTTAGTCTAGTCTGGTGCATTTTGTATTATGTCTGCGATAACAGCGACTGTAACTGAAACAATTTCAAGCGTTGTTACCGACAATGCCTTGTTAGGGCTGTCCTGGAAAATGTTGTAGTTGATCTTATTTTATTTATGTCTGTAACTTTATTTATAGGCTTGATTATTTATAATACCAACAGATTATATTATATCTTTATGCATCCATCAGCAGCATGGAAATTTATAAAGGCGATCAGTGTCTACCCAATAGGTACGTTATGTAACATCACCTATGTAACCCAATATTTATGGCAATATAATTTGTAGCATAAAACCTGTAATGGGAAAGTGAATGCTATTTAAAAGGTAATACCTACTGTCCGATTATGAAAGCTTTGTTGTTGGAAAGGAAGAGGAAACCTTAACTGTAATCTAAATCCCACCAAAAACATTCTGTAAAAAACTAGCCAGGTCTCGATGGAGCTGCTTGTTTATCTCTAAAAAGTAATGAAATCTAGACAAAGTCGTGCCAAGTCTAAGGTTCCTTACTGCGATTTCTTTATTATTATACTTAATGTTGTGAGACTTGGCCGTTGAAGAGTACAGATGACAAAGATCAGGTGCCTTTTTCATAAAACTGCAATCCATAGTTTATTATGTTTACAATTTGATATACATTGAGTAGTTGGATAGTAAGCTAAGCTTTTTGGTTACCTCTTTTATGTTTAATCGGCTACTCAATGTACATCGAATTGTCATAATAAACTATGGATTGTAGATTTATGAAACGCGCACCAGTAGGTATCGACGATTTTCTGAAACCGTACAACTTCCTCTGATATTTCTCGAAACCCACTCTCATCTCGCCACACTCCATATATCGCGCACAATAACTCTTTCTATGCAAAGTACTGCAAAAGGCACCTGATAAAGAAATGGAACACGTCTTTAAATAACAAAGGTGACTTTTCACGCATATTAAACTTGATAAACCCAGCACGATAAAGCGGGCCCATTGTTGTATAAATTGCTAATCAAATGATCATGATTGAAAATCATTCGACAAAATGCTTAATCAAGATGTTTGGAAAGGGAAGATTGAAGTCAGTGTGATTGAAGTCTGTCAGTGTTTACGACCCCAGTGTCTTAGTAAATGGCCCCTATTTACTTGTGCTTCGTTTAAATACCGGATAGTTTAATGGCATCGATTTGCTCAATACTGGCTAAAGCTTAAAAGTTATTTACTCGGGCTTCTAAAGCTATAGCAGACGAAATCTAGAAACAAAATCAAGCATTGCAATTAAAATATTTAATTTAAAAAACCTTAATTAATTTGAAATACAGTTAACGTTATCGATATTTGGTGGGAAAAAAAAAAAAATGTTGACACGAATTGCATTAAATCAGGTTTTATGTAATTTCAAAAACTCATTATTGTTTCAGTTCAACTTTAAAATAAGAGTGTATTGGCACATATTATGCACCGAAGTCAGGAATGAAGTAAAATAAAATGTCTTGATATCAAGCGCAATGCACAAGCAACGTTTTCATTTTCAGTTGAGCTATATGAACAAAGTGCTAATACAACCATTGCATATCGCCATTAAAATTTGCCTATAAAGCCTCGGCATTACGACTCTTTATCAGTAATAGTTTGATAAACGTCTCAAGTGTAACCGACCCGTATAAATTGGCAAACTAAACAATGGACTGCAGCAGTTTCGTTCCATATTTCTAGGCAAGATGTTTTTGCAACGTGTAACGAAATTCAACTCACTTTATCACAGTTACGGGGAAACCACGCGCTAGCCAACACGTCTTGTTTTAAATAACGTGTCTTAATTAAAAACGCAAATTGTGGCCTAAATTAGATCATGATGCCACACGTGCTTGCTACGTTGCCACTGTCGGGAATATTTTTGTCGAGCAAGAATCTTCATAACAACAACGCGGTAAGTGCAAATACGGCTTTATCTACGGTCGGTGACTAGTTCAGTTAGATCGCCGCGGCATCTTTGATTGCCAGCAATACCATTTGGTAGATGACGATAATGTGGACATGATTATGTTCCTTGACACAAACACATAAAAAGAGCCTTCCACACGCACATTCTTACCGGCATGGAGCCGTGGCTGTGTGCGTGAAACCCACACCGCCGAGCGGGCTCGTAAAACGAAATCGTTGAAAAGCTTCCACCTTTTTCCGCTCGGTGGCGCTGTTCGATGCTCCTTGACTTTGCCGGCTTGGCGCTGATGTGCCGTGGCGTAACTTTAAATTAGATTTTCTTATGGGTTCAGATAATCTTATAAGGTCTCCTTTCTAATACCAAATATAAGTCTCTACATTATAATAAAAACAGATAGGATAGGTTAAGCGTTGGGATTCTTGTAAGAGACTCCTTTTGGATTACGTTCTTGAATTACGTTACGTTATTATTTACTCATTGCAATACTAACTTCCTCGATAGTAAAGGTTTTTTAACAAAACAGGAAAATATGGTCACTCAAAAGTAGTTCCCATTCCTAAGCAATTTCCAACACTAAAGAAAATTGTAGAGTTCCGCGGTATTCCGCCATTGATTTGCCGTCGGTTAACTGCAACCAAATCTTTAATTTGGTACGCTTTAGCAAACAAAAGAACGCATTTTAATTGCTACTCGTAGTTGGTATATAGTTTGGCAGGAAAAAAGTACCTAAAATGTTGAATAAGCTTAGTTACACAACATTATTTCCACCGCCGAACATCTTCCTCGCAATCTTTTTCGAACAACGCCATCTTTTTTACGCCAAGCCCTAGAGAAAAGACGAAAGTTTTGCTCTGAATAAAGTTAGCACTGCCACCCCGTCCCGCCCCCCTCTCATCTAACTTGAACCATTACTTCACCTCCTTCCAATTTCAAATTTGGAGCCGGCACCGCCGCAGTGACTTTGCCAAGAAACCCGGGCCATGATCGAACCGCAAAACTTCACATGGCCCTGCTCGGATGGCTGCTGCTATACTTACATCTACCTAGTTTGGAATATTATTACTTTCCGCATGCGATAGGCATCGTAGACCATGTATTTATTTAGTGACTCGTGATAGTGAAAATTAGGCTGACAGAAAGAGCCCATAAACACAAAAAAAAAACAAGTTAATCAATTGAGATTTGCTGTTCACTTTATATTTCTTTTGTCGATACTGTAAAATATTGTTAGAAGAAAGTACTTTTTGTGAGATTTTGGTCCTCTTTTTGAGATAATATTTTCTGTAGATATTCCGAAAGTTGGGGCCCATTAATTGTTATTCTACCGTACCTATTAGGTATACCCTTAGCTCACCTATAAAGCGGGTAAGAGTAGTTCATGTTAAATGGAAACTGAACATCGTATAACGTCTCCATAGAAACATCTATCGACCCAACCAGAACAGGTGTGAGGAAGGTCATAAAGTAAAGGCAGCAACATAGTAAACAACAAAGTGCAATAGTAAACCAATAAGGTAATGACGTAGCTCCTCCTCATTGAATGATCTGTTAAAGTCTATTTAAAGTCAATAAAATCGAATTGGTATTAAAATGAATTTTACAACCACTTTTATTTCTTTTACGACGCTTTGATGTTTATATCTATGATGTCTTAAAACTAAATTAAAATGTTATCCGCAGTTGATGATTTGTTATTGACGTTAAACGGCCGTAAACACTTGCACAGGTGTAAGTACATAGGTACTAAAACGTTTTACTATGCTACTAATGTACTGAAGAGTTGAGAAAGTAAATCACACGGGTGATTCTGTTCTGATTATTGCGTTTGTCTTTTAAGGGTATGCTACCCGCGAAAAATGTTTAGCTGATCTTCTGATTTACCCGTGCTAGTAAATACAAATTAATCAAACTCACAAATCTAATTCTTTTCCTGTATAATTTAATGCATACTATATTTTTTTGCACGATATTAGAGTACAATTAGCCACACGCTAGAATACCCCTTTTTGTTCGATTCGCGTCCTTATGCCGCGCGCGGTAAGATATGCCATGGGGTATGCTAGCCTGTGGCCCTGTGGCCGACCGAACCTGAGCTTCAGGTTAGAGTAATAATCAAAGAATATTTTTTCTTTTCTGTGCATTGGATTTTACTTTGAGGAATAAAATTCGGGTCAACTTTATTCTATTTGCATGTTTATTTTGGATCAGCAAGTCAGCAACTACGTAGTTTCGAATAGTGATCTAACATCGCTATCGTAGAGACTCATCCGCCGGCGTTCGCAGATCGCGTACTCTTAACAGTTTAACGATCCATAGCTTCAAACAGTAGTCAAGCTTAAAGAGTTTTCATTCTGTATTCAAGCAAAGATTTCTGCTGATGATAAAAACTGCTAAGCTTTCCAGTCACGTAGATTCGTTATTTTAGAGAAGTCAATTTTGCCGTCTGGGCTACAAGTCTTCAAGAAGTCAGGATCGATAAGTTCCTTTAATAGAAAATAGATTGGTACATTCGTACTCACTGCAGGTAGCTCTTTGTGTTGACATAAAGGTTGATCTCCACCTAAAACTATGGCGAGACGAACACAGTACCTACCCATGCATCCTGAAAAGTTGATACAACGCACTCTCAAAATATTCGCACAATTACAATATTTCATGATTATACCTACCTAATTACAACCAGGGCAAAAAAATATTCATAATATAAATAATAGTAGATCAAACTAAATTAACTAAAAGAACTAAGACTACCTACCAGATTTTCCACTAACGCTTACCACCCTAAGAAGAATGTCTGATATTATGATCAAATTGACCAATCACATCTATAAAATAACTTTCAACCAAATTGGACGAACCGTTGCCAAAAATGTTATAACTTAATGTTGGAAACTTCTCACAAACACGTGCCATGTAGAGAAAAGCTGTAAATTCCTTAAACCTTTTAATCCGATGAAAGATTTAGCTTCAGGGTTGAGTAGGTATGATTCATATGGTCCAGTTATTATCCCACAACTACCTACCTACTATGTAGGTACTATGAAATATTGACATACTCAGAAGTTGTTTTAAGGTTTTATTATTTCAGTTTACTAATATATTTTTTTATATTCATATTAAATAACATAATAAAATTGATTAGAGCAGGTGATTCCTAAAATCAGCACCTGTCTGTCCCTAATTACTATTGGCATTTTGGTCTCTAAAATAAAATTAATTCCATTTAACTTCTTACGCGTAGCTTTACAGCTAAGGTGACCCGTAGCATGCAGATGTGCATGTAAATAATACAAACGCCGGGATGTGTTTTGCCGACTCCACGCGAGTCTTCTTGTCAAACTAAGTACGGACAGACTCATACAAAATGTAACGCATGAGTCCTCCGAGGAAATTGTATCAGGAATAGTTCGCTTCATCCCGCCCGCTTGCACGCCGCCATGTTGATATTTTTAGTTCGGCAATGCTTGTTTTGCTGGAGAAGGACTGTTTGTGATTTTTGCCTCATTCGTCGAATTCTACATTTCTACTCGTATTTATAGTACGGTCAGCAACACGCTATGATATTCCATGGTAGCTCTTATCGCGCGCAACCTAAGAAGGTCAATCGAACAAAAAGGGATATCCTAGCATAGCGCTAACTGTACAATGGGCATCGTCAAATCCAATTTTTTATTCTATAAATCGAAAATATAGACAAATATAAGAAACTAATTTGAATATTTTCTTAAATTTTTATGTAAATATATTTTTATTAATTATTTAAAATTTCTAAAAGTTTTGTCTATGACGTCACCATTGGCATTATGTACTAAGTTCATTGCATTCATTCATGCTTCAATGGTGACGTCATACACAAAACTTTTAGAAATTTTAAACATAATTTAAACACAGATTTTTAGCGGATTTAACACTCGTTTTATTAACTTATTACGTTTTCCAACGTTTCGAGACCTTTGCAGGGCTCGTGGTCGCGGTAGACGTTGGAAAATGTAAAAAGTTAATAAAACGAGTGTTAAATCCGTTAAAAATCTGTGTTTAAATTATGTATAGTGCTCGTGCAAACCTAAGAAAATATTAAATTTTAAACAATTAATAAAGAAATATTTACATAAAAAATTAAGAAAATATTCAAATTAGTTTCTTATATTTGTCTATATTTTCGGTTTATAAAATAAAAAATTGGATTTGACGATGCCCATTAGATATCTAGATCAGCAAAGAAGACGATGGCAAGATAATATGAACCAGAGACCGGATTAGTTTTCTTCTTAAGATCTCGACCATTATTTGCCAGAGTGATTGGAGAATGGAAGGTCTGACTGAACGGTCTCTCCCTGACAGTGGGACATCTTTTAGGTTAGGTCCTTCCATCCAGTCGTTCTCTCAATGCTCAGGATCGTGATCAAAACTTAAAGCTGGCGGAGTCTCCATGGAGTTCTGTCACTCGCAATGCGGATCAGCTCGAGCATTTGAGTTAGGTTAGGTGTCTAATGATATTCTAATTTTGTAAACTTAGTTATTGTTTAATGAGATATTGTCTCTATTTAGGTACCCTTCAGGGTTTAGGCATGAGCATGAGGATGTAATAAAATTTGTCTTCTCCGTACTTGCTTACCTTACCAGGTGACATTCCCTTTTGTAGCATATTGTAGATGAAGTGAAGGTATCTGTCTGCTGGAACATTTCATCTAGCTTTGACAAGCAAAAATGAACCTTAGGTAAAGGTAAAATCTAGCTATAAGTATGCGTTTTCCTTCTGTATGATAGTGTAGCATGAAACAAGTTAACCCGAAGTTTGGTTCCTAAAAAGTATTCGGTTCCATGCACTGACGTTTTCAATGAGTTAAGCCTACCACCTGCCTTTCTTTTAGGTTACCTATAAAAAAAGTTGAGACATTGACCAGATTCAAAGCATTCGTGTAAAAAAGTTTTGCTTTCAAAAGTAATTGGCCTTTGCCCGTCTTTTTAAAGCGACCTAATTTTTTTAAGAAAAGTTTCTCTTTTACGTGTCTCGGTGCCATTGCATACACTTTTGATAAAAAAAAGTGAAATCTGCTCGCTGGTTTTTTTTCCATTCCTCATTCGAACAACACCAACATGGATTCTTTCATAAGAAATAATCTCAAAGAGTGAGTGGACATCTTTTAGAGTGAGTGGACCTTAGTAAGTTGTTAACATAAACACAAAGTGGGCGATTCCGACCCAAAAACATTCCAATCACATCGGTTCCAAGTGTCGCTCGTCCATACCAATATCGAAAGTATCTATCAAGACAAAGACTAGAAAGTACCGGCGTCTAGTTGTCTGTGACATTATGTAAATGTTTATTTTAATCTCGGCAATGAGGTCTTCGACTTCGTATGTCTTAAGCCAGCGTTTCACAACCTGGGGTCCGCGAACCAAATACACCAATATCCTAGTTATTAAGTAACAGCGATGCTCATTGTTACAACCATTTTAAATTTCAGGAAGGAATAACGAGCAAAAAGGTGATACCGAACCTAAGTGCTTTACCTTTTTTATTGATAGTTTGTGCACAAAAAAGGTTTTGTTAGTAGTCCACGGATCAGGCTAAGGGATGTTCATTTATAATAGGAACGTAAGACCATTTAGGGGGAAAGGGAAGTGTCTGAAGTTCGAAAAAGACTTATTTTAACCGACTTAAAAAAGAGAAAGTACTCAATTCGAAACGTTTTTTTTTTATGAACCGACTTTTATAATATTTTTTTTTGTTGAAATGTTATTCTTCCCATGTGGTCCCATAAGATCTGGAATTTTTGAGATAAAGAACGGAACTCTTCAACGGACAGCAGCAAATCAATCAGAATCAGTGCAATAACCTAAAACAGTGTACAGTCGACCACACGCTAGGATACCCCTTTTTATTATTGGCGCCCTTATGCCGCGCGCTGTAAGAGGTACCATGGGGTATCCTAGACTGTGGCCGATCATGCCTTAAGTGAAGTCCCTTTTTTTATTACTAATTTTGTATTATTCTTACAGTGGAAGGAATTCTGGATCAAAAACAAGCAAAAACATTTATTTTTAAAAGCGCACAGTCCCGCACAGATGCATTTTTAGTAAATAAATGTGTTTTTAATAACATAAATCAATACGTTTATTTTTGCTACGTTTTCTTTTAAATTTTGATTTTACGTAAGATTGAAACGGGGAAGAGGATTCATCCCAGTCTTATTTGTCTTACGTAATAAATAAACAGCCCCTAAGATGGCGCCAAGGGTCCGCCCGTGAAAAAGGTTGGGAAAGCCTGTCTTAAGCCCTTCTGTGGCGTGGTTCGACATGAACCGTTCGAGTATCGGGTTCGGGATTGGAAAAACATGTAAATAAGCCCTTGTGGGAGCCAATCTTACGGTCGATATGGCGTGCTGGCATAGATCTTGGGCCGAAATGTGAGCGTGTGAAATATGACGTTAAATTCTAGCCAACTTCTAGCAAGCTCTGCGTAATATTGTATAAATTTTTCAGATTATAAGACTTGAAGAGAGCAAAGACTGGCATTGGTATTTCGTACCTATATTCTTATAAGTCAGATCAGCCTCGGATGGAATAGGTTGATATTCTGAAAATATGGTCGATAAAAATACCTAAAAAACAGCAGCAGTGAGCCCTTTCCGCCAATAAATCCAAAGATCACAAATCAGCAAGATACCTATAGTTGCACGCTAGCGTATGGACGTCACATCTTTGACAAAACGCATTGTGAAGGAAATTGTATTAATTAGCTGTATAGTAGTATAATTTGTATTCTTTTCACATGGCTGTGTTGTGATCTTAGGGAGGTACTTATGTTGTGTTCTCATTAGGGGCTAGAAGGGCATATTGCTTTGTTTTTCTTAGTATAGGAAAGCAAAAACTACAGAGTGACTCATAGTTTTCGCTGGCCAAATTTTACGGGGTGTTTCTACTCATTGATGCATACATTTCTATGAAGACAAAAAATTTGGCCAAGAAAATAATTAACTATTCTACGGTTGTAACTACCGATTTATTTTGCCCCGTTTTCCTCTCCTTAAAAAAAAAGAAATATTCTGCTGTATTTGGTATTAACAGTTTGGCTAATTAATTAAAAGTCACCTGTGTTTGTTTCCTATTTTACGGAGCTACAAAGTAATCGTTCTACCGAGTATTGTTTTTGCAAAAAATGCCAAAACCACCGGCCGGCCTCTAAAAAAGTGTAGAAACAGAGTAGATCCAGTTTGCATATTAGTTTATACAGGGTGTCCCACGGCTATGCCACATGGAGGGAAAGTACCTTGAATATTGTAAATGGAACATTTTACTGAAAGAAGACATTTTTTGAATTTAAAAAAAATATATAAACTGCATTCATAGATATTTAAATAATTACATGGTTGAGCCGGGAATCGAACCCGTTACATGAGATAAATAATTACCCTGTAGCTTTATCATACCAATCTAAAGGCTTCATCATAAGGATATTATTTTGCTAAGTAACATGGTGTCAGAAATAAAAGGATGACCATGAATTTTGTAATTATGTATTTTTGAAGCCTGGTGGAAGGGTTTTTGAACTCCAACAAAATAAGCCCCCTAAAGCAGTCCGTAAAAACAAAACATACATAATTAAAACTTTTGGGTTACAAAGTCACTGGCCTGTAGAAATGGGAGCTCTATTTCCGAGCCAAGTGCTGCCTCCTTTGAATAAAATTATGCAAACCCAGTGAGATAATAACAATTAGCCTGCAAACTTCTCTTCGCGAACGTCCAGAGAAAAGTTACCGAAAGCTCATTTTTTTCTTCTTTGTACCAGTCTCTACATTTTAGCAGAGTGGGATTTTGCACATACACTTAGAGAGATATTGATACATTGCTGCCTTCTTTACTACAGGTTTAACTACCAAGAATAAGTATAATTATTAAAAAAATAAATAAGTGTAAGACGGACTTTTGCACTGAGAGTTCCGTACGACAGAACAAGTAAATTTTAAAAAAAGTTCCGAGTGTTTCGTGTCGATACATATATTTTGTAAATAGGTACATAGCACATTATAATTATGTTGTGTCAAGGTGAAAACCTTCATGCACAAGTCTAGCTCATACTTGACCGAATTTTATTGTTTCTTTTGGCATGTGTATAGGCATAAACCCAATCTCAACCCTTTTAGTAGAATCTCGGAAATATCTCAAGTGGGGTCGGAAAGAATAAATTCGGACACTTTATTAACACGATGAGGTGTTTGTTATCTAAATGGCCTTCTCGTTTAATAAAAGCAGTGAATTAAGATGATTATTTGTATGCAAATATACTTAGAAGGTACTGTTTTGTAACTTATACTAGGATGTTACGAAACTTCAAAATAGGCAACTCTTGACTTTACCTATAGCACAATTTACTGTCAAACGAGTAATTTGTCGGACCATCAAATGTCAAAATTCAACCCTTCAATTTTCTTCCTAAGACCCATCCCGCTAAAAACAAAGTAAACGAGATTAGGGCGGACGGACAATTGTGTATTTTAATCCGTCCAGCGAAACACACTGGAATTTAACTAAATCGACCCAATTTCAGGCCCTAGACGTAGAGCCTCCGAGGCAAGAGGAAAGGACGAGATAATTGCCCCCCTCCACGCCTGACTCGACCCCCGGGATCCAAGTAGACCCTCACAGAAGGACAGCTTTTATCACATTTAATTTAAAAGCATCCTCCTCCTTGCGACGGTATCCTCATCACTGAGGGTCGTGGTCATTCAAACGAAGCAATCAATGTCGTACACACGACAGCACGTTGACCTTTACACGCTAGCACTCTACTCGGTTACGATACGGGCGACTTTACAGCGAAAGTGTACAGTATGACGTGCTGTCGTGTGTACTATGTCGTACGAATTTAAAAGCATAATGCCATGAAAATAAAACGACTCTGTCAATATCTCGGCCAATTTACGAAGAAAAAATATTATTTCAATTAGTCTCTTCTTATTGAAATAGTAGTTTCAAACAAAAGTTTTTCACGATTTAATTGAACGAGCGAGCGAAGCGAGCGAAGTTCTCCGAGTCTACTGGAACAATCCGGCGTTTGTATGTATGTATGTTAGTTTAGTTTATCCTCCTAGCCGTGTTCGGCCATAGCGACTGCATACAGGACTCCCATTTCTTTATGGTTGAGGGTTTCGTTGGTGTGCCCTCAGGTGACTGGTGTAGCCGATCTTGGCTCGGAAAGTGCGAGCACATTGGGCGCACGTCAAGACACCATTGACGTAGTTATATTGTATGGCCGCCGGTGGTCGGGCCTTTAGCTCATCGCGCCTGGCATCTAAGTCGAGCAGTCTTTTCTTTTCAAACTCGTCCACATTGCCTTGCACTAGTAGTCTCCACACTGGGCGATCTTCCGCTTTACGCTCCCACTGAGAGGGCTCAATGTTGCACCTTTTCATATGTCTCTTCTGAACATCCTTGTATCTGAGGAGCTGGCCGCCTTGTTTCCGCTTGCCTTCCTTAAGTTCAGAGTAGAAGATGCGCTTCGCCACTCTCTCCTCAGACATACGGGAGACATGTCCGCACCACCTCAGCTGTCGCCGCATAACTGTATGTATGTATGTATGTATGTATGTATGTATGTATGTATGAATGTTCGTTCGACGATAACTTGAGTAAATTTAGTCGGATCGTGATGAATTTTGGTAGGCAGATAAATGAGGCCAAGAGAATTTTTAAGTTCGAACATGAGCCAAATCGGTCGAGGGGTTGCCGAGATATGGGGTTGTTAAGTTTATGTGGGGTCGCGAGTTCACAGTTCGGGGTGAACCACTAGTAATAAGGTTGTTTGTGTGAATTTGGTGTAGCATCTTCAGTGATGCCTACTCCAATACCGCGTAAGTAGCTATTGCTTGCGAGAAAATGAGGTCTTATGTGTCATCGACATTTAAATATTAATCATCATCATTCATTCAAATCTGCCCAGCTTTTCAGCGTGAGAAAGTCACCAACACATAAGTCTTGGTTGAACACCTTTTGTTTTTTCTGAAGTTTTCTTTTGTTTTAACATAAAGATTCTGAAGGTTAAAAAATCGCTCGGGACAGGATTTGAACCCGCAACCTCTGGCATACCTAATGTGCCGTGTGAGTCCCGTGTCGCTCTACCAATTGAGCCACCGAGCCAAGCACTGTCGATACCAGTTTTACCCTGGTTGAACCTTTTGTGCCATTTTAATTTTATACCCTGGGTCTCTCATTACTGAGTTTAATCTGTCAGACTTTTATTTACGTGAAATTGGTGCGATTAGAACTCGTGCTTTCTCTGGAAATTCCTTTGTTTCGTTGGAAAATTTCAAGGTGATTTGGGAGCGATAATTATAAGGCTCCGCGTCTGTTATTGTTTATTTTGCCCATTGATGGGTAACAACCCTTTTAGGTTTTATTCCTTTGTAAATTAGGCACTTATTGGAATAGCTCATATTTTTCAGGGTCGGAGGAATGAACAAACATGTATCAAGGTTAATTCAATGTTTTACGACCTCACATAATTTGTCCTAAATATTAATTAGGAATGTATGTAGAGTCTTATAAATTCTATCCAGACAGACCTACATTCTAATTCTAGACCCAAACTAAGCTGAGAAATTGCTCTGTCTAATTCTTACATTTGAATTTACCCAGGCCTAAGTGGACTATTTCAACGAACCTTTATCCTAAGTTAAGTAACGTCTGCTCTTTCCAGATAATGTTCTTACCCTAGGTTCTGAATCGGTGTTCACTTTACCTACTTCCTTAAACCAACTAAGACTATTTTGTTTTCCTACCCTTCAGAAAAACAGCTTTTATATCCTAACTAAAGGATGTACTCGAAAAGCGACCAAAATAAGCTACTGTTCTAATATATACATAAGGTAGACGCAGTACTGAAATAAACGTATGAAAATTGTAATTGGGAATTGGAGTTTTTTGCCCTTTTTTTGGCCTCATTGTAAAAGAGTTCCATTCCACCAAACAATACTAACTTTATTATGACCTAACTATTGTATTGATTGTTTAGAGGTATTATGGACCTACATCTTTCATACACCTCCCTTTCACTAGATAAGTAGAGTGACTCTACAGAACTTGGGACATGTTTTAGAAAGAGTACACTTACTCCCAGCACCTATTTTTCCATTATTGTCAATAAGTCCAGAGGCAACCAACCAACTAAACCATTTTCCTTCACACTACTTCATTAATCCATTTGTTCAAAGACAATACTTACCAAAAAGCTCGCAGCGGCAGCGTTTTACCCAAATGATTCTGGCAAGGCTTGCACCAGATGCAATATTCCGTCGGCCATTTTCCCAAAGTGTCCGGGCGAGTGCATATGTGAGGTCTTCCGTCCTTGTCCAACCTGGAGGCTGGCGTGTGTAGCTGTCTCACCCGTCTTGCATCGAAGTAGGGCGCTCGCTCCGCGCATGCGTGCCTCGTCAATGTCAAATCAATCCCGTAGGCAGATGCAAATGTCTTCTGCAGACACTGTTTTAGTTTCAGATAGACTTTTTGTTTTTATTTGCTAGAGCTTGTATTGGTAGGGTTCATGAGAATAGTATGATGTTTTCAGAGAATTCTCTAGGCGTAACAGATGGAGCTGATTATTTGTATTCTTTCAATCAATTTAAGATTGACAAGCCTACTCTTACCTACTTGGCTTACTCACCAGTTATAGAGGTGGGCGTAAGGTTAAACTATGTAAATGTAATTTCGTGTATTTTTGTTGCAGATCTGTCGTCAGTATGGGAGTGAAGTTCAAGTGGTAAGTACGTCATTCTACAACTTCGTTTGCAAAGGATAGGTTTGAACCATTAACTGCTTTTAACTTTAACCGCATAAATTTTACCTACAAGAAAGTTCTACATAACAATATAAACCACACTTAGTTTATAGGTAGGGATGACACTGAAATATCAGTTGTAAAATATGATATTTCGATACAATTTACAAGAAGATATTTTTTTGAGATCTCAGAGTTCGACCAACTTTATAAGATGCCCATATTGATTCGTTCAACGACCACTTCAAGTAAAGAAACTTATCGTTACACCCTGTATACCTATTATCGTAAGAAAGCGCGTTTATTTTTTCCGCCATCATTACATATTTTGTGTCAGCGCGGCCGGTGAAATATCGCGTACGGCCACAGTAGTCCAGGAGGCGCATCCATATTTTTACGAGACGAGGTTCTCACCACACGAGGGCTCATTACTATCTTATTACCGACCGGAGGATGCCGAGCGGAGCACATCCAATTTCCTGCCTCCCATTTATTGGTATTGACTCGAAGAAGACGCCCGCCGCCGCCCGGCCTGCTATTCTGAAATGCGAAACTTTGGGCTGTCTTTCGGCGTTCTAATTTTGACAGTTCTTAATATTGTTGCTAAATTAGCTAAAAATGTTCGTATATATTATATCGTGGGGCTATTCCAACTAAGATGAAACTCTAATACCTATAGTTATTGGCAAGCCCTCTTCATCAAACATGTCCCAAGCAATATAAGTAGCGTCTGAGTGGTTCCCTGGTACCTACTACACTGCTGTATGCTTGTATATGAAAATTTTTGTTTTTAAGTTTCTCGAAAGGATAAGTAAAGGCCTAGTACCTCTGCTTATTAAATCAAATACTCAATACTCAATACTTTATTGCAACCATAAGTGTATAAAATCTTAAATGACATTGTTACATGTGAGGAACTCGATGGACCCTGTCGGGCACAGCAAAACATAAAAGCTAGGTAAAAGAAATATCTTAAAAGACCTATTGTTGACGTTAGTGTGGCTTTTATTGTATTTCTTGTTGGCGTTCCTTAATTAAATAAAAATAAAATAAAAACATCGTAATCTATACCTTCAAAATCCAAACTTCAAACCCATATCTTAATTCTTTCTCCTTCGGATTGCCAACCTTCATTGACATGTTGTAATCTCGAACGAAAATCTGGTACACCTCGCATACTCCGGAATATCAGCCCGCCGTATCGCGGCATCGCTTATTATCATCAAACCTAACGCCAGATAAGCTCACTGAAAGACGTGACTTGCGAAAAATAGACATCCCATCCCATACCTACCCCTCGGTGTTTCGATTTTGGTATTTGTGACGCGTAGCGCTGTAAGTGTAACTAGGTTCGGGTATGGCTGCGCTCGAGAGGTTAAATAGATTGGCTTTTGCTGCCTCCTACATTGTTGGTCAGACGAGTGACGTCTAATACCAGTAACAGACGCTCGAACCTGGTGCGGCCGAACCACGAACGCGGTGCGGTGTCGGACCATGTTCGATCGTGTGTAGCATGATTATTATATTTACGGTTCGGTTGGTTCGAAGCGTTTGCACATCGAACGCATACGATACGAATGGGCAATCTGTAGTTCGGTACGGTCGTGTGGCGTGAACAGCGCACCGCACAGTGCGTTGGTTCGGCCGCACCAGGTTCGAGCGTCTGTTACTGCTATAACTATACATACCGTACCTATAGGTTCAATATCTACACCTAGTTGACCAGTTGGCTTAACGTGAGAGCTAATATCAATATGGACACAATAATTTAAACACGGATTTTAACGGATTTAACACTCGTTTTATTAACGAGTGTTAAATCCGTTAAAATCTGTGTTTAAATTATGTATACCTAGTGCTCGTGCAAACCTAAGAAAATATTATGGACACAATACTTTCCCCTACTCTTTTACATAGTTATGGCCAGTTAACAGTGTTTTAAGGCTCGGTATAAGGCTAACTAGCGCCACCAATGTTGAAAAAATCATATGTCCCTTCAGAAGAAGTTTCTGACAAAATCCTAAGATAAGGTCATGCGCCGTGCTTTTCTAGATTTTTAAGTGTAGGTACCCAACTCAATTTCTAGTCTTAAGCTAAAAAAAATTCGATAACCGCCAAAAACGGCCGCTTTTGGCGGTTATCGAAATTTTTTTAGCTTAAAAGTAAATTTCAAAGAGGGTATCTACACTTAAAACATTTTTTTTAACATTGGTGGCGCTAGTTAGCCATATACCGAGCCTTAACGAACAATCTTGTTAAGTGTTTAGGAGTTCAGCGTCCTAAATAAATACAAACAACTTTTACTTCAGATAGAGAGAGTAAAATAGGTGCCCCTGCGGTTTGTCATTGAGGATAACTTTGACGCAGGCCTTTGATTAGTTAATTTTACGCTAAAGTTCCTCTGGGAGTAGAAATGTAGAGTCACATAAGATAGACAAACTTTGGTCGAGTCGCGGAGTCACATTCTGGACCAAGTTCAGAAAGTTTCGCATTGAATCGGCTCTGCGTTTACTCTATCTAATCAGATTTTCTCGGATTTGTCTCCGAGCTCAATTACTTAATCGAAAACGTCTCTACGTTTAAGTTTCCAATCTCCTCAGCACTCAAGCGAGATTCAGAGAATGTTCATCTCAAAGTACTGTTCTCTTAATGGCACCTGTCATTTATTTTTTTAAAACGGTCCGTTTTGATCCGCACTCATTGTTTTAAACGACCAAAAGAATCGTCCCAAAGCGTAAAAGGAAATCGTCTTCGTCCCAATATGGCTAAAAATATTACGTGAACAGGCCGCTTTGAAAGAAAAAGGCATTCGCAAAAAAAGAAAAGAAAAACTACTCTCGAATTTCTTATTAGCATAATTACACAACAGCGTTCGAGTTTTAAATTGGAAGCCTGTCAAAGTGGAATAAAGTGAGCCAATCAGAGATAAATAACCCGCGGTCCGCGCGCGCTCTTCATTTGCATGCCAATGAGCCGAGCGGGGGTGGGGAGCGGGGCGGCGCGGGCGCGGGGCAGGGCGCGCAATGTCGGCCCACCTGACAGCTCGACGATAGATAGCTCGTTGGGCAGAAGGATGTAGCTTCAGGATATTGTATGTTTTTTTGTAACCTCTTGCCGTATAGATATTACACAGTTAAATGATCTCACGACATTAGCCGGGGTTATATTTACGTGGCCTAGCTATTTGATTGAAACAATCTGTGTAGAAATTAAATACCTACTAGTTATATTAAGAGCGCTCCGTAGGAACGCTTCATTTCCTTTTCACTTAAATATAAAAAAAAAAACGATACTCAAGGTATTGTAAGGCTGATTTAAGGCGAAAGTCAAGGCACACTAGCTACACCAATGAACAAAAAAACACGTCTTCTTTTTTTAACGAGCCGTTCGCCATAAATCCCGCCACAAGTGGTCATTATTGGCGGTGGCGGGATTTATCCGTAGGTTCTAGGATCTAGAATCCAGACCTTAGGTCCTAAAAATAGTTAAGCCTACAAATACTCATTTAACGGCTCGTTTTTGGCAAAAAAGCATCCAAAAAGAAGACATGCTTTTTTTTTCACTCTCGGCCCCCTAGTGGGCCTTGACCATCACCTTAAAAATTCTTAAACATCACGCACATTCCATCCAAGGTACAATACACTTGTTCAAACAAAAATTTCAATTAAGGTTGAGGTGTACCTCTGTTTTATATATTTAGTGACAACAAAACCGAAAATACTCATACACAACCATTCGATACAACGTATAGTCACAAAGCTAAGCATGGGTGCGTGCTCGCTTCATATTTAATTGAAAACCTTGGGGTTTCGTTCAATTTGTTACCGTAAAACAATAGGGTCTCTGAGATTGGATTTGTCAATGGGTGCTCACTTTCTCAGTTTGTACTTAATTGAATTAGATTTCAGTTGTCGAAATATATTTTGAGCAAAATAGTTTGAATTTATTAAATAAAAAAAGTTAATTCTTGTATCACATTTACATAACATTTTGCCTATTTTTGGTACGTTCTTCTGACCTTATGATGACAGGCCCTAGTAACATAATAATTTAACAGTCGTGGTCATAATAATTTATCAATCACACAGTAGTACCTATCTCGTTATGAAATATACATACAGATTTTTCTTTCACTAAATAAACTTATGTAGGTACTTACCAAAGATTTTGTAAAGGTCACATAATTTTAGTACCTAGGTAGGTAAGTTTAATTAATTAACATGCGAACAAAAATTCAATAAAATCAACAATAGTATAATCTTATCTATCTATCCAGCCCATAAATAATTACTGAGTATTAATTACTACTTAATTTAATACTAAAGTACATTACTTACTATTAATTTATTGTCTAATTACCTCCCTAAGTAAATTAGCGATGCGCGATTATGAATGATACTAATGAAATCATTCGACTCGGGCAATCATTCGACTCGGTCGAATGATACGTTTAGATTAGTAGCTAAAACTAACAGTCTACCATTAGTTGTCGAGTCGGTCGTTCGTTTCCGTCTCGACTCGGGTCGACTCGGGAATCATTCAATGCCGATGAATGATTTGGCCAACTCGGGCATTTCCGCCGCGACTCGGAACGATTCGGTTTTTATTAGCTAATTTCATTCGCTTATTTCTGTCAAGTTGTCAGTACTGTCATCCGTGGATAGGTTTAGGTTGGAAACTTCCGTAAAAAAGTACCGATTTGGTTTTTAGCTAAGTATTAGATTAGGTAAGTATAATTACTACTTTAATTGGCTTAATTTATTTACCGTTATTTTACAATTATTTTTTTATGTGTGCAATACCTAAAAAAGAAAGAACCTAATTTCCCATTATATTTGTTATGTTGTCAGTATGGTTATCCGTCGTAGCCGCTTAGGTTGGCAGCCCGTAAATTAGCGACACTTCTATGCAGCCAGTACAAAAAGCGTTTTGATATTAGCGACTACTAATTAGTGGTTTCATTCGATTATCAGGATTAGTGTATCGCTAATTTTGAAGTCGATTATGAACATTAGTGTTTTAAGATAATTCGACTTTCCAAATCATTCATAATCGCGCATCGCTAAAGTAAATACATAACAGGAAAACAGAGCAACTGCTTTCGTCTGACACGGGCCCGCACAATCTCACAGTAAAAGTTTAAACTAAACGCAAAACAAAACAAAAGAATGCCGGAAAATTTCTCTCGACATTTTCATTTCATCGCGTTTTCCCTCCGTCCCGCCGTCGATGTTTGTTATTCAAGCGATGCGACGCGCTGGCTCGGCGTAGCCGGGTCCAATGGGTCCGTACAATTGCGGACTCGCCCGTCTGGAAGGAAAATTGTATTTTTGAGAAAAGGATTGGGAAGCGCTGCCAAGCGAGCACAAGCTCGGCATATAGGGTGGCATTAATAGTCGTCATCTCAAGCAAGTAGGTCATCTCAAAAAACAAAATCAATCGAGCTTGTGTAGCTGTCAGCCACCGAACTAAATCCCATAGAATCCGCATTACGTTTAAAATCACAATAAAAACTTGTCCCCACAGAAACAAAAGATATCAGCAATAGAACAATACGAAACATCATTTCGACCATACGTCTAATATTCGAATGTCAACCTTATTGCATTAGTGTACAGTTTTACTTTAATTGCAGGGACTATGAGCAACTAAGCTCCCAAAGGCAATTTGGGCATCTATTTTTCGAGACACATTTCAGAGTTCTATGTTGTATCTAGTTTTATCCTTGAACGAAGCTGTCAGCATATTAATAGGCACTAGCTTGAGCTTGACATTGTCATGAGTAGACTTGAGACTTTAGCTAATGTCAATGTCAAGCTTAAGCTGACAGCTACTCAAGCTCGATTGATTTTGTTTTCTGAGATCACCTACTTGAGCTCGAGTTTGAGTTGACGACTATTAATGCCGCCCTTAGTAGGAGAGAAAATAATTCCGAAGTAAGAATGTCGGTTTCTTAAATTGCTCATTAGTATAGATAAGGTTAAAAAATTCACTCGGGACAGTGGACGCGTAAGTCTGATCGTTATAATGTTCCCTAGCACGGGATAGTACTTTATAAAAAACAAAAAGTTGCTGAATGGAACGTTCGATTTTGGACCAACGAGAGACCGGTAATGTTATTACAGGTATATGAAGATTATTAGTAGGTAACGGTAGTTTGAAATCATAGCTGACATTCCAGTTATTGGAGGGCAATCGACTGTAAAAAAAATATTGTAATATTAATGACTTCTTTTGTTTTTTACAATACCAATATTCGTAAAACTTGCGTCCGTTCAAGTAGCCGTAATTAATTACATTTAGTAGACAGCCAACAATAATTCACAACAATTTCAGTATGTGTGCGTGACGATATTACACGATATTACTCAGAACCGCGCGTGATTTGGCAACGTACACAACAGCGATGGGAGGCTCATAAATCACAGAATACCCGCTTCACAGTCCGATGACCACTGTCAAACAAGACACATTTAAGTAGTTGTCACATTTTTTGTTTTATTTTAAGGCTAGGTCAACGTTGAAGAATAGGTGCAATTAATTACATAAATTTTCAATAAACATAGAACTTTGAGCACTTAATACTCATTCTTTTGTAATTATAAAAAATATTTATGCATGTATCTTTAAGAAAGGGGATACTTTGATCAATAAATTGTTGATTGAAAGTACATAATGAAAAAAATCGCTACGGACAGGATTTGAACCTATGTTCCCTAGCTTTAGAAAAAACATTAAGATATATTTTTTTTCATAAATAATTATGAATGGTTTGGCCTACTCATGAAGCGTGATGAATGTATGTAAGAGAATGCTAGAGAAAAGGATGCTAGAGAATAGTATAACAGTTAGTGCTGCGTAATAAGCATAGGAGAAAAATATTAATTTTTATTTAAGATAATACCTATATAATTATAATGTGTCCACTGTGCTACATGTATCCTAAAACTTGTAAAATTCAGATTTTCTGGTAGCGTAAGTAGTTAAGGTAGTGTAGTGATTTGGTGTTTTACTGTTATATTACACTACTTGGAAAATAAATAAATCTAAATCTAAATCTACTCGTGCTTGAATTTTGATAGTACAGTTAACAGCACGTAAACCTTTACATTTTTGTTTGAAATTCACCCGTAATGTAACTCAATAGAGTGCACGCGTGTAAGGGTCAACGTGCTGTTGACAGTACGTATCATACGATTTAATATTATGTTGAAGCACTGTCAGCACAGTGCTTCTGCTGTTATTTTACTGGTGACACTCTGACGACACAGTTGGAAGCGTGACTCGGGAATATTGAAGTAGAATTCGTAACTTCGCTCGAGACTCCAGCGTACTATCGTATCTACTCTCCTCTTCTACTAATACTTTATTGTATTAGGGTGTGTTTGTACTATAAAGGTATGGTAGTTCGTGGATGGGGTGATTTTATACTGAGCCATGTCATGCCTTTGGGCGCCCTAAAAACTCTGACACCAAGGGCGGCCACTACCTCACACGATTACCTACCATACTGTGCTTATAAGAGTAACTAGAAGGTAAATGTCGGGTTTTTCTTCCGCTTTATAAAAAAGTAAGTCGAATTTCTTCCCACGTTTTGACTTGACGAAATCGTGAAGAAATCAAACCGTATATCGTGATACCCATTTATTTATTTTATTTTGTTCAGAACTGAACGCATGCGAAACTGAGTGTAAAAACTAGTTGAGTTTATTTACATTACACATATCTAGCGATTCGTTTGGTCTATTCTATTCGGTCGGTATGTACGAGTCTGGTGGCAGGCGGTGATCTCTCTTTCTTGAATTTGCTTTAAATAAATAACTATACATAAGTATAGATGTAGGTATCATAACGTATAGGTAAACGCTATAAATATTATCCATATTAAAAAAAAATAGAAATGGGTGACAAAAAAAATATACTGAGAGTAAACCGAGAGGTGTTTAAATCAATACATGACTATTAAGCAAGAGCTATCTGTTTGTTCAATTTCAAAAGGCTATTTATACAATATTGAATCTAGGTAAAGAGGATTAAAACTTCAAAAGACTGAATCACTGGGGTTTTTGGTCTATTTATACAAAATACACCGAAAACCCCAATCTTGTTGACGAAAACTGGCCTCATTACCTCAAACGGGGCGGAGCAAAAACGACCTTGTTACAATATACTTTCAGGAGATAATGATTGAGCTTATCAATAGTTACGGGCGGCGATCGGGCGAAGTGTTCCATCAGCCGTGAATAGACGTCCTCTCGTATAATATTCCGATCGACCGCAGTCTTCGCTTCGCCTCTAATATAGGTGCTGGGGCTATGTGATACTGCAAAGAATATATTATATCCATAAATTCAAAACAAATATTATTATAGGTAGGCACCTAAGTTTCTTACACCATTCTTACCAACACCTGATGCTTCTAATTTTATGTGTACATAGCACTGTGCAATTGTGCATTACTAATACATAATTTGTTCCGACTTAATGTTTTTCTTAGTTTGAAAAAATATTAGGCATTATTTATTATATTTACCAACGTATACAGGTATTTAGTAGATGCTATTTATTGTCACTTATTAATAATGCGGTATAATTATGTTAGTAAAATAATCACGTATCCCGACAATCTAAAACCCTTTCCAAACAGGCTTTCCAAACATTTAACATCATTATAATTTTATCATGTTTTCTTATCTTAGTACTTCAGTGATCTGAAAAACTTTTAACAAACTGCGATTCTGTCATCGTGCGTCCACCAGGCATAATCTTTGCCCAGCATCTCGGAGGCAACGTCCAAAGTCATCATTTCGGATACAGAGTCCATCGGGATACTACGTGACCGCCCGCAGTCATTCTAACTTTGGTACCCTGTCCACGCCCGACCAATATCTCTTTGACGGACTTTTTCATCTTCCACTCTCGTTTATTGATTCGGAGAGAGAGGAAAATAAAGGAAACTGGACAACATTTCGGGAAATCTTGAAAATTAAATACTTTCGATTTAGCTGGCATACTTAATCAGAGGATATAAATCACATTTTGTAATAAAGGCGACATGATGACATGACATCTTCGTAAATTTAGAGGCACATTTTCTACACTGCAAATGTTCAGGGTTGACTATTAATTAAAGTTGCAGAATTATTAGGTGGAACAGAAAATATAAGCACAAAAAGAGGCAACATTTTCCAGAATAAGAATTTAATCTCACCTATCCTAACCAACCACTCTTACCTCGCATGGCTCGTTGTATTTTGCCAAAAACAAAAACAAGATCGTTCCTTTAAATTACAAAACCAAAAGAAGAACAAACAAAATAATAAACCCGAGCTCGAAATTCCCAAAATGACTGAGGTGAGGCATACAATAGTCTACACTAGAGGTGGATGGGTGCACAGTATATTCGGGCACGTGTTTTTGTTTTATATTATTGAGGACCGAAGCAAGATGGGTACCAGTTTGCCTTGTTTACTGAAGAAGGTTCCAACAAATGAGCTTAGGGAAAATATTGTCATCTGCTCCAACGAAACGGGGCGGGGAGATGGAATTTGAAAAACAAATTTTCTCAAGGGAAAATATTATGTAGAAGCTGTACATACAACTGGTGTAGTAAAATATGTATTGCATTATTTCGTGTAGACCAGCATAAACAATATTCAAGCTAGCGATGTTGTTAAAAAGATCCAAAAATTGGTTCAAAATTATAGAGAACGAGCTCTTTCAGCATCGTAATCTCTAGATTCTAGATAATACACAAGGCTCAAGAATACAATGAATATACAATACACGGCTTACCAAACTGCACAAGTCATATTTACGAGTACGTAGCGCAAAACTGATTACTTTGAAAGTAACCCGTATATGTACCTAATGCAAGACAAAGTTCCCAAACTAATCCAGCGTCTCGAACCAAAACAAACATCCCGTAGCAAACATCGGGATAAAGAAAGAGTATTGTTTGGACAAAACTCGCCTTCCTTGATTATATTTGTGCATATTCCTCGGATCTCTCGTATACACAGTGTAATATGTCTCCTGGGCCTCCAAATGGAGCTGAAAGAAAATCCATCGCATCCCGGGAAGGTATTCAGTTGTATTTCGTATGTTTTACGTGAACTGTATGGAATAAAATGGCCAGGAGGGAATCTCTAGAGGAGTATTAGGGAGCAAATGTGGGTTCGGGAATCTCGCGGGAGCTGAGATATTTCGTTCCGCGCGGCTAAATAGATTTCCGTGACTTCAGGTTTGTTTTTGTTATGATCATTGGATTGTGCGTCCAAAACTATTTCTTCCTACTCTGTTTTATAAAGGCATTGTTAATTCAGTAGATAATACTGACCACAACACAATTACACAGTTATGTAGTTGGTACAACTACGAACAAACAGTGGGTATAAATTAACCAGTTTAAACAAAAGCCACCCGGAAACCTACGTTTAATCCGAGTTGTTTCTAAAACTGATCCTGTGACAGTACCGTTTTAAGCAAAATTTCATCTCAAGTATCTTAGAACAGAATTAATTCTGACAAAAGCAGAAAGAACCTTATTTCCAAGCTGGTGGTGTTGGTTTTTGTTGCGCTCGGCATCCTGTATACGTGACAAAGGCTGTGTAGCAATCTCGTTTCTTTGGCTGTAACGGCAGTGGTGGTTTTTGCTTGGCAAGGCTTCTTCGTGAATTTGTGAGCAAGTCCCGTGAAGAAAGGACCGCCAAATATTGCGGCCCTTATTTATGTCCACTTGAACTTTGACGTAACTACATTCATGTCGTTCTTTTTCTCTCGTTTTTGCTTCAAAACATAAGACGTTGACTTGATTGGATTTTTTTCCACGAACCGATACTGTATTGGGCCGATAAAAAATATGGATTTTTGGTTGAGTGTGGAATTGTGGTTTGGGATTCGGAATTAATATCCGAGTAGAGTTTGTAGTTAACTCATACTTAATAACGTATCATACATAACAAATACAGCTTATCATAACAAATACAAATTTCTTTACATTTGTGACTTTAGGCTGATTATTCGGTGCCTAACTTTTTAAAGAAAATCCTTTTATGCTAAATAAGACAAGCAAAGATTGAGTTGATCCTGTAAATCCGTAACCATAGAGTTTCATTACCTGCGTCTCCCTTCAAACGTTAAAACTTTACATGGAGATTATAATAACAAAACCACAGTAGATACGGCAATCCATAGGACTATAACTGACCGAGCGAGCGAAGTCTCCATTTCAGCTTGGGCAATATACACCGTGGAATTTTAGTGGTTTTAAAGCCGAAGGTATTTAGATGCACTCGTGATTCTGAGCCAAAATCCAAAATTTTACTTCAAAACGAGCGAAAAAAAAACACTTCCCAATACAAACGACTATCGCCAATCGACGCCATTTGTATGGAGAAGTGAATTTTTTTTTCGCGCGTTTTGGAATGAATTTTTGTAATTTGGCTCAGAATCACCAGTGCATCGGCTTTAAAACCACTAAAATTCCACGGTGTATGTCCGGATGTCTGTTCTGATTCTCGTGAAAGGTTCGCAACAGGTTATAGCAGCTAGAGGTTAATTATTTATTAGGATTTTTTTGGCAGTTCACATTTTAGATTTTTATTTAATAAAAACAGCCATATCGATTTTTTTTATTTTTATGTCAGGAATTCCTTCCAGATAAAAACATTAAATACCTCTTATGGTTTCAATAATAATGGTATTAATGGTGGCATCCCAAGCTCTGCCTCGGTGTCAAGCTTCAGCTTTAGTAGCTGTCAGCGTATTAATAGACACCAGCTTGACATTAGGCAAGGTCTCAAATCGGTGATTTTGTTTTCTGAGATCACCTACTTGAGCTCTTTTCTAGATTTTCTCGATAAAACAATTGTCCGAAAACCTTTAGCCACCGAACTAAATCCCATAGAATCCGCATTACGTATAAAATCACAATAAAAACTTGTCCCAACAGAAACAAATGATATCAGCAATAGAACAATACGAAACATCATTTCGACCATACGTCTAATATTCGAATGTCAACCTTATTGCATTAGTGTACAATTTTACTTTAATTGCATAGACTACGAGCAAATAAGCTCCCAAAGGCGGTTTGGGCATCTATTTTTCCAGACACATTTCAGAGTTCTATGTTGTATCTAGTTTTATCCTTGATCGAAGCCTTTAGCACGACAGCTCCATTCTTTGCAGGTTTAATCATAGCTTAATTTTTCGATTGCCACATCCATTTCAATCGCTTCTTCTTCACTGGCTCTACGTTTCGCACCAAAACGAGGTCGGATTAGAGCTGTAATATTTGCAACAGTTCCTCACAAGGGTGTCTCGTTTGATCGCCAATCTTCTACTCACGGCTTGTGCCAAATGTTCACAGTTTAATAAGCCGACCCCCACAGTGATTAGGCAAATTCCAACGCAATTAACAACTCGAACGCGTTACAGAATGCTTAACCAATTTACTTCAGGATTAACGGTTAATTTTGTGAAGGAAAACATCTGAAGTTAAGGCGCGTATCAACATTCGATATTTATTAGAATTTGTAATGGAATTAATTTTGCCCAAACACTTTCTTTTTAACCCCCGACCAAAGAGAAGTGCTATAAGTTTGACCAGTATGTGTGTCTGTCTGTGTGTGAGTGTCTGTGTGTGGAACCGTAGCTCCTAAACGGGTGAACCGCTTTGGATGCGTTTTTTATTAATTTGAAAGCATGTTTTCTAGCATGTCCTTAGATATGTTTTATCAAAATCGGTTCTGCCCTTAATAAGATATACTAATTTGCAGCTAAAATGTCGGGGGTATTTTTAATTTTGTAGTTAGTTTATTGACTCTTTTTAAATATTTTTCAGCGGATTTTAAGAGAAATATTTACACATTCACGGACCTTACCTCGTGTATAAAGCAAATAATTGGTTGTCTATAGCCTCACGATACTTGCTTCATATATAATTTTATTTTTACCTGCACATGTAAGTTTTTCAGTATTGTATTCAACATTAAACTAAGCATTATCAACAATCCTAAACAAAAGCCCATTTAACCACTTTTTTGTTTTTTCTAAAGCACTAACCCGTGCATTGGGTGGTGTAGATTAGTGCAAACTAATCACACCAGGTGGCGCCCCCCGTCCAGTTGACGGAGACTAGTTGAAGAAATTCGCATCGACAGTTACTTGACTCGGTAGCTCAATTGGTAGAGCGCCTGCACGGTATGCGGAAGGTTGCGGGTTCAAGTCCTGTCCCGAGTGAATTTTTTCAACTTATTATAAATGTTTAAAAGCCCATTTGTTCTGAAAAGTAACGGTAAACCGAGTTCCTCCAAAATTTCGAACAGATTGCTTCCTAATAGGTGTAATACGCTAAGAGCATTCCGTCATCGAGTAGTGGTAGGTAGGTAATAGCCGACGTAATGGTATCTGAGTGCACTATGCACTCAGCACGTAGGTACCTATCATATCCCGTAGAACGCCGTCCGATACAATACAATATTTACAACCTCATAGCATGGCTTCTACACACACATCCACATGCCTCCACGAGCAAGTCTATCGTGTGGTAGGTAGGTAGATATCTTAAACGTAAGGTGTTCAGGGTTGCCGCAAGCAAATTGCCGTAATTATTTCACCTTTAATCAGTAGTTACGTTTTTTTTTTCATTGTGCGTGTAAGCGGCACGTTCTATCAAACATATTTCCAGTCCGTTAAATACCGACCTACCTTCCAATTAAATAACAGTCATGTAATAGTTTTCCGTAGGAAGCATTCAAAAGGTCTAAATAATTGACTAATTAATTGCCAAATTATTCAAATGTTTAATGAAGTATTTTTAGGGTTCCGTACCTCAAAAGGAAAAAAACGGAACCATTATAGGATCACTTTTTTGTCCGTCTGTCTGTCAAGATTCTTTTCTAAAGAACGCGTGGAGATATCTACGTTATCACATAATTAAGTTTGCAGTTCTACAGGGCGTCCCACGGCGATGCCACATGGAGGGAAAGTACCTTAAATATTGTAGATGGAACATTTTACTGAAAGAAGACATTATTTTAATTTAAAAAACAAATTAAACTGCATTCATAGATATTGAAATAATTACATGGTTGAACCGGGAATCGAACCCGTTACATGAGAAAAATGATTACCCTGTAGTTTTATCATACCGATCGAAAGGCTTCATGATAAGGATTATTTTTTGCTAAATAACATAGTGTCAGAAATAAAAGGAAGACCATGAATTAACATTTACCTGGTAGTATGCAACAAATCTAGCCGTATCCTGAGCCGAAAGACGCGTAAAATTTTGTCCATCGCAATGCGGCTGGCTGATTATAAAGAAATAATTCAAAAATGTGTTTCATTTTCATACTTTTAATCTTTTGTTACTGTGATTTTCATTGATACATTGATTAATGTTGTGTTAAAAATGTTAAAATTCATGGTCTTCCTTCTATTTCTGACACTATGTTATGTGGCAAAAAATAATCCTTATGATGAAGATAAAACTACAAGGTAATATTTTTTCTCATGTAACGGGTTCTATTCCCGGTTCAACCATGTAATTATTTAAATATCTATGAATACAGTTTAAATTGTTTTTTAAATTAAAATAATGTCTCCTTTCAGTAAAATGTTCTATCTACAATACTCAAGGTACTTTCCCTCCATGTGGCATAGCTGTGGGACGCCCTGTATAAAGCTTTGAAAAAATCAAGCATGCATGCAATCAAGCGTGCATTCTACATTTACGCAATGAAAAGATACCGCCATTTATGCAGCATTTAGCGGCATATATTTCAATCAAAACCTACAGGGTATTTCCCCAACAAGGTCAACACCTAGATTCATGAAATTTGGCAAGAAGCAGTGTCATCTAACACGATTAAAGGAAGAAATCTGAAAATTGCAAAATTTTGACTCCGTCCCAAAATATGGGGTAAAAATGCTAAAAATGTAGGGTGCAAATTTCAAATTGAGATTTAAGGGGTATCGTATGAAAGGGCTTAATTAGCACAAGCTAAAACATATTTTAAATAAATTTTACGATGTATAGTTTTCGATTTACGACGAGAAATAAAAAAATACCATTTCCCCCTTACAAATTTGTACGGAACCCTCGGTGCGCGGGATCGACTCGCACATGACCGATTTTTTATGTGGTTTTGCTCTGGTAGCCCTACTATGCGCGAGTAAAGCAGCGGTGTTTTACCGTGAATGACTCAAAACTTAGCTTTGGCCTTCGAGCAAGCTACAGTAAAACTATTTAGAAAACGCCGATTTAAATATTGCGCTTGGAAATGAGAATTTGTTGCCTGGCAGCATGGTTTGATTTTCTTCGTATTTGGTTCTGCCACCAGAATCTTTAAAGCAGTTGGACGTAGACAGGTAAACAGATGGTTTGGAGAGATGCTAGGTATCTGATCTAAGTTTATATTCCAATAGCCACACGCGACTCAAATAATAAATCAATCATGAGAATGATGAGTGAATCCAGTTTCTGAAGCGTATCGAACAAAAAAGATTTGGCTACTTTACGTTCCTATCTAAATAAATGAAAGAGATCGATATAATGTTTTTTCCTATGGAATGTAAGTAAATAAAACCAAAAGGAGTTTGTTTTTAAATTCGAGCTCGCCCGTCTGCTCATTTCTTTTCAGCTTTCAAGCGAAAAATAAAACGCCCGAAGCTAGGTATCTTTTCTCAGGTAGGTACTTTTTAAAGCTGACTAGTTTTACGTCCAGAATAGTTAGCAAGCTTGGCTGCACCGTGCCCTTAAAGCAAATAGGTGGGGTAGTGAGTTGTGACAGACGGGTGTGGTGTGGATATTGGTATGCAAGTAATGTTACTAGTCGAATGAGTAGGTAGGTACCTACGTTGCACCTTAAAATACCTTATCAGACATTGGATGTTTCAGCAGACCTCTTTAGAAAGATTTCAGAAAGGGGTATTTCACTATAGGCGCTGGATGATAAAATCACAAAAAATCCAGCACTGCATTTTTTAGATGCCTGCATTGACCCGTGATAAAAGTTGTTTGTGATTAAAACACCCTCTCAAGTATGAACGTTTTGTGGTTTTAAAGCTGAAGGTACGTACTCGTACATAATAATATTGTGTTACACTTGTGATTCTGATTTCCATATCTGAATGGCGATAAACATCTTGCATGGAGAAGTATTGTTTTTTTGCGCATTTCAGAATGAAATTTTGGTATTTGGTTCAGCATCATCAATTCACCAGTGTTACAAAATGCCATCGCCTTAAAGCTACTCAAGCTCGAGCTTAAGAAGGTGATGGCAGAAAAAAAATCGCTCGAGCAATATAAATAGCAGAAAAAAAAATCGCACAAAAGCTCTAGCTTGAGTACCTGTCTGCATATTAATAGACACTCTAACTTGAGCTTGACTACATTAGCCAAGGTCTCAAGTTGGTGATTTTGTTTTCTGAGATTACCTACTTGAGCTTGAGCTTGAGTTTCAGTATCTATTTAGGCATTAAGTTTTCATCACACATTTCCTAAAATCTGTGTAGCCTCAGGTCACTAACCTATCTTATTTAAATCCAGTCATCAACAAAACGTGGCAAGTGAACAATATTATGTTAACACAAGAACAGAATAATATTACAGAGGCATCCCTTCCATTCCTCCATTCCCAACTAATGCATTGAGACAATTTATCGGGAGCGGGCGAGAGCTAAATGTTTTCTCAGAAAACAACGCGTGGATAGGGCGAGATCCTGCATACGCGAAGATCTAGACAGATGAGGTATACCGACTAGATAGATAAAGATCTAGACCAAATAAGGTACCTAGGTATACCGACTAGATAGATAAAGCTTGTTTTAGACTAGATAGATAGATCTAATATTGCAGACTAGATAGATAAAGCTTGAAAGCTTACGCATCGGTGAACAGAGGGTAAATCTGCAGCATACTCGTACAAGAGGCTGAAGGGTTATAATTTTAATAACATTACTTTCGATATGCTTTTTTCAACTTTTGTGTTTTTATTTTATTTGAACCTTTCATTTGCTGCAATATAAGAAGTATATATTTTGACTATTTTATGATTGAAGTATTGTACCCACTACCTAATTATGAATTTAATAAATAGGTATTTTAAAATTTAAATAAAAAAACAAAAGTGCTTATCACTTTTGTTTTTTTATTTAAATTTTGTACAAATTCTAATTGTAAAGATATTGAAATATTTGTTATCTTGACTGGTTGAACAATATACCTATGCGGGATCTTAGACTATGTGTAACAAACATGATCTTTGCCTGTACTCTATATTAGAGCTACACAACTTGGTGGAAGTTTCCACTAAGTGTGATGTGTCTAGTCTGAAATGCTCTCTGTAACTACTTACATGACTGCATGTTCCAAGCGAGTACCATGAGCGCCTGTCTAGGTGCCTACTTACATGGATACTATATCTCTCTCTCTCTCACTTTTGAATAGAAGTAAAAAAAAAACATAAGTACGGCATGCAAATAAACGTAGATTAATTATTTTTAAAGTCCTAATTTCTCTCAGAGAGAGAGAGAGAGTTCGAGCTTACCTAATATCTCGCGTGCTCGCTCAATGCGGATTAGTGATTTTTGCTTTTGAGGGTATAATGCCTCATACGCTCAGGTTTCCTCACGAGACTAGTTATTTCTTGTAATAAAGTAACAATTCAAAATATCAACTCAACACTGCGAAATCCCAAAAAAGCTTGCTTCAAAACAGTATTATCAATTCAAAAGGGAGATTTGGTATTCACAGTAGAAAAAAAAAACGTTAAAAAAAAATACTACGGTAAAATATGTGAGTCTATGCTAAGGCTGAAGATTCACTGCACGTTTGGATTTGTATATTCACTTTTACCAAGAGTTAATCTTTGAATTAAACTTTGAAGATCGGATCAAGATGTAATAGAGTAAAACTTTTTTTTATTAATTGTTAAATTCAGTCTAGCTTATTTTTTCGGCCAGCTTCAGAAAATCAAGAATATTATTCTAAATAAGTGCACACACAATAAAGCATCCGCGTTAAAGACATCACCCTCCTTTTGGAATTTGCCATAGTTGGGAAAAAAAAGGGAAAGCCTGGTGCATTGTAGTAGCCCCATTGCAAAAAGTGGGCCAATGGCAGGGCGTTGGGAATAAAAGACCCGTTTCGACCAATCGATGGAGTTTTTTGGGCAAAATGGCCGATTTGTTCGAATGACAAAAAGGTTTTTTGCCAGCATACCATTCTAGAAAGCTTACCAAAAGGATGAATATTATAATGCTTGAAGAGTATTATGGTTCGAGTCGAGTTTATTTTTTGCTGTGTGGGAAATAATATCACCTACTTTCAAGATTCAAAGACCAGTACTTATATTTTTAAAAGTATCTGTATTTTCAGGCTTTCCAGGTTTATTTTATAAAACATTGTAAATAGTGTCTTACATTTTCTATGGGATGAACAATAGTATTTTATTTTCTAGGTTTCGCTTCGCATGATGTAAAGCTATAAGAATTTCAGAATTTATATCTGCAGAAGTCTCTACAAATACAAACAAACCGATCCAAATCACATGGGTAAGTTGTTTATTGCCAGGTCATTGCACTTTGCCTGAGGCAATGAGGATAGATTCAGTTATGAATTTGCCTGCTTTATCATCCTAGGATAAATTTGCCTGCTTTATCTTGTGCCTAGATCTTCCTCAGATTTTTACAATAGATTGAAAAAATACAACTATTTTAAGCTAACTCGAGTTGCTTTTAAAATACTGCATGTAGGTATTTATGTGATGACATAAAGAAAACTCCTTTGAAACCTGATTCGATTTCTTTCACCATGTTTCACACGATAAAAGCCATTTAAAAATGTAGTACATCACGTATAGACACTCAGTTCCAAGAGGTTAAACTAAATTAGTTAAATTAATTAAATATTACTGATAAGGCATCTACATTCTACATCCAGTAAATTGACATACTCCCAATTAAGATAAAGATTTAATAAAAAATATAAGGTTAAAAAAATCACGAATATCATTTCTTATATAAAAAGTCTAACATACTATATTATTTTTCTAACATCTGCCTGCAGCAAGTTTTTTGCAGTGTTTTACATCTATTTGAGTGTCAATTTTTAATCAAATATTCAAATCAATACATAATTATGGATCTATTGATCACGAAGTAATTTACTTGATTTTGTTTAAATCTAATAAGGTTTGATGGGTATTTAGGTAAGTAGGTACATAAGTTAAGGGCTCAAAAAAGTGCATAAAGTGATATCGAAATCAAAATCTCAGTCTTCATAGTAGTTTTTAGTACCTACGTTTTGGACCTTAAACCGAGGACCCAGGACCAAGAACTGAATGACCGCTGGTCCTGTGTACTTAGTTCCTTAATAAAAATACCCTATTATTTATATCTTCTTCGCATTACATTGATTCCAAACGTGAGAGAAGTTAGTATCGATTTGTGTAACTAAACGATTCAGAACTACAAAAAAATATTTATTTATAAGGAGTAGAATTCTAAATATTGTATCAAATCTGTGAAAATGACACATAATAATGACAGTCATAAATAATAGCGTCATAAATAATGACAGCTTATCATGAATTAATAACATATTCTCTCTACATTTCAAAATCTCTACTTTTTACTAATTTTAAAGTCTCTACATTTAGTCTCCATCCTCAAAATTGAGTAAACTTACGCCATCTATCGTTCCCCGGGAACAAGCCACACTTCAGCAACACACACAAAACTGTTGTGTGAAACAATATTCCCGTCGTGTGAAGCGTTTTTACTATAAACAATCTTTCACGTATACACCCACACAGCAAAGTGACTCTATCTCGATACGGCCTTTTCAGTATGCGTTGGTAAAAAGGACCACATGTGTGCGTAAAAACTGTGTCTGTACATTTAATGAATGGGTATCGATACTTGCCTCTGTGTGCGTCTCTCACACAAGCGAAGGATTTTCTTTCCCAAAGAGGTAAGTAGCGCCATCTGTTAAGTTTCGAGAGAACGAAAACTCTACGTTCTTGATGGAGAATACTGCAATGTGAATTTTCTTGTAGGATTTTTGACGTGTTGGATTATAAATCTTAGTAGAGGTTTTTTTCTTGTGTAATGAACGATAGTCCATATTTGAGGGGTGAAGATGCAAAACCCGCTATACTAGCGCTATTTGTCATAGTAAATTATATGTAGTTTATGAAAATTTTATTAACTACCATTTTATTATGACAAATAGATCTGTTATAGCGGGTTTTGAAACTAGACCCTTCATTTATGGAGCTTGAAAAATCTGACAGTTACTACTCGTACAATAACATGTTGTAAAAAGAGTAAATACTCCTACATATTTCTGAAATTATTTCCGATGTATCCAAAATGAAAGCTTTAGTAATATTACATCAAGCTTATTTTTGCATTTTACACTAAAGATTTACACAATGGCGTTTAGGTATGATGTAGAAAACCCTGTTACCATATTTTTTTAGTCTGTTTTAACTGTTTTGTCGATATTTGGATTCGATAGTCAAAGTGGAAATAAGAGAAATATTTTTTTTAACTCCTCAGTATTCCGATCGTTAGATAAAACTATTAAATATTTCACTACATAAAAGCTTTTTTGGTTTTGTTTTGATTATATATTTATGCTTATTTAGACTTTTAGAAAAGTTCAGTTGCGTCATCTTTCGTCTGCCTCCAGCGCTACCAAAATAACTATGTTATCTGGACTCGTCCCTCACACATATCAATTTAGAAATCACTGACTACATTTATGTCTTATTTACATTTTAATTACCTTATTATGATTTGTAATTTTTAGATACTGTTTTATTTTTAATTTATGCATCAGGAGATAACGCTAGTCGATATTTTTCTTTTAAGAACTATAGATCTCGATTGACGAATAGTGGTTTCTTTCGTCGTATTTTCTAGTTTTTTTTTTAAATGAATATTTAGTTAAGGTATTGTTCCTCTGAGCCCATAGAGTCCATACAAGGCCTTTTCATTCTCTGTCAAGAGGGTCTATCAATGTCAAGTAACTCATGTTGTTTATGCTCCACCAAAGTTACTAACAACAGTGGCTTGGTACAAGTTTGTAGAACATATTGTGACGTAACCGCCACAAGGAACGGAGTTCTCGACGAGTAGAGAAAGCCAAATATCGGTTTTCATAAAGGTCATCGCAAAATGCCACTTTTCTTTCGAGAGCGAACGAATTTTTTAGCACCAAAACCGACTCTATTATCTGTTACACGTCACCTGTTTTTGAATGCCCTCATTTCAGACAGTTCATTGACATTAGAGAGCGCGTGTTAGCAGTCACCCCTGAAACAGTCGTCCCTCTCTTTCCTTTCCCAAAGAACCGATCGAGAGAGAAAGGCAAGACGAAATTGTCGCCAGCATTTCGTTCGTAGCAGGTGCCAATTATTTGTATAAAGTAGAGTCACAACAAATGTCGGATTCGAGAGACGTTTGAACTTGTGAAGGTCAAAAAATAAGCGGGCGTTAGTGTGTTTCATGCGATTAACCAGTCTAAGCGTGAGTCCTTGGATACAGAATGAATAAAAATAGGTCTACTCGCATCGATCGCTTCATGTTTTGCAAACATATTTTGGCATTGAATGATGATTTTTGTCCGAGAAGATGGTTTTGTTGCCAGGCTACTGTTCAACTTAATTTAATGTAAGTAGTAGGTACCCTTAGATAAGTCTATGTAGGTAGGTACCTACCTAAACGACCATATATCTTAAAATATAAAGTAATGAATGGCAACAACAGCTTTGTTTTAATTGAGCGCCTAATTAGTAAATGAGGTTAAAGTTTTTTCATGCGTAACCTACGATTGTATCTTGATGCGATTTTATTTGTATCCTGTTAAATCATAACAATAATAAAGTGGTGATAAATTAATTCGTAAAAAAGTATGATAAAATACAATGGAATAAATCATGTTACATAATGAATAACAAGAAATGATGAAAGAGTAGAGTTCCCGTGTCTTTTGAATCAAATCACAACAATACATCGATTAATACGTATGTACCAGGAATAACTGAAGAGGAGCACGAAAGCCTTTTAAATAATCTGCTTACGTAATGCATCTCCGTCTCTCTCGGATACCAGTTAATCCTGCAAGCGGAAGGGAGAGAAATACAAAATGGGGTGCACGTCCTTAAAGAGGCTTTGCTATCGGAACTGGTTTCATTCGAATGTTGCGGGACGCTCGTCTCTTCAAGTTTTGTCGACAAGGTTTTTAAAAACAAATAAAGTATACATACAATATACATTAAGAGTTTTTTTTTAAAATAAACTGTGTGATTGAGTAACTAGCCACTGATTTACAAGAATATCTTCATGTCTATAGATTTACAAACAGAAAAAATAATATTTCGCTTACCTACTAAGTTAAGTATCAATGTGCTAAGTCTACAGTGTATTATGAGTGTTTATTTCATCTAATTAGTGTGGTTTGTTGAAAACCCATTTAATTTTACACTATGTTAATTATTGCTTCGAAGTTACAAAATGTTGTTTATTTTTTCAGAAGTTAAGTGCCGGAAAATCCTTACCTAAACAAAATGTGCCGTCAAAAACGTCGCGAGTGTCCGGCAACATTCGCTAAAGTTCAGAAAAGCCTCCAAGGATATCGGATAGATGGCGTTAGGCATCGCTTAATGGGGAACCTTCAATACGCTTCCCACGAACACGATTTGCTCCCCCTTCGAATTTTCCTTTTCGAAGAGTTCCATTTTCAAATACTAGCGAATACTGGCTTGAAAACCAGACAGCTTGTTTTTTTCTAATTTGAATATTCGAACAGGAGAGCTCGAATACATTTGAATAGGATTTCTTGTGAAATATTGCTTTTCTATTGAACATCGATGGACATTGAGAAGACGGTTAGATTACAAGGTCATTTTTTTACTGAGATCTCTAAAGGTATCAAATAACATGACTTAATCGTGAGCGACGGCAACTTATCGACTGGTCTCCATAATAAATTCGCCTCAAAATTTCCGTGTTTATCAGAAATAATTTGAATCTATTGTTTCGCTTTCAACTTTGGCAAGCCGTCTTCTGTCTAAAATATTGACTACAACTGTAGTAAATACCGATAATTTACGACTCTAAGCCTGACGTTTCAGAGGCAGACAGAATTATTACATCCGACTCGAAAATAGACCCTTGCCTACAAACAATGTTCCCACTTATCTACGTATCGGTCTATGTTTCAGTTCTATCCGTCGATTGCATAAGCGAAGTCGGTTGGCGTCGGTACGCCCTATTTATACTCACACACACATAGGAGAGGCGTCCCGACGCATGCGCGGTAGAGATAGGCGACACGCAAACAATGAGGGCCCTATTGTAAACATGGGATAGTGAAATGTCGATAATCTTATGGAAAATAGTAGGTGCTGAGACCTTTTAATTTAACTGCATTTGACTTGCGAATCGAAATTCTATGCTCTATGACAGGAAAAAACGTTTAGTGGCTCTTAGTATTTTTTGACAACTCGCACGAAGCAACTTCCTCTGAAGTATTTGGTCAAATAGATTTTTTTATTCGGATTATTTCCTATTATTTTTCAGTGGTTATTACTGAAAACAAAAAATACTCAGTTTTTTATATGCCTACTTACCTATTTCAGAATTTTACAATGTTGCAACAAAAAAAAACACACCATTTTTACAATTTTGGAAACCTCAAATATGAGGATTTTTAGTGTCTAAAGATTGCGTGTACCAAGCTTAAAACTTTATATATATCTATTATACCACCATAGAGATGATGTGGTAAGACGTCGAAGATTGATCTCAACAAGGCATTGCGAAGTACGCGCCCACCGACAGATGTAATCTGCTACGCGATGATAGCCAAGTATATTCTTGTATATCCGTTCAAACATAGCTCGTGTAGAGAAGCCACATAATCTACATAGTCTCTTCGATAAAGATAAGTTTGAAAGATTGTTTTATTTATATTTTACAGTAGATTATTGCGCAATAAATTCATTTTTTCAGGAATTTTGAGGCATTATACGTTTATATTGTACCACTACCATGTAGCATGAGATATGTTTTTATTATAGAAAATAGCTGTACATTTTAACAAATAGAAGAAAGTACTTACCTGTATGAAATCAAAGCATAACTATTCGCATTCAAAGATAATTTATTTATTAACTTCGTCAAT
Organism: Zelleria hepariella; assembly: GCA_949319315.1. NCBI lineage: Eukaryota > Metazoa > Arthropoda > Insecta > Lepidoptera > Yponomeutidae > Zelleria > Zelleria hepariella. The sequence goes on from OX439388.1 coordinate 10,678,920, forward strand.
ATTGACAATATGGCATCAAGCAGGGTAGAGCACAGAATTCCACTTTATTTGGTACTTATCAACAATTCAACGATCCAAGTACCTACCTAGGAAAGTAATGGTACGGGTTGTAAAATTATAATCCCTTATGAATGTAGGCGTCCAACTGACCAATAAAAACCTGACCTGCTCCTACAATCTAGTCATCTAGCCACTTCCTCATCACTGACTTGTAAACCTCCCACGACTCTCATATTATATTATTATGTAACTAACTACTACGTTTGTATCAAGAGCACATTATACAAAAATGCAGAGTCCCGACTAAAGAAGCTATCCGTCTGGAATTGTTCGGACATTATTTAAACTTTTTTGGCGTACCGGTAAAGTGCACCCAAACAAAATGCAGCTTTGTGAAAGATTTTTAGAACAAATAATCGTGGTCTTCGTATATTCAAAGGAGTAAATTTTGCTACTTCGGCGGGATACGGGCACGGTCAGGTATTTTTAGTGTATCTTTTGCAGGATTTTTAATAAAATTCAATTAATAAAATTAATAAATTAATAAAATTCAATATCGTCAAGATTTTTAATCAAAATAGTAAGGAATTTTATGTCCTAAAATTAATTTTTAATTCACATAGTTATTACCTACGTGACGGTTGCACAAAATATCACTATTAGACACTTTTGCAGATTTAATCGAAACTTCCGTAAATGCAAGCCACCACCGCTTTATTTCAAATAGGAACAATATCCACCAACCCTAAAATAAAGAGTTCTGCGTAGCTTTTATATCAAGTCCCGTAAGAGCCAAAATAACTTACCCTAATTTTAGCTTCTGTTATATGTAGTTGTAGGTATAGATAAAAGCATAAACACCCAATAGACGATGAAGTTTAATGGACAGTTGACATGCATTAAAACAGTAAAACCGGACGATGAAACTTCTGGATAGTTATTTTTTCATACTTTTAGGAAGAAAGTAAAGGCCCCAAAATTGTCTTGAAAATACATTGAGCGCTTCAACTATAATAATAAGGCGATAAGTCCGTTGCTATAAGTGGTAGGTAAACATCAAATATATGCAGTTGGTAGGTCCTTATATATTTTTATTTAAGCATCGAGACGTTTTAAAGTGTTATAGATAGAAAACGAGTTTTCGGTCCTAAAAGTTACTTTTAAAATGTAAGTTTAAAATCGAATGCTCGAATGCCTTTTAGTGGTAAAGATAATGTAATGTTTATAGATATCGTCCAAAGGTGACTTTGGAGATGCTAAGTTACTTAAAATTTACGGATTTTGCTCAAGGATTTTTACTGAAAAATGGTTAGGTACTTACATTATGTTACTTTTACTTTTTAATACATTCGGTTTTTAGGCATCGCTGACGGCACCTACCTGTCATATTTTATTATTTTGTGTGTATATTTCGCTACGAATTTGTACTTTCTTTGTATTTGTCTAGCTCTCAATTTTTGTTGCAGGCTAAAATTTCACGAGTAATCAAAAATAGTGAGTTTCAAAAATGTTGAATCTTTAGGCTCGTTTCCTTAGGGGGTGTAGAGATGCACTAAGAAAGGATTTCGTGAAAATCCTCCTCCTAAAGGGGGAGAAACGGGGTCCGCAAGTCTTCATAAGAAACGTTCACTGGAAAAAGCCAATCTTGAATAGATCTTCTAAACTTAAACTGTGCACTCTTACATCGTTATCAAAAGCGTTTATGCCAGAGGGAAAAAAAGCTGTGTAAAGCATTGCAAACTTAAACAGTTAGTAAACTAACTTTGAAAGACCTATCTCCGAAGAGCAACTCGAGTCCCTGTTACGAAACCATTCCGACTATCTACGTTCTAACCGGACTCCGTATCACTTGTTTGTAATTTCTAAATTAGTTCAGATACAAGCAGGCTCACCCCCACACCCTTGTGAGGCCGGTCAAATAAACAAACATAACTCTGTCATCCCCACGACCGTCTAACCGGGGCATTATACTATACCCCACCCTCCGGTTGAATTGTCGAACTTGCTCTTGTTCGAAATTATATTTGTGCGAACGGGGCGTCAATTCTGGCTAATGTCGAACAGGAAAATGTCGTAGGAAAGCTCGAACATAAGGAAAATTTTTGTTCGACAATTGAGTGTTCGAAAGCCAGAATTGGCCCGTATCTAATCTAAAGTTTGATTATACGTTTATTACTTTTATTTTCTGGAAGAGAACTAAGTCGTCTTTATGTATGTTTTAAAATAAATTTAATAATACTTAAGTATAAATAGAACTGGGAATAAGTAGACACTTACTACAGGGTGCACTTTAAGTCGATAGCGGAACTTTAAGTAGGCTGTCTACTGATCAATACAAACAACTTGTACTAGGTGGCGAAAAAAATGGAGCGCAAAAAATATCAGCTGTTTCATACATTTGGCGCAGTACGGAGTCGACCTTTTGTATGGAACAGCTGATATTTTTTTCGCTCCATTTTTTTCGCCACTTAGTACAAGTTGTTTGTATTGATCAGTAGACAGCCTACTTAAAGTTCCGCTATCGACTTAGAGTGCACCCTGTAGTATATCAGTGCTGCTGCTGTAACAATGATATAACTAGGTATATACCTATAATATTATGTATATAAAGTGCCTACAAAAAGTTTCTACAACTTGGTTTCTCTCAAGTAGATCTAGTAGAAAAGGGAGGATTTTCCTTCGGTCTCGTTTAAAATTGCACAACATCGATACATTCGTGAACAGCTGAACCTATCTCCCGTGCAACGTGCAAGAGCTCTGCATGGGAATGTATGGATTTACTAAATCAAGACCTTCTTTTTCCCGATAACACGATGTAGGTACAGTCTCCTGCTTGAAAAATTCCGCCAACGTAGCTCTTTCAGCAATAGAGATAGAATTCTGAATGCAGCGAAGTTTACGTGCGTTTTAGTTCAGTGTACGTGTACGTGTTTTTTAAAAGAAATACGGAATCTGTTCCAATCCCTGAAAGGTTCCTGTGTCCAATTTGTTTCGAAGCTATATATTTGTTGATAAGAATTTATTTTTCTTTAAAATCCGCCACATTTTGTTTTTGTGCGGAACATAAATTACTTGCATGTGCCGCATGCTGTTTTATTTATTGGTCGAATAAAATACACAGCTCCGAAAAGGGGGATGTCCTTATTTTCGGCGTAGCAATAAGTTGAGGTAATTTTACGATTGAGACTCATACAGAACAGCAAGCTCATATCTGTCTCATAACTTGCTATGCAACATTTTAATGCCGCATCATATCATATTTACATATCTTTTATTTTTTTGTATCATCAGACTCTAATAATAACAAAAATTGTGCTTTTATGTGCGGTTTTTAAGATATTATACCTATTTCCTCATGAAATATTTTACCCTGACAGCCTGTTCTTATTTTATTATTTCAGTAACGCCGATTTTGTGACGATAAATTCCATCACATAATAAAATATAAAGTTGGTAAGGATATTGTACTTATATTCCGTAACATTCATCGCCACAAAGTGCATCGAACCCGGACTCTTATAGAGAGGCCTTCGTCCACTTAAAAGTCACTGATACAAAAGTAACAAAGAAACCTAAAGCTCCCATTCGGTAAAATTGTGCTAATTTTCGTTATTGTTTTTTGTAAGGCATAAGATCGCAGGTTCTTTACTTTTTACTTTCCTACGTAAAAAATAAAGGTAAACATCCACTTATTTACTCTTTAGTTTTTCCATTTACCCTTCTCATCGCGGCTGGATTCCTGAAGACGTCGAGACGCTAAGGATCGGTGCTCCAACCATCGTGCACCCTTCTTAAAGCTACCTACTCTCTAAACAAGTCTGAGCATTTTGTGGACTCATTACTAATTTTGTTGCGTGGTCCAAATTATAGGCTGTGGAGTTAATCTATACTCTTTAAGATGCAGTTAGAGTATACTCTTGTACCTATAGGTACGAGTTTAATTTAAATATATTTTGTCATATGCTTTTAAGTTATGTGCTTATGTGTTCTTATTCAATTATGCTTTTATTTTTAATATGAAATAAATATTTTGTACCCTTTTAGGTGCTTATACTTTTCGCGATTGATTAAAATATCAACAGAGTGATTTCACTGGCAGCACCTACAATATTACAAAAATTATTGCACGGTATTTGATATTATGATTGAGCTCATTCAGTTTAATCTAAATCTATTAAGATTAACTTTATTAAAAAAAACTACCCTAGAATAATTAAATTGCCTATGAAAGAACAATTTAACCGTCTCTGAAAGGTCTTCAAAAACCTATCCGCCGTTCGCTTATGCCCTACATCCTATCAGTATACAACAACTCCATTTGGCAACATAGCGTGTAGTTGCGTCTTGAGGTTTAGGTGGAGAGACGGAAACGTTGGCTAGACCGGTGGAAATTACAACGAAACTGTTAGAGGAAACAGACCAACTACAGTATCCGGGGAAATGCCCTTTCGTCGTGAATAGAGACATTCAACCTAACCTTCTTAACATATTGATAGTCGAGATTGGCTATTCACATAGAACAAAGAGTTCTCTTTAAATTGGCTTTTATTTGTTTGTTTTTACACTGCACCTAAATGTTATGGACGCCAATTGTTAATTCGTCGTTTTGGCTCTACATTATAATAATTGGGAATTTGTGTCTATAGTGAATTATTTATGCAGCATCCAGTGAGTTACACACTCACACTCATACAAAATGGATGAAGTAACCTCTGTTATTCTCTGAGCCCATATATTTTAAGACACTTTACATTATATGGATCTTAAATTCATAGAAGTGTCTTAGTTAAAATATTTGTTTTTAAACAGTATCCTCTCAAAGCAACAGTAAAAACATGATGCTAAATTGTTTTTCTTAGTAAAGCAGTCTATGTTGCATCTGCCAACTTGATTAACAGAATTAATAACCGAAACAAAAACAATTACGCTCTGCCAAAGAAGCTAATGCAATAATCAAACCCCTTGATTAAACCTACAGCACGCCATTAGAGACATCTGGTTCTTGGCCACTTCATAATAGTCAGTCAGTCTTGAGCCGCAACGCTACTCTGCTCTCAAAATTAATTTATCCTCTTGAAATGCCCAATCTTCGACCGACGAGAAACGGAGTTATGAAACCGACCCTTTAATCAGATTTGAAATTGGAACAATAATGAAGGCATTCATAGTGATTGGTCCGAGCAAGAAGCCGTCAATAATTTTAAAACGGACGCCGTAGTTACGTAGGCGTAAAGTGTCTCTGAACTTTACAAAAAACAAAATCGGAACGCCAACCTGTCTCCTTTCAAAATAAGAAACTTCTCGACGTTAAAAACACAATTACCAAACTGTAAGTGAGTTTTAAGAAGAGCCAGTAGCGGCTTGCATTCACTCTAGATATGCATAAAATTACCATTAAGATTATTTACATGCAACAATTTTTGGTCCGAAGAATTCCGGCCTTGGCCACAGCAGTATTTTAATTGGGAATTTCTCGTGGTCGCATGAAAAGTTCACTTTATACTTATCAACAAAATAAGACGCTTCGACGCTTTCACATAGGGCCACTAAACCGCTATTAATTCGATACGTTGTGTAAAAACTGTGAATTTATTCGCAATAGGCTGTTTCGAACCTACATAAAATGTCGGTTTAAACGTCCTTATGTCAGGCGGGAGGTCCTGAACACGATTCTTGGATAATTCTCGTTTCACGCTGAGAGCCACTTGGGCGAAATAACATTTTGAACACCGCTTGAATGTGCAATCAATACACAAATTATGTACGTTACCCATCTTAAGTAAAGTATTTCATTACATCACTTTCAAGCTAATAAAGATGCAATTTTATTTAACGCGTCAAATTGTTGTGTGTACCTAAATTCATGAATATTTACCGAATTAAATTAATTTGAGCGAGCATTCAAAACAACATAAATTAACACGCGAGCTATTTTAATGGGGAAGAAAAAATGGTGTCAAACTATTAGGAGTTAAAATTAATTTTGGTTTCGTGCCCAGGAAAGCCATTTTCTAGCGTCACAATCACGTTCGATTTTTAAAAATGGTGCCGCCATCGTCAGTGCATCGAACCCCAATTTCGATATCAAACAGCCATCTAACGTAGACCTATGAAGCACCCTGCTTTTTCACTTGAAGTAACGATTTGTAAGGGGTTTGCGGGAGGGGAATGAGGTCACATTAAAGCGGTCATCGGCCGGTCCGGCCCAGCCCTTAGTAGTGGGGACGGCTAAGGCAACGGTACCACCAACTGACAACACGCAACCTCTTGTCTACATCCATCATACATTTTATGGCTTCGAGACTTAAAAACGAACCGCGCCAAGGATTTTAACTGGCCATCTTTGAAAAAGGAAGACCTGAATGCGGCTTACGTCGGGCATTATCTGATTATGTACCTACTTGAATTTCAATCCCTATAAAGTTGGTAAAATGTGCGAAGATTTTAAAGTGAATTACCTACTGTATGGTTTGGTTGCAATAATGCGCCTTGGCCTTTTCATTTATGAGTAAAGCCAAAGTAAGTCTTACACCAAATTGGCCCAAAGGTTATGTAGAGTAAGCCAACTATTTGAATAGGTTCTTAAGAGCCGATCTCAGAAATGGCCAATTTTATCATAGATAACTAAACTTCAATAATATATTCGATATCTTTTACAGTGATTATTTGAACACAGTAACCCTGCGACACTACGACTCCACTCTACAAGATTGAAAGGCCTCAACAGTGAAAGATTTGGAACTTTTTGATTACTTTCCCAACTTTGGCGCCCATAATCAGTTCCACGTATCGGATATGGATATTATCTGAAATCCGCGACGAGATTGGGTTCCTCAAATCTTCGAAAACACCTCGCAACGGCGCGGTCTGAATGCCAAACCTGCAAATACTGTCATATTTTACATCAAATACACTGCCGCGAAACATAACAACTTAACTAACTTCATAGAGGAAAAGTGACTGTGAAACAATGTGGGAAAATTAAGTTCCCAGTCAAAACTAGAGGGTGTTTCCGACGTTTTGGTCCTATAGAAAGCTGATGTGGGACTTTGGTAGGTAAAAGTTTGGAGCCCCGTCCAATTTGGGTAGCGGCAATTTGCATTTTTTCCTACATTAAACAAGCAAAGACTTTCCTCTTATCTCTTACAAAGTTATTTTTGTCAGATAATCCCGAATGCGAAACGGTCGAATGTAAATGGGTGAATTTATAAAAAGTTCCCAAACTCCGTGCCCAGTTATTGACGTATCTTACGGAATATTTCGTCTCTATCAAGGCATGTTTGTTGATCCTTTAACTCTGTAGCATCGCATTACCTTTATCAGCTCACAGCAGGCTTCATTTCGGCAGCCGAGAGCGATTGTCGCTGAACGCGCTACGCGACATGACGCGAAATAATCAACACTTTATTGCAGAACAAGAAAACGAGATAATAACAGAGGAAAACATGTAATAAGCTGAATTGTCGCAGTCGGCAACGTGTCACGCCTAGATATGTCGCGCTTGCTGCGCCACCGCGCACGTTCCACAAATATTGTCGCTCATAGAGCAAATACTGGCAGAATAGGTGTGCCTTGGTGCAAGCAAAGAACAAACAACACACGTCATTACGTACTACGTCGATATAGCGAGTCGTTTTCAGTGATTGTCTCTGTTGCGAACCTTGCATCACGTTCTCGACTTATTGCCTCCTTATTTTTAGCTCTGACTTGCAATATTTGCTCGCACTGTTACAAGCATATTCGCTGTGAACTACTGAGGCACTTAGATTTTATTCCGTTTCAGTAGACGTGCGACGTTTGCGAACGAGTTCACTTTGCGAATGGATTGACTGTCGTAGACGAATGTTAGCTGGCAAATGGCCGCTTTGAAAAGAAATTATGATTTCATGGTTCAAATCTCACCTGCTTTGTTTGAGACCACAAGTCGGTGTCCACAGCAATAAATCAATGATGCGTATAAAAGAAAGGCATTAAGAGCGACTCGCCAAGACAATTAAACACATTATCACAATGCAACGAGCCGAGGAACCACGTTTACTATTTCACCTGTAATTTAGAACTGAGTCGTACCTTTCGCTTTACAATAATTGCTGCAACGCGGAAGGGTTTGCTCGCTTTTTTGTTTGTGCTCTAAATTTTTATGGCTGCTCTAAAACCGGCGGCAAAAAGTAAAAACGGCCAGCAACAATAAACTTTCAGTTTCTTTTATAATAAGATAACAAAGAAAGGGAACTCGAGGTCGCCTGAGGTGTTTTTTTGATACAGTGCAAAACAAAAGAGTTGTTGCGTAACTTTTGTCTGAATGAATGCCATGTTTTTTCGATTGCGATTTGCGCACAAAAAGTCTTAAAAAGGCAACTTTTGTCCAAGAAGCAACACAGTTTTGATAAGCAAAAAATATTCCAGAAACTCAACATGGTCCTTGTTAACTTTTTAGAGGAGGCCAAATGTTACATTTACATAGAGTAATTTTGTCTAACAACAAAGAAGCAAGGGCAAAAAGCGTGTGAGACGTGCCCAAACATCTCCATGTCAGCGAAATCCCCAAAGAGGCATTTTGGCTACAGATGCCTATTTGAGTCTCATAAATAACATCTCATGTTAATCTAACACTGTATCTATTATCTTGAGTAAAGAGTGTCATTTTACTCAGCATCCCAAGTGTATAAATAAACCGTTTCGGGGTAACTTATGAGTCAATCTGAATGTGGAATGGACGCGACTTGGCAGAAGTCGACGTCTGCAGTAATTTTGCAACAATTTGGAAGAAAGAAACCAATAAGTTCGCAGACTGTTGAGTTTGGACTTTCTTTACGGAGTGTTCTTAGAGTTTTCTTTCCTAACAAATACTTTTAGGGGGGCCAAATTGTGAATGATCGAAAAAGGTTGCTGGACCACGAATTATCACCTCGGTTGGTATTGAGCTGCCTCTACTAAATTCCTAGCATTTAAAACAATATTTGTGGTACTGTAGCGCCGAGTGGTCTCTTCACCTATCTAGTTAGAGTGAAGTTGCCACTGGACGCTGTATAAATCATCTCATTACGTAGATGGTTAGTTTAGCTGTTTCTCAGAAATACCTATTTCATTCACAGCTCTGTGCTGGCGGTCAAAGGCATGAATTACTAGATCCTATTAGTACAGTCACCCGATAACGGTTTAAGTTATACTAAAGGTTACTGGTTCCCCTTTGAATGTGTTCGCAATTAGGCATATAAAAACGTTGGTCTTTACAAAAAAAAAACATACATACGAGTTTTTCGCATTGTTTTTTTCAATTAATTTCGGTACAGCCTCATAAAATTGCAATAGGTACGATAAAAAAATACAATGAAATGTGGCCCTATACACGTATACGAGTTAAAATTACTAGAAACGACTCTTTTTAACCGGTCGTATGTATGTATGTATGTATAGGCTAGCCACGTTTCTCCAGCCTTCTCTTATAAAGATAGAGAGTTCGAGTTTAGTCATTTGTGAATTTGTAGCTTAGCAATACCACCCGCTAACCATGTAGAAGAATATCGTAAGAAAATCTGAGCGTCTGAAGCATAAACCTACTCTCAAAACACAAAAATTTCCAATCCGCGGTTGAGTGTCCGATGAACTCGTATAAGGTTTAATACATTATTTCTGATTTAGATGAATGCTAAATACCTAAGTATGTAAAAAATGTAGCACATGATAAGTAAACTAAGTAGATACAATCTTGGGTGGACCTAATAAAATCCAACAACGTACAGCCAATTACAAATTATCACTACGTGTCTTAAATAAATGTAAATAAAGCGGAGAGTGCCCGATAGCATTCGAATACATTCGTTCGATACATAAACGTCTGAGAACCGGCAGGATGACACTTTTCGGTGAGAATGTACTTTGAAATCAGTTCATTATTCAAGGAAATACATGACCTGATAGTGAATTCGGTTACGTCTGGGTTGCGTGGTGGGTGGTTGTGGGTTTTAGTTATCTAATGAGGTCTCTATCAGTCTCCTACGATGAAGAATGTTCAATACTGTGAGGTCTACGTTGAATAATGCACATTCGGTTTGATATGGTCCTCTTAGATGGTCATTAACCTATTTGTGCATTTAGTAAGTGGGTGGATAAGTATAGTTTCATTTGGCACCAAACTCAAAGGCAGCAAGTATACATGTTTGCTGAAAACCTTCATCAGTTCATCTCAGCTTCTGCCACTCTTGCCATGTTAATCCGCTTAGCATTTAGAGTATACGAACGACTGCGAAAAGTCTGAACCTGTAATTTATTTTTCAGAGATTAAGTATGCCACAATGAGGTCCAATTGTTACAGTTAGGAACCTAATTTAGCTAAAAGTTGTTCATTTGTCAGTACCTAATTATTTAGAAAATGTGGATACCTAGTCAGACTTTGAAAATTTGTTTTTAACCTTAATCAGCACTTTTATTTTACTTGTTTTCTTAAAAACGCATGAGCATGAGCGCTTACCTACGATATGGATGGATTCGATATTTCTATGATATTCTTTTAATCTACATAGATATAGGCGGTCCAGATATACCTAGGCGATTTATGACGCTCATGCCAAGCTAGCGTAACTCGGCTGGGGGAAACATAGAAAGTTGAAACATATACTTGATGGCTACTTACTTTATAGATCAGTTTTTTAGAAAGCCGGCATGATACTCCAATGGTCGCGAGTTCCAGCCCCAAAGTGAGCAAAATTGTATTTTGATATTTTGTGCTTTTTGAGGTGCATGGTCTTATAACAATTTACAAATTATTTATGAGGTTTGCACGAACACTAGTAATACATAATGACACTAAACTATTACAGAAAAAATTAAAGATAGCTGTCACCTCAGTCTACGACCACAAGCCCTGAAAAGGTTTCGAAACGTTAGCAAAAATGTAAAAACATAAGAATAAAAACGAGTGTTCAAAGATAAAAGTAAATATAAAATTTACAAGTTCACAGTCAGAGTAGTCGCACCGAGACCCTAATGAACTGGCTCCGAGCCAACTGGCGGTTTTCTTTAAGTATTTAATATAGAAACATGGGTTCCACTAACAAAAGCCCCTTGTTAATACCACCAACTAATATCTACCACACAAACCAACCTTATCTCGACGATGCAAGACTGTGTTTCAGTTATTTCTTCAAAATCTGGCGCGAGTGTCGGAACGTTCCAGTTTGAAGCTGAAAGCGCCACTGTTTTCAGCTATAACGTTAAAGCTTTTTGGATATCACAACAAAATGTAATTATAGGTTTTATGGGAACGGCCCAGTGAGAGGAAACATGTTGAACTACTTGGTTTCAGATTACAAAACGTCGTAAGACATTTGAAAGTGAAAGTTTATCATTTGTAATTGAAAAATATATTTGTGTGTTTGATTTTCAAACCTACTACAGTATAAAATTCATCTCTTAAATATTTTTTTAAGAAAAACTTCACTACTTCACTAATATAAATAGAGTAAGCCGCATGAATCATCTAAACTACAGGGTGCACTCTAAGTCGATAGCGGCACTTTAAGTAGGCTGTCTACTGATCACTACAAAGAACTTGTACTAGGTGGCGAAAAAAATGGAGCGAAAAAAAATCTGCTGTTCCATACAAAAGGTCGACTCAGTACTGCGCCAAATGTATGAAACAGCGGTTTTTTTTTTTCGCTCAATTTTTTTCGTTACCTAGTACAAGTTGTTTGTAGTGATCAGTAGACAGCCTACTTAAAGTTCCGCTATCGACTTAGAGTGCACCCTGTAGAAAAGCCTGAAGGCAAAATAATCCATAGCAACTAACCCTTTCAGACTTCGCCTGATTTCTATCAGGCGAAGTCTAGCTAGAGCGATCGAATGTAGATGTAGCAGATATGTTAATCTCATGTCGAACTCATTTCAGCCAATCACTTGCCGATATTTTGAACAGGCCTTCGATTACCTGTTACCTACATTTGATCACTCTTGAAGAAATCGGGCGACGAAATGTCTATCCTACGTATATCATACATAAATATAAGTATTTACACGAAATCGCCGGTGTAGGTTTAGATACCTAATGTCGCCCACACCCCGCCTGGTGCCGGTTCTGGTAAAATGGCCGCAACAACTTATAGCATGCGAATAGCACATTCATTTCCTTGCAGACTCGATGCATTTCCTGCAACCTTCTGGGCGGGTACTGGTAGCGGAAAAAGTTGCTATTATCGGGCGTTTTTTTCTTTCTTTAAATCTCTAGATGCGGTAGAAGCGGTTTCGGCGTGATTTAGAATGAAGGTAGAAAGTTAACGACAGCGCCATGAAGGATTTTTTATAGAACTAAAGACTCAAGGAAAAAGGAATATTTTGTAGAGTAGCATGTCGACTTTTTGGAGCAAATTCTAAAATAGGGTAAAAAGGCGCAAGTGCTTAATTATATTATTGGTAAATTCTGGCTTACCAAGTTAAATAAGTAGATGAAGAAATTAGCTCCGCATGGATTCCATTCTGACTTATAAAACATTGAAACCTATGTCAAATATTAAAAAATGTTTTAGTTTTGTCTCGCATTCTTAATCGCTTTATTTAGTGGTCCTTAGAAAGGGGATCTCAGAAGATCCATGAACCTGACGAAGAAGTTACGGAGTTACTTAAATCGAAGTCTTCATGTCCCTCTGTGAACCATTTTGAGCAAAGTGCTTTATCTCGGTTTATGCCATATTCCGTATTTTATTTGAATTGCTACCATACATACCTACCTGCACTAATTAATTATTAAAAAAACTTTAATTTTAATTACGTGCATTATTTCTTGAGGTCATAATTACTCTTTTATTTTAATTACTTACGTCATAATTACTTTTACTTGTTAATTCAAAGAAAACAGGCTGTGACTGATAGAAATAACTACTATTAGTTATTTCTATCAGTCACAGCCTGTTTTCTTTGTACGTTGTATGGTACGAGTTTAAACTGTGATTGATCTTACGGGCCTTAGAATTGTATTTCTATAAATACATACAACGTGTTACAAAACATCCTAACTCTTTTTACATGGTGTAACCTACTGGTCAACAGGATGTCAATTTTGTAAAAAAAGTTGAAATTAACTATTTTTATTTTATAACCTCAAAATTTAAAAATGTTCAATTTTTTTTGTTTTTGGTATTAGCTCGAATTTAAAAATATGTTTGTGTAGGTGCATTTGCATAGCTTTGAGTTGTTAAAACATTGTGAAAGTCAATGAAAACAATATTAAAAAAATACTTTTCTCCCGCCACAGCGTTCACATTTTATTAATTTAAAAATCAACGGAACGTCATAGAGCAAAAAAAATATTTAGGTGGTGATCCCTATCACCGGGTGCTATTACCCTGTAAAAAGAGTTAGCATCTTTTGTAACACCTTGTAGATTAAACCTCGCATTTTGTATGAAAATTAATCGACAGATAGGGTTTAAACTACCCTTTTTGGTTTAAACTGTGATTGATCTTAAGGGCCTAAGAGAGTTCCATTCATCGGCTGCAGATGCCAACGCCCTGAAAAAAAAATTGAGTTATTCTGCTGTCCGTACACGTATCACCCTCCAATCTCGGCTTCCCATCTCCTTGAGACAAGATAACAAGGTGGATCTCGACCGTCTGCGTTGCTCAAATACCTACCTACACTTGTTCCTTCAAATATGGAATTTTTAATACGAGAATCTTGTATTACATGACCATGTCGGAGAAAAAACTACTTTAGCTGCCATGGCTTGAAGGCTCGTTTGGATTGTAAAGATGCCGAGTAAATTTCCATTTTAAGTAAATTCGAAAGTGTATGCTCGATAAGTTTGTAAACTTTATTCTTTAAACAGTTATTTTAGATATCTTACGGTAGGGTTCGTGGCAACCAGATAAGGCGATCGTTTTTTCGCAAATTCAGGCAGGGGAAAATGGTATACGAGTAATAACCATAATTTCTTGGGAGTGACTGTGATCGCAAGGGTGTCACATATTTACATGACTTTCCCTCCCGCAAACTTGGTTCAGGGGTCGAAATCATTATTTAATAATGAATAGGGAAAAATTCTTCAAAAACACGTCTTATCTCTTAAATTCAGCAACTTATTGCAATAACAGAAAGGGTCCCCCAAAAATATGTCCCGTAATGAATGCATAGGAGGACTTATTGTTGGGGTAAAGTTCAGGTTATAGGAAGCTACTAAGAGTTCTCCGATATAAAACAGATACTCTGACTGTTTGTTTGCAGATTTGATACTTTGAAGATTGAAAAAAAAAACTCAACCTAAATTGTATTTCCTTTATTTATTATTTACCTTTAAAATGTAACTACTTTATCAACTCTAATACATGATTGGTGAGCATTAGTAACCAAACTGTAAGATCCAGTAAAAAAATTAAGAGAACCGATTGCATTTTACTCTCTGTAGTATTATCTTAAAATTGTCTATACGTATATTTGCTAAATCTAAAGATCTCACGGGCACCTGCAAAAAACTCTTTGAGAATACCTAGGTCATTTCATGTAAGATTTTGATAAAAATGCCTAATTTGCTGAAAAAGTACATTACAACGTGAAACCACGAAAAAAGCTAGTATACCTACAACATAATCTAAATTCCACGTTCTGATCGGGCTGGGTATTTTTCTGGGCGTATTTTCCATCGTTGTTTTCTCGTGAGGGCACCCTGAGGTACAATATTATTAGGGAAAGGAAGGGTACAGCTGAATACTTTATAGGCACCGAAGAGTGGAATCGAAAGTGCGGCTTGCTATTGCTTTTAGGAGATTCTATAGCTACATATAGCTTACTAATGAAAATATAAGGACTCTTAGAAACATGTTTTAGATCTTCAATGCTAAGATACATACTCTTCTTATTCTGATCTTGCAGAGAAGTCAAAGTTTACTATCGGTACTATTCAACTCGGTAACTATTTTATTTTTTGCTACTAGTTACAATAAATGATGTAATACTTACTTTCAGCTTCATCAATGCTTCTAAAACATCCTAGAAGATAGAGACCGTTGGTAAGTGAAAGTTTTATTCACAAATAAGGTGTAGGTAGATACGAGTATCTAATTATAGAGTAATAAATGCAGTATATTGTAATAACTGGTACCCGAATACTAACACTTGCCGTTTACGCACTGCGTCTGATCCAATTTCGTGACAAGCGTTCAAATGTATTGTATATGTGCTTTAGGTACACTTACGCCAAAGTCGACAACTCCAATTTCGTCGTCATAGAGTCGAATCAATGCAACATGTCAATGCAAATCATTCAATATTACAGAAAGTTACCTAATAATCACAAAGTAGAGACGTGCAGATTCGGATCAGACGCAGTGCGTAAACGCTCCTACGTCGCATCAGACAGACGTCACAGTTGGAAGATTACAACATTTACAACTCATAAAAATTCACTCAACGTCTTCGCTGCTTCTATTGAATGAAACAAACGCGACGACCGTGTCACTAGGACCAAGTTCAAGTACAGCTTTTACAATCGGGCTATGGGCATAAAAAAAATGTAAATAAGAATGCGATTGGGCACAGAATGTCAACTTTAGTCTTTCACTTCGATGGTTAGATGATTACAACGCAAAAATACAGGTAATTTTGTAGTTACGAGTCAAAATCGTCTATAGTACCATTATATATTTTTTTATTCTTCAAATTAGTGATAAATGGTGCTTCTGCTTATTATTGTAGTACCTACTTAAAAAATATATTTGTATTGTCATCTAGCCCATTAGTAAAGTCCACTGCTAGTCATAGGCCTCTCCCTTTTTACGCCAACGTCATCGATTGAATGGTCTTTCCGCTGAGTTCACAATATCATCGACCTTAAATTTATTGTCGTGAAATACCTATTATATATTTTTTGTAGCATGTTCGTATCCTAACAAGTTTGTGGCATAATTAACATGCAAAGCCCTGTTTTTTCTATCCTAGGCAAGCCTTCTAAACACTCTTATGTCACGTCGTAAACGCCGTTAAGTAGACGTATCATTTGTTATAATGCCCGTTTTATATAGTTGCGGGTTATTTTTATCATGGATCGTAAAAAGCGTAGACTTGAGGCAGACGGATTTTATAGCTACCCGTGGCTGGTGACTGATGGGAGGTGATGAGGTGATTTATAGCGCGAAGTATTCGCCAACAGAGGGTTAACTACGGTCTGTAAATCCTGTGATATATACAGGGCAATTTCTAAATAACTTATCTGGCTACCCGATGAGTGAGATATACATGTGAGTGAGAGGGTGTTAAAAGACCGCCAACAAAGCGGGAAACCACCTATTGTCCTCATCATAAGGATCATTTTTGCCCAAGGAACTATGCGTGGGAAATCAACGGTTTTCGAGATAATGAGGTTCAAAGTCGGACTTTTCAAAAACTTATTTTTTGCAGAAATGTGTTCAGTATCAAGTCCTTAACATTTCTTTTCAAGAAAACATATCAAAATTTTGAATATTTCTTACAAAAAACGACGCTGAAATTGCTACCCGCAATGTATTCTAAACATCGGCACCTCAAGAGTAAGTAGCCCTCAGAACAATTACACCAATAGAAGAAACCATACTTAGCAGAAACTTTCGACGGTAATACTGTCCTGCTTTCGTCAACCAAACTTCCATTAGAAAAAAAGAGACGGCATAATGTTTATCAGTACAGCGATTTGATAGTGCGTACAGCTCCTACTGTCAGACGCTAGCCGCTAAGGATGGGCCAACCCTCAGATTGCCATTTCATCGATATCGATAAAAATGTAGTAAGTACACAAAGCTGTAATGAAACTGTATGACGCATTAGATAATATTTATTTGTTATGCAAGGATGCAGATATTGTTTGCGGCGAGTGCTAGTGTTGAATACCGAGCTAGCGAAGGTTTCTAAGATTTAGCCACGTAAGAGGTTTAAAAAAAGAAACCTGAGCGTAGCGAGGTATTCAGAAGCACGAGATGTAAAAAATATTGCATCCGTGCGTAACACACAACTTTTCATATCACAGAGCGAGGAAACGCTAGGTAAGAAAAACAAAAGACAACGACATATGTAGAGGTTAGTGAAATAAGTTTCGTTCTTCATTGCTTTGACAGATGACTATGTTATTGTTTTCTACACCTTACAGTTACAGCGTTCAATTTTTAATTTCGAATCACACAAAATCGCATCGAGTAAAATTGGATTTTCCACGATATTTTGGTCTTGTTATCAGCATACTTTCCGAGCCTGGGAGATAAAGAATGTATTATTGAAGTAAATACATAATCGTGATTGTGTTACTGCCCATGTTTGGAATTGAGTCACTCTGAAAACAAAACGAAGCCTTCAAAAATGGTAGGTACGCTTATGTGGTAAAGTTCTTACACTATCTCGTTTTTTTGAAGACCTACCTTTAATACACAGAATAAAATTGTATGACTCATATTGAGAAACCGCCGGTGAGTGTGTGTTATACGATATTCATCAAAAACTTACAGTGCTTGTGGTACCCCGTGGCATTGTCCATATTAAGCTTTGAATCGCCCTGAAAACAAGAGAAAACTTTTAAGGATGGTATACAAAAGAGGAACAAAATTGTTCCACTATTTCGTTTATTTACCCTTACCGTCACTTCCATTTTTTCTGGTAAATTCAAGGTGGGCACTTTCCTTGAGTCGTGCTCGCAATAAGTTCCCTCGTATAAAGCACTCGGGTCTGAAGTGTCTTGAGCATAGTTTCCAGTGCTTATGGTACTGCTTCTCATTTCTGCCAATGGCGGCAAACCATTGCGCCCGGATTTCGGTTTTGGGAAAACTTTAACAGAAAAACAATGTGTATGATATTGTGACTATCATTTTATCGACCATGCTTTAGACATCACTAGTATAGCCTACAAATGGATTTGTTTATTTATCACATTTTAGTGCCCAGTTTTGATCTAAACGCAATAATTACGGCTATGTTGGATAATAAGCTGTCGGGGAAGTTTATTTTCATTGCTGATAGATCATCTCACGGTTCTTTTAGACGAGAAAATATAGGTTTTAGGTACTCACTTATGGAAGCTCAAATTTTCACCTCCGTTTTCTTTAGATTTCGTACGCGATCGGCACTCACGCACTATACACGTCATTGTGCATTTATTGCAGATTCTCCAACAATTGTTTGTTTTATCACTAAAAACTTTATAACAGATTTATGAAAATAATTCGTCCGACCGGCTACAGGACTTTGACTCAAATTGTGACCCGACTAAATATGAAAGGATCCCAAGTGCTGACACTTTGTAGGCTACGGTGACCATCTTAATTTGATGGGTATTCAGTGGGGAAAATAAAATTTAAAAAAAAACTTTGACAACTAAGGTAGTACGGTGTCACGTGATCATTGTTTCTTCTATTGGTCTAATTGTTCTGTGAAGTAGCCTAAGTTTATGTCAACGCTTGCGCAATATGAATTGTCTGCGTTACGTTTCCATTACGCGATAAAATATTTTCCAAAATTATAACCTAAAAAACCGACATTATTTCCCAGCAATAATTTATCGAAAAAGTACTTTGTTTTGGTGTCTAGTATGCGGACCTTTCGGCTCTGTTGGCGGTCTTTTAACACCCTGTATGTAATACAGATTCCTTACCTTACTGTACGTATATTCGTTCACTCAGTACTGATTCAATCTTCTGAAAAGCGATATCGTGTGGCTGTTGTTGCCTTGCGAGGCTCAAATTGAATCGTTGTGCATCTTGATCCTAGATCGAGCGTCTGTCTCGGGCACCGTGTGATATACCGCAGGTGTCGTGATAAATAGAGGGTGGTCCGGCAATATACCTACCTATAAATATGGATACTGGAAGTTTGAAAGGTTATGAAGTTGTGAATAATATAAAAATAGGTAAGTATAACTAATGTAGGATTCAATAATAACTCCTTATTTCTTCCAATTTTGCTTTTTATTGCCAAATAAACACATTTAAATTAGAATCGTCGTTCGTCGTTTTTTCTGAATCTATTTGACATCCAAGTGACAGCTAATACTTCCCTCTCCCTCGCACACTCATACGTTCCTTTTCATGCATCCGTCTACGTTCCGTTCCCCATTTATTCCACACTCGGCCATCCTGCGTATAGCCTGCCCTCAGCCTCTTAACATCATAGGTACAATCTTTTCAATATTACAATAGTTACACAGCAAAAATCTAAATTAAACAAAATCAAATCACAGTAAGTATAGTAGTTTTCCAATACTAAGTACATTAAATTTCAAACGGCAAGTAATAGTCCTTCATAGAACCACACATTTTAAACAAGTAAATAACATCTAGAAACAAAGTCTAATTCCTTCCTAGTGCAACATTTTTTTCTTCTAATATCAATTATTATTCTAATACACCATGAAACTTATAAAAAGTAACAAACTTTATGTCGTTATAGCTTTACAATAGCAACTCAATAGTATCCAAACAGCTCTCGCTTGCCTTTTTCTTGCGGGCACTCATCATTTCATGTATAGTTTTAGCATCTATTGCATCTGGGAACTCCTTGATTAGGGCACTCTTCAGCTCTTCCCAGGTTTTAAATGGTTTTTCAGACCGTAACCACAAGGCTGCTGTACCATGCAAGGATCGTCTGCCAATGATGAGCTGTTGTAGGGCTGTCCAGCCGAAGATCTCCGCGTTCTCGTCCAGCTCCTGGGCCCATCGAGCCGATGACTGTGTCTTGTCCTGTCCAGTAAACTTGGGTATCAGCTCCTCAGTGTAAAGCATGCTTGGCTTCGGTTCTTCAACAGGTCCACTAGCTTGTGCGTCTTCGTAATCAGCTTGGCGGCTCTGTCGTCTTCCAGTTTTTTCGTCTTTTCCCATTGTAGAACGTCTGTTCTCGTCGTCGTCGTCGCGTTCGTCGTAATACGTCGTAAGTAATCTGTCACAATCTCGTTGAAATCTTGCGGTTTCGTCTTGCTTTCAATCCCGGCCGTGCTCCCAATTTGTAGGATTCAATAATAACTCCTTATTTCTTCCAATTTTGCTTTTTATTGCCAAATAAACACATTTAAATTAGAATCGTCGTTCGTCGTTTTTTCTGAATCTATTTGACATCCAAGTGACAGCTAATACTTCCCTCTCCCTCGCACACTCATACGTTCCTTTTCATGCATCCGTCTACGTTCCGTTCCCCATTTATCTCACACTAATAAATAACTAATGTTTTTTTAGGAAACTTATGGGTATCAGAATTCTTCCAAGCTCAAAAGATTAGGTATATGTAGGTACTTAGCAAGCCCCATCATCATCATCGTCATTATAAGCCCGTTAACACCTCTGCTGAGTACTAAATGCTTCTCCATGTTCACATCACTTCTATGCCAGACGCATCGACTGCTTTCGGCTACTTGGGCTTTGTCATCGGACCATCTGGCTGGTGGTCTGATCACTTATCTAAAAGTGCTGCATCGTCCGAGTGGGAGTGAAAGTGCCACTAGAAGCTATATGAATCATCTAGAATATTAATGACTGCATAAAGTTTTAATTTTTTTGGCAAATAATTGGATTAATCAATATTTTATCTAAGTCTATAACAACTCAATATTTCCTTGCAGGTACTTAGGTACATCAAAAGAAAATGGCTGACAATGACACTGACTGCTTCTATCTGAAGGTAAGAGACTCCGATACATAAATAACTGCTCAATTAACGAAGGAATGCAGTCATAACATTAACATAATCAAGTATCCAACTTAATTAGTGATTGAGATCTAATGAAATGGAGCTCTATGTTTATTGAGTGCCCGATGAATACCTTTGAATAACATTACATTACCTACGTAAAGGTAAGTTTCTAAGCAAGAGTGTACGGTAACATTCAAATGTAGTAGGTAACTATACGTAGGACCTTAAATTATTTATATACCTTAATAATTATATACCTACGACAGATAATGAACGAAAATATTGTATGATACTTAGCTATTGAGTAACAAAATGTATAATGATAATTGTTTGACGTGTAATGAAAATTACCAATAAATATTTGTATCTGTAATACCACCGGTAGAGAAAGGTGAGGGACGGATTTCAAGATCGGTCGGTATTTCTAGATCTCTAAACAATGTTTCGGTGTCTTTAACTACTTAGAATAAAGACCGGGTATACAATACATACCTTTATACCCAAGTACTCAAGGAACATTGTATAGTTTAGTAACATGACCGTTTAGTAACATTTTTACAAGTGTCACTATGTAATGATGATGATTATTTGGGATTCAACACAGTTGAACTGATTAAATAATTAGCTAGTAAAACTCAATTAATAATAATAAAAATAATACACGTCTTAATCAATTTAAATTACAGGGTGTACCTACAATATATATTTTTTGCCAAACTACAAGGTGCACTCTAAGTCGATAGCGGAACTTTAAGGAGGCTTTCTACTGATCACTACAAACAACTTGTACAGGTGGCGAAAAAAAAAAGAGCGAAAAAAATATCAGCTGTTCCATCCGAAACATATTGTAATGATCAGTAGAAAGCCTACTTAAGTTCCGCTATCGACTTAGAGTGCACCCTGTATAAATATCTAACTATAAATTAGGTAGGTAGGTACTTAAGTTTCAATTATGTTGCACTCCATGAAAAATGCTTATCTAGGAGAAGTTTCTACTTATTTAAAACTACATATTGCCATCAGTTTTGTAGCTGAATGATGTTCCTAGCAGTGTCTATCTTTTCACTTGCCTATTTTTTTCTCACGAGAGAATATTCCTTACAAACGAAAGTAGAGAGCAATGGTTCCAAACTTGTCGTTCAGTGACGTCAGCTAAAAGATAATAAGATAAGGGTTCAGTGGCGCTAAGCCAGGGGTTCGTAACCTTTTATCGACCAAGGACCACTTTGATTGTTTTGTTGATAAAATGGACCGCACCTTCCAGGTCAATAAGCTTCCTAATTTCCTATTGCGCAAATTATTATTTTACACTTAAACTTTCGTAAGCACTGAACATTTTGTATTATGTTAACGGTTACCTAAACTTACTTAAATTACCAACTTAATTAGGTACTTATTTAAAACAAGTAAGTTATATCGTTGATCATCATTGGAATTTATATCAAGTCTCATTTTTTATATAGGTACCTAGTGTGAGTGAAGGTGCCACTGGACGGTGTATACCTAAATCACCTCATTACGTAATGATTTGATGCAAAGGCCTTAGTTTTTTTTTTTAAATTAGGCAACCATTATTAAAAAAAAAAATGGTTGCACTTATGTTTGGTGCTACACATAGGAACCTTTTGCGATCCACATCCGAGCCTTACATGGACTAAACTCTAAATTAAAAACCGAGTCGCATGGAATGACAGTTGCTACTGTCAGATAAACTAAGGTCTTTGTATCTACGTAATGAGATTATTTATACAGCGTCCAGTGCACCTTCACTCACACTAGATGGGTGAAGGAAGAGACAACTCGGCGCTGCAGTGCCTGGGACATTGTTTTTTAGGGGCTGGCCTACTGCCAGATAAAGCCACACTTTATCTGACAAAGGCTTTATCTGACAGTAGCAACTGTCATTCCGTGGACTGGGGTTTTTAATTTAGAGTTTACCTTTGTTTCGCGGACTACCGTTTGGGAACCACGGCGCTAGGCCCTCTGTCACGCATCTCTGGGGTATAATTTACTTTTCCATTTTTCTTATTGTGACTGTATCTATACGAGTTTGTTCGTGCTTTTTTCTTTGGCAAGCTATTTGGCCGAGATGAGAGAAAAGTGTGATGTGGAAGTTGAACAAATCAAGGAATATTTATTTTATTAGGTATTTTGGTATTTGTTGCATTGTTTTGTCGATCTTCTCTTTCCTGTGGGTTAGGCTAAACTTAGAAGATTGTAGGTATGAGGTTTCAATACTTGTGCTGCCTATTGAGGTTGATTAGGTAGGTAGGTACCTACTTAGTACAAAAATCAGCTAGGCACACAAATGCATAACTTTTGTATAACTTTCAAATGTTTGGTTCAGTTAGTTTTTCTATCATCTTTATACCTATGCCTGATCAAACAAAAGAGCACACGACATTGATAAAAAATGAACCGACTAACGACAGTTATCTGACTTCATTGGCAATCAATAAACCGGCTGCAGTCTATCAAAGTGTCAATGGCAATAAAGAACCACGCCTGGCATTGTCTCCGATACACTATCAGGCTAGACGGACAGACAAACAAAGCAATAACAGTGCATCCACACGTCACTACAATCACGAATTACATAAAACACGACGTGGCCTATAAAATGGCGCTCTCACACGCCCTTAAAAGATTCGCAACGATTTACAACGCACATCATCGAGACAAGTAATGCTCTATATAACATAAGTAGCCGTTTAAATGTTTTGAATGAGCAACAAATTTTACGTGATCGACGTCATTTTATGGCCCCGCGGCAGCCCGGTTGCTCGTAAAAGGCGGGCGGTCACCTGTTGGCGTGATTATTACTATGAAACTCCTCAATAAAAGTTGATTTTGTCAATGGTGACGGTTTAATGGTCTTCTAATGGGCTTTCATTCACGTGGCAGTGGTTTACGAGGCGCGAGCAGCCGGCGGAGTGCGCGAATATCATTGTTACAGCCTCAAGTGTAAACGGCGTGACTGTTTGGGTTTATTGACCTTTTTCGGTCAAGGGAGGGGGAAAAAACCTAACATAACTGGTCTTTGCTTTCCTAAACCCTGATGGTATAGGTAAGCAAGCTGTGGTTATTACCGACGTATCATACCTAAGTCCTAGAGCAGCACAGCAACCATTTAATTTTGGTAGAGTAATTTCTGAGGACTCTCTAAGTTTTATGTCTCTACCATTGACATGAAAATGTGTTTCTTTCTTCTTTTCGTTAACCTAACTAATATCAGAATAAGTACCTACCTATGTTAAATCAGAGTTGAAGCTGTTTCAATCCTGAAAGTGTTCATAGAGCTAACGTAGAGTCCAAAATACCAACAATTTCTTAAGAAAACATTGTAGCTATCATCAAAATCTTTGGTTGGAAAAGCAATCTGCTCCTATCAATATCAGCAAAAAGTATTTTCAGCATCAAAAGTTCTGAACACGTCTACCAACGCCATAGGCGATAACTCAAATGAGTGCACACGCGGAGAATATAAAGGAGGATCTCCAGCCAAGCCCCGCCTAAAGGAAAATGGCCGACCGTTCACAGCACGCCGATTGGTGCATCTGCCGTGGCCTCGAAACAATTTGCCAATCAGCGATCGCTGATAATTTTAATCTGCATTCCGAGGCCATCTCTGGAAATCTGCTATCTCTATTTTTAATCATACGAGAGAGCGCTGAGGTAGCAGGTTTGCATGTAGTAGTGTGCGCCTTGAGAAACTTCCTTGTGTAATCGTTAGATGGCGCTGTGCGGAAGTGGTTCGCCTAATCGCCCACAGATGGCGCCAGGGGATAAGATGGAATCTTATTAGAATGGGCATCAGCTGTTGATAATGACTTGGTGATCTTTTGCCTTCGTTGCATTATATTGGTTTTCCGCAAAGGGCTTTCATCTTTGCAAAATATTGGTCTTCTTTTTGCAAATTTGTATGCAAAAAAGTGGCCCTTCATAATGATAATGATTGAGGGGTAGACTCTACGACTTGATTAATTTTAGGTGTAGATGAATTACCTACTCGTATTCGTTTTTGTGTACAATAAAGAATATTCTATCTATCTATCTACTTACTTTTCAATGTTTTTATGCAAAAATTTGTATGTAGAGACCGTGTAGAGACCCACCTACCCACTGAGTGGTAGGTAGGTAGGAAGTACTTCAACTTTTGATACTAAGTAATATAGGTTTGGTAGGTGGTTTGGATCTTGAGGAAACCTGAGCCTATGAGGCATTATACCCTCAACGCAAAAATCGCCAACCCGCATTGAGCACGCGTGGTGATTAAGGCTCGGTATAAGGCTAACTAGCGCCACCAATGTTGAAAAAATCATATGTCCTTTCAGAAGAAGTTTCTGACAAAATCCTAAGATGAGCTCATGCGCCATGCTTTTCTAGATTTCTTTATCTTATCTTTATCTTATCTTTTCTAGATTTTTAAGTGTAGGTACCCAACTCAATTTTTAGTCTTAAGCTAAACAATTTCGATAACCGCCAAAAACGGCCGCTTTTGGCGGTTATCGAATTTTTTTTAGCTTAAAAGTAAATTTCGAAGACTTAAAAGTAAATTTTGATACACTTAAAAATGTAGAAAAGCATGGCGCGTAGGCTCATCTTAGGATTTTTTCAGAAACTTCTTCTAAAGGAAGATATGATTTTTTTAACATTGGTGGCGCTAGTTAGCCTTATACCGAGCCTTAAGCTCGAACTCTCTCTCTCAGCTAGTGGGACATGTACAATTGTACAGGCTACACCTTACTTTTAGGTAGGTACACACGACAGCATGTCAGAGCGTACACTTGGGTTGTAAAGTCGTCCGTAACGTAACCGAGTAAAGTGCTAGCGTGTACCTAAGCGTTGACGTGCTGGCTTGTGTACCTAATTGCGTAGGTTTGGCATTTCTTTAATATTAGGTATACTACCACGCCAGAAATCATCAACTTCATTGTGCATCTAGGTACCTGCTATACTTTATTTCCGCTTTATGTGTCCATCCAAAAGATGTCTGAAAGAAATAGCTTTGTACCTAGGTATGTCATTTTTATACTTACTTTTATTATTAAGAAAAGAACAGCATCACATAGAGTTCTCTCTACTCCGTGCAATTTTAGTGGTTTTAAAGCCGAAGGTATTTTGTTGCACTGGTGATTCTGAGCCTAATTACAAAATTTCATTCCAAAACGCGCGAAAAAAAAAATTCACTTCTCCATACAAATGATGTCGATTGGCGATAGACATTTGTATTGGGAACAGTATTTTTTTCTCGCTCATTTTGGAGTAAAATTTTGGAATTAGGCTCAGAATGATTAGTGCAACAAAATACCTTCGGCTTTAAAACCACTAAAATTGCACGGTGTATTTGTTTACTTACATACCTACCTCTCTAACAATTCTCATTTCCATAACGTTTTGCACCGATCATACACCGATCATAATAACTTCTGTCTGCCTAAAAAAGCGCGAAACAATACATTTTACATATTAATTGCAGTAGCTGAGCGATTGAATCGTTAAAACAATGCAGTAATAGAGCTCTACAAAAACGAAGAACGACGTTGCTCCATAGCTAGTAAATCGATTTAGTCTACGATATTCAATCTACAACCCATCGATTACTCGGCTAACGTAAGGCTAAGCGTATGGTGAGACGCAGGCAACGCATAAATCATGATCAAACATCTATACTCCAAGCGGGAATTAGGGACTTAATTTTGACACCCTTTTTTCTCCGTGGCGCGTCATACTTCATAGTTTCCACAGATTTACAATGTAAAAGATCTGTAAAAAACATATTTGAATCAACTTTCACATTTGATTGAAGAAAACGGTAGTAAAAAACGTTATAGATTTCCTCCACTCGAATGATCATTTTCCACTTGGATGATTGGTCGAGTGGAGTAAAAATCTAATAGTTCATTACTCCACTCGAATGAGAAACTCCCTCGAGTTTGAAGTTTTGTTACCGTTTTCCTTAGTTGAGAATGCGTGGAGTCGAGTTAAACTGTGAATTATAGTTTTATGAAATAGCCCATTGCTCTGCCCTACTCCTCTACCCATGACGCAATTTTTTCAATATGGTGCAATTTACAAAACTCAATATTTCTCAAATTAAGACGCATTTAATATTTTTATTAACAAGCCTTAGCTACCTTTGAATAAACATTACAATAAAATCAAAGCATGACCAAGCGAATTCAGAGATACATTAGCTAATTTTAAAAAACTCCTTGCGTGAAACTGCGTCGCTCGCGTCTCAGCATACGCTAAGCCTTATAGTTGAATTGCATTGTTGCCTTTTGCATTGATATTAAAGTCTACCAATTGCTTCTGAGCTATCAATAGTCTTTTTTATAGGCAGATATCTTGCGATCATATTTTTGATAGACCACGTGTTACCAAACATCCTAACTCTTTTTACAGGGTGTACCTTCTGGTCAACAGGGTGTCAATGCTGTTAATTGTTTTTTGAAAAAAACTGTTTTATTTTATAACCCGAAAAAAAATTTATCTTAACTTTTTTGTTTTTAGTAGGTATTAGCTCAAATTTAAAAATAGGTATGTTTGTGTGTGTAGGTGCATTTGCATAGCTTTGAGTTATTAAAACATTGTGAAAGTCAATGAAAACAATATTTAAAAAATACTTTTCTTCTTAAAATAAATATCAACGGAATGTCATAGAGCAAAGAAAATATTTACCTAGGTTGTGGTCCTTATCACCGGGTGCTATTACCCTGTAAAAAGAGTCAGGATCTTTTGTAACAACTTGTATAATAATAATATATTTTCATGTCCGCTAGACCCTAAGTCTAGCGGACATGAAAATATAAAATACATTATTATTGTGCAAATTCTCAACTTGTTGCTGATTTCAAGTAAATGTGAGTGTATCAAAGGTAATTAAAATAACTCTGAAGCAAAGATTTTTATTGTAAACATAGAGCTTATTTATAAATACTAGATAACGTATCCCAGTACCTACTTATGCATCCCTTACAGTAGATAATCTTATGAATATTAAGAAGTAATAAATAAAATGGTTATTGGATACTATAGGCCATCAAATACAACAATAATAGATATCGAAGTACCTATAGAGCGGCAATAAAAATACGTACTTGATAGATACCGCCTAACCTATTTCCACGCAAATTTTCGACACTATAACCATAAAATAACGATATTATCGCGTAAACTTACTTTACATAGTGCCTTTTCCCCTTTGGATGATGGAAAAAATGTATTAAACCTTTAAGTTTAAGGTTTTCTTTGCCTTGTCGGCGGATACAATTTGTTTGCGTGCGTGTATTCCAAAGTCACTCGCTTTTAAAAGAAATCCACAATCGAAGCGGGTACCTAATAACCGTAAATTGGACGATTTACCATCGACTTTTGGCAAGCATCGAGTAAGGCAATTAAATGCCTCGGTAAAAATAAAAAGAAACAAGGAAATTGTACATTTTATTCACATTGTATCGTCGAATGATTCTAAAGATTAAACCTAAAAGATCATGAGAGGTGTTAAGAGAGCAATTTGCGAACTTATCATAAAACATAAAGGTTTTCGAATTGATTCAATTGGAGTATTTAACAGAAATTACTTTGGACATTTTACTAATATATTATATTACATTTTCTACTGCGAGACTTATTTATTGGTAAATTCAGAACAAAAACAGTCTTGTAAACTTACCATACAATAACGTCAACCAACGTAGTACTTGGAACGTTTTTGAAATGCGAAGTTTGTTTTGTTGCGTAAAATTGTTCATACGCTTACGTATGTATGTATTTTGAGCATACGCGGCTCGTAGCGTCTCTCTGAAGTGCGATTTGGGAATAGCGCACCTTCTGATATAGGTACAACCGTAAAGTACAGAACCCACGACCTAAGCGAGTGCTCAGTGCCAGATAAGTCCGAAGATATTACGTCAATATTTCTCCGCCTTATCACAAAAGACATCGGCATAGTTAAGAAATACCTTTTTAGTGCTTCAGGTATTTTTTCCTTTGGTCGTTTACCTCTTAATTTAAAAGAAATGCTAAGTAGTTACATTGCCGATGTAATGGATGTTTTTACTTAATTAGCAGTTGCAGGAATTGGTTTCTTCAAAATATAAATTGCCGGTTTTTATTGCCAGTGAAACTCCTTTGTATTTTTTGTTTGCCTAAAACTGGAGTCTATTACAGAAACGGCATTTGTCGTTTTTTGTGTACCCACTAAAAGAGTTGAGTGAGAACCATAAATAAATTCAATGCTTAATACGTTACAATTTTAATAACTATTTTCTCTTGTAACAAAAACATGGCAAAAGGCTGGTATTAATAGTCCTCTGAGATCACCTACTTGAGATCGGTCTCAAGTAGGTGAACTCAGAAAACAAAAATCACCGACTTGAGACATTGGCTTATTAATAAACCTATCTTAGGCGCGAACTTGAGTCCTCGATTTGAGTAAAGAATGAACTATTTGAACGAATGATACCATTTAAGGTTCAAAATGTGGTCAAAAAGCTTAAATCCAACTCAAAAGTACTAGGCGCCCATACATTATAAAGAGACTATTCGAAAAGGCACAACCTGAGTTTGGCCTCCTTTTGGTCGATAAAATTGTCCATGGTCCGGTGTTATTCAGTTGGCAACTTGTCATTTCTATAATAGTCCAGGATTCCACAAACATAAAAGTGATGTTACAAGATATAACACGAACTCTACTCCAAATAGATACTCGATTATAATAACTAGTGGTTCACCCCGAACTGTGAACTCAGGATGACTAACTTTTTGCTAACCCCATATCCACTCTTCGTCCGATTTGGATTTGGATATTAGAATTTTAAAATTCTTTTAATTCCATTAAGCCGCCTTTATATTTTTATGACGACACAATCATTCATACATACAAACATACAAACATACTTCGATCGCTCGTTCAATATGACGACACAATTTTGTAGCGGCACCCTGGTCTAGACAAAAAGGATCAGATCTGACTCGCTTCAGCCATTTTTATTCAGCATTGTTATTCGTTACTTTGGCAACAGAGAGCTTGATCTTGAGTGAGTAACTCAGCATATTAATAAAGCAGCGCTTACTTGAGACCGATCTCAAGTCCTCGACTTGAGTCAAGAATGAACTATTTCAACGACTTGAGTAAAGAATGTACTAGGCTACCATACATTAGAAAGAGGCTAGCCACAACCTCAGTTTGACCTTCAAAGAGGTTCGTAAGGTGAACAACTTTTTTCACGGTTTTCAGAACTGTCGAATAAAAGAAAAAACTTTTTCTACTGTCAAACATCAGTCAAACTACGAAAATAATTATTAAAAAAATGTCTCGTAAATTCTTGTGATTTTCAGTATATTGAACGTTTTAGTCGGTTATGGATAATAAGTGGCGCCAGAGAGGTTATTTTCAATATTTTGGCCGAAAAATATCATGCCGGAAACTTCCAACAGAGAGCTTCAGTTCATTCGAGCTTCCGTTATTCGAGCTTCCGTTTTTCGAGCTTCAGTACCTAGCGGACCCAGTTGGATGACCTCTACAAACGAGTTGCTGACAAGACAGGTATTTATTCACTATAATTGTATAAAATATACATAGTTCACGATACAAGTTACAGATATCGTCTAGTTCACGATACAAGTTACAGATATCGTCAGTTAGGTCTTTAAAATACCCCATCATCAACGTTTTTTGCGCATTTAATATAACTTTAGAGGTTATGTTTACGTAGAGAAAGTAGTAATTTGCCAAAAGAATTTATAATAAATTATAGAGCGACTGCAAACCTAACGTTTGATCGTTGCGCACATCATTCTACTACATTAATGTTTTATTTTTATTACAGGAAAATCAGAAAGTACCTACTGTCCGACGCATAATCGACGAAGTTAGGGCGTTATGATAAGAGGGATAAAAACCAAGGCATTTTAGAACACCAGCTTTGGTCCCGAAACCTGGAATAATGTGTGGAGAATGAACACATACAATGAGGGGAAGAATACTCGACTCAGCGCAAATTCATGTCAGGTGTGGAAATTTTAGATGATGATTAGGAAACAATATTGTATTAATAAATATGTTACAACTCTCCCAGGCTTGTTTATTTTCCAATTAGAAAAAAAATTAGATAATTATGTAACATTAAATTTAATGAAGGTCTTCCCTATTCAGATTTATCTTCAAGTATCAATTTACTGAATACCTACTACTCGTATGAATGATACGACACCCTCAAGTTTTCCCTACTATATCCGCTTTATATTTTATGCATGCCTAGTAACCTCTATGGTCCAACTGGGCTTTGAAGGCCGGCAAATTGTCTTAAAAAAACTAGGTACGAGTAAAGAGGTTTGAATTGTATGTTGTGCTGCCATCTACATGATATGTATCATACTTCATGAAACTTTCTGTCACCAATCGCCATATAAGAGATTCCGGATGTTTATGCACGCCTAATACCTTCAGACCATTGACATGACGTCATTCACGTTACAGCACTCAAATTCTATTGTACACACGACAGCACGTCAAAGTGTACACTTTTGTTGTAAAGTCACCCGTAACGTAACCGAGTAGAGTACTAGCGTGTAAAGGTCGACGTGTTGTCGTGTGTACGTGCGTTTCACGAAATAATTCCCTTGGATTGTACAAAAATAGTCCCTATTGCATCGCAATAAGAGTTTCGTCAAGGGAACTCTTTCGTGAAACGCATTTTGCCCGGATTTTCAGTAAGGAAAGAGTTGAAATATACTTTCTGCCTTTTTATTAGTGTGTGGTGTAGTTTCTTACAAGATTATGGGAGCCTGCAAATAGTAGTTTTTCTTTGAAATTAAAACTTAATTTTGACAACACTTCTGTATTTGGCCAAGTACAAGCTCGTGGCTTCTGATTCTACCATGCCTTTATAGGTAGTATTTGAGTTTTAGATGGTGACGCGGTGGTGGCATAATGGGTAGAACAATGGACTCGGAATCGAGGGATCCTGGTTCGAGTCCCGATGAGGGCATGTACCCTACCCATGACATTAATTTATTTCAAAGTCGCATACATACCACTCCCTGACTGTGAAGGAAAACATCGTGAGGAAACCGGAACGTCTGAGGCTATATACCAAACTAAACTCAAACTTAGTACCAGCTTATTTTTTTAAACCTCAGCTCCTCGGAGTTCTTTCTTGGTAATATGACTGTGGGGCTCTGAACTGCTGGAGTTTTGCAGCTCGAAGAACTCGGGCTGGTAGAAACACTTTTCTGGCTAGTCATAGCGATGTGACGACGACAAATTATTTCACACCACAAGGTCCCTTTCCACGTAACTTCCGATGTCGACGATGGTCCTAAGTACCTATATATTGTTAAGCTGCAACTTCTTGCGGTAGGTTTGCTTTGGATGCGCGCTGACTAAACATCATTTTTGTATATTAATTATCAAAGAAAATAACTCCCCTTCTTGCTTTGCGTAGTCGGGTAATGAAAAACACGAACTTGAGTCGGCTATCACCTGCACTTGGAAATGACAGTCGCAAGTCTGGTCTCAAGTAGGTGAACTCACGTAAGATTGTGTCTATTAATATGCCAGCGACTCCGGTCTCAAGTAAGTGATCTTACAGCTTCTTAACATTTTATGCATGCCTAGTACTCTAAACCACGTTGTATTGAAATTGAAACGTCACGGACTGTCAAAAGATGAATGACTCACTCAATTCCGAGCTCAAGTCGGCTCTATTAATATGGCGTCGACTCAAGTAAGTCGACTCACTCAAGCAAGTCGGCTAATGTCAATGTCAATCTCAAGATCGTGTCTATTAATAAGCAAACAGCTACTCAAGTTTGACATTACCCAAGGCTTGACATTTACCTCCTTGAGATCGATCTCAAGTAGGTGAACTCAGACGACTATTAATACCACCCTTAGAGTATCTTTTGTTACGTCTGGCTACACCATTTTTTAATCAACCTAGTTGGTAATTGACGATAAATCATGCGACCCACTTATAAACTAGTGTCTCCGCTCTACGCTATAAGAGTATGGCAGATGCAATAAAAATGTGTCAAGTAAATCATGTACTCGGTGTGAGATCTTGAGTTTTTCCTCGCCGTGTGTGCCGGGGTCCATAAAATATGTACGTTCTCGCAGGGGGCCACCCGATCCACCGTGCCTGGAAGAAAAAGAACAGTTTTTATATAGGTACGTTTGCATTTATCTAAGTCCTCCCAATGTTTACCGAATAGAGGTGAAACGGCGTATGTTTGGAACGCGATAAACAAATGGAGATGTTCCGTGGGAGGTACTGCGTTTGCTGCGTAGAGATTTTTAGCTCAGTTTTTAAACGAGAATGTTTAAATCTTCAATAATACTTAGTACCTAGTTATTTTGTGGTTGTATAACAGTAACTGTAGTCGCACCTCTATTATTGAAGTGCCACTATTTATGCTAACCATCGATACCAATTCATCGTAACCTAGGTAGGCAGGTAGGTTCTTAGAAATTTAAAATTTAATCAAATAAATGTTGAGCCAAAATGCAATCTATGCGAATGTTTTCTTTGTTCTTGTCAATGAATAAATATGAGAGATTTCGAAAAAAACTAATTATTGTGGATATAATTTTTTTTATGATGATAATGAAATGCATCTTTGAATTCAGCTGTAATGCAATTTCAGCCACTTTATTCCATTAGCATTGTATACAACAATCGACGCTAAAGTGATGACCACTGACGTCGATGACGATAAAGTCATTTTTACACTCGCAGTATCACCACTTTACCTTCATATCATGACAATTGTAAGGGAGTGTTTATAGCAACAACAGTAAACATGATGCGAACACAGAATAGCAAGAGGCGCAAAAGGTCTACTCAGGGCTTTAGTACACCGCACCGTCACGTCACGTCACGTCCGTGATAACAGAGCAGGAGTAGCGGTACAGTCATTAACTATGAGAGAGAGAACCGCCCGTATGACTCTAGGGCTTACAAAAAAAAAAAACTTTTTTGGTTTCCGAAAATCTCAAACCTAGTAGTAGCAATTTTTAGGATCTAAGTAAGATGATCTGAGAACTTCCAATTTACAAACAACTAAGAATTACAACTTAGAATTTTTACGATCTAAGATCGAGATTTTAGTGTCTAATTTTTTTAGGACGTGGGCCTTGATGAAGACCATCAAAAAACGCAAACTTGACTATTTTGGCCTACTATTTCCGCAATATCCATTATGAACTCCTTCAACTAATAATCTAAGTGAAGATACCAGGCAGGAGGAGACCTGGAAGACCCAAGATATCATGGCTTGAGAACTTACGCCATTGGTAGCAACAATACACGAGCTCCTTGTTCCGTTTGGCAGCCTCAAAGGAAGAAATAGCCAAGATGATTGCCAACCTCCGATAGGAGACGGCACTACGAGAAGAAGGGCCTTGCGACGGCAAAACTGAAGTGGACCTGGTTTAGCCGAATGTACCCAGATAGGTGGGCTAGACTTGCCACCGAGTGGGTATTCCAGACGGGGCCGACCGAGAAGAAGTTGGCGAGATGATCTCAACAAATATTCGCCGGAGGGTTGGAGGTGGCTTAAAACCAAAAAATCTGAGCTTAGAGGGGTGAGGCCTTTGCCCTGCAGTGGGACATCACACAGGCTACATAAAAAAAAGAACGAGAACTTAGGAACAAGCAATAATACAGGTACTCAGTAGCAGTAATGCTCAAAATGGCCGATAAAGATTCCCAGATTTGGAAATAACTTCTTGCATAAAATGCTCATTAGCAGATGTTATTTTTGTCATTGTTGGTCATTATTGTCAAGTAACAAATAAATTCTAAGCAGTGTAACAAAAATACGATTTTATTTGAAAGAGCTGCTACAATTCTACTGTACAGTTACCCATCATCAAAGCAAATTGACAGAGAATTAGTTTAAAACTTTACTCTGCTAAATCCTTTAAGGTATGCCTTTTTATTTTTTTTATAAAGCACTAACCCGTGCTAGGGAATATTTTAAACATTTATAATAAGTTGTGAAAATTCACTCGGGACAGGACTTGAACCCGCAACCTCTCGCGTACCGTGCAGGCGCTCTACCAGTTAAGCTACCGAGTCAAGTAACTGTCGATGCGAATTTCTTCAACTAGTCTCCGTCTAATGGACGGGATGTTAAAATAAGAAGAAGAAGGTGATTTCTGTATTTTCTTAATAGATGATGTGATGCAAACCCCGCTCCGAGTATTACTGTGCGATAAATTTACCCGTTTCAATTGATTTAGGACCGTGTACACTTGGCAACAAGTACTCTTCAATAGCTTTATATTTCATCCTTATTTACTAGCTGGCCGTTTCACGAATTTCAGCTGCGACGGGCGTAAAGTTTCGCGTATTATTTTCTTTCATCATACATTTTGACGTGAAATCCATGAGCCTTACGTTTATTCTTGGGGTCGTTTGGAAAAATATTTACGTTTGTCTTACACTATAGCAGATAGAGCACAAAAATCTGAACTTTGACGTTATACGCTCCGGATGATTGATCCTGAAAAGTCGCGCGATTATCTCTCACTAAGTTTCAGTGAAATTTAAACCAGTTGAGAAATAAGTTTTAATTTTGTTCACGTAGTTAAAACAATGCCTACATAGAGCTTCGTTCATAGTATCCACTTGTGAACCACGCTCACTTTTAAACATTTTATTTCAAAGAAACCTTTACTTTATCAGAAAACGGCGTTCTTACCTCGATTTAAACTTCCACTATCCACAAAAGTTTAAAAGTATATACCTACTTTTAGGTTTCCTTCCCTAACATCATGGATGATTTCGTGAACCCCACAACATTGACGCAAGCAGGCTGTAAGTAGCCTTATTAACCCAGGGTTGGTCGGTTTGAGGTAACTGTGTGTACTGTGTATACGTCCACGGTAGTAAATTAAGACAACCGAATGGACGGGTAAACATACCCAGCGCGGACGGGGTCTTCTGAAGCGAAGCTTCAGTTTCAGTCCCCCTTTTCGGGCATTTTAAGTTAGATTAATAGTCGTCTGAGATCACCTACTTGAGCTCGATCTCAAGTAGGTGAACTCAGAAAAGTCAAATGCTAATGTCAAGCCTTGGCTAATGTTAAACTTGAGTTAGATGTCAGCATATTAATAGACACTATCTTGAGATTGACATTGATATTAGCCAAGGCTTGACATTAGCATTTGACTTTTCCGAGATCACCTACTTGAGTTTGAGCTTGGGATGACGACTATTAATGCCTCCCTAAGTTAGGTCTAAAGTTCAAGCACTGCACAGTAACGTTTTCAAGAAGAAATGTAAATAATAGAAAGCCTTTCGCAGTGTGCGTACAAAAACTCACCGAAGTTTCATCGCAGTCGGTTTTAAGAATGTTTTTTCAGAACGCATAATGAAATACTAATGAAAGAACAAACAAGCTAACAATTTAAAATTAAACTTACAATAAGAACAAAAATATGACTAGAAAAAAATCGTCTAATAGTAAAGGAAACTTAATTAATTTATGCGATCAAAGGCGGTGTCAGATTACAAATGGCTCATTGCAAGGAAATCGCCCATGAGAACGACGCGTTTTTTCTTACATTACCACAGCATAGCAAGGGGTTTCCGACCTTATTTTCTATAAGTTAAAGTTGGGTATCTATTGCTGTTTTTGTCGCCTTGTTTTATAGGTTACTTGCGTCCCTAACGACAAGAGATCAGGGTTAGGTAACGCTAAGGCGTATCGATTTTCCCATACGAATTTGAGATGAACATTTCAGGAGAATATCTGACGAAAAAATATTATCAGGTTTGTACCTAAGGGGTCACCGATGTAAATAATTGTAGAGTTGAAAAACGGTCCAAAGTCAAATCTGTTTTGGTTGAAGACTTGTCGTATGTATCTACAAATACTTATGAATAAAGCTCTAGGCAAATAAATGTCAAGAAAAGCTGAGCAGGTGGCATCATCAATAATAAAAAACATGAATATTGTTATTATCCACAAACCCAACTCAATACAATTACCTAAACAATTAATACAACTTTATAAAATACCCCTATTCACCAAAAATATAAGAAAATTTTAGGTATGAACCGAAATCGTATTTTCGTAACCTCTTTTTCCGACCTTACCATAGGATTGACATGACTAGTCTAAACGTTTGTAGGTACCGCGTCATCTCGCTCTCGATGACGTCCGGTGACGGCTGCGATGGACAAACTATTAATGGCACCCTTAGTAATCCTACTATCCTACTTCCTACTAATATTATATTTGTGAAAGTTTGTAAGTGTGGATGGTTGGATGGATGGATGGATAGATGTTTGTTACTCTTTCACGCTGAAACGGCTAAACGAATTTGGATGAAATTTGGAATAGACATAGCTCAAACATCAGAATAACACATAGGCTACGTATTGTCACGCTTTTACACTTAGGATCAAAGTAAAGCATAGATATTGTTTCTGCTGAAACGGGTGAGCGGATTTGGATGAAATTTGGAATAGAGATAGCTTAGACATCAGAATAACACATAGGCTACATATTATCACGCTTTTACACTTAGGAGCAAAGTAAAGCATAGATCCTTTTTCTGTAGTCCACGCGGACGAAGCCGCGGGCAAAAGCTAGTAATACCTATAAGCTTTGTAGATATGTGTTAGAAATTGACGTCAAGTCCATTTATGAAGTGCATTAACATCGGGCCGATATTGGTATTGCGTCTTGAGTGTAGCCCCCCGGATAGCCCATCGTTCCATTAAGGGATCCCATAAAATTACATTATTATGTGTTAATAATTTCAGTGACCAATGGTCGAAAGCAGAAAGTTTGTGTGGACGGGCAGGAAATCCACTATGTCAACGAGTACATCTACTTGGGCCAGCTAGTAAGCTTCGAAAACAGGCAAGGCAAAGAAATCGATCGCCGCATCGAAAACGCCTGGAAGTGCTACTGGTCCATGAAGGATCTTATGAAGGGAAACCTTCCGCTCAACCTAAAGCGGAAACTCGTTGATATGTGTGTTCTGCCCGTTCTCACTTACGGCTCCCAGACTTGGTCACTGACTGAAGAGCAAAAGTCCAAACTCAAGATTTGCCAGAGAGCTATGGAGCGCAGCATACTCGGCGTCAAGAGGACAGATCATGTCCGAAATACCACACTGCGCTCCAAGACGCGCATAGCCGACGTAGGGGTCCAAACAGCAAAGTTGAAGTGGAGTTGGGCCGGACATATCAGCCGCATGCACCCGGATAGGTGGGCAAGAATCGCCACGGAATGGGTGCCAGCAAATGGACATCGAAGTCGAGGTAGGCCGCGAAGACGCTGGCGGGACGATCTCGTCAAATACATGCCGGAGTGGTCTGAGGTGGCCCAGGACCGAAAAGTCTGGACTGAAGTGGGGGAGGCCTTTGCCCAGCAGTGGGACACTAAAACCGAGGCTAAGTAAAAAAAAAAAAAAATAATAATAATTTCAAGGGAACGAAGGCGTACGAAGGCTCCGTATGATTCAGATGACAAATTAAAAAAAAACATTGAATTTCGCTGCAGGTTATCGTGGTACACGAGTGTTTATTGGGCCACGTAGGTATATTTTAATCGCGAAATCCAGTTGAATTTATAACTTGAGTAATTGACGTTTTCCTGATGGTAGGTTTAACGTAATTAAAGTTATCTGCGGTTTAAGTAATTACTCGGTTTTCAATAAATGGCGATAATAACCACAAAATTTAGGCCAAAACTAACTTCAATGGAACGTATTTTAAAATTACACCAATCGTAGGATCTAATTTAATATCAATGTTTAATAGTATTGGAACATTGGAACTGATCTACTATGGATATTATTGAAACCGACCGTTGTGTTCCGTTTTGAAAGCGCTTTCCGAACTCAACCCAAGGGCTCAAAACTTAGCTAATCAACGGCCAACACGCCCTATTTCGCACCGAGTCCGATCGTTCGTAACCGATAAATCAATACCAATAAATTAAATCATATAAGTGGAAGTTCCATTAAACTATAAAGGCGTTTTACTTTGAGCCGCGGCTTGCCGCGTTTTAAATTTAGAACGACTTCAGCCTCGAGTAAGCGCATGCGCCGGCAGAGGCGCGGCCGATTACTCTCAGTTGTCTCGTAAAATTACTATCTAACTGCTATTGGCTTATTATGAGACCGGGTCTGATCGGGTACGTGCGGGGAAGGAAACTGGGCACTGCTACAGGGTATGGGTACGGTCAAAGTTAGGATTTAATGATGAGAGTGGAGCTTAACTCTACTTTACATCAGATATGTACTACGTAAACCGATTTTGATGATATTTTTTTTGTTTAAAAGGGTATGTAATACTTCCCATGTAGTCCCATAAAAATTGTGAAAATCTGATGAAAAACTTCGGAGATGAAGAACGGGACTCCTCAACGGACAGCATGCAGAAAATCACCCACAATCAGTGCAATAGCTAGTCTGGTTGGTGCCCGTTGGCCATTTACCTTTCCTAGCTTCTCTAGAGAAAGAGATAGTGAGAAGTAAATAAACTAAAAAGTCTAAGGGTGGTATTCTAGAACGCTACCTAAACTCAGTTTAAACAGAGTTCAGACTGTCGATAAAACAGTGCATGTTTTGATATGAAGGGAGAGATATTCAAATTAAAACATGCACTGTTTTATCGACAGTCGACACTACTAAACTCTACTTGAACTGCTTTTAAACAGAGTTCAAGGAGCGCTCTAGTTTGAACTGAGTTTAAACAGACTTTAAGTAGCGTTCTAGTTTGAACTGAGTTTAAGTAGCGTTCTAGAATACCACCCTAAGGATGCGTTAACTTGACACGAATTGTGTCACGTGGCAACCACACGGCAACCGCGTGGCGTCCGCGGGGACCCTGAGCGGTCGCTGCGTGTAGAGTCGATATTATGGAAAAATAAGCTCTATTTATTTAGCAGCTACGTTCAGCTACGCTTCTGGCGAATGGCGTAGACAACGCAGGCAACCCGCTTGCAAGGAGACCGTGCGGTGCCCTTGCAGAGCCTAGGGGTTAGAAGATTGCGAGAAATTAGAACCTTCCCACTTTGTAAATAAAATTCATTCTTGCCATCACTGAACACCAGAGCGCAGTGGCCCGGTTTCGGAGTTGAGAATTTTACTAAGCACATACTTACGTATCGCTCTGTCACGCTCTTTTGTGATAAATCTGCAGAGACAGGACGATACTTAAGCATTTGGTTATTGAAATTCTCAATTCAGAAACCGGGTGTAACGGCCGCATGTCGTTTAAATGCGGCCTAATGCCTCCTTAGAAAAGAAGTAAAATATCAAGTTTAATTTTCTTTATCTGGTCTGGTTACCCAGTCTCCCAGTGAGAATTTTCTCTCAAACAGCAACCTAACAACTATCGATTATGGAGATAAAATCTAACAAATTCAACGTGTACCTAAATGAAATGAAAACCCGACAAACGTTATTTTTACCTTTCCAAATAAATCATGAATGGTATGTATGCACATTGTCGATTCCCGCATAACTAATTAAAGAAACTCGTCTCTAAGAGATTTAAAATCATTTATTTTTTCCTCTCGGCCTTAAAACCGGTATAGGTACACATAGAGGCTATTTTACGCCCGTTAACACATTATCAAGCGCGATGGGAGTATTGGAATGTTTTGTTGTTCTTTTAACATCTTATAATTCAACGCCGGCGTAGCGCGCCTACGATTGCTGCCTCAAGAAAAACAACGAGTTATTTTGACAACCACTAGCTTTAAAATAGGCCATAAATTACACTTCTCTACAACGAAAAACTGTCTCTATACAATAAAGTTTAAAGCAGCTTTTGCTTCGGCAAAATTTCGTGAGTTATTGGATGTATCCGTGTAGAAGATCTAGACCTTAATTTTAATTTAGAATGAGCTTTTTATAGAGGGCTCTATGAAGAGTAATTTTTCATAAGTAATGAAGCGGCACTGATTTTGTATATTGGACGAATGTTTTTAAGAAAAACTTTGGGGCTGAAATGTTAGGGCGTCGATAAATATTGAAGGGTAATGCTATGTTGACACGTGTGGCCAATCGTTCAATTAAATATGTCAACCCAAGTATTAAATATAAGCTGAGAAACCTCTACATACAGGTGTTTGAGCTTTGTGTTTTAGGGTTTCATCTGTTTATTTTTTTTTCGATCTTGATTTCATGTCCTGTCTCTAGCAAAATGTACCCTCAATAAATCTTGATATCTTACCAGAGAAGGAGATAGGTCGTATAAATGGTAGGTAATTTCATTGTTTCTTCTATTTTTCCTGTCGCAAATGTTGTATGTTATTTTTCTCAGGTGTACTATGTAGATGCATTTTATCTCAGGGTCATCTGAAAAAGACAAACGAAGAAACTTATATTTGTGTTAAAGCAGGGTAGGTTAAATGTTCAACGAAATATTAGCTTCTTAGCCGCCCTAAAACCGATACTCTGGGTTCTGAATCAATATATTTCTATTAAGCAATTCTTTCATTCAACTCCTGACCTTACACCTTGTATGAGTATGATAGGCGAGGAAGATTCCATAATACTTATCTGAGGCAATTTTGAAAATAATTATAAGTAGGCATCTTGCAGATTATCTCTCAAAGTTATAAAGTAGATTTATATGCTTTTATAATCTCATTAATATATCAAACTAGAAACCTGTATAATAATATCTTACGTACAAAAGATTTTTATAGAAAAATAATCCAGATGGCCATCAGTGTCAAGTCAAAAGGGGATTATGCTAATCGCAACATCATTCTATTACCATTTTCTTCAACCCACACATAAAATAACAAAAGCCTAAAATATAATAGGCGATATTATTAAATAAATATTCGGTTGCTACTTTTTGGTCTAATAGCAAGCAGCCATGAAGAAAGCAGATGTATGGAATGGTTTCTTTTTGATATTATTAAAATTTTGCCGCTTTTTTCTACTAAAATATAATGACAAATTGAAAAATGTGACGAAAAATTTTTGGTGGGTGGATAAGAAGGTACCAAACTACGATATAAATTCTACGTATAA
Organism: Zelleria hepariella; assembly: GCA_949319315.1. Lineage (NCBI taxonomy): Eukaryota > Metazoa > Arthropoda > Insecta > Lepidoptera > Yponomeutidae > Zelleria > Zelleria hepariella. Next base: position 10,720,570 of record OX439388.1, read on the forward strand.
ATGCCTAGATATCATCAGAATAATATTAAAACCACTCAGCTCCTGAAACTACATTAATAAAATTAACTTTCGATCCCATTTACATTTTAACGATTTAGAATCATCACAGGAGCATATTTTGCTAGAATTTATACTGAGCGTAACGTCAACTGTTGGCAATTGGATGTCATAAAATTGCGATAAAACTTGCTCGTTAAAACTTATAATTTTTTGCGTTCTTAAGATTATCGAGTAAACATGAAAATAATCCAGCTCGAAGGTTGATTTTATTGTTTTTGAACCTAGCATTGTGCAGTAGGTATTGAACTTCCAAATTCCGCATTTATTTTTAAGGCAGTAGTTACTATTTTCTGAAATTAAATTGCGTACTTGTTACCGACCTTGGCTTGGATTCAATTCAATTTTTCTTCAAGAGCGGGACGTATTTCAGAAAAAAATGCAGATGACTTTGCTCCGAGATTTCTTATCAAACATGATGAAAGTTTTTCAAGAATTTCGTTCAAGACAGGCCAACTCTCTCCAAACTTTGCCCATAAAGGAAACTCAACTTGCTCTGCTAACAGTAACTGACTCAATAAAAGGGTAAAACCTTTCAAAAGTATTTTCATAAAAAGAACACTGGACATGATAATTTGTTAAGTTAATTTAATGTTCTATGATAAATAGCAAATATTAAACTGCTTACAACAACAGCAGTCGGTAAGTATCTCAATATAATATCGACCGTGTTAATGTAGAATATCCTGTTGTTTTTTTTTTGCATTTAGAAAATCGAGAAGTCTGCACGGTGTGCAACATACGACCTTATCCTAAAGCTATTCTTGGTACGCAGGAAATAAGAGCTAATTTCAAATAAAAAGGGAAGTTAATGTAATATTTGAAGTAGAGCGAATTTCGAATAAAAAGGGAAGTAAATAATGATCAGTACATATTGCTGACTATTTGAATTGCATATTAACCCAGCCAATAAAAAAAAGTAAGTAAGATGTAGCCTTCTCAGGCCTTCTCTCAGAGAGAGAGTTCGAGCTTAAAAAAAACACAATTTCTTTTTGCTAGAAACGGGCCGTCAAAGGAATCTCTTGGCTTAACAATTTTTAGGACTTAAGGCCTAGATTCCAGATCCTAAAATCTACCTGCACGAATAAATCCGGCACGAGATAAAAACGGCCAATTTTAACTTGTGCAAATTTTATTCATAGGTTTTAGGATCTGGGATCTAGAACTTTATGTCCTAAAAAATGCTTAGCCTAGGAATTTTCATTTGATGGCTGCTATTATACGTTAATTCATTTCTATTCACTCAACAAGTTACTGTGAGTATACGTATATAATGTACTTAATTCATACACGAGGCCTTTTTTCCAACACAAGAAAGACTTAGCAGCTTGTAAAATGTACAAAACATAATAAAGTAAGAAGAAAATTTTCCTCCTGATAAAAACATTTGCTGATAGCGTGTGTAAGTATGTCCTCATCTTTACGAGACAAGCCCAAAAAGCTACAAGCATGAGAAACATAACCCGTTTTAATATAGGTAGGTGCCGCCTCTATTTTTCTTATCTCACTGCGTATCCTTAGTATAACATAATATTGGGCTCAGAAACTCCGTTACATCCATTACATTGATTAGAAAAGATCCGAAAACATGTTAGGTATTTAACTTTTAACTATCCACATACAACTATCTTACTTCTTACACTTTGGGGCTTCCTTCTCTCTTCACTAAAACCACTAAAAGGTGACACATCCACCGCAATGTCATTTCAAACTCTACCTTATCATTATGGTTCTTAGTCTGATTTTCTATTGGATTGTAAACGTGACTTACGTTTGAACAAAGTGAAGAGATTCCGTATCGATTGGTAGTGCCGGAGTCGATACAAACTGCTTCTATTTACGCTCTTTACCTATTTATAAACCCGGTCGTCCTGCTCCCTACCTGAACTATAGATGAATGTAGGCATGTTCATGTAATGTAGGGGAAAAAATAAGTTTTAACCTTCGACCTCACGACGACTCCCTAATAAAACGGTTGAAAAATGTCGCTGCAGTTTTAGAATGTAGAGCACGTTTGAGGTAAGAATACGCTTGCAATAACATGCCTCGACGTTTGAATGTTTGTTTACGCAAACTTCTGACAGTTTGTGTGACAACGTGACACTCAGTACCCTTTTAAAACTATCGTCGATCCAAGTTTATCAGGTGGTAAGTGTCGCGACGCGTGCCACCAACTTTACTGTCCATAAACGAGGGCAGTTAAAGCTCATCTTTCTTCTTAACGATCCCGAGAATTGTTTATACTGTAAAAAAACAAGCCACAAATCGCACTAGGCTTGCGGGATTAACGACAAAAGATATTTATGTCTAGTGCCGGCGAAATGATGGCAACTTTTAACGACGTGGTGGAATTTATTGCCCTTTGCACTCATTGAGTGAGATTTTTTCGGTCAACGGGTGGACCTTCGTGCGCGAAAGTTTGCCTAAGGCGCACCAAAAGTAGATTACGCAACGCCCCATATATTGCTGGAACTGGTCGTAAAGTGTTTGAGTTACCGATTCCATCGACGTTTAGTGTCGGGCCATCGGCAATGGGCGGCCGTGAGTCAGTCGCGGAGACATAGGAGCGCTCCACTATGCCTACAAACGATAACTCTTACAAACACACGAGGAAGGCAAACATGCAGAATTTTGATTAGAGTTTTATACCGTTCTGAGAAGTTCAACAATGTAGCGCAGCCCTGGAGCCCATCGGCATCCTCACTGTCTGATAACTAATTAAATATTTTAATATATTCCCGCCATCCGCTCCGTGCGAGGATTACGTACGCCTACGCAGAATTGTAAGGCTTGATTTATGCGAATATGAAATAATTTTCTATTTCCCTCCCGGCGTGGTACCAGGAATTTAATAAAATACATGTGCAGAGATACCTTCTTGCAAACTTGCGCAATATCTGCGAATTGAACGTTTAACGCGGACGAGAATTAACCGGCATAATAAAAGCGCTTCGATAGAACCACTCAAATGTTACTGACCTATCCATATAAAAACGCTCGGAAACCCCCGAAAAGAGTGCCGAAAACAATTAAAGTGTCGTAAAGGCGAATATCGTCGCTTAGCAAACAACACCGCACAAGTCATATTTCCTCACTTTACAGGAGAGACAAAAAACTGTTTAATTTCGTAAATTTAAGAGTTATTAGACTAAGTATTATATTTTTGTGTTTTGATAAGTACTATCCATAATATAAATGCAAAAAAACTTGCAAAATCCTTTTTTTCTTGCTTATACACGACTTAGGCGGTGTTTTACATAAAATAAAAAGACTTGGGCTGTGTTGTCAGGGACTTGCGCGGTGCTTTTTCTACAGAAAAGGTGATTTAGGCTGTGTTTATATTTCGTTAACACAAATTGTAATAAATAAAACAAACTTGGTCGATAAGCTTGGTCTACTATCCGATTGCTGGGAGCAGATAAACAACCTGCGCAACAAGTCTCACAAACAACACCAAAAAATATAGGCCAATTTTTAAAGAAAAATTATTCCCCTTTTATTCCCATGAATACAAAATCTAAATAAATCAAATAAACCAGCTCATGGAAACCTGCAACACGACCTCACGCATCACAGACACCGTGAGCTCCAGTGAAGTACTGAAGGCCATTAAAGCCACCAAAACTAGCAAGGAATCCGGGACTGACAACATCTTGCCGGAATTCTTAAAACGTTAATGGACAGGGGGCCCTGTCAATTAACTGGTTGACGGACCTGTTCTCCGATGTTGTCCTGAAGTGCAAACTTCCAAAGCTATGGAAGAATGCGAAAGTGATCGCACTACGAAAACCAGGCAAGACAGCAGATGACCCAGCCAGCTACCGATCAATCTCGCTACTTTTTACCACGCACAAACTCTTCGAACGAGTACTTCTCGCAAGAATGACGCCTATAGTCGAGCAACATCTACCTATAGAGCAGGCGGGATTCCGACCGAACGGGGGTTGCTGTGACCAAGTGCTTGCACTAACTTCTCACATCGAAGCAGGGTTCCAAAATAAACTCAAAACAGTGGCGGTGTTCTTCGATCTCAGCTCAGCATGTGACACGGTCCGGAAACAGGGACTACTCTACAAGCTCACAGATATCTTTAAGGCGCTGTACATAGTGAATAGCCCGCGCGCCAAGAAAAATGCACAAAATCGAGTCCTGTATCAAATATAGAAAAAAAATCGAAAATTTTCACATATCAAACCCTAGAATTAGGTGAGACCTATCTAAAACAGCCAGTTTCGTGTTGACATTCATAAACGTTTTGAAGATATTTTTGATGAAAAAAAATAGGAGGCGCACTTTTTTTTAAACAAAATATCTTGCAATCTGTTACGGGTATCAACACAAAACTGGCTGTTTTAGATAGCTCTCACCTAATTCTAGGGTTTGATATGTGAACATTTTCGATTTTTTTAGTGTATTTGATACAGGAATCGTTTTTGTGCATTTTTTTTGCGCGCGGGCTAATTCACTATGCCCAGCGCCTTAAATTCAAACGCACGTATCGTCTTTGCGACACCCTCCTTTCAAATAGATAGTTTCAGGTGAGTCTCAATGGAAGACGAGTAAGCGCAAAACCCTGAACAATAGTGATCCGCAGGCGTAGACCTTTTCAACATCTATGTCAGCGACATACCAAAAGTCTCCGGATGATCATTTATGTACTCTGACGAAATTGCAATTGCAGCCCAAGCTTCATCTCCGGATAAAGCGACAACACTGGTTCAGAAGCTCAGAGTTCAGAGAAGCCGTTGCAAAGTTCGAGCGATATTTCTTCGACTGGGGACTTAATCCACGTAAAACCGTGGGCTGTTCCTTTCACCTGAACAACAGGCCAGTGAAGGTGTTAAACTCAGTTTCTGCAATAAGCCTATAAGGCACGACCCTAACCAAGTCTATCTTGGTGTAACTCTGGTCAGAACTCTCACTTTCAAAGCCCACTTCCAGAAAGTAAAGAAGAAGGTATCAAGCACAGTTCATATGGTTCATTCTTATTGGGGTCATACGCCTCGAGAGAAGCCAGTCGCCATGCTGGTCTAGAATGGCAACCCATTCAGACGCACCCTTGTGGTGAAACAGGCAAGCAGGTGCAACCTGATACGGAAACTGGCAGCGACAACATGGGGCTGCAAAACGGACCTCAACACTAGCCCTTGTCCATAGTGCGGCCAAGTAGAGTACTGTGCGCCAGTGTGGTCTCGCAGCCACCATCTGACCTGGTTGACGTTGAACTACGCTGTAAATAGTAACAAATATACCTTTAACACCGCTCAAGTCTTAAAAATAATCTTTAAAACACCGCCTAAGTAAGAAGCAAAAGTAGTTAGTGGTCCTACAATGTTTAATTAAGTTTAATACTGGATATATTTTTGTTCTAATCTATCACTTTCTCTATTATCCACCTTTGAAACATTTCAGATGGCAAAACAAAGCCTCATAAAACACTTCAAACCATTTATTTTCACAGCACACGTTGTAGTTCGCAAATCAGTATGGCGGAAATGTGACTTGAGCGGTGTTCCACAGAGAAATTACTTGCGCGGTGTTACAATTTTTTGAATAACGGCCGCTGATTGGTCATAATACTTAAATCTTATAGGTTGATCGATTCGCGCTTAAAATCTGCACCCAATGGCATTCAAATGTCAAAACCGCTAAATTTCGACTTGGGCGGTGTTGTTTGCTAAGCGACGATATTCCCATCGTTTAATAGTCGTATAAGTTTGACTCATAATATCTACGAGAAGATAAACACAGCTCTCGTGTCGAACGTAAAACAGCTTTTGTTACCATTTTATGACAACAATTACGAGCCATAAAACGTGTAGCGATTATTCCTCGTAGTGATTCTTGCGGTCGTTGGTGGCCATCTTGTCATCGCAGACGCGTGCTGTGGTAGCGACTCGTATGCGCCCTAAACTTTTTTTGTTGAGCCACAACTTATCACCTTCCCTGATCTATTTTGAACCTTAACGCCTGAGACATAGAGTCACTCAACACTTGTCCGTAAAAATAGACTTGTGTCGTTTTAATGTCGGCTCAATTATGATACGGAAGGCCAACGTTGCCATTGACATAAGTCTCTCTAATTCGATAACGACGAGGTGTTCTTGCGTCACTGTCTATTCTGTTACTTAATGACCTATCGGAAGGCGACCGCAATTTTCTTCTTTGTTTCATTAAAGTTTGACGAGTTTTCATTCATAAGCACTTACATTTTGTACCAGTAAAAAACTTGTTTAAAAAAAACTCATCATAGACTTTTTGCACTGACGAGTCAGGATAGAGGCAAAAAGCTATCTTTAGATAGGCCGTTTTGCGTCACTTCCGTGGTATGAACAATGTAATAACGTATTCGAATTTCCCCGCACAGTGCACCCAATTTGACTGACAATATGAGGATACCATTTGCACTAAAGGGAAGTTTATCTCACGTGGTTTATTCCTCACTTAAGCCGTGCTCTTTGCGTAGGTTTTCCACGGAATAAATAAGGTTTTGAGGGGCTGGTATTTGTTGTAATCTAAAGGGCCTATCGTGTTGGGGGTGTGTTTGTTGCGGCTTACACTATGTTAATTGGACTCTTTATTTTGTGCTAAACTTTATTTGGACACCTTATGTTTACTAAAATATAGGCAATGGCAGAGTATTACGATTAAGCTCTGACAGAGGTTTTACAATACAAAAAAATACAAGCAACTTTAAATATGAGCATATCTCTGAAACTTCACGAATAAATCAGGTGCATCATATGGCGATGGTTTATGATAGTTTTTTTTAAATGTTTTGCTAAGTAAATAATCAAAAGGACATTTAGCGATTTCTCATTTTTGTTTAGTTAGAACACTTAGTTTGTATGAGTAGGTTGAATTGATTGCATTAGTAACCATGTTTATCTATCTTCAAACTTAGGATTTGTTTTAAAATAAAACATGCCGTTACTTAGAAAATTACCAACATGTAGCGTATTCGAACTGTATCATTGCGAATTGCACCTGTCTATACTTACCTACCTATATAGACACGAGACCCACGGAGGGTAGCATTTACTAAATGTCAGGGGAGACGTGGGGGCGCAAAAATGGAATGCTCTCAGACGGCGGACACCGTTTCGCTTGGAAACTCTCGAAAACAATGCTTGCGGTCGCCACCGCTGAAACTAGCGCTGAAATTATGAAGGGGCCAATGTTTTTAAGAATATTGTCTTCGAAATTTGCATGTTCGGATACTCTACAGAATTTGCTTTCCAAGCCTCAAGTGTGAAAAGGCTGTCTTGTTTTTCAGATCTTTGTAGGAAAACAGTGGTCATTGCACGCCTTTGAAAATGCCTAGAGGTATTTTTATTGGTAAAGATAAATGACAGTATGATGTCAATGATTAGCATATGAAGTGTGTTGCGCGCAAAAAACTGACTATTTTTGTAATTACAACTTTTGTCTTATTGAACAACAACAGATACCTATTAAAGACTTGAAGGCCTGAAATATTTTTAAGTGAGCTGAATTTTGAACTTATTGAAATAAGGCAAGGCTAGGCCCAATTCTAATCTGCGAGAAAAAGAGTTTATATTAGCCTATATTCACATCAGATGGTGCCGCGAAAAAAATACGTTTTCATTAGTCTCTATTTAATTTTGTTTTTGTTTTTTTTTAATTTTGTCTAAAAGTAACGTCTTCATATATTTTTTCAAGCGCTAGAAAATTCTGCAGCGGTGCTGCACATGAACAATAGTTATCCTATCTGTACAAACTATAATAGAACAACAAAGAGCGGCTACAAAGGAAAGTACGCCCTATTCGGATGTTGGTAAAGATCATAAGTAGAGGAAAATATTGTTTGACGAAGATAGCCCATAGGAGCTTGTTTTGTGTATGTTTGTATTTGTCGTACTCGGGAGGGGTATGTCGTTGTCTGACCTTTTAAAATGGAATAGAGTTTTGTACATTGAGCTAGCAGCTTTATATTTTTGTTTCTGGTTGATTATGGCAGTTTGTTGCGATTTTTTATTATCAATGCCTGAACCTTATTTTGTTGGTACCGTTCAGGATACGTTAGCATTTTCATCTGAGATATGTATGCATATTTCACAAATATTTGGACGGTTATCTATCACCATATTTACTGTTTATTAAGTAGATTTTAAGTGATATTAAAAACAACAACGGCAATGTAATTGTAATTTTAGTAGGAACGAAGTACTTTTCAAAAAATACCTTCAACTTCCATGTAGATATTGTGTAAGATGTAGATACGAGTACAGCAATTTATTTTCCAACCCCATTTCCATCCAGCTAACAATTTCATATTCGCGACACGCTCCTTCTATATTTGAATGAGACTCGGGCGTCTATACCTACCTACATACCTAGTCACCTAAACGACATTTGTATATTTATGAAAGTCAAGCGTCTATATACCTAGCTTTTTCTATATGTGCAGACATGACCTTAGGATTGCTACAAATAAATTATTGTGGATAGCAAATATGGCAAAGAGCAAATTGAGAATAAAGATTATCTTACGAGTAGGTAGACGTACTCGTAAACGTCAGCACAGTAAATTTGACCAGTTCTATAATTTTCACTAAGACCCACGCCACGAGGTACAGAAAATTGAGGAAATTATGTTTGGTTTTGTTTTATACAAGGTGTTACAAAAGATGCTAACTCTTTTTGCAGGGTAATAGCACCCGGTGATAGGGATCACAACCTAAATATTTTTTTTGCTCTATGACGTTCCGTTGATTTTTTAATTAATAAAATGTGAACGGTAAATTTTTTTTTTCTAAATGTCTCTACAGAATTGACATCCTGTTAACCAGTAGGTTACACCCTGTAAAAAGAGTTAGGATGTTTTGTAACACGTTGTATTATAAAATACTAGTTGTGCCCGCGACTTCGTATGCGTTTTTACACATTTGTCATTTAATTTAAATTCGACTGTGGAGGAAAACTCAAAAGGAAGGTTTTTTTTTAAGCCCCGAGCAAAAAAGAGGGGTGTTATAAGTTTGACAGCTGTGTGAGTGTGTCTGTATATGCAGGTATGTGTCTGTGGCACCGTAGCTCTTAAATGGGTGAACGATTTGGAAGCTAGGTTTTTTTTTAAATTTGAAAGCAGGTTTTCTAGCGAATGTTCTTAGTTATGTTTTGTCAAAATTGGTTCAGCTATTTATTAAATATGCTTATTTGAAGCTAAAATGTCGGGGGTATTTTAATTTAATGGTTATTATTTCTTAACTTGCGGTAGCAGGGCTCAAAAGAAAGCAATAGAATAAAATAGAATAAAAACCCTAATCTAAACAATCTATACTTATAATAAAACTCTAGCGAAGTCAATTCTGTACATTGAATATTTTTAGAAAAAAACTATCAGGGGTTACTAAGTAAACTATTCTGAATACAAAAATGCAAAAAAATCGGTTTATGTCTGTCTGTCTGTCTTTCTGTCTGTCTGTCTGTCTGTCTGTCTGTCTGTCTGTGTGTTACCTCATCACGCGAATACCGCTGAACAGTTTTCAGTCAAATTTAGGACCGTGATAAGTCCTGGTTCTGGGAACAATCTAGGCTATCCAATGTTCAGAATACATTGCGGGTTGCAATTTTAACTTCGTTTTTTGTAAGAAATATTCATAATTTTGATATAGCTTCTTGAGAAGATATGTTAATAACATGATACAGAACACATTTCCGAAAAAAAAAATTGCACTTCCGGAAAAAAAAATCCGACTTGGAAGCTCATTATCTCGGAAACCGTTGATTTCCTAGGCATAATCCTTCATAACGATCATTTTTGCCCAAGGAACTGCAAAAATGATCGTTATGATGAGGACTATACAGGGTGTTAAAAGACCGCCAACAGACCCGAAAGCCACTAGACACCAAAACAAAGTACTTTTTCGATAAATTATTGTTGGGAAATTATTTTGGTTTTTTAGGTTATAATTATGAAAAATATTTTTTACGCAATGGACGTGTAACGCACAGAAGTCATATTGCGCAAGCGTAGGTATCAGATTATGTTACTTAAGCTTGAAGTGCCGATGTTTAGAATACATTGCGGGTTGCAACTTTAACGTCGTTTTTTGTAAGAAATATTCATAATTTTGATATGGCTTCTTGAAAAGGTATGTTAAGAATCTCCTGAAGCTCTTCAGCCCTCTCGCTCGCACTTTTAAACATTTGAATTTATTGTAAGAGAATGATTCAACTTTGGACGATAAAATATAGTTGCAGATATAGATAATAAAGCTATCGACATGTAGACATACTTTAAATTTCACATTTATAGTTTAAAAAATAAATTACTGAACTACTACTTTTAACCGAAGTTCAGTGATATTTTTTTTATTAGTAAGAATATGAAATCAAAAGTGTGTCCACATGTCGATAGCTTTATTATCTATGTCTGCAACTATATTTTATCGTCCAAAGTTTAATCATTCTCTTACAATCAATTAAAATGTTGAAAAGTGCGAGCGAGAGGGCTGCAGAGCTTCAGGGGATTCTTAAGAATTAGATACTGAATACATTTCTGCAAAAAAAAAGTTTTGAAAAATCCGACTTTGAACCTCATTATCTCGGAAACCGTTGATTTCCCAGGCATAGTTCCTTGGGCAAAAATTTTCCTTATGATGACGAAAATACGTGTTTTCCCGCTTTGTTGGCGGTCTTTTAACACCCTGTATGTGGTCTCCCACTGTGTTGGCGGTCTTTTAACACCGTTCGGTATTCAATACAAGCACTCGCCGCAAACAATAATTTTGCATTCTTGCATAACAAATAACTATTGTTTACTGTTGAGCTGGATAGACAGAGTTATTAGCCGTATGCTTTGCTTGCTGGCTTAGCATGAGAATGAGTAAGACCTTATCTATTGGCTTATAACTTTATCTATCCCACTCTACGTCGAGGGAGATACATATTATAAACCCTTTTACTTCCTAATCAATTCTTATGCTAAGCTTCCTGGTATCTTATCACGGGCGATACCGTAATGTAAACAATACATATTTATAATTATTGTAAGAAAACGGGATTCTTACCACGATTTATTTTCTTTTGAGTTCCCGATATTTCCACGAAAGTTTCAAAAAGAATACATATTTATTATTAAATTTATAAATGTATTATTTAGATTAGGGTTTTTATTCTATTTTATTCTATTGCTTTCTTTTGAGCCCTGCTACCGCAAGTTAAGAAATAATAACTATTAAAATACCCCCGACATTTTAGCTTCGAATAAGCATATTTAATAAATTGCTGAACCAATTTTGACAAAACATAACTAAGAACATTCGCTAGAAAACCTGCTTTCAAATTAAAAAAAAAACCTAAAGCTTCCAAATTGTTCACCCATTTAAGAGCTACGGTGCCATAGACAGACACACCCTCATAAACACTTATACAGACACACTCACAAAGCTGTCAAACTTATAACACCCCTCTTTTTTGGTCGGGGGTTAAAAAAAACCTTCCTTTTGAGTTTTCCTCCACAGTCGAATTTAAATTAAATGTCAAATGTGTAAAAACGCATACGAAGTCGCGGGTACAACTAGTACATTTATAAATTTAATATTAAATATGTATTGTTTACATTAAGGTATCGCCCGTGATAAGATACCAGGAAGCTTAGCATAAGAATTGCTTAGGAAGTAAAGGGGTTTATATGTATCTCCCTCGACGTAGAGTGGGATAGATAAAGTTATAAGCCCTTAGATAAGGTCTTACTCATTCTCATGCTAAGCCAGCAAGCAAAGCATACGGCTAATAACTCTATCTATCCCGCTCAACGGTAAACAATAGTTATTTGTTATGCAAGAATGCAAAATTATTGTTTGCGGCGAGTGCTTGTATTGAATACCGAGCGGTGTTAAAAGACCGCCAACAAAGTGGGAAACCACATATAGTCCTCATTATAACGAACATTTTTGCCCAAGGAACTATGCCTAGGAAATCAACGGTTTCCGAGATAATGAGGTTCCAAGTCGGACTGTTTTTTTTTTCGTTTTTTTTTTCAGAAATGTATTCAGTATCGCGTTATTAACATATCTTCTCAAGAAGCTATATCAAAATTATGAATATTTCTTACAAAAAACGAAGTTAAAATTGCAATTCGCAATGTATTCTGAACATCGGATAGCTTAGATTGTGCCCAGAACCAGGACTTATCACGGTCCTAAATTTGACTGAAAACTATTCAGCGGTATTGGCGTGATGAGGTAACACACAGACAGACAGACAGACAGACAGACAGACAGACAGACAGACAGATAGACAGACAGACAGACATAGACCGATTTTTTTGCATTTTTGTATTCAGTATAGTTTACTTAGTAACCCCTGCTAGTTTTTTTCTAAAAATATTCAATGCAGAATTGACTTCGCTAGAGTTTTATTATAAGTATGGATAAGATACAATGTACATAAAACAGAGGCCCTTTGGGCGGCCTAAAAACTTTGCACCAGCAGTGACCATTACCTCATACGATTACCTAACTAAATAGGAAAACAAAAAAAAGGTGTTAAGATGTTGTTTTGGGACGCTGACTAACACAAGGCATTACTTAGATAGGCTGATTGTAATGTTTGCAACATTATAAGCTTTTTATTAGCTGTGAATTTAATTTCAAACCAAGTTAAGAGTCTCTAAATATTTAAACGTAGACGGTATTCATTGCGGATGAATAGAATATAGGGTAATTATCTATCAATCAAACCTACGTAGGAATGTAGCTACCCTAACCTATGATAAAAACATATCAAAGGTTCTGGCTTTTAAATCAAAAGCAGTTTGTTTTGCCACCAATGAATTAATAATAGTGTTATGCCAACCGCGTTCTTACATTTTGTGATAATAATATGGTATATGAGAACTAGCTCGAATTATAGGTGCGCGAAACGCTTCAGTGAAAAGAAAAGAATGATATAGTTCATTTCCTTCACTAAACTAGTTCCCTCTTTTAGTTCATAGTTCACTTATAGTTCATTCATAGTTCACAGCTCATTCATAGTTCACAGTTCATTCATAGTTCATTCACAGTTCATTCATAGTTCATACCTCATTCACAGTTCATAGCTCAGTAGTTCGTTCACGTAACTTTTGACTCACGGTAGTCCGCGAATGACAAAGGTGACAAAGGCGAGACACATGAGTTACACAATTTTGGTTCTTAGTGTGGTAGATTTAAGAATGTTTCTTGAAGAATGAACTACGTGGACTAGAGTGAATGTGATATATAAAGATTTACAGAATTTTGGTTCTTAGTGTGGTAGATTTAAGAATGTTTTTTGAAGAATGAACTACGTGGACTAGAGTGAATGTGATATGTAAAGATTGGTAGTGAATGAATGAATGAATGGTTTCATATAACGAATGCATTCAATCGAAGCATTCATTCGCGAACTACACACCTCTAGCTCGAATACATATACTACATATACAATATGACGGAATAATTTAAACAGAAAACCGCATAATGATGCGTTATTTATGAGAATATACTTATGTTTAGCAGTATAAACTACATATACTTTCATGAAACAAGGCATATCCTTATCTATTTGACTTGATGACGCACTTTATCTCTGAGCACGGAGGTGATAATTGATTTTGTGGTATATTTATTCAAAACTAGTTTTTTTGCTTGTGAGTTCCACATTGCTCAGCTCTACGTATAATACTTAATTTTTACTATGGGTATAAAATTTGTGATTTCAAAGTAACTGATCTGCATCCCAGAATTATAATTAGGTATCGATAAGACCGCCATTTGTACTGTTATTTTTAAATGTTTATTTGTAAAATGTTTTCTATTGTGCAATAAAGAGTTACTCACTTACTTACTTATGTTGTGCTTTAATACCAGTGACAGAAAGAGTAATATTATGTTTCAAGCACATAACACACCAAAAGATTTCTTGTTTTCATGATAAGGTGATAAAACCCAGCTGCGCACCGAGTGTACCTACACGTTGTGAAAATTCCCCATTCACCCATTCTCTCAAGCGCAATATACAAGTCAAGTGAGACTAGAAATATATTTCCGCTCGTAGAACTTGAATACATGCAAATAGGGCAGTATTCGGTCTACTAACTTTATTCTGGGTTCTTTTTTATCACAATTGCATGTATTCCATGTGTTTTACAGGGGTTCCTTACCTATAATAGCAAAGAATACTGCTAGAATCTCTTTGTAAAAACATTCACAAAAACAATAAATTTTCCACGAGCAGAAATATGTTTCTTATTTAGTAGTATTTTAAGCAGGTTTTTCCATCAATTATGAGAGAAGAATGTAATATGTAATTTACAACTGGAATTTCAAAGTATTTGCACCTTCGTAAAAACGCAATTGTTAAGCTGAATATAATTCTTATTGCAAGTGACACAGAGATGAAGTCAAAACTTCAGCGTCCCCAAAGGTTTCTGTCTCGTCGTCTGTACATAGTTACACAAGGGTAGCGTGGCCCAAGCGGTGTTTCATAAGTAGGGCCAGTTAGGAGGGTCCCCCAGAAGTGCGGTCACATAACTTTATTCGGGAATTAACATAATTAGAAAGGACGTACATTTTGTGAGCTTAGGCCTGAACAAACGAACTTTGCAAGTTAATTAGATCAGGCTTATGAAATATACTTTTTTGCGAAAGAGGACCGCGGACCGCGGTGTATGGTCCAAGCTTCTTTCAGAACTCAGTCTAGGCCCTCGTGTATACAAAAGCTTCTTTGGAGTCTAATAGAGTAATCTTTAGATAGTTCAGTGACGTCTGTTGTTGACCAATTTTAAAGAGGTAAATAGAACTTAAAAAAAAGTGGTAAGTAATATGCCAATTTTACGCTTCCTTAGCCCATCTAAATAACTGGCTACATACATAAGAGTTTTTGTAGGAAGTAAAAAATGGCGTTGGTTTTTACCCGTTATTACCTAAAAGTCAAATAAAAGTCCGCGGTGTAAGGCGGCGTTCGGAAAAAGAGCTGGGATCATAAAGATAAATATCTTTGCCAAAAAATCTTGATGTCTTTATTTTCAGTCCTACACCGCAAAATCCTTGCGTCCTTTCTGCGACGGAATTCGCCGTATTTTATCAACCTTCAGCAAACTCAGCGACAAAATCAGATTGTATTACTTCTCCTTGCTAAAATAAAGGTCTACCAAATTATAAATTGTTTAGTTAAAGCTAAAAGACTACTGAGGTAGTTATTGTGTTATTTTTTTCGATGTCTGCCAGTATCTACCTCTATCTCTGAAGAATGGAATATGCTTATATTGAAAGCAAAGTCACAATGGAAAAATCTGCCAATCTTTTTAATTTTATTACCATTGTCCTTGTCTCATAAAAAGTATAAAATTCACCCTGAAGTTTTCAAAATAAGCTGTCTAATTTTACAACCTCAAATGGATAGCCGGCATCCATAATTAAATGAACGACCCTCCCTTGAAAAATTTAAACAGGCACCTCTTCGCTGTTAAATAATGCCCAAATCCAATTTCCATCGGATTAAAAAAGGAAATCCCTGCAATATGGCTCCCGAATGGCGCAGGCATCAGGTGCCCTCTTGAACCAGGGAGCTTGATATATCTTGAACATATTTCCGTCGAGGGAGAATCTTTGACGCGCCCTCTGCTAGGTTTCCATTTAGAATAGAGTTTGGGTTTGGAGAAAAAGGTATAAAATAAATATAACATTCGCACGCTGGGTCTTTACTCGGCTACGTTACGGGCAACTTTACAACAAAACTGTACAGTTTGATGGACTGTACCATATGCTCCCCAAAAAAATATTTAGATTTTTCGTTTATTCTGATAGTCTCACGTGGCAATCTATCTATACTTATAATAAAACTCTAGCGAAGTCAATTCTGTACATTGAATATTTTTAGAAAAAAACTATCAGGGGTTACTAAGTAAACTATACTGAATACAAAAATGCAAAAAAATCGGTCTATGTCTGTCTGTCTGTCTGTCTGTCTGTCTGTCTGTCTGTGTGTTACCTCATCTCGCGAATACCGCTGAATAGTTTTCAGTCAAATTTAGGACCGTGATAAGTCCTGGTTCTGGGAACAATCTAGGCTATCCGATGTTCAGAATACATTGCGGGTTGCAATTTTAACTTCGTTTTTTGTAAGAAATATTCATAATTTTGATATAGCTTCTTGAGAAGATATGTTAATAACGTGATACAGAACACATTACCGAAAAAAAAATTGCATTTCCGGAAAAAAAAATCCGACTTGGAACCTCATTATCTCGGAAACCGTTGATTTCCTAGGCATAGTTCCTGGAGCAAAAATGATCGTTATGATGAGGACTATACAGGGTGTTAAAAGACCGCCAACATACCCGAAAGCCACTAGACACCAAAACAAAGTACTTTTTCGATAAATTATTGTTGGGAAATTATTTTGGTTTTTTAGGTTATAATTTTGAAAAATATTTTTTCACGCAATGGACGTGTAACGCACAGAAGTCATATTGCTCAAGCGTAGGTATCAGATTATGTTACTTAAGCTTGAAGTGCCGATGTTTAGAATACATTGCGGGTTGCAACTTTAACGTCGTTTTTTGTAAGAAATATTCATAATTTTGATATGGCTTCTTGAAAAGGTATGTTAAGAATCCCCTGAAGCTCTGCAGCCCTCTCGCTCGCACTTTTGAACATTTTAATTTATTGTAAGAGAATGATTCAACTTTGGACGATAAAATATAGACATGTAGACATACTTTAAAGTTCACATTTATAGTTTACAATATAAATTACTGAACTACTACTTTTAACCGAAGTTCAGTGATATTTTTTTTTATTAGTAGTAATATGAAATCAAAAGTGTGTCCACATGTCAATAGCTTTATTATCTATGTCTGCAACTATATTTTATCGTCCAAAGTTTAATCATTCTCTTACAATGAATTAAAATGTTGAAAAGTGCGAGCGAGAGGGCTGCAGAGCTTCAGGGGATTCTTAAGAACTAGATACTGAATACATTTCTGCAAAAAAAAAGTTTTGAAAAATCCGACTTTGAACCTCATTATCTCGGAAACCGTTGATTTCCCAGGCATAGTTCCTTGGGCAAAAATGTTCCTTATGATGAGGAAAATACGTGGTTTCCCGCTTTGTTGGCGGTCTTTTAACACCCTGTATGTGGTCTCCCACTTTGTTGGCGGTCTTTTAACACCGCTCGGTATTCAATACAAGCACTCGCCGCAAACAATAATTTTGCATTCTTGCATAACAAATAACTATTGTTTACCGTTGAGCTGGATAGACAGAGTTATTAGCCGTATGCTTTGCTTGCTGGCTTAGCATGAGAATGAGTAAGACCTTATCTATGGGCTTATAACTTTATCTATCCCACTCTACGTTGAGGGAGATACATATTATAAACCCTTTTACTTCCTAATCAATTCTTATGCTAAGCTTGCTGGTACCTTATCACGGGCGATACCTTAATGTAAACAATACATATTTATTATTAAATTTATAAATGTATTGTTTAGATTAGGGTTTTTATTCTATTTTATTCTATTGCTTTCTTTTGAGCCCTGCTACCGCAAGTTAAGAAATAATAACTATTAAAATACCCCCGACATTTTAGCTCCGAATAAGCATATTTAATAAATTGCTCAACATTCGCTAGAAAACCTGCTTTCAAATTAAAAAATAACCTAAAGCTTCCAAATCGTTCACCCATTTAAGAGCTACGGTGCCACAGACAGACACACCCTCATAAATACTTATACAGACACACTCACAAAGCTGTCAAACTTAAAACACCCCTCTTTTTTGGTCGGGGGTTAAAAAAAAACCTTCCTTTAGAGTTTTCCTCCTCAGTCGAATTTAAATTAAATGTCAAATGTGTAAAAACGCATACGAAGTCGCGGGCACAACTAGTATTACTATATGACACAATCGATGGAATAGCGATAAATATGTTTTCGATGTTTTCACGTTCATGCGGCAATATTACTATATGACACAATCGATGGAATAGCGATAAATATGTTTTCGATGTTTTCACGTTCATGCGGCAATATTACTATATGACACAATCGATGGAATAGCGTTAAATATGTTTTCGATGTTTTCACGTTCATTATCAGCAGCAAAAAAACTAGTTACTCTTGAAGTTACGAACGAAAAAAATCTATGTAATATGAGGTTATTTAGACCTAGACCTAAAAGCACAGCAGCACGGTTGTAAAGTTCAGCTCTCTACCTAAATAAGTCGATATTATTGAAATACCATTTGGTACGTACTTACGAAGGATTTATCACTCTAGGTGAGGTCCACTTGCGTCAACCAGGGTTAGCCAGTTAACTCTGAGTTAACGTCAATAATTGTATGGAAATGTCAAATTAATTCAGAGTTATTTGGCTAACCCTGACTGACGCAAGTCCGCCTAATTAAATCAATCAATCTCCATCAACACTGCAAATTGACGCCAAAGAAAAATTGTATCATCACATTGCTACCACGAAATAAACCCAGATTCAAATGCGCATTTTCGCTTCAAGCAAGATTTCGCGTAAACAAATCCTAAATTACAATGAATCTCTCTACAAGATCTTCATCTCTGATGTTCATCTCTCAGGGCGGCCATTGCATTCGGAGTTTTGTTTCGTACATAGTTATTTTGTTTTCAATTTGGTGAGGGCTCGGGTAGCTCGACCTTTCGACCGGGCATCGAACCCCAAACCTTGTCTAGACGGTTATCGCGTCTACCCTTCACCAGTGCCGCCTATGATGCTACTATGGTTTTGCTAGCCTAAGTCTAAGTTTGTTAATTTCCGCACTTTGTAGGCTTGCGTATAAGTGACTTTTAGAATTAATTTAAACGGCTTTACGTTTTAACTTGTCTTCATTCACTGGTTTCAACTAAGTCCACCTCTGAAAACAAATAATATGTAACATATTCATTTTAAGACGCCCATCCTATCCGTGTCGTATTAATAGGTTTTTTAACGCATGATTTTAATGTAGAACTCAAAGATACAATGTTTTCAAAAATACCGAATATACTTAAAATCAAAGATACAAAATATATTATTACAGTCTAAAAGGATGCCAAAAATATTCTCAAAAAAGTAGAGTTGAGAAACCAAGGTTGGGGAGGTTGTGCATTGCGACGTAATGCATTTCGTTACCACTTTAGTTTTATTTTACGAGCCACCATCTATAGTGAGATACGCCTAAATGTGTTATGTAATATGTTTAAATTGGACGGAACAAAATGTCGTATAGGGAGCCAACAAAAGGGTTTGTTTTAGACCCGTTGATAGAATATTTTATAGCAATAGATGGATACTATTTTCACTACGATGGTTTCCAGATAAGAATATTATAAATTGGGTTTTTTTGGACCATGTAACTAAACTGTCTTTCTTTTTTGTTGCAGAATGGAATTGACCAATTGACTTCTATGTTGTTGAGGTACGGTAAAGATTTGAATAATTTTAAATGAAATATTTAAAATATAAAATTTTATGCCGCAAGGTATACAATGGTATATTAAAAACAAGATCGACTCTCAGTAATAAGTAGGTAGAGTCTATGTTAAACATCTTACACAATTAACTAAGAAATATGAATATCGCAAGTCATTAAAAAGTAACTAAGAAGTAGCGGCCAAGTACCTACACACAACAGCACGTCAGACTGTACACTTTGGTTGTAAATTGGCCCGTAACGTAACCGAGTAGAGTGCTAGCGTGTAAGCTCCGACGTGCTGTCGTGTGTACATAAAAGTAAATAAAATATTTCAAAAGCTGAAACAGCTTTTTGATAATCGAGGGTAAATTTAAAAAAAAAACTTATACTTATGATTTAGTAAGTTTCATTACAGAACGTTTAGCACAAACTTGTCCGGATGAATCTGGCCATAAAAATGCCATACACACCATACTTTCCTCATTATCATACATGCAGAATACTTATTCTGTATTTATAAAAAACGGCATAGTCCTCAGAACAGGTTTATTTGCGGAAAAATAAAAACGATAAGAGCAATTTTCCCGCAAATAAAGTGGTTTTGAGGACTACCAACAATACGGTTTTTTTTACAGAATAAACACTCAGGTGGGGCGGATCCTATTGTTTACAAATTGTTAATTACTCTTACAATATCGGATTTTATGAAAACTGACAGAATTTTATGAAAACCCCAAACTTTCTTCATCAATCTAAGTACCTAAATGTAGGAGGGTGGAGGGGTCAGATCCTTAGCTTACTAAATATAAGTTCTACAAAACTGGCCTATACTAAAACCCGCACACTTTCCTCATCACATATCCTATTATATAGTGTTCTATAGTGGTTCTATAGAAGCTTTAGGTAGGTAGTTTAATATCGCTTAATCGAGGCTGCGGCGCGGGAGGCTTCTCCCCTTAATCGGAGGCTTTATGAGGGAATCACGGCCGCAGACGGGCCAAGTCTCCTGATAAGGCAGTATATGTATGCCTTGCAGATACCTTTGGTAATACAGGCTTGTGTTTTTGTTTGTATAGGTACCTATGATTTTGTTTTCTGCAACGAAAGTGATGAAAGAAATAGTTTGAAATACCTATTTGGAAAAATTGATTTTTCTGCGCGCTGTGCATATACTGCATTTTCAATTAGAGGACTTGGCAAGTCTATAAAGGTAGTAGCTTGCAGTCTAATACTAAGCAAAATTGGTTGGTCTGCACACCTACATGCAAGTTCAACAAACTGAAAGTTCATAAAACGTAACGTTCAAATCGCGCTCCCTAAAGTAAAATTATCTCATAATTTTCCCTACCCCGGCTCCAGAGCAAAGGAAGCCACTTACAAAAGAAATTCGCGGAAAGGTTCCCGACCGTAGTATGACATCATTTTGCGCAGACTACATCAGCAAGAATGAAAAATGTAGCGCCAGAATCGAAGGAGTTCGTCCAAACTGGAAATATAATTTCAAAGATGGCTGCTGTTCTCGGCCCGCACCCCCCGCCCGCGCCCCGCGCAACCCCTCACCCGGCGCAGCCTAAAATATGCACCCAAAATCCATTGTCCGTTACCATGACAACGACCCGCTCGATACCCCAGCCCGGCAGACGCACAATCAAGTTTATATTCATCTCGCTTACTCTTTAAATAGTCGGATGCTGATTCCGGCTTTGGTGAGATCTCTCGTTTCGCTTACACAGCGATGGCTGAACGCCAAACTTGTAGGGTTAGCAGAAATTGTGTGTACAGTCAAGAACGTAATGGAATTTCGCTGACTAGTGGGATTTACTTCCTTATTGGAAAACGATTATGTTCTAATTAGGTGTAGAGTCGTAAAAAAATCAGCAACTACTTATGCAAATTATAGTGAGCCCGTTCGTAAAAAATAGTTATCATCGTTTTAATCAAGTAGGAGTACGTAAAACCAAAATTTGTAAAAAAAAATTGTTGCGTTACACTTATTTGGTTTATGCTCTATCTACAGTCTTCAATGCTTAAGTTAGGTTATAAAGATAAATATTAATTTAAAATCTCACCCTTCGTAATGCGAACAGATATATTAGCTTTTGATAAGGCACGATAAGTTATGTAATTTCCACTGCAAATATTGTCAGATTATTTCAGGAACTCCTTGATTTAGGTCTACAGGAACTTTCAATGTAGTCATCACAACTGTTAAAACTTTGTATAAAGATATTAAAATTACACAAACTCGTTAAGTCACTTTGTGTAAAGAGATCAAAACTTCACACAATCGCCGTTCGTTCCTCCAGCTACTGAACAAATGGACCAAAAAATGGATCAGTAAAATTTTACCTAAATTAGAAAGTTCCTCATTCCTCTCTCCTATTGGTCAATCTGTGTCTGCCCGAGGCACCTTTGTGTTTAACTTTCTCCTTGCCATTGTTCACTTCTCTTCCTGGTTCGGGATAACTTTCACCCTGTTGAGACAAAAGGTTTTGTCTCTTGTCCATCGTCATAAAACACCAGCTTTTTGGGAACGCTTTCATTGAGTGAACAATATAATGAAACGCACTTGTTAGGGTCTCTTAGTAGGTAGGTGAGAAACCTGGAAAAAAATTGTCAGGCAGGCTTGCCCCTCTAGGTACCCTTGACGCATTTTTTTTTTCAATATGGGGGAATGTACAAAATTTTACAAATCAAGACGCATTTTATATTTTGATTGTAGAAAATTGCCTTAGCTTTGTATTAACTTTACAAAGTATATAAAATCAAAGCATGACTATGCGAATTCAAAGCGAATTCAATTTAAAAACTTTATCGATATGAACGCAATAGCGTCAAGGGTAACCCGCCAGGTTGTCTATTTGTCGTATAATACAGGTTTCTAAGGATATACCTACCTGTATACATTATTTTGCAGAATGGCTACTTGTAACTTGTTTTTTTTTTTAATGTAATAGATGAGTAAAACATGGTCAGTCCACGAAACCCTTTTTATTAGTGTACTAGTTGTGCCCGCGACTTCGTATGCGTTTTTACACTTTTGACATTTAATTTAAATTCGACTGTGGAGGAAAACTCAAAAGGAAGGTTTTTTTTAACCCCCGACCAAAAAAGAGGGGTGTCATAAGTTTGATAGCTTTGTGTGTGTGTCTGTTTATGTGTTTATGAGGGTGTACCTGTCTGTGTGTCTGTCTGTGTGTGCTCTAATCTTAACAATACATTTATAATAAAATATGTATTGTTTAGATTAGGTATCGCCCGTGTAAGATACCAGGAAGCTTAGCATAAGAATTGCTTAGAAAGTAAAGGGGTTTATTGTATCGCCCTCGACGTAGAGTGGGATAGATAAAGTTATAAGCCCATAGATAAGGTCTTACCCATTCTCATGCTAAGCCAGCAAGCAAAGCATAAGGTTGGGTTAGAGCGTATCTACGGCAAATAACTCTGTCCATCCCGCTCTACGTCAAACAAAAGAGTGAGATACCTATTGTTTTAAACCCATAGATACGATCTAACCCGGCCTTATGCTACGCTTGTAGAACTAACATTTTCCGCCAAAATAAAATAAAAACAAATGCCGATTTTTCATTTACAATATGCGCCCGAAATGCCAAAAGTCGTAGCGTGCTATTATACAGAGTGTTAAAAGACCGCCAACAAAGCGGGAGACCACGTATACGTATATAGTCCTCATCATAATGAACATTTTTGCCCAAGGAACTATGCCTGGGAAATCAACGGTTTCCGAGATAATAAAGTCGGACTTTTTTTTTTTTTTCAGAAATGTGTTTAGTATCACGTTCTTAACATACCTTCTCAAGAAGCCATATCAAAATTATGGATATTTCTTACAAAAAATCAAGTTTAAATTGCAACCCGCAATGTAGGTTTCCGAGAGAATGAGGTTTAAAGTCGGACTAAAATTTTTTTTTACAGAAATATGTTCAGTATCACGTTCTTAACATATCTTCTTAAGAAGCCACACCCAAATTATGAATATTTCTTACAAAAAACGAAGTTAAAATTGCAACCCGCAATGTATTCTAAACATTGGATAGCCTAAGTTACGCCCAGAAACGTGAGTTACGACCATGTTAAGTTTGGTTGAAAACTATTCAGCGGTGTTCACGTTTATCGTGTTCATACAGACAGACAGACAGACAGACAGACATAGACCGTTTTTTTTGCATTTTTGGATTCAGTACAGTTTACTTAGTAACCCCTGCTAGTTTTTTTCTAAAAATATTCAATGTACAGAATTGACTTCGCTAGAGTTTTATTATAAGTATAGATGACTTGCCGTTTGCCTGCTTTAAGAAGGCTTTTAGAAGCATGTCAGAAATTTTGCCTCAACATGATAATAATATGTATATCCTTCATAATTTTATTGAAAGTTGGTGGAATACGGTCATTAAACTATTTTTACCTTTTTACCCTACAATATTTTAACATTTATTTGTTATTATCCCTTATAGCCTTCTGACACAAAATGAGTGAAATTGATTAAATTTACTTTGCCTTTAAATCTACGTCAGATGTTTTAAACAGCGTCCAGTTGCATTTTCACTCACACTAGATGAGTGAAGCGACCACGCGAACGCTGCAGTGCCTGGGGGATGGTTTAGATTTAATTAAATTTACCATGACTAGGTATGAAATATCTTGAATCTAAAACACTTGTGTGCTTGACTTTACTTCCTCTTCTGTTTCTCTTAGCTGGTACGGAGAGAAAATACAGGTTCTTGTTATCAAACTGAGTCCAATTTGCGATTTTATCACAAGAAAACTTTTTCAGAGAAAAATGTTATGATTGCCTTTTGGATCCGGTTTGTACCGTAGCTGACTTTATTGTGGACGGGTATTTTAGCAAATATGATGATATCACACTAGAAAACTTAACTAGGTACATGAAGTTAGCATCAACTTATAGATACAATTATATAATTCTAATGAAATAAATTGAAAGCGAACTACATTTCAGGTAAAGTCAGGAGGACAGAGGTATTATTTTTTATTTGTTTCATTAACCAATGAAAGCAACACACCTAATAATAATAATATGAAAATAAAAATATTTCCTTGATACAAAACATCGCCAAATGGCATTACACTGTGCGAGGAGCGCAAGGTAAGCTTTTGTAGAGCTGATGCAACTACAACGACGTTCATCAATACACTCAGAGATGGCGCCACAAAAAGAAGAAAAATAAATCTTTCGTATCCAAAGAAATAACGAAAATGACAATATGTTTGTATCTATTTGGTTGTTTTTTTTTGTAACACTAGTCAATCATAAAACTTAGGGATAGAATCAAGTCAATCATAATCAAGATGAAACGAAGGATTAAAGTAATAGATAAATGTTAATCTCCACTTCCACTTTCCTGTAAATTTCTGAATGTCTGAAAATCTTACCCATCAGGAAAGCGTCTAATAAGAACTAAATAAAAAAAGAGTGGTTCAATGTCTACTTGAGCTTCTTCTAGTAGTTAACTCTACAATACTCCACATGGGTGAAGTGGCCTCTTAGTTACACCTGGGACATTTATTTTGTTTAGCATTTTTGTTCATAATACAGCAGCATAGCAGCCCCACAGGAAAGATTAGTTCGATACAGAGGCCTCCAACAAAAAATTATTATCGGGTTCGCTCACGATAATTGCTTCATTTGTCATGTGTTATCATCATCATCATCATCATCAGCCTGTTGACACTCACTGCTGAGTAAAGGTCTCTTCATGCTCACGATCCTGTGCCAGACGCAACCACTGCTTTCTACTTGGGCTACTTGGGCTATATCATCGGACCATCTGGCTGGTGGTCTCCCAACCAATCTCTTCCCCTCTCGAGGTCACCACTGCACAATGGAATTTGTCGGACACCTGGGCCCTTAGCCTGTAACACAATGGTGCCAAAATGGGCTGTCAGGTGACGACTTCAATTACGATTTGCTAACGCTGTCTGTCCTTTTAATGTTTTTGTAGTACAGCAAAGAATATTTTGATTCTAATTCTAGAGGATTAGTTCTCTGGTTGTAGGAGAAAAACGAGGAGAGCCCAGTTTTGTCCTTCTGCCGGGACGCCATTGACCCGCCATTGCGTTACAGGCTAAGGGCCCTGGCTAGACGCACTAATGGTATATTATGTTGTTATGGGTAGGTCTTACATAACATTTGCTGATAAATTTTGTTGATGCAGTACCTAAGTAGTTTTTTGGTGCATCTAACATAACCATTGCTTCGCACGGATGCAATATTGTTTGCGTCTCGTGCTTCTGAATTGTTCGCTACGCTCAGGTTTCTTTTTTGAACCACTCGCTACTCGTGGCTCAATTTTATAAACCTTCGATAGCTCGGTATTCAATAGGTACAAGCACTAGCTGCAAACAAAAGTTGTGCATCCTTGCTTAACAAATAACTATTTCTGTCCGTGGGCAGTTCTGGCCTCTTTTCGTCTTAGAGAGGGTGGATCTTTTTCACGTCTGGGACGGTTTTCCGGGGGTCGCGAGCTCCGGCAGGTTTCCAGTCTAGAGCTACTTTTGGTGATCCAGTCGTCGCAGGGTATGTCCTAACCAGTGCCATTTGCGTTACCTAATGTCTTGGGCTAAAGGTTTTTGCTCCGTGATCTTCCACACCGCCTATCCACCTATATCGACCTACACATAACGAATTTTCCCAAGATGAACATTTGCAAAGAGCTTGTTAAGTAACTTTATAGCCAAAACAAGTAATAAACTAGTCGGTCGTAAAATCAAACAGTAGATTACAACATATAAAATGGTGATGGGTACTTGTGTCCTATTAGAGTTTATGCATTAATCTGAATGGACTTCTACTTGTCCTTAAGAAACCATTGTTTTTCTTATAAACATCACCATTTTTTGTCGATGTTTGTCCATAGTACGAAACAATGTTTTCGGCATCGCCGTCAGAATCGTATCAACCTCTAAAATTTTTACAAAATATAGAACCCAATTAAATACAAAATTAAATACACATTATTTTAAATTGTATACGTACTACTTATGTATCATAATAAACTACAAAGGGTACATTCCACCACCGGGATTCGAACCTGGGATCGCACACTTGTGAGATATCTCTACCCACTGGCCTTATCACTGACATGATGCAAAGGAAAATATTGTGACAAAACCTGCTCCTTACCTGCCGCTAGGACACTCTTTTTTGGTTGATTGACGCATTTATGCCTCGCGTAATAAGAGCTACAATTGGGCATCCCAGCATATTTCTGACCGTCTGAGGACCATTTTGTAATACATTGTACTCAATTTCAAGTGTTTAGTGGATTTTGATAGATTTGAAGAAGTGCCTGCCTACCTTTCTAGATAAATTTCATACAGTTTCCGTACAGATATTTAACTATTCCACCTGGGTTTAAATGGCACCCTAGGACTAGTTATTTTCTATGCTTTTTTTACAGTGTCACAAGAAATCTCTATGGTAAGCTAAGATAAAAGTAGAGACTACAGCTGATAGGCCTACAGGCATATCATCAATCTTATCAAAAACTATTGCAGAAATCAAATTAACTGAGGTAGATAGTGCTTTAATATTAGCAAAGGTGAAATAGTCGTGTGAGAGTTAAGCAAGTGTTAATAACTGTAAATATGGTAAAGTTTATTTTAAATATTCAAAACTAATGTTGTGTGAGTATCACATGTTTGCTTTGCACCTATAATCAAACCTATAAGTTTTTTTTTATTAAAAAAAAATTAAACAATATAGATCAAAATCTGTCAAAATCTTTAATGTTCATAATCATATTATAATACTGTTATAGCATAATAATCTTAAACGCAAAATAATTCAATTGACTATTTAGACTTATGTTAACATAAAATTAATATGAGTAGACACAACATGTTATAGATAGTTCTAGCTAAAATGACAACCTACTACCTACAGTTAAAAGAACAAGTTCAAAAACGAAGAAAAAGTCAAGAATGAAGAAGTCTTCAAGATCTTCGCAGTCTTCAAACTCCTCACGCCGTTGGTGTCATCTTCTGTTACGTATACTGAAGGTATACCGGAAAGAATGAGGCACTCAGGATACATTCAGTATACGTACAGAAGGCGACGCATTCTCTTCTCTTCTGTCTTGAAGAAACGAAGCTGCCAGCATCAACGAGTACCTGAAACATTTTACATTTAAATTGAGAACGTGTCTTAATTAAGCTCCAGTTTTGTTTTCTTAATGAAGCGACTGGTTTTAAATTTAGAGTTCGAAAAAAGAAAAAGTCCGCAACGTTTTAAATTTAGAACTTCAACCACGCAAAGGTGCGAGATGAAATCGCAATGTTTACGAGTAGGGAACGATCGGGAGGTGGATACTTCTCACACAATATCATGGCATCGAGGCAATATCTTAAGAGCTCGCCGGGTCCCGCCAAACGCCCTGCCGCTCCTCCGGGACCGCCACCTATAAAATAAACCAACCGATTTACAACACGCCTGGGTTTTCAACGTGAAAAGGGGTTACACTGATAGCTCGTAAGTTTAGTACATAACCGTAGTGAAGTTAAGTTAGGTATTCGTTTGCGAAATTGTTTTCTAAAGCCATCTAAACAGATAAAGAGCGACCATTCTATTGTTCACGAACGGGCCAATGGGAAAGCGATGAGTTTGCAAAACGACACCATTGGTGTGCAAAAATTATATTTGCAAACGGAGCTAGCCGGTAGCTGGCCTCGGAGCCGGGTTTTTATCTCCAACGTTTCTTTTGCTAAACGGCCACGACAATAAGTTGTAAAGCCTTTTGTCCCGCGGCCGTTGTCGGGAATAAAGGATGAATTACAAAAGAGTCGCCGTTGCGTCCACCACTCGTAAAGATAACTAAAGAATCCCGCTTGTATGTGTGTGTAACAAGCAAGCATTGAATAGAGTGAAACACGAAAAAAACGGGGAAGGGTGCATTATATTTTTGTAATTTACGACGCGAACGTACAGGCGCATTATCACGAGCCCCTCTGCGACGAGTTTTTTTTTAAATCAAATCGTACTATTGCACAAAAATGTAACTCCACTGACCGTCTAGGTGCAACAAAAAAGACCGTCTCAAAAAAGGGTTCGAAAAGAAAAAAGAAAAAGAAGCGACGCGGCGGCGTGCGGAGCGGAAAAATAAAGCACGTGACTCACCGAGCGGTCAGCTGTTCGCTGCAACCAGAGGTAAACATTGAGGGATGATGACGGATGGGGTGAGCCGGCCGGAGTGCCGGAGGAGCGACGTGCTTGCAGCGACGGCGTCCCCAGGCGTCTGGCCGTCTATGCGTCGCGGCGCGCGTCCTTTCTCCCCCAGCTCATCGATTGCCTGCCGTCCCGCTCCACAGAGGCGCGCGCCGTTTTCCAGGACGCCCCCGAATATATCTAAGAGATTTCATTACATACGCCATGATCGTTGTTATTTGCACGCCGTTACGGTGCTCTTTGGTAGGAGGCTCTAGTTGGCTCGGCGAAGCGGGTGATTAGAGCTTCCGATTGATTTCTAATGCCGTTTGTTCGGTTATCTATAGGTGGTAGTGTCTGTTAGGTATTGCAGGTGTAACCAGTTATAGCAGTTACTGCCGTACATTTCCGATAACACTTGTCATAGCGAGGCTACGTTCAGACTATCTATGCCACTACCGCTTTATAGCGTTGTTAGATAGCTTTATAGAATACGAAAACCAATACTTTACAGTTATCTATCTGGTTCTAAAACAAAAGTAGATTCTAACGACTTTGAAGACAACTCAATGAAGAAGTTAATAAAATCATTTAACAGGCTATCATATTGACATCGATTGTATTAACTTGAGTATTTATAAGCACTGTACAATCGAGAGCAAAAACAATTGCAAGAAGAATACAAATTTATTGTTTACTACCTAGGTATATTTTCCTTGTTTCCTACACCTATCCATGACAAGTAAGAAAGGCCTTTTTGAATACTTTAACATGTTTTGTATTGGAAAGAAGAAGACATATTATTAAATAACTATTGTATTACACACCCGTTGGATAATTGTATCCACAAGAATTTACTGACTTTGACTTTCTATGTTAGTTTCTAGCCGAGCCTCCATATTTCAAAGACCCTTTTCCATTCCATTACTTCTGCAATTTTTTCAAGTAAAGTGGCCCCTAGAAGCTTCATAAACCATCTAAAATGCCAGTGAAGAGGTCTGAAGGTGTAAAAATGAAATTATTTTCAACAAAACAATTTTTTTTGCTTCCGTAGCTGACTGTACTCTTTTACCAGCTCCTTACAAAAACGTGTAAATAAGTTAGAGAGAATTGCAATCAGTTAGTAACCAGATAACATTATCTGCAATTCAAATAAAAGGGAATTAATTAGCAGAGTAGCCGCCGTGACTTGAAGCATGTTATGCAGGTTGTAATGCAATCACTTATATTACTAACGATGTAATGAAGATCAAATGATGTAGTGAATATTTCATTCAAGATTGTGAGATAACAAAAAAACAATAAGCTGTCACTTTTAGAACTTTCCAGATACCACTATGTAGAATGCATACATACAGGGTGTTAAAAGACCGCCAACAAAGCGGGAAACCACATATTGTCCTCATCATAATGAACATTTTTGCCCAAGGAACTATGCCTGGGAAATCAACGGTTTCCAAGTTAATGAAGTTAAGTTCAAAATCGGACTTTTCAAAAATGATTTTTTGCAGAAATGTATTCAGTATCAAGTACTTAACATACTTTTCTAAAAAGCCATATCAAAATTATTAATATTTAGTACAAAAAAACGATGTTAAAATTGCAACCCGCAATGTATTCTAAACATCGGCACTTCAAGCTAAAGTAACATGAACTTATACGTACGCTTGCGCAATATGAATTCTGTGCGTTACACGTCCATTGCGTGATAAAATATTTTATTTTTCAAAATTATAACCTACAAAACCAAAATCATTTCCCAGCAATAATTTATCGAAAAAGTACTTTGTTTTGGTGTCTAGTATGCGTGGCTTTCGGTTTTGTTTGCGGTCTTTTAACAGCCTGTATTTTAACCCCTGATACAAAAAGAGGGGTGTTATAAGTTTGTCCACTATGTGTGTGTGTCTGTCTATCTGTGTGTCTGTGGCACCGTAGCTCTCAAACGGGTAAACCAATGTGTATGCATTTTTTTATTATTTGAAAGCTGGTTTTCTAGCGATTTTATCAAAATCGGTTCAGCCAGGGCTAAACAGTCAGGGGTATTTTAAAAATGTACTTTAGTAGTTATGTTAGATAGCCTTTTACCCAGCCCTTTTCATCAACCTAGATTAACCATCTCTTCGCCCAATTTACCCAATTTATTATGAAAGTTTTTTTAAATAAATAATTTTAACCAGTTAAACAAACTATCAGAATAAAAAATATATACTTAATCATTCTGGTATTTTGACACTTGAACTTAGTTCCTAGTGATAACTTTCACGATCACCCATTTAAATTGTTTCGTTTACCCATAAAATATTTAACAATTAATTATATTCCACTCAAATACAGTCTGTATTGTTTTTGCGATTACTTTATAGTGTCGATATAAAAGTGTGCCCAATAGAATTTAAACTGTTGAACATATTTTACCCACTTCAATGCAGACTTTTCTATGGGAGAGGCCTTTGCCCAGCAGTAGGACACTAACACCGAGGCGACGTAAAATAAAAAACTATATTTTCATACACATGAAGGCCTAGTTCGCTGCAAAAACCCTAAAAACTGTGACCAAATTACCATATTGGCCTCCGGTTGTCCGGTCGATAGGCGAATGTGTTCTGCGACCGATCCCCGGCAAACGGTAGGCGGTATCACCACAAGAGGGGTGGGATCAACCGTGTTGCATCCCCTGTAACAAAAAAAGCATGGGTTTTAGAGTTCCGGACCTCACAGGGGCATGGCAGAAACCTTTCATGGTTTATTACAGTTACTGTTTCTCTCTTTATTGATCTTACCTGTCTGTGTGTCATTTTTTTATTGGAATAATTTGTTTAATAATTCTGCCTATAGATTGGCCAAGGAATTTGCATGATTTATGCAGAGCGTCCAGTGGCACTTTTACTCGCACAAGATGGGTGAAGAAACCACTGTGACGTTGAAGTGCCTGGAGTATGTCGCAGGCAATGTTAAACAAAACATGTAGAATCATAAAAATATAATAAAGTTTTATGACGTCACAAAGAAAAAATTGTCACGTCGTTACATGCAACAAAAACAAATATTTTTCGTTCATTCAGATAATCCGTATCTATTCATGTTAGCTACGGAACCCCTTGTAAAAATTCTGTCTCACACTTGGTCTGATTTTGCCAAGCGAACTAATAATAATGCGCATTTTGGCAACTTTCGCATGTGTGCGTAGAGCTCCGTAGCAGCTGCGTAGCACTGTCGTAGACCCTTGTAGACCCTCGGCTTTAGTGCAATTTGGTGTTTCTTTGCAATTGTAATTATTCAGTAGTGTTTATTGCGTTATAGTTTTAGTGTAATTTAATTAGATGTGTCTATTGTGTAAATACAGATTAATATACTATTGAGAGGTGGTCGATAGTTCCTAAAGGCAAAAAGTTATAGGCAGATAAGAATAAAACTACGGTTAGTAATTTTAAAGATACAAAAATGTTTAGATTATAAAACACTGTAAGGACATCTATTTGTCTTATTGCCGGCGTGTATGTTATCTTACATAGGTAAAAAAATAATATGTTTAAGCAGCCGTGTGATGAAAATTATCAATCAATACCTACCTAATATTTATCTGTACTGTAATAGTTGGAGAGCTGGTGACCAATCGAGATATTTTTTCGTACAAGGCTGGGAGTTGGTAGGCTGATAGAGTAGACTTTGCTGAGTCTGGGAAAAATATTTTTTTGGTCCGGTCGCGGTTGAAAGTTAGATTTTTTCGACTTTGAAAGTTTAAATGTATGGGTTGAGTCATTTCTTTTTTGTCTACAAGGCTGGGAGTTTATATGCTGCCTTTTTAGTCTCCGCTGATCACGAAATCACTATTTATTACTAGCCGAACGCGGTAGAAATGTTGTTTTTTATAACCTAGAAAGTATGAATTTTTGGGTTATAAAAATCAAACTTTCAACCCCGCTCGGCCACTAAAACAAATATTTTCTTGTTCAACGGAGTCTCAACAACTAACCTAGAAGTTTCTAGCCTTGTACGTCAAAAAAAAAATACTGAACCCATACATTTAAACTTTCAAAGTCGAAAAAATCTAACTTTCAACCGCGACCGTGCCAAAAAAATATTTTTCCCAGACTCAGCGAAGTCTACTCTATCAGCCTACCAACTCCTAGCCTTGTACGAAAAAATATCTCGATTGGTCACCAGCTCTCTAACTATAACTGGATTGTCTCGATAATATAACTACCTTATCCTGCAAAATATGGGCCCAATAAATTAATTTGGTTTCTTTATTTACCCTTTTGGTACGTAATTAGATTCACTTTATTAGAAGCTCATAATTATTTATTTATTCAAATAAATTATGTTTTATTTGTTTGTATTAATGGGAAATTATATGTAATACTAATATAAAAAAATACAAATACTTACACGGTACCTAGTCATTTTTTCAGTACCTAAGTATTTTGTTTTTGTATTCCAATAAGAATTTATAATTAGAAATAAATAAACCGTTTTTAAACTTAGAGAAAATACTGCATAGATCAGGACTTTTCAAAGTAAACATTATTTTTCAAACACATAAATAAAATAAAAACAAAAACAACTCACCGAGACCAATTAAGTAGTAGCACACATTTTACAGCGACACCAACCAAATTAAACGCTTAAAATTACTTTCAAACTCATCTCCATAATATACAGTATTTTTGTTTTACTTCCAGTGCTTTTAGGTTTAAAATTCCAATTAAAAACAAACTTGCTTAGATGTTTAGGCCTAAACACTGCGGAGGCGGCGGCGCGCGCCCGACGGCGGCCATCTTGTGGCGCCACCATCGCGAGCGCGCCTATTGGTCGAGTGACGTCACACGCCGCCATGACAGCATGCTATTTCCACCATACGAACCACGTACTATGCCTACAACGCATACCATACTCTACCTTACACCTATCGGGCTAAGAACAAAATTAAGTGCACTGGTTAGGTGGTAAAGTGCGTAAGCGTGGTCGGGATCGTCATACCGCATTCTTTCGTAGACTTTATCTTTGAGAAGCTTTTAGGATGCACCCTAATCTGTCGAAAGGGAGTATTTGAAAGCCGCCGTCTAAAGGAGATGGGTTGAGAAATTTAAATTAGCTGCTGATTTTGGTGTTTCGAGGGAAAACTTCAGTGACTGAAATTAAATTTTATCTTTTCATGAGGCTCCTCTAGATATTCGCCCGCGCCGAAAGTTATCCCTTTGAATAATAATGGGAACGCTTAGAATAAATTAAATATTTATCTTCAATTTAATATAAGCGCTGAACCACTTTTTATATAAGAGTCGTTGACCCAGGAAGGTATACCTATAAAAGGAATAAGTAGGTAGGTAGATAAGATACAAGTACTGAATCTAAACCTATCCAAATAGTGTTTTGTTTATTTTAATATAATCTAAGTCATTAATTAGTAATATTTTAAAAGCCTATGTAGGTTAATTACACCTACGGTCTCTCGTTAAAATTTAATTAGCTCTTTGATAAAACTATTACAACGTAATAATGTTGTTTAAGTTTTATTGTTTTGTTAAGCTTGTAAGATTCATGCACTGAATAAAAAGATAGATATAATTTAACTTTTGAGTAATATAATTATTGTAAAAGTAGGTAAATGGACTTGTCATAATTTTATTTGTTGTCTTCTTTTATCTATTGTCAATACACTGTGTTTTATTGGTTTTGGGCGTTGAGATAAAATTAAGATAACCACCGCAATAAAATTATATTTTTAGGATCCTACGAAACTTTTAGTACACATCGTAGGATCCTAACTTCTTCAATACTGAATAAACGATTACATCAGATAACGAAAAAAAAACATTCTCTCAGAATTAAAAAAACGTCAGTTAAAATATGATTATAACGTCAAAATTACCTCTAAGCAACGCTTTAATGAAGTACTATCGCGTTTTTCATCTCTCCATTTACAAAGAGAAACAATTATGGACCACCTTGGAATTCTAACAAACACCTTTGAGGTGCCTCCCGTCCTTACTCGATTATATTGTACCTTCATCTACAACAATTTACGATTGCTTTTAAATTATGAATTTGTAATAAAGATGGCGGGCGGACCGTGGCGAGCACACCCATCTGTTGTTGCGACTTATTTATGATTTTATTTTATTTTTAATCGGCTATTTACGATAATGCCAACGTAAGTGCCAAGCGAAAGGGGAATAATTCCCGGTGACTCGTTATCCCGACGGAGAGAACGTCACTGGAAATGCGCAAAATGCTCTCCAGACGAATTTCCGCATGTATTTTTAGCTTATAAACTTTTATTTTATACAAACGCTGTTAAGGCGACTAACGATTGAAATTACTACGCAATAATGTCAAATGTTGAGTCGCTATGTATAAATAAAAGAACAAGGCAAAGCAAGTCACGTTTTCTTATACTATTTTTAAAACATTACCGAAAGTGACAAATGTTTTAAAAATAGTACTTATACATAAATACAACACGTTTCCGCGTAACTTACTACGTGGAAGATAGTTATCATCATTAGTTACCACAAGCTCCATCTCGAGCTGGTGAATTAGGGTCAATGCACTTGTCCAACTATTTTTACTCACACACATCAAGTATACGAAACA
This sequence comes from Zelleria hepariella, assembly GCA_949319315.1. Lineage (NCBI taxonomy): Eukaryota > Metazoa > Arthropoda > Insecta > Lepidoptera > Yponomeutidae > Zelleria > Zelleria hepariella. Next base: position 10,755,821 of record OX439388.1, read on the forward strand.
GACACTCAACACCAAGGCATTAAAGTGCAGAGTTGTATAAACTCCGCGCTTGATATAAGTCTTGATATTCGTGTCACTTTCACAGATGTAAATGGTTTAGACGCCCGATGTCACAGACTAAAATGTAACCTTGACATGTGGATTGACGTATCACGTCCTTGCAAGGTCATATCACGGCAGTGTTTTGTAACTTTTCTTAACCTACATCGATAGCGAAATGTAAATAATTAATCGGAATTATACACAGAATTATCTTGCGGTGTGTGATTGAGATAGCTACTGAGTAACCAGATGTTTTGTATCGTTTGTGACTGATGTTGGTGTTATCGTAAATTCTGATGCGTTCTTAGGTATTTATTGATAAGTTCCTATGTTGCCGACAGAGATATCAAAAAGATACTCAATCATTCTTTCGTTGAAAATATATACCTACCTTCTCATAATAAAAAAAATGCACCTTACTAGGAGTATCAATAGAAATCAGTGGTATCAATGGAAAGGAATTTAAATTTAAATTAAATAAATCTGTTTAATTTCATAGACAAAACAAACCTCTCGGTACGAGGTTTTAAACAAAGCATTGGTGAAATCATAAAGCAGGACAAGCAAGCAAGTTTTTTTAAGGCTGGAAGATAGCAGCGCGGCGGGTAATTAAAATATTCACAGTTTTTTGCATTTTGTAGCTAAATTGAGCTATTTTTGTTCAGCGTATTTTCATTCGCGGCAATAACATAGTATTCTTTCCATTATTGGAAACAACAGAACAACAATAATTCAGCCGATTATGTGTTCTGGTCTAATGAAATCTAAATTCTAATGAAAAGAATACTATCTTATTGCCGCGAACGAAAAATCGCTGAACAAAAATAGCTCAGTTTAGCTACAAAATGTAAAAAACTGTGAAAATTTTGAATTTCCCGCTACGTTGCTATCTTCCCACCTTAAAGTCATTATTTCAAAAAGTGCGATTTTTCTGATGATGTGTGTTACCTGCCTATAAGCCGTCGGCAAACTCCCTTAGAACTCTCCAAGAAAACGAAAGTGGGTATATTTTTATCTCTTTTTTAACAACAAAAAGTTTTCAATGCGAATAATAATTGAATGACTCTTTTATTCTATGTGGGAAATAAGCAGTGTTTTACGAATGTAAATTCTATTCATGGTGCTCTCCATGCGATGAAGTCTTTGATGTCAACTTCTCACTTGGAAAGTCAAATTGCTATTGTAATTTTAAGCAATGCTCTGAGAGAAATATCATGCTTTGACGCTGCATTGAGACCTAACTTTGCTTTGCAAGTCATCATAATTTACAGGTTATACAGGGTTTTTTAGAAAGATACCTACTTAATATACCTATCTATGGAGCAGCTGATATTTTTTTCGAGATTTCACACTTGGCGCCATAGTAAAAGTTTCTTGTACAGGGCAATTAATAAATAGTTTTTTTCCTCAAACACCCCAACTTTTAAATGTGATTTTAAACAACTTTTGTTTTACGACTTCAGTAAAAGCAAAAAGTTTTTTTTTCAAATTTTTTTTTTTTATTGGCCCACACCACAGTGACCGGAGCAGAGGAAGCTGAAAAGGTGAATTCGTACAAATAAAAAGTATCGAGCTTTTTGAAATAAAGTTGCTGGAAATAATATTTAGAAGTTGTCGTGTTTCAGTAAAAAAGCAATTAAAAATTACCCTGTATTGGTAAGGACCCTTTCCGATGTCAAAGGACCTTTCTGAAACTCCCTGTATAGAGAACACCCTAATTTACAGTCGACAGCACGTAGACCCTTACACGTGAACTCTATTCAGTAACGTTACTGGCGACTTTGCAACGAAAGTATAAGGGTCTACGTGCTGTTGACTATACACCAAAAAATGGATAGGTATATCATATAATAATTTTATTTAGAGCGTACAACGCTCTTACCAACCAAATGACATTGTAAAATAACGCCAAAGGGCAACCATTACCTAACCTAGTTAGGTATCTAATTGAATTGTATCTACCTACCTTTCAGAATGTCAAGCAGTGCACCGAATTTTTTAATTAGCCGAAACAAAGGAACCATTAGCTTTAACAAATCGGAGCCAAATGTTCACTGCATCTGATTTACAATGCAGGGTTTTAGTACTCGCATTTATTATAGGTATTTCAATAAATTCTCGAATCCAAGTTTTTTTTCCAAAGGCCATATTAGTATGGAAACCATACCCACTACGTTGTACGTATATTACCACGGCAGCACATCAGTGTGTACACTTTTGTTTTAAAGTCGCCCTTAATGTAACCGAGTAGAGTGCTAGCGTGTAAGGGTCGACGTGCTGTCGTGTGCACACCCCACAGAAATACCGTACAGAAATAAAATAGGTAGAATTTATAGATTTATTTTTGTACTTTATACTTTATATTTATATATGGTATGGGTCGTATATTGTGGAAAATGGGAAAATACCAAATTTAAAAAAAATAGTTATGGCATCAATTTTATCTTCTGAAATCTTTTATTTTTTCAGATATCTACTAGGTAAGCTCGCTGCATCGTAGGCACCTTAATTCCATCGGCTACCTATTACGGATTTTTATAAGGTTAAAAAATTCGCTCGGGACAGGATTTGAACCCGCGACCTCTAGCATTTTTTAACCTTATAAAAATCTTTATAAAGTTCCCTAGCAGTTAAAGCTTTACAAAATACAAAAAGTACCTATTACGGTTCCAAAGATATAGCCGTTTAAAAGTAGGAAAGACAGACAAACGTACAGGTGAGTGAGTTTTATTAAACGGTTTTATTTAGCTCACCCCGTTTGTTTTATTTATTATTTTAATAATATAATAACCACTTTTAGTTTTTTCTAAAGCACTAATCCGTCTAGGAAACATGCGAAGACATTGTCCAGAGCGAATTTTGTCAACTTAAAATAAATCTATTTTAACCCTTAATTACTCGCGTCAAAAAAGTTACACTAAAGCTCGCGTGGGGTATATTTTACCCCAATTGAAAAAATTGAATAAAATAAAGTATTACTGCTTTATATCATTTTTATTAGTAAATATTCATAAAATCAACTTCTCGCTAGAGGATAACAGTACAGTAATCAACATTTCTAGGAAAATTAAGTTGAAAAAAATATTTGAAATAAGGAACAATTTAGTCATTGCATTTATCACATGTCATGATGGAATGCTCATGATAGAAGTTCTGGTTGCATTTGGCACACGTCGTCCTTATTTTTTAATCCTTTGACCTTGGGCAGATAATATTTTTTTTGTACGAAGTGGATGGGCCATCTCTGGACGTAGAACTAGGAGCCTGAACATCTCTTCACTTCTCTTGAGACGTTTTTGCTTCACTCTGGGTAGTTTTGGTATGTTTGCTTGAGTTTTTTGTTGAGCCCTTATCAGATCTACAGACAGTCCATTTCATTTGCGCTTTCTTGAGAGGCGGAGCCATGATCACTTTGTATGCCTTCAGTTTCTACTTCATCTTCATCGGGGCTGTCAATAGCGCTTTCTTACTCATGTTCCAATAAATACTAAGCAATCTGATTGACACAAAGGCGTCAGTTTGCCATTCTGAATGTTGTAACCTAAAAATATAACTCAACATTAGCAAAACGAGCATATAACGCAAAAAAAAATATATTTCCTTACTACTTACTTGTCAAAAATAGTAGCACCAACACTCGCGTGGGGCAATATATACCCCAGACGCGATCTCCTGGCATGAGCACACGTTGCGACGTGGCTCATTTGACTGAATCATGGAGTAGGAAGCTATTTAGGCAGCTACTGGGAAGGCCACGGTGAAAACCTCAGTAGTTTAGGTGTTGTATGCGTTCAAACATGCTTTGGGGTAAAATATACCCCACGCGAGTAATTAAGGGTTAAACTAATTTGGTTTGTTATCTTTTACAAACCTGGTCTGGTTTCGCTCAATGACCGTTTTACTCAAATATTAAATTAATATTGTTACAGCGCAGTAAACCAGTTAAATTCAGTGAAAGTCAATTTATAAATATTATCTGGATGCATTTTTTGGGTAGCTCTTCTAGCTACCGAGTTACGTTCCAGGGGGTCTACCGGCTAAGACGAAGCCGATTACCATTGGCGAAAATCGAAGTTCGATTTATGAAAAAATATGAACTGGGTAGCAGTGAAAGAACTGGGTGGCAGTACATTTTTCAAAAATCGAACTTCGATTTTCGCCAATGGTAATCGGCTTCGTCTTAGCCGGTAGACCCAGGACATATTTTCTCTTTTGAATTCACGCTGCTTCAAAATGTTATTATGTTGCAATCAAATCAAGATTTAGGGTGGTATTCTAGAACGCTACTTAAACTCAGTTTAAACAGTGTTCAGACTGTCGATAAAACAGTGCATGTTTTGATTTGAATATCCCTCCCTTCATATCAAAACATGCACTGCTTTATCGACAGTCTGAACTCTGTTTAAACTGAGTTTAAGTAGCGTTCTAGAATACCACCCTTAATATTTTAGATAGAGTTAGTGGAAAAAAAGAGTTGTTTCTCTTTTTTACCACCAAGTGAAAAAATGCGCGTAATCTGGTGACAAAATAATTGGCCGGCCAACGCATTGGTTAAAGTTTAACGAATTTATTTATGGTAATAGAGGCAGCAATGCCCCGTTTATTGGTACAATTACGTGACTCAAACATTCGTGGCTGCGAATTTGACAGTGATTCGCAGCCACGAATGTGGGGTATCCCACGCGAGTAATTAAGGGTTAAACTAATTTGGTTTGTTATCTTTTACAAACCTGGTCTGGTTTCGCTCAATGACCGTTTTACTCAAATATTAAATTAATATTGTTACAGCGCAGTAAACCAGTTAAATTCAGTGAAAGTCAATTTATAAATATTATCTGGATGCATTTTTTGGGTAGCTCTTCTAGCTACCGAGTTACGTTCCAGGGGGTCTACCGGCTAAGACGAAGCCGATTACCATTGGCGAAAATCGAAGTTCGATTTATGAAAAAATATGAACTGGGTAGCAGTGAAAGAACTGGGTGGCAGTACATTTTTCAAAAATCGAACTTCGATTTTCGCCAATGGTAATCGGCTTCGTCTTAGCCGGTAGACCCAGGACATATTTTCTCTTTTGAATTCACGCTGCTTCAAAATGTTATTATGTTGCAATCAAATCAAGATTTAGGGTGGTATTCTAGAACGCTACTTAAACTCAGTTTAAACAGTGTTCAGACTGTCGATAAAACAGTGCATGTTTTGATTTGAATATCCCTCCCTTCATATCAAAACATGCACTGCTTTATCGACAGTCTGAACTCTGTTTAAACTGAGTTTAAGTAGCGTTCTAGAATACCACCCTTAATATTTTAGATAGAGTTAGTGGAAAAAAAGAGTTGTTTCTCTTTTTTACCACCAAGTGAAAAAATGCGCGTAATCTGGTGACAAAATAATTGGCCGGCCAACGCATTGGTTAAAGTTTAACGAATTTATTTATGGTAATAGAGGCAGCAATGCCCCGTTTATTGGTACAATTACGTGACTCAAACATTCGTGGCTGCGAATTTGACAGTGAACGAGCACCTTGTTTACTGAGACAATTTTAACTCGTATGGTCGGCCACAGTCACAGATACCCCATGGCAGCTCTTACCGCGCGAAGCATAAGGACGCCAATCGAACAAAAAGGGGTATCCTAGCGTGTGGCCGACTGTACTCAACTTAACTTTTCGTTTCTTCACTAAGTGGTCAATATAGGACGTGTAGTTAATTATTTTACGTATGAAAGAGACATTCAAGATAAATGTGCCACAAAAGAACGAAGTACAAAAAATAATACTGGGAAAAAGTTATGACTATCTTTAGTCGTTCCGGAAGAAAATTCGTAATTTAAATATCATATTAACTTCCCGAGATTAAAAACATCATATTAACTTTCAAACTACGAAAAATCGCTGAACATACATGGTATATTTTTGAATAGCCGTAGGAGCGAAGAATCTAAAGAAATTTTTTGATTGTCCTTATTTGGACCACCCTGTATAGCATGCAGAGAAAGTCGGTTTAGAAATATTATCTCAACAATTTACCTATTCGACCAGATTCACTAGATACTGATCGTTTTTGTGGATAATAAGCAAAAAAAATTCGGAGAACCTTTTCTGACCGTCTAATCATAAGTGCTTGATATAAAAGTCGTATCACATTTCATAATAGCCCCATTTATTACAAAATTATTTTCGCACCAAACCATAAGTCTCCTATACTATATTAAAATTTTCTAAAGTCGGCCCAAAGGAAGCTCTAAGTCATAATTAACACACCTTTATCTTCCAGTTTGGGATCATTAATGGAACATTATCTTAGAAGGCCCTATCTAATCACCATAATTCCGGCCATTGAAATTGTGTTTCACGGATCCACCAATCATTATTTTTAACGTAATACATGAGATAACAGGAAAAACAAGGCCAATTCTTGTAACCAAAGACGCCGATTTCTCCACCATATTTTCACAAATTTTTAAAAGGTACAGAATCTAAGGGTGGCATGAATAGTCGTCGACTCAAGATCGAACTCAAGTAGGTGATCACAGAAAAGTCATAATGTCAATGTTAATCTCGAGATAGTGTCTATTAATATGCTAACAGCTACTTATGTTTGACATTAGCCAAGGCTTTACGATAGCATTTGACTTTTCTAAATTCACCTACTTGAGATCGATCTCAAGTAGGTGATTTCAGATGACTATTAATAGGTACCACCCTAAGCCTTTTGTATCAATTTTACATGATTCAGTGATTTAGTCCAGATAGGCATTAGATTGGTGAAGAGCGTCGGACGCTGTAGTGGCTGAAATGTTGCTGGACTTGACTTTGACTTTCCTGTGCATAAATTGAATTAGCAAAAGTTGCTGTAGTGGCCACTCGGATGCTGCAGTGCGTGGGACAGGTTTAGAGAACTAAGTACGAGGTGCTTACTTACTGCCGGTTTCTGAATTGGGAAATTCGCTAAGCAAATGGGTAAGTATCGTCCTGTCTCTGCAGATTTCTCACAACAGAGCGTAACAGAACGATAGTAAAGTATTTGCTTAGCAAAATTCTCAATTCGGAAACCGGGCCTAAGCTGAGAGTATGGTATACAGGGTGTTAAAAGACCGCCGACAGACCCGAAAGGTACGCATACTGGACACCAAAACAAAGTACTTTTTCGATAAAAAATGCTGGGAAATGATTTTCGTTTTTTAGGTTATAATTTTGACAAATATTTTATCACGCAATGGACGAGTAACAGACAGAAGTCATATTGCGCAAGCGTAGGTATAAGTTTATGTTACTTAAGCTTGAAGTGCCGATGTTTAGAATACATTGCGGGTTGCAATTTTAAATAAGTAATATTCATAATTTTGATATGGCTTCTTGAGAAGATATGTTAAGAACTAGATACTGAATAAATTTCTGCAAAAAAAAAGTTTTGAAAAGTCCGACTTTGAACCTCATTATCTCGGAAACCGTTGATTTCCCAGGCATAGTTCCTTGGGCAAAAATGTTCCTTATGATGAGGAGAATACGTGGTTTCCCGCTTTGTTGGCGGTCTTTTAACACCCTGTATGTAGGTAACTATTACTCACCACCTATCTATCTTCTTCTTCTCTATATATAAAAATGAATCGCCGTGCATTAGTCTCGCTAAAGCTAAGAAACGGCTTGACCGATTTGCATATTTACTGTTTTGTTTAGTTCACCATAGTTCAGGGTAGGTTTAAAAGCAAAGAAATATGGGAAAAGTTAAAGGATTAGCTGAAAAACGGAAGAAATAAAAATTGATCATTTTGTATTGGAATCGCCATTTTTGACGCGGAGAGTCAAACTATTTCAGGTGATACGAAGTTCACCGGGTCAGCTATATAAAATAAATGAGATGTTCCTTTTTTTCACACCTGGTTTTGGTTCCTTTAAGCACATTCGTTTGATTTTTACGATTAAAAACAGTCGTGAAGTTGCCATCGAGTCGCATTGCAGTGTACTGCCTAAAACGAAGTCTTGTCCTTTTGCCAAATGCCCCAGCTGTGGACAGATATGACTGTCGTGCACCCAGAATACTGATTAAATCGGCCTTATTGTCTTTTTTTTTTCACTTTCGTTCACTACCGGCCACGACGACGACGTATTGAATTTTTCATGTGCCGCCTTTATCGGAATTTTTAGTACATAAATGACCCTCAAGCACTGATCAGCATGATTGAGTGATTCCGAAGAGGAAGTTTTCGACTGTTATATCACTTGGCTCAACTATTAGCATACATTTCGCATTCGTTACAATGGACCTTTATGGGCCTTTGAACGACTTTTATTTTAGTCAATAAAAATAAATGATCCAGTTCGCAACAATTTACAAGTCAAAGCTGGAAGTAATCTTCCGACGTAACTCATATCACTTTTATCATCAAAATATGAGTTTATATGAATAAAGAGCTAGTTAAATCGCCCTATCTCGAAGTGGATATAGGTAGGTTGTTACGAAGTGTATCAAGTTTCTGAGTTTATCAGGTACAATAAAATGCCAATACAAGTACTGATAACATCTGCTTTAGCTTGGTCATGTAAGCCCATTGAAATCGTCGATTAATAGGCGATTTCAAGCACATTGACTATTGTCATTTGATTTGTAAAATACGCAAGTCTCAAGCACAGCGTATCTGCCGTTTACAAAATAGTATCTATGTCTGTTTCTTTTCTTCTTATGCAAAATATAGCGAGAGGGAATATAAGGTTTTACATGTAGGTACAAAGACCTGCATGGAAGTCAATTCTAAATAGTAAAATGGATCGTTTTATGAAGCATTCCAAGTATTTATGAAAGGGAAATTCTAAATAAAGTGGTTATATTTTAAGCGGTTCAAGAACGGGATCCTTGTAAATAAGCGAGTAAAGAGAGAACCGAAGAAGACCAAATCTAAATACTAAATACCTGTCATCTTAACATAAAATGTAAGTAGTAAGACATGCTATATTGAGTTTGTATGAGGAAATGACTGCCATAATTATTTTCAAGAATTCAAAGGCAGAGATAGAGCAATTCTGAGGCAATCGATTTAGTGAGAGAGCTTTATCGTAACCCTTTTCGAGCTAACTTGGTGGCAGTCTTTTTAAATCACGTTTTTAGAAAAAAAAAATTGCTCAAGATAGGGATCCGAATTTACTGACACGTCGAAATGTAAGTTCGGTTAGTCGTCAGACAATAAACGTCTTCGCCACCGCGAGAATCTCATCCAAAAATCTGTCGTATAACTTTCAGCATTGAAAGTATTTTAGCGCAGCATTGGGGTGGATTTCAAGGCACTTCTCTCCAGTAAATACGCTGATGTAGGACGTGCAAATAAACATGGTATTTTTACCGCCACAAACCTTTATATAGTTGCGGTCGATTTCTCCTCTTTATCTTCTCCGAGCGGTGTTTGCTTTATCATGAATAAAATAAAAGGTATATAGGTGTCAAAGGCCTTTACGGAAACTTATTGGGTTTGCTATGACAGCGATTGAGATACGATCAATACGACTGAGTTACTAAGACACTCGTCTGATTTATATGCACGTTTTATTGTTCAATGAAGGTGCTTGCCAATAAGCAATTGAGTTTATGTACTTTTAAGTTACTTTATTTGGGATTCCCAAGATATTGGTAATGAAATTAGTTTTGCACTTATGTAGAACGTCTACTTACATAAAATAATTAATTTAATTGTTCTTGCTAGGAAAACTACCACATAATATATCGCTAGAAAACTTAATTCGGTTTATCACGTTTTTTTTTCTTCGCAGCACGTTTGACATCCGATAAGAGGGTATAAAGCACTAACCCTTTAGCTATAAAACGAGCGGAGCTTGACATGCAAATATAACCTTTATGGCTACCAAAATCCCATTATTTGACACACTTCTGTCGCCCGAACAGTAGTGGCTAACATTGTTTTATCACTCTGGAAGTGGCTCTACATAACACAATAATAAAGTTTAAGAAGTTGATAATTTACAGTCCATTTTAGGAGACATTTACAGCTGCGGAACAAAAAGAACGCTTTTTCGGGGACTTACTTTTGTGGCCGCGTAAATCATATATTGGTCCTAAAAGTCGATTTTATAGCCTTGCCTTGGATTACGTCAGGTTTTTTAGGCGACCCGAATAAATTGCTGCCAAAACAATATTCTCTTGTACAGAATTTCAATATGGATGCACATGTGGAAAGTTCTTTCATTAGGATCGCGGCGAAAAATAAAAACAATACAAAGGAAAAGGGTATCGGATATTCGCCAGAGAAAATTCCCTATTATGATCCCTTCCCTAAAGTCAACTACATACACTTGTATAGCGATTGTCTGCCGTCCACCTTAGAGTTGGCACGAATTTTGTTATCGACATGCAAAATAAACAAATGTAAAATCTTGCTGCATTGCAATTTAATAGACACTTCAACTTTGATCTTAATTTAAAAAAAAAGATGCTTGAAATAAATAAATTATTATATTATTATTATATATTAGCCATCTAGAAATAGGTGCTCTACTAACCTAAACTAACAAGTAACTGTCTTGAAGTTTCTTGTGAGTTGTAAAAAAATGATTTTTGAACGAGCGAGCGAAGCGAGCGAAGTTCTCCGAGTCTACTGGAACAATCCGGCGTTTGTATGTATGTATGTATGTATGTATGTATGTATGTATGTATGTATGTATGAATGTTCGTTCGACGATAACTTGAGTAAATTTAGTCGGATCGTCATGAAATTTGGTAGGCAGGTAAATGAGGCCAAGAGAATTTTTAAGTTCGAACATGAGCCAAATCGGTCGAGGGGTTGCTGAGATATGGGGTTGTTAATTTTATATGGGGTCGCGAGTTCATAGTTCGGGGCGAACCACTAGTATTGAACGAGCGAGCGAAGCGAGCGAAGTTCTCCGAGTCTACTGGAACAATCCGGCGTTTGTATGTAAGTATGTATGTTTGTATGTTTGTATGTTTGTATGTTTGTATGTTTGTATGTTTGTATGTTTGTATGTTTGTATGTATGAATGTTCGTTCGACGATAACTTGAGTAAATTTGGTCGGATCGTTATGAAATTTGGTAGGCGAGTAAATGAAATTAAAAGAATTTTTAAGTTCAAATATGAGCCAAATCGGTCGAGGGGTTGCCGAGATATCGGGTTGTTAAGTTTATATGGGGTCGCGAGTTAAAGTTCGGGGTGAACCACTAGTCCAACCTAACCCTATCTTCCTGTTTCACACAACTTGACCTTGCCCTTTAAATTCCTTGCACTATCTCTCAAATCCATCGTCGACTTCCATTATCGTGGCATTTATCGCTATATCGACCCTTTTTCCGATATCGATGTCACGCGGCGTCACATCCCTATCGGCACTTGCGCGCTACTCCCACATAGCCACCTACAACGTATTTACAAACACACACCCAACTCAGACACGCTTATACAAAGCTTAAGGTACATACGTATTTAGAGACATAGTTTTATCCACGGCCAAGAGTGGAAATTTCAATAAAAATGCAAATTTTCTCCCGGGATGGTTTCCTTCTCTACGTAAGCCTCGCGTCCTCCTTTATTAGGAATTATAGGTGTATTCTGGTTCAGTTTTACATATTATAATACGAAGGAAGATGTGGCTTGAACACGAAACGCTTGCGGAGCAAAAACGGCAAGAAAGTGCTTTCAATTTATTCTTCAGTGATTGCCACAGGTCTCTTCGCGAAATAGACACCATCATTACCACCAATTTACTCTGTAACTTTTTACTAGCTGTAACGCAAACAACACAGGACAATTACTAAACCCCAGTTCAATAGCCTGCCTTTATAGCTTTTCCGCGCATTACTTAAAGCCCCCCATCAGGCACAAACTTCAAACTTCACAAACGAGGATCTAAAAAATCTGCATACGGAATTCGTATTAAAAACTTTCCATCTAGTTAGAAGCCACCCTCGGGCGACCGGGATACTAGGGTTGAGGGGGCGGATTAAGGACGATGGAAGCGAGGAAAGAATACACAATTAGCTCTCTCTACCTGCTGGAGATAATACAGCCAGGCTAATAAGAGCTGCGGAATTTAATTTGATCCCTCCGAGCAGGCTCTCCGCCCCTCGCGGCGCAGGGAACACCAAAGACCTCACGATACTGGTGCATATAAACTCAAGGATTATAAAAACGGGCACGAAATTTTAGCAGCGACCGGAACTGAGGGGTCCCGGATCGATCAGCGGAAACTGTTGCTACTCGGAGACTCGGTCTCGTTGAAAAATCCAAATTACGCACTTAATATTCACGGCCTGACGATTTCGTTTTGAGTTTTAGTTTCTCAAACCTTCCTTTGTCTGAAATATTGTGAAGGCCCTTTGTTGAGTACAAAATAATATCCATGTAGGTACAGTTATTTGAAGGTTAAAATGGTCAGCTACATTATTGTAGAGCTATTAACGATTTCTATATTTTAGCGTAGTTAGAATGTAGTTATTTTGCCGTAAACCATCGAGCGAAATGAGTACAAGCCCGGAGCGCTCATACGCGAACCCATTGCGTCGCAAAGTTATATAAAATTCATGAACTTAAAAGCTATAAAACGATACAGCGAACCAAAGAAACTTCGGGCGGGCTATCTCGGCGGTGCAAAACTGCTCTCGGATCTATAGGATATCTGAAAACGAGCGTTTTGTTACAAACTATAAAGACTTACGAGTGATTAAGTTTGACGAGCGACGCCATTCGTCGTAACTATCCTACCTTCATAGGAAAGTGTGTTGTAATAAAAATAAATGTATTATGCACGCGCATAAAATACAATGGAGGTAGTAAATTCAATAGTCTTCAATGAGCAAGGCAATTTTTTGCTGCGAAACTATTTAAAATACATGTTCGTTTATCTTTATTTCACTTATATGCAAATTAATTTTGCCTCTGAAGCGAGTTTTAATTTAGTTCGTAATTGCTCTTTTTGGTGTTTTTTTTTGCATAGAGGGTTCTTTTATGCAAGTTATAACTGGGGTAAATCCCTTGGGCTTAGTCCATTTACCTGAAGTAAGGCGCAATTGCGCGTTCCGTTTCACCCTTCGCAATAAACTAGGCCAGTACCCCTGGGAGGATCTGCAAGTGATTTAAAGAGATTGTCAGTTAATGACCCTGGGATTGGCCACAAATTCAGCCCTTCCCTCTTTAGGCCCCTGTAATGGCTTGCACGCCATCTTGAAAACATTCTCTGCACTCCCGAGAGCCTAGCACCAATTTATACGGTAGTAACTAAATACGTGCATTAAAGATCAATGTTTAATATCATCCGATTATAACAAGATTGCACCGAAGTGTAGGATTGCAATGACTTTACTACTGCCGATATCTATAATGAAAACAAAAGTCTATAATATAATAGCCACTTGAGTATCGAGTCAACTGTCCGTTGTACAGATGGCTTACATGCATAAAGACATAGGTTTATTGCATGTATTTTGTAAACAAGTTTCATTCCATTCGTAAAATTTTATTCAAAGGTAAATAGAAATAGCGATGCAGAAGTGACAATTTATTTGGACCTACCCTGAGAATGTAAAGGGTGCTTTTATAAATTTGATTCTAGGCTGCATAATACCTACCTATCGTTTTTTTTTTCTTCTTTATAATGTGGCGTAAAGAATAAGGATTAAGCTATTCGATTCTAACGTCCTTTATGCATATTATAAATACGCTTTATGGTCAGAATTATTGTCTTAATTGTCAGCAGTATCAAATAAAGTAAATGGATATGGCGTGCTTAAGAAATACCGCCTGTTGGTCCGTGACCATTGTAAGAAGACCTGAGGTATATTGTTCTTATACGTTTGAGCACGGTTCTTTGAAAACTGGCTTGATTTAAAAAGTCATTCTGAACGGATGATTTTCAATCGGATGCCCAATGATTTATTAAAAGACTCGTACAATTGGTTATTTCTATGATGGCTTAATGGTACTTTGGTGGATGATACTCTGCCTCTATGTTGGAATATTGAGATGCTATCTTTGAAGTTTCTGTTGGAATCACCGTTCAGTAGTTTGACATGTCGCCACACCTTTGGGCTTTCCCACTTGCCCACCTATAAAATAATGATTATGACTAATCAAATTGAATTGCCAAATTATTTAAATACTAGCTTTTGCCCGCGACTTCATCCACTCAGACTTAGTTTTTTCCCCGTTATCACAATAAAAAATAGCCTATAGCACTCAGCGATAACGTAGCTTCCCATTAGTGAAAGAATTTTTAAAATCAGATGAGTAGTTTTGGAGATTACCCCCTACAAACCTACATACATACATACTTACAAACTTTTCCTCTTTATGATATTAGTGTAGATAGTGTAGATAATACTCAACCGTTTGATACGTATACAACTTGTAAAATTCATAAAACCTGCCAATGTCTAGTACCGAGTTTTTTTATTTTACACAAAAAAAATTCAATGATAAGCAATAAGTACCAATATTCCTTGTTTTCACTTTGGTTTTGCTTAATGAAATCTAACGCCTCACCACATCTCTCCCTAAATATTTATCAAAATCCATTAGCAAGTATTTAAACAGGATCCCTCTTCTATTCTAATTATATTATACGTCTATCTCTTCTCTGTTCGTAAGGCTCATGTTGTAGCAAGCTGTAACGTTTCACAGTGCACTTGGTAGAGTCTTATTTTGCAGTTACACTTATCTTTTTAAGGGAGTGCGCGAGAAATATGACAAACTAGCGACCCGCCCGACTTCGCACGGATGCAAAAAAGTATTATAAACCTTCCGTGAAGTTACTGACGGTGAAAACCGCATCAAAAATCAAAATTCGTTACGTAATTGAACGAGCGAGCGAAGCGAGCGAAGTTCTTCGAGTCTACTGGAAAAATCCGGCGTTTGTATATTTGTACATTTGTATGTATGTATGTTTGTATGTATGTATGTATGTACGTATGTTTGTATGTATGTATGAATGTTCGTTCGACGATAACATAAGTAAATTTAGTCGGATCATCATGAAATTTGGCAGGCAGGTAAATAAGGCAAAAGCCTGATTGTTCCGGTAGACTCGGTCTCGCTTCATTCGTTCGTTCAAACATCATAGCCCCCTCTATGAACAACACACTCCAATCAAGACATTGGAATTTAACGAATTATCAATCTATGTGGGCAATAAAGCTTGATATCTTAGCAACCGCCTTGCTCTACGAAACCTGCCGAACCCCCCTTGCTATACCGCGACCTTACCTCGGTTCAGACACATGGAGCGTCCAATTTTACAAGAACCATTTATTTCTGAACAAATCCACTCGCTTCCGTTGTTTTAATCTAGACTGTAGGGACAGTGTCGGTGGAGTTAAGCTGGTTTTGTTGTGTACAGCAGAATAGGCGGGGCGCTTCCACCTTGATGCAATGTTTAGACCCGTTTTTAAAATAAATAAAAATTATTTTATAAAAATTATATAAAAATTACTTGACCAATCTGAACTCTATTTTTGGCACACAAGACTAGGACGTTGAAGAAGTAGGAGGCACAACTAGCCCCCGCCAATGAAAAAAAAAACATATTATTATCTTCTTTTTGGATCCTTTTTTTGCTACAAACTCTCCTGCAATTTCTCTAAGCGAGGTTTAACTATTCTTAGGACCTAAGGTTTGGATTCCAGATCCTAGAGCCCACAAATGCAATCGATTCTAGCCGTGAGGAATGGATTCTCGCCAAAAGTGGCCACTTTTGGCGAGAATCCATTGCATAACCTTGCATTTTTGGTAACTATTTTTCGCAATTAAAAATATGATACCTTCGGGGTTTGCTAGTTAATCACTAGTTAGAGATGTGTTGTTTATTGACTATTTCTCAGTTTTTTATCATTTGTAATACGTTAAATGTATGAACTCTGATGCGCTACAGGTAAAAAACTATGTATTTCTGTAATTAGTGATTATAGTACTGTGTGACCAAAGCGGAGCAGGCCGTCGCTCGGAGGGAGTATCGCATTTGGTGAAATTGCGAGGAAGCTGCCGCCCACGGGAGCCAGTCTGGACTAAACACGTCGTTCGGCGCTACTTCCTGCAGCGCCTTTGTTTTGCACCGAGTGTACAGGTCCACCGGAAATGCAAGCCCTACAGGGCGACTATTGATTCTGTAGGCAAACTTCCTTCAAAACAAACAGCAAGTATCACAAGGAAAACTCTAAAATCGTGTAAAAATACGCATACAATGTATCTATTGTATTGATATTTTTTATGAAATTGTACAGTAAATTGGTCGTCTTGTTAAAAGCCAATCCTTCTTAATAGCCTAGGACAAAGAAAAACAGGTAAGTACCTAAAACGTGTTATTATAGTGCGACATAAAAGAGTAGAAATTAAATGGCAACAATTTTTCATAGTAAATCCAAAAAGTGGTCGGCTTTACTATGAAAAATTGTTGCCATTTAATTTCTACTCTTTTATGTGGCACTGTAGTCGCATAAATTCCCGAAACCAGCGAACGACACCCTCTCTCTTTTCTCTCTACCTTTCTCTTCGATAAAGCGGATGTAGTGTAGTGTGCCCAGAAGAAAGACATAGGATAGAATGGAAAATTTAAGTCTGGTCGACCTGTACTTACCTACCCACCCACCCCTAGCCTTTGTTTAGGTAGACGGAGGTGTTTTTTAGCTGAGTGCAGATGTTGAGTTTTTAGTGATTGGAAACGGATCAGAAAATTAAATAGAGTATACGATAGGGTTTTACAAGAATGACAGAGTAAGAAAGATTAACTGTTCTGTGATAAGCACAATCATAATTCGGAAATTTTCGACGTTCAATTATGTTCTCCAGAAGGTACTAACGTGGATTAACCCTAGCACTAGCCAGTAGCCACCTAGACATGTATCTACCAGCATTTCCACTGAACGGAAACATTCCCGCGTGCCGAGATCCGTCTCTTTATTGTAATGCAAATGCGTACGCGACTCTGTCTGCCTCCAAATTACCCTCCGGTCAACCCGGGCGAATGACCGCCCATTAACTCCCTCCCTTTGGGGCAACGATTTTCAAAGTGGGGGTGAGTCCCACAAGGGGAGGCAGGTTAAAAATGCAAGGCACCCAAAGATTGTTAAATTTTTTTACTGTCATCGAAATCGGGTTATATACGTCGACAATATTAAGTTAACTAATACCACAAACAAAACGTATCAAATAGAGTTGTTGTAACCAAAAATATTTTACATTTTACAGTGACCTCTCCTGGTATACCTACAGCTTTTTGTCAAGCACTAATAAAATAACTCCGACTTTGCCTTTGGAATAGATGTCCTAAGCTGAAAGAGTAAAATCTAATAGATGCTTGGCAAGCATCTTAACATGTCAAAAAGTAAGTAGAGTGGTGAAGTATGAATTTAGGTGCCATGAACTCTGTAGAAACCATTGTAATACAGATACGAAGGCCTAGGATTAATAAAATAAGATAAATTAAGGAAATCTAGTGCTATTTGAGCATGCTAGCCATTTTGTTTTGATGGAAAGGACGCATGGCAAAAAAATTTGGGAACCATTGCTTTAAAACAAAATACACGCACTCATCTGAGGGTTAACCCACCGGCGACCAAAAACCTACCCTAAAATAAAAGAGCAAAGTTCAGACTCCATTATTTGGGGTTTCGGGGGTATATTTCATAGAGATATAGTGTTATGAGAGGTTGTTAATGTGATAAACTTTTATATATGGTGTCGAGGAATGGCCGAGGCAATTGTGTGGATGATAATTATGGAGTAATGCATCGCATTAAGGCTGGGATCGTTCGAGATAATGTCTAGCGATTTTGAGAATAGGTAGTCGAACAAAACAAGTAAGTAGGTAGGGCACTACTCTACCTACCTAATGCAAAATATTTACTTCAGAGGCACTGCTCAGCTTTATCTTTACGAGTATTGCACGATGTTTTGCACTCCATGCATTATCGCTTTATTTACCTTGATAGCACTCTATACAATCTCTCCCACTTTTTTACCTACATTAAGAACGGCAGTCTTTTATAAGTAGAGCAATTAATTTGGGACTGACTGACACCTTCTATGGGTGGCATTAATAGTCGTCGACACAAGATCGAAATCAAGTAGGTGATCTCAGAAAAGTTAAATGCTAATCCTTAGCTAGTCAATGTCAATCTCAAGATAGTGTCTTTAGGCCGACAGCTACTCAAGTTTGACATTAGCCAAGGCTTTACATTAGCATTTGACTTTTCTGAGTTCACCTACTTGAGGTCGTCCTCATGTAGGTGATCTCAGACGACTATTAAGACCATCCTAAGACACGACTAATAAACCCTGAAATCAAAACGGGAAAGCGAAAAAAGTGTAGTAAACCAAAACTGTGGTAAACAAGCAACAACCCAACCCCTGCGGCCGTAGCATGTTAAAAGTCGCGCGCGGCTTTCTTCATTTGTCACTTGTTTTAACGCTTACTACAGGGTGCACTCTAAGTCGATAGCGGAACTTTAAGTAGGCTGTCTACTGATCAATACAAATAACTTCTACTAGGTGGATAAAAAAATGGAGCGAAAAAAATATCAGCTGTTCCATACAAAAGGTCGACTTTCGCTATCGACTTAGAGTGCACCCTGTAGTGCACGCGCTGCACCAAGTTTAAAGCGAGTTAAAGTAACTCGCGCATGGAGCATGCGCAACAGAGCTAAAAACAAACACGCGCGCGACTTTTTGTGACGTTTTTGACATTTCGACGCACCATTTATATCAACGTCTCCCGAGGCCGCGACTTATTCAGAAATTTGCGATTTTTCTTATTAATCCTATAGCAAGGGCTACGGAATTTTAAATATGATAAAACGGCATAGATTTTGGTCACGCATAAGCTCATGCTCGCATTTGCGACTCAAAGTCGCGCGCGACATACACGTGCTACGGCCGCTGCAGCTGTACTTCTATAATACTTGTACAAAAAATATGCATGTATGTATATCCCTACTATTTTGGTGTAACAACACAAGTGCGTAGATGCATTATGGATTTCAACAATAAGGGTGTATTATGTAACAGTAATGGCCTGTTTGGATGACCAGTGCCTTTCTTCAGTTTAAACTTTGCGGTGACCCCTCGATTGGTGACGCCGTTTGTCTGAGAACCTTTATCGCTCTTTGCGGTTCACTGGTTACAAAAAGAGATCAGCATAAGATGATAATATAGGACCCTCTTCATCAGGTAATAAGCACCTATGGGCGATCAAGAACCGGATTCTCTTTTCATGGAAACTTTGCAGTGCGCGACTAATTTTCTTTACAAAATACGCAGGCTCCGCACTTTGTTCGTGTATCCCACGTAATTGTGATCTACATAAGGTACACATTCACCCCAAAATTGTGATTATTTATAGGCTAGACCTTCTCTCCCCTTTGCTTTTCCCACTCATACTCTCGTCATTGCATTAAGTTTTGACAAACATTTTACAAATTGATTACGATGCTAACGAAACCGTCGTAGATTTAAATTAAAACTGAATTAATATCATTTACAAAAACAAAGCTAAATTGTCATAAGACTGGAACCACAGAATACTACGTGCGATGACAATTTGTATGAGTGTCGATAAAAATAAACCCAGCAGGACGGACCACATCCATCTTTTACCTCGCTGATGATCTGCCTTGATTTTCCATTGTTATGCAGGTTCATATTGAGCGATTTTTTTTAAAGTTTTTTTCTTGCTCGTAATGATCCCGATCAGGCCATTGAAGCAAGGTGACAACGATGGCAAAAAAAAAAGATCCGGAAGCTTTTAAAAGGAAGAAGTCTGCAAGTCAAATATCTGAAATCACTGCTACTTTAACCGCCCAAGTGATCACGGATCATTGTTATAAATAAAACACAATCAGCTGTATGACAGTGACAGGGCGCGGAATGGAATGATTTACTAAGTAGGAACAAGGTTCGCAATCATGCGCAATGAACGCTGTCAAGAACAATGTAGCGGGGTTACGAGGAGATTGTTATTTACTTACTTATGTAAAGGGTATGAGTAAATGGGATTGGTTGATTGGCTGGTTAGAAGACTATCAAGCGGCAAAGGTAAGTGACCACTTTGTTCATAGTCATTTACATGGTTGAGATCTTATTCTAAGTACTTAGAAGAATGGAATGGCAGCCCTTATTTTCGCAAGCTCTTAGCCCAAAGGAATGAGGGACTAGTTTGAGTTACATTATGATGTCACCAATTACTACACGGTGCACTCTAAGTCGATAGCGGAACTTTAAGTAGGCTATCTACTGATCAATACAAACGACTTGTACTAGGTGGCGAAAAAAATTGAGTGAAAAAAATATCTGCTGATTCCTACATTTGGCGCAGTACTGAGTCGACCTTTTGTATGGAACAGCTGATATTTTTTTCGCTCAATTTTTTTGCCACCTGGTGGATTACAGGATTACGCGGATTACATGCAATATTAAAATTCTAAAATTCACACAAAACTTCGTCAAAATGTTTGGGTAATAAATGGATAATAAAAACAAGTAGGTACACGAAAAACATTTAAAAACAAACACACATCAAAAACAAAGTTACCTAATAAAAAAAAGGTTTAATTACCTACCTATATAGGTATTTGAAATTTGTAATACCTACAACAGGGAATCAAATGCGTTTTTTTTAAGCTAGCTCAATAGAGTCAACCAATTAAAGTTTGCCTTAATTTCCGTTCAGACGAGACAAAAGGACAAGACATACAAACCAACGTGAATGTAAAAACACCCAGCCAGTGAAATTCCTTACTGAGAGCATCCGTTCACACTGACTTACAAAAAGAGCGCACTTCAAAAAATTATGAAAACAAACAATAAAACATCTATAAGAAAACAATGGATGGAACAACAATGTAACATTGACATTAACTCGAACCGGAACAAAGGGTTAAAAAAGGCATCCGATAGTGTTTTGGACAATAAGCTTTGTAACCCTTTCGTCCAAATATCTTCTGAATAACTTTGACACTTCCTTATTGGGCCATAAATCTCATGGGGGTCTTACAAATATTCGGATTACAACAGATAGATATTTTTGTAAATTTATTTTTTAAAACCTTAGTTGGTGCCTTTACGTGGTAGTGTAACGTTTATCAGTAGCTGTCAGTTATTTATTGAAAAACTTTTCTATTCAGCTGAAAGTTCCGCAAAGGTTTTGGGTATGTACTCACTTATTTCTACAAAAATAAAGAAAAATAAGCCACTGCAAGTTTCGGTAACAACCCTATAAAACCACTTTCCGACACTTTTACCAATGAAACATTTAGGTATAGTCAGTGCTTATATTGCAGAAAATACAGACCACGAAACCCAAAGGCGAGCGCTAGTCTTCCAGCACATGGAGGGAAAACGTGTATTCATGTATTGTGAACATATTTTAAAAGCTGTCAAGCCAATACGGCGCGCGTTACAATCGCCCCGAATTTACAATTTGAAACTTAGTTCCTATTGCTAACAAGCCTATTCAGGGGTGACGGGGCAACTGGGGGTGGTAGGTGGTAGTGCCTGATTTACAATATTACTTCGGAAACTATTTTTGGCCTAGCGACTTGGCCGTGTTCCAAAAATCCACCTATTTAGAGAGTTAGCTGTAAACAGTTTGTTGACAAATTGCTGTTTACGTGATGTTTGCCCTAATTTATTGCGCGGGGATAAACATTGGCGATATCCATCGATAAGATATGGAAACTTAAGACAGTTCTTTCTTTGAGTTAGTTTTCCTTCCCTACTTCTCATTTTAGGTAGAGAAATTAAAAATTAGCACGTATACTTTAGTTGGTGATTTTATTAGGTACTTAGGGCAATCTTTTCCAGCTGACCTAAATTATTCTCCAGCTTTGTGTGTAGGTCTTTAGGTTCTAATTTTAAGAAAAAAGTATAAAATAGGGCCATTTTATAACACCACGCGGTTAACAATCGTTGAGATTCATACAAAGTAGAGTTGTAATTCGAGGTCAATGCTTCGGTCGAAATGTCATTTGTCTCGGACGCAATTGGAAGCCGTTTTTAAATTAAACTGAGGGCGTTTGAGATTAAATAGTATTGCGTATTGTCATAGTAAACGTGACATGAATATAAATAATCCATGTATTAGCGTATCTATAATAGCAAACAATAAAGGACAAGGACACACAAGCTCATCGCGCGCACATAATTTTCGTACCATTGTATTCTTTAGGGTTCCGTACCCAAAGGGTGCCAAACAGAACCCTATTACTAAGACACTATATATGTATATTTCTAGCTACCACGAGTGCGAAAAAGCTGTGCCAGACGTCTGCCGGACGTCTGTCATGTATCCTAATACTACAGGGTGCACTCTAAGTCGATAGCGGAACTTTAAGTAGGCTGTCTACTGATCACTACAAACAACTTGTACTAGGTGGCGAAAAAAATGGAGCGAAAAAAATATCAGCTGTTTCATACATTTGGCGCAGTACTAAGTCGACCTTTTGTATGGAACAGCTGATATTTTTTTCGCTCTATTTTTTACGCCACCTAGTACAAGTTGATTGTTTTGATCAGTAGACAGCCTACTTAAAGTTCCGCTATCGACTTAGAGTGCACCCTGTATAGTAGTAAGGTTGTTAATCCAACTTATCACTTTCAGTGACAGTGACAGTAAGCACTCGTGGTAGCTGCTCAGGAAACAAAATTTGTTTTGCAATAAAACTTTTTGTTTTTTTTTCCATTACTATTTTAGTTTGAATTCCAATGATTCTACATTTCTTATGGCAAGTATATTAAGGCACTGTAAAAAAAACTATGAGGCTGGGTGGTCACTATTAAATTCACATCATCATCATTATATTTAAGAGTTATCCTCTTGTCGGTGCAGCATTCTCCATGCACTTCGATCACAGGCCAGTTCCTTAAACACACTATTAAATTAAAAGAAGTAAAATCAGCTTCTTTCTTTGTTATAATCCAAATAAGGTAACCTGAAGGAGAGGTCTTTCTTAACTAAAGGTCAATTAATTTCATTCCTACGCTAATGAATTTACCGGTTTTATAGACGTTGCATTGACTCTTGTGAGTAAATTCATCCACATAATACTTAGTTCGTCACTGTTACTTACTAATAATAAATTAAAAGAAAGAGTATAAAATTATTAACACCTTGTCCTTAATTATTTTAACAGGAAATGATGCAACGCTAAGTGTTTAGCTTTTCTAACGACTTTTTACAAAACAAAAATTGCTCAGTTTAGCTAAAAAATTAAAAAAAACTGTGGAAATATTTCATTTTAAGCCACGCTACTTTCATTGACCCTTAAGTACTTATAACAGGATATTATTATTTTTGTAACATGCTGAATAATTATGTAAAGGAAGCAAAGACGCGTGCACACACTTAACCGGCGAGCTTTAAAAATGTCTACCACATTGTAGTACGTAGGCCGTAAAGGCATTCCTCGTTTTTATTTTACAACAAAGGAAAGGCGTAAATTCGCCACAAATTACAACTTAATCCCGAGCAAAAGATCCCACTCGAGGTGGTATGTAAATCGTTTATTGTAAAGTCATAAACTGTGGAGCAGAATTTATGAAACATTATTAAGGCTGGAAGATAGTAGCGTGGCGGGAAATCCAAAATTTTCACAGTTTTTTCCATTTTGTGGCTAAACTGAGCTATTTTTGTTGAGCAATTTTTCGTTCGCGGCAATAAAATAGTATTATTTTTATTTTTGTAAACAACAGAACAACAATAATTCAGCCGATTATGTGTTCTGGTCTACGACAAGTTTTTTGGGCAGTGCCACTGCTTCGTAGACCAGAACACATAATCGGCTGAATTATTGTTGTTCTGTTGTTTACAATAATGAAAATAATACTGTTTTATTGCCGCGAACGAAAAATCGCTGAACAAAAATAGCTCAGTTTAGATACAAAATGTAAAAAGTGTAAAAAAAAATAATTTCCCGCCACGTTGCTATCGTCCACCCTTAAGTATACATACTGCAGGTACCAGGAAGACCTTGGTTAGCTTGGCGACGATACGAAGTAACCATTTTTGTTTGATTGTCATACTTATGTGGAGCACGCTAAGATCCTCTAAAATGAACCCAAAATCAAAAGCCCAAACTTTTGCCGAGTGGTTATTTCATCCCATACATGCAACTTGGCAAAGTGCAAAGTGACAACGATGAGCTTTCATACAATGTAATGAACGTGCATTGCAATTATTTAAATGCTGTTAAACAACTATGAACAACTGAATCAAAAAGACATCCCAACGCCGCAAGCGCTAAAGGTTTACAATGAGCACCGTTACATGTACAAGCTTTTTAAGGTAGGGGTCATTGGTTCGTTTCTCACTCGAGTTATACGTATATTTCAAAGTATTTGGTGGTTGCGTCTGGCACAGGATCTTGACAGGTGGCGTGAGCATGAAGAGGCCTTTACTCAGCAGTGGGTGTTAAGAGGCTGATGATGATGATGAAGTATTTAATTTTAAATCTTCATACAATACCTAACTAAGAGACATCTTCAGCTATATATTTATCACTTAGAAAAGCTTTTAGTGTATCAAACTGCTACTATGCAAATGATGTACAAGTAAAGTGTTATTTCTTGTTAATCTGTTGCAACGTTGACAGCAAATTAATCTACATAGATACCTACACGCTTAATTGAAAACAATGTGATAACGTGTTCATATTAGATCTACCATTTCATCGTTAACTTATACAAGGTTAAGTGTTTTACTTACTTGATTGATAATGTCTATGATGGATGTAGATTTTATTAAAATAATAGCATTTAAAGCGAAAAAAACATAAATATTCGCTTTGGATATCTAATTGAACGTTTTTTTTTTTAAATATTGACCCCAAAAGTAAACAAAATCATCTTGGCAGTATATTGTAGGGCCACTTGGAATGTTAACGTTAGCATAGCTTTCCAAAAAGGGAGGTATTCCCTATCTAATCTCCAACTTTACTTAAGAAAATTCGTCCGGAATTTTAATATGAAATAACGCTGGTGAATTTTCATGTTTTACTTAACACTACGGGCCCGAGGCAGCTCTGTACAAAAATTACTTCCATTACGGACACCGACATCGCCCCCTAAGGGTGCTTCCATACTGGTAGGCGCTGCTAATTTGATAAGACGCTGTTCAAATATAAAACATTGCACAATTTATTCAGAAATAAAGGCTAATCTTCTGTTTGTCTGTACCTACCTAGTTTGTGTACTATGATGTTGAAAAACAAATGGAAGAACGAAAGTTTCAGTTAAAGAATAAATAATACTAACATAATTTCACGTGCTCGCGTGAAAATTATATTTATAAATTCTGCGCATTGATAAAGTTGATACACAGGTACTAGGCTATTGTCTATGGGAAGTTTTGTAGCATAATTTCATTTTGTAGCGTAAAGTCAGCCCATTTTAAAGCTGTTTATTTACTTCCCTATTTACAGTTTTACGTCTGAGCCTATGTGGATGTCTGTCTGTGTGGATATAAAAAAAAACATTTTATGTCATAAATTGCCTTAGTCTCTACATTGAAACAATCTAGACACGACCGCATCCAATACCAAACAAAATAATGTACCAAATTACCACAATCCAGGGTGGAATGACCCTGCCGCAGCTATGCGCTGTATTAATTCTGCGATAAAACTGAAGCAGTTTACTTAATAGGTAGGAGAAAACTTTGCCGCCGCCGATTCCCGACACTTAATTACAGTCAATGTAAATTGAAAGTTCGGCCAAGGCTTATCGTGCCTCGACTTGGTTCGAGTAGGGGACTTGGCCCCATTGTCAAATACGATACGAATTTAGACAAATGGAGCGGTGGTGGTCTAGTGGGTAGAACAGTTGACTCTGAAGCAAGAGGTACCCGGTTCGATTCCCAGTGCGGGCATGTATCTACGACTTTGTTTAATTTCAAAGTTACGTACATTTGTGAATTTGTAGTGGCAATACCACTCGCTAACTGTGAAGGAAAACATCGTGAGGAAACCCGTGGCTCAGTTGGCTCCACACGTATTGACCTGTCTTTCCTGTGGGCTAGGTCGACTAAGCTGTCAGGATGGTATAGGTGCTGGGCAAGCCTACTCCATCTAAAAAACAATGTCCCAGGCACTGCAGCGCCGAGTGGTCTCTTCACCCATCTAGTGTGAGTGAAGGTGCCACTGGACGCTGCATAAATCATCTCATTACGTAGATGCAAAAGGCATTAGTTTTAGACAATTAAGTAAATGATAGGCTCAAATAGAACCGCGCGTCTATTGTCTAAAAAATCCACTCACGTGTCAGAAAAACCGGTAATTAAACCGGTTAATTTGCGGGTAAGTAACTCTTATCGAAATGAACAATCTTTCAAAAATTTTAACCAACTGATTCCAAACTTCCCACACCATGGGCAACGGTGACGTGATGCAGCAGACCTAGGCGAAGAAGGTAGATGACCTGACTTTGCCCAGCAGTGGGATACAATACAATGCAGGTTACATTTAAAAAAAGATAATAAAGCATTGGTACCAAAATAAAAATTATTATAGACTTAAACGCTGACCATTTTCTAAAGGTTGTGGGCTCAATTTCTGTCTAGAGCGAACTTTTTAACCTTATTACATCTTTATTACCACGTTCGTTTGCTTAAAAAAAAAGTACGTTTCGATATGTTTTTTTTTATATATTTTTTTGCAGACCCTTTGTGTGTGCTTTTAACAGTTAAGGAGATCTCAAGTCTATATTTTTCATACAAGGTGTTTCAAAAGATCCTAACTCTTTTTACAGGGTTAAAAGTACCCGGTGATATGATATCACAACCTATTTTTTTTTTCTATGACATTCTGTTGATTTTTTAATTAATAAAATGAGAACTTTCATTAACTTTCACAATGTTTTAACAAATGAAAGCTATGCAAATGCACCTACATGCACAAACATATTTTAAAGTTGAGCTTATACCTACCAAAAACAAAAAAGTTATAATCATAATTTTTTTTTACATAATTTACATCCTGTTAACTAGTAGTTTACATCCTGTAAAAGTAATTAAGATGTTTTGTAACAAGTTGTATATGTATCTATAATTATAAAGTTTTGCAGGGTCTAAGCAATTTAATCAAAAGGCCCTTCACAATTACCAGAGGTAAAGCAATTACAAGTATTTACAATACACAATTCATTTGATTACACGCGCTTGCTTTAATCGTGGAAACGCGCTTTCAATTTCTATTTGGGAAAATGGTTGTAGAAAGTTGGGAATTTCACTAATTAAGGGCCAAACTGAGAAGTGTCAGTTAATTGCTGATTCTGAATGCGTAAAGGTTGTATACTTTCTTTTGTTCGCTATACAGTTCCGTGGTATTAAAGGTTGTTAGTACCTAGAGTGGGTACAGTTAAAGTCAATAAGGTCCAAGGGTAGAGTCATTACTTAGGTGCATTTGTGAATTTTGTACTAGCAATACCATAATCTTGCTATCTGAGAAGTTAAACATGAACAGATGTATTTCAACGTGAAAATGACGAAGTCTCTGTCTCTCTGAGAGAAGTGCTTTGCCTCTAGTGGGTTACGTACCTGTACAGACTACAGCCTACTTGCTTACTAGGTTGATTCGTTGCTAAAACACAGAACTTATTATCATAAACATTTGCCTACTTACAAGAAATGGTAGAGTTAGGTATCACTTACCTATGTGTTTAGGTCAAGTTACTTTATTCAAAAACATTTCCCATGTCATAGTAAAATCTAATTAAATAAAATAGCTTTGGCAAATGTGTAAAGTGGCACTGAAATTCTACCTTTGCTCACGGATGAAATGTAATTTTACTAAGATTTTATTACTGACTAAAATATTTTGTATTTATTCAGTGAAATGAACGTTTATGGTGGCTAAGTCCAAACGTTAAAATATTTAGCTTTCTACGGACGACAGAAGCCAGCCACTAAACTTCATCTATAATTTGGTTTTAATTTACGAAGAAGGCAAGCCTTAAGGTATGGGCCCGTTTAGTGTGTAAGTAGGTATTTAAGTTATGTCTAAGGTATAGAAAGAGGTGTTGACCTAATAAATGTGGTACTTTCTCACCTTGGAAAGTACTGAAAGGATTGGCCATAAGCACATAGGAACATAATTCAAAATAATTATATTGCTTCATTTCTAGATACACATTTGAATGTTACCTTAGCGTAAATATGTCGGATGCCTCAAAAAAAAAAGCTTTAAGGCTGGAAGATAGCAGCGTGGCGGGAAATTCAAAAATTTTACATTTTTTTACATTTTGTAGCTAAACTGAGCTATTTTAGTTCAGCGATTTTTCGTTCGCGGCAATAACATAGTATTCTTTTAATTATTGTAAACAACAGAACAACAATAATTCAGCCGATTATGTGGTCTGGTCTACGACAAGTTTTTTGGGCAGTGCCACTGCTTCGTAGACCAGACCACATAATCGGCTGATTATTGTTGTTCTGTTGTTTACAATAATGAAAATAATACCTACTATGTTATTGCCGCGAACGAAAAATCGCTGAACAAAAATAGCTCAGTTTAGCTACAAAATGTAAAAAACTGTAAAAATTTTGAATTTCCCGCTACGCTGCTATCTTCAAGCCTTAAAAAAAGAGTGGTACACATGACAGCACGTTGCGTCGACCCTTACACGCTAGCACTCTACTCAGTTACGTTACGTGTGACTTTAGAACAAAAGTGTACACTCTGACGTGCTGTTGTGAGTACCTATATTATTATGAAGCTTTTAAAATTGATTAAAATTTACTTTTTGTTTTTTCTAAAGCACTAACCCGTTCTAGGGAATAATACTACTCAATAAATTGGTAGAGCGCCTGCACGGTATGCGAGAGGTTGCGGGTTCAAGTCCTGTCCCGAGTGAATTTTTTCAACTTATTATAAATGTTTAAATTGATTAAAATTTAATTTACAGTTGTAAAACTTCAAACTAATAACATACATTCATTGAGTCAAGAACAAAAGAGCATGATGCCTCACGAATTCCCACAAGTAGCGGTGTATTATAATATAACGCTATGTTATTGCCGCGATAAGATCGTGATCATTCCTCTCGGTAGCGAGTGAAATGCGCGTTATTATCATCCATTTGGCCCTTCTGTACTGGGGCCCTACTCTCAACAGGGGGTCTACCGGCTACACCGAACTAAATCCCATAGAATCCGCATTACGTATAAAATCACAATAAAAACTTGTCCCCAAAGAAACAAATGATATCAGCAATAGAACAATACGAAACATCATTTCGACCATACGTCTAATATTCGAATGTCAACCTTATTGAACGAGCGAGCGAAGCGAGCGAAGTTCTCCGAGTCTACTTGAACAATCCGGCGTTTGTATGTATGTATGTATGTATGTATGTATGTATGTATGTATGTATGTATGAATGTTCGTTCGACGATAACTTGAGTAAATTAAGTCGGATCGTCATAAAATTCGGTAAGCAGGTAAATGAGGCAAAGAGAATTTTTAAGTTCGAACATGAGCCAAATCGGTCGAGGGGTTGCCGAGATATGGGGTTGTTAAGGTGATATGGGATGAGAGAGGGCGCCACTGCTGCCTCTCAGTAACATTAATATAGTGCTAAAAAGTGATTTTAAAAGTGATAAAAACGTAAATCTAATCAATAAACAGTTAAACCAGTGATAAAAACTAACAAAAGTGAACTATAAATACAAATTCTGTTTGGTAACAATATTGTGGATATCGGACGTAAAACTCAGTGGAAACAATAAAAATAAACTTTTACGGGTCGCGAAATAATCCGTAACAAGAACTCTATTTTAATCCAATAAATCCAAAAATAACCAAAAATTTTGCTAATTGCTAAGGTCCAAAGTACACCAGATTAGAAAATTCAAAACATCGCCATCTATTTAAAAGTTATTCTACTTCCTCACAGAGGGCGTGACTAAAGTTTGTTTATCAGAGCCATCTAGTGTTCAAAATTATAAACCAAAAAGTCGTTCTATGCAACAATAGAGGTCGCTTTACTTCAAAACTACAAGAGAGTCCTATAAATATCCTATATTAAAAAGGAAGAAATGGTCCCTCCATTCCCTTAGTCGCCTTTAACGACACCCACGGGAAGAAATGGGTTGGTCCAATTCTGTACCTCCCGGGAACCACACGGGGGTTATTATTATTATTATTATTTAAGTTTATATGAGGTCGCGAGTTCATAGTTCGGGGCGAACCACTAGTTGCATTAGTGTACAGTTTTACTTTAATTGCATAGACTACGAGCAAATAAGCTCCCAAAAGCAGTTTGGACATCTATTTTTCCAGACACATTTTAGAGTTCTATGTTGTATCTAGTTTTATCCTTGATCGAAGACCGGCTAAGACGAAGCCGATTACCATTGGCGAAAATCGAAGTTCGATTTTTGAAAAATTTACTTACACCCAGTTAATTTTACTGCCACCCAGTTAATTTTTCATAAGTCGAACTTCGATTTTCGCCAATGGTAATCGGCTTCGTTTTAACCGGTAGACTACCAGGCACCCATTTGATCCGTAGCGGCACAGTATTTCGAATGTCAGCACTTTTGGTTAGCTACGGCGGGCGACAGCCAGTACCGTCACTGCCCCACCTTCCGCCCTCATGGCGCTAGTCTAGTTAGACTCGATTATCTAAAGGAATATTTTTTTATTGCTTTCATTCAGTAGTTTCATTTACATAAACAGACCACTTTCAAAGATCAATCGTCATAGTAGTATGACCGACATAAATGATTATTGGCAGCGTTATCGATCTACTGTTTTTGGTCACGACTTTATATCCAAAGGGTGCACGGTGTAAACGGTTTTGTTCCGATATTGCCCAGCGAAGCGACATTGACAATAACTTTATCAATGCAGCCGTGCCGTAGAGGCAGAATATAATACCTGGTGCGCGTTTCAAAATTCTACATATTAATTCATAGTTTATACGACAATTCGATGTACATTGAGTAGCCGATTAGGCATAAAAGAGGTAACAAAAAAGGTTAGTTTTCTATCGGACTACTCAATGTATACCGAATTGTCATAATACATTATGAATTGTAGTTTTATGAAACTGGCACCTGTAAGTACATAGTAGATAATTAATTTATTCGAAGTATTAAAACTAAGGCATTTGCATCTACGTAATGAGGAGATTTATACAGCGTCCAGTGGCACCACCTTCACTCATACTAGATGGGTGAAGAGACCACTTGGCGCAGCAGTGCCTGGGACATTGTCAAACAATGTCGAAATATTACAAATTATTTTCTTACATTCTAGGTAAGCGTGGTGGCGGCACACAAAATTAAAAACATTCATAAAAGTAAGATGTAGCCTGTACAATTGTACATGTCCCACTAGCTGGGCCTTCTCTCAGAGAGAGAGTTCGAGCTTAATCACCACGCGTGCTCAATGCGGTTGGGCGATTTTTGCGTTGAGGGTATAATGCCTCATACGCTCAGGTTTCCTCACGATGTTTTCCTTCACAGTCAGCGAGTGGTATTGCTACTACAAATTCACAAATGTACGTAACTTTGAAATTAAACAAAGTAATGATGATGATGATGATGTCCTCCACAACGGTTTCGTCGACGGCGACACCTGGCAAACATTTTAGACACGAGCATGCGCTCGGACGTGTGATGCAAATCCGAATTTGCTCTTAAATATTCGGTCACAACTGGCGCAGTACAGTTGGCC
Source organism: Zelleria hepariella (assembly GCA_949319315.1). NCBI lineage: Eukaryota > Metazoa > Arthropoda > Insecta > Lepidoptera > Yponomeutidae > Zelleria > Zelleria hepariella. The sequence continues at coordinate 10,787,534 of OX439388.1, forward strand.
GTTTGTGTTATATGTATAAGTATAGGAGGGCTTGGGGCGGGTTTTGCGAAACTGGCGTTTGGCGTCAAGATCTTCGAGACGCGCTTTTTCAAATGAAGTGATACCATTGCCAACAGTTTTCCGCCATTCCGGTCTTTTCTGAGCCAGCTCCTCCCACGCTTTGATCGGTATATTAGTGGAGGCTAAGTTGCGCTTCAGGACATCTTTATACCGAAGGTATTGACCACCTACTTTGCGTTTTCCACAAGTTAACTGTGAATAGAAAACAGCTTTTGGAAGTCTCGCAGAGTCCATCCGCACCACGTGCCCGCACCATCTCAGCTGACCTTTCATCAGAAGGCACTCCATGCCAGTCATTTTGGTTCGACGCAAGATTTCAGTATTAGGAACACGATCCTCCCAGCTGACATGTAAAATAGCTCGAAGGCATTTCATGTGGAAGGTGTCAAGGCGCCGTATATCGCCTCTGTAAAGGCACCACGACTCCGATGCATAAAGCAAGAGGGGAAGAATAATTGCTTTATATACCAGCATCTTCGTCTGAAGTTTCAGGTCGTGTTCCTTCCACACTCTTTTCTTTAGCTTACCAAAGGCTGCGGCAGCTCTAGCTACGCGTGTCGATATTTCGGCTTCTAGTCGGTTGTCACTGCTTATCAAGCTGCCGAGGTATCGAAAAGATTTTACCTCTTCTAGCTGCTTGCCGTTGAGAGTAAGTGCAACATTACCTCTAGCCGGTTGTTTCAGGACCTGGGTTTTGGAGGCACTTATCACTAAGCCAAATTTGCGACAAGACTTATCTAGATTGTCCAGATATTGCTGCAGATGTATCATGCTGTCAGCCATAAGGCAAACGTCGTCGGCATAGAGAACCTCTAAGATGGACTGCTGCTCTACTTTATTTTTGGCCTTGAAGCGTGATAGATCAAATACGCCTTTATCAGATCTGACACTGAGCATAATTTGATCGTTACAGTTCTTTAGGGCATCCTTCATGACTGCAGCGAAATAGACTGCAAATAAAGTAGGAGCCATGATGCAACCTTGTTTAACGCCGCTCGTAACTGGAAATTTATCCGTGAAATCTTTCTCGTGCTGCACAGTGGCCATCATGCCATCATGAAATTCGCGCACTATCTTCACAAACTTCTCCGGACAACCAATTTTCTTTAAGATGATCCAGAGAGCGGCTCTTGGAACTCGGTCGAAGGCTTTTTCTAGATCGACGAAGCACATGTAGAGGTCACGGTGTTGTTCCAGGCTTTTTTCTTGGAGTTGTTTGACCACAAAAATACCATCAACCGTGCCTCTACTAGGACGAAAGCCGTACTGCGTTTCTGGTAGAATTGTCTCTGCTAGTTCATTCAGCCTCCTGTTAACAATATGTGAAAGGATTTTGCCGGCTACGCTGAGCAGAGATATGCCTCTATATGCGCCACAGTCTGACAAATCTCCCTTTCCTTTGTATAGTTTGCATATAGAAGCATCTTTCCAGTCCTGTGGTACAGTTTCTAAATCCCATGTCTTCAGGACCAATTCAAACAGCCTGTTATGTATGTTTGGTCCTCCGTATTTATATATTTCAGCTGGCATGCTGTCTGAACCAGGAGTCTTACCATTCTTGAGTCGCTTAATCGCTTGCATAAACTCGTCAAAAGAAGGTGGCTCTTCAAGATTACTTGATGTGGGCGAATCATCAAGTGACTCTAGGTAGGCAAGATCGGCGCCGTGGCTATTGGGGTTGAGCACTTCTTCGAAATGCTCTGCCCATCGCGAAAGAATTTCTTGCGGGTCTGTAAGGCGTTTGGTCTTATCGCGCGAGAGAACTGGAGCTGTCTGTTTACGTCGAGGGCCAAAGACAGTTTTCAGACCCTCAAAGAATTTTCCAGTTTGGTTGGAGTCTGCAAATTTTTGAAGTTCTTCCGCTTTTCTCTGCCACCAGTGATTCTTTAAGGCCCGAACTTTGCACTTGAGATCTCGCTGAATTTGTCTACGCTGCTGAGTGGCGACTGTCTTGTTGGTAATGGCTTGCCTATGATCATCAACGAGTTTCCGCAATTCCGCATCCGAGTCATCAAACCAGTCGTGACTCTTCTTTTGCGGTTTACCAATAACACGCTGAGAACATGAATGTAGAGCTTTGGAGTATGTGTTCCAATCTTCATTTACCGAAGAGTCTAAGACAGCGCTGTCTACAGATTTGCCAAATTCAGTATCAAGTGTTTGCTGTAACTTTTTGTCGTAGATTAGTTTTGCAGCAGCTAGTCTTGAAGAAATTTTATGTTCTGCTCTGCGTGGAGGCTTGTATATCAATCTCATTTTGGATCTTATAAGACGATGGTCGGTCCAGCCCTCCGCCCCTCGCATAGCTCTGGTGATGAGTACGTCCTTGAGGTCGCGTCTGCGTACTATAATGTAGTCAAGCAGGTGCCAGTGCTTGGAGCGGGGGTGCATCCATGAGGTCTTATACTTCTCGGGCTGCCGAAAGAATGTATTGGATATACTGAGATCAAACTCTGCACAAAGAGATAGAAGGTCTGTGCCATTTGCGTTGCATTTACCAACACCATGTCGTCCCAGTACATCCGTCCAAGCATTATATTCGGTGCCGACGCGAGCGTTGAAATCGCCGAGCAGAACCAATTTGTCGTGCGATGGTATTTTCTGCAAAGATTCACGAAGACCTTCATAGAATTTTGCTTTATCTTCGTCGGATGCTTGAAGTGTAGGTGCATAAACACTAATTAGGTGGAGATATTTTCCAGGAGCCAAGTGTAAGCGCAGTGTCATAAGCCTATCGTTTAATCCTTTCGGAGGCTCCACTAAAGATTTTGCTAGATGGTTCTTAATGGCAAAACCAACACCACTGGCTGCTTTTTCCGAAGAGGGCTTACCGATCCAGAAGTATGTATATCCACCCATATCCTCGCAAAGTTCTCCACTGTCTGCTAGGTGAGTCTCGCTAATCGCGGCAATATCAATATTATATCGCGACAGTTCTCGAGCTATCAAAGCCGTCTTTCTTTCAGGACATAGATTAACGTCACGGTCCAGTAAATTTCTTTATTTTCTTATTGCGACCGCGATTAAGTGGTGCCTAGTTGACCGCGGTTTGCCAACTAGGTGGGGGTTGAGACGAACTATTTTTAGGCCACCTTTTCTAGGCCCCTCCCCAGATTGGGGAAAGCAGAGCGATCCTAAATAGGGCTGCTTTGTCGTCAGACGAGCTGCCGAACCTGAACTCTCGCCTCTATCGAATTCAAGAGCGACCATCACCGTCCGACCGCCATACGTGCAGAGAGCTAGCTAGAAGCCGAACTCACCAGTCCGAACTCCTTCCACCATCTCCCTATCGCCGCAGGACTTGCGCTGAAGTCGTAGTCCAGTTTATTGCCAAGGGTCATCCGCGCGTGAATTTGATTAAAGTGGGCAGGCGCTTGCGCAGACGCGAGCCCACTCTCTCGCCCACCGTTCCGTATTACTGGTGGACTGGAGAACCAGTACGATCAGTAAGGAGCGGAGGGTGCAGGTTACTACGGAGTTACCATACCGGGTTTATAAATCAAAGTTTTCCTTCTTCTAGACAGATTAGACTGAGACCAAGCTAGGAGTCTGTCACTCCTGGGAAAGGATAGGATAGGATTTTAGTATGGGAGGGAGCAGGGATTTGGGATACTACTGCTAGCAGGGAAATTAAGGGTCCTAACAGTAGTAGCTCGAGGAGGCCGGGGTCGCGTACCCGTGTACTTGCAATAAATTGCAAATACCCTCTGGCCGATAACAAAGTAATAGACACTAGACCACCACCGATAATATGCATAATTCAAAAATATGTGTTTTTAAGTTATGCAACGATCTGCCCAACCCCTCTCACATCCCAAGTAGGCCCCCTACCCTTCGCATCATGGCCGGAGTTGGCGGACGCTCGTAAAGGGCTGCGTTGTAAAATAAGCAAAAATAAAAGGGCCGCCGACAGCGCCGTACCATTGCCATTGGCACGACGAGCTTCAAAGGAACCTCGTTACCAGTTGCCAGTTTGAATTGTTTTCCGCCATCTTTGGAATGTTGGTCGGCCGGTAGACACAGTAGAAGCAGTATTTTGTCTCCAAAGAAACCGAAACGGCCGAAACGCGCCTTAGGTATCGGTAACTACACGACTCGAGTCTCGGTACGTCTCAAAATGTCTCAAGTCTGCAACGCAGTCATGTCCCAACAGGTTCAGAGTACAGGATAATTAAAAGCTAACAGTTTGGGCCTAAAAATTGTGAAACTATCGGAAAAAAAAAATCTAAGCCATTTTTCGACAGCGGTTTTTCATCTGTGGCGCGTCATTCTTCATGCATTCAACCTCTATTCCACAGATCAGACACTTGTACCATGTAAAATTGCTATCAAAATTTCGTCTCTGATTTCTGCTTGCTTTTGTATGGCCGCGCGTAACTTTTGTATGGCTGGTATACCCTACGACGTTTTACAAAACGAGTGACACGAGCGGGCGTCGGCGGCGTTAAGCATTTCAAGAATAAGGCCGGGTTATCCGACTGATCTATTCCTATACTGTGGTGAAGAGAGGTAGCTCGTAGGCCTGTTTCAATGGTGACATTATCACACGGTCTTGTTAAAAACAAGTTGCGCTGAGTAAGATGATTATAGAGAACTCTAAACAAAAATTGCGCTCTGACACCTTATCACAAGTGGTTAGGTGAGAAGATGCGGCAAAAGCTAGCAATAAAGTTGTTTAAATTGTCTACAATCTCTTTTATTTGTTCCGTTTTTAGGCATTGATCATTAAGCGAAAAAAATTCCCAGATTAGGAAAGATAACTCTATATATTTTAAAACTTAAACTTTCGTAAGCACTGCACATTTTTATATCGATTTAACGGTTTCACTTACTTTTATTTTGGCTAGATATTCCGACAAAATAAAAGTAAGTGAAACCGTTAAATCGATATAAAAATAACTCTATATATATTTTTTAAACTTGGGTAGTGCAGTCGCATTATGGTTTAGGCCATGGTCAAGAGGCCTAAGCAACAACAATGCATTGACTGCACTCCACAGCACAGAAAACTTCACATTTTCGCAGTACAGAGTACACGCGTAACACGCGCAAAGATCAACGTGTTGTCGACTGTTATGTACATTCCATTAGGTCGGGATAGAAACCTGTTTATGATTATAATAATTGCGTTTTTATTATCGAATTGGAAATCACTAGCAAGGCGAAACCCTCCCAAAATTTAAATAAGTCCAGAAGGTGGTTTGACCCACGCTCAGTAGTTAGTTCTGACCTTTTGATTTGTGGAATAAGTATTTTACATATTACATAAATGTCATAAAAATATAAATCACTTAGCAAAACCCTCGCAGTTGTTTATAATTTATGAAGCATATTAATAGTGATTTATTGCCCCACGTATCTGTTTAATATGTGTTCGTATCGACCATAAAGTGTTTTTATTACAACTCGCAGACCGGGCAAAAGATTTTTATTGATATCTTAATGGTGTTTAATTATTATTTAAGTATTTGACCCACATAGTTGCGAGGCTTGAAGCCGCAAATAACTTTTGCCGAATGTGGAAAAATACGTCAAACATTTATCAGACTTAAGGGTCAATGTGAGGTGGGAAAGCCCAAATTTTCACATTTTTTTATTATTTTGTAGCCAAACTAAGATATTTTGGTTGAGCTTTTTCTTTCACAACAATAAATAGTACTCTTTGCATTATTCTAAGCAAGTTTGTCGTTTTTTTGTTTAGAAAAATGAAATTAATACTGTTTTATTGCCATGAAACGAAATTCGCTCAGTTTACCCACAAAACGAAAAATTTTGAGGAAATAGATGTATTACATTACAACTTCAACTGGATACTCGCGAAAGGAAACGAACACACGTAGACTCATAGCGCGACACTAGACGCAAGATATGTATCACGATCCAGGATCTCGGATCAGATCACAAGATTTCCAGAAATCCAGCGATAAATATCGTGTTCCGTCAATACACTACCCTAGACGAAGACAAATATCGTGATCCGCCAGTATAGACTGACGGATCAAGATATGGATCTTACGTCTAGCGTTCGCCATACAGCCGCATTGCCTCTCACTTTTCCCGCGCTCCGTCTCGCTCTGGGTGAAACAGCTATAGAAAACAGTGTTTCACGCGCTTAGCCGTCACTGAGTTCCCAAGGCCCTGAAGGGGCCTCTTAAGATGGGAAGGTAGCAACGTGGCGGGAAATTCAAAATGTTCACGGTTTTTTACATTTTGTAGCTGAACTGAGCTACTTTTGTTCAGAGATTTTTCGTTCGCGGCAACAAAATAGTATACTTTTCATTATTGTAAAGAACAGAACAAAAATAATTCAGCCGATTGTGTGTTCTGGCACTGCCCAAAAAACTTGTTGAAGACCAGATACAAATAGCAATGATTGATCGTCATTAAAAAAAATACAGTTGCGTTAAATGAGTTTTCATCTCTTGGAATTCACAAGAACATTATAATAATATCAACAATTTCAATAAGAGAACTTGTTTTATTACCATTTTCCTGCATTCCTTTAGGCAGTTAAATGCTAAATAATATGTTCCTACTCCTCTTACTTCATTGATGTTATTTTAAGAATGCATCCAATCGTAGTGTAACTATTCTCAGACTATGTATAACAGTCATAATACCTAATAATATTTGCTATGTCTTTAGACTTAGAGAAATACTGGAATCCAAAACACTGTATTTGTTGAAGCATAATCATATAAATGAGCTGTCTGATATGGAGTTGTATTGGTATTATTTTTAATTTCTTGAACCTTGGTTCAGATCAATATTCAAATATTATTTATCTATCTATTTATCCAGCCCAAGCCCTCTGCTTGTTACATAATTATAAGTTCTTAAACCTACCTGAGCGAGCGTAGATAAGTATCAGTGAAATTGCTACCTACTTACCACAAACATTAGGTTCCACTTTTCACACAAAAACAAGAGACAGCAGACTACTTAAGTAGACTAAAGATCACTAAGCTATCTCGAAAGCAACACTAACATGTCTGGGTAACAACCAAGGCAGAACTGACGAATTTGGCGATTTTTTTACGTACACCCCTTTACCTGTGATTACGACCCTTACCTCAGACTCTTTGTTCGATAATTGCCTTTGCAATTACATGTCCACGGAGTATTCACAACAAATCGAACTGTGTTTATGATGAAAAGTTAAATTTCACCTTCTGTCAAAGCAGGTAGAGGTAAAAATGCCTTGAGAACGTGAGGGCAGTAAAGGCAGTAAAAGTACTGAACTTCAAAGGGTTGGTTTATGATCCTCGTTGTGCAGTTTTCTTGCATTGAGCTGCAGTGAGAGTCCTATAGTTTGATCGCATGATGTTGGGAGTTTAAGAGCTTTTTACCGCAAGGGAAATGGTCAGAAAACATTTTGCAAGTTCCCACTTTCTAACTTCCTCCGGTTTCAAGTCAAGTTCTTAAAGATTGTCTTTGAAGGTAAAAGCGAGTTTCTACTTAATTTCTACTCTGGAATAAAAAAAAGTATAATAACGATGCAAATGTCCCTTATATATTAAGTAATTCCAAACCAACAATACAACAGATTAATTTGTTGATTTGACGAAATAAAATACAGCTTTGAAGGTAAAGTATCAAGATCTTTAAGTACCTCAATTTTAACCCAAACTTAACCACCTTCACGTCAATAAAACGATAGTCGCAAGACATTGCAGCTCCATACAATACTATTGTTCTGCACTTAACCCTTTCTTGCACAAACGGGAAATAAAACAAAATAACCCCCTGGTGAGAAGAAATGAACGTTTTTGAGTTAAAAAGTGATTTTATCGTACCTGTGTTAATTATGCTTTTTATTGCTCACCTTTCTTTGTCACACCTTTATGTCAATAGGATGTCGTGTCGACGTCATAAAGATCCTGTTAGGTCCGTTTTACCAACGTCATTTGACTGATTAGGCATTGGGATAGAAATGTTGGATGTTGGATGGCGATAATTCACGTTACTGCATTTTCTGACTTGTTTCTAGCTGATAGACATTCTTCATCCTTGGGTAATATTTTGTAATGGAATATCTATTCAGCACATCATATTATTTTTTCTAAGTAAGTAAATAGTTTGGTGCTTCCGTTTACCTTACTAGAGAAAACGTACGCCAGCGTAAGTTTGCTGTGTTGTTATTTCTCACTGTGCATATTTTTTAAGAACTGTCTGTCTGGCCGACGAGAAAATTAAAAGAAAAAGGCGCCACCAAAAAAAAGCAACTGAAAGTTCTATTTTCAAAAATCAAAACTAGCTCCACCTACGAGTCAGAAGGTGAACTAGAGGCTAGATAGATTCAGAATACGGTAGCACCATCTTGCGGGCATGGTGGCGGATTCGCAATACAATGTCCTCTGCGACACCCCTGATTTAATGACAGGGGTGGTAAACACGTAAACGGTACACGTGTAGACTGTAACGCCTTGCGGTAGAGTTGAGACTCGCCTGGCAGGGGGATGGTCGGACTCCTAGTTAGGTGTTTTGGGGTTGAATTAATAAGCTCGGTAGTCTATTGATTTTAAAGGTAACTAGCATTATTGTTTTGGATTAATTTTGCATGTTGTGACCCTACCGTACCTAATTGGTGCAGATACAGGGTAAATTTTAAATTCGTAATGAAATTATTTATACCGCGTCCTGTGGCATCTCGACTCATAGATGGGTGAAGCGACCACTCGGATGTTCAGTGCCTAATAGGACATGTTGGGAGTCGGCTTAGGGAGCACCTATACTATCTTCTCAGCTTTGTAGGTTAGTAAGTAAGAAAGTAGGAGTAAGTAAGAAAGTTTTTCAACCTGTAGCCACCCATTGCTGAGAGTAGGTCTCTTCCATTGCTCTCCATTATTTATGATCTTGGGCTTTTAGTTAAGATAAATCTCAAGAAACCAAGAACCAAGTTTAGCAGGTAAAGTAAAAAAAGGAAGGACTTATATTCTCACGTTGAACGTAGAGCTAATTATCTTTAACAACCCCAAAGTTTAAATCTCTCAAGCGTCTCTGAGCAAGATTACCTTATCGAGAGCTGAAGACAAAATACTCTCTTATCTTTCTTGACTTTACCTACTTTTAAATATCCAGTTTTCTTCCACACAGTGTAGAGATATCTGCGAATATCTAGCTAATAACAATCATGTGATCGAGATGCCTAGAATTTTACTTCATTGCAATTTTTACGGTAATTTGTAAATTTGTAGCAGCAATACCTCTTATTAACTGTGAAGGAAAACATAACCTGAGTGTCGATAAAACCACAATGCGAAATTGACCATTTTCTTTTTCTGACAGAAGGGTATGTGAGATGTGTATAGGATACATCAGTCTTACTCTATTGTTTACCTACCCTATCATCATACACAGGCTTAGGTAGTAGGTATAGGTACGGTAATATTTTAGGCCTCAATTCAATTATGTGTCCGTGATGCTGGATTGCATTAGAATACCTTAACTTCATTTTGGAAAAAAGTCATCTATTTGAGTCGAAACATGCACGATTGCACCATTCGCAAGGTTCCTACAACAGAGAACACGAGAAAAAATTGTCGTAGCAAGGATTGTGCTTCCACAGTATACTTAATGAAGGAAGAGAAATGACACACGCGAAAACTTTTATGGAGTCAAACATGAATAAGTCTCCCGTTATTGACTCATATTCAACCTTTATTCGTACCATTCGTTAGTAGGTACCTACATTCATCGACTGAAACCTACAACACTTTATGGTTATTAAAATAAGAGCGATTTGGGCTGAATTTTTGCAATAACTACGTAGGCATAGCTTGAGCATTGTAATGTCATGCTATAATGTGTAAAGTTCCTTTTGGATACGTTTCATGTTGGTAAGTAGGCTACGGGACGTTTCAGGAAAATAAAAATATTTATTTCGGAATAAAAATATTTACGAAGCTCGGTAAAAGCCGATTCAGATCAAAGCCACAGATTTTAGTTTTTCAGTGCGTAGGATCAATTCTGAGGAATAAGTAGCTATTTTCATTGCATTACTTTGAAAATAGAGGATTTTTTATATAATTTTGTAAATCTCGTCCTCATTGCGTCTTTTATTTCGAGTTGTATCGAATTCGTCATCTACAAATACTCTGTTGTTGAAAAACTCATTGGCCCACTTTTTGCGACTGTCTTGTCGACTAATTAATTTTTATTGTGATTACGATACACACGACACTTACGAGACAAAACGTGATGTCTCACAAAATTCCTCTTTATTTTCGACTCAAGCTTCTTGCTACCTACTGTTTAGATCTGCCGTATCTGCCCAAGTAGCGCTTTTTGCAGTAGATATAAAATCGAGTAAATTCTCATGTTGGAGCTACAAACCGACTGCCAAAAGTTTTACCCCCAGTGTGACTGGAAAATGGCCTTAATCAAAGCATTGCGTGACTAAAATAAGCCTCTTCTTACACATATCTATAGGACTTTTTAAAGCTACACGCGATAAACACGTGTCTGTAAGGAAGCTATTGGCTCGCGTTCGAATGACAATAGGATTTCCCTTTCGCGCGGGAAATTTACGTGATAAAAATAATAAATAAAGGCCGCGCCAAACTGTGCCGCGAATTCGCTCGCACGTGCACGATTTCTTTGCTCGCATCTCGTAGACATCGTAAGCTAAGCAATATCCATCAAAGCTCATGAGCAAATAGTTACACTATAAACTGATCTTCAAATCTAGTTGCCTGAAACTGTGTAAAATGCGGTCTCCGCCACATAATTTTACACAGTTATACACAAACATCATAATTGTCTACAGGAAAATAAATATTTATTCTCTAAACAACACAAATGTAGCCACCGAACCATAAAACCTGCTACTCGTTTCCTCCTTGCGCTTTCCCTATCGTCTTTTTCTGTCACTTTGTTAGATCTTCAGCAGTCAAAATGCCTAAGCGTTGTAAGCTGCCACTATTTTGCTCCATGCGAGCAATTTTTGTACCAAATTCGTCACAGAATTCGCCGCTGTTCGGCCGGCCCGCTTAAAGAGGCGCGATCGCGTGTGTGAAAAAAATTAAGAGTCCACGAAAATAAAGTGGCTGTGGTAGGTGTCATCATTACGCAGTCGGGAGGCGCGTTATGTATAGGTGTAAATCACGGCACTACGTGAGAACGGTTTCATTATAAATCCCCCATACGGGAGGTTATAGGTGGCACGTATATCGAGGCGCGTTTTATTTACCCTCTGTTCTACTGAGACGTAAAACGTAAGTATATTTGTTTGTAAAGAAAGTGAGATATAGTCTGTACAAGTGTTTATTTCCCACTAGCTGGGCAAAGGCCTACTCTCAGAGAGAAAGCGCATACCTACACACTGAGGGTAGAAGGTATTATGGTTAGTATTAAATTGCGACTAAAAATTCACAAATGTCGGTAATTTTCAATTTAAAAATAATATTAAAATTCTTGTCGTTATGGCTAAGTTAATTAAATGAATTTTCTGCGTTGATTTTCAGGTGAAACTGAAATTTAAATATGTAGGATTTCAGACGAGTGAAGTCGCGTGCAAAATCTTGTACTACAGCATTTTCCTCTATGAAAAGTATAAGTAAACATGCTTTTAATATAGCTTTTTGCTGACTATACATTTTATAATGTTATTCATTTATTATTTCCATAAACTGTCGCGTCGGGTTGGTTAAACAAAGTTCTGTTCATACCTACGTGACTTGATAAATGCAAAACGTTTCCATGTTAACTGTAGACAAAGAAGTATTGAACTGTTCTTGTGTGAAACATTGTCATAAATGACTGTGGCCATTCGTTCTGCCTGCAATCAGGTTAGGTCATACGATAGCCACTACACAAACAAAAACAAAGATTATAGCAATCGCGGTAAAGTTTAAAATCCAACAGAGATTTTAAAATAAATCTCCGACTAAAGCAAACAAGGGAATTGGACCTAAATATTATACTTTGAGTTGTATGTATTGTAGAATCTTACGTAGACAGGCCTATAATCTCAGTAAATATTTACTGCTTCACTAATGCTACGATGTAGGTAATGGCGTTACTACGTCATTGGTTACTCAAATAAGACTCTATAGTTAGTTAGAGGTATCTCTACTTAGCCATATTACCTATGTTACTTTAAATTCCCGTCACTTTCCAAAGTGCAGGGGCGCGTGCTCGGTCACACACATCAAAGGCAGTGCAGTAGACCTTGATTTAGTTAGGTCGCCACCCGAGAGATGGCGTTAGTTGTCACTTTAATTTTGCATTTGTTTCGCGTTCCAAATTTCTATGTTCACCCAAAACAAATGAAGAAACTGCTAATATAATAAAATTTACATCGATTCAATAATTCAATGAGAAAATGTAAAGATTTTTGTTTCGTATTAATTGTAATATCGAAAATAAAAATATCTAGCTGATGAGACACTGTTCAAAGTGAATGATGAGACACTGTTCGCAGCATCTCTGACATTGAGCAGTGGGTTTAGAGTAGATAAGACAGATGTCACCACATTTTTCATTATTTTAAATATGACTGTAGAGTCACTAAGATCTTAGAGTGTAGTTAGTGTTACTGTTGTATAAAATATGTACAGATAGAGTTATTCATAATGGTTGGTTTCAATAAAAACTTTCTGTCTCTTTGGGGATAGGTACTATAAGTAACTTATTTTATTTTGAAATAGAAAATAGAAATAGAAAAACGTTTATTATCATTGAACAACAACATACAAAATATTCAGATAAAAATATTTTTATAGGGTAGGTATATTAGTCACATTAAATAAAAGTGTCTTCAGTACCTAACTATCTTGCTATACTTTCCTTTTCCTCATCATCCTTTACTTTCAGTGATTTTGGGTAAACTATTTTTCCCGCAGACAAAATTCTTAGCAAATACTCTACAAAAGCTGTAAAATATAAAATCGCACAAAGTAACCGCATATTTTCTCTTAAATAAGAAATACCGGAGCATCCGTTCATCATACGGGTGCCGTAAACATTGTACGGGTGACGTCACAAACGATAGAATAACCATAAAGTATTCTATTCGCCCTTAGAGAAAATCGCGCGGGAAAATGCAGTACTTTGCCAACGCACCGGTAGGTTTTAGGTCGAGCCTAGGGTAAAGAACGAGCGGTAGCGGGGCGACTAGCGATGACTACGAAAAATTGACGGCAACATTTTTTTTTTACAAATAATTTTTACTATACTTTTTTTTTGTTTTCAATATCAGCGATGATGAAGTCGAGGAAATTTTCTATTGACTACAATATATTATTCTGGTGTCTAAGTTATCTCCATTACACAATTCTTCAGCACCAAATATAGTATTGGCATGCAGACCAATGAGGGTTACCATTACCACTGCTTTGGTTTTTTTCCACTTGGTACTAATATACTACTTAGGTACCATTAATTTCCACTGTGGTTGTTTTTCCGTAAGTCATGGTTGACGATGGTGGAATTCTAAGGGTGGTATTCTAGAACGATACTTAAACTCAGTTTAAACAGAGTTCGGACTGTCGATAAAACATGCATTTTGATATGAAGGGAGGGATATTCAAATCAAAACATGCACTGTTTTATCGACAGACGACACTTACTAAACTCTACTTAAGATTGGACGACAGCAACGTGGCGGGCAATGCAAAATTTTCACAGTTTTTTTACATTTTGTAGCTAAACTGAGCTATTTTTGTTCAGCGATTTTTCGTTCGCGGCAATAACATAGTATTCTTTTTATTATTGTAAACAACAAAACTACAATAATTCAGCCGATTATGTGTTCTGGTCATCAACAAGTTTTTTGGTCAGTGCCACTGCTTCGTAGACCAGAACACATAATCGGCTGAATTATTGTTGTTTTGTTGTTAACAATAATGAAAAAAATACAATTTTATTGCCGCGAACGAAAAAACGCTGAACAAAAATAGCTCAGTTTAGCTTGTAAAAAACTGTGAAAATTTTGAATTTCCCGCCACCGTTGCTATCGTCTAACCTTAAAGTGAGTTTAAACAGAGTTCTAGTAGTGTTCTAGTTTGAACTCAGTTTAAGTAGCGTTCTAGAACACCACCCTAAAACTCTATGGTTTATCCGCACCGCATGTCGTTCCTACCCCTGCTGCGCTCAACACCAAGCACAGACTCACAATATTCTAGGGGAAAAGTCGGCGCCTTTCGGAGGCTTTCCTCGAAAGCCTGAAGCAGCCATCATGGGCACTGGAAGCGACGGTCGGGAGGCTCTATAGCCACTTTACACATTCTACAGCCGCTATATTTTGCTAAAAATTATGACGATACTCGTATTGTGCAAAAGTAGTGTGTACTTAGTGCGTATTCCAAACACTAGGTAATTTGAGAATTTTTATGTTTAGGTACTCTACATTTTTCATCTGTGGAATCAAGTGGAATGTATGAAATAGATAAAAAAAGGCTGTCAAAATTATGTCCTACTTGCACCTATTGGTTAGGCAAGCTGGGTGGAAATGTTCTCTACTACTTTTTTTTCTCCTTCACAACTTTTTCTACGGTTGTATTTCGGACATAAAGTGAAAACTAAATCCGCTTCGCTTCTCGCTCCGCCCGCTTCGCTCTGCACTAAGCGCAGTCTTGCTACATTCTTGGGGAAAAGTCGGCGCCTTTCGGAGGCTTTCCTCGAAAGCCTGGAGCAGCCATCATGGCCACTGGAAGCGACGGTCGGGAGGCTCTATAGCCACTTTACACGTTCTATAGCCGCTAACCTCCCCGCCCAAACGTAATAATATCGCGCGCAGCTCCCGTTTCAATTTGGAAACAAATTGAAATGGTTTTTATTTGAATAATACGGCCCAGTGCCGCCTGCTGCCGGTAAAATGTGTAGTTTTGTTGAGTTTTTTTTTTTACTTAAAATTTTGTAGAGCTTTTTTTGTAAGTATGAAGTATTTTAAATTACAACTGAAGGCTTCTTATTTCATTTAAAGATAAAATTAGATATGAGAATGTGAGCTTTATTGAGCTTAATTCTGGTAAGTCTGACTTATAAGAATATAACCAACAGATTTTCTTTCTAAATCTTAGTGGAAATTTAACAGTTACAGAATCTAATGAGACTTCCTCAGTTTTATGATTTTTTGGGCTTTTGTTTTCTATTTTATCCAACAGCAGGGTACAAGGGCCAAGTTTCACCGTGATTGAACCAAAAGTTGAGATCCTTAAGTCACTATAATTTAATCAATCCTAAAGGTCTGATTACCCTCATTTTATACACACATCCATAACGTGCAAACGAAAGAAACAAAACAGGCGCGCCCCGAGCCTACCTCGTTGTAATTTTCAAAATAATTATATTTATGAAACAAGGTCTGTTGTTACGCAATTCGAGAATATTCCAGAACATTTCAGCATTGATTAGGAAAACTCAGAAGTTCAGGAGTAAGGATAAAATTAGTCCTGTGATAACTTTTTTTTCTGAAAATGTTTAGTTGTTTATATTATTATTGAAAATTTTTATATTAGTTTTGGGATCTCTGTAGTAAGTATCTTTATTACGGATCAACGTTGGTTTTTCTCTATCGGCGTATTTTTAAACTTTTTTTCTAGCCAAAAGTTAGGCCAGAACAAAAATGAAAAAAAAAAATGGCTGTTAGAGAAAAACCTGAATTTTTCCCCTGATATGCCCTACGCATATCTTAAAATGCATACCAAAAAACTGTATTTTCTTTCTTCTACATTGTTAATACATAATAATATAAAATAAAAATAAAAAAGCCTTTATTCTACTATTAAATTACTTAACTAAATTAACAAATCGAATATTGATACTATTTTAATCATTTTAAAGTTTGTAGTTACATTGATTTGTTGATCATTATTATTATATTGTACACGTAATTATAAATTAATTTTATCATGCAAAAGAAATGCTAAGTTGCTAACAATTACTCACAGTCTATTATATTATTATTATTTTCTTTTCAATACATCATTTATTTAAAATAACGTTTTTCAGGTTGTGTTAAAGTTGATGTCAAGAAGTAACCTATTTATTTATTTATTTTTTTTAGTTAAAATTTTAGTTATTAACTTATTACACTGGATTTGATGCTAAAATGTACTTCAAGTATTTCATTTTTAAAATTAAGGTATAAATTATGTCATAAGTGTAAATGTCATAACAAATACTTGAGATTATAAAAAATAAATTGATAAATTATATGAGACTAGCAGAATGTGAGTAATGTCAATAATAAAAAATATAAAATTCATGCATTTATCCTATCAGTAGTAGTCGCCTCTTTGGCGTAGGCCTCCCCCCATTTCCTCCATAGTTGGCGATCTCTCGCTTTTCTGGCCCAGTCTGAGCCAGCCAAGTGTGTTAATGAGTCTGACCATCTCTTCAGTGGTCGGCCTCTTTTGCGTTTATCACTGCGTGGAATCCATTCTGTCAGTCGTTTGGTCCACCTGTTATTTTGCATTCTGCAGACATGGCCAGCCCATTTCCACTTGAGCATGCGAATTCTTTGTATAACATCACTCACTTTTGTTTTCTTTCTTATATCCTCGTTCTTTATTCGATCTGATAGTCGGATACCCAGCATGCTTCTCTCCATTTTTCTTTGGCATATTGCAATTTGTTGTTCGTGTTGTTTAGTCAATGCCCATGTTTGGCAGCCGTATGTGAGGCAGGGCAATATGGCTACATCATATAATTTTCGTTTTATATTCATGTGTATTTGCTTATTTTTCATGATTTCCTTTAGACTCCAATATTTTTTCCACGAGAGGGCTATACGTCTTTGCACTTCTTTACTTGTTGTTTCTTCAAATGATATTAGTTGTCCAAGATATATGTATTCGTTTACGTGTTCTATATTCTCTCCGTCTACTATTATATTTTCTTGGTCTTTATTAGAAATTATTTTGGTCTTTGACGCGTTTAATTCTAGCCCTACTTTTTTGCATTCTATTGCCAATTCTTGAAGCATTTTCTCAAGTGCTGGTGCTGTCTTCGCAAACACAACAATATCGTCCGCAAAGCGTAGGTGGCTTAGGTACTCTCCATCAATCTGCACGCCTTTATTTTCCCAATTTAGATTCTAAATCTAAATTGGGAAAATAATACATAATAGTACATACAAAATACAAGTGTATTATGGTCAAGTTGGCTACTCCACACTCTGCAGTTTTACACAATGTCCAGATTGCCTAGCACCTATACCACCGGCTATGCGAAGCCAAACAAGCCGATATGTGTAAAGAATACATTGTTTGAATTTGTGTGTGATTTACATCCGCTTTATTTTTTCACAAAAGGACAGCACTCGCTAAAAAGTCAATCTAGTTTCCCGCTCATAATTTGGAACGGGTCGAATCAAGAAAAAAAATCAATAAGAACAGTTTTCCAGCCAGAACATCTTCTGACAGATTGAAAACGGGAGTTATCAGCGAACAGGCCAGGAGACCAGCAGACCTTCCGTTTCTTCCATTTAGTGATTCCAACAAGAAACGGAGGGATGCATCCTTTATCAAGGAAAGCGAGGGGGCGCGGGGCGGGGGTAGGACCGGAAAAATTGCACATAAATATTGAAGCTGCCACTTACACGTGCGCCCGCAGCGAGCCGAGAGCTTTGGGTGGATACGACGAAGTCAGGTTTTCTTACTCCGAAAAGATGTGACTACACAGTTCGGTTATTTATACCTACATATTTTTTTTTACTGAAATATGGAAAATGCCAGATTCCATAACCTACCTATAATATTATATTTTCCCATAAATAATATGCAATATTTCAAGATACATACTTAGATACATACACCTACATAGCCACAGACCGGCGTCAAAGACATGAAAAGGCAGTAGCAGCAGCAGTCCAGCAGTAGACGATATAAATGTTGAATAAGAAGAAGAAGAAAGAGAGATACATACAACTTGTTACAACCTTACCTAACCTAACCTAACTCTTTTTGCGAATGACATTTCGGTAAAAAAAAAACAGATTTTTTTAGCTGTAGGTATATTTAAAAATAAAAATATAATTACAAATTCATGCACATGAAACTGAATCATGATTTTTGCGTAATCATAAAGTATCCATGGTAAAGCGACAAATTCTTTTATTTATACCTTCAGGGTAGATACCGAGGGCAGGTGATTCGGATCTGAACAACTTTTATTCTGATACTTTTGAAAATTCACGAAACCAAAAACACATTGTAATGAATGACAATTATATTTTTACGAAATACCAAGAAGTATTTTTAGGTCCTACATAAAAGTTATTCAAAATAACCAGTAAGTAGAATGTTCCATTTCTACCCTTCAGCGATAATACATTTCAAAACAATCCGGCATTCCATTCATGACACCAATATTGGTATTTCTTTGCTTTCCTATTTTTAATAAAGGTAATTTTTTTTTTTCAGGACCATAACTTACTATTTCTCCCTCAATACCAATTCACTGATATCTTGTCATGACTTTATTAGCCCTGTGATTACTGATTGAAATAAAGTAGGAAGGATTTTCTGGCGGAAAGTTCGTGTTGTTTAAACGAAATATTTTTTTTCTAATTAGATTTATTTCACCTGCTACTTACTTAAAAGTTCCAAAATCAAACTGTAGATGGCAGTGGCAAAGATGTCGGCGCGGTATATCCATGATAAGCGGACGTCCTTCGCTTGCCAGCCCTCTTTCTTTTTCTTGTAACAAAATTCGCAACAATCTCACTTATTATGCCACACAAATTCCTACCGCCACCGGTTTTTAGACGCAAAATTAAAATTTCCCCTATACTCTAATTTTTTGTGCATTTACCTTAGATACCTTAGGTGGATAGGTTATATTTTTTTCTTAAAAACTACACAGATCGTTGTGCTCTCTTTTCTCTTAGGTGTAGGATTTAAAAACGTCTAATTACTAGCAGTTTAACTTAAGTATGTAATCACTTGTTTTATAAATTCATGTGAAAACTGTTGATCATCCGCAAGTGATTTACCTACCCCAAACAAGATTCAAATAGTCTTTTCAAAAGTATAGAGTAGGTGTGATCCTAAAAGTTTTTTGTTTTATTACTTGGTCGGGATATGAAAGTTTTTTTTCCTTGGATACGTTCTGTCAGTAACCGGAGTAAAGTAGTACACAAAACAGCCAGTCGACACTTACGCGCGAGGACTCTACACATTTACGTTACAGGCGACTTTGCAACAAAAGTGCAGAGTTGACGTGCTATCGTGTGTATAATCCGCGCGCGATGAGAATAGGATGGAACCTCGTCAAAGTCAATCGAAAACATACTTTATTTTACTTTGACAAGGTTGCATCGACGCGAATTTGCTTACCGCGCGCGTCTCAGTTCCAAAAGGTCGCATCCCATTCTCATCCCGCGCGCATTAACTACAAGTGGCGTATAAAGGTTCATGAGCTATCAAGTCTTAAGGGTAGACGATAGCAACGTGGCGGGAAATTCAAAATTTTCACAGTTTTTTACATTTTGTAGCTAAACTGAGCTATTTTTGTTCAGCGATATTTCGTTCGCGGCAATAACATAGTATTCTTTTCATTATTGTAAACAACAGAACAACAATAATTCAGCCGATTATGTGTTCTGATCTACGAAGCAGTGGTAGTGCCCAAAAAACTTGTCGTAGACCAGAACACATAATCGGCTGAATTATTGTTGTTCTGTTGTTTACAATAATGAAAAGAATACGGTTTTATTCTCGCGAACGAAAAATCGCCGAACAAAAATAGCTCAGTTTAGCTACAAAATGTAAAAAACTGTGAAAATTTTGAATTTCCCGCCACACTACTATCTTCCAGCCTTAAATCTACATACAGCTCACCTGTACTCATCTAAAGCTTTATGTTTTTTGTTTTAGGTGATGTTGGAGACGCCGGGGTAAGTCCACTAATCTTCAGTTGAATGGAGACTGAAGAAGGCAAGCTTCCATAGCTATGAAAACTAACTGGAATCTAACTGGGTGCAATGAGCTTCCTCATCTTTATATAAAAACCCTTGAAACGATAACTTTCTATGGAAATCAACTTCAATCAGTCAGACACTCAATTACCTACTGCTACTGAGGTGATTAATAGATTGTTCATTTTTTTAATCTAAGACCTTGTTAATTTTATTTGATTGTCCTAAACTAACTGTGACTGAAAGTGATTTTAGTAAGTAAGGTTAATTATAATGAATTGTATGTACACAAGTTATTTTTTCTGCAATTAAACTTTTGATACTTATACCTGGAATTAGTCAAACTCCTTTCTTGCTTGAAAACTTCAAAAAACTCCTCTAAGTCGCAAAATCATGCCCCTACTAACAAACCAAAAGCAAAATTAATCTGCGATTCTATTTATTGCTTCGAAGACCAAAATATAACATTCAGTTGCTCACCAGCTGCTCACCAAAATCCACTTGAAAATACAACAAAATTAAATCGATACATATCCCTAAATGTTTAGGTAAGCTTTTTCCTCATTTTTTTTGTCCCATGATTTATTTGTAGCCGAAAAAGTATTGTAATTCGGAATAACTTTTAATTTCGAAATCATCAAAATTGGTGCTCCGCAAACAAACAGACAATTTGTATGGGGAAACAACTTTTTTGTATTTTCAAGTGTCAGAGCAATTAAATAGTTCTTTGAATACAAGGCAATTTTTTTGTCGCTTTTTTTCCTGAAACACGTCCACTTCTAAATGTGATCTCCAACAACTTTTGTTCTACGGATTTTCGAAAAGCTCGATACTTTTTATTTATTGAATGTAAGTAGGTATTTCTACCATTCCATCGCTGCCTGCGCGGCACGCTTTCGTGCCCCTCCAGCCTCTGCCACCTTTTCAGTCTCTCCTGCTCCTATTTGTTACTCTGTGACACACGCATTAAAAAAAAAACAATAAAACACTTTGAATGACAATAATAGTCCAGTCGATAGCTGACATTTTAGGGCCCTAAATCACAGCAGAGTCTACAATTTGCTGCTGTCTACAAACAAACAAAAATGTTGAGGACATAATACTGCTTCTGGTGGCGTAGCACGAATAATCACGATTATAAAGATTAACAGTAAAAAAAAATCTAAATCGTACAAACATCAATTCCCAAACACCACTTCGCTATTAAAACAATTCAAAACTACCGGCCCATAATAACAACAGGCCATTCATTCGTCTATGACAACTTTTATATCTAGTTTTAAGGCGTCGGGCTCTATAAACGGCTCGTTAAACGTTGCCAACGATCGCTGTAAATATTCGTGAGAGTTGACTTGTCTAGTTTTACGATGACGAGCCCACCTGCAGACGCCACTGATGCTACCAAGGCCTCTTCCACTCTGATGCACATCACTGAATATACAAAAAAAAGCGTTGATGCGTTTTTGGAATATTAATATTTTTGAGAGTTGATTTTTAAGAGAAATTCCGCCTACAATACTAAATATCAGCGTTTTCATACATTTGGTGCATTACTGAGTCGACCTTAACAGCTGATATTTTTTTCGCTCCATTTTTTTCGTCACCTAGTACGTTTGAAGTTGTTTGTAGTGATCAGTAGACAGCCTACGTAAAGTTTCACTATCGACTTAGAGTGCACCCTGTACGGGCGTGCCATTATGTTACTAAGGCAGGTTCTGCTTTAGTGCGTTTTACGGTACACCAAAACAGCAAAACTGCTGTTTTAAAGCCGAAGGTATTTTGTTGCACTGGTGATTCTGAGCCAAAATACAAAATTTCATTGCAAAACGCGCGAAAAAAAAATTCACTTCTCCATACAAATGGTGTCGATTGGCGATAGCCGTTTGTATTGGGAAGTGTTTTTTTTTCGCTCGTTTTGAAGTAAAATTTTGGAATTTGGCTCAGAATCACGAGTGCAACTAAATACCTTCGGCTTTAAAACCACTAAAATTCCACGGTGTATAAATATTTGTGAGAATTGACTTTTCTATTTTTATGATGATGACTGACGAGCCCACCTGCAGATGCTGCTGATACTACCAAGATCTCTTCGGCTTTTGGTGAATTTTACTGAACACCACATAAACAAAAAAAAATCTTACGAACGGGTTGAATTTTTTCTCAACATTTTTGAGTGTTGACTATTACGAGATTAGCCCAACATTACTATGGACGCAACTAATGCTTCTAAATAAAAAAAAAAAGGTATATTTTGGTATATAATTGAACGAGCGAGCGAAGTGACAGAAGTTCTCTGAGTCAACTTTAACACTGTGAGAACCACTTGTATCACTTGGGAACTGGCCGAAATCAATGGTGTGCCAAAGGAGGACTGGCAATGAAAACATTATGATACTATTGTATCAACCACAAAACAACCGATATTTTTTTAAGTACTAAAACAATTAACTTGATTTTTAAATATCGTTGATATTTCAACGATATTTAAAAATCAAGTTCAAGTTAATTGTTTTAGTACTTAAAAAAAATCGGTTGTTTTGTGGTTTACTTATTTACTAATTGGTTAAAATTATTAGTACCTAGGTACCTACCCACCTAATAGGTACCTACCTAAGTAATCTATCTACATCTAAAAATAGGCATTGGTGTTAGTAGGTACCTATAGCTCAAATAAAAATAAATGTTGTACACACGACTGCTAGACGCTTACACTTTCATTGCAAAGTCGCCTGTAACGTAAGTGAATACAGTGCACGTAACGCGTGTAACTTTCTACGTGCTGTCTTGTGGACAGACACTGATGGGTAATAGGGATGTTGACAACTGAGTTTGATTTTTAAACCTATTTAGGTATAGGTACTTAGTTATTTTATGTACCTCTACCCACCTTAAGCCTCTTTCGGATTTTTTTATTTTTTTTAATACCTATTTATTAAAAATATTTTGGTTATCTAAGATAAAAATGGTCGAGGGAAGGTGTTGTCGCATATGCATCCAGCACCTTTACTGCAAAAAGCTCACAATAACATCATAAAACCTACACTTATTGCAATGTGCCAGTGCCACACCGGCGCACTCCGACCTGATAAAGCTGAAAAGGCAACTAAAGCCTATAAAAACCATGCACTAAACACACCATTACAATCAAAATGGCACTAAATAAACAAACTCGGCACGCCATAAAATGTTTTATTTTTATAGCAATAAAGATTGTTATTGCACGTGACGTAGTTGCGGTTACGACTTGTAAAGCTGAATGAAACGTCGGAGCGAGAGGGGAGAGCCGCCAGAAAGGGATGAGTCATACGTGTTCTACCACGTGGCCGGCTTTACGCAAACGGGAGCAAGTCACTAAATGATTTAAAAAAACATGAGACGCATTCCCCAAAAAAATTCATTCTTTTTACAAATTGTAAAATAATTGTTATTATTTACCTAGTTCAAAGATAACAGCTGATGAGAAGGATTTTCCCAATGCAAAATGTTTGTGTGGCAGACTTTGAACTAAGAAGCAAACATTAAAAAAATCTAAAGTAAACAAATAAGACAATTTAAATAGTTCCTAATTAAAAGTAATGTTTAATCTATTAAAATGTTGTACTTCTTTGATTTAATACGATTTACTTTAAGAATAATGACGCTGGTATGAATATTGTTAAATTAATTTTTATGTCAATTGGATTAATAAATTGGGATAGATTCGTAACAATGGGTATTTCAAATAAATGTAGGCCATACATATTAGGTTCAAAATAAGTTATAACTATGGTACTTAAGTTCATAGACTGCACACTGCTGTTTATTGTTGCTTAAATGCGCAGCTCATACAAATAATTAATTTACTAACTTTTAATTTGGTAACTAGCAGTATTGGCCAATTATTTTACTAATAAAAGTAAATAGTTCTGTTTCGCTGCAAGCCATTCAGTTTGACAGCTAGAAGTGCCAGAATGGTTTGTGATTGGTGGTGAATGTTCTACACCGGATCACTATTGGCGTAGAAACGGGGGCCGCGGGGGGCGCGGAGCCCGGCGCCATTACCAACAATGGTCGCTAGAATGGTCGTTAGCGAATAGCTTTTATCTCTTTCTAATATAAGCTACGCAGGTAGGAATTAATGAGACGGAGAAGGTTCCGGAGCGTCGCCCTCAGTCGCGTTGCGTCTCTGTCGCACGCGCGGCGCGCTTTTCGCCGTCTCACGTGCGGCCTCGCGGCAAGCGGTAACGCTCGCCACGACGGGAATTCGGAGTCGTAGAGCCTCATACGCGGGTCATAAACGATCCGCGGCCATAGTAGAGGTGCACGCGCGAGAATCGATCCGAATCGCCGGCGATAAACGCATCTCCCGCGAGGCGAACGAGCGGAGCGAGCCGCGAGCGCGCCGCGTCGCCGCCAAGCGATGAGTTCCAAGTTCATCATCGATAGCATGCTCCCCAAGTACCACCAGCAGTTCCACCATCAGAACCTGTTCGCGGGTGCGGGTGCTTCGCCAATAGAAGCGTCGCTCTCCTCCTCGCTGTCATCTTCGCTGTCGACGTCGCTGTCGTCCTCGCTGTCTGGAGGGCTCGGGGCTGCGGCGCTGGGAGCGAGCTCGCCGGGGGCGGGCAGTCCTCAGCGGTCGTCGTCGTCATCATCGGCCTCGCCAGGAGCGCCGGCCAGGATGTATCCCTACGTGTCGCACCACCAGCAGTTCGGGCAGCCGTTTTCGGCGGGCGCTGGGCTGTCGGCGGCGGACGACAAGAGTTGCCGGTATAACCCTGCGGCTGTCGGGGGTGATCCGATGGTGAACTACGCACTGGGGCAGCATAATGGAGGCGCGGCGGTGTCAGCTGCCTCGGCGAGCATGGCTGCGGCTGCCCAGTTTTACCACCAGGCCGCGGCGTCGGCGGCGTCGGCTGCGTCGGCCGCCTCGGTGGACGCCATGGGCGCGGCCTGCTCCGGCCAGCCGGGCTCGGCCCAGCCGCTGCCCGATATACCCCGGTACCCGTGGATGTCCATCACCGGTAATTATATAAACCAACCCGTTATTGCATGCTTTTTTGTTTGTGCTCGGTTTGTTTCACTGCGATCTGAAAACAGAAAAGATTTGCGTTTAGTGGATACCAATTCTGACATGTTTAGTCTATGTTTGGTTGTCTATTTGTCATTTTATGTGCACAAATATTATGCTATGCACCTAAACAATTTTGTGGGATAAGTTTTGTTCATGTAGCATACATTTTACCATCCTGTGGTCGCATAAATCCTCATAAAAACTCATTGCTAGACCCAACATTAAAATATTGCTTGATGCAAACACATGACCATTATTCTTATCCTCTACCGCATAGCTTTTCATGTGCATAGTAGTTATAATTAGTTTAATGTTAGGTACATCCTTAACGATCTATAAATAAGACGGTAGGTACCTAGCTCTAATTTGCAATCAGAATTCTAATTAGAATTTGAGGAGTAAATAGCTAAATCAGATTTATACAAACCTAATTTACTGGTAGTAGTAATTATCATTCAGCTAGTAATAATAATAGAAAAGCTATAAAATGGGACATCATACCATTATTTTAATAGGCAATTAATAATCGTAGATAGCCATTAAAAATTGAATTGCGTCTTTGATTTGCAATTAAAAGGTACGACTAACAATAGGTATGACAGAAAAGTAATTAAAAATGTATTGACATTAGGTAAGTAGGTAACCACTACCCTGATTATAGCTAAGTTGCATAGATAACTACAATGTTTCTCTAGCAAGAAAATAATTACCTAAATGAAAATATGGAACTTTGGGTGCGTAGAAACTCAACGAATTTTTCTTTAAATAAATTACGTCACAATAAAACTCCATACAAGTCCGACCGATCTCCTTTAGGATTTATAATAAATATTCTAACACGAAAATAAAATAAAATAAAAAAATAACAACACCAAATAAAAGGCCTAGTTAAAATGTAAAAATCCGCACTAAAGTGTCAAGAGGAAAGCATCATCCGCGAACTAGTTGGAAAATGTCGCGATTCACATAGTAAAATTCGGCCATAAAACTATAATGTTGGTCGTAAAAACCGTTGGCTCACTTTGGAATAACAAAGAGCCAAGAGCAGAATGGAAACCGCCCGCACGCCGCCGCCGCCGTCGCCGCCGGGGTTGCATTGTGCTAACCGTTCGGATTCCGAATGCGCTCAGAGTAACTAACTTCTAACCATCCAAGAATCGATACATACATACAATACAATTATTGTATTTCGCAAGGCTATCCTATTTGTAGGCATTGTATATAGGCACAAGAAAATATATTAGAGCCTAACGATGAAATGTAGAGTCAATCGCGGGAATTGAACTTAGAACCTAGGTGTCACCTACCTAAATGTCAGTACAGAAAGCATTGTAACAACAACAAGGACGTAGTTAAGATTAGAATTTATAACTTTCGTATAAATACATATTTCAAGTTTTATAAAACTTTCGCAAAGGAACGCTAGGGACGTAAAACAAGGGCGTATCTCCAAATAGGCAATCATCTTGCGCGGTGTGTGGGCCAATCCTGAACTCTATGTTTAATTACAGGGTCATTTTACACTAGGATTTTATTGCTTCTCAACCTACTTCTTGAATTATCGCTTGTGAGGTCCACTTAGTACTCAAAACGGCAATCCATTATGCGACTTAACTGCCTGTATGCTTTGCATACAATAGTGCTTGGATGCGCCCAAGTTTTTTTTATTAATTGGCACCTATGTTTGCTGCCAAATTAGTACCTAGGTACGGGAATTTGCAACCTAAAGCCGAATGCTTAGGTAGGTATTCGAATCGTGTACTGCGTACAATCGTCGTCAATTATTGTTGATTTCTGAAGTCTTCTCTTTCAATTTATACAGGATTTCATGGGAAAGCTTCACAGAAAAAGAAGAAGCAAAGTGTCAATCAATAAAAAAAAATATAGGTATGCTGCAGCTACTTAATTTTATAAACGAAACAGCTGATGCCAAATAGGTAGAGTTTAAAATGGCTGCCTAAAATACCTAATTGGTTCTTTTTACCGAATTGTAAACAATACATTAAATCAAAATAAATTATTCGGTTTCTTTGTTTTCTTTTTGTTGTTATAGGCACTAATGAATGTCACATTGAAAGTTACTTTGCCATTCTAATTTAAAATAATAGAGTCGTTTTAACGGTAATTTGTAACTACATATTTGAATTTCATTTAACGTACCGTTTGATTTTTAATTAATTAATTAATACTCAATAATTAACGATTTTCGGCCGTTAGTGCCCACAAAACGTGTCTAGAGAAAACAACATTTGTCTATACAGGCGCGAGCGATAGAGTGTTTTCTACAATAAATAACCTTTTCTCGCATCAGTGACACATTTATTTAGAAAAACCTTACATTGCGATCAAAAGAAGCGTCCTTGAGAGCACATGCTTGCAATCAATAACGGCAACATGAATAAAAGCTCATCGTGAATGTCGCTGCCGGTACTGAAACAGCCTCATAGCTCAGTGAAATTGTTTAAAATGGTCTATAATCGGCCTGTTGGTGTTTAGCAAACTGCTATAACATTTGATTTGTCACTGATGTCAGATCATAAAGATGCCGCGAGCGAGAGAAGGAAAAATTCGTCTGCGAGCGAGACAAAAATAGCCTGGCAGGTGTCCCCCAGTGACTCGGTCGCGCTCAAAGTCAAAATGGCTGACATTTACTCCTCGTTACGTGCATCGTTCTTGCAATAATAACAGTCCACTCTAACAATCACGCTGAATATTTCAGTATTTTCAGTCAACAAGTACCTATGCGTGTACGCGTACAGTTTGAATTAAGTTTTTGTATATTTTTAGTCGCATAGTACACCTAGGACTAGTCTTATGGGTGAGGGAAGAGCGCTTGCGCGAACAAATATGGCCGTCGATTTCGACCAATGGGAGACCGGCGCAATGGCTAGGTCCGCGCGTCTGAAGGCTAATAAATCAGTCCATATGTTACTGATTGCTATTTGTGGTTACTTACACAATCCTTTTTGAATTAGTGATTGTTTCTAAGCACTCTACAATGCGACTTTTATGGCGTCGTAAATATTTTATTGCGTTATTTAGGTACTAAACTACTTGTATATTAATTATTTTCGAATTCGTTGGAAGTGAAGTGAAGATCTGTAATAACTAGGTAGAAAAGAATAGTGGAACCTAGGTATGTACTAGGAAAAATTATCAGCACAAGCCAATTAGGTACTCAACTCATCGTTAGATTTTTTTGGGGTTTTTAGGGTTAAGGGTACCTGTGGATAATATGCTCACTTAGACCTAGGTATATTATTTAAAAAAGTAATTAAATTACTTATATAAAAATTTATGTCGGTACTTGTCTATAAAATAATAAATAACAGATAATAATTATTATCAATTGTACTTACTTATTGGATTTATAAAATATGCCTTTCGTTGACGCTAAGTTTGCCACTCTTCGTTTTAGAAGCAAAAACATGGGAAAAAGTAGTGTCATAATACGTAGGTAGGTACTTATTGCATTGAAAATTATCAATATTGTATACCTACTTTAATTATTACTTTAATTATCAACAGAACGGTTGTTATTACCGTAGTTATCAAAATCTGTTGCCTACCTAAATTATATTTCATTTATCTTTGATTTTTGAATGAGGACAATAAATGCTTAGGTATAGGTAGGTAATTAGAATATAAATTATTTTTTTCATCTAGGTACCCAATTAAAATGCAATTACTTAGAAGAACCAAAAGGAAAAAAAATGAACGGACGGATGAATAAATCTGGTGGAATCCTAAAAAGTTAAGCTGATGTTCTTTTCAATAAACACCAAGCACGGCAAGCCTAGCATAATGATGGGTTAGGCAGTACAAAAGGGGGTTAAAACTATTCTTAATTATACTGAATTATAAATAGAGTGAGCTCTTTTTTTGACGTAGAGCGGGATATACAGAGTTATAAACCCAAAGATACGCTCTCTCACCCATCCTTATGCTACTGGCATAAGGATGGGCTT
This sequence comes from Zelleria hepariella, assembly GCA_949319315.1. Lineage (NCBI taxonomy): Eukaryota > Metazoa > Arthropoda > Insecta > Lepidoptera > Yponomeutidae > Zelleria > Zelleria hepariella. Next base: position 10,816,479 of record OX439388.1, read on the forward strand.
GCTGGTGGCACACATAATGCATCGATAAACGTTTTTATCGCGTTTTTTATAGCGCCATCTGACTTTCTGAATTGAAACAAATGATGGCGCTGGCCGATGGCCTATAGTAAAGTTGTGCTACAGAAAAGATTCAGCTGGCCTATTTGCTAAGATTCACTGAGGGTATCCACCCGTTGTCAATAATCAATACTACAAAATATTAAAAAAAACGGCTTCACAGGTGAAAGCTATTGCACTGATTCCCCGTGAGGTGTTGAGGAGTTCCGTTCTCCATCTCTAATGTTTTTCATCAGATCTTCACCATTTTTTTAAGGGATGACACGGAAAGTACACTTTGAAAACAAAAAAAAAATCATCAAAGTCGACCACCTAGAAAAAGTTTTGAGGTAACAAAGATTAAAATAAATACGGCTCACATTTAGTACAGTCGGCCACACGCTAGGATACCCCTTTTTGTTCGATTGGCGCCCTTATGCCACGCGCGGTAAGAGCTGCCATGGGGTATCTATCTGTGACTGTGGCTGACCGTACATACATCCTCTTTTTTTTAAGTCAGTTAAAAGAATTGTTGCTTTCAATAAGAATTACCTATTGATAAATATTTACATAATTTGACAGTTGGCAACGAGTGGATTTTTTGCCAATAATTAACACGTTGGATTGAAAGGGTGAATTTATAGAGCGTATCAGACAAGGAAAAGTTGCGCAATGTTCATTCATCCGCATTCAGTATAATTAATTATTATGGACTAGGAAAATTAATAAAGTTACGAGGACCATTATTATTACAGCAGCTCAATAGCTAAATTGATTATTACAGACTCGAGTCACACAACTCACTCACAATAGGGAAGTAGCTCGACTATAAAGGAAATTGCAGTCGGACAAAAACAAAATGGGATTTTAATTGAGTCAATGAATTGATACTAAATTGTTTAACCGTAAAAGATCTATGGTATACAATGTAGCTAGGCTGTAAGAATGTTGTAGTTATAGAAAGATCACTTGAAAACAAACGTTGATTTATCTAGTTGCGCTTGCGCATGGCTACCTAATTATTTTACAGGTCAACCCACAACAGCATTTTCTATAAAAATAAGCATCACAATTTTGAAAATTAAGGGAAGCACAAAACTTTTAAGGTTCAGGGTCCGTTACATCAATCACGGCCCATATATTATTATGCTCGTATATTATATTCTGTTTCGAAAGAAATCTGTCACAGAAGAGAAATTCCTGAAAAACTTGGTATGAGAAAAAAAAGTTTGTCAACGTGCGTAGATTTATTTTTGTGATAAGACGAATTATTATTTTACAATAATATAAAAATTGAATGCACAAACAAAAGTGCATAAATGCGTCAGCGTTATAGTGTCTATGTGACCATGATGGTCTAGGGGTGGTATTAATAGTCGTCTGAGATCACCTACTTGAGATCGATCTCAAGTAGGTGAACTCAGAAAAGTCAAATGCGAATATCAAGCCTTGGCTAATGTCAAACTTGAGTAGCTGTCAGCGTATTAATCAAGGCTTTATTTTCCTGAGATCACCTTCTTGAGTTCGATCTTGAGGCGACGACTTAATGCCACCCTAAGTTTAAATGTTAACTGCGAATTATATGGTAATATCATAGTCTATCTATGCTATGGATAATACAAAATTGTTTAGGCCAGGAACACACGTCCGATTTTTCTATCCGATAGTCGAATTCGATAGTCCGATCCGACATACCCTACATTGGTGTGAACATCGGATCGGAAATGGATCGGATGTGTGTTGAATATTAGCACAAACATATGGAACGGACGCCTTCCGATAGTTGGATCTGGCTATCGGATCAGACAATCGGATGGAAAAATCGGACGTGTGTTCCCGGCCTTAAACTGTCTAAAGTCTAAAGGCTGAAATTAGTCACGCACGCGCACGACAGACTACCAAAATCCAGGAACGTACTCGTACCTTCTGTATTTCTCTACATGGAGGTTAGCGTGTAGGTAACACTGGTAGAAGGCTAAAAAACTTAAGTTACTGTGCAAACGCCTGGTGAGAAAAATATTTGCCTCCCCGTTTTTTGTTGAGATCTTGGTAGTTTAGTTGGTTTTATTAACTCTAGGTACCTACCCGTAGTTTACTTTCAGTGTTTTTTCGCAAAAATGATGAATGCTATCGTTGGGTATCCTGAGAACTAGGCAATTTCAATATTTATTCCGTGTTTTCTGAATATTAGCGATAAATTATGCTTTCTAGCAGACATTTAATACCTTGATGATGCATTCGATGTTATTATTCGTCAAATTAGCCTTAAGTAAAAAATATTATATCTTCCAGCGACATAAAACTTCTAAATGTCTAGTCTGTAGAACTACTTATTCAGCGTGGCGCGTTGAGATGCGTCAGTATGAGGAAATACAAAAAACTTCATTGATAAGAATTAAAATTTTTCTTAATACAGAAAAAAAAAATACGTTGTCTTCTTACAACTTATCGAGGATGTAAAGAGTAAATGTTTACTTATATTGAAACCTGTGTCTAAAATTAATAGAAAGTCTTGAATTTTTCATAATGTTCTACACACGAGAAGTGTATTGTGAATTCAGATCATTGGTGCCTACCATAAGTAAAATAAAATCATTCTTCATTAGCCTTGTCTAAATGTCCACACCAGAAGAACCAGCGTGCTCCGATCGCGCGCGGCAAAAGCGAATGTACGTATAGTTACGGTCGGCCACAGTCACAGATACCCCATGGCATCTCTTGCCGCGCGCGGCATAAGGGCGTAAACAAAAAGGGGTATCCTGGCGTGTGACCGACTGTACCATGGATTTCAGTCCTGTCGCGCGCGAACGGAGTGCGCTGGATCGTCCGGTGTGGACCCGGATTTAGATTTTACATACTACAACGTGTTACAAAACATCCTACATCTTTTTACAGGGTGTAACCTACTCATCAACAAGATATTAATTCTGTAAAAAAAAATTTTTATTTTATAACCTCAAAATTGAAAAAAATTCGTAACTTTTTTGTTTTTGGTAAAAGCTCAAATTTAAAAATACGTTTGTGTTTGTAGTTGCATTTGCATAGCTTTGAGTTGTTAAAACATTGTGAAAGTCAATGAAAACAATATTAAAAAAATACTTTTCTCCCGCCACAGCGTTCACATTTTATTAATTTAAAAATCAACGGAACGTCATAGAGCGAAAAAAATATTTAGGTTGTGATCCCTATTACCGGGTGCTATTACCCTGTAAAAAGAGTTAGGTACTTTTGTAACACCTTGTATTTTAGTTATTTGTACTCTCATGTGAAACTAACACACTACTTTCCCAGCTTTTTGCGTTGATAATTTCTGTGACTGCTTGTTACAATCTGCATGACTCTACCATATTAGGTTATTTTTGTGTGCTACTATAAGTTTACCCCTATAATGTGTGTGTGACCTTGTTAAGTTCAATAGGTACTTTTTTCCTAGAGACAAGTTAGTGGTGAAAATTGCCCTCCCTTTCTTTTACCAACTGAACTGTTCCAGTCACAGCGTTGACATTTTATTAATTAAAAAATCAACGGAACGACACAAAGCCAAAACAAAGGTTGTTATCCCTATCACCGGGATTCTGCACCAAATGTATACAAGGTGTTACAAAAGATTCTAACTCTTTTTACAGGGTAATAACACCCTGTAAAAAGAGTTAGAATCTTTTGTAACACCTTGTATACATTTGGTGCAGAATAAATTGCATTTTAGTGGGTATGGAATAACAGCTGATATTTTTTTATTTCATCCTAGGTTCCGTAATAAAAGTTTTTATTTTTATTTTATTTAAAAACAAACTTATTCTTGCTTGTATTGATGAGTTAAGCGATCCCCTTCAGTACCCCAGGAACTCTTTCTAAGTGCCGTAAGATCAATCACAGTTTAAACTCAGACCTTAGATTATACCTCGCATTTTGTATTAAAAATTAACCGACAGATAGGGTTTAAACTAGCCTTTTTGGTTTAAACTGTGATTGATCTTAAGAAACTTAGGGTTGTTGTACCTTCGTCACAAAGTAAATTCGTTAGGTACATATTTTTTTCCCGGGCAGCCAGCAAAACAAATCAAGTAATAAGAAAAAAAAAAACCGCCCAAATGCGAGTCAGACTAGCGCACTGCGGGTGCTCTATAGCCATACTACTACCAAAAACTGGTTTTAAGCGTGAATCAGACTCGAATTTGGCTGTTTTTAGGGTTCCGTATCACAATAGGTTTCCGCATCACCGTATTTTAGCCATATAATGCATAACCGTATTTTAGCCATATAACCAAGTATGGAGGAAATATCCATACATGGAAGACCCAAAATATTATAACTTGAAATCCCATCACGCCAGTGGTTCCAAAAAACCACGAGCTCCTTGTTTCGTTTGGCAGCTTCAAATGGCGAAATAGAAAACTGATTGCCAACCTTCGACAGGCACTATAAAAAGAAGAAGAACTCAAAAGGGAAAACGGAACCATTATAGGATCACTCAGCTTGTTTGGCTCCCTTCGGGTACGGGACCCTAAAAACTTTACTTTACGTTATGTTAAAATAAAAATAGGTAAAAAAACTTTTTAAGTTAAACGGTTTTATGTTAAACATACATTACAATGTTTAAGATAAATGTACTAAAAACGAAAAAATAATAAAATAGATACAGTCGTGGGAATTATAAACATATGCATAGACTAGACTAAAATAAAACCGTGGGGCACGTCAATTGTCTATAATCGTTGATTAATATGTTTGTTTTGTAATGTTACACTATAATTAGGCAGTTGACGTGCCCCACGGTTTTATTTTAGTCTAGTCTATGCATATGTTTATAATTCCCACGACTGTATCTATTTTATTATTTTTTCGTTTTTAGTACATTTATCTTAAACATTGTAATGTATGTTTAACATAAAACCGTTTAACTTAAAAAGTTTTTTTACCTATTTTTATTTTCTAGTTTTTAGTTTTTATTTCGCATTCTGTTTAATTCATATAGTACATTGTATTATACTGGTTGAGCACTTTCATTTGATACCCATATTGATGGGATCGATAAAACCTACGTTATCCGCCATTTTGTAGCGGCCGCCATCTTGTATTTTTTTTTTTTATAGTATATTGTATTCTGCTTGTTGAGCCCTTTCATTTGATACCCATATTGATGGGATTGATAAAACCTACGTTATCCGCCATTTTGTAGCGGCCGCCATCTTGGATTTCAATTTTTTATAGTATATTGTATTCTGCTTGTTGAGCCCTTTCATTTGATACCCATATTGATGGGATTAATAAAACATAAATTATCCGCCATTTTGTAGCGGCGGCCATCTTGAATTTATAATGATAATGAATAAACATAATTGTATTGTCACCAAAATCCAAAGTGTATACAAAATTTCAGATTAATCGGTTGACAGGAAGAGGGTGAAATTTGAATTACTAAATTTGACCCAAGAATAAATAAAACAAACGGGGTGAGCTAAATAAAACCGTTTAAAAACGGTTAGGTAATACGAGCGGGACTCGCGCATTGAGGGTCCCGTACCACCATGCAATAAAAATCTGGTTGTACGGACCCTCGGTGCGAGAGTCCGACTCGCACTTAACCGATATTTTTAAACATTCCCTTCACAAAAGATTCCCATCGCAAACGTGACCTGTACTTTTATAATTTTAGACTTGTAATCTACTTTCTTTCATTTCTAGCGCTAAAAACCAATAAGTTTGGTTGCCATCGGTACTTTGTGCAAAAATTTTGTTAAATGAAGACTTATGACAACGATAACAATATTATTAAGTAACATATTTTTAAATTTAAGGATTGCACAAAAATGTGACGAATTTACTTTGTGACTAATGTATAAACAACCCCTTTGTAATACCCTGTCTATTATTGTTTTGCATCCATCTAGCCTGCCTTTAGCGACTGTTCCATCGGAGCAGAAAACTTTCTATACTATTTGACAATAGATCGAACTGAAAAGGGTATCCTAGCGTGTCGCTTACTGTACACACGACAGAACGTCAGAGTGTACATTTTTGTTGTAAAGTCACCTGTAACGTAACCGAGTAGAGTGCAAGCGTATACGGTCGACATGATGTCGTGTGTACATTTATTGTTTTGTATTGATCTAGCCTGCCTTTACTGTTTTTCAATGATATAGCCTGCCTTTAGTGACTGTTCCATCGGAGCAGAGAACTTTCAATACTATTGACAATAGATTTTCCGTTTCCAGATTGGATGAGTCCGTTCGATCGAGTCGTCTGCGGTGAGTTCAATGGTATTTATCGAATCGATTTTTTTATTTTCCTTTTAGTTCTTAAGTTTGTTTTAGAATTCTAAATTATTGTAATGGATAGTTGAACTACATATTTATACAGTCGGTACTGGGTAAAATTATAAAATAACCTGGTCCCTTAATTCACGATAAACATTGAAACATCATGTCATATACCTTCCCAATTAATTAATATTATGGAATTGTTGACAATAAAATATTTAAAAAAATTATTATATTATGTAAGATACAATAAATTGAACCTAAAATTCGCATACCTCATTGTAGAGTCCCAACTATCCAGTATCTACCAATGATGAATCATTACACAAGTTTGAGTGATCATGAATAGTTTAAAAATACATCGTTTTTTAATACGAACGACTTGAATCCTTCGGTGATTATGTTGCGATTATTGATTTGATACGGCTTCGTTGAATCATTTCAATAATTTCTTTCATTCGTCGATTTTAACGATTAGCGGCTCACCTCAAAGAGCCTTTACCATAGTAGCTAAGTGCTTTTAGCTCAACTGAGTTACATTTATTACCTTGTAGAGAATTTTATGGCTCTATTTCTGTGAAAAATTTGAACTCCGTGCGTTAGAAGGCACTCAATTACACCAAAGATTTCGCAACCTTCTCGCGGCTACAGTTTATAATATACCTGTTGAGAAAATGGTGTAATAGATCGTCTTCCTTTGTTTTATTGTTCCTTCAACAGGCTCGCAACTCGTCGCAAAAAAAAACTGCACCAAAACATCTCCACTTTGTTGCCAAAATGACAATGCAAAAGGGTTTAAACAACATTTGCGCGGAACAACAAACTTTCCTTTTTGAACACAAAAAGATTAGGTCAAAACGCAACCCATTAAGGTAGAAAAAACTATTCGCAAATAGAATAGCGATACGCTTTCAACAACTTTCGCAAAAATGTGTCCAACAAAGGGTTGCTTGCGTTCGCGCAAAACTTAAAAAACTCACCGTCTTTTATGGTCCCGAAATTGTTTACGAGTAACAAATCAAAGGGTTTCGAATAACGGCGTTGAAAGGTTTTAAAACAAACTTAGAAAGGGTGCTTTGTTTTGTCGGTGTACAGGCAAATTGCTTTATTACTCCGGTCAACTGGAATGTTTCTCGTAAGTCGATATCGTCAAAAATCGCAGTCAAAACAATGTAATGTTGTTTTATTGTTCAATCATACATACCTACGCTGCTGCTGTTTGCGCTTGAGAAAGCTGAGTTAACGACTTTTGTTTTGTTTTTGTAAAATATGTGTTTTTGCGCGATTGATAATTATAATATAAGAACACCGAGTCTCGTTGACGCTAGCTATGCTACGAGTAGCTAGACGATGTTTATTGTTGGTTAAATTTATAGATAGAGATACAAAACTATTTAGTCTAGAATCTAGCCTATTTGAGTCTAGTTGCAAACTTGCAACTATCAGATACTCTAACAGGCACTAAGTAGGTACATATGAATGAAACCACTTTATATCAATTCAAACTTTGCAAAAGTGGCTCTATAACTCAAGTGGACTTTACAACGCCTCCTCATCAGGCCGCTCCAGTAAACATCAAACAATTCACTTAACTACGGATTAACTCAACGGTTTCATAGCTTATAAAAACATTTTTATAGCGCTATAACAATAAAGGCCTAATCACTGTCTATCGTAGCATTACCGTAACAGTATCGTAACTGTGATTGACAATTTGTCACAAGCTGCGGCCAACTGGCATCAGAATTGACCATAAAAGTGCGACCTTGTGGCAATAAAAATTTAACGAGCCGAAAGGAGCAGGCGGTTATAGCAGTGTACGGTTTAAATAAAGAACACATTGTCTTCAGACGTGAGTGACATAGAAACCAGCTGTTTTGCCATGTGCGGCGGAGACGAGAAAAGACGGGATTTCTTTCCGCTTTCAATCGAAATTTAGACGCCGCAAAGACATATAGCAAATATAATGGGATTTTTGTGGTAATTGTTAGGCGAAAGGCTTTCTTTAACCCTTTAGCTGTGAATGCCACAATTAATCACACACAAAAAAACTGGCAGTTAACTTCGAAACTTTTTCAAATAATTTACAACTTTCTTGTATCGTTGACATCTTTATCTTCGACTTAACTATTAATTTCGTGTCCAAAGACACTTAACATACCCAATCCTACACGAAACTTCAGGTTTTTTGCCACCTTGTTAGCACTAAATAAAAAGCCGTGATGACGTGAGTTGCCACATGTCGCCAGTGGTACCTACGTGAGTGTATTATGGTTGGCATGCACGACTGTGCCCATATAACAGATCGACACAGATGGACCGCTTCCGATGCTTTGATTTTAACTGGCTATATAATAGCCAAATCGATTGTCAACTTCCTATTCGGTCCAAAATCTCTCATCCAAAATTTCTGTTGCAGACCGTACCTTTATATCCGCTTTTACCGAGCGGCACGAGTAAAATAAATGCTGAAAATATGTAGGCAAACGATTAGGGACTTCATGAATCTTGGTTCCAAAAATAACTAAAAATTACACTATTTATTTTCTAAAATATCTTTAGTCATTGAGACACCACTCGCCTTCATTTTTATTATCAACGTTTTGAAACCTATGCATCTGTTTAGAGGTCAATTCGGTTAGTAATGTTACCAATATTCTACAGGGTGCACTCTAAGTCGACAGCGGAACTTTAAGTAGGCTGTCTACTGATCACTACGAGCAACTTGTACCAGGTGGCGAAAAAAATGGGGCGAAAAAAATATCTGTTGTTCCATACAAAAGGTCGACTCAGTACTGTGCCAAATGTATGAAACAGCTGATATTTTTTTCGCTCCATTTTTTTCGGCACCTTGTACAAGTTGTTTGTAGTGGTCAGTAGACAGTATACTTAAAGTTTCGCTATCGACTTAGACAGCACCCTGTATAGTTGTTTTTCGTGATATTTTAGTATTGATTGTTTTGTAACAGATCTACCATGCTAACTCACCAGCGGTCAAAGTAAATTCCCGACATGTCCACCTATGTAAGTCCATATTTAGCTTATCTGGTCTCAAAAGGTTTATAGTCACTGGATGTTTTTTATCATTTTCGCAAAGGGAAAAAGTGTTGTATTTTGGCCGGAATCGTGATAAGCTGGCGCCAGTTTGTGACCTTTAAAGTCCTTAAGGGACTTGAGTTTATGTGCAAGGCTGTGAGTCAATTTATGTGATGAATTATGCAAAAAAGTTTCTCAAAACTCGGTTTTGAAAGATGACTCAATGGCAGCCGTATACGTAGAGATTTTTCATACAATGAGCCGTTTTCAAAGAACAAATTCAAATCAGTTCATACATGGCGCTTACAGGCGTGGCCATAGAGAAGAACCGGAACGCGACTGTCAAAATTAATCTGCGCTAAGCTTACATGAAAACAAAAGTGCAAAGTGAAATTTTAACAGTCGTGTTCCGGTTCTACAGGGTACACTCTAAGTCGATAGCGGAACTTTAAGTAGGCTGTCTACTGCGCCTCTATTATATAATAATATAAATATAATAGAACAATACGAAACATCATTTCGACCATACGTCTAATATTCGAATGTCAACCTTATCGCATTAGTGTACAGTTTTACTTTAATTGCATGGACTACGAGCAAATAAGCTCCCAAAGGCAATTTGGACATCTATTTTTCCAGACACATTTCAGAGTTCTATGTTGTATCTAGTTTTATCCTTGATCGAAGGCTGTTCCATACAAAATGTTGACTAAGTACTGCGCCAAATGTATGAAACAGCTGATATTTTTTTCGCTCCATTTTTTTCGCCACCTCGTACAAGTTGTTTGTATTGATTAGTAGACAGCCTACTTAAAGTTGCGCTATCGACTTAGAGTGCACCCTGTAGTATGGGCACGCCTATAAACGCCATCTATGAACTGCTTTGAGAACAGCTCACAAAGACAGTAAGCGTGACAGAGCGATACGTAAGTATGTGCTTAGTAAAATTTTCAAATCAGAAACCGCGCCATAGTGTCATATTTGACAAAACAACTGTCAAATTGGTCATAACGAATTCATAGAAACGTCGGTAACGACCAAGTAACGACGGTAAAATGGCGCATCGGAATACCAACACTGTCAAAAGTGACAAGGTCGTGAAGTTTCACTGAACTTTCAGTGCCAACAAGCGGATCGGAATTGACGCCCTGGTATCATACAAAAACCTCATCCATCTTTGAGAAGATCTACATTGGACTCAGAAAACCCCAAAATCGTACCCAATGGGCATTGATCAGTGAAGCATCGATTGTCGTAAATTGAAAACCATTTCGAGGAATAGGGATACTGATTACTATTAGGGGTTTAAATAAGTAAAATTAAAACGGATTACCTATTAATATTTATCGCCAAAAATGTTTCCTTAATTTTTCTTTCGATGATGTCATCAGAGCCTCTAATGCGGTAGTTTCATTGCCTACAAATATTTAAAAAAATACATTCGTCAACAACAACTGTCAATAGTGTCAAATAACTGAGAAAATAACCTTCTTGTTGACTTGACACTGACATCTGTCAAACGACAACATATTTTTATTTTTGAAAAGCATGAATGAATGCAATGAACTTAGTACATAATGCCAGTGGTGACGTCATCCACAAAACTTTTAGAAAACTTTTTATTTGTCTATATTTTCGATTTATAGAATAAAAAATAGGATTTGACGATGCCCATTGCGTAGCCGCAGCGCACACAACAATGCCTTTTGTGGTTCAAGGCCGACGCTCAAATTTGCTCAGTGTATTCGTAACACACATGTAAATATGCTACAGTACAACTTACGTGCAGGCAAAAAGAAGTTACCTATATTATGCACACATTGGTGAGTTTGATGACCTGTGGCATAGGTATTCGAGTATTCGAGACACGGCCGATTGGTTGGCTCTGCTCACATCCTATATTGAAAATGTAGTCGATTTCCTATGCTGTACGTGTAAAAGGAAACCGAAGAAATGACAATTAGGATGGTTGACTGTCATTTACTATTATGAAAAGCTTTCGTATCCGTAACAGACGTTCGAGGCACGTAGGTAATTCAACGTTAGGTGAGCAGAATTTCGACGGATGAGTAAATTATTGTGAACTAGTCCATAATGAAAATTTGAAAATGGAACCTTGAAAAAAAGGAAATCTTTATAGCAGGGCACAAGGCCTTCTCTTTGAGAAAGAGACCGAACTTAATCATCATGCGCAAAATCTACTGCGCATAAGAAAATTAAAATCAGATAAATGGCAATTTCTAGAAGGATAACGCTTTCTAGCATCACAAAAGAATTAATTTATGCAAGAAAAACCCGAATGACGAAAAATTTCCAACTCATCATTATTACTAAGAACTGAGGGATAAATAAGACACGTCTAATACACGCGCCGTCAAATAGTAAATAATATTTGTATCCTGTCGTAAATATCGAACTTTACTGCCGACTATCTACACGGGGAACTGTAATGGGGAATTATTCACATATCCACGTCAATCACTTGCACAAAGGATGCATAAAACAATAGAATAGTGGCGTTTGTTTGTGCAAATACTGGGTTGAGAGCACTGGTGCAGTGTTAATTTGTTTTGCAGGATTTTTGGCGCCGTGCATTTTATGAAGCATGTAAAAACTAATAACTTCTGAATCACATACTCCATTGTTAACAATACTTCCTCAAACAACGGAAAGTAGGTAGCGACATCCACATTAAATCGAAGTAGATTTTGATTGCTCAAAATGGGGGGCTTCTAATATTTTCCTTTAAAAAAATCTAGAGACCAGTCATTGTAGCCAACATTTCAAGATCATACAAATAATTAATACATATTCGGCTGCCAAGCACTTGCAGACAATTTGCGAACAATGGCTGATTAGGACAGGTCTGTCTCTAGCGCGATCCAGAGAGTAGAAATACCAATATTTGAAGTGATTACTTCCCAAATCTAACGACTTGATATATTTTTATTCGGAGGATATACCTCGCCTGAACAACTTGACTTTATCCTGCAACTTTGTCTAGGAGCACAAAGAACTTAGAATTAATTTTATTCCCACCAACAATCATGCCAGCGATCCTGGACAGAATGCTAATGCCACATTTGAGACAGTTTATGTTTCTTCACAATGGTCTTAGTTTGCAAAACTAGACGGCATATGAAGACACTGTAGTGTAGATGCTTTCTAGAATCTTCACGGAGAACGTCCCTGGAAAACTTACAAAACTTATTCTACTTTGCTGAGCTTTTTGCGCCCTTTTTACCCGACTACGTGAAGCAAAAAGGAGGGTTATGATTTTAGCAGCGTATGTATGTATGTATGTATGTGTGTATGTATGTGGGTATGTTTGTGTGTTCATCTGTTCCCTCGTAGAGCCTAAACTACTCGGACGATTTCAACAAATGTATAACAAATGTACCGTCAACATAACAAATAGAACAAAAAATACCAAAATGTGTATTTTTTTGCCGTTCTTTGTTCTATTCGGGATGATCGTCCAAAATAATTAACTAAAAAGCTCAAAAAAAAAATAGAAGTTAAAAACTAAAACCCGACTACTAAAAGGCTTAAAACAAGACCTGTTTATCCTTAAAATAGACTCATAGATAATTAATCGTAGTCGGAGGACACCACATTCGCATTTGATAAACCGATGGCCTCCGACTACGATTAATTTAGGTATAACTGAATTCTATGATTTCAAATTGACTTCCTACCTACCACAAAATTATGAACTCATACCGTGGAATCATCACTAGAGCTCTTTTCGTGATGATTCACACAAATTTTCTCATGACAACGTCGCACAGTAGGTATGTGACTTATTATTGCCAATTTCAGTCTTGATGGATGAGGTATTTTGAGCGTTGCTGTTTTGTCTTGACATATTTGCTATAAACAGTTTTTCCCATAAGTCAGCTTTAAATAAATCACCGAGAGTTATCGCAAATTATTATCCGTACCCATATTCTGGATGATGATGATGATTATAAGACAAGTCATTGCACTGCCACATCATGTTAAAGAAATCCATCAATTCTGGGACAATATATGGTACATTTTACATTGATTTAGAACGTCTATTCTAAAAACCATTGATAGATTCAGAAGTGAACCAATCTGCGTTGGTTCCAAGAAACAAATAAGCACTGTACGAGAAATAAACACTGTTCCCTTTGTTCGCAACGTAAACCGGCGTTACAAGCATGATGTAAGGGGCTCCTAATAACTAATAACAATCAATTTTATAATAAGTTCTTAGTGTCGATTGCTCTCAAAGGGCTGAAATGAAAAGCGAACAATTTATATCTCTATTAGCGGTGAGCTTTGTTTACGCACGTCCAAGATCGTAGTCGAACGCAAACACTGCCGCTTGTTAAAACATTCGTGTCGAGATTAAAGGTAGACTTGATGGACTATGACCAACTTAGCCAGACCCTTGGACGAGTGCCCACTAGCTACCTCCCAAAGGTCGTGGAAAGTGGGCGAGTAAAGGCTTGTTTACAGCCAGCTCAGAGTTTCCTACAGCTTGCATAACCGAGGGTAGTCTTAATAATAATAAATTGGTTCGCCACTGACCGAAGGCAGAGCTTTTACGCACGCTTGTAGCATTTCGAACCGATTGGCAAGTACTGTCGGCTTCACCTGGAGCTACACATTTTTGTTCCATTTTCGCACTTATGCCTTGCACGGTAAGGGCTATAGTATAGAGGCGCGTCTCTAGCTGTGTGTACAAAGGTAAATAAATGACGTATTTTTGCCCCTTTTCTTGGTCTTTTAGCTGATGTTAGTCTAAACATTGGCCGTATTTGTGCAGATTTCCTGTTTTGGTGTGAAAGCTATTGTTTCTCTGCGTTCAAGTTTTAGAAAAATAACACAGTAAAAGAAGTTCATGAACAAGTAATGAAGTTTATTTCCGTTAGTCAAGATTATAGTGATACCTAATTTCTAGACTTTTAGTTGATTCAAAACTAGACGAAAAAATAATCTTAATCCACCAAGCGTGAGAGATTTACGTGTTCGGGAAGGAAGCGGTAACTTTCTATACATTTATGATTATTCCATAAAAATCTGTTTATGTTTACGCCCACAAGGCTCATAAACAGATTCATTCACTCCGTTCAGAATGTTCAGATTCAGAAATTCTTGATGGCAACTCGCGAGATTCTATACCACTTGCCGACGTGCTCTGGCTACCGACTTCAGCGAAGATATACAAACACACCTCCCAATTAAGGGACGCTTAAGTAATTTAATTACAACAAGTAAGTAATGAAATCGCGAATTTTATTAGAGAACTCTCGGAACTGCGAGCCGGACATTTTTCACGTGGTCAGTGTCCACTTCTGCCAATGCGTTCAATTCGGCCATGATTTTTTGTCGCACAGAAAGACAACTACTTTAGCACTTAACCAGTATTGTGACTTAAGGCTGGAAGATAGCAGCGTGGCGGGAAATTCAAAATTTTCACAGTTTTTTACATTTTGTAGCTAAATTGAGCTATTTTTGTTCAGCGATTTTTCGTTCGCGGCAATAACATAGTATTCTTTTCATTATTTTAAACAACAGAACAACAATAATTCAGCCGATTATGTGTTCTGGTCTACGAAGCAGTGGCACTGGCCAAAAAACTTGTCGTAGACCAGAACACATAATCGGATCAATTATTGTTGTTCTGTTTTTACAATAATGAAAAGAATTCTGTTTTATTGCCGCGAACGAAAAATCGCTGAACAAAAATAGCTCAGTTTAGCAACAAAATGTAAAAAACTGTGAAAATTTTGAATTTCCCGCTACGTTGTTATCGTTCACCCTTAACTGAGGAGGTTTTTGCGGTAGTGGAGCGGTGCGAGAGGAGTGACATGCCATTGACATGACTGTAACGTCTCGCCTTACAAGTGACAGCGATGCTGACGTCCGATTGAAAATCACGCTTCAATGAAAATACACCCCGCACCGCTCTACTGCCGCAGGAACCCACTAGATAGGTAATCGTATGAGGTAGTGGCCACCCCTGGTGTCACAGAATTTAGGCCGCCCATAATAGGGCCTCTGACGTGGCTTAACAACGGGGACCAACGTTACGGTTATGAAAAATACATTTTTCTTTTAAATCACGGTTTTACTCACTAGTAATTTGTCGGTGTAGCCGACTAGTTTCGGTTCTCATTAGGAGACCTTCTTCATGGACCGCAGCTCTCGGCGCGCGCGCAGCGGCTACTCAAACGCAGTTCGAGACTAGCAGCGGCATCGCGAGTCTCGTTCTCCATGAAGAAGGTCTCCGAATGAGAACCAAAACTAGTCGGCTGCACCGACAAATTACTAGTGAGTAAAACCGTGATTTAGTAGACAAATGTGCAGTGCTCACGAAAGTTAAAGTTTAAAAAAAATGAAAAATATATATTTTAAATCCTTACAACGAGCCCTTTCATTTGTTATGTAACACGATAATCTGATAAATATCAATTTTGATGTAGGGCTCTACAAAAATATTCTTTCACTTTATCGAACTACCTAGAATAGAATACTCATAAACACCGATATAAAACCCCACATGGAATTTATATTATGGTAGACGTATCGATCTGTGCTTTCGGTTGTATCATTTCGTGGTTGTGCGATTTCTACAGACATTCCAGCATAAATCGAAAGAAAATAATTTTGTTCTTTATTTTACTACCGCGGCAATAATTATAATACTTTAATGGCTTTATCTATACAAGTGAAATAGTCATACGCAATGGTGTTCGCCTTTTAATTGCGCCTACGCAGATATGTTATTTAATTCCCCGCTCGATTTGTGCGTTTTGTCCATAATTCTTGCTTTATGGAGATTAAGGTTCGGAATTGCTATCGGAATCAGTAATTACTATGATAGCCACCCTGCAAGGAATAGGGATTATCCATGCAGATACGAGATTTTTTCTTTTATTTTCTTTGAAGACTTTAAGCGGTTTGTTGGTTTGTATGTGATGAAAAAAGTAGAACGGTTTTCTACAGTAAGATATTTTATTATTGAATGAGAAACAACTCATAATAACACAATGTCTCAAGAGACTCATGAACAAACATTATAAAATATTTTGTTAATTTCAACAATCAATAAAATGTTGAGTTAAAGTTCGAGTAAACCAAAGCAAGGGTTCCGTAGTCAATTTAAATTTATTATTATACATTGCTTGTGATTTCAGTAGCACAAAATAATTCTGATTCTGAATAATACTGATGAAAAAAAAAACTATCTTGTGATTACATTCTACGACGTTGACAACCGACGACGACGTTGCCGACGTAGACGTAACAAAATCCTATAGAGGCTTTAAATTTGACGATGACGGAACCCAAAAAATCACCGTCCAAAATTCAACATGGCCGCACGCAACCCTTTAGCGCGGCTCTGTCGCAGACAGATAACAATGGACGTGGCAAATCTGAAATTGTAATTCAACAATAAAATCTTTGCAATTGATATAATTTTATATAGCTATTCCGGCGGGCCCTTGGCATTCGCGCGGTGTTTGGGCCGGCCCTTAATGTATGTTGTAGGGTCTAGGGGAGCCAGGGCCCGAGGGGACGCCTTACACAGGGTGCGTCTGACATTGAAGAAGTGTCAATAACAGCGGCATAAGTAGCAGGGGGTTAGACAGGGGGCGCGTTACAGCAAGACAAGATCGGAATATACAAGACGCGTCGCGCGAAAGAACACGTTTCATCCCCGGGCGCTTACGCTCTCTCAACTTTCTTTTACGTAGTTTTCTTGAGCTGTAACGTCTCAAGCGCCATATGGAGCTAAGGGCGAGGTTGGCACGAGCTTAGGGTTGCCTCCCGTAGTGATATACTAATCAATAGATTACAATGCAGGGCATACGCATTCCGTGAGCTTCTGTACGAAGAATCTTCTTCGGATGCCACGCGTGTACACGAATAAGGAGATTATAATATTTTTAAAGATTAGGCTTCTGAGAACGTGGGCTCCAAATTGGAATGTGGAATCACAATAGTTTCAAGGAAATTGTATGGTCATTAATATTCTACCTTGAATGTGGTCTGCGGATAAGACGCCTCTTGGAAACTATCGAGTACTTAGCTAAGGAAGTCGACCTATATGGTATCATTGTGCCTTACATGATGAACAAAACAAAATACATTAAATACACAGTAGTATCGGTAGTCTAACAGGTAGTATCCACTTTGATAGTAGGTATAATAAAAAGGATCTTATACAAATAGGTATGTACCCACCACTCTAGCAGCCATATTTTGAAAATGTGGAAATTAGAAGGAAAATTTGCCGAAATAAATACTAGGTACCTGCCAATAGTACCGTCTTATCTAAATGGACAATCAAATCAAATCGGACTGCACTTACAGCGTTACAAAATATTGACACGATCTTTGAAATGTGAAATCGGTCAATATAGGTGCCTAGCACCATTGGCTTTGGGGCGTTAGCACTAAAAAAGACATAATAGGAGGTCATAAATTCTCCCCCAAATATTGGACACCCTCGAGTAGACAAAAATGACCAGAATAAATTGGAATGGTACTGGCAGCCGATAAAACATTCTGTTTATGGGGTGTCATATTTACATTTGGGAAGCGATCGACATGGGGAAAGTAAGCTTCGAACGCTGATAAGAACCCATATTATGGTGTAAATCGTTCTTAATGCCATCCACTTGTTAGAAAGCAAAACAAACAACAGGTATATTTTATAAGGTTAAAATTTCGCTCGGGACCTCTTGCATACCGTGCAGGGACTCTACCTATTGAGCTACCGAGCAAAGTACCTAACTGTCGATGCGAATTTTTAAACCTCATTAATACTCGTCTTACGGATGGCGGGCGCCATCTGATGTGATAGTTTGCACTAATTCACACCCGATCATTGATGTGATAATGCTCATTGGAATTTGATGTTGATATTACATTTGACCACTTTTTGTATAGTCTAATCTAACTAATTAACTAACCCGTGCTAGAGAACATTATAAAGATTTTTATAAGATTAAAAAAATCGCTCGGGGCACGACTTGCAACCTCTTACATACCGTGCAGGCGCTCTACCAATTGAGCTACCGAGCTAACAAACAACTGGTAGTAAAAACCCTTATTGTGTGTAGATCTCGTTTGATGCATACAGATTGTAAAGATTTAATAAATAGATTTAATTAGTAAGGACGTAAGTGGACAAGAGAAATAAATAATTCGACAGCATACAACAGAGCCCCAAAAGCACAGTGCTCACTGCATATTGCATATATTCCGTTTAGCAGGATCTACAAGTAATCATCAAATTGAGCGTGGGCCACTAAGATGTTACTGCGAAGCCGAACGATTTACGCGTGTCTAACGCATAGTCTCAATGAGTTTCACGCGCACGAGAGCCATTTTAGGCACCCCAAAGCCCCTGCAACGGTTGTAATCGGGATGCCGGCAGATATACGGGTCCCCAGTCCACCACACCCCACCGACACGGGTGCCAAATGCTCCCCTAAAATGGTGGTCCAAGATTAGTCGACGCCATTTTGCGGCGTTACCGGAATAGTGATGCCACCAAATAAAATGTTTAGGGTCATTCTGTCAGACAACGAGATCGGCTAGCGCGTCCGAACGCCCATAAGACCTATTTTAACCCCAAGCCCCACCTTAGGGAAAGCAATATGCGTCAAGAACATCATAAATTGCCGTGAATTTGCAATCTTATCTTTTTTGCCCTCTGAGGGTGCCCCGATATTAACATAACTTTATTTTGAGCTATACGAGGCTCTCCTTATAAAAAAGCTATACAGGGTGTTTAAAGACCGCCAACAGACCCGAAAGCCACGCATACTAGACACCAAAACAAAGTACTTTTTCGATAAATTATTGCTGGGAAATGATTTTGGTTTTATAGGTCATAATTTTGAAAAATATTTTATCACGCAATGGACGTGTAACGCACAGAAGTCATATTGCGCAAGCGTAGGTATAAGTTTATGTTACTTAAGTTTGAAATGCCGATGTTTAGAATACATTGCGGGTTGCAATTTTAACGTCGTTTTTTGTAAGAAATATTCATAATTTTGATATGGCTTCTTGAGAAGGTATGTTAAAAACTAAATCGATCTATACTTATAATAAAACTCTAGCGAAGTCAATTCTGTACATTGAATATTTTTAGAAAAAAACTAGCAGGGGTTACTAAGTAAACTATACTAAATCCAAAAATGCAAAAAAAAACGGTTTATGTCTGTCCGTCTGTCTGTCTGTCTGTCTGTCTATCTGTCTGTCTGTCTGTCTGTCTGTATGAACACGATAAACGCGAACACCGCTGAATAGTTTTCAACCAAACTTAACATGGTCGTAATTCACGTTTCTGGGAGTAACTTAGGCTATCCAATGTTTAGAATACATTGCGGGTTGCAATTTTAACTTTGTTTTTTGTAAGAAATATTCATAATTTGGATATGGCTTCTTGAGAAGGTATGTTAAGAACGTGATAATGAACATATTTCTGCAAAAAAATAATTAAGTCTGACTTTGAACCACATTCTCTCGAAAACCTACATTGCGGGTTGCAATTTTAACTTGATTTTTTGTAAGAAATATCCATAATTTTGATATGGCTTCTTGAGAAGGTATGTTAAGAACGTGATAAAGATCACATTTCTGAAAAAAAAATTGAAAAGTCAGACTTTATTATCTCGGAAACCGTTGATTTCCCAGGCATAGTTCCTTGGGCAAAAATGTTCGTTATGATGAGGACATACGTATATTTTATTTTGTTTTTATTTTATTTTAGCGGAAAATGTTAGTTCTACAAGCGTAGCATAAGGCCGGGTTAGAGCGTATCTATGGGTTTAAACAATAGGTATCTCACTCTTTTGTTTGACGTAGAGCGGGATGGACAGAGCCATAGATACGCTGTAACCCAAAGGACAAAGTTTATCGATGTTAGAAATGTAGTACTGTTGCGTCGCGGTCGAAAGTTTCTGGGTTTGAACCCACGCGAGGTTGAAATTTTTTTTTTGTGCCTTTTTTAAAATATTTACTCTACTGAGCCCAATTTGATATGAAAAACATATACTTTGTTTGCCGTAGAGCGGGATAGACAGAGTTATTTGCAGTAGATACGCTCTAACCCAATCTTATGCTTTGCTTGCTGGCTTAGCATGAGAATGGGTAAGTCCTTATCTATGGGCTTATAACTTTATCTATCCCACTCTACGTCGAGGGAGATACATATAAACCCCCATACTTCCCAGGCAATTCTTATGCTAAGCTTCCTGGTATCTTACACGGGCGATACCTAATCTAAACAAAACATATTTTATCATAAATGTATTGTTTAGATTAGGGCACACACACACAGACAGACACACAGACAGGCACACCCTCATAAACACATAAAGAGACACACACAAAGCTATCAAACTTATGACACCCCTCTTTGTTGGTCGGGGGTTAAAAAAAACCTTCCTTTTGAGTTTTCCTCCACAGTCGAATTTAAATTAAATGTCAAATGTAAAAAAACGCATACGAAGTCGCGGGCACAACTAGTACTGAATATATTTCTGCAGAAAAAAAGTTTTGAAAAGTCCGACTTTGAACCTCATTATCTCGGAAACTGTTGATTTCCCAGGCATAGTTCCTTAGGCAAAAATTTTCCCTACGATGAGGACCACACGTGGTTTCCCGCTTTGTTGGCGGTCTTTTAACACCCTGTATTCAACGCGGATGCCCAAAGCTGCGCATTTACAAATAGCTATAATAGGGAATCCTTTTAAAATATGCAATTTCATCGTTATTAATGTTTAAGTAATTCATGAGCTCAGAAAAAAGCCACGAGTGGGTTGGTAATAAAACTATTCTCTTCGGTATACGAGATTAATTTTTAATTATAATTTGTGCTCTGGTAAATTGCTCGGGCTCCAGCGGCACGTCCTGAATGCGTGAGCAGAAATGCTTAATCACTTGACTTATATACAACGACGAAGGAAGGGAACGAATATTAAACTTTGTCAAGCTATAGGGGCTTTTGATTATATGGTTGCTTTAATCATAATGGCGACTAAATGCAATGAGATGCCGCGTAGCACTCAAGTTAGTCCGCTCTGCGACGTACAAGTTATTCCTAAAAGACATAGGTAGACGTAATACAAATAGTATTATTATATTTATTTTCCGACCTTTACCGACCGTGATGGCCAAGGCACACTAGCGCCACAATAAAAAAAAATCACGTCTTCTTTTTGGATGCTTTTTTTGGCAAAAACAGGCCGTTAAATGAGAATCTCAGGCTTGACTATTTTTAGGACCTATTGGACGGTTCATTTATAGCAAAAAACGCATCCAAAAAGAAGATAAGTTTTTTTTTTTATTGGCGGCGCTAGTGGACGGGTTACCTAGCTCTTAAATCGATTGGTCAAACGCTCTAAGCGTTTTAATATTCACCAAATTCCGGTTTTGTTCTCAAAACTGCGCCCGGTTAACAAAACTACGACTAAGAACAATAATACCGCCACGTTAAGGCCTCATTTGCATAATTCGCGTTACTGTTACTGCTCAGTTAACCGGCCCTTCAATTAAACACCTACACGAGGTACCTTGGGCCAACATACGTCTATCATAGTTGACGAGCGTATAAAGCTGGCATCCCTACGTAGCTTTAGGGTGCATTACACCCTTAAAACGGGCGTTAGTAATTAAAGGCCTCTAAAGTGGCGATTATAAAGTCTGAACGGTGACATAACGTGCCTTCAAGGTGAGAATTTAGAGACGGTTTAGACTATTTTGACGTCGCAAGTACCCATCTCTGAGGGGAAAGAATGACGTAATAAACAGCGCTGGGTTTAAAAAGGTAGAGCGTGTACTACGTTTTTGCAAAAAGGAATATGACAACATGGCTTTAAAAGCGCTTTGATAATATACTATATCGCTGAATTTAAACAAATAAAAAATATACATAATCTACGAAAAGTATAAATGACTTTACGATTCTTTGTCTATCTTCGACGCAATTTAATTGGTTTTATAGTCCACAATGACACGATAGCAATTATTTTCCATTAACGATTAACATCGCCATAAATTGTCTCGCTCAGCGTTGAATACCGCTATTTAATATCAATACATCCCGGGTTGCCCGCATTAAGTTTCTGTTAAGGCAATTTATGCGTCCGTCCGCACAGTGGGCAAGGCAAGCTCCGCTAGTTGGCATACCCGCTTAATTTTGCCAATGTATTTTCCACTCTTTGATTAAGGGGCTTATAGGGGTCAAACTAGCGTCACCATAAATACGTCATAGCTTCTTATAAAGTACGTTTTTTGGGAATGTTGAACAATGAAAGTCCTGGTAGTTTATTTTTTTTGGATCTAGAACTTCTCTGTTACTTTCTGTTACCGAAATTCCAAAACGGTCGTTGTTAATGTGTGTGGCAATAGATTGACAGTATGAAACCTCTTTATGAAGAATGGGAAGGTATTTAAGGCATGCGACATCCATTGATGAATCTGCATGAGGTGAATGAAGCTGAATTTATCAAAGTTTTCTCTCAGTGAAAATAAATAAGAATAAAGACTTAGCATCCTTCAAGACCGTGGACTGAACTACGACTCTTCGGTTGGGCAGTCACCACTTCAACTACTTAGCCAGCCAGTTACCTAGACATAAATTGTATATGTAGTTGAATTAATAAGTGCAGAATGGAGGGACTAACAAGCGCAGCCGGCGGCGACCGCCCGCGCTGCAACCAACGCGAATTTAATTTGAATTCGCTATACATAACGTACCCTGCTTCACCCTTTCTGCTGCGCCGGCTACCCGGTTGGCTGACAGAAAGACCGTCTTATGATCTAGCTACCCTTTAATTTTGAAAATAATCAACCGCTGCATACAATTTTGTGGTTTGTAAAGATGAAAGTTGTAGAGGAAAAAGTTTGTGTTGTGCGAAAGTAATATACGAAACTACTAAACAGTTACCCTGCACGATATGCAAGAGGTTGCGGGTTCAAGTTCTGTCCCGGGCATTTTTTTTAACCTTCAAATATCTTTATAACTACAACATTTTATATTAGTTAATTAGCTTCAAAGTTGCATATATCATGAAAGGCTAAACCGATTTTAATAAAAGATATACTTAAAAATCTCGCTAGAAAACATGCTTTCAAACAAAATAACCGCATCCAAATCGGTTCACCCGTTTAAGAGCTACGGTGCCACATACAGATACGCTGACAGACAGACAGACACACAGATAGACACGTTACGGTCAAACTTATAACACCCCTCTTTTTGGATCGGGGGTTAAAAATGTCTCTAATGTCCAGTGCGTGCAATTTTTCCGAGGCTCTGATCTCCTGTTAACAATAATTTTCAAGGTATTTTTTTATCACAAAGTCATTTTATCTACAATGTCTGTTAACGTAGATTTACTGTTAAACTGACAAGAAAAAAAAACCAAGGGGTTGACCCACTTAATTGTACTGTGTTTGCAGTACAATTAAGTGTGTGTCCATCTTTACTGTGTCCACCTTTAGTGTGTGAAAACGTTTGAGAAAACTTTAAGCTTTTCTCTTAGTTGTGTTGAGTTTATAGCCATTATTATAGGCAGGTAATTTTGATGTGTATACGTAAGTAAATAAAAGCCATATTTCCAGTGCTGAACGGACCTTCTGTAATTGTTACATTGTGCCCACACTCCGTGGTCAGGGAGGCCACGAAACTTATTAGTTTTTGCTCCCCTGGACGTACGGTCTCACCCACTGGGGGAATAAATTAGTCTCACTGAAATTGGTTTTTCTACCTTCCGTTATATGTGCTTCTATAGCTTTAATGGCTGAAAGGGTGGAAAACTCCACAACAGAGGAAGTTATGCAAAACGTTTTATATTATAAAAACCCAACTATAATTATTTTATTTGAGTGCATGCTAGAAAGTCGTTACGGCGGCGGTACAATAGTTAAAGTGCAGTTTCTAGAATGTTATTTACTGGTGTTTACTTAGACGCTCTAAAACTTTATTAATTGTACAACTAACACTGACGTATATTAAAACATGAAGAGGCTTGAATAACTTTGAATTACTAACTTGGTTCTCGCCATTTTGGTGCTGATGATAATCATTGGAACTTAAACCGGTCAAATGCTCGCATGATTGGCCATTGACGTAATCAATTGGCTTTTAATTTCCGTAGGTGTTCAGTTTAAAGTATCAGAGATTTCCCTCGTAGTTTATGATTTTTTTTTAGAATACTTATACACTGGCCGTCAAAACAAAAGAAAAAGGATTTTTTCTTTCTTTTCCTTTTAAAAAAATAAAGATAAAGGCGTTCATAGTTCACGCACACTCTCAAAAGCGGCACCACACCTAGCGTCTCTACATTAGAGGAGGGCTGCGGGAAAGCATTTTTCATAGCCAAGTACTGGCAGGGCGTGGCGCAAATTATAACAAACAACCTCTTTGCCTCCCTTTGTTTACAAAAAAAACAGAATAGGGAGTGAACATCCCGCGATATTCAAATTTCGAACACGACGCTGTAGGGGAGACTAATTCGTTTTAAATTACGTTACGATATTGCGTTCCTAGTTAAAATATAGCTGAATAAGCGTTACGGAGAGGGTTGGAATAAAATATTAGATGGTGCTCGGGCTTAAACTTAATTGGATTATTACAGACGCCGCTTGGGTTCTGTATCTATCTCCCACCTCTTAAACATACCTACGTATACAATTAGAGGTATAATGAAGCTAGTTACAAAGCAAAACCACATAGGTATCGACGTGGTACGACTTAAGCTCTGGTACGACTAAGGGTACCTTACCCTAGTCATATTCCTGAATGGGTAAAGCAGAGGCTTTGGACCCTCGTTTACCAGTATGTTCAGTTCATAAAAATGGCAAGTCGATGAGCAATTTACAAGGTGTAACAGCACTCATATATTTTACATGGTAGGTACGTGACCTCGGTAATTGATAAGAATAAGATTCCCAATATGGTTTTACGTTAATTGAGTAATGGATTGAACGCCATAAAACATTCGCAGATAAAAGCGGGTAATCAAATTCAAGATAGCTTGGTAGTGCACCAAAAGGACAATTAGGATTGTGGTCTACTGCAATTCTTTCCGATAGTAAAGCTATGCAAATTGCCTTGATTTGTTTTGAGTAGTTGATTGCAAAATTTTAGATTTCCATCAAAAATCTAGCCGTAAAATTACGAAACTAGATTGTAGCACTCACTAAATTTTTTATGATGTTGTAAAACTCCAACATAATATGTGCTTTAATCACTTTAAAGTTATTTTTTCATAATTTACGAGCTAGATAAGAGGTTTTTATGTCAAAACAGTTAGTTTGGCAGTGTAAGTGAGATTTGCAGAGACCTAAAAAACTAGACTTGCTTTTATCTAAAGGTCATCGTAGACTGAAAGTGGCAAGGAGGTCTTGAGTTTTTACATATTTTGCTTTAAGGGTCAAGGAAAGTAGCGAAGCGGGAAATGTACAATTTCCACAGTTTTTATTTTTTTTATTCTGTAGCTAAACTGTCGCTATTTTCTTTCAGTGATTTTTGTCTCACGACAATAGTATTATTTTTATTATTCTAGGCAACAAAAATAACTAGTGGTTCGCCCCGAACTATGAACTCGCGACCCCATATCTCAGTAACCCCTCGACCGATTTGGCTCATGTTCGAACTTAAAAATTCTCTTTACCTCATTTACCTGCCTACCAAATTTCATGACAATCTGAATTTTACTCAAATTATCGTCGAACGAACATTCATACATACATACATACATACAAACGCCGGATTGTTCCAGTAGACTCGGAGAACTTCGCTCGCTCGTTCAACAATGCCTAAAACTGTTTTATGAAATTAATGAACACTCAACGGCCCGTTCTCAAGATTGCCCAGGCATAAATATTACTAAGTCCCATCCCACCCAGGCAAGCACGAATCTCCAGTAAAGATATAACTATAACAATAAATAGTCTACGCGGAAAACCTTTCCGGATTGGAATTAAACTAAGGGTAAGAAAATTGCTAAAGTCCCAGAGGAGGCGAGGGAGGGATGGGCGACAGCTGTGCCCCTAATGCCCCTCCTAGTTATCTATTGATATCGAAAATATTACTTTATTTTATATCTTCATTTCGTCATATTTTATGCCCAAACCTGACAGCCTTATTACGTGATACGTCATACTCCTAGCGAGTGCAAAACGAGAAAGTTTCAAACGCACTAAATGTTATTTATTAGCGTAGATTATAACACGAAATGTTATTCTTTATTTTAAGTTTTTCTTCACATTAATATTTTTAATGGAACTAAAGTCACTATTAATCACGAAGGTGACGTATCTTTCAAACATTTTTACTTGTATTCGTTAGGTAAAATTATTTGCACGGAGATGACAGTAGTTCGGAGTTATTTAAACTGGCTAATAGATTTTCTATTCAGGATCGAAAGTACAAAGTGAATTAGCCATGAGAACTTCGAGATTGCTCATTGAGATATTATATAACGTTCGTGCGATTGCGCAAGATTCGATGACAATCTCTGTTTTATAGAGGAGACCTCGTAAACGTCTATTAATATGAATGGGCTCCAATTACTTTTATGATTCGCGTTTTGTTGAAGGGCATTCTAAAAAAAGTTTACGAGCTTCCGAGCCCCGGTTTATAGGCCTGGAGTCAAGGGGTGGTGAAGATAGACCATTGGAAGTAGAATCAAGCGTGGAAAATCACAGCCAGCAGATGGGTATCGGACATGCCTCACCTGTCTTCAGATTAGGGATTATCTCGAGCAAGCATCGTGTTCAAAAAGGCAGGAAAACGCATGACAGAAGGCATTTATGAGCGCGTACTAAAATTTTTATTAAAGCACAGAAGCCATGTTTTTATGCTTGGCTCATTACCAACACCGAGGGACGCAATTTTGAAAAGTGAAAACGTAATTAAGGCCCGTTTACGCGAATCCGCTGTTTGCAGAAGCCAATTAAAGGAGACTTTATTTAATATTAAATTAAATTAGAGGTGTAAATTGGCGAGCGGGATCAAACTCGTTATTGTACAAACGTGCAATAGCAAACGAGGAGCTTAGCGTGTGGTTAAGTGTGAGAAACGTTAATAAAAAAATATGTTTTTTTTCATCAATGTTTTTTGTAGGTTACTATAATTCCCGCAATGGAAAAATAATGTTTTAACAGCTATCTCTACATAATTTTGTACAGTAGAAACCCGCCTCCACATTGGGAAACTACACAAAATACAACATGACTCGTGCGGCAACGCCTCATATTTGTACCTACTCTGAAAAAAAAAAACAAACAAAACCCGCCTGAAATCCGCTGAAACGCAACTATGGCTGCGAGTACGGCGCAGTTCATTCACTAAACGCGCGCGTTTACATCCGAACGACTATTGCCCTATGACGAAGTGGCAACTTCCTCCACACAGAGAGCATACCGATCAAGTCCGTCACATCGCATGTCCCGCTCAATGCGTCTTATTACACTTTTATAGGTCGTATCAGTCATAAAATGCTAATGAACAGGCGGCTCGGCGGGCCGGGCAAACATCCGAGCACCAGATTCAAATGTCGAATATAAAACGTAACCCGAAGTCAGCTCTTCGTAGGAAGCGTAATCATAATCCGACGTGCTTTCAAAACAGACGGTAACACAACCGACTCAATGGCCGCAAGATAGCGATGTTACACGGTGTTAAAGCTCTTTTATTGTTTGGCCGATATATCCACGAGCGTCTACTCGATTCATGTCCGCTCGCAAGATGATTTTTACAACGGACTCTGGCAGTTATGGAACAATGTTTTTCGAGTTACGAGACGATTTGTCCATACAGTTGCTGTATTTTTTTTGCGTCTTGTTCACTTTTTCTTTCGATTTGATAGGTCAGGGACAAGTATGATATTCGGGTTTGGACAAATTAAATAACATGATCAGTTTTAAAGCACGCCTTCCCAAATCATCAAAGTAAATCGATTTTTAACGGCCCTCGACCTGCAAAGAGATTCTTCAGTCGTTTTGGAGGGGCCTATAAATTTGTCCAGAAAATAGATACGTATTGCGGTCTCTAGTAAATAAATAAGGCACGCTCCAATTGAACAAGCAATAATGTCACCCAAATATCCACTAATCCACCCCGAACATTACTTAATTACTTCCAGAATACATTAAATCCACGAGAGTTTTCTCCTCTGTGACGCAATATGGCCGTTATCTGTGAATGATGGAGTCATATTTAAAAATAATTCACATCGTCTCTCCACGGCGAGAAAAATATACGAGCACTTCAGAATGGTACCTACATATTAATAAAACACTGTAAGCACAGGCGGCTTTTATCTTACGAAAGAATTAAAGCCAAACAAAGGGTAATACAGAATCGAGTGCGCAGGGACTTAGCACACCCATTAGAAAGATCTAAACATCCTGTTATAGTGTTCATATGTGATTAAACCATAAAAAAGAAATGTCAAAGATAAATAATGTGCCTTTAGTAGGTAAGCCTAAAAAAAGGTTGAGAGGCATTATAAAACTATACGGAATTAATTCATTCAATATTTGACAGGTATTCGAAAACTAACGAACTTTTGCACCAATCTAAGTTTTATGGTTTGGTACTAATACAAGCCTAACTAAAGGCATGGAATATAATTTGTGTGTTTGCATTTTTTTTATTAACGCATAGCGGATGTGCAATGTCCATTAACTCGGGGTAATTTAAACAAACATTGAAGACAAAAACAAAGCGATGCAAACTCTACAGTTCTGCACTTTGAGTTTGACCGCTCGGAAATATGCCTCTGTCAATTAAGCGGTACTAAGAATTGGTATCAGGTTAACATAGGTATGCAACCTCCTTCCGCTGAGAACGGTATCGAGAGAAAAAAACTTCATTTATTTTAATTAAAACATCGCAGCAAAGTGGATTAAATCCATTGCAATGCAGTGTAGACTGCAGACATTGAGGTTATTTATTTCTGTCACCAACAAGTATATTTCAGACTTTAGCTTAAAGGGGAAATTCTCGGTGCACTCAGTTTAATTCTGCCGGCACGGCAAAGGCGACCTTATGTTTCGGTGTCATGGGTTCAATTCAAAAGCTCAGTAGACTTTGTAGGTTTTTTTTTTCAGCTTCAGCTATGCACATTTTGCTCCAGACTTTGTAATTACTATTCTGGGATTCGGTATTCGGGATGTTTTAATTATTTCACATGTAGCTAGGTTTGGGCTGGTTGCAGTCAAGTGAGCCAGCATAGCTTTAAAATTAAAGATGGGTAGCAAAAAGTTAGGTTTTTGGCAAAATTCCAAATTAGGTCCTTTGTTCTCCTTGTTTTGCCGAAAAGGAAAAATGCCAAATTTCGGGAGGAAATTCGGAAAGTGTTTCTACTTAATTGGCTATGCTCTTTAACGTTACACTCAAGCTTATATTCCTGAGAGGGTAAAACAACGGCACCAACTCAATTCTGGCCAAAAACAAGTGATAAATATGTCGTACGTAAAAACGTACAGAGTACTGTTACCTTACTTTTTTTTTCGGCTATACCGAGTAATAAAAAGTAAGATGTAGCCTGTACAATTGTACATGTCCCACTAGCTGGGCAAAGGCCTTCTCTCAGAGAGAGAGTTCGAGCTTAATCACCACGCGTACTCAATGCGGATTGGCGACTTTTGCGTTGAGGGTATAATGCCTCATACGCTCAGGTTTCCTCACGATGTTTTCCTTCACAGTCAGCGAGTGGTGTTGCTACTACAAATTCGCAAATATACGTAACGTTGAAATAATTAAAGTCATGGGTATATGCCCGCACCGGGAATCGAACCTGGGTCTCTCGATTCCGAGTAATGTAACTGTTTATTTAATTTTGTCTTACAGTGTCTATGTAATATTATGTATCTGGGGGCACGGCAGTGCCCGCCAGGTCGAGCGCGAAGCAAACACTGCCGTACCATCCTTTACTGGAACCATTTCGCCGCATTTTCAGGCCCCTATTTGAGAACCTCTGGATAAGACCAGAACGCAGAAGTATCTGATGAAGAACCCTCAGCTGGTCTCAGCTGTATTAGAGATATGGTAACCCCTTATACTATTGGTACATCACGTTTCTACAAAAAGAAGTGAAATGCCACCAAAAATATTCTGTAAAAAACTAACCATGTCTCGATGGAGCTGCTTGTTTGTCTCTAAAAAGTAATGAAATCTAGACAAAGTCGTGCTAAATCTAAGGTTCCTTACTGCGATTTCTTTATTATTACACAAGTGTAGAGGGAAGGGTACACAAGGGTACAAAACCAGGTGCTCCATGACACTATTGCACCAATCTGACGCCAGAGGCGCTTGTGTAGCCTTCAACGGCCAAGTCACACAACATTAACTATAATAATAAAGAAATCGCAGTAAGGAACCTTAGACTTGGCACGACTTTGTCTAGATTTCATTACTTTTTAGAGACAAACAAGCAGCTCCATCGAGACATGGCTAGTTTTTTTACAGAATTATAACTTTCTACTTCTGCGCCATAACTACTTACGCGGCTAGTTTCCAAACACCTTGCAATATAAACCAGTTTCTATTATTTTAATGGTTCTTGTTAATCTTGTTATTCCTCGAATAAAATCTACTTCCAAACATTTTTGTCAAAAATATGATGTAAAAAAGTTCTGTTTTGTTCTCTACTAGTTACGTGGATTTTCTTAAAGTCATGCGAAATTTTAATTTAACTTATTTTTCTAAATAAAAAGTAACGTGCTACTTTCATACCAGAAATAAATCAAAATAAATACCTGCCTTTTACTTTAGAACCAATATTACACAGAGTTTAGGGTATCAATGACTAGATTTAAAAAGCTACCTAGGTACTTGCTCTTTTGACTTTGACCTAACATTTCTCTATAGAAAAGAGAGCCTTGGATATTGTAATCTCCGTGTTACTTAGTAGGCAAAACGTCTTATCTAAATACGCAAATGAGTGAAGCGTCTTAAACTATATAAATGAAAACATTGAGGCTAATTAAATCAAACATTATGTGTCATCCAAGATATCATTTGACCTATTTATCGTCAGTAAGTCGTCAATTTCAATAAAAGTTGTCGTTATGCATAAGTTTAATGCATATATAACAATATAAATAGCGTTTTATTACCAATATAACTGCCGTGATCTGCAAATCAACTGTCCCACTGTTTCATTTGATAACAATATTGAATTTTATATGCCGTTGATGACAATCTTTACAGCGGTTTTTATTGGTCGTTCAACGTTTACTGTATAAACATACTATTACAATAATATAGGGGTAGGTACATTATTGGGAAGTATTTTTTTTAATACTGGGATATTTTTACTTTCGACCAATAGTAAAGATTTTAACAATAACTATCTGCAATATCAGTAAAACAGCTGTCTTCAGAGCACATTAGATTTTCAAATGTTAAGTATAAACCTAAGTAAGTATACTTAGCTTGAATTGACAAAATTATCTCTAGCGAGCTCGGGCAAATTGAAATAAACCCTAAAGTTATCTAAAGTTAGGCACCAATTTCAATAAATCCATCTTGGAGCTCTGACTCGCTCCAGTCTTTCATTATGAGACCGTAAATAGTCTGGCTGCAAACTGAGTTATAGAAACTAGCTGAGTGTCGTACAAATCACCTTATTAGTTCAACTTTCTACCAAACTACGGGATTAGGTTAAATTGCCACTGTGCCCGTTTGCGTCAATTAACTTGGTGATTGCATTTTAAATTGCTCCCTTTGTCTTTCCCATAAGGGTTATAACAATAATTTAAGTACGGATATATTTAGGCCCGATTAGCCTCATGCATGTTACCGATATGTAGCTGGGGCGAAAGCTCGCAAATAGAGAGCAAGACTAATTGCAACTTCAGATACCTTCGCTTGTCCGACTATCGTAAATCTATTGCTTTTTATCATAGCTAAAATACATAGGTTTATCTAGAATGATTAGCACGATGAATCGTCTTGAGCTTAAAAAGAAACGCGTGACATTGCTTTATCTAAACCAAGTAGGGGAGCACAACTTCAAGATAAAAGTTTTATCCCACTATCGGTGGCGGCATCTCGCTTCACGTGGTGGTGAAATAAAACAACATAGCCGCTAATAAGATAAAACTTTTATCATGAAATTGTGCTCCCCTAGCAGAATTGACAGTGTTGTATTGAGCTAGCAAATACAGAACAATTTTTAAAAAGCTTTAATCCTGATACCAATCAATTTCTAAATGTTATATACAAAAACTTTTGTTAAAACAAAAAACGACTTTGGTGAAAGCGCAATTTTTTTTTTTCATTTTGTTTTGTAAGTATAAATAAAATTACGATGCTGATTAGGGAATATCATACAAAGTACTGCTCGAGTTTATGCTACGATACGTTTACGATAATTATGTGTAGGTACTACCAACCTTTCATGCGGTGTCCTAGTACCGTACCTACCTATAGGTAAGTAGGTACCAATTATGAAAATAAAGCCATTGTATTCCAAACACAGACGGCTCTTTTACAGCTGATTGAAAAATCTCACGTTAACTCTTAACAAATTGCTCGATAACTCTTGACTTTCATCAAAGGATATTGCTGACTTGTGACATCATTCATGCAGACTTATTTACAATAATGGCCGTCTGAATACTGCCTGAGTCGTCTATACAGGGTAGGTACTCTCAATTTTACTAGAAAGTTCAAACAAGTCATACTTTTTCTTCTACGAATTTTCCGAATTCCGTACTAGGTACATTTTACCATAGGAACAAAAAAAAATTAAGTAAAAATTCTATAATAGGTACCTTTTAGTTTGTTGGCGGTTTGGTTCAGATATCAGACGCGTAAGCCGCGCCGCGCCGACAGTAAAAGTGTGGTAAATGCGAATATGTAGTTAAAATGGAAAACCATAAACAATGTGAAAAATATCAAGTTTGGAACAAAGTCGTAACACAAAAGTTGTTGTATATAAATAAAACAGACCCTACGACTCTACATAGAGCTTAGACATAGGTCCAAGTTCGATACCCAGTTGAACAATCACATACCTATCTGCCACCTGTACATCTGGCACTAGAATGTGTGCCAAATGACTACTAGTGTTTTTCTGAAGTTTCAACTGGCACTAGTGCCAGAGTTTTTGTGTACCAGTTTTCGCCCAAGCCGGTGAGCTTTCTGGTAAATCTGAAATTACCCTGTATAGGAGGTGGGTAGAAAGGATTGGGCCGTGACGTCATGCCTCAACAGTAGTGGGCTTGATCAAAGACCGTTTCAGTTCCATTCGCTCTGTCTGTAGATTCATTGAATGGCTTTAGGGTTGTAGCTCCAATCATACATTTCGCCAAGATATTATTGATAGCTTTATTAATGCTTTCTTGACAACTACTTACGTAGGAACCTCCCAAACTAAATGGATGAAGTTACCAGTCATATTATACGGAGGGTTGACTCCTTAGTTCCAAAAAAAAAACGATGCGTAACTTGACCTTTGAAGTCATAGTCACGGGCATCCACCTTGAAAATAAATAACATTTTGAAGAATAAAAACATGGCATTCTTTATAATCCTAATTTTCTGGAACCTTTTGTGAGCCAAAAGTCACTGAATTTCTTCGAGTATATTCATCTCATCTGTATGCAGATGCGATCCCATTGATATTCACAATATGCCAAATGTATTAATTCACAAGCCACGTAGCAGCCCTATGCTTTAGAGGCAATGTCCTCTGGAGCTGTTCACAGCACACAACAACATTGTGATCATTTAAACGCCGCTCGCAACGAGCGAAAATAGTCTTTTCCGACTTGAGCCACCCGTGATATATACCCTTAGTCGCAGCACAAATACTCCAACAGCTTTCTAAATCCAACAGTTTTCTTGTAACGCCTCAAAGTAAGCAATTAACCAGTTGCTTTATTTCTCTCAACTACATGTTTGTAGGGCGTAATTTATTGGAATACTCCGCGCCTTATCTCGCTACGAAAAAAATGAGCCACTCTCAGTTCTGATAACAGGCACTTTAACGTTAAAATAATTGCCAGTTAAGCCGTGGGGTACCGTGATGGTGAATAATAACCCCGGTAAAGCGTGCTGCTGTATTAATTTTGTCGAAACGATTTTATAATATGGCGGCGTAATGGTGATTTTGTCTTTTTTATTTCGACTCGAAAGTACGTGAGACTGAATAATTTTGAAAAATCACACGAAAATTTCATCTATTTTCCGGCCATCACGGATTTTTCATTAGATTTATACTGAAATAAAGCTTTGATGAATCGTATACACTATCTATTCAGAGCGTTTGCAGTTTTGGCTCTAGTGAGGTAGGTAGAGCAAAATTGTTTATCCATGAGGTCTTTACACATGAATGAGAGCTCTATTTGAACTAGCACGTACCTAACAGGAAGCAACACATATCGGGAAACGTTCAGAAACGTCAAACAAGAACAGGAAACAATCCGGGCCGCGTTCCACTTATGACAGTGGTTTTCGAACGCACTATTTTAAGATGGCGGCCGCGGCGTCCCGCGCCTTTACGACATTTCACGAGTTACGACGCTATAAAGTGCGGTGTCGGCAACATGTGAATGTATCACCCTTTACCCGCCTCCTCTATAGTTAATTAATATAATCTATAACACTTCGAGAATACCTTTAATTCGTTGTTACCTATAAATTCACACATATCAAACATAAACTCTACAATATCTAACCACCATACGCGTATAGATTTAGGTATGCTGAAGAGCTGCTCCCTAAATTCATTGCTCTGTCTCTACATACTTATTGGATGTTAATTTTAAAAATACCGTAACATTATTCCTACTTGTTCCATTGTGTTTTTTCCCATGAAAGTTTCCTAGGTCCGAATTTATACAACCATATCTTACCTCTATCAAAGACATTCACAATAACTTCTCTTCTTACCGTATTTTTCTCTCCGACCACAATCTCCGCTGACCCATGTTTACTTACAGAACATAAATAAGCGTCTTAACGTGACAAAAAAAGTTTTCGTAATATAACTCATAATCAGCCCTTTTAATGCCGTCCGAGCGGGGCTATTAATCAAAACTTTTTTTTTTTCGAGAACGGGTTTAAGGCACACAGAAAGATATGTAAAATAAAATAAAAATAATAAATGAAGTGGCCAGCATTCTGAGAGATTTATTTCGGAGAAAAAGGCGAGGTAAAACCTCCTTGTCACGGGGACTTTATCGTCGGTGTGTGTCTTGTCGTCCGATGGTCTTCTCTAATTAATTCCATACTAGGTATCCACTATGGCCGATATTTTCTCTTCAAACTTTGAGAGACTTTTAAAAGTTTGGCTCGTGATAAGGCTTGAAACCTCCTACCAGCGCCCTTCTACTGAACTATGGAGCAAGTGCCTGTCGATGTGATTTTTTTTTAACACTCAACAATACCTTTGCCTAAGTTTTTTTTTCTTTCCTGGCAATCAGTACTTAATTTTTTTTACCACTTTTAATGTGTGCTTAGAAGTTTATGAAGTGAAATAAAATAAAATTGATGTTTCAAACATTTCACTCCGACTTGAACAGCAATCTTCTGAACTTCTTTTGGCCAGACGTGGCGCGAAACTTTTAATTCCTCGATATAAGTTTGTTGGTAAACTGGCGATGCTTTTTGTTAATAAGCTCTATTTTTACACTTGGTAACAAAAATACAAGCTACCTATATTAGTTTGGATACTAATAATGAAAGCTTATCGTGAATTTATCTATTCATTTAACAAAAGTATACCTAGGCACACCTGAATAGGCGTGTATTTGTATAAAAACAAGATATTAAATTCTGTGCTTTTCGTCATTAGTTAGATCAAGAGTCAAAGATAAAGGCGACGCTATCCAAACAACGGGGCCATAAATATTGACCGAGTTAATATATTATTTCCCGTTTTCAAATCTGATCCTTATCGCTAGCTATGGGAAAACACGAGAGTTCTATTTAAAATACGGTCTTTAGGCTACAGGTTCACGAACAAAAAGACAGTGCCAGACACAATGGTATAAGGGAATAATGGCATCCAGCTGATGGGAGGCGCTTTTAACGTTCCGTTGTCATGGTGACCGGGTGGAGGGTGGCCCGCTACCAAACACACCCTATGTCACCCCTCACCACACATGCGGATTGACACCTTCCCCCGCAAACCCGAAGGTTCCTTTTCATGCGGCGACTGACAACGCTTACGATTGTTTTGATTAGCAAAGGTGATATTGGGACGCGTGTATTGTGTTTCGGTTCCATCTTTGCTTTTTAAATTTAGAATAGCTCTTCCTATCTCTTTCCCACCACGCGTGGCAGGCATGCTGTCTCACTGTGGTTTAGTAATGATTTGCTATTGTTTTAAACATATCAGTTTTATTTTTAAATTAATTGCTTCTTTACGGCATGTTTATTTATAATTTACGTAATTTTGCTATGATGATATGATAACTTTCATAAATTATGAATAAATTGCCCAGAAGCCTTTAAAATTGGAAAATGACGATTTTTACATTATCATTATGTGAGATGGAGGTATGCAAGATAAGTCTAAGACTTAATTTGAATTTTAAGCAGTCCAAAGCCCATGTTGGTTATTTTATTTTAAATTGCTAATTCGTGCAGTAAGTAATTGTAGATAATAATCTAAGAACAAAGTCATTATTCAAACATTATAATACTTAAGGCTTAATGAAACAAAAAGCTTACTTACAGAGTGTACTGTTTAAAAACTATCTAAAAATAAAAGAAATATCCAGAGCTTTAAAGTGGGCGACACATTCTATAAACAAATTTTATCTCAACAAAACTTGAAACTACCAAATCAATACCAATGAATAATTATAATATCATGTAAACTTTAGATAGAAACCAATTAATTTAATAGGTAGTTAGGTACCGATATAATACAGCACATCAAATATTATATTCCAAATCTCAGATATTATGAATTCCAAATTCGTCACGCATGACCTAGATCCAGCAAGATTTATTACTCCTGATACACGTAATGCACACCGCAGCATCACACTCGAATCTATTCAGAATAAATCAATAAATTACCTATCACACAACAAAGATTGGGAAACAACATTAAAAAGAGCCTCAGCCTTAAGGTTCTGTTACATTGTATACGGATCTGCCTACACTACGCACACAGACAGGGGCATTCCAACACTCCGTTGGTTACTATCAATTTTATACCCGACGGGTTGGTCATTTATCTTACCTTATTTATTGGCTGCCTCGGAAACCAGTCCCGAAGTGGCCCGGCGGCTTTGTCAGACCCACACTATGTAAACTCACCTTATAAAGAAACATATCTCGTAAATAAACTAAGTCGAGTACGTGAGAACGCTTTTTCGGAGTTAATCGAAGCGGGAAATCGTGATTAAACCGTTGGGTTATTGAATCCTGTGATCGGATATTCGCCCGCCAGTGTGACTGTACAGTCAATAGCATAAACTTTCACGGGTTCCAAGAAGTTTGCCCGTCGACAATATAGATTGCCGTACAAAGCATTAGAAAGTTGTGCAACCCTTTTTTACAAATCCTTGAGCGTTTGAGACGAGGCGATTTTTTAGGAGCATTGTTACGTTTCGGACCATTTGTTCAACCCTTTCCGTTAACTTTTTTTGCTTTTAAGAGATTGTTTCGATTGATGCCATTTGTGTTGAATTGAATATGTTGTTTTCTTCCCAAATTTTGCGTCAGTATTGTCATTTCGTGTCGATGATCTGGATGCATTTTGTCACAGTAGCCAATAAAACTCTTAAATTAACTTTAGTGCAGCGATAAAAATATTAGTGAGCCATTAAATCTAAGACGGTATAAAAGTGAAATTTAATGATTGCCCGAAGTCCCGCTCCTTGACGCAAATTCGAGCACGAGTCCGCGAGCCTCGTGATATATGGTACAATTAAACGATTAATGTAAAACTTCCAATCGTAAATTCGGCGACAATCGCGTGTTTAATCATATTCACCCCGTTCTGATTTACAGTCTTCACTTTATTGTTTTGAGGAGAAACTAACGTTCGTTTGTTTTACTTCCAGGTCCGAACGGCTGCCCGCGGCGGCGGGGGAGGCAAACCTACACGAGGTTCCAGACGCTAGAGCTAGAAAAGGAATTCCACTTCAACCACTACCTGACTCGTCGGCGCAGGATAGAGATCGCCCACGCGCTCTGCCTAACAGAGCGACAGATCAAGATCTGGTTCCAGAACCGGCGCATGAAGCTAAAGAAAGAGCTGCGAGCCGTGAAAGAGATAAACGAACAGGCTCGCCGGGAAAGAGAGGAGCAAGACAGGATGAAACAACAGCAGCAGGAGAAACAGGCGAAGCTGGAAAGCCAGCACCACGGCCACCACGTGACGCATCACCACGATCCAATGAAAATGCCCATCGACAAAGGCTCCAGTGACCTCCTCAAAGTCAATAAGGTCCCTACGTAAGGTGCCTGTGGCTTAGAGAACTCCACATGACTGATTCTGTATCATATTAGTGTGAATAATAACAGGAGCGGCAGTGTTGCGCCCACCGGACCTGCGGTCGTATTAGTCGTTTTTGTATCCAGTAGTTTTTCGTTTTATTCGTTTAATGTTTTGCGGACTTGTCGTGAGGCGATGGTATCGTGTGATACGTCTACGGATCGAGAGTGTGTGTCAAGACGTTTGTTTGAATTATGTTCCTTTAGTGTGAGGTGGACTAGCTTTAACAGACCGTCTCGTCGACGCGGTGGAGAGACTGGTGATGTGCTTTAAGCATTTATTTTGTTGCCATAACCACACCTTGTATTGCAATAATATTTACTAAAATATAACAAAAGCGTTAGATCGCTCTAAGTTTACAGTGAATTCCGATCAAGTTTCGGTGTTGTTAATTAAGATTTAAAATCTGTGAATCTCATAGTATTTATTAGTACCGCTTAATCGATTATTTTTTTATTATAATTATTACATTCTCTGTACATTTTGATGTATATTTTATGTTTATTTTGTCCATTTATGAGTGGGCTTAGTTATGTTTAACAATCGCAATTTTATTATTGTAGAATTTGTTGTCGTATCAGTGGTTGCTAAAGAGTTACTCTTATTTTGGTCCGTTGTGATTGTGATTCACTTCAATAGTTAGGTCCGTGGTTGTTGTTTGAGTTGAAGTTTAATTTTATTTTCTTTGATAGTGCTAGGTAGTTCTGACGCTACTTCATTATACATAACTAATTCCATAAGTAAAATATGTTTATAACAATAATACGTATCGAAGTACAATTGCAGATAAGTCTTCGTCGATTATGTTTTTTATACTTTCTGTCTTCACGACGTTGAATGGATATTAAAGTTAGGTGTATTTTTTATATAATTCTAGTGAATGAAAAAACCGTGTCCACATTTTGCAAAATACTTACATGAAACAATTTATTGAACAAAAATCCACAACTCGTGGTATGTCCTCAAAATGAGAAGTCATCAGATGTTCAAAATTATATACGTAACGATGATACATATAAAAATTACAATAATATAACTAAATATTATACACGTAACTTTAAATGTTAAGTAGTCTAAGTGTATTATAAAATAACATAGTTGCGAGTTTGTATGAAGTATTGCCTAGATCGTAAATCATTTGTGTATGGTAGATAAAAAAATCCCCCTGCTAATTAGTAGGAAAAACTTTGAAAAATCAAGTCAAACAATACGCACAGTTTAATTTCCATCAAACACAATAATATCAGTTATTCCGAGTTGTGCCAAATAGGACTTAAATTAATTATAATTTTAAGCACTCCAGCCCGCCCGTGTATTTACATTTTGTTCGCAAATCTTGTCAAAAAAAATGTTATAAGCGTCCATATTATTACTAAAAAAATATAATCTTAATAAATCATTTCCTCGATACGTAAACTTCCGATCAAATAATTAGAATAAAATGTTAGTATTTACCTATAGTCTTACACAATGATACGTAAATTAATTTCAGGGTAGAATATAAAAATAAAATATAATACTACCTACTATTTATAAAATTGGTGACTTCGCTTATCATATTTTTAGAGACACTGCAAGTAATACATACTGACATTTCAGCAACCAATAAATTATATACCTAGGTACATATTCTACATACATTTATAGGTACACAAATTGCACCTGAAATAAAGACGTAAAACCAAATCCCTACCTGAATGTAGAGCAAGCAACGGTTGTAAATTTAGAAGTTTTTGAATATTGTATCAATGTTGTAATAGAAGCCAATAAATTTGTTATCACTGTGTACGGTCTTCACAAAAATCAATAATTATTGCTGGGGAGATTTCGTGATTTCGTTATTCGGCAACGTAGTGCAATAATAAAAAATCGCACATTTAATAGAAGAAAGTTCTTTAAAACCGTCAGTAAAGCATAGGTATGTGAAGCCTTCAAAATAAGGTTGTCGTTAGAATTAGTTTTAAAACATCATTCTCGAAGTTTAAAATTTCATCCTAAAGTCATGAAAAGAAATTTGAACAAAAATGTACTTAAGTATAGTCGGTTTAAGTAGGCTTTATAAATTATAATGCTTAAGGAATAAAATAATATCGTAGGACGGATTCAATCATTTGTATGTCATGCTTCAAATGTGTTCAAAGTGGTGTAGAAATAATTCCGGTAACTCCAAACGGATAAACAAAATGAGCATGAAACTCACTTATTTTGCCTACTATTTGTTCATTTAATGTACTTATTTTTGTTTCTTAAATATTTTCTAACGTGTTAATATTCTTGAATAAGAACTATGTTATTTTACAACACTAATCGTTTCCAGTTCATAAAATATTTTATTCTTTATGTTGTGGGATTGTGCAAAGATATCTTCTCACATTTTTTGCTAAGCACTAAATGAGTTCAACAAAGTTAATCTTACGGAATTCAGAAGTTTCTCAGATAGAACCTGCCATATGGTTCAAAACCATGCCGTAAGCAGAACGCTATTTACACTTTATGGTTTCTGCCGTGTAGTGTTGTAAATCATTTAAAACAATAAGTAATTTACTGGAATTATTTATAATAGGTATGTCCTCCATTCGTAATGCTGTCTTGCCATACATACAATGCTAGTAATTTGAAACTGTAATTTTATTATTATTTTAACTTATAGTTACATGTAACCGAAGGCAGCTTTGTGCGTGAAAATATTGGCCTTCTTAGGAAATAAACTTATTTTTTGCATCTTTACCTTATATCTTGGAGACACTGAAATGTACCTTTGTAGCTTTGATTTTTATTATGTGAAATCTATGTACCTTATAACGTCATCTATATTTTTTTAATTCCATCATGCTTTATTATATTTAAACATTTGTTTTCGTGTACAATGATTATGTATTAGTTTCTTAAGTTACCTATATTATAAAAACTTCCACTTTACTTTAAAAGTAACAAATGAAAGAAATTTAATAAATCAGTTGTTTTGCGCAGATTTAAAAATCTTAATCGCAGTAGTTACGTATATACCCACATTTATATCTATATGGTAATATTTAAAGTAAACAATCGTGTTAGGTACTTTATGTAAATAAAAAAAGTCTTGTATGTTTTATGTGGCGAATAGTTTTTTGTTTATTTTTCTGTTTTATTATTTTTGTAAGGATGTTATGTATGGCGGCATGTATGGAAGTCGCACGTCAATTGATGGTGCGATGGAACATAACTTTGTGACTGTGTCCTTGTGTAAGCAAAATAGTTGGGTAATTGTATATGAAGCCCGCATTCAATATTGTAATATTAATTTCCAAAATTCAGGAGAATAAAGAGTTAATTAAACAGAATAATAGCTTTTTTATTTACCTTAGAGTATTTTAATTACGGACAAAAAACAACACCTTTTATCAACCTTATATTACCTCTATATTGTCATATTGGCATAATGGTCCAAAACATTGTACCTTGTGAATAAAAGAAATATAAAAGTAATTTCAAACTTCAAAGTAGGTAATCTTATTTAGGACCAGCCCCTCTACCCTTGACGCATTTTTCCAATACGGCCGCAATATGGCGCAATTTACAAAATTTAATATTTTACTAATTACGCATTTTGTGTTTTTATTGAATATAAAACAGCCTTACCTTT
This sequence comes from Zelleria hepariella, assembly GCA_949319315.1. Lineage (NCBI taxonomy): Eukaryota > Metazoa > Arthropoda > Insecta > Lepidoptera > Yponomeutidae > Zelleria > Zelleria hepariella. The sequence continues at coordinate 10,858,913 of OX439388.1, forward strand.
GAATAAGCATTACAAAGTATTTAAAATCAAAGCATTACTATGCGAATTCAAAGAGAAATTAATTTTAAAACTTTTTCAATTTGATTGCAATAGCGCCAAGAGTAACCGCTTACCCTTACGGCATTGTGTACCACTCATGGTTATGCAAGAGTACTGAAGTCTCACATGAGAAACACAGTGTAGTCATAGTAATAGAGTCATGCATAGGGTAAATCAGGAATAATCGGGGCCCCATTTGATAAAGTGCCCCAGTAGAAGTATTCACCCAAGTAATTAAAATTTGGCGCTAATTTGCACCGAACTAGTCAGTGCCACAGGTAGGTATGGCGGATATGTAAACAGACCTAGTTTTATTGTGATTTGAGTGAGTAAAAGATATCAAAAGGTATGTTACACCACTTGAATTAGTTATGCATGTAATTAGGTTAATTAACTAGAGTGATTCAGATCCAACTTTTTCGTCCGCGCAGACTTATTATTTTTCTCGTGAGTTTTGCCGTTGTTTTAATGGTTATACTGCTATTCGGGGTGAAGAGAAATCCAACAAATCAAAAATCATTAAAATAGGTCCACCAGTTCTCGAGTAATTAGTGGTGTAACTAACACGACTTTATTTCATATATTTAGACTTTCTTCTAACTATCCAATGCCGCTTGTGCGTTTCAACAGTGCTGTACCAGCACCTCATGGTCACGTGGGGCACATTACATTGATAATAATTTGCTAACGTGTCCTATTTTTGTTAGGTAATAAGCAACAGGTATAACATGTATTAGACTAAATAACGTTGAGAAAAAGGTAAATAAAAAGTTTTTTTTTTACAAATGGTTACTACTTTAGACACAAGACAATTTACAGGAAAATTGAAAGAACTCAGAAATGCGGCAACAACTAAAAATAAGGCTAGTCAAAATTCTCAAACGGAAATTGTTTTCTTTTGTAGTTTTTATTCATAAGCTTTGGTATCTGGGATCTAGGTTTTAGTTCCTAAAAATACGAGTACGTATAGTTAAGACTAGATTTTAGAACTCGGCAGTCCGCATTTTTCAAAAAAGGCATCCAAAAAGAAGATATTATATTATTTTTTTCATTTGCGGTGCTAGTGTGCCTTCCCCTTCGAGTTAACGCTTTAACGTTTAACGTAAGAAAAATATGGAGAAAAATCTTTCTAAATCACCGGAAAGCGAAGAAGAGGTGGTACAACTTCCATTAAGCAGTGAGGAATATTCTGACGAAATGAAAAATATTTGTGCTGAGTATTTGGAGTATTATATCAATCAAAAGTAAAAAGTTACTATAATCAGTGTGTACATTGCTCGAAATGGTTACTCGAATTGCACAACTCATGCGCCGAACTGAAAAACCTGCGGAGCAAAGAATAAAGGCCAAGAAAAAAGAAAAAAAGGCTACAAAAGCAGAGGCTACCCTGGGCAACACTAAACAAACATTAATTTTAGTCTAATGTTCCCCACTTTTTTTTTAATTGATGATTGTTTAGAAATCTCGTGCAAATTAAGGCAAAGCCAAGGACTTATTACTAAATTATCATTGTTTGATTACATGCCGATTTTTATTTCAATTCCTAACATGGTGGGGCACGTATGCCTGGTTTACTTACCCTTAAAAATAAATAACAATAAATATAAAATTTCAAAACGTTATAATAATTATGGCGGTGATTTGGATGAACAGGATTTCTGCTTATCAATATACCTACTTTTTGGTATATTCAATATCAATTGCTACTTGTGCAGTCAAAGACACAATCATATTTTATCTGGTAACATAAGAAGCCAACTTAAGGAAATATTAATTCCCACCATGACTAACAACCTCGTTGTTGAAAATGGCCATAAGCTGTCAAAAAAAACCATTTACCAAAAAAATTAAACCGCCATCACCCCTAATAGTTAAATGCCAGTAACCTTTGTCGGATCCCCGCCAAAAACAAACCATGAGATATATATACCAATAATGTATTGTTGTATTCAACCATTCCGCCATTTTCCATTCTCCTCAGACACTAGGGCTGTCATATAAATTTCAGCGCTACGGAATTCACAATAGGTGGGTCTGGAACCCTTAAGATCCGAAATGGCTTAGCGATCTTCCCGGCCCCGCTAAGTAAAACTATGCGAAACTTTCACATTGCCCGAGCCATTTTGCACTTTAGCTCATCAACATTTTTTTCCCCGACCTTTCGCCTCCTATTTTCGACGTAAGTTTTTGTTGATAGTTTTTTTTTCGAGTTGTTTTATCTTTTAACATTACCTTTATGGCGTCTTATATCTTTTCAAATGATCATAGCAAATTCTAATCGCTTTACAAGAACACGTTTGGAGTTATGCTACAACCAAAACAAATTCAATTGCGAAAATGTTCTTGCAAGAGAAAGTATTTTGATTAATTTGGTAAGTCAATATCAATATTTGGTCAGTTTAGTAAATGCTAAATTGATTGTCTCAAACTGTCTGTATAATTTATGTGTGGTTTTAAATAAATACTTTTTATCTAATCTTATCTTATCAGATAAAAATGTTCCAAGTCATATAAAATAGTCTATCTATTAAATAAGAAAAGAAGGAGTCTCAAAGTCTCACTTACACTACATAAAATCAATGCATAACACATAATGTAGTACCTATAAAGAAAACAATTGCATTAATCCGGCATCCATTTGCATAAATTCGAGGCATCTTATTTATGAACATGAAGATCCTAAAATGTCATTTGGGAGTCAACAGTCCCAAAGGTTGGAATGGTCTGCCGATTGCTCGCTTTTGCCAATTTCATGGTCTGCCGCTTTCACCCTGTAGATAAACCAACTTATTCCGTCAAATATTCCAAACCTACCTGCACCTTAATCTGAGAAAATAAGGTTGATTTTCCCTCGAGCCGGTAGTATAGAAAAGATGGCTAAAACGTGCAGTCCTGTCGGATGAACTTTGCGACTGAAATCCTCACAAACTATTCGGAATCGAATTCGATACTTTGGTTTTATCGAGTTTTGTATTTTTTTTTTGTTCTATTCAATTGCTGGTATTGTCATACGGTTCGGAAGTTCATTCCGAAAATTACGTTTTCCACGTGAGTAGTGGGCCAGCGACGGGCGTTCCGGGTTCATTGGTGGAAACGTCGGTTCAGCCCCAAGGTTTGTACAATTCTTTCTATCCAGTTACCTAATTTTCTTTCAAAATAATAATTGGACGCTTTAGCTGCTTTTTCACGGTCAAAGTGCGCTTAGACCAAGTGACTACTATGATGCTACTTGGATCGTGTACACCGACCATTTTAGTGTGCTGGGTTGAAAACGAACAATTAGAAGCATCATAGTTGTAATTTACGTAGATTCCTACGAACGCATTTTGACCGCGAAAACGAGGATTTTTATCTGTGTACTTGCCACTATTATAGCCTAGACCAGAATTGGTCATTCATGTTTTAGAGGAATTTCTGCGAAGTTTCTTCTTTTGATTTCATTTATTGACCCCCGACCAAAAAAGAGGGGTGTTATAAGTTTGACCGCTATGTGTGTGTGTGTGTGTGTGTGTCTGTCAGTCTGTGTGCTTGTCTGTCTGTCGGTGTGCCTGTCTGTGTGTCTGTCTGTGGCACCGTAGCTCTTAAACAGGTGAACCGATGCGGATAGAAGAAGAGAGCCATCCGATTTATCTATAGACTAGGTAGTAGAGTGTCGTTAAGAGAACTTTTCAAAGAAATTGACATCCTGACAGTTGCAAGTCAATATATCTACGCCAACATTGTTTATGCTAAAAAACATATTGCAGAGTTCGATACATTAGGTAGCCATCATAATATAAATACTAGGAATAAGCACAAGCCTACAATTCCAACTCTTAGGCTTAAGAAGGCTAGGAGCTCATTTCTCGGCAACTGTATACGCTTCTATAATAAGATCCCAACAGATATCCTAAGTTTACCAGAGGCCCGATTAAAAAAATGTGTAAGGCACACGTTGTGCCAAAAGGCCTATTACAGAATAGATGATTATCTAAATGACAAAGAAGTCTGGCACTAAACTAAACTTACCAATGTGTTATTTTTTAAGTTCCTACCTGCATTACAAATGTATTATTTTTTAAGCACGAGATCCTTGGAGTTTCTTTACCATGCTTCTTCTTCAAGAACGATCAGAGCTAGTGAAGCTGGAGAAAAAAAAGTAGCTAGATACTTAGAATTAGATAGTAATAAGTATCTGATTTATATACCTTTTTTTTACTTTAGATAATATTTTGACGTTCAATGTAAATAATTTATTTATGGAATATTGAATAAAACAAATTGATTCTGATTCTGATTCTGATACGGTTTTTTTTAATTTGAAAACTGGTTTTCTAGCGAGTATTCTTAGATATTTTTTTGTAAAAATCGGTTCAGCCGTTTGTGAGATGCCTATGCTAATTTGAAGCTAAAATGTCGGGGATATTTTAAATTATTAATTTAGTAGTTATAAAGTTTTATTTGACCCTACGATATTTAACACTAGGACACAACATACGATTGTATGAACATTTCGTATTGTTTTCTGCCTCACATATGTATGAGAAGACAGTCATTTTGTGTGAAACTGTTATTCTATGTAATTACTTTAAAACTGCAATAAATTATCTTTGTCTCTGTTTAATAATCCCAACTCAATTACTTAAGTCATCTAAGCTCAAACTAAGCATAACTAGTCAATTGCGTATTTAGGTACTACCTACCTTCCTAGTCGGCTAAACGCAAGCGTTATTCCAAAGCTTGTCACAGTAGAGGTTGTACTCGTAGTTCGTTCCCATAGGAACGGCTGAAATGCCCTTTATACCTATCCAAGCAGGAATTTAGTGCTAGAGCTCGCGCCACCAAACAAGTCTCTCGGTGGAATCCTTAAAATAATTGCAATAAGAACCAAAATGCTTTTACTCATCGGTCTTCTTTTGTGGGGCGAACTCTACAGGGTGCACTCTAACCCGCTTACTAATAAACGTGGAATAAAAGTTAAAACTAGGTTTAACCATATATTTATCCTCGGTATAACGTTTATTCCACGTTTATTAGTAAGGGGGTCAGTCGATAGCGGAACTTTAGGTAGGCTGTCTACTGATCACTACAAACAACTTGTACCAGGTGGCGAAAAAAATGGAGCGAAAAAAATATCAGCTGTTCCATACAAAAGGTCGACTCAGTACTGCGCCAAATGTATGAAACAGCTGATATTTTTTTCGCTACATTTTTGTCGCCACCTAGTACAAGTTGTTTGTATTGCTCAGTAGACAGCCCACTTAAAGTTTCGCTATCGACTTAGAGTGCACCCTGTAGAGACGACAGTAATTTTATTTTTATTTTTATCTGTGACACTGCGTCTATTTCCGGGCGGAGATCAAGAGGAAAATCGAAGACCAGGTAGATGGATGTGGTCAAGAAAGACCTCATAGAATGCGGAGCCTCCGAAGACGATACCAAAAGCAGGGTGAAGTGAAGAGATGCAATTAAAAAGGCTAACCCTACCGCCATGTGGGATTAAAGCTGGGAAGATAAAGAGAGATACAGAGAGAAAATCTGTGGAATCAAGTGAAATGTATGAAATATGACGTGCCACCGATATAACCCGTGTCATTAAAGAAAACATTTAGGATGAACTTCAAAACACTCACCCTCTCGATCTAATTAATACAATTAAAACGAGACAACGCTAATTTTGAAGTACGTCCTAAATGTTTTCTTTAAAACTAACTAAGGCCTTTGCATCTACGCAATAAGATGATTGATACAGCATCCAGTGGCACCTTTACTCACACTAGATGGGTGAAGAGACCACTCGGCGCTGCAGTGCCTGGGACATTGTTTTAAAAAACAAGGAAAACATCGTTTTCTTTAACCACACAGCTTATACACGCAATGGCCAAGATACCCCACTGGTCTTTGCCTATATTGTGACGTTGTGCACTTAAATCCGTGGAGCAGTTGGGTATCTCGTAAGTCATAACTTGAAAGATCGTTTTTATGGTAATATCTATTGATTGTTGGCTATGAGGCACCAATGTTTTACAGCTTGTAATAACAGCGTGCTAAGGCAAAAACTGTGCTGCTAAACACTAAAGGCTATGTACGAGAAATACTGAGACAGAAATGCTTGTGGATACAAATTGCTAAGAGCTTTTAGACGCTCATTTCTTTTTACGCTCTATGTAATGCTTAAATTTTCAAACTTCAAAAAGTTAGTTATTTTGACAGGTTCATAGTTATATCCGATTTAAATCGATAAGGTACTGTCGATATACAGCTAATTCAAGCTTTCATTGTCGAGCTGCGCTTGTCGATCTTACGTGCATTCGAGCCAACGTGATTCGAGATTTCGTTTGTGGAGCTTCGGTAGCGGACTCAAATAGCGACCGATTTTCTACAATTTCTTAAATTCTGGTACCTACCCTACGATACAAACATTGGTATTAATCGTATTCTATTATTTTGTTATTTATTTATTCAAGGCACTGCAGCAACCGAGTGGTCGATTCACCCCTCTAGAGCAAGTGAGCAAGGATACTGGATGGTTTATAAATCTGTCATGAGTCCCAGATTCAAAGGCTTAAGTATTTTTTTCCAAAGTAGAAAACTACCTTTTCTAGTTTTTATCCACCCCATAGATAGGTGATATACCCTGGTAAGCTGCGTCCCGTCGCCACTGCAGTATCGATTGCCGGCGTCGCTTTATCACAGACCCCATCTCCTCTACGGATGTGGAGCCATAGGTATACCTACAACTACATACCCCGGTATGTAACGAACGTGCCGAATGCGGCATCGAATAGTTTTGAACTATTCGCTCCTACTACAAACGTTTCGTAGCGTTCGATTTTTGAACTGGGCAGATTGTCCTTTGTTTTTGTTTTATATGTTTTTTTTTGTCAGCTAAGGACCAAATAGATTCCTACTACAAATATTTTGTAGTGTTCGATTTTTTAATTGGACTGATTGTCCTTTATTTTGTTATTTAGTATTTGTTTTTTTGTCAGATAAGTACTTGACCAATACTTAGCCATCTCTCTTTTTGCAAACTACTTAACTGTAGCTTTGATAAAAATATTGCGGTCATGCTTAACTTGGCGGTTATTATTGCGATGATAGATTGGCCAAAGACGGCAAAAGTTGGATGATACCTATACCTAAACACACAAAATAAAATTGTGTTAGAGCTAGACTCGCCTTGAAAATGAAAACAATATTCTGATAACAATCTAGACGTCAACACAACAAAATATACGTCAAAGCGAGACAACCTTGAAAACCTAGATAGATAACGGAGCAGCCCACAAAGCCTTCTTTACTGCCCCAAAACGTTGTACTAACGGTACGCAATATCAAAATAACCAGCGCCATTTCAGCATAAAAGGGTACACCAATTAACAAAATGGGGAGCATTCCAGAACCTATGTAAAGTGGGTACATGGAATGGAATATCTGCATACAAATGCCCGGATGAATCGTTCAAATACAGTAACTTTTAGCCGTCGGTATCTTCTCGGTGGTCTTTTGCGACTGCGCAAAAACTCGCTAATGTTCACATTGATTTTGCAAGATAGAAGGCAGGTCGGAGTTTGCGAACCTACCTTTTGGTCTTCCACCACGGTTTCCTTGAACCCCTGAAAGATTCAGTCTTCTCCTAATTGTTCAACAACCATTGCCACTTTTTGCTGCAACTGACGCTGCCTCTACCTCAGACACCGCGCAATGAATATCGTACATCAATCATTGTGTCGATTAATCCAGATGTTTGTTGGAGAGAATTTCTATATTGTATAGGTATACGTAAGAGCCGTAGTCGCTTGAAAGCAACCGAATTCGTGTTTTTACGCTCGATGAGAATGAATCGCTATTGGCAAGGAAATGCTTTATCACAAATAGTGAATTGCTATCGTTTCCAATTGGTTAAACGTGGTCAGGTAGGGAAATTAAAGCCCTTATTGGGCATCTTTTCGCATTCTGTTCTAACTTTTATTCCGTCCTACTTCTTATTGGACTTTCGTTTTATCACCTATTGGATAAAGTTAGACTAATTTGAATAATACCTTCTTCAGAGAATTAATTTCCTACGTGAAATGTTTCCATCCCACATTTGCAAGGATAGACAGGAAATAACATAGTTAAAGTCCCCCATAGTCCATAGCCAAACCCCAGACAGCAAACGCTCCAAAAATATATTTAAAAAAAGTAAGATGTAGCCTGTACTATTGTACATGTCCCACTAGCTGGGCAAAGGCCTTCTCTCAGAGAGAGAGTTCGAGCTTAATCACAATCCAAAAATATATAACCCAATAAAATTAAAAGGCCGTTCCAATATCAACGAGGTTCAATAAAAGCTTGTCATTTTAATTGGATCGTGTTACGCACCCGCTATGGGCATAATATCGGGCGAAATGACTACAGTTTCACTATATCCTGCCAGGAATTACGACTAGCCGGCTCGTTGTGTAATTCCCGACTGCCATTGTATGGGTTGTGCTGCGTTTGGACGGGCGAGTGCGCTTGAGCGAGTGGGCTTGGGCGAGTTACTTGATTTGCGAGAGAAATTGTGCATAGTTTTTACACGAGCTAATTTACTATAAGATAGTACTATAGGATAGTAGAAAGGTATGTTTCATATTAAAGCGTTTTTTTTAGAGGATTTTTTTAGATTTTCCCGCGACTCTTTCAGATGGATCGCAGAAAGAGCAAAATAATTTGTAGACAAAAAAAAAATTAAAACAGTTGGGTCTACACAGGCTGTTTTGATCTCATATTGTAGTAAATTTTGTTTTCCTTAAAAACTTACTGAATAGGTATCTATTCCTTTAAACTGATATGAAGGCAAAAATTTCGCGGTTTTTTTTCACAAGGTTCCAGTCAGCACTCTACAAGTTTCTACTTTTTTTACAAGTTTGTGACAACTTGGGTTATTCATTGGGCCAATATTATAAACAAGTCAAAAAATAATCCAGCTCTACCAGATGTAACGAACGGTCCAAAGTTAATTTTACTGTACTATAGGGCCGTGCCATTTCAATTTAGTAATAACAAAACTAAACTGTGGCTCACGACCTGGCTTCTGTGGACGACTTTAATAAAATATTAGCTTGTTGGCACTGTTGGTTTCAAGTCAGTCAGGAATAGTATAAAAATGTTTTTGAAGGTTTTGAAATAATTATGTTAATTTGAAGTGTAGAAATAAATCAGTTTTTCAAAGTGCTATGCTTTCAAACCCTTACGAGTCTATTGGTTTTGCAATCTCAAGCGGCTTCTTTGCACCGAGTCAAATGGCACTGTAAGCACAGCTGTGGATATTTTTCATGACCGCGACAAAATTTTACCCCGCTGCTAGACCTATCTACTAGAATTTAACTGCTTATAAAATTAATTGCCTAGATACTAGTACTGTCTTTATTACCCGCGATAGTTCTTTTATTTGCATTAAAACTCAACACCCATGTAAAACTTAATCTACAAACAAGAGCGCTAACGCTTATACCTTTCAGTCATGCATGAAGAAACTTCGCTACTGCAAAAGTGTCTGCCACTATCCTCATAAATCTCATACAAACGATCCTTAACAATTAACCAACCAACTAAGTGTGATCTCTCAAAACTCGCTCGGTGTTTCCTCTTTGTCAGTTTTTGTATAGTAGTGGGGGAAGCAAGGGGGGTCTTTTTATAGTGGTTTTATGGTCGCATGTGTGCGTAGGGTGTAAGTGTTACACAGGTAGAGTTAAGGATGTGTTAGTGCATTTCGTAGCACCGCCCTTGGTGGCTGAGCGAGCTGTGTCTACCTACGTGTAGAGGTATAGCGGAAGATACAGTCATTAACAACGGCTTTACCATTAAAATAGCCATCAAAAAGCATTATTTTTTTATAATAAATCATTTTGAATATCCTTACACTTAACTCTGAAAAAGTCATTGTCATTGTTTTTACTAGTCATTTATTTAGTGATGTTATTGTGAAAAGTTTACAAAAACTGATTTGTGAAATTACCTTTGTGTATTTACGTAAATCAACCACATTATTACTTAAACACAGACAATCTAAACCGGCAAAATAATACCGAGACCAAAAACCAAACCAGAAATAAACATTAGCCAGTCAGTAACCATTTGTCCGCCCAACTGTACCGAAACCGGGGTCCGTTCATCGAACGAGTTTGCAGTGCAGCAACAAAACGTCATAAAACAACTTAAATCGTCCGCTCCTAACGTCCTTCCTACTACCCAACACAGCAAGTACACAGACTGAACGCAAAACGACACAAATGGTAAAGAAAATCATGGTCCTTATGACGTTTCGGGTTTAAGCTTCAACGCGGAAATTTCTCCTGACCAAAGCGAAAGGTTCAAACTCTCAAAGGACTGCCAAGCACATACGCCGTTCTAGCCTTTATGGTTATACAGCCTTATCTCGCCTGTAGCAAGGTGATTTACTATAATTACAAAGATAGCGGGTGGATGCCTTTTGTTATAATTTTCCTGGCAGCCATTTTCCCGGGGAAATGGTGGGAAATGGCGGTCATTTTGTAATGTGCCTTGTTTTTTGATAAGGGTGTTAAAGTAACGCGCTCACCCTCCCTTCGTTGCCAGTTAGCTACCATCGGTACGTGAGACAGCATTTTGGATGCTTATGAAAATTAATATTGGCATTAGGTGTTTGCTTTAGCGTTCGCAAAGCATTTTGCACTTTTGGTTTTTCATAAAGCACTAGCCCGTTCTGGGTATATAGTTAACTCTGAACATATAAGATGTTTTTTTTACAGTGCCTACTACTTAGCCTATGCATTCCGCCCTATTGGGTAGATAAGGCTAGCTAAAGCTGTTTTTAAGCCTTTTGGTCATAATATACAGATATACAGATGTAAATACTATTACTATTTTCCTATTCAATATGTTAATATTGAATAGTAAAACCATGTCCTAAAAAGTAAAATAGGACTGTAATAGTATTTTCATCTCCCAGGCTCGGAAAGTATGCTCTTCCTTGTATTATACGATGAGGTAAAAGTCATTTTTGCGTGCTTCGAAATTTAAACGCGACGTTGGTGTATGGTGTATAAAAAGAAATAAAGGAACTCATTTGATCTGTCACTTGCAAAGAAGAAAACTTATCTAACTTACCTTTATGAACCTAGTTGTCTATAATTTTTTGGTGCATCTAACACCTAATAATCATTTCTTTGCTCTGTGAGATGAAAAGTTGTGTGTTTCGCACGGATGCAATATTATTTGCATCTCGTGCTTCCGAATACCTCGCTACGTTCAAGTTTCTTTTTATGAACCACTCGCTGTGCTCGTGGCTCAGTATTAAATACAAGCACTTGCTGCAAACAATAGTTTTGCACCCTTGCATAAAAAATAACTATTATTTGTTAGTATGGCATTGATGCGGCATATAATGTCTCACGTTCAAACTGAAAATGTTTTTTTTTTATATAGGTATTTGTGAACGATTTGACTCATCACAAAACTTTAGGGGCTTCTATACGTTTGCAGAGAAATAGTAAAATCGTAGATAAGATTTCATTTTACTACCGAAGCTTGTAGTTTTGAACTCGAGGAGCATTTCGTGTCGTCATAAAGCAAAAAGGGCATAGATATTTTTTTTTATAAGTGCAATACTTACCTATTTGGAATGAGGAAAAGAAGGCACATCTGCCATTTTTATCTACTGCTATTCATTTAAAAAATACTGTAATAAAACTAATTCTACTTCGGTAAGACTCAGGGAAGATAGTTTTAGCAACGTTTGAAAAAAAAAGCAAAATTTTTACAGTTGCCTTTTTCAACTTATTCTATAATAACCGCGACGTGCGGAAACCCCCTGCCCCTCTCAAAGCGCGCGTGCGATGTGGCGTCTTGCGAGTGCGACCGCAAGCGTTAGTATAATAGTAAGGGAGGCCACAACTTAATAATTTAAAAACTGAGTATTTTTCACAGTATTTTTCTTCTTCACCTGAGTTGGGTGTCAACAACACCTTGTATGAACATTTTAGTCCGCGCCCAGCGGCAGACCTAGTATGAGTGAAGTCGTGTTAACAAAGTTCTATTTTTTACAACATTATTATGTATTCCACGTTATATCTCGTAATACCTACCTAATAAAACTAATTGGCCAGTAGTAAGTAGTTTTCTCAAAATTAGATTTTTACAAGATGTGCCATTTATGTTTGTGGTGGCAGGTTTTTAGTGCTACGTGCTACGAAATTTCGTAGCAGCGGCGTAGCACCCAATTAATGATTGTTTTATGTACCGAATAAGCCATTTCAGCGTTTTTATTGTTATTCTATTTTCTGTTACAGTATCTCACTGTTTTTAGTACATACTAAATCGATTATTTTCCTGAATGTTGTCAGTCTCATATTCGTAGATGTGAAAATTTTGAGAAATCAATATCGTAGACAATAAGTCAGGGTAAATAAGATAATTAATTTTACCCACTAAAATTACTTAGACTTTACCCGTTTTAAACCAAATTAGATAGGTCGATCCTTTTTTTAATTAACCTCAGCATTTACCATTTACCCCTGTAATCGATATCACTGATTATTTATCAATTTAATTATGAATTATTTCAGTTTTGGGACCAATGTTCGCTAATATTTTGTTATCTTTTTTAGTTGTTGTTGTTTCCATACTGACTTATCCTAACGCGCTACCCTGTAGGTAGATTTTCGGACTATATTCCTACACCGTGAAAGCTGTAAAAGCATTTTTTTGAAATCCCCAAAATATTTTCAGTACCTTTTCCACTGGAGTGGAGCGCGAATATTGGCTGCGTCCGCCCATTACCTTTACCTCGTAATTCCGTGATAATGCAAATAGGTAGGTACCCTCCTTCCGGCGGGCTCTCATCAGCCCCTAACGGATACCCAGCACTTTCTGCCTAAGCACGCCTTAGCATTTTTGGTTCATTTGCCGTTGGTAATTTTCAATATTATTTTGCATAATTATTGGTTAAATACTTAAGGGTTCTGTTAAAGAAGCCGGCGAGACACATAACTCTTTTCTGAGTATAAAGTTATGATAGTAGTTTCAATGTTTATTTTATTTAATAAAGAGACAAAAGGTAAAGCAAGCAAAACATTTTAATAACAGGTTAATACTTCTACTAATTTTTTTTTTTTTGCGCTTCCAGGTTCGTCTGAATATTTTGTTTGTATTGATTTCTTAGACACCTTGGTAGTTGGTAGGTACCGTATTTGGATGTATATTCATAGAAGAGATAGGTACTTATATTGATTTTAGTCAAAACATTTGCTTATTAATTAAATTGCTTCTGCTTCTCCAGAAATTTACTCAACAGCTGTCACATCCCTCTCTAGTCAATCGTTTAATAAATTAATCTGTATTTTCCCAGCAAACATAAACTACGTACCTGGTAATTTCCACTTATTAAAGGAATTGTTTCATTTCCTTTACCTAACTCTTAATTACCTGAAATCACCAGTAATTTCTTTCAAATCTGCAATTGTACAGTAGTTAAATTAATAATAACGTATTACCAATTTTACGACTGAAGCATCTATTAAGTTTACAAGGCTATCGACTTACCTATGCAGTAGTATGAACAGTGTTAGTTTATCTTACTATCGGAACGTAATCGGACTCAGCAATATTCCTTAGTTTGTGTGCGCCTTTAGCTAACTTATCCCTTCATTTAATCTGACCTTTATGTAAGGGGAGAGAGTGTAGTTTAGTTTGTTTTGGTGAAAGGATAAGTTGGTTTGAGATCAGATCTAAAAATCCTACTCATGACGTCTACACATGCCGTAACGGCGTTTATTCAATTGCATGGAAATCGTCTGGATTTCAGATCTCCCCTTTACAGCTGAATCTTTCCGTTCTTTTCTCTCGCAGGCAGATTAAGTTGAGCTAAAAAGGGATGGAGGAAAGGCTGTTTGTCTGAGGAATTTAGGAAGTACAAATTCCTAGTCTTGAAATTTTTATTTCAACAGTTCTTTTTAAATATTATTTATGCTTTGCTTCCTTTTGAAACTGGCAGTTTATGTGTTAGCTAAGTTCAGAGCTAGATGCAACTTAGACCGTACATACCGTCTAGAGAAGAAAAGTTACCTGAATTTTACCCATGCATAGGCTATGAAGAGTAATTAATCTAGGTAGTAGGTTAAACCGACTAATTATTTAGTATAGTGAAATAAGTGAAATATCACCTTTTTAAAACTGACCCATGACCATTATGGACAGACAAGTAAACTAGTAGTAAAGTAGTATGTACAGAACATACATAATAATTATTAAATAATCAAAAAAAGTGTCAAAACTAACTAGAGTGAGTAGGTAGAGCAAACCCTCCATAAAACTACAAAATTGTCTGACAAGCTCCTACTAACAACAAGTTCCTACATTTATTACAACTTGCCTAGGCAAAAAAAAACACGTACCAAAACCACCTGCGCCTGACTTAAACAAATAAGCCCCGCTAACCAGCCTCTTTATGCCCCCATAAACGCACACAAGTATCCATAAAAGCATTAGTGCCTATTAATTTCACACCACATTAGCCACATTAGCCAAACACACAATAAAACTTTAACATTTCGTCGGCGGTCAGAGTGACAGTCCCGATTTCTGTAAACAGTGACATCTATCCGTCACAACCACTGAATTGGAAGAAACAGAAGGCCGTCTTCGACTTCCAAAGTCTTCGCATCTACGCATTGACATGATACTGCATCCAGTGGCAGATCCACTCACATTAGATGGGTCATGTGACCACTCCGATGCTGAAGTGCCTGGGACAGCCTAAACAATGTCGACTTCTCTTCTATGTTTTGTCATATTGGGGCTTGGTTCTAGTGGCAAATCCGAACTATTTTTAGCACAATGTGGATGTGCGTAAGATCCAAAGTAAGTGAAGTTACAAAAATGTCAACCGCATTCAGTACCTACGAAAAGTGAATTGAAAAAACTTGTCATTTATAAAATAATACAGGATTTTCAAAAAGGTCCTGCCTGACACTGTAAGGGGTCGCTTATATCACCAATGCAAGCAAGTTTTACTATGGGACCAAATGAGAAATCTCAAAAAAAAATTGCTGCTCTATACTAAAATTCGATAGCTACTGCATCAAATGTATAGAGCAGCTGATAGTTTTTTCAGTGTCACAGGACCTTTCTGAATTACCCTGTCTAAGTAACTACCGATCCATGAATTAAACAAAAAAAAAAGGATTTGAAAATAAGAAAAAAATAAACTCTTCTTCGTAAATTATTCTAAATACTAGAATAACAATGAGTTCATTGACCTGTACGAGTAAATTATTTAATATTCCGTCTTAAATATTTGGCCTGAAAGTCCAGGTCTTACGATCTAAAAGCTGCTATTAAGATTGAAAGTATATTTTATAAGTAGTTATACATGCAGAAGAAAATATTCTAGTAACGCTCGCCTTGAACAGTCCCTCTGCTACATTTTGTGACAGCCCCAGCGGTGTTCTATAGAAAAAGATTATGGCCTTTATACGGCTGGGTTTACGAGCCAAAGTCGTAAAAGTGCGCCGTAAAAGCCAAGGGCGCGTACGCCCTCTGTTAATCGTTCAGAAACCGATATTGCGGCGGAGGCCCGAGATAGATTACTTGATGGAATATCCAAGGAATAAAATGCCATTTCGCTATTTTTATTGTAGGAAGAATCGTGGGCACGGTATGGGCGAAGGAGATAGGGGTTTTGAAACCGACGTGTTTTGGAAAGCATAATTCGCGTGATTAGTGATGTGCAGTTGCAGGAAATATTTAATAATTATTGACTAGGTAAGTATTTATTGTATTGCCGGAACAAATTGAATCTCTCTGGTAGTAATAATGCGATCGCGCAAATAGGTAGGTTGGTAGTTATTAGTAAACTTTGGACTGACCGGACGAAATTAAAATAAGTAGCTAAGGCCCGGTTTCTGTATTGAGAAATTTACTAAGCAAATACTTAAGTATCGTTCTGTCACGCTCTTTTGTGAGAAATTTGTAGAGACAGGACGATACTTATGTTTTTGCTTAGTAAATTTCTCAATTAAAAAATCGGCAGTAAGTATACCTCCTATGTAAAGAAAATGCTTGGAAAAACTGTAACCAAATATCTACTTAATATTAACAACTCTCACACCCCCTAGCAAATCGTTAAAATGTTTATAGACTTCAAACTGTGTGACTTTAAAAAGAAACAAATTTATGACCACTCAAACGGTTAACGATTTTATTGCCACACAATAGTGGAAAAACAGCAATTTGATTACAATGAAATGGTTGTTTTATCAGTTTCGTCAGTCTTAACAAACATTGTATTTATTATTTTGCTACTAAATTTAATGTAATAATAATTTATGTGGGAAAATAATATGCTTTTGTTTCATTAATTATTTTAAAATATAATATAAATAGTCCGCATAACCGACGCCAGCATCATCTGTTGGTCAAATCGCTAACTAACATAATAACTGGTGCGCTGCAAATGCGCGCGCTAGCCGGTATGAACCGGTATGCAAACTATCGGTTGCGCGCGCATCTCCCTAGATGGCACTGCAAGTTGCACTTAGTCAGGTGTTTAGTTCAGATGGGTACCAGTAGATGTAGCTTTGTATAGTTTTCTCACACAAACAGGAATATCAATATCGTTGTCACCACAGTTACTTTTTTTTAATGCCTCGTATGAGATCTTACAGTCACGAATAAAAAATCTACGTAGATGCAGTTTTTGATATGACATTGTAGAGTCACTAGTTTTAGGCACTTATTTCGATAAAATTATAACAATTTGGAACTGAAACTCACTATTTTGTGTTCACTTAAAGAAAGCTTTTAACCAACTAAATAAAAATTACACAAAAAGTCAATAACGGTTCAGTTACCTGCTCTAACATTTTCGACATTTTATTAGTAGCCCTTAAAGTACCGAACAAGGCATTTCTAGTAATGTTTATTGCATAAATTACCCTTTGAGTTGTACCGACAAAGTAGCAATAAAATAATTAGGAAACTGGAATTGTAAAAAGTTGTAATAAAATGTTTACTTCTATTGTTTCAGATCACACGCTGCCGCCCGCCGCTTGAAGGTGCATCCAGATTCTAAAAGGTACTTAGGTAGTACAAATACTGTTATGATTATGAAATTACATACTAAAAACACTATTACCATACCTACGTACTCAATTGAAGGAGGTTCTATTTTTAATTTGAACTACCTTTATCAGACTTATAATGACTAGACTTATAGGCTCTATCTGGCGACTAACTTGTTTACCCAAAAAGTATCATTCTTTACTTTATGTTACGGAGCATGTAGTTGTAGGGATGTAGGTTTCTGGATGGGCGATCAAATCTAATAGATATGTTTCAGCCAATTACCTACGTGTCGCTATTTGGAATTAATCTTCGATTAATCACTTGATTCAGTTACCTTTTGCAGAAATCGGGCGTAAACCTAGGTATTTTTAAACTTCCTTTTCACGAAAAAAATCAAATCATATCATCGTGTCACACGACTCGTGTAAATTTTCGATGAAAATACAATTTTATAAAAGTCTACGTTGAAACCTGACTATTTGTTTTTATCTCAGTTTAATACTATAGTTCGTTACAAAGCCAGAAGACAGGTTTTTATCTAGCCGCGCCATCGGGCCGTCTCAACAATTTTTATCTGCTGATTAAATCGTCGTAGCTACCCCTTTATTGCCTCGGCGTGAATATACTTACGTTGTTTGTTTTGAGATGAAACACTGATAAAGATCTGCCGCCGTATAAGTTCATAGAATTCCGCCCAGACCTTTGGTTTCAATATGAATTGCTTGGCAAAGAATTCCTTGGTTTTTTGCTGCACAATGTTTTTTTACCTGGAATTGTTTGAGGAAAGCCACACCAATTTCTCATCGCTTGCTTGGATGATTGACCATAATTATTTTGTCTTCACAATTTTGATAGGCATAATTCTAATCATAGTGACTATTCGATTTATTGTATCATACAAGCCTGGGAGTTGGTACGCTGATAGGGTAGACTTCGCTGAGTCTGGGAAACATAAGTAGGTTTTTTTTTTTGGCCAGTATAACAACTTCAAGCCTTGTACAATAAAATAAGTCGAATGGTCACCAGCTCTCCAGCTATCACAGCAGGCTTTTTCTCAGGGATCAAAACCAGATAAAAGAAAGTTGTGAGTTCATAACATTATTTTATTTTGAAAAAACTATGAAACTCACTATCGTATACGTATCGTATCGTATATAGCGTTCATTTTGACTTTTATTCTCATTTCATGAAACAGAGATCATTTTGATTAGTGTTTCTAATTTCATAGGTACTTAAACGAAAGCGCGTCAAAGCGTACAATTTGTTGTAAAGTCGCCCGTAAGCGTCGAAGTGCTGTCTTGTTTACATAATAATATCTACTACATCCCACTGGCATTACCAACAATGACAACTGATAATACAATTTAATTCATTTTTAGGGGTGTTCTTAAAAATACAAGTACAGTTTTTTGTATTGATAAGTAAAACGACACCCTTTAAGCGTGATAAAATCAGTTTAGTATTAGACTTAATTAATTACTCAATATGGCTCGGCGCTGCGGTGCAGTTTTTGTAGTAAAACAATGTCCCAGGCACTGCAGCGCCGAGTGGTCTCTTCACCTATCTAATGTGAGTGAAGGTACCTTACCACTAGACGCTGTATAAATCATCTCATTACGTAGATGCAAAAGGCCTTTATTATGGCTCTACATTTTGCTAGACAGCTTAACCAATCACATCATTGACCACAATAAAAAGAGCACATTTGAAAATGCCAAGGATTTTCAATCACAAGGCCTTTTTCCATACGATATTAATTTATTTATCCCTATTTATGAAGAAGTGACTGACTGCTTAGCACAGTATTTGTTTTTACCGTATTGTAAAGAATACATAGGCTTCTTCCTACTATTATCGTTTCGAAAAAAAATCGTACTTATCCGAAATTTCACCACTTCAACAGGGATTGTATGGCCCATGGCACTTTATGGGTGCGATACATGGACGATGACACAGAGGGAACGGGAAAGGCTGGAAGCGTTCGAGATGTGGTGTTGGAGGAGAATGGAGAGGATATCTTGGACGGAAAGAGTGTCAAATGAGCAAGTCCTGGAAACAGTAGGGGAGAGGAGAACGTTGATGAAGACAATAGAATGCAGAAGAGGAAAGATGCTAGGCCACTTGCTACGACACGACAAATTCATAACCAACATAATAGAAGGAAAGATAGAAGGAAAGAGAGGTAGAGGAAGGCCACGAAGAAGCTACTTTGACCAAATTAAAGAGAAGGTGGATGTCGTGACGTACCAGGCTGCAAAGGAACTGGCCTGTGATCGAAGTGCACGGAGAATGCTGCACCAACAAGAGGATAACTCTTAAATATAATGATGAACAGGGATTGAAAGTGTACTAAGAAAAGATTTTGATTTTACAGCTTTTTCCCGTGCTTGTTTGTGAAGGTGTTATTCCAGCATCAAAAAGGCGGCCGTAAAACAGTGGATACAAATAGAAAGAGACCACAAAAGGTTGACATGACAGAGAAGGCCTATGCCCTACTAAACAGTGGGCGTAATTTATAGACTGGATAGATAGAGCTTTAATTTGAAACGTCCCTACCCACTCGCGTATGGGAAAAGGCCTCGCGCCCAGCCTTACACTGGCGGCCATTACAGACCCATTATACGATTTATAGCCAATTAAAATCTATATCGAAAGGGCCAATTAAAAGAGCTCGGTGCTTTATTAGAATGGGCTGTGTTATTTACGTGCCTCTGTCAGGTTGTCAACAGGTTTTAATCGAGTGTTTAATATGGACATAAGAAGCGGTTTTATTTACCTGAGGTTCTTCACATCACATAAGCCCGGTTTCTGAGTTGAGAATTTTGCTAAGCAAATGGGTAAGTATCGTCCTGTCTCTGCAGATTTCTCACAAAAGAGCGTGACAGAGCGATACGTAAGTATGTGCTTAGTAAAATTCTCAACTCAGAAACCGGGCCATAGAGTCACAATAACTTTAAAAAATACTTTGGTCTTTGCATCTATGTAATTTTATAGAGCGTCTAGTGGCACCTTAACTTACACTACGTAGATGGAGACCACTCCGACGATGTAGTATAGTAGTATAATGGAACATTGTTTATATTATCTTTCATGTAGTCTAGGCCGATTAAGCTGGCAGGATGGTACCTTTAGGCCCGGTTTCCGAGTTGAGAATTTTACTAAGCAAATACTTACGTATCGCTCTGTCGCGCTCTTTTGTGAGAAATCTGCAGAGACAGGACGATACTTACCCATTTACTTAGCAAATTTCTCAATTCAGAAACCGGCAGTTAGCCTACTCCATCTCAACCATTACATAGGAATTAATAATTATTTAAGTTCTTAATTAATTGGTAAGATTTGTCAGAAAGAAAATCGTAGCCTTACAAAACTTACCACGGTTGGTGTAATGATTTAGGCCCGGTTTCTGAGTTGAGAAATTCACTAAGCAAGTGGGTAATTATCCTTCTGTCACGCTCTTTTGTGAGAAATCTGCTGAGACAGGACGATACTTACCCATTTGCTTAGTGAATTTCTCAACTCAGAAACCGGGCCTTAGACATGTTAAATATGTATGTAGAGTTCTACTTACAAGGCGAATTATAAAATTTTAATAGGATATAGGTAGATTACGTAACTTATTTGCAAACTGCAATATTGCATACTTGTTTTAATTTGAATACGCCCAAGCTGCATTGAATATGCATAAGGTTCTTAGTAATCCATGCAAGCCTTGTTTAATAATCAAAACATTTAATGCCGATATTTCATGGGTACTTTATTGCTAGCCTACTTATTTACATTGATGTCATGTGGAGGTTTTACGGACTTATTCATATCTGAGAAGGATAAAGTGAATCTTGGTGGTCTCATGCCTTTTGCATGATCATTTATGGGCGTCTAGTAACATACTCACTCAAGATGGATAAAGTGGCCACTCAGATACAGATGTAGTAGATACCTAGAATACCTATGTTTAAGTTGCCAGGCTTCTTACATCGAGGTACATATTAATTTTTAAAAAGGTTTATTCCTGAAACACGTCGTCACCTCTAAAATGTGTTTTCTAATAACTCAAACAGGCCCTGGCACTTCATCTATTTAGTTGTTGTTAATTAATAACAAACGCCATGTAGAGGCCCTTCGGGTGGCCTAAAAACTCTGACGCCAGGGGTAGCCAGCCACTACCTCATGCTATTACCTACGAGTACGTTCAAATCTATTTAGTGTGAGTGAAGGGTTCACTAGACGCTGCATAAATCATCTCAATTCCTAAGATGTTGTGCAAAGGCCTACGTTTTTCAAGTTTTTTTTTTGTTAATTTTCAGAGGCAAGCACAAAACGGCTCACCAAAAAAGGTCAAAAGCAATCCAACTCCAAAACAGCGAAAACTAATTACTTAGCATCCCTTTTCAATCCCCATTCCGGGCCGTTCCAGCGTCAATACAACAAATTTTCAATTACGCTCACATCTCGCAAATTCGCCTCAAATGTAAATTATTTCGCCCAGATCGTTATAAAATACTCGCCTGCCACTTTATTCGTGCGTCTACAAGTTAGAATGGCTATAGGAATTTCCGCCTTATTTCTTTCTAATAATGGTTGTTAGTATCGGAATGCGGTGCTTTCGATGTACATTGCGGGCTGAGCCTAGGTGTATAATTGTAGATATTTGTGGGCGGGCGTGCAGCGGCCAATGGAAAGGCGGCGCTCGGCATGGGCGGCGCTCCTCGTAAGATGAATGTTTTACCCGCGAAGCCTCCGACGTGTACGCAGCTCTCGCGTGGCCTGAAGATAAAAAAAAAACAAAATTACAGCTGTAAGGTGGCGATGAAGAAAGTGGAGGAAAAGACTTATCACTAACTGTCGTTTATCAATAATGGCATTAAAATTTGATTCTAAGTTTATTCAGAAAAATAGCGGTATTCTTCCATTGATGACCAAAAATTGGCACTGAAATGGAGTCCATCAGAATTTTCAAAATCTAATATTTTTATGACAAAATGTCATCCCAGGATTAAAGTTGCGCAAACGTTTTATAAAAGTTTTCAATTTAGATTTACTAATAATCTTTCTAATATAGGGCAGAAAATGCAATGAAAGCACGAATGGTAACGATTCCATCGTATCACTAAATTTATAAATTGCCTAAATTTGCTACTATAGTAAGTATCAACAGAAAATAAAACAATCCACTAAACTCAACTCATCTCATCCTTCCAACAAAATTAGTCCACAACCGCAACTTATTATTATTTACAATCGCTTAATAACACCTCGACACCACATAAGTACTATTCAGATGCACAAAGTACCACCAAATGACTCATAAAATTGTCCAAATAACCCCCGAAATCGATAAATTCGTCGTACCGCGCGTCGTTTAGGTTATAAAACCGGCGATTTCGACGTCAGAACGACGTACAGCTCTCATGTCAATCACCCGAGTCAAACAAAATATAAAAATCAATTTACAACGACATTCAAGCTATTCTGAGGCTCTGGCAACAGCTTCATTAACACTCTAGGGAGCGATAAAATTTCACATACAATGCTCTCCACCTTGACTTCGCTCGCCATAGTTCATGTAACCCCAAATACGTACGGCATTTTGTCCATTGTTAATTCGTACCAGAAGCAGCCCTATTGCCAATAAATTTTCGATTAGATATAACGCAGAATAGCCCAAGAGATTCATGGTTGCGGGGCCATTTTGTTAATTTTTTGTGTGGAGTCATTATTTACCTGGCTGCGGCGGTCGATTCGCACAAAAGAGTTCTCGAAATAATTTAAAGTCGGCCACAATGCGCGATGGCACAAAAGTGTCTTTTTTCTGGTGCGTGCGAAATTTCATTTTGCACGTCTATTACGATGAGCTATTATTGTGCTTTGATGTTGGAAAGAAAGTGATGATCATTTGTTGTAAAATAATATGTTTTCTTATCGTGGTTTCTTCACTTTCAGCCACGAAGTTAAAAAAAAATGTTTTAGCAACACATCTGAAATAGGAACGCAGTCCAAGTCGATTTATGTAGGTTATTTGAATCCAAATATTTAACTTTTTTGTAATAAATGTAGGTATTCTATATCTCTGATATAAAAAACTCAAATATTTTAGGTATCCGCAACAGCCATCAAATTTTTATTTTCAACAAAACAAATACCCAAAATCCCGGGATTAGGTACCTATAAGGAGAAAACGAGCTTAATCCCATGTTTTTAAACCCGTATTTCTTTTTTCACGACATCTTTATGGCGCTCCATAGGTAACCCGGGGCAGGTGGTCCCTACTTAATCAAGATGTCTCCGAAAGCAGATAAAAAGATGGAGTCGACGTTATTATCTTTTTTTTCCACTTGAATTATATTTCTGTTCGACATAAGTTATGTGCGGACGCGCTAGGAGTGGCTTTGTCGAGTAATTTATATACGAAATCTTAATTCAGTGGGAAAGACGTATGGTCATGAATACATTAGCCATAAAATACAGAGACAATCCCCTGGAAACCAGTTGGATGCGATAAAATTGTTATACGACATGTTAATTATGTGGACAAATACTAATTTAATAGGAATGCAGCGGGGTTGCGCGCTCACTATATCACGGTTCATACAAAGGTTAGCATTTAATTTTAATCTTTGTGACCTACTCTCCTTAGTAAAGTCAGGTTTTTATGAACAACTTTGAAAGCTTGTCGGTAAGTAACTAGATTTTACCTACCATATTAGTCTACCCACCTAATGGGCTCAGAAAATTATTTTACTTTCTTGATGACACCAAAAAGTTGAGTTTTGTTGAGTAGAATTTACGTGACGTGTTTTGTGCACAGGAATTGGCAACTTTTATTCACACTTGCCCGTTAATGGGAACAACAGAAGAAGAATTTAAATTCCCCTTTATAATCTTCTGTGCTTAATCAGCTCTAATTAACTTACCTACATGCAGATCCTGTTTACACAATAAAAAAAATTCAAAATTTCATTATGAACACTGTTTCATTGGAGATCCAGTAGATAGAGCTCTTTGGCGATTTGAAATTGAAAACCAGCCCTGAGAACGTTAAGACGCCGTACGTCTCATAACTAGCGCCGCCAATAGAAAAAAAATCATATATTTTTTTTATGCGTTTTTAGCAAAAAACGCTCCTGCGATTTCTCAACGCGAGGCTTAACTATTTTTAGGACCTGAAGTTTGGATTCCAGGATTGGATTTCCTACGAATGCAATCGATTCTCGCCAAAAGTGGCCACTTTTGGCGAGAATCGATTGCATTCTTAAGTTCTAGGATCTGGAATCCAAACCTTAGGTCCTAAAATAGTTAAGCCTTGCGTTGAGAAATCGCAGGAGCGTTTTTTGCTAAAAACACATCCAAAAAAAAGATATGATTTTTTTTTTTCATTGGCGGCGCTAGTTGTGAGACGTATTTCATCTTAAGTCAATTTTCTCGCCCAAATTTACGGACCTAACGAAAAACGCCTCAGTCCACAAAAAAGCGAGGGAACGGCCGAACTTTGAACTTTCCCCGCCCCCGGCGAAGATCTGTGTGAGTTATAAGTGGCCCTCGACATCGCCATCAAGTCGTTACAAGACTCGTAAAATATTTCAAATTGTGCCCAATGTCGCGGAAAACGGAAGTTACGTATTTTGCGCGGGTCCCCCTCGCGCCGCCGGCGGATGGACGCTGGGCGGTCGCGATTGTCATCTGTTATTCAGGGTGTTTCTCTAAAAAATATCAGTTTCTCTATAGATTTACGGAACATCATCATCAGTTCCTTTTATCCCTAATCAGGGACATAGGGCTCTTAAAACAGTTTTCCAATCTAGCCGATTTTGCGCCTTCGTCTCAAGCTCGGATATGCTCATTCCAAGACTGTTAGCCTCCTGTTGCACTGACACATAAAATGTACATATACATTTACGGAACAGCTAATAATATTTTGGAGGTTTCGCGCTTGGTCCCATACCTAGTAAATATTGCTTGTGTTGATGAGTAAAACGACCCCCTTCAGTGTTAAAGGACCTTTCTGGAACACCCTGTAGATAGAATATATAAAACAAGTTTGTAACCAATACAAATGTACCAATGTATGCTGTAAAAATAACCTGATATAGATGGAAAGGCCTAAGTTTGATTGGTATAGGCTTTCGTTGGTTACACTGCCTTATGGGAGTATATGACCGACGCCTTCGTCAGCCAAGTGAGTCACCATCAGTTACCATACCTGCTTGGTTGGACAGCATCAGCGTTATCACCAGATCTATTAATGCTTGCTGAGGGTCGTGACCATCATTTGAAGGTAGCTGTCTCCATTGAGTTCTATCACTCGCACATGGGGATCAGGGGGCTAATTCTCGGAAATCTCGCATTCGACACATCTCGAAGGAAAAATGTCGTATCAATCGCTCTGACCACTCGGGTCATGTCGAGTGAAAATGGCAAACATCTCGCAGAAATTTGGTGCCCTATGTCGAGGATGACTTCGTGAGAATAAGAGATGTCCTGTTGAGATTTTTCCTTCGAGATGTGTCAAATGCGAGATCCCCGAGAATTAAACCCCAGCTAGTATATGTAAGTACCTCTCTATCATTACCAAAGACATCCAAAAGTAGATACAAATTCAACCATTAAAAATACATAGGAATACTTCCGGTATTTCTGTTTGTATCTATCACACTTGAATACAAGATGAACAGGCTTTCGCATCCAACAGTCACGGGCCATTCCCATGAAGCACAATAGATAGCAATCAAATGCAAATGCGTTATGAATAGCGCAATACTCACCAACGCCCCGCCATGAGAAGCTGGGGTCAGCTTTCATAATGGCACAACCCTCTAAAACAATATTTTTGAATTTCCCAAGTGACCACCCCTATCCAACTTGGAATGGCTATAAAATGGATGCGAATGGATATCTGCATATTGATTTGCCTTGGCAATAATTACTGTATAGCTACCACGAGTGCGAAAAAGCTGTGCCGGACGTCCGCCGGACGTCTGTCATGTATCCTAATACTATAGTAGTAAGGTTGTTTATGCAACTTGTCACTTTCAGTGACATTGACAGTAAGCACTCGTGGTACCAGTACTGGTCTATTGTGAAATAATGGGCAATCAAATGTGATTTTATCATTCATTTATTACCTTTTACATACTCTACATTTATTAATATAATTCATTGTAGCATTGATGTTCAATGTATGCAACTTTGACTATAATTATTTTGACGACTGAATTATTATTTGGCAATTAAAAATAATAATACTGTCGAGATAAGAGTCTAAATGTCGGTCAAAAAATCAAAGGAAAAAAGGTGAAATTCCAAACTATGAACGCAGAGTAAATAAATTTGTAGGTACATACTCTTAGAGAATTTTTGTTTGCTTTCCACCAGTTATCTCCACCACCCAATAGATGGCGCGACTAGTTTCAAAGGAAGCAAACTGTGCTTCTAATTTTGCTCTAGCGCATCGTGTGTTCCATTACCTTGCGCAATAAATATCATCATCAAATATTGCTATCAAATATTTTTCAATACACACTTATATTACCCAATGCCACGTTTTGAGGATTGTGATTCAGCTTCAGCCAATATATTTTGATATTTAAACTTTGCTTTCACGTCGGAAGGTATTCTGACTAAAATTACGCCAAGTAGATATTACGTATGAGTTTTATACGCACGCTGAATGATGTTCTATTTTCATGGGCTAGGTGGGTACATAAAGGTCTGGCCACGTTGAGTGAGAATCGATTATAAGAAAAACAGACATCTATTTAGAGTTCACAATAAAATTAATATTGGTACAAAACAATAAAAGTAGTGTCATTGCCAGTGATACTCACTAAATATAGTAAAATAGAACTTACGTGATTCAATAAATCATGTGAAATTGAACTGTAATAATCAAAATTGTAGCCACACCTTTAGGTTGCTCTTGAAAATATAATATTATTCAGTGGAGATATGATTTAGAGATGGGTCCAAAATATCTCATTGCCGTAGCCAAAACTATCAATGGATAATAAATAACTGCCTGTTTATTTTAGTCAACCAGAGTAGGAAATGTATAGCCGGACTGCTTGTAGAGTATAATAATTGTCAAAAAATTTAAATCATTAACTTTAACAATTCGACTCGACTACTGTTTTGTTACAACTTGTAGGTAAGTACTTAATTAATAAAAAAAAATCTTTGAAATAAAAATAAACTAAGCCAACCTTCTTTCCAAGAGTGCATCGCCGCCATCCTCGGGCCGACGTCACGACTACGTTCCAATTTACTCCTCCCAGTCACGCGAGAACCGAAATAATCGGCTAATGATAGGAATGCTTTTAGCTTATTTACTGGCCGCGCACAGTTACTTTGTAGTAGGATGCCATTAGGAGCCAAAGAAAAAATACGCGTTTCAAATTCGAAATCGATTTTCTTTTATTTTTTGTGGCTTGTGGGTTTTCAGCCAGGAACAACTTATTTTGTAATATTATGATTAATTTTGCCTCGTAGTAGGTATCTGGCAAAGTTTATTTGTAGTCTGATGCCATGAGGTAGCAACTGCCTAAGAAAAAAAGGCTTTGAATTTCGTTTGGCAGTGGCTTGTGTGTTTTCAACTAGCAAGAACTTATCTTTTAATAAATAATGAGTCTATTTTATTATGTGAGATAATAATAAATCTTTATTTATTCTTGTTTCTCAATTACAAGATATCTACTTGTAAAGTCTGTACCAAGGGTACCTACTCCCGAGGTTTGACTGGCCTTACCTACGATAAGACCAATAAAAATTAACCACTTCCTATCTCACTAATAAAGAGCCTCAAACATAGAACAATATTCACATTAAGGGGGGGCAGTACAACCAAAACACAATATTCACAAGAGGTTACATAACGATACGCGAACGGAATACGCAGTAAGCAATAACGGGAAACATTGTAACAATTTAATGCTGCATAAACAATACAAACACTGTCGGTATATAGGCGCCTCCGGCATATGTAGCGTACACAAAGATATTTATTGTCTATGGTATTGTGGCGCTGTCGTTACCGTATATCTGAGCGCGGGGGCGTATGGGGGTGCCCTATCATGAATCCTGATATAAACCTCACCAGCCCACGTTGACCCACGAAAATAAGACCTGTTACTTCTTTACGGTAGCGTTTCAACTCTTTCGGAGGAGGGGTGGCGGGCCTTTTGGCACTGGTGTTGCCATAAAAGGGTTCGTTGATTGGACAGGGACTGTAACTCTCACGGGTCACTCGGACCGACTCGTGTCCCCTTGTTAATGGGTTTAATCGTCCAAATAGTCCGTCTCGCCAATTTATGTTTCATTTTCGATCCCATTATGCATGCTTGGATTATGCGGACCTACGCTCCACCCTTAAATTTTAAATGCGTAAGTGTCGTATTCGTATTTCATATCTGATGTTTGTCATCTCTATTTGTGCCTCGAGGTGCTTTTACAAACAGTAGGCTATACTTTTCTCCTCTCTTTTTTAAATGAAATATTGTTATTCAGAATATGAATCTGTTGTTTCGTCATACATAAAGTATGGTTGCTCGTGAGCAAAACGTGTCTCTTCTTGCCAATAAAATAAGGAATAGAGGCATGGAGGTATTACTTAGGTTTTATTTTTTACTCGAATCACGATGTATTGCGATTTACTTCAACGAATGCGTTACTTACCCTATTATTATTACCTAGTAACTAAAGTCGCGTACCTATTAAAAGCATCATACTAGCTCCCACTTAAACCTGGTATTAAAGCAGGTGAGGCTTTTATCAGAATTTAAAACGTGGATTAACACCAGTATCTGGCAGTATCGCGCACTCCACGCGCCGGCTCCATCCGGATTTGGGCGGCTTTGACCGGTTTTAACCGGATTAGCCGGGGTCGCTGCCGGTCGCGCGATATCGCATTGTTTATTAGGATTTTATTCCGGTTTTAGGGGGCATTTTCCTATGCACATATAATGGTGTTTTATCACTTAAATATGAAATAGGAAATAAAAAAAAGATGTTAATTTTGGAACAATATTATCATGATAATAAATAAATAAAATATTGCAATGCAATGCAAAGTTTGTTCAGGATGTGTGCTCTTATTTCAAAGATCCCGAATATAACTTCGACACTGACATTGATAATATTGACGTTAATAATATTAGAAATGTACAGTACTTAACTACCGGAATAAAGACTTAATAGATATGATATATTATTCTTAAACCAAGAACTAAAGTTGTAGACAGTATCGTTCCACCATCGATACGCTAAGAAGACCAAATAGTAATCTATAATATGGTGTGGCTGGATCTTGAAATTGATCACTTCAAGATGGAATCAACAATTTCATGGCATGAAATAAAAAAATAAAAAAATTCGCCGCTCACATCATGATATGACCAGGACAGGTTTGGTTGGGACTGGGCATATTATGAAATACTAAAATTTCATGAAATGGTCAGTCACATGGTTAAGTGATCAATTCTATTCTTTTCACGACATGTATTGTGTATACCAATAGTAAGCCTACCTGGGGGGTTACCCTTGACGCTATTGCGATCCAATTGAAAAAGTTTAAAAATTAATTTCTCTTTGAATTCGCATAGTAATGCTTTGATTTTAAATACTTTGTAATGTTTATTCAAAGGTAAGGCTGTTTTATTCAATAAAAACACAAAATGCGTCTTAATTTGTAAAATATTAAGTTTTGTAAATTGCGCCATATTGCGGCCGCATTGGAAACATGCGTCAAGGGTAGAGGGGCTGGCTAGGGTGCCAGCCCGCTAAACGAGTTTTATCTACGCTTGCCCGCGAAATGCTCCTTCAGTCCACGGATAGTCAGATTAGTGTCATGTTTTTTTACGAAATGCGACTCCAGTCTACAGTAGTTTGTCACTTATAGACTTGCTTTTGCCTTCAAAATCTTATCAGTCGTGGAGGTTAGCCATGTTAGCTTTTGCGACATAATATTTCGGCAGGTGCGAAAAATATGACGTTTATTCATGGTCGATAAATCAAAATAATACAGTCTACTAACAGCTTAAAATCAACCAACGCAGAACCGCGGTGTACTGTCAGAAACCGTCCCTCTGTTTTCGTAGCACTGCGCTACTGCTACGGCGTAGCAGTAACATATAATCCTTTTCGCTACAATAGCAATTTCAAACTTCCTTAGGGGCTTCGGATAATCTTTCTCTATATCGAGCTACGAGGCGCTTGCTACGTAGACCTTCCATCCCCCTCCCACACGAACGTTTGACCTGCGGAAGAAAGAGCCAGAGTTAAAAGCCCGAAGAAACGGCGACTTTTCTCAATATAGAGGGTGCATTTAAGTGCGTTGTAATGTATATTTAAATTCTGCCAGAGTGCAATAATTTTATTTTTTAATTTAATTCCAAATGTTTCCACCGAAGTAGGGAATGGGCTTTGTAGTTAGAGGGTAATTTTAAAGGTTATTTCTAAGGAGGGAAGTGCCAAATTAAATCACGTTTATTATGATTTTCATCTTATTTTGGTCGTAAAATACACGCGGTTTAGTTTTAAGACTTATTTTGTTATGAAACCGATTGGGATTTAAATTTTTTCAGAGATACCAAAAGGTCTGTGAGGTTTATGAAACAGGCAAATAAAGTGAAACAAGTCATTCATTAGATAGTGTAAATACCAACACATATAAAAAAAATATTCTTACAAATTAACATGTTTGCTAATTCATACACAACATTCAAAACAGTTTTTTTAAGAATGAGTCATACAAAGTTATCCAACAAAATAAAACCAATTAATTCCCTATTCATTATTGCGCGGACTCCAAATGATTACTTGGAAAGCCACTTTAATGGGCAATTTTCATAAAGTTGAGAATCCCTGGCGAGAGCGGGTGGCGGGCGCGGGGAGGCGCGGGCAGGGGCAGGGGTGCTCCTTCCGAGATAGAAAACAGCTCCGTTGGTATAATGGGTTTTTGGAATGGCGTCGTCCGTCTTGCCCCCCCTCCCCCCCTCTATGCCCCGCGGCACCCCCGCCGGTCCCTCGCGAGAAAGGATGAATTCTTATTTCCTCATCTCGCGCCGCGTCCGGTCCCAGGCCCTGTAGATTGCCTTTTTCGTACTACCCGCGCGCCCTGTATAACATAACAATGGCTTGTTTTCAATTTTGGTCGCTATTATTTGTTTTGTTCGCGCGCTCGCCTTTTGTTTCTTTTTTTCCTTTTTAATCATTTTCGCTGCTTCATCATTTCTGCTCATGATAAAAGAGGACGCTTGGTGGTTTTTGCTTTATTTATGAAATATGCGGCCCCTAGCTGCATAGTCATTCTGCATTCATGAACGGCGCCGGTAGTGAGCCAAAAATACTTTGATACTCTGCCAAAACATGCAAAACGTTGATATTAAATAACTAACTATAACTTCACCCAGTAACCGAAATTTCCACAACGGAATTTCCCACGCATACCTATAATAACGCCGACCGAAATTCGCAATCACCTAACCAAATATTTAATATTCCCTATGTGGGAGGAACTCATAATCAGTTGTTGAAAATCTGCGTTCATTTGCGGAGGCTACATTAAGGCTGTGCTTAGCTTGACTTGTGTGTAGCATCCAGTGTTTTGAGACCTTTGCCGTCAGCTACAGATTCTTCTTGTCATATTCGCTGCTGGAGCTCTTATTAATCTGGCAGGTTATGCAGCAATCATAGCAGCAATTCTGTCGGATGAGAATTCTCCCTTAAAAGGATAAACAAGTAACGCGTGCGCGAAACTGCCTGGTAGTCTGAAATATTCCGTCGGCGGCGCTCCCTTCGCGGGCCGTCTTACAGATAATAACGCGTAGTAAGTTGGAAACTGGAGTAGAACCGTCTCGGATGATAGTCTACATCTGTATTTCCATTCTGGGGGTTCTGCAGCATATTCCGAGTAGTTCCGTCTATGTATCTTCTCTGAGATAACGTTGGTATAGAAGTTTCTACGATACTAAAAAATTCCCTTGAATCGAGATTAGGGATTTTGGCTGCATCAAAAATAAACTCTAAAAAAATGCTTTATCAAAACAAATACAAACAAAAATATAGCAAAACATCTCCTAAATCCTAATATGCCAGGTGACAAATAATTAATAATCATAATTTTGAATCAATGAAACGTTTATAAAGTATTTTGTGAAAATACTAGCTTATTTTACAAAATTGTTCATACAAAATATTGCTTTAAAAGTAACTCATTTATCTAACCTGTCAACATCCCTATTGAACCTGAGATACCTTGCGTAGCTACTGTGCGTGTAGTACCCGAGGTGAAAAATAGCGTCAATAGTAGAATATCGTAAATATAAGCAATTCAATTTAAAACATCCACGTTTTCGCCCGATGGCACTAAGCACTTTCAAACTTTTATTTTATAATAAA
Organism: Zelleria hepariella; assembly: GCA_949319315.1. Classification (NCBI taxonomy): domain Eukaryota; kingdom Metazoa; phylum Arthropoda; class Insecta; order Lepidoptera; family Yponomeutidae; genus Zelleria; species Zelleria hepariella. The sequence continues at coordinate 10,891,391 of OX439388.1, forward strand.
AAACCAGCCAAGTGAACTGAGGGTTCCTACCGCCATGCAATGAAAAAAAAAAACGGTGCGTGAGTCCGAAGCGCTTGACCGTATTTTATTGTTTGTTGTTAGGCTAGAAAATAAGCCCTATATCAAGTTTGGTGTTTGTATAAAGGTACCATTTGTACCGTTTTTGCGATAGATCAAAAAGTATAAAAAACACGTTTGTTGTACAGACACTCCCCCTAAATATATTTTTTTTATTTATTTGTTAGGTAATCTGCCATAACAACACACAAAGTCTGTGAAAATGTCAACTGGCTACCAATTATGATTCCAAGATATAGCCCTTTAAAGTTAGAACAGACAGACAGACAAAAAATGTAGGCAATTCGGGTACGGAGCCCTAAAAAGAAGAGCATACTACTTGTTAGTCTAGCTATAACGCTGAGAACGTTTTCACCGTTTGTAGTTTTCCAACGTCAAAATTGCTTTCAGTATATCTTCCAATAAATGTTTAAAACATCCTGCGAGCATGTGTTTTATGCTTTTTAGGGCTTGTTTTATTAATTTTACATTTATTTGTATTTTTATTACCCTTCATATTTTAAGATCGGTTAACTTTGTAAAACAATACTTGAAACTTTCTAAGATAGCGTAAGGTGCTTACCGAGGCAAGTATTTAAACAAAATAGGTAATCATATACTATATATACAGGGTGTTAAAAGACCGCCAACAGACCCGAAAGCCACGCATACTAGACACCAAAACAAAGTACTTTTTCGATAAATTATTGCTGGGAAATGATTTTGGTTTTTAAGGTTATATTTTTGAAAAATATTTTATCACGCAATGGACGTGTAACGCACAGAAGTCATATCGCGCAAGCGTAGGTATAAGTTTATGTTACTTAAGCTTGAAGTGCTGATGTTTAGAATACCTACATTGCGGGTTGCAATTTTAATGTAGTTTTTTGTAAGAAATATTCATAATTTTGATATGGCTTCTTGAGAAGGTATGTTAAGAACTGGATACTGAATACATTTCTGCAAAAAAAAAGTTTTGAAAAGTCCGACTTTGAACATCATTATCTCGGAAACCGTTGATTTCCCAGGCATAGTTCCTTGGGCAAAAATGTTCCTTATGATGAGGACAATACGTGGTTTCTCGCTCTGTTGGCGGTCTTTTAACACCCAGTATATGTTTCGCTTTTATAATATCACGATATTTTAAAAAACGTTTAGTGTTTTTCTTATCGAATAACTTTTCTTTTCCTGGCTAGTTTTAAGTTTAACGATAGTATAAATGCCCTTGAATCAAATATCTCCGCCTGGATATTTTCTCAAACATTTTGGCTAGTAATAAATTAATTCAACGCTATAATAAAGTGAGATTGTGTATGTCTCTGTGTAAGGCGTCTTGGATTAACGCTTATCTGTAGTAGCCCATAAAACTGGCATTAATTCTGAATGTATCGAGCCAACTGAGACATTGAAATTGAACAAAATTGTTCTTTAACATATTTACCTACTAAATAATAATAATAATGTTATTTTGCAATAGTCCTTGTATTTAACGGAGATTGTCTATGGGTATATTTTTGTATTTATCCAGAGATAAGACACCCATCGCATTTAGAGTAAATGGTATTTAAAAGGCCTCTGTGCTGTTGGCTTCCGCCTTACGCAAGCCTCAAAGGACCGGGTCATATTATGTTTAATTATTTAAAATGTATTTTTTTATTTATGGAATTAACTTGATATACAATGTAGAGCCTTAGTTTCGAGCAGCCAAAAAAGAGAAATAATAGTGTTTTCAGAAAACAACACGATAAATCACGACGCGTCGCCCGATTCCGCAACTAAACGCTACTTTATGGTGACCCCACGTGACATGGGACCACCCTTCGCTAGTTTGGCGGGAAACTTCTCTCAGATCCGTTTCCGGTGTTTGCCATTTCCCTCAACCCCTCGGGGAAGCCCCACTGATGTACTGTTTGCTTTTCTAAATAAAAACGTAGAGACAACCGTAAAATAAATCCCGCTCAGTCGAGAATAAATGCGCGAATGTATAAAGTTATGCGCCGGGGTAGGTTTGTGGTGAGGTGTTGTATGAACGGGCATTATCTTTTATATGGGAGAGATTTTTTTGGTCCACTTGTTATCTACACAAATTAAAATGCAAGAGGTAGGTACTGAAATTAGGTTTTCAACATGAAATTTAACAAGCCGCTTTTTCTTTTTATTTCTCAAAGACATCCTTTTTTAAAAGGCGCCAAGTCAAGAAAATTTATATATTAGGTATCTTTTGTACACACCACATGTTGTATCTAGGTATTTTATGAAGATTGGCACATTGAAGTTATTATTGTTTGAAACGCAAGTCTTTTCTATGCCACCGCCCATGACCGGCATATAGTTTTTTAACACCTCAATCCAAAAAATACCAGCAAACTAAACATTAGCTCCACCATTCAAAAACTCGACTGCAATTCAAAAGCGCAATCAAAGGATGTGCTGTGCGGTGGATCATAAAAACTAATGTCTGCAAACACTCTATTCAAACTACGCTACGACAAAAGATACGTGGCCATTGCCGCCTTAAAATGGCCCCGGAACTTTTTCACAAAAATGGTTTATTTGGAAAGCGAGCAAGTTTTCTTTGAGGGTAGTCGCGTAAATCAGCTTTATTCGACGTTGGAGACGTTTCTCTGATCGGAATCACTTTTATTAGATGTTTGCCTTTCATGGCTGTTTTTGCGCTACGAAGCTAGTTTTTTTGACGTAAAGTCACTTATAATAGCTGTCTACATAAAAAGTACCTTCGGTTGATAGGTAGAGGTCAACACGCCCGTGAATATTTTATCTTCACATGTGGTCCACATTTCTCGTTCGGCAGAAAAAAAAAGTTAAATGCATATGCCATTTGTATTATTATGCCACTTGTCAAACTTTCAGATGCTTAGTACCTTTTACTCCGAACTAAAAACGATTTGTTTCAACAGTTCGAGAACTTAAAACAGCCTTATAAAGGTCATAACTACAGCCAAACGAAACTAAAAATCACCGCCAAAAATCTCGCCCTAGCACGTTCGCTTTATTGCCCGCTCAGAACCCTGTTGAAAGGACATTCGCCGTTTTACCGTCGCCGGCGCAGTATCGGGAGCCGTCAGGGCAACAGACAATCGCGTTTACGACGCATAAAAGTTAGTCTTTATAGGCGTTTCGTATATAAAAGTAGCGTTTATGCCTTTTTAATTAATTGTCTTGTCGTTAGAAGGCAGTTGAAGCTTTGAGTAGACGCTGATAGCCAGAAAATTGTTATTCGAGTTCTGATTTATGGATATTGACGTGGATACGTCATTGTGAGGCGCTTCGTTACACAATAAAGGACTTTATGAGTGCTTTGTTACTCATTTTCAATTAAGTAGGTGTGTGGCATTAAAAAAAACAATTACATTTTTGGAGCGGACAATTTTATTTGCCATTTATAATGTCCAAAATCCGGTTTAAAGTCGTTTCTATTAAGTAGTGGTCAACTATGTCTTAACAAAATACTAATTATAAAAACGAACTAAAATAAATATGAATTATGACTGCCTTATAGTGAGAAGTTACATACCTACTGGCTTATTAAGACTTTCCTGGCGTATATAAATAATGCATAGAAAAAATGTAAAGAACCTCAATTAAGACGTTCGAGACACGATTTTAAATGGACAAAATAAATAACGCAGCCTCCGGCACGTAGTTTTAATCTGAAATTCCTTAATTAACCGGTTTCGTAGGCGGCGGATATCGAAACGTCTTCATTGTACAATAAATTCAACTTAATGTTAACTTAAGGGGCAACGTACACTTAAATTCACTCCAAAAATAAAGGCCGCAAGCTATTAGTCACAGCTTGAAGCCCCACTAGTTTTATTTACTGGCAGTTCTATCTTTATAAATATAAACATTATAGAAATTTTTATTTAGGTTTTGCTCCCCAATACCAACCTTATTTCAATGGATTAGAAGCGATGTATAGCTTGAAATTTTTTCACAAAAGGCTAGAGCGCCTTGCAGCGTTTTAATGGATTTATAAAATATCTTCTATGTCTATTCAACCGATTCACATGTCTTTTAAATTATGGGCATAGCGTAGAAGTTTACGTGGGCTCTTTCGTGTCTCACTATTCTATGGATTTTACAAAAATCATACGTAAGAGCTACATAATAAGGAGTGTAACTCAGACATATTAGGGTGGCATTAATAGTCGTCTGAGATTACCTACTTAAGCTCGATCTCAAGTAGGTGAACTCAGAAAAGTCAAATGCTAATGTCAAGCCTTGGCTAATGTCAAACTGGAGTAGCTGTCAGCATATTAATAGACACTATCTTGAGATTGACATTGACATTAGCCAAGGGTTTACATTAGCATTTGACTTTTCTGAGATACCTACTTTAGTTCGGTCTTGAGTCGATGACTGTTAATGCCACCCTTAAATCATGAAATCATTATTAAACATGAACGTAAACAGACGTCCGTAAACCCTTCGCTGATAGATTGGACCATTTAGGCAACCTAAACGTGCGAATCTATTTGTAAACGCTACGTAGACCCAATCGCACCAAAAAATTAACCGTCAACAGTGCTCCAGACTATAAAAATCGGCGAATTGCCGATCCATTCCCATTGTATACGTCGGCCCAACAAAAACAAGTAGCTAAATGCTCATATACACAAATACAAGTGGCTATAAAATAAATGTTGCCGAGTCAGTATAAGCGGGGGGGTATCGCGCATGTGCAGTACATTCCGGTACTTTTATTGATTTCAGTAGCACTAACGGCCCATAAGAACCGACGGGACTGATGCCTCCATAGTATATCCACTTAGGTGGATAGACTATAGATATTTCTGCTCTGTTAAGTTAAACTAGATTGGATGACGGATTTTTCGCCTCAGAACTTTAGCGGACAAAATTATTTTTTCATCTCCCATGCTCGGAAAGTACGCTGTTACTTTAAACATGCGATAAGAAGATCCTTTTTTTAAACCGCTTTGTATTTTTGTGCGCTTCGAAATTTGAACTCGATGCCCTAATAAAAAAAAATAAGGAACTTCAACTTGTAGCATTGCCTAGCAACGGGTTGTTGATTTTATGACACTTCAAGGAGACACGATTTGTAATCAACAACCCGTTGCTAGGCAACGCCACATACTCCTTTTTGAAGAAGCAAAAAACCTACCTATGTCTATTGTTTGTCACGCATGGCTAACAAAATAATTTCCTCGCTTCTGTGAGATGAAAAGTTTTGGGTTTCGCACGAATGCAATATTATTTGCGTCTCGGGCTTCTGAATACCTCTCTAAGTCAGGTTTCTTTTTTTGAACCACTCGCTACGCTTGTGGCTCAATTTTTGAAACCTTCGCTAGCTCGGTATTCAATACAAGCACTCGCCGCAAACAATAATTTTGCATTCTTGCATAACAAATAACTATTAATGAGGTTAAATAGAATTCAGTTGACTACAAAGTACCTTCACACATAGCTTCGCTTTTCATTATGAAAATTGGCTTATTTGGGCCTTTGCATCTACGTAATGAGATGATTATAAGATAAACAGCGTAAAGATTACACTAGATAGGTGAAGTGAACACTCAGACCCTGCAGAGTCTAATACATTGGGTTTTAACGATAAAAATGCAGTTAGAGAACCTAATAATGCTGTTGAAGTTTAGTCCAAAATAGTTATTCATTACGAATTTTAAGGACATAAAAGCAATACCTTCGTTTCTATAGGTAAGGTATGAATAACTGACTCCCCTCAAACATCCACCGTAGCAGCTTCAAAACAAACAAACCCTAAACTGGCGGGGGCAGTCAATAAACACCCAGCACACGTATTTTCAGATTAACTACAGAGGGAGCCCCGATCTTAATTGCCGGCGTAGTTTTGCCTCACGAGTCCGCCTCGTGGTCGGTTCGACCACAAAAAAAATTGATGAAGAGAGTTCGTTTCACCTTCATGCTACCTTTGTAAGCTGCGACACCAACTTATTTAATTGCATTTAGGATTGGCCAAGTGGTCCGTTCCAACATAACAGGTGTTCCACGATGGATATCGACAAGGGAGTCGAATCGGCATCTCTCTTAGGGTGGTATTCCAGAACGCTACTTAAACTCAGTTCAAACTAGAACGCTACTTAAACTCTGTTTAAACTCAGTTCAAACTAAAAAACTCCTTGAACTCTGTTTAAACTCAGTTTAAGTAGAGTTCAGTAGTGTCGACTGTCGGTCGATAAAACAGTGCATGTTTTGATTTGAATATCCCTCCCTTCATATCAAAACATGCACTGCTTTATCGACAGTCTAATCTCTGTTTAAACTGAGTTTAAGTAGCGTTCTAGAATACCACCCTTAGAATCTTTGTAACAGAAACTATAAAGCATAGATTTTCAGTATTATGTTTCATATTAGCTCGAGCATAATCACCACGCGTGCTCAATGCGGGTTGGCAATTTTTGCGTTGAGGGTATAATGCCTCATACGCTCAGATTTCCTCACGATGTTTTCCTTTACCGTCAGCGAGTAGTATTGCTACAACAAATACACAAATATAAGTAACTTTGAAATAAATATTATCAGGTACCTATTGTTTATTTTTATTCTCCATTACTGTATACAAATGCATGTCTGGTAAGCTAAATACTTTACTACACTGTAAATTGTATGTCGATAAAAAATACATTTGACTACAGGGTTTTTGGCAGGTTATAACATAGGCAGGTTATAACATAGGCAGGTTATAACATAGGTTTTTTGTTTTAACTGAGCGCTTTTCTAATTTCTGTAAGTATTTGTTTTGTGGTCATTCTGACCTCCACGCTTGCTCACTGTATTATTTTGCTGCCCACCGCTTGAGGGTTGACTGGTGAAAGTTTTTATGTAGTTTGTTTGCATTGCAGGTTGCAGTTAAAACATTTTGTAGTCCGTCAGGTACTTCGAACACAGTTTTTACTTTGGCAGAGTTGTTTTTTTTGCCATGCAGTTGTCAAATTTAAACAACATCATCATTGTCATGTCAGCCCACCTCTATCTACTGTGACCCCAAGTGAGAGAAAATGTGAAGTGAATGGACAAACAGAAAACTAACCTACCTATTTCTGATAGTTGAACCAATTATTCATAATTTGTACTGTTTTTTTTAAGTAAGATGCAACAATATTACCCAAAAGCCCGTTATTTTAACACTTTTTCCTGTGGCAACCCTAAAAAGAAGCATAATAATGCTTCAAAGTAATATGAGAGGAGCTCATTTGCGGTAGTTTGGCCGGCGCTAGGTGTAATATCACATAACGAAGTCACCACGTCTGGACCGGCCTTTATTAACAAGATTTTTGGCGCAAGAGAACGGGAAAAAGTTACATTGTGTAGTGTTAGAAATGGGTGAGGTAACTGTGTTGTTAATAAATTGTTACATATCTAAAAATGTGCCTATAACTTACTGTAAATCCATACAACAGCTGTAGAATTATAGTTAAGTAGGTACTCACATTTTTCCCTGACTAATCACCTGAATCACATGAAAATTTTGTTTTGATTATTCAGTGGTTTCATTTCAATTAAACAGCCGGAAGATATTCTGAAAATAATGCTTGTAATACCTACATCTTTGTAATGCTTCAGTACACTACAAAAAAAAATCACAAAACATAAACGATAAAAAACTCACTTACAACCTATTATACAAAACCAAATACAGAACAGAACGAAACGCATCTCCAACTCCAACCATTCCATAGCTACGGGTAGCAATATGTCCGCGTAGGTTTTGGACTGTAGGAAGGCAGTAAAGCGATGATTTCGCTACATTTGCTGCGACCGTAACGAGCGCTGGAATCGCCTTGATGGACGTTCCAAATGAGCTCTCACAACATAAAGAAATCCCCTTAAAAAGGGTAGCGGCGGGGTGGAATAACAGGGCGCACGGGCTCTCAAAGTTTTTGAAGTTTTCGGGGGTTTTGGTAGAGTCGAATGTTTACCCATGGAGGCAAACATTTGCAATCAGGAGAAACGTGAAACGTCAATTGCTATAGAAATTATCATGAAGCAATACACTTTACGTCACAGCATTTACAGTTTCAATATAAATAAAATAACCCCGACATTTTAGCTTAAAATTAGCATATCTCATAAACGGCTGAACTGATTTCGATAAAACATATTTAAGAACACTTGCTAGAACACTTGCTAAAAAACTTGCTTTCAAATTAAAAAAACCGTATCCAAATCGGTTCACCCGTTTAAGAGCTACGATGCCTAAACGTGCTAAACGTGCATCAAGTTGTTTTTTTATTTTGTTAAGAATAGGTTCTAGCATAAATAAGAGAAAGGCAAAAGTCAAACTTCTTTATCCCCCGTACACTCCGATGCCTACGTTGAGTCTGAAATATTGTGTGCTCGCAAATATTTCAACGAATTTCATGACCGTTTCTTGAATTTTGTTGTTCCAAAGTTTGAGAAGCTCAGACGGCCAAGTTGAATCGTAGTAGCATTTCGCCGACGCCGAGACGGGGCGTCTAAGCCTTACCGACTTCATCCCCACGCTCTATAGAGGGTAGATAGTAGAAGAGAACTTACAGAAAGAGCACTGGAATTAGGCATAGGTACCGGTAAAACGGGGGTTACTTAGCACCTAGCCGATTGATCTTCAAATGGTAATAAAAAAATGGGACAGCAATCACAACATAATCATCAGTGGGTTGTAAAGTAAGTTTACCTAGTATAGCTAAACGAATGTGATGCATATTCAACCCCAATAGGTGCAAAATATCTCCGTTTTACGGTAACTTATATCGATCGATAAAAGTGACAGCGAGCGACTAGCACGTCTAGTTTTCATAGCCGAATCAATAATTTGTAGGCGGTATCTCTACAAAATCACAAAAAAATAAGCACACACTCCTTGCTTCGTTTGAATTGATTGCATTCGATTCAATCGATACGTTCATGATCGTCACTCGAAAACAATTTCGATTTTTCGCGATCACTGGCATGGCAAGGGCAAGCCATTAAAAGTAAAATGCATTTTTTTTCTTTCCAATATTGTATGGCAATCTCTGCCTTTTTTGAGAAAACCAGCCAGCTTTCGGCGAAGAGTTATATTTCAATGTAAAATTTTAAAGATTATAATTATCGGTTCAATATTTGAAAAAAAAAAAGATTTACGAAAAATTTGTCTCAAAAAGTGGTTCGGACGTTCGGGTTTATAATATTATTGAATTTCAGTACTTGTACGAGTTGTACGGTAAGCGACACGCTCGGACACTCCACGGTAGCTCTTATTACGCTGGTTATAAAGGACTCAAATGAACAAAAAAGCGTATACTATTGTCGCTGACTATACATAGCCATAAAGTGGACCTTCTATAATAAGATAGGTACGCTATAGACGACCCCACCTCCTCAGTGCTTGGAGCAAGTAAAATGTTTGAAGTTTGTGTCTGAAATCCTTGTGTATGGGTCGGCAAATAGAGGAAATGGCACGTTTGCTCTATTCTACAGCCAATAAACTGGTATTTTGAGTAGGCGACATCTCGGACAAAATATTTTCGGACACTTTGTCCGAAATGTCGCTTTATTATTTTAATATTTTTGAGGCGACATCTCGGACACTTACAAATAAAGCTGTTTTGTACAGTCGGATAAAAATCTCCCTACGATCTTATTTATGAGGAGACTAATAAAAATGTTACAAACCCACATGAAATAATATCTTGTGTACTCATGCAGTCTTCAACATTTGCTCTCCCCCGCAAGTGTGTCGCGCGACACACATTTTATTTCATCAATTTTATGTTAAATTTACTATATTATGTTGACATTATTTGAATGTTTTGCCTCGTGTACCAACGTTTGGCAATCTGCATCTCATGTCACTGCGCAGGTAACAAAGGCTTTGCACATCCAAAAAGTCCCACTAGTTATAGTGTTTTATCAAGACGTAGCGTAGGGTAGCGTTAAATCAAATATTTTTTGATGTGAAAGATGACATAAGGTGGTACGAGGATCACCACCTCAGTTCCCACATAATTACGCGGGGTTGGTTAGGAACAAAATGATGTGAGAACTGAGGTTTTGATCCTCCTAGCACCTTATGTAAACCTAGTACTTTTTCATCAAAAATGAGCCGAACGTGATCTGAGTGCTTAAATTCAGGCTATCCTAAAATAGGCAGCTGTGGTAACGCTCTTTCTTTGTGTATTAAATTTGAATACCTACTTTAGAATCTGACTGTACGATACAGGTTCAATCATTTGAGAGTGTCCGAGATGTCGCCTCAAAATTATTAAAAATACAAAGCGACATTTCGGACAAAGTGTCCGAAAATATTTTGTCCGAGATGTCGCCTACTCGGTATTTTTAATATGTCGTAGGTATCTAGCTTACAATCTTTGCAGTTTTTCGGTTTTTCTATTATTTATTTAGGAACTTTTACCGTCAATAAAACCGTTTTGTAAACTGCATAAAATATTGTGTTAACAGTAAATACACTTGACAGTTAAGTAAAGACATAGTATCTCTAAACGTTTCTTTGTAGTTTCGCCTCTGATTTCGTAGTTTTTCACAGAATATTATACTTACTTCTAGCAAACTAACAGACTTGCGTTTTCCCGAATAACATCAGATAGGCCGCCAGTAAATCTGAAATGAGCAAACAAACAAGATCTTCGCGGGGGTAGAGGTAGGTACAGTAAATCGAAAAACTTTCGCGAAAGCGGATTGCACCCCCAACCCCGCTAGACAGGCCTTGTTTCAGGGTTCCTTTCGAGAATTAAATTAGGTTTCTAATGCTTTGTGGTTTCGAAATCGTCGGTGATTATTCAACCAAAAGTTAATTCTACATTATGAAATCTGCCATTATTATTTGTCTTAACTTATGATTGATGCTACTTAAATAGAGAGGACTTGAGAGAGTCTTATATTTTATGCAATTGGTATTGGTACACATTTTTGGTAATCTATCTATCTTTCTATCGAATTTAAGCTTTTTTTCTCGAAACATAGGGAGTAAAAGTTTCCAGTTTAAGAACCCTCTTCAGTATTACATGTTTTTACTGTGCTTATAATAATAATATAGTTTAGTTGGTGTATACTCCGTGCAATTTTAGTGGTTTTAAAGCCGAAGGCATTTTGTTGCACTGGTGATTCTGAGCCAAATTACAAAATTTCATTCCAAAACGCTCGAAAAAAAAATTCACTTCTCCATACAAATGGTGTCGATTGGCGATAGCAGTTTGTATTGGGAAGTGTTTTTTTTTCGCTCGTTTTGAAGTAAAATTTTGGAATTTGGCTCAGAATCACGAGTGCAACGAAATACCTTCGGCTTTAAAACCACTAAAATTCCACGGTGTAGTTATTGAGTTAATTTGGACAAAATCGACTCTACGGAACCTTTCACATCATACTCATAGTAGGTAATTTTTACAGAGGCTGCTTTTATTCAAAGTTGAATAAATAAAGGAAGACAAACGAAAGGGTCGAGAGCGCATGGGGTGCTACCCTGCTGCTTGTTAGAGTGGAATGTTGTACCATTTGCATGTTTTAATCTCCTTTGGAGATTTATCTTTAAGTTTCAGATGGGTTTATCCAATGCACCGTACAGTGCCGGAAGTCACGGGTTCAAGTCTAGTCTCAAATTTTTTTGAATGTATCTCGATATTTTTGTAGATTTTTATTTATATAAAATATAGGGGGTTATAATACTTATAGGTAAAGGGTTGAAGCTAGTAAAGTTAGCCCAGGACGGGAAAAGTTGGCGTCTTTTGGTTGCGGAGTTATCGCTGAGTCAGTGAGAAATAATAATAAATATATTTTAGTGTTCTTGAAAAAAAGTTTCACGGTAAAAATATTTAATTGAATAATTCAAATATTTGTACTTTTAATCTTTTTTTATAAAATATACAATCAAAATAAAATGTGCATAAGGAAATTAATATGAAATTCCTAATATAAATCTGAGTGAATTTAAAAAGTGTGAGAAAATATAAACTAGGGTACTAATAAACTAAACTATGAGCTGAGGTAAATCTAGATAGATTTCAGAACAAGGTACAAACAAATAGTATGTTCTCCTCAAAATTGCTTCTACTGACTTTTGTTTTCAAACTACTCCGTGTCCCACAAACCCACACCTACATAAACTTCCCAAGACAACCTTCCGGGCCTAGACGATGAAAGTAACGGGCCGGGGAATGAACAAAAGTGCCATAAGACATGCTTAGAAAAACTAGTGTATTTGCCCCTAGGGGCGCATTGGGAGGCCCAGGGCTTCGTCGGTGGAAATGCCGGGCTTCGGACCACTTTGGCCGTGGGGAGACGATGTTGCGAACTCCTGAAGATTTAAAATGAGGGATGAAGCTATTTAGTTTTCGTAGAGATATTTCAAGATGTGTCGAGATACATATTTAAAGTAGGATATTCAGTTTTGACGGGTCTGTATCTTAATATACAGGGTGGCCCAAACATAGACGTCAAGCGAGAAAATCTAGATAGCTGACACTGAGGGCTACCCGAATCACCCCCATGTATGTTCAGCCATTTTTTGTCGTTTAGAAGTTATGAGGCTTTTAAGGTTTTTTTAAAAAAAAATACCTATCGTTGAATTTTATTTTATATATTTTTTTTCTTTTCACTTTTTAGAGATATTTTTTATTCTTTAGGGTCTCAGATAATTTATCTATTACCAAAAAAATAATGATCAGCTATGGACTTCTAGAACTTACCGCAATTTTGATCCAAAGTCCAAAAATGTTGTTTTCGAGAAATCATCACTGAAATAGTTAGTATGGAAAAAAAATAAGTAGAGGTCTGAAGGACTTTCTTATTATTTCAAAAACTTCCCTAAAGCCTTAGTGCTCAGAATAGTACAAAAAAAAATTCACTTTATGGGGCTTTTATTCAAGTAATTAGCGATCAAAGTCGAAAAACTGGAGTTGGAAGAAAATTTATTTAAATAGATTTTAATGTATTTTAGTTTTTTCGGACAAAAATCATTGCAGGTAGACTTAATATCGCCTTTCAGCATGGCTTGCATTCAAAATTGACGGAAAAATTAAAAAATATTTTTATTTTTTTTGTGCTTTTTTTTCATTAGTTGAATTTCAAGTTATGTTAGTACCGAATTCACTTACAAAACATAATAAAAAAAATCAATTTAGAAAAAAAAAAAGAAAAAAAGTTCCGAAAATTTAATGAGGATTTTTTTTTTTCCGTGAATTCGAATGCAGGCTATGCTGACAGGCGATACTAAGCCTACCTGCAATGATTTTTGTCCAAACAAACTAAAATAAATTAAAATCTATTGAAATAAAATTTCTTCCAACTCCAGTTTTTCGACTTTGATCGCGAATTACTTGAATAAAAGTCCCATAAAGTGACAAGTTTTTTGTAGTATTCTGAGCATTAAGGCTTTAAGAAAATTTTTGAAATAAAAAAAAAGTCCTTCAGACCTCTACTTAATTTTTTCTCCATACTAACTATTTCAGTGATGATTTCTCGAAAACAACATTTTTGGATTTTGGATCAAAATTGCTGTAACTTTTAGAAGTCCATAGCTGATCATTATTTTTTTGGTGATAGATAAATTATCTGAGACCCTAAAGAATAAAAAATATCTTTGAAAGTTAAAAGAAAAAAAAGTTACAAAATAAAAATCAATGCTAGGTAATTTTTTTCAAAAAAACCTTAAAAGCCTCATAACTTCTAAACGACAAAAAATGGCTGAACATACATGGGGGTGATTCGGGTAGCCCTCGGTGTCAGCTATCTAGATTTTCTCGCTTGACGTCTATGTTTGGGCCACCCTGTATAAAACAAAGTCGTGTTAGTTACACCATTTATAACTCGAGAACGGGTGGACCGATTTTTATGATTTTTGATTTGTTGGATTTCTCTCCGCCCCGAATAGCAGAATAATTATTAAAACAACGGAAAAACTCATGACAAAAAAATAAGTCTGCGCGGACGAAGTTGCGGGCAAAAGCTAGTTACTAATATAATATTTGTACGTTTACTAGTCAAATTATGCTCTCTTCTCTCTGCTCGAGTTCACTTCTAGACTTTAGGTTCATCAACAAACTAGCTAACCAAAGCAGGAAAGGGTGCACAGGATTTTAAACGAGCTATTTAAAACAACACAGCCTTGGTGAGGGCACACCAAGCCAACAAAATAAAAATCTCGACTGGAAATATCACCCTTCACTACCAATGACATTCCAATGTCATTGTTCACTACGTATAGGTTTTTTGCGGTTCTTGACTTCACTCACTTTCTGTTTCATAGAGATTGGCGATTTTTGCGTTGTATTTTTCCGTGAATTTCGAATGCAGGCTATGCTGACAGGCGATATTAAGCCTACCTGCAATGATTTTTGTCCAAACAAACTAAAATAAATTAAAATCTATTGAAATAAAATTTCTTCCAACTCCAGTTTTTCGACTTTGATCGCGAATTACTTGAATAAAAGTCCCATAAAGTGACAAGTTTTTTGTAGTATTCTGAGCATTAAGGCTTTAAGAAAGTTTTTGAAATAAAAAAAAAGTCCTTCAGACCTCTACTTAATTTTTTCTCCATACTAACTATTTCAGTGATGATTTCTCGAAAACAACATTTTTGGATTTTGGATCAAAATTGCTGTAACTTTTAGAAGTCCATAGCTGATCATTATTTTTTTGGTGATAGATAAATTATCTGAGACCCTAAAGAATAAAAAATATCTTTGAAAGTTAAAAGAAAAAAAAGTTACAAAATAAAAATCAATGCTAGGTAATTTTTTTCAAAAAAACCTTAAAAGCCTCATAACTTCTAAACGACAAAAAATGGCTGAACATACATGGGGGTGATTCGGGTAGCCCTCGGTGTCAGCTATCTAGATTTTCTCGCTTGACGTCTATGTTTGGGCCACCCAGTATAAAACAAAGTCGTGTTAGTTACACCATTTATAACTCGAGAACGGGTGGACCGATTTTTATGATTTTTGATTTGTTGGATTTCTCTCCGCCCCGAATAGCAGAATAATTATTAAAACAACGGAAAAACTCATGACAAAAAAATAAGTCTGCGCGGACGAAGTTGCGGGCAAAAGCTAGTTACTAATATAATATTTGTACGTTTACTAGTCAAATTATGCTCTCTTCTCTCTGCTCGAGTTCACTTCTAGACTTTAGGTTCATCAACAAACTAGCTAACCAAAGCAGGAAAGGGTGCACAGGATTTTAAACGAGCTATTTAAAACAACACAGCCTTGGTGAGGGCACACCAAGCCAACAAAATAAAAATCTCGACCGGAAATATCACCCTTCACTACCAATGACATTCCAATGTCATTGTTCACTACGTATAGGTTTTTGCGGTTCTTGACTTCACTCACTTTCTGTTTCATAGAGATTGGCGATTTTTGCGTTGACGGTTGTCGTTTAACCCATTGGCCCTTTAATGTCAAGTGAACAACTAAGAAAAGGGTACCCCGTCCGCTAGGGCCGAAAATGAAAACGAAACATCTAAGTAGTATTTGGAAGCATTTTTTGCTAACAACGGGGCGTCAAATAAGAATCCCTATTTTAGGAGCTAAGGCCTAGATTCCAGATCCTAGAACCTACGAATAAATCCCGCACAGGAAAAAAATCGGCCACCTTTGGCCCAAAAAGAAGATATGATTTTTTTTTCATTGGTGCCGCCAATGAAATATATACAATGTAGTGTGCCTGAACAATGATGGAAAGGATAGATCTGTCCGACTTGCGAGCCAGTTTGTCAAAGTCCCGCTGGTATGCAGTCGCTCAGCTCTTAGAC
The DNA here is from genome assembly GCA_949319315.1 of Zelleria hepariella. Classification (NCBI taxonomy): domain Eukaryota; kingdom Metazoa; phylum Arthropoda; class Insecta; order Lepidoptera; family Yponomeutidae; genus Zelleria; species Zelleria hepariella. Next base: position 10,907,205 of record OX439388.1, read on the forward strand.
CCACAAGAAGAAAAACAAGTTACTCGATTGTGAGGAGCTCAGGTCTATATTTGCTCGCGTTCGCTTGATCTGCCCCAGCATTATTATGCAAAGGTAAGCAAACATCGTGGACAGTAAGCAATCTCACATAGTATTCAGAGTTCCGAGTTTCCGACACGCTCTCGAAAGTGCAGCGTCGCCTTTGCGTTTATTTCCTCTTGTTTTTGAAATAGAAATAGAAGGAGCTGCGCGGGGATATTCTTGGCTGGTTGTTTATTCTTAGACACTAATGGGAGAGAGGTTTAATAACCTGTAAAATGCGGCGATTATGTTGCACTGTAATTTAAAATTTTACCAGGGCTCAAACGACAACACCTCACTTTAATTTTCTAAAACATTGAAGTTTCTTTCTTGAAAGCGTTGCTAAACTTTGATCCTATTCATTCATGATTTTAGTAGTGGTGCAATAAAAAGTAGAAATGTCAAATTGATTATCTAAATAATTTTGGAGGTTCTTTTGGAGTCAAAACGTTTTTTTTTTTTTTAATTAATTTATTATTAATGTGTTCCAAAAGGATTTGATCGATATTGATTATGGTTTGGTTTTCCTTCCATCAAAACAGATGTTTATAAAATATCTTCAATTGGATTTGTGTTAATTAAAACTTTTGTTTTAATGGATTTCTATCGATTATTAATAAAGATTAATTATATAAGGTTAAAAAATTCGCTCGGGACAGGATTTGAAAGTTCCCTAGCAAGGGTTCGTGCTAAAAGTGGTTTCTATCATTTACATGCGCTTATAACAACTAAAATAATTTTCTTTTCATAGTTTGTTATCTTTCGCTCAAAACCTTACGCCCGTCACCGGCTGGTAATTTCCGCTCATTCATAGTTAATCCAAGTGCCACTTAACGCACTATCAAACCTTCCACCTCTAACCTCTCGCCCACTTCCAACTTAGGGACACACCTCAATGGCTCAGTCCTAGCAATATGTATAATTCCCAGTTCCCATCCCGGCTCGGCAACTCGTCACTGAGATGGCCCCGTATATCCCGGTAATTGGGAGCTCGCCCGGGATCCCACTTTCTTTATTGCGAATAAACTAGACGGAACTAGTGCTGTTTTCGCAGATAGCAAGCGTACGATGGGCCTGAGTACCACGAAAGAGTGGATCCAGTCTTCCGCGAACTGCGATTCGATTTACAAAATGAGGGGGGCTGATTAGGAAAATCCCATACAAAAACAGGTGTGATTTATTCAGATGACAAATATTGCATTTTTTTTTGGAAAATGACCCATAGTTTCACCTCCCGAACGTTGTTGCCCCGCTTACTGGGGCAAAGGCTTCCCAGCTTCAATCAGGCCCCTGTTGCACGAACGTGACAACGACAGGTGACAGGCGACAGGTGACAATCCGACAATTTGACAAGTTTCTGTTGCACAAAGATTTCGAGCGACAAATAAGTCATGGTGGAAAATTGACAAATTTGTCGAACTGTCGCGATAACTTGACATATTTCTGTTGCACAAAAGATTTTACGCGACAGGCAAAAAGTGACAAATTGCTTTGTGCAACCATAAATTGTCAAGACGACTCGACATATTTGTCAAATTGTCAGACAATTCCGACAGGTGCCTTTGTCTCACTTACTATGACAAATTTGTCAAATACAAATGTCGGTGAATCCTACCATGGTTTTTTACAATTGTCGATCTTTGTGCAACGCTTATCAAGTCCTGACAATTTGTCATTAATTCACCTGTCGCAGTCTGACTTATTTGTAATGTTTGTGCAACACCAATTACTTGACAATCCGACAAAAAAGTCAATTTTCGACAAATAAGTCGACTTGTCGCGTACGTGGAACAGGGCCCTGGGCCGTCAGATGACGGATTTTTTTAAGAATGAAAATGTGCACAGTCTGTTTAAGGTTTTATGGGTTACCGAGGCCAATACCTATTCGGGTTGCTGAGCCAGTTTAGTAAGTAAGTGTAAGGCTTTGGCAGTGGACGAGTATTGATTGATCGATTGGATTTCATCTCTTGCAGGATACGAATTTTGGTGCGTCAGCTGAGCTGAACTTTGTTACTTCTGTTCCACGTACTAGTTTGTGTAAAGCGCGAGTATAACTCTCGGATCCTACTCATTAAGGGAAGTGTTCCCCGGACGCGATCCGATGCGATTTTATGTTTTAAGTTTTGAGCGGGAGTGCTCGTATTGGAATGGGGACTTTGATTTAAAAGAGGATTCGAGCCATAAAGAGAGATTTTGGAATGAATTACGCTGTACTTATGGTGAAAACTTTTCGTGTACCTTATTTCTCGTCTGTAAGTGCTTTTCAAAAAGTTGAAAAGATAAATAAAAGCGGCCGGGAATAGTTTTCTTGGCATGCCGATGGCAGGCAGACTGAATAATGTCTTGAGCACTTTCTTTTAGTTTCCCTAAAGAATTTTCGCCTTTGTTTTCTTCATAAACAATCCTCTTGCATCCTCTGTTGTGGCACCTAGGCTCGTAAACCAGCATTAGGGTTTCCTCGAACGGTTTTCTGAAACAAAACAAAGAATAATTTAAGCCATTTCGCCCAGGCAATAAATAAAACATACGTAAGCGGCAATTAACAAACTATTTTCGTACATTAAAACCACAAATTAGTACCAACTAACAGGTCGTATGATTGGGTTGACTCGTTACTATACCTAAACAAGTAAAAGATATATTGTATGTCTATCTATGTGCGATATACTAATAAAAACACAGATGGTCCTCTCCATAGTGACTCCGTAGATACGGGGTTGACTAACTCATGGAAGGTGGCCTCTGACCTTAATATTTTTTTCCGAGTACTAAGCATAAGGCCTCTAAATAAAAAAGGCTGTTTTCATGAAGCAACATTACACACTAACATTATTTCTTATAATTTAGAACAGACTTAATTTGATGAACGAGAACTTTGCCTTTATGTAGAGCAAAATAAAATCATCATTAACAATCTATCAGCTCTTGTTGATGATGGAGGAAATTATAAATAGGTTTTCAACAGAACACAAATTACCGTATTCAATTAGATAAATCAAGGAATTTGAATCAAACAAGGTCAAGCCCGTTATTCTGAACCAGCCTACGCTGCAGTATCTAGCTCGAGCTTGTATTCCGAAGTGGAACAGGGTCTGAATGGCCGACAATGAATATTTATAACCCTTAAATGCGCCAGGCAATTAAACTGGTGCTCTCACGGGCAACGCACGGCTGAAACAAACCCGGCGCTGGAAGGGTTAAATGGCAGTATAAATCTCTCCAGGTTAGGTGGAGCGGGTTAAAATATTCATGGAAGTGTTAAGCCCTAAAACTGTCTGTCTACTCTCTACACCTCTATAGGGTTGGCTGAAGCGATTGTTTTAATAGCTTTTTAAACCAATGAAAACGGGGTATTTTAAAATAAAATAAAGAACTCAATTCAGTAAAGAACCCAAGCAACATACCTATCGATAGGACGCTAAAACGAAATAACAAGAATGATAGAAACAACGAAACTTACTGATTGCTTAAAAAGCCAAGAAAGAATGCAAAATAACGCCATCCGGCATAGTCATGAATTGTATGAATCGAATTAACTCTGTAGAAACTAAACTAATTTCAGAATACTCGACAATGTTTCGCTTGCTCGCCTAATAAGACCACCATAATAGTATTATGGCATTTTATAGAGCTTATTTAGACCTAGCACTCTCTTTCTAAATACATAGAGCTGTTCTTGATACGTCAACCGGCATCTTAGGCAAAAGTTAGAAACCAAAACTATGTCCATCTTACAACAATATCCCTCTTCCAATAGACTCACAAAATAACAGTCCAAAAGACCGGTTCACGTTCAACGAAGAAGAAGAAGAAAAAAACCATCGCAGGGTCGGATTTCTCATAATATAGAGTTGTCAAGGCGGAGTCAAGTGATGGATTGTAAACATTCTAAGCCGACGGGGGGAGGGTTTTTTCGAGGGGGGCCTGCGCCCCCCGCGGGGCCTCGGGGTGGGGGTGATTAATGGCGAGCGCTAGTGGGAGCCATGTTGTTGATTATGGCTCGGAACGATGTGTTGGTGTGCTCGTGGTGTGGTGGGTAATGGGGTTTAGACTCGGCAAGTGGATTTCTTGGATGGCCTGTTGATGCACTAACATTGCCTAGTTATGTTTTGTCACTGACTCGAATGTACAGGGGGATTATTGTAATTTCTGTTACAAGCCTAAATATATTTTTTAATGCAAGTGGCGAATTTACTTTGACCCACACAAGGCTGCTTCGAAACTCATAGTTTTCTGTTTAGTCACCAATACGTACAACTTTTATTATGGTGTCATCCCCTGAGGCCCTATTATAACCACTGTAGACTCGTTTTAAGCCTGCTTGCTATAGATATAAATAAGAAAAATATACAAAATAATCCAAGACTACGGCTGCCATCTTAGCCCGGCTGATTACAAAAATAACGTACCTATGCTCTAATTTACAGTAAATTTCTTACCTAGACCTAACTTAGATGATTACTGCAGCAAATAACTATGTGTTAATAGAAGGTATTAATATTTTTCAGCAGTCTGAAATATGTTTCTAATTACAAATATCAGATACACTGTTAACATCAGAACTAAGATAACATATATTATCACAATTTGAAAACAAAACATAAACCATAATTTGTGATAGGTACCTATTATTTAATTTATATTTACCTTATAATTATGATCTCTACACTCTGTTAATTTAGGTCAAATGAGTGAACATCTTTCCTATACTTTCTTCTTATTCTTTGCGTGCCGTATTTTATCAGACATTGGTGATTAGTTAGGATATCTTGACCTATATTAGGAGGACGAAATACATTCGCTTGTGTAGTCTAAATGCAACCTTTTGACTTCGCGGCACGGGTCCGTTCTGTTATTAGTTCATTATTTTTAGAATGTTTATATCTTCCTGTCTTTCCTAATGTCGAGGTGGGTTTAATAAACATGTCGTTACCGATCGTTTCGGGTGTCTTTGTCTTCTTTTTTGTCTATGATTTACCTTTATTAGTATTTTTGGTAGATGCCAAGGAGCTGGGTGAAGAAACGATGTTTTTTTAAAATAAATATGAGTAAATTATTTTATATCAAAATGTATGATAATGCTTCTTTACCATTACTTCATTATCTACCATATACTGAAGAGATAGCTAAGGCCTATTTTGAATGAGCCTATTTCAAATAAACTCTCAATATTATTTGTTAAAAAATTATAAACCTAAAATGTGTTTGTCTCTGCAACTGCATACATACTATCTACGAGTGTGAAATCCCTTAGTTTAATTATACATGCATACTTATTTACTATTTTCCCAAAGCAATTTTCATTACTTTACACACATTTTCACCCGCCAGTGGTTCTCAATATAATTTCGTACGCACACCTGCGTCCCAAGTTGTGATACCAGGGCTGTATGAAGGCATAGAAGACTATAAAATTTAGGCTTGAGCCTAGAGACACGAACCACTAGGACTGGCACCCAAAAAAAAAAATGAATAAAATAATATTGATAGCAAAAATCTGGAGCTTAAGTCTGTAACGCAATGGCGTGTCCGTGTCGATGACCGGGATTTACTCGTTTTTCTCTTACAACCAGTAAACTTATCCTTTAGAATTAGAATATTCTTTGCAGTACTACAAAAACTACAAAATCGTAATTGAAGTCATCAACTGGGACCCCATTTTGGCACCATTGCGTTACAGACTCGAATCAGGCCCCTAGGTTATCGTTATTTTTTATTCTTGAAAAAATAAAAATACAACTAACAAAACGAACTGAGTACTTAGCTCTTGTGAAAAAATTTAGGGTTTCCTTTGATAGTCCTGAACATTGCTTCCCGTGGGGCGTATATTTGATGAAAATTATATGTGATGGCTTGAAGAAATAGAAGAAGAAAAGAGAAGAAAAGAATGAAAAGAAGAATAAGTCCGCCCTTGTACACGTTTTCTCACTATAATGTTATTTAAGTTTTTTTTATTTTTGTGTGCAATAAAGTGTATCAAACAAGAAAGTCGCTGTAGGAATTTTTTGAGCGGACAAGCTCAGCATAAGATCCTAGATACGGCCCTGAATCCCACGCATGGCCTTCTTCACAGGGTGTGTTGTATTAGTGATATACACGCTTTAATAATGTCGGCAGACTTTGCATTACGTGTCTTCGCGCAAGAGTATGTTGGGAGTTGGGGTGAAGTTATATGGATTTAAAGGGCAATGTAGATGATTTAATATGTTTTACGATAGATACCTAGACACTGTTATTTTTTTTTTACACAACTCAAGCCGATTTTTTTTTTGATGTTGATGTTAAGACTGCCCGGTTCTAAAATTTGGCCTACTTATGCAACATTTCTGAATGCGTCTTTTTGGTATACAAAATAGATTAAGTAAAACTATCGAAAGTAGGTATAATAGTTACCTGGCTAAAAACGTAGGTTACGGAAGACCAAAACCCGAAAAATACACCCATTCCCTGAACCATTAAGGCAAACAGACTCCACCCATTTCGGCGCCAAAATTCCCGTATTCCCTTCGCGCTCCGCGTTTAAAATAGAAACAATGACGTCATTAAAAATCCGCTCTCGGATATTCCGAACGTACCCCGTAACTGTAATAAATCGACGGCTTTCTACCAAGCCATTCCGAAAGGAGCGTTTTCTATTCTATAGCGTGCACCCGTTTTTCTTAGGCAGCCATTATAAGACGGGGGCCAAGGGGGGTGATCCCCTCTTTCCTTTCACCCCCCTTATCTCCCGCCGCCTGAAAGTAGCTAAGTCGACGTATAAGCCGTTATGAAAGTTTATAAGAAGAATGGATGATAATTATACAGGTTTTATGCATAAGGCGTGCCTTTTTTAGCGTTATAGTGGGCGTAGGCTTTGGGCTTTAGATTAACGTGTGGCGACATTTTGGATGGGGTTAGTTTACTTTTTTAAATTGGTAACTAGAGTAAGGCCTAAATCCCACAAAACATCTACAATTAGAATAGAACACAAAACGCCTTTTTGTTTACGTGTAGATACCAATTCTTATTTTTAAGAAACGAGAAACAGACCTTTTTGACATCAGTCTGTATGTATAATCTTATTTCCTTGCTCTAGTCCATCTCCACCGCTGATACAAAACCAGTGATGGCCTTCAGAGACAAGTACCGAGCATCAGACGCCGCACCGACCACAACAAAAGCGCCTCGCCTAGTATTTTCCACACGCACGCTAGTAACTCCTTACTCCGCCCGCGGATTCTCTATTTACATGTAAATACTTTGAAAAAGTAATTTGCGCGCACCGTCAGCCCCCGCCCTCGAGATTGCGAAAAGGCACATTAACGTGCTCCAGGTGATGCATGATAACTGTTATAGCCGAATATAATTTTCTCAGCCCCACATCGCACCCTTAATCCCCGCGAAAAGCCTTTCGGAATTATTCCTACAGATATTTACGGGTTTCTTGTATAAATAAAGTTATGGCCGCGCGCGCGCACGGGGATCTAACTAAGTCGCCTCGGCTTGTTTATTATTATGCCTTTATTAACTTGTTTATCTTTTTAATGGCTTTGGAGAGTTATACGGGTTGGGCCGATTTATGTTCCTGTATCGGATAAGAAGCGTCTCTGGTAGAAAGAGTTGTTGCGTCGGCGGCGACTCGGTTTCACGCAGAGAACGGATTGGGTTTTATGTTTAAGGGTCAACTAAAGTTGTGTGGCGGGAAATACATAATTTTCACGTATTTATCATTTTTGTAGCTAAACTGAGCTATTTTTGTTCAGAGATTTTTCTAGGAGGTATTCTTTAATTATTCTAAACAACATAATAAAAATAATTCAGCTGATTATTATTTTGGGCTTTTCGACCACAAAACAAAATCAGTTTAATTATTGTTGTTCTGTTGTTCACAATAATAAAATGCATGCAATTGTATTGTCGTGAAACAAAAGAAGTAAAGTGAAAAAATGGGCTTTCCCACTACGCTGCCTTAGTTGAACCTTAAGGGTCGACGATAGCAACGTGGCGGGAAATTCAAAATTTTCACAGTTTTTTACATTTTGTAGCTAAACTGAGCTATTTTTGTTCAGCTATTTTTCGTTCGCGGCAATAACAAAGTATTATTTTCATTATTGTAAACAACAGAACAACAATAATTCAGCAAATTATGTGTTTTGGTCTACGACAAATTTTTGGGCAATACCACTGCTTCGTAGACCAGAACACATAATCGGCTAAATTATTGTTGTTCTGTTGTTTACAATAATGAAAAGAATATGTTATTTCCGCGAACGAAAAATCGTTGAACAAAAATAGCTCAGTTTAGCTACAAAATGTAAAAAACTGTGAAAATTTTGAATTTCCCGCCACGTTGCTATCATCCCACCTTAAATTTTATTTACACAGTTTTTTGGTAGCTTATTTTCTTACCTACTTAATCCACGATCATGGTCCATACGATGTCTATATGATCAATGATTTTCAGTATAGGTATGATATTTAAGTGATCACGAACAGTCAAGTGTAAAATCATCACGTTACTTTGCACTACCTATCATCACGAAATCCCAAACCATAACTAAGGAATTTTAACTCGCCGAAAGCGGGAATTTTTACTCAAAAGTTACCTTACGGTACTTTTACGACTCTTCGGGCATTCAAAGTAACAATAAAGTATTGAATAGAATCTATGCGCGTTTTGCACAATCTATTCTAACCAAAGAACAAAGCGAAAGGGTGACAAAGGAGGCAGTGGACTTGTAAAAACCCTTTTAGTGCAGTTTAGGACAAAAACAACCCTTCTATACAATTTCGCGGCACAAAAGATGCTTGTTTCTTTTAGTTTCTTTATTTTGCGCAATTTCTAAGACAGTTTTATTACTTTATAGAAAGTGGACAATTGGACGCTTGTTTTTGGAAACAAAACATACAGGTAAAGCTTTTTCTGGTCAGAGACATTTTTACTGGTATCGGCGCAACTTTTAAAAACGTTAAACAATAAAATAAAAAACTGTAGTAATAAGCAATCTCCAAATGGAACGTTTTTAGTCTTTATAGGTAGGTAGGTACTCATTAATTTGTGGAAAACTATACTGTGTATCTTATGTGTTACATATTATTTGATCCTTTAATTTATAAAGAGCCTACTTAGCTAAGCTTCATTAGATTGGATTTTTAGCAAAATGGTCTCTCTGCATCAGACCTGCAATATGGGTCGCACACACCATAATTTTATTACTGATATGACATAAAATCCTGTAAAAAATACTTATAATTAATTGTGGTATAAATGTTTTTAACCAAAACATTTATTTTCATCCATAAACACAAACTAAAGTTCATTCATCCTAACCCGAAAACAGCCACCGGCGGTGCCAGATGTCACTCAAAGCACCCACTCATCGCGGCAGTGCAACGACCCTGCACTTCGCCACTCAAGGCCGCTAGTAAAATGTTTATGGTCTATAAACGGCACTGTGTCTGTGTGTCAAGGACTCAGCCCCAGGCGAGACGGTTTTTATTGACCGTTCGCGACAGCCCATGATTTAGTGTTTTAGTGGCGCTTTAGGGCCCCTATCGTTGGGAGTTACGCGGCGGAAGTGCGGAACTGTACTGGAGGGTTAAACGCTTTACTAAAATTTAGGCCTATGCCTCTATGTAATGTGATATTTTTTACAGCGATCACAGCTTGGTGTTGGCAAAGTAAAGCAACATCGGGCGCAGCCAGTCCATGGATGGGTGACCGACCACTAGTGGCAATAATATCTGAACGCTTCCATGCTTAGTTGGTCCCGGTTGTTGTTAATTAAGGGTGGACGATAGCAACGTGGCGGGAAATTCAAAATTTTCACAGTTTTTTACATTTTGTAGCTAAACTGAGCTATTTTTAGTCAGCGATCTTTCGTTCGCGGCAATAACATAGTATTCTTTTCAATATTGTTAACAACAAAACAATAATTCAGCCGATTATGTATTCTGGTCTACGAAGCAGTGGTATTGCCCAAAAAACTTGTCGTTGACCAGAACACATAATCGGCACACATAATGAAAAGAATACTTTGTTAATGCCGCCAACGAAAAATCGCTGATAAAAATTGCTCAGTTTAGCTACAAAATGTAAAGAACTGTGAAAATTTTGAATTTCCCGCCACGTTGCTATCGTCGACCCTTAATAACAATTGTTAAGCCATGTCAGAGGCCCTTTGGGTGGCCTAAAAACTCTGACACCAGGGGTGGTGGCCACTATCTCATACGATTAACCAATCCCTACAGCGTCCAGTGACACCTTCACTCACACTAGATGGGCGAAGGGACTACTTGGACGCTGCAGTGCTTGGATCATTGTTTTAGATTTAGGAGGCTTGGCCAGTTAATTGGCTCCGCGCATATTGACTTGTCCTTCCTGTGGGCTAGCTAGGCCGACTAAGCTGTCAGCATGGTAAAGGTCCTTAGGGGTTAAGGGTAATTCTACGGCAGAGCTGCATTATACAATTCCCGTGGCATTTTTTATTTAAGGGTTTTCAAATAATTTAATGTTCTCACATTACTTTAGAACACATTAGTAACAATTTTATTGTTACATGATTATAAAATTGTTACTAATGTGTTCTAAAGTAATGTGAGAACATCAAATTATCTGAAAACCCTTAAATAAAAAAATGCCACGGGAATTGCATTGCCGTAGAATTACCCTTAAACGCTGGACTAAACAAAATGGTTTGCAGTAACCATCATCCGAGACATCGATGTAGCTGTGAGTCTATCCCGCTCTAGACTGATGAGCAGAGTGAGAAAGAGTATCATTGTATCGCTCGCTGTAGAGCCCAATCTCTAGTGCACATCTAGTGCTAAATGTTTCATACACCTTTTGATGCTTTGAAAACCTAAATAGAAAAACTTTGTCGATGATTGAACGACTAGTTTCTAAACTTTGTCTAGACATCGAAAAGATGATCGCCAGGCCGGAAAAGAGATGTAGATGATGAATAAAGTAATCACGGAGCGTTTAAAGTTTTTTCTTCTATCCGTATTTTTTATGCCAATGGTTAGTCATTGTTTTGTAGAACACGTGTGCAGACGGGTTGAGATTTGTTAGAGACAAGATTTTGTTTTCTTTGGGTATTGTGTAAAAAATCCATTGTTCTACAAAAACAAAATGCAGGCCCCTTCAAAACTGTCTACTGACTGGCTAATACATAATGTTACCATCCAAGATCAATTTATAACAAAAGCTGCGCTCGCAAAATTGAATAATCCATAAAATCGCGGCGGCTCGCGAAAGAAAAGCAATATCTGAGACACAAGTGCCTAATGACGATTTGAGGGCACTAAAGTTGGGCCCTCGTAAAGAATCACTCCAAACAGCCCCGGTTTTGATTAAAAAATCACGACGTTCCATCCTAGAAGCGCGTTAAGGAAACTTCCGAATGATTTAAAACTTTTAATAACGACGTCCTAGTGAAATGACATTAGACTTTCAAATTAGGAGTGAAAATTTAATTTAAAAGCGAGACAACTCGCAGCCCGAGGGGCGAATGAGATTCGCCCTCGTAAAAATGTACGGGGTCTTCTTTCGCGAGGTTCTTTTCAGTGCCGGGGAATTTATGCCGCTTAAATCTCGCGGAGGAAAATTCAAAGGCACTGTGTATTTATGTATTAAACGAGATGGTCTCCCGGAAAGGGAAAATACAGAAGAAACAGTGGTCCGTAGATGAGAAACTTGAGATATCGTGGGCTCTGCAACAGCTAGAATATGCTAACTGAGGTATCTCGCTTTACAACTTCAGAAGCAAATTCGTTCAACTGAATTTTATTGCTGGTTGAGACTGGCTATACTTTTGTCACGATATCTTAGTGCTTCGTCCAAGTGATTGGGCCACGTGAGCTCTTTTCCTTTTAATCTCATAGATGAATCAAACTATGAGAACTGCCAAGTAAGAGATATGCTTCGTGCGACTGGTGCCCTAGAACGTGATAAGGCAGCGGACAAAAATTTATCCTTCCAGCCCATGGATGCAGCCCACTTTTGGGCATGTGCCAGGCATTTTACTTATGGGGTCTACTTCAAAATGTCGAATAAAATATCAGCTGCTCCGTACAATTAGTGCAGTAGGCATCAAATTTTAGTATGGAACAACCGATTTATTTTCGATATTTCCAAGTTGGCCCCATAGTAAAAGTTGCAATGTGTGTTAAGCGAATCAATACAATGTGTTAAGCGACCCCCTTCAGTATAACAGGACCTTTCTTTAATAACCTGTTTATAGAAGGACAGTATCGTTTGATTTCAATGCGTTAGGTACAGAGATTTTTGGTGGAGTTTACGCTACGCAGACGTTTTGTCGCGTTTGTTTTGTGCCCTTCTCCACTCGTTAGAGGAATTTTAATCGGGAAAGTTTTCGTTATGAATGCCGCCACGGGTTTCGGTTAGAAGTTTCCAGTTATCTTTTATTACGCTTTAGGCCTCTAATTAGGGACCCTAATGGGCCGTAATGTAATTTTTTAAGTGTCTCCGAGGCTGTAGAGACAGAAATTCGGAAGCGATGATGTTGGACAGTTCCGTAAAAAAGGATCTAATCTAGGTATATCCTGTTTATGCACAAAACTAAACGTGGCACCTTACCTTTCCATGCCACAAAGTCAATCTTGTTAATCATCTCTACTGCCTTCACAATAATTGTCAGCCCAGCGAGTTTTGGTCTTACTTCCTACAAATCACCCCTTGCCCTTTCTTCACTACCATTCCGCTACATACTTTCAGTTTAGGCTATCTGTCTGTAGGTAAAAATATTATTATAATTACATTCTGACAAAAAGGAATGTTATCACCCTAAATCTACAGACGGCAGTGAAGTATATCTACCACCATTATTTATTTGTCTATGTGAATGTCTCTACATACCTCCTCAACATGTCGCTAATTGCGTTTGCAACTTACAAGACCACCTACGTTTCAAAGCATTCCCATGTATCACTAATTAATGGCCATTATCAACTTGTTACCTCCGCGAGTTGGCATTAAAACCTCTTATAATAACAACACACACTAGGTAACCCTTCCCTCTATTCAATATTAATAATACAATTCAATATTCCTATGTTCAAGGTAGCCCCTAGTGTTTTAGTGCTCATTTTAAAATACTACAGCTTGTTTGAACACTACAGCTTCAAACAAGCAATGACATAACATGTTTAGTGTTTAGTAACTACCCCTATGAGTTAGGTTAGAAGCAAGCAAGTTAAAAGTACTTACCCAGCTACTTCGGAGCTCTGCTGTTAAGTTAAAATAAAAGTTGAACTTTATTCAAGGCAAGTTTCCGTTAGAAACTTTTTATTAACTTTGTAATAAAATAATATAAGCTTAAGTAGATACTTATCACACGTGAGACTGAGCAATACCGGGTATGACACCTAGGACCTTTTGTTGGGGGGGTCCACAATTCTATCCATTTGTTATGTTGCATAACTAACTTATGTACCTAATTACCATCAATATCGAGGTACAGTACGATACCCTATGTCTGTACCGCTCTTTGCAAATCAAAAGAGTGAGAGAGAGATACTATTTGTAATTAGATAAGCATAAAGAGGTATCTGAATCCTACCTCTTTGTTTCAATAAAGAAAGAGATTACGGCCACAGCCGTCAAGTTCTAACAGGAGCCATAAATGGGCCATCAACTAACTGTTGGCTATAAAATTGACACGAGACGGCCCATAAACGTTATAGCACTCGACTTTTATTACTTTACAGCTTGTAAATTTAAGGATTGGCCATTTCGCCACCTAGAAAACGCTTTTCACTTTTCAGTCTCTTATTGTTTTAAACTCTACTTTTAGCCTCAAATCATTGGAAAAGTTACATTATGTCAAAATGGCTTTATTTATTTAGTGGAAAATTTACTGTTTTATTACTGGCTGATTGAGTCCAGAATAATTTACTTCACTTTTCTACTGTAGCGTGTCGCTGTGTATAATGTAAAGGGTACATTTTACATAGACCACCACTACAATTTAAAGGTAGAATCAGACTTTAACTCCTCGCGCAGCGAACCACCAAAACATCTTCATCCGAAACTCATCCCATCACAAATCATGGGAGCTTAGCTCCCTCCCCTATGAATGGCGGTGGGTTGATAAGGCTTACCCTGGGGTCAGTTGGCGACAGGTCTCCTGATAAAGGCCGATTTAATACGCTAAAAGGAGGCCTAATGCGGCAGTTTCCATTCGTTATGCAGCGCAGGTCACGTTCGTACCGTTTGAGGGTAGGTATGTAAGAGTATAGGGAGGAAATTTTTGGAACTTAAAACGCAGAACTGTTCATGGAAATAGGAAATAGATAAGTTTCCGTCGACAAAAATTGCAATTCAAAATTCCCCAAAATTTGTGCACCAGTGAGCTACGCCCCCAAAAAATTAAGGGCGAGTTTTCATAGAAGATTTACGTCAAAAAGTAAGTGGGTTTGGTGAAGTAATTTTTAAAAATAAATAAAAATAATTACCAACTAACTTATTGCTATAAAATAAAAATAATTTTAATGCACCTTAGGTAAGTAAAGCACTTGTAAAGTTAGTTAGGTACTCAAAATTGTGGGCAATGTCCCCAAATTAAAACAGGAGCTTCGATTACAATGTCTCCGTAAACTTTGCTCTACATTTTTCTGAGATAAAGAGTTCAATCCCTTTTATTTCCAGACAAATAACTGCAAACAATTAAGATAGCTAGACAAAGCAATTACCCCCAATTGACCTGCAATTAACAGTATCAATAATACTGACGCATATTTTTTTTATTAATAACTTAATTAATCTCAGGTTACTCCCACAACAAATCATTACAAAATACCAGTGATTATATACAACCAGAGGAACAGTTTTGAACGATTTAAACTCGAATTTCTCTAATAAAGACCCATTTTATATTTTTATTGTACAAAATAAAAATATGAAATGCGTCTTAATTCTTATGCCTTACCTTTGAATAAATATTACAACGTATAAAAATATAAATATGAGTATGCGAATGCAATAGGTCAAGAGTAATTCTTGGGACATGTTTAGATAATAATAAATAGGCTTCACTAGTAGACTAAACTCTAATTTTTTATTCGAGTCCACGGAATGACAGTTGCTAGTATGGTACTGACAGATAAAGCCTTTGTAACAACTGTCATTCCGTGGACTCCAATTAAAAAAAATTAGAGAGCTGAGAGGGTGTAAAAAGACAATATTTTTACGGTAAATAAAATTGAAAACAGTATATTGTTTGTTTCTAAAAAAACCTTCTGCTCTTTTTATATTGCCTCTATGTACACTTTGATTTGCAATACAAATCCGTGATACGTTAATTTATGGCATTATTTCCTTCTGATACCATTTACCGGTAGGCGGAATCGCTAATATGACTCGTTAATGAGTCGATTAAATCACTTTTAATGTGACATTAATAGTTTTTTGCTGTATTATTTTAATGAGAACATGTATTTTGTTATCACGCTGTGGATTATACGATTGTTTCGGTAAAATATAAAGTAAAATTTTCGTTATCTAACGCGTTAATTACTCATGCCATTTGGCTGGTAGATAACGTTTCCTGCTGACTGTTTGGACTCGGCATATCTACTTGGATACCACAACAAATGACATAGTTATTACATTCTAATGTATTTTAGAATCGATTTGAAATTTTATAACTTGTATGTCAATGTTCCAATATGCCAAATCGAAAAAAAAATTCTTACATTTAGTTAGGTACCTACCAAGATCTTGCTAGTCAGTACAAAGTTACAAACTAAAAAACAACGCACAACCGAAATCACTGATATGTGATTTCGGTTGTGTAGAGGTGAATCACTATAATGGATTTCCTGAAAACCTGACGTTGAAACGGGGGCGCAAGATTTTATCACAAAAATATACACGGAGACGAAATTTTTTCACGTAATTTTTCATTGCATCTAATCTTTATTTCGGTATTTTGAATAAAACATTATTTCTCCACCCCAAAAGCCTCCATTCAGCAGCGCCGAAGGCTTTGTTTCGAAACAGCTCGTTAGCGTGAAAGCCTTTGCTACGCCGAGGTTCCTCCAGACGCCACTAGATGGAGGCACGCGTTTTAAATTAGAGGGCCTTTGTTACAATCGATGGTCTGCTCTACAGACTGTCTGCTATTTAGTAATAGTGATTGGTAGCCACTTCGTGAGGTTTGAAAATATCTATCATTATCTTGTAAAACGTAGCTAAAGAGAAAACAAAGCATTAAATCTGCAACGTTCTTGCAGGACTATTATTTTTTAATATTTTATTATGATATTAGGTATTAAGAATTTATATTTTTGCTAAGGTGACCTAAATTAATCTAAATACTATTTGTAGGCGATAAAACTTGCACTGTTTCCATAGATAGGTAACCATTTAATTTAAATATTGTTAGCAAAAGTGCCGACGGAAAGCGGCGATCAGCGCATGTCGAACTTTTACAGTATGAAGGATTATAGTGAGCTTTTATAGCTCGATTCGTTGCCACTGAGTGAGCGAGAAACAGCACTGTATCTTACGATTCTATCGATATGCCCTTCATACTTTGACTAGCCCAACCTGATGACCAACCTAACTTTCCAAAGTAATCAATATGCCCTCGTTTCTACAAAAAGAAGTGAAATCCCACCAAAAACATTCTGTAAAAACTAGCCAGGTCTCGATGGATCTGCTTGTTTATCTCTAAAAAAGTAATGAAATCTAGACAAAGTCGTGCCAAGTCTAAGGTTCCTTACTGCGATTTCTTTATTATTATAGTTAATGTTGTGAGACTTGGCCGTTGAAGGGTACACAAGTGGTTCTGGCGACAGATTGGTGCAATGGTGTCATGGAGCACCTGGTTTTGTACCCTTGTGTACCCTTCAACAGCCAAGTCTCACAACATTAACTATAATAAAGAAATCGCAGTAAGGAACCTTAGACTTGGCACGACTTTGTCTAGATTTCATTACTTTTTTAGAGATAAACAAGCAGATCCATCGAGACCTGGCTAGTTTTTACAGAATGTTTTTGGTGGGATTTCACTTCTTTTTGTAGAAACGAGGGCATATTGATTAATTTTATTAGATTTTTTTATTTGACACAGTTTTTAAATTTGTGTAATGTTTGAGTAGAATAAAGTTAATCGTCCGACTATTTCTTGTTGAACGAGCGAGCGAAGTCCTCCGAGTCTGCTGGAACAATCCGGCGTTTGTATGTATGTATGTTTGTATGTATGAATGTTTGTTCGACGATAACTTGAGTAAATTTGGTCGGATCGTAATGAAATTTGATAGGCGGGTAAACTAAATTAAAATAATTTTTAAATTCGAACATGAGCCAAATCGGTCGATGGGTTGCCGACATATGGGGTTGTATCACAGCCTTCTTTATTTAAAGAAGGCTGTGGGTTGTATAGTTTAAATGCAAAGCGCGCGCGCGCCTGCGCGAATGGCGTAAGCAAAGTTATACATCTGTAACTGAGGTCGCGAGTTCATAGTTCGGAGCGAACCACTAGTGGGACGCTATAGGCTAGATTAAATGAAGATGTGTCCCACTACGCTGGATTTTTGCAATGACAGTCGATTTTTTTATGTACCAATAGTAGAAGGGGCATTACCATAATATCTCTAATAAAGCTGATACCAGCTGAAGGTTCTTCATCAGATACTTCAGACCTTAGATTTTTGACATCAAATGAAGCGGCCCACCAAGTTGAATATTTTTTGTAAGGGCGGTATATGTCGATCTATAATAGTTTGGTTGGGTTCTTGTGTTTTCTAATCAGGGTCACCAGGTACTCCAGATCTTCGATTATCCTAGTTTTTATAGTTTTCCCTTTATGTGGCCATTAAACCCCAACTCTGTACCAAATTTCAGCTCTCTGAGTTTATGGGAAGTACTAGTTCTATTAGGGCTCTTGTGTTTTCTAATCAGGGTCACCAGGTACTCCAGATCTTCGATTATCCTAGTTTTTATAGTTTTCCCTTTATGTGCCCATTAAACCCTAACTCTGTACCAAATTTTAGCTCTCTGAGTTTATGGGAAGTACTAGTTCTATTAGGGCCCTTGTGTTTTCTAATCAGGGTGACCACGTACTCCAGATCTTCGATTATCCTAGTTTTTATAGTTTTCCCTTTATGTGGCCATTCAACCCTAACTCTGTACCAAATTTCAGCTCTCTGAGTTTATGGGAAGTACTAGTTCTATTATGATGATCATGAGTGAGTGAGTGAGTGAGTGTGTGTCATAAATGCGAAACTTTGCTTTCGCTTAACTTCGGAACTAAATGACCTACAGACTTGAAATTTTGGATTTTAAGTATGTGATTATAGCTTACTAGATGACGAAAATTTCTGCGTTCTGGTCTTATCCAGAGGTTCTCAAATAGGGGCCTGAAAATGCGGCGAAATGGTTCCAGTAAAGGATGGTACGGCAGTGTTTGCTTTGCGCTCGACCTGGCGGGGGCACTGCCGTGCCCCCAGATAAGGGTACAATTATACATGTCCCACTAGCTGGGCAAAGGCCTTCTCTCAGAGAGAGAGTTCGAGCTTAATCACCACGCGTGCTCAATTCGGGTTGGCGATTTTTGCGTTGAGGGTATAATGCCCCATACGCTGAGGTTTCCTTACGATGTAAGCAATTTTTTTTATTCCCTGATGAATCTGCTATTAAGTAATTCTTAGATCCTAATCAGAGTATTGTGTGTTTACACGATAAAACACGCGACAACCCTCAACAACGATTACACCCATAACGCGCTGTAGTTTACCATCACCACTTAGAATCGAAATTACAATCGCCCCTATGCACTCGCCAATTCACAATTGTCATTGCTGAATTGGTAGCCGACATAAATCGTTTCGTTTAATTTAATCAACGCCCGCGTAATTCTGACATTGTTATGTACTACAAACCACTCAACTCGGACCCCAAAGAGGCTTCGGGCAAACCTCAAAAAGTTGCGAAGAGAAAGAGGGTTGAGAGATCGTTTTATACTGGTTGTTGATGCAAACCGAAGTGACCATAATTTTAAGTAATGTGGGAATGTACCCACGCGCTCATTACTGTAAGCGCAAGAGTTGTTAAACAAGCTAAAAATAATTTAATTATGATTTAAAAGGGGTCCCTAGTTAAAATGTTATTGTATGTAGAATTTTAATTGCTCGAAATAGTTATTTATCCAGTCCAATAGATAAAATTAATATTTTAAGTACATCTCAGTTAATATGATATTCAGATAAAACAAAAACTACTAAGTAACAATTTCAATTCACTATCTTCAATTTATCTTTATGTTTCAATAAAAAAAAAGTGCTAAACGGGGATGTTTTGTTTCTTGATCATTTAATATTGAACCACATTTGATAAGTATTAGTTCTAGTCGTCCCGTCACTCCTTTAGTGTGAGTGAAGATGCCAATGGTCACTGTATAAATCATCTCATTACTTAGATGCAAATGCCTTAATGGTATTATCCACATTGACTCTAAAAATTTTATTATCAAAATTATAATAACAAGTACCAAATTAATATTCGAAAGAACTAAATTCAACACTGGCAGCAAATAATCCGAAATCCCGAACTGCCTCGGGAGTCTCCATAATAATAGCCGCGCTCTAAATTCAAATACAAAAAAAATAAAAATGGCGTCGCTTTCGCTAGGGTGACTCCCCTAATGTTTGGATGGGGCACACTCCACATGAGTCCGTCACAGCGGAAGTAGATCGACTGATTTGTGATGGAAGGGAGTGGAAATATTATTTATATTTGAGATACCGTGGTAATGTTCTGTGTAATTATAGAAATGTGAAAATGAGTCCCTTTGTACTCCATTATGGTGATCGTATAATCATTTCAAGTGCGTGTGAATTCCGGAATAATTTATTTTGAAATTATTCGGCTTGGCAGCGTAATAAAGTAATTTAGATACCATTTTTACATATCTGTTCATCGGAATAAAATAACGTAGATTTATACAGCTTGATAGAGTCGGCGTTTTGAATCCTAGTGGTTGTAGCGCAAAGAATAAATTTAACGAGTATTAAAATCCGGTTAAAAGTTGTTTCTACTTTTCATAGAGCTCGTGCAAACTTATGGATAATTTTATGCAACTTGACTATGATTTTCATGACATATACGTAATATCTAATGGATAAAGAAGGCACGTACGGCTAAGTTTGAGGCAAAGCCCCGAACCCATAAATCAGCTTACTAAAATTAACTATAACAACACCTACAAAGTAATTATGAAACAATATTTAAGAACCACAATATGAATATATTTGGTAAACTGCCACATTTTAGTATCTCTTCATCCAATACTAAGCGTATTTTATTTACTTAATCAAATGCCTACCAAAAACCTAGCCTCGACCAGAAGTAAATAAAGCAACTAAAGCATCACAAAGACCCCGACCCATGTCAGATAATGAGCTTAACTAGTGAACGGGAAACGAAATGCCCGGGGGTCGAGTCCGCGATGCTTCCGCGCCATTTCACACTTTGTGGAGACCCTACTGCGCGTCAGGAGCACGCGGGGGGGCGAGATCGAAAATAAAATGACGTTTTATAGGTAGGTAAGGGGTAGATGGACGTTTGGTATGCTTTCTCAATTGTCGTTTTGCGGTTTTTGGTAGTTTTTCAATCCTTGAACCTTTAGGTATGGACTGTGTTGTATTGTAAGTCGGTACAGCCCTATTCTCTAAAATATCCACCGTAAAAAAAACATTTTTAAATGTCAAAAAAAAAAACATTTCAATAATGGCTATTTTTGAATGTTTTGACGCTCGTTGAGTGAATTTTTTTGAAAATAGAGACGCAGGACATACACCGGTAACTTCTGCCATATGTGCCGTCTTTCTTGTCCCTCTACCATTAAAAAAATGTGCTTAATAAAAGACAAAAACTATTAAGAAAACGGTTGAGACTCGTTTAGTGTTTATAGTTCAGCAATATTACTTATGTTTCTCGTGGTAGAGACAAAAAACCTAAAATATTTAGGAAGTTAGACAGGCCATCTTGGTTTACTCAACTGCTCTCACATAATAAGCAAGGTCAAACTTAACTATGCTTCTAAACAAAGTATCATGGGCGATATTATCAGCAATTTTCTTGTAAAACAAAAACCTACCTACAGCATAGCACTTTAGCGGCCATAGCCATAAAATAAAAAGAAATAGAAGGTTGACTCGATAAAAATTACTGCAATTCGGAAGGCAAAGTTTTTTGTTCGAAAGTCCGTTATTGGCTTAATCTTATCTTTAGACAATATTGAGAAACTAATTTCAATATTTTTTATTTTGGTCCAGTAGTTTTGTTTTTATGCGCTAAAATGTTTGTTCCTATGACCGCCAACAGTATGCAGACCGTCGCGTGACGTCATAAAACCTTATCTTTGAAACGTTGTAAAATCCAAACTACTGAACCAAAATAAAAAATATTCAAATTAGTTTCTCAATCCTACTTATATTATAAATGCGAAAGTTTGTGAGTGAGTGAGTGAGTGAGTGAGTGAGTGAGTGAGTGAGTGAGTGTGTTTGTTACTTTATAACGCGGAATCCGCTGGACGGATTTGGACGAAATTTGGAATGTTGATAGCTGAGACATCAGAATAACATATAGGCTACATATTATCACGCTTTGGTGCTTAGGAGCAAAATAAACACACAAAGATTATCATATAGTGGCTATTTGTATAAAAGTGAACGACACAACCATTAACCAAAGACCCTCTGTCATCACGTAGCGTTGAGCTATTTACTTTCGTAAATCCATCGAAAACTGAACAACGGTGAATTTTAATGCACCAAACAGGCCCAAATGTGCCGCAAAACTCAAACGATGCACAACAGTGAAGAAGTTGTTTTTAATTATCGCTGTCATCCGTCACTGTCACAAAAATGGTATATCAACAAAGCAATAAAGGAAAAATCTACAAGTTTAATTACTCAAAACAGGCAAAAAACATAAGTTCAGTGATAGCTACTTACAATCTGAAAGAGCCAATAAATCCTTACTTTAAAAACTCTGCATCCGGCAGTTTTATCAAAGCTCTTTACAAAGTCGCGGTTGCATCCTGAGATCTTTTGGCCAGACGAAATGGGACGTCCGTTGAGTGCATTGCTGATTGCTGGTTATTCAGGGAAGAATAGGATGCACCAGACCTCGAAGAAAAATAAAGATACGATGTTCTGACCAAAAAATCTGCTGTGCGTACTGTGCAAGTGTAGAGTCCCGAGCGACCATAGTCGCATAACATCAGCTATTGATGGTGTAACATTAGTAATATGATCGCTTTATTTCCTTTAAGTAAGTACCTAGGACTGGACACTGGACAGGTGCACTTTTACATAATATCATAGACGCCTATTCATTGTTGACAACTCTGATAGACTTTCCACATACTTCAGACTGACGAGAAGATTGGAGCATGTGAAAATCCCTGAACAGCCTGCGTGGTGGTGTTGCCCGCATGAAAGATATGTGAGAAATAGAGCCAGAAGAGATGTTTTGTTACAATCTTAAACCATACCGATAACTTCGCGTCGTCATACCTGTCCTGATGCTCCACAGTCCAGCTTTTCGGATTTCCTGGAGGCGACCCCAGCGCGACGTGTGTGTGTGACACTTTCAACACGAAAGAAGAATAAGGCCGACGATTCAAAACGGTTGTTTCAGACTATGGCATCGTAGATGCTAAGAAGACGCGTTGGGTGTTTCAGAAGAGTAGCTCATAGAAAAAAACACTATTCAATGTGATAGAAATAATATGGTTAAGTATCTCCTGATATTATCTCATATTTTCTGGTGTCAGAACCCAATTATTATGATCGTTCTCTTTGAAATGGTATGATGCGATTAAATAAAATAAATTTTCTTAAAGTTTTTCTCTGTTAAGTAACTGTGTGCCTATAATACGAGTAGGTGACGCTAACTAGCTCTGTTGGAGATCTTTTACAGTTTTATTGAACGCCAGAGAGATGTTGAGACCTGTGACGTACTGCAGCGAATGCTGATAAATATTAATTCACCAAACAGCGCAAGCAAACGAGATGTACACACGACAGCACGTCGACCCTTACACGCTAGCACTCTATTCGGTAACGTTACAGGCGACTTTACAACAAAAGTGTACAGTCTGACGTGCTGTCGTGTGTACTTGGGTATCAAACTACCCATTAGGGCTATCTAACATCGGTAGATGCAGTGTCCACAACGACCACAAAGGCCACAAAGGCACGAAGACTTGGGGCGAGCCCAACTGAACAGAGACAACCCAGACTGAAAGTTTGAAATAAGGAGTAGCAGATTAGCTGACTCAAAATAATAGGATAGGGCTAAAAAGAAAAGATAATCTTTGAGTGTTTCTTGAAATGTAGGTAACCCGCGTTAAATCAGTTAGACGCCTATAACAGTAGGTATCTGCATCTTTGCTCCGTTCAGTTTGGTAGAAGCAGACAACAACGCGAGGTCCACGGGATCGAAATCTCGGGCCAACGCTTTGATAGTGCAGGGGGTGTGTTTTAAGTACATCATACCTACTAGGTGGTAAAAAATATGCTAGGTACAATTTGCAAAATCACCACGTTTATCCTTTTTCTTTTAGCCACGTGAATGAAGTCGTGGGCGCTAGCTATCAACACTAATATTATAAAGAGGAAAAGTTTGTAAGTATGTACGTATGTAGGGGGTAATCTCCAAAACTACTCATCCGATTATAAAAAATCCTTCACTAATGGGAAGCTACGTTATTGCTGAGTGCTATAAGCTATTTTTATTGTGATAACGGGAAAAAAACTAAGTCTGCGCGGACGAAGTCGCGGGCAAAAGCTAGTATTGTCTAAAGATAAGATTAAGCCAATAACGGACTTTCGAACAAAAAACTTTGCCTTTCGAATTATACTAATCGCTAGCAAGAGAGTAGGTACCTAAATTTTGACAGCGTTTGACGGCGATTCTACAGACTAAAAATGTAAGATAATTTAAAAAAATTCCTCTGTAACTATTGGTTGGAGTAGTACACGTATGCTGTACAGCATTGTGTAGTACTCTCTATTGTTATGACAATAATTGTAGTTGGTTTATTGCATTATTCCTAATTAATGTTGTCAATATATTTGCCTTTAATTACACTTGTGTTCTCTATTTAATTATTGAGCTTCTGTGTCTTCCAAATAAGTGCTATAACCCTAATCTATTAAAATTCAATTTGCATCCGAAACAAGACACGTTATGGATAATAATGGCAATTTTACGAGCACTTAAACGAATTAAAGTCACAAGCCGCAATTTTGCCCGCTCCGAAGGATTTATACGATATTTTCTTAGGAAAAAGCAAAGCTATTTTCGTAAGTTGTTGAAAACTCATACAGGTACCTAATCTGCCCCCGTTAGTTGAAAAGGCGCATCTAACATTTTTTCCAAAATTGAGTTATATACACCGTTGGAATCAGAAAAAAAAGGCGCGTCGGCCAGTATTTTTTATTTTTCGCTATCTCGCTTCCTAGCAATTTTCCATAGTCAAAATAGGCGCTTATGCATCCAACTTTTCTACTAAATGGAAGATGAAAAGCCGAAATCATCATAAACTTAGAAGAATAGCCGCATTTACACACATACGCCTTTGATCTTCATAGTATTTTTTTATGATCGGAAGTTTAATAGGCGCTTTTTCGATATCGTTTCTAATGCTTAATAGATAGGTCGCAAGTGACCATTTGCGTCCTAAACGCTAGTTGAAAAGTATTATACTTACTTAGTAGAAAAGTCAACATCTGCCACATGCGCCCTTACTACTTCGTATTTTATGTTTTTTCGATGCGCATCTGCCAAATACGTCTCAATTCTCTATAGGGGAAATAAAAGTATGGATGGTACTTAACTGAAAAGTCGCAAGTGTGCCAAAGCGCCTTTTTAACTACCGCTTCCTTAAGAAGCGGGGCTTGCGGGAGGGGAATATGTACGGAGTTACTGATCAGTTGCGTCTTGCGTCGGAGAGGCAGATAAGGCGAGGCATGTTACGCGCCGGCACCATTTTGCGACATTGCACATTGTCTTAGGTAAGATTTATACAATTTTATTTCATTTACTATTTGCATTATTCAACTCTCATTAACTTTTGAATTAGTTAATTAATTTATCACACATAAGGCTTAGGTGAAGCCGTTTATTATTAACAATGGTATTATACTTCTAAATTATCTGCCTAACGTGTAATGTCGATAGCTTGCAAAATATTGGAGCGGGCTTATACCTACTAGTGTTTTTGTTAGAATAAGGGTATAGTAACATTTATTTATTAACACTTTTAATGCACTTAAAAATATTTTACATTGCGGCGGACCTTATACTGTGTAGTGTAGACATTGCAAAAGTTATCTGTCAAACAGGTAGATGCACTTATTGGTCTAGTCATCATGGTTTTTATGTAGGTAACTAAGAAACCTTAGGTACTGTAACCTACATATAACACAATATTTAAACTATTATGTTATTTCTAATTTCAGGCAAAACAAAATGAAGCCTGGTCGAAGTTTAAACTTAGTTCACAAAGTTTTGTCTTCCACAAGTGTTCCAAGTACACCAGGTAGTACTCCACCGGAAATTCATGCTCGTCATTTAATTACTGACATCCGTCATTGTGACATAGCGGGATGTGGTTACAAAACTACGCAGCAAGATTGCGCTCTGAATGCCTGCGATGGTATCATCACCAACATCAATAAAGACTGCACCATCTCCGGCAGAACCAGCACCGAAACTACGCAGCAAGATTGCGCTGAGCAATGGTTGAGACAAAGACAGTCTCTTATATCATTCAATGGCTTTAGACAACCTGTAAACCGAACACACACTTAGTTTGAATGTGGTATAAAAAAACGTGAAGTAGGATTAGACAAGCACCACTAATTGGCAGAGTTGCATGGCAAATTATACCAAAACTCTCTTCGGTTTTCGAGCATTAGAGGGACTAATTTACTGATTATATCAGACTTGCGCTCTTGACTGAACTGATTGTTTTCTGACTTATTGACTCATTATATCACATCTGAATTGATTTTTGGTCACCGGTCTTGGGATTCCAATCTTGATATATTTCATTCTGAGAAAGTCAAGTACTATTTCGGTTCCATCAAAATCAGTATGCGTAAATTATAGTGATACGACCGCTTTGAAAAGTAGCCTGACACATCTTGTTCAGATAGGCTCGTGGTGTTACTTGTGTAAGTTTATAGGCACAAAAGCCAAGTCAAATTTGAGGATGTTCACCGAGCTGTCTCTGACACACGTCGCTAAATAACTGTAAAGAATATGGATGTCAGAAACGTTTATAAGTTCGAAGATTGCTCTTCTGCCTATAAACTAGACGTGTTACACATGTAACGCCACAAGATGTGTCAGGCTACTTTTCAAGGAGGTTCTTCTCTTCTCTGTACCGCTATAACGTCCAAAACGGACTTTGGTGGAACCGAAATAGTACTTAATTTTCTCAGAATGAAAAAGAACAATATTGGAATCTCAAGACCAGCGACCAAAAATCAATTCAGAGGTATCACTCAAGAGCGCAAGTCCGATATAATCCGTAAATTAGTCCCTCTAATGCCCGAAAACCGAAGAGGATTTTGGTATAATTTGCCATGCAATGAGAACTCTGCCAATTTATTTAATGAATACGAAGAATTGTAGTGGTGCTTCTCTATTCCTACTTTACGTTTTTTTATACCACAGTAAAACTTAATGTGTATTCGGTTTACAGTTAGTCTAAAGACATTGATATAAGAGACTGTCTTTATCTTAAGCAGCGCTCAGCTCAATCTTGCTCCGTAGTTTCGGTGCTGGTTCTGCGGGAGGAGGTGCAGTTTTTATTGGTGATGATACTATCACAGGCATCCGGAGCGCAATCTAGCTGCATAGTTTCGGTGCTGGTTCTGCGGGAGGTGGTGCAGTCTTTATTGGTGATGATACTATCGCAGGCATCTTGATGCGTAGTTTTGTAACTACTACATCCCGCTGTCACAATGACGGTTGTCAGTAATTAAATGACGAGCATAAATTTCCGGTGGAGTACTACCTGATGTACTGGGAACACCGAATTTCTCAACTATTGGGGGCAGTACAATAAATAAAAGATTGAATTATTATTATTATTTACTTTCAAGTCAAGATTAAACCTAAAAAAGATGATCATAGGTACTTTTCAACTTAGCTAAGGGCTATTAAATTAATACTGGATATTGTGCAAAAAGTCGCATGTACTTAAATGCGCCTTTTCTTCCTAGGAAAATAAATAAAATTATACACTTGGTACTAGGGTTAAAAGTAATATAGAGCACATTCTAAATTGAAAGGGCGTATGTGGCGACATGCGCCCTTTCAATTGATTATTTCTCATTTCTTCAAATTTTTAAAACTAAGATGAAAAGGATTTTTTGAGATTTTCCACATAATATATTTAAAATATACCTTTTATTATATAGCAATTGAAAGACAATAATTTTAACAATTTTTCGACATTTTCAAACATATATTATTTCGTTTAAATAACTGACAGCAAACAAATTAAGGTTTCATTCACAAAACATTTTTTTTCTCGGTTTTAGGTTCTTGTTACATGCGCCTTTTCAACTATCGGGGGCAGTAATTATAATGTATGTTCAGCAACACAGTCGTGCACCTCATAGGAACTCGTATAGCCCGCGGCATAAGTGCGCTAATTGAATAAAAAGGGGTAACTTAATGTATCGCTGCCTACACATTCTACTTGTCTATGTCGCAGGGATATTGTCAAACCAGTGATATTATAATTTAACTAGTGAAATTATAATTACCCGAAACTTTGTCAACCGCCTCCATTTCTTACAATTTCACGGACTTCTTTTAGTGTTATAGCCATTCTAATTTCACGGGTTTTATAATAACCCTAATATTATTATTATGAGTCAAGTTTGTAGTGTAGTTCGTTTTCAATATCAAATACAAAACAGGATAGTTGTGCACGATTCGCGAACGCTATAGGAAGTTAAGATCTAGGAATCTTGTAGATCTGCTAGTAATTACTTAAAAGTAGCATATGGAAATTTCGTTATTTTCGTCTGTTTCCTTGTCATAAGTGTATTAAAAATAGTTGCCTGGTTAAGTTAATGCACAAACAGCCGTAACTAACCATTTCGTCAAGTTATCAAGTTTTCAGCGCAAAACGGCCATGATTAAATTAATTATAATTATAAACATGAGCCGATTAATATTCGTCGTCCAGCCACAATTAGTTACACCTTTACAGTCCTTAGCAGGACATAGCGGATGCTGGGCACCTACCAACAACCTACAAGGATTTAAATTCAAATTGTACAGTCGGCCACACGCTAGGATACCCCTTTTTGTTCGATTGGCGCCCTTATTCTGCGCGCCGTAAGAGCTGCCATGGGGTATCTGTGACTGTGGCCTACCGTACGTAGAGGTAAAAAACAGTTTTATCAATTTTGTGACTGAACTAGACTATCATTGTGTTATGAAATGAAATTACAAAATTTGATACTCTTTGCCATGCAATAACTAAGTTTAACTAGCTAACTAGGAGCCGATATGAGTAAGTTATACTTCTATAGCATTTATCGTTCACAGAGAACCCTTTTCCACATATCGATGGATAGATAAATATATTTCAGTGCCACATTTTTTTTACGGGGAAGAAGACATGAGGGTTTGAGATTTTTTATTTTCTCATAAGATAAATTTACATTTGTTCACTTGAGATGAGAAAGACATGGAGAAGTCTATTATAGTTACTAATGTTATGAAAGTGAAAGTGGAAAATAATTTATTGTCGAGAACATAACTTTAAATGAATTAAAAAACAATAACAAACATTTCGAGTTATAGAGATTATGTAGTTACCTATATGGTATACTTATAGGTACACATATCACAGACACAGCAGCGTCTGAGTGGTCAGTTCACTCCTCTAGTATCACTGGACGTGTCACTGGACCCTGGATAAATCATCTCTACGAAGATAAAATGTCAAGGACATAGGACAAATACAGGGTTCCAAGTAGGCCCCCAGAACAAGCTGTAGGTTGATATCGATACCAAAATGGCGATCACCTTCGGACTATTCATTAATATTCCACTAACAGCGGAGCTCCCAGAGGCTGCAAACCCATTTGATTGCTGTTTGTTCACTTTCCTGATTCAAAAGTTTAGTGAAACACTTTTTGATATCTACGGCACCTTTTTGGTACATTTTTGCTCAATCTTTGTTAAAATCTATAGCCTTCACTCCGTGTTTTTTTTTTTGCAATAGTTAGGTTTACAGTTATAGGGGATAAAACCGGGATAAACCCTATTTTCTTACAATAATTTTGGCGGTTGTAGAGGCTAATAGAAATTTTGGGCGGCCTAAAAACTTTGATTGTGTGCATTTAGCATCAGGGGCAGCCATTTCCTCTTACGATTACCTACCATTTCACTTCTAACTAAGGCCTTTGCTTCTACGTAGTGAGATGATTTATACAGCGTCCGGTGGCACCTTCACTCACACTAGATGGGTGAAGAGACCACTCGGCGCTGCAGTGCCTGGGACATTGTTTTTTTTATTTTTTAGATGGAGTAGGCTTGCCCAGCACCTTACCATGCTGACAGCTTAGTCGGCCTAGCCCACAGGAAAGACGGGTCAATACGTGTGGAGCCAACTAAGCCGCGGGGTTTCCTCATCATGTTTTTCCTTCACCGTTAGCGAGTGGTATTGCTACTACAAATTCACAAATGTACGTAACTTTGAAATTAAACAGTCATAGATACATGCCTGCACTGGGAATCGAACCGGGGACCTCTTGCTTCAAAGTCCACTGCTCTACCCACTAGACCACCACCGCATATCACCTTTATACCACTCTTATTTTTAACTACTATTTATTAGTATGTCACCACCGATGCAGCATAGAAGGCGGTGAATTCCAAATTATAACTAGTCTAACTGGTTGCCGAGTCTCTGGAACTATTACTACGAAGCTATAGCTCACCGATTCGACAAGCTAGTAGTATCTAGCGAAGTTATTTACCGATATCGTGGACAGTAAAAATGTCAGCGCCCGCCCTCCTATCGTTGCACTATTGGTGAAACTGTCGGCCGCAATCTAGGATACCCCATGGTAGCTCTTACCGCACGCGGCACAAGGGTGTCAATCGAACAAAAAGGGGTATCCTAGCGTGTGGCGGACTGTACGAGTAGCTTACGGGAGACTAGCTGCTTGTCCGCTTTTATCGCTTTTATCGAGGATATGACCCAAAGACCCATCTCTACCAAAGGCCCTAAAAATCATAATTTCATTAACACCTTCTTCTTTATTATTGCAAAAAGAGGATCCAGGCAGTGCTAGTGTTGCCGAAAAATCAAAAAAAAATGGATATATTATCGAAATCGTCGATTTTTTTATAATATATCGTTTAGGCTGGTTATTGACACCACCGGTTTGATATTTTCGATATTATCGATACTATCTTTTTTGCGATAAATACAATCGATAAATCTATAGCTGACTTATTTTGATTTTTCAGCAAAATAAGCAGCGCGTAGTCGCGTACCGAATGAAATCAATGGATGGACTAATAACAGTGGCGAGCAGCGTTCAATTACCGAGGGGATATATGATTTTATTTGACAACAATTAGCAACTAATTTAATTTCTTGAATTTTCTAATGTATCATAGGGATTACGGAAAAATACTTGGTTTAGTTTCTATTTTTTTACTTTCTGCGGATGTTTTCTAACTTAGGCTAGAATAAAAATATATTATTACATGAGCTGTTGGACAAAAACGTTGTGAAACATTTAAAAAGTTGAGGATAAACGTCATCAATCTTTCGGCAACACTATGCAGCTAAAGCGCAGTAGCCGCGCGCACCGAACGAAATTCATGGACTAATTACAGTGGCGAGCAGCGTCCAATTACCGAGGGCCCGATTTATCAGCGCGCACTGATCAAATAATTAAAAATATGCTCGCGGTCGGCTGTAAATTGTGAACGTTCGCGTATTCAATTTGCGAAACGGTTCAAACCGGGTCGGGGCCCGGGAGCTAATGTTGGGAGTGAGATGAGTTACTGAAACCTATGAGGCAAAATAAAGTTATTTTTTTTATTATTTACCACGAGTTAACAAAAGTTTTAATCTGAAGATAATCCAAATTCGAAATGGTATTTGGTCCCCAATGACTTTGATTGGAAAGTAATTTTATTTATAGTCATAGAACATTTATAAATGATAGATTCTGTTTCAGAACAACTTTTCTTTTGATACTTTTGAAAATGTTTGAAATAAAGTTAACTTCCCCAAACAATATACAGGGTGTTAAAAGACCGCCAACAGACCCGAAAGCCACGCATACTAAACACCAAAACAAAGTACTTTTTCGATAAATTATTGCTGGGAAATGATTTTGGTTTTTTAGGTTATAATTTTGTAAAATATTTTGTCACGCAATGGACGTGTAACGTACTGAAGTCATATTGCGCAAGCATAGGTATAAGTTTATTTTACTTAAGCTTGAAGTGCAGATGTTTAGAATACATTGCGGGTTGCAATTTTAACGTCGTTTTTTGTACGAAATATTCATAATTTTGATATGGCTTCTTGAGATGGTATGTTAAGAACTAGATACGTTTAAAAGTTTTGATAATTCCGACTTTGAACCTAATTATCTCAGAAACCGTTGATTTCCCAGGCTTGGTTCCATGGGCAAAAATGTTCCTTATGATGAGGACAGTTCGTGGTTTCCCGCTTTGTTGGCGGTCTTTTAACACCCTGTATATGCTGTGTAAGCTTATATTAGTAGGTGTACGGAAATAATTTTGTTTTGTTCATTTTATATTTCCCGATTATTAGGGTTCCGTACCTAGTCCAAAAAGGAAAACGGAACCAATAATAATAACAATCAAATACAGTTGAAATGTGGTGTTCATTTTGTTCCCATAGTTGACTCACTCAATAGAAATCAGGTGTGTTTGTAATTATTCATTCAAAGCATACTGTATAACTAATCTGTTTATGACCCAAATAAATAAAAACAAAAAAAAAAAATAAAAAAAAAAAAACACTAATGCAAAATTTTACAATAGTAAGCGTGTTAAAAAAACTTTTAATTGCACTGCAACTGCAATTGCTCAGCCAAAAAGTAACACACTTCAAGCAATACATCTCTCGCCCGCCTCGCTATGTATTCTGCACGAGAATTTACTGTCTCGCGCTTGCACATAAAGCTCGGCCTGAAGTGTACACGAGAGAAATATGTCCTGTTGAATTTCGCACTGAATTTTTGCCCGTTAGCCGAGGTAATTGACCGTTGGGCGAGAAACAAATCAAGGGGAGGATTTTCATCAGTTCACATTCCCCAAGGAGGCAGCCATTTTCATGCCTACATAATGAAAACACATACCTAACCGACAACAATCGAAGGCTTTGCTGTCCAAGCCATTGAATAAGTTAAATATTTGATAATATAAGCAATTGTAATGCTAAATAAAGCCTACATGCAGCCATCATAGCCACGCTAAAATGAGACAGCCTATGAATACAATATGTAAGTTTCGTCCATTGCGTGCTAGTTAAGTTACTTATAACTACTCTCATGTCAAATTTAATTCGGTTGTAAAAAAAAAACATAGCTCCTGTAGTATACATTTTGGTAAAAGGATCAATGACGACGCCCTTATGCAAAAAAAAATTGGATCACTATTAAATGGGTCACCCTGTATGAGTTGTATGAGTATGAGTTATTAAATGGGTCACCCTGTGTGCATTGTGTGCATGAATAACTGATTATGCACCTTTATAAGAGCTAGCTAAAATTCTGCACATTTTTTCTAGAAAATTAAAACTTACGATGCGAAGTTATTGTCCTATTTCTTTGAAAATTATAATCACCAAGCACTTTAGTTTAGATCTCAATTACACAAGCAGCATTTACATAAGCGAATCAACTAGCAACCTATTTGTTTTGCAAGCCCAGTTTACAACTAAATTAGCGTTTAATTTACATTCTAGTACCGACCTAGAGTAAGTCTAATAGATATTTATCAAACTGATTTAGAACGTAACGTTAATCGTCATTGCATACATATTTACAAGTTACAAGGCTCAAAATTAATGATTCGAAAAATGAAATGTTGCTGATGTAGTTTGCGGTTATATGTCACATTATTATGTGCAAGGTGGATACACTCGCAAAAATACAAGGTGTTCCAAAAGATCCTAACTCTTTTTACAGGGTAATAGCAGCCGGTGATAGGGATCACAACCTAACGTTCCTTACATTTTTTAATTAATAAAATGTGAACTCTGTGGCGGGAGAAAAGTATTTCTTTAATATTGTTTTCATTGACTTTCACAATGATTTTACAACTCAAATCTATGCAAATGCACACACAAACATATTTTTAAACTTGAGCTAATACTAAAAACAAAAAAGTTGTGAAACTATTTCA
This sequence comes from Zelleria hepariella, assembly GCA_949319315.1. NCBI lineage: Eukaryota > Metazoa > Arthropoda > Insecta > Lepidoptera > Yponomeutidae > Zelleria > Zelleria hepariella. Next base: position 10,940,719 of record OX439388.1, read on the forward strand.
ATTTTGAGGTTATAATATAAAAAAACTTTTTTTCAACTTTTTTTACTGAATTTACATTCTGTTGACCAGAAGGCTACACCCTGTAAAAATAGTTAGTATGTTTTGTAACACGTTGTATGTATAAAGGAACCCGGAGTTATTTCCAAGTACCTAAGTAAAGTTTATCCGTATATTGACACCATTACCTAAAGGCTTAAACCCCGTCAAGGTGGGCTAGTGAAACCTGGTAAAATAGGCTAAAAATAAGTTTGCATATGCTTTGGTTTCGAGTGCAGTATCAAATGCAGTCTCTGAAATACATATATACGTAAGCAACTATCCTACCTACTTGCATCACCTACTTGCCTGGCAACAGGCAAGTTGTATTCAAACGAGGGACAACAGCTGATGTTCCTCGCCCCAAGTGTTATTGATTGCGCAGTTCGCATTGCGAAAGCAGTCGCTTTTGAATGCGCCTGTACACAGCTTCGATTAAAACTAAAGTCTGGCAATTGCTTTGCAAATTTCAATTACAGAAAAATATGTAATGTCAATTAATCAAATCGTCTGCTAATCTTCACTCCTAAACATAAGTATCTACGCTCTTTAGAGAGTTTACAATGGGCAATTAGGCAAAAGAACTGAAAATTATTGCAATTAGAAAACTACCCAATTCTTACCCGAATCCTGGCAAAGTATGTAACTGCGGTGATGAGCGAAAATTATTATTCTTAATAAAATTATAAAATAATGATCAAAACAAGAACTAACTTTGACAATCGTCGATAGAATTTTGAACCTAGTTGTACATACCAAGTCAAGGACATTGAACCCATATCATCATCAATCATAGGTATTTTGATATTGCTTGCATTTAATTTAAACAACTTCTTAATTGATGTTTTATTAGCAGCAGAGAGAGTAAAACAATGTAAACATCAAATTTGAAGATAATATGGAAGTGATTTTGCAATACATTACAATAATTGCATTACATTACAGAGTAGTCGTGCTTATTTTTAACTCTACATGGACTGCTGCACGAAATCGAATTGCAATAAATACAGGCTTATTCCCTAACGGTTAAAGAGTAAACTGCTCATAGAATAATCATCATAACTACGTAACTATTACGTGCTTTATAGGAAATGAGAGTTCATTAATAAAATTGCCAACCACCAGTGATGTACGTACTTAACTTTTATTAGTGTTCTGTCTCGATATTTAAAAAAATATGCATACAGTGTACTAACTTTTGCCCGCGACTTTGTGTGCGTAGAAAACGGATATGTGCTTTACTTTGCTCCGAAGTGTCAAAGCGTGATAATATTTTATGTAGCCTATGTGTTATTCTGATGTCTAAGCTATCTCTATTCCAAATTTCATCTAAATCCGTTCAGCCGTTTCAGCGTGAAAGCTTAACAAACAAACTTACATTTCGCATTTATATTATTAGTAGGGATATTTACATGAAGTTGTTATATTAAAGACTTTCCTAACTCACGCCGCCGCAGTGAACTTTTCTTCGCGACGCAACCCCATGAACAGGCGCAAGACCCATTCACACTCACCTTTGCGTCCTTTCACAGGGGCTTCACGGCCGCGTGATAGGACTTTTCAAGATCAATGGGGAATAGTCCTTAATTTGCATGATGATAATAGCGTGCATACAAACACTGATGTATATAAAAACCGTTTAACTTCGCTTAATTACTGGAAAAAAATACAATTTGCACAGTTAGTCACGTTCGACTACAGACAGACATAATACTATCAAAGTCTCGTGCTCTTAGTGCTCTGGAAATAAAAGCCAAATTGCAATGAAAGTGTTCGTGACGTTTTCGTCGTTAATTATAGAGAAATGTTATCGAATAATTACTGGATCGACTGCAGTAAGTAGTTGTTAGTGCCAAGTTGTTATTAAATAAGTTAATTATAGGTTTAGCGACGGATTGTTTTAACGCCCAATTAGGCACTCAACTAGCTATGTAGCAGAGTTGTTAATTAGCAGTACTGTAATGTAGAGTGACGATGGCAATTGACGATGGTGGTTTGTGGTTTAGCTGAGCCGTAAGAAAGCCTACGGCTAAGAAATAAAATAGTAAGATATTGTATGTTGCATATGAAATTAAGTAATGGCCTAGAAAAATACGTTATATTGCGGAAAGGTAAAGGTCAAGAGGGCTCAACGCAGACCACCCACAATCGAACAAAAAGGGGTATCCTACCGTGTCGCTGACTGCACAAGACTTCGCACTTCTTATTCTGATATCTGTGCACACGTCTAAGCCATAATGTAAAAACAAACTACCGCACTGAAAACTATGCACAAACTGCAGACAAACTTCTAACTACAGGGTGCCCTCTAATTTGATAGCGAAACTATAAGTAGGCTGTCTACAAATACATTGTACTGAGTGGCAAAAAAATGGAGCAAAAAAAATATCAGCTGTTTTACATTACTGGCGCGGTACTAAGTCGACCTATTGCATGGAACAGCTGATATTTTTTTCGCTCCATTTTTTAGGCACCTCGTATAACTTCTTTGTATTGATCAGTAGACAGCCTGCTCAAAGTTCCGCTCAAAGTTCCGACTTAGAAGGAGGTGCACCCTGTAGAAGGAGGTGGTTGCAGTCAAACTTGCGACGCGCCGTAAGCGTTGCGATAAATCTGTTTTGGCATTATACTGCAGCTTTGTCCGAAGATATTAGAATTCCAGTAGGTAGTAGCACGTACTGCAACGCTATTCAACCACAGAAAAAAATTGTTAGATGCGTGTACTCAACCCGAATCATCCGAGTTTTCTGAGTAAGTATTACGAGGTATGCAGACATTTGACAAGTGCGGGAAATGCACCACTTTCACAGTTTTTTTTAAATATTTTTTAGCTAAACTGAGCAATTTTTGCTCAGCGATTTTGGTTTTACGACAGTAAAATAGTATTATTTTCATTATTCTATACAACAATCATTCAGAGCTGATTATGTGATCGAGTCACAAAACAAGGTTTTTGGGCAGTACCACTGGTTTTTTGACCACAAAACAAAATCAGATTAAGTAATTTTAGTTTTTTTGTTTTTTACAATAATGAAAATAAGTTTATTTTACTGTGAAACACAAATAGCTTAACAAAAATAACTCAGTTTAGCTTTAAAATTTAAAAAAACTGTAATTAATGGGGTTTTCCGCCACGTTGCTTTAATCGATCCCTCAAAAGCTTTACAGTCGAGAAGAGAAGACAAGGAAGCAGACAGTGTAGGCGCGGGTAGCCGCTGCTCCATACAAAAAATACAAAAAGGGAGACCTGTTTCCTCCCTGGATAATTATTTTAGAAAAAATATGTTTATGCCATTCAATCTATATGTGCCTCTGCCATGTCCCTATGTTTTTCTTTTTTTCTTATTTTAATTATTTAAATATTTTTTATTAAAATAATAAAAAAAAAGAAAACATAGGGACAAGGCAGAGGTACATATAGATTGAATGGCATAAACATATTTTTTCTAAAATAATTATCCAGGGTGGAACAGGTCTCCCTCTTTGTATGGAGCAGCGGCTACCCGCGTTTCCTCTTAACCCGGCAAGTTAGCGAAGTGGCCGGTGTCGGTGGCCGCGGTAAACAACCGCTGCGCTCCTAAACTTATTAGCATTTACACGGCCCGAGTAATTGCACTGCACTTTGGGGAAAACTTTAATTAAACTCCCAAGTTCGGCTTATTAAGCTTTAAAAGTTTAGCGCAGGAACTGAAAATTTGAGGGAAAACTCGACAAAATTATGGCGCCTACGTATTGTGGGTTTATTAAAAGCTTTATTGGGGAAACCACGCTTCGCATACTCCGGTTTACCATTCGTGTGACCTTATTTAGTATTTCATACATATCCGCCAAGTAAAATTAGCGCCAAATTAGTAATTTTACAAGTTTCATTTTAACGTAGATTTTGATTATAAATTGAACCTCCAGAAATTCTGACCCTCAATTCAGCCCTTACAAAAATATGAAAATATCATTTATTAATTCATTTTCATTCTTATAATAACTAATTATCGCTTTGTACGGCGATACCGACATTTTCCGTCACCGTTAGTGATAGTAATTTTCACTTCCTGGACAATATTTTCGCTTAATATTCCAGAAAACTCAGCATTCCATTCATATCGAGCAATATTTCTCGGTCTTACTCAATAAAATAGGGCATCCTGCCTGATTTAGTCCAACATAAATGCCCCACGTAGTTATGTAGGATGCATTTGTGGGCACAAATTGAAAGTTACGAGAGTATTGTGCTTGCGCTAGATTCAGCGGAATATTATATTTTCTTAGTTTAAATGCTTGACGTAAGGGCTCACTGCATTTTCAGCGCGTCTGCCCACCATTTGGCGAAATAGTAGTAGTATTTTGCTTTTGGACCTCTCCAGGTAGGTAAGTTATCTGCAACCTGACCCACAGTATAAATAACGTTTAGAGCTATTCAAAAGATTGATCGTACCTAAAAGTAAGCAAATCTAGTAAGAATACGAGTTTCCAGATATCAAACGTATATTCCGTAACGATGAAATTATTGTCACCGTAGATTTTTTTAATAAGTAAACGTGTTCTAATTATATGTATAGGTATAGTATAGTAGCGAATCTCAATAAAACAATATTACAAACTCTATCATAAATCTCTCAGACAGAACGCGTAGAAATATGAAAGCTCTAAATAATAAGATTTATCCGCTGAACAGAATCAAGCGTTGCTAAGGTGCAAATTAGAAATTACGACAAAGTTCGAGTACCAACCAACCATATGGGAGAAATACAGTAAGTCTACTTTATTGTCGGTGGACTAAACTTCTTTTTAGCTCACTATTTTAATGAATTGAATTGAATTGAAATTGTTTGAATTGAATTGAATTGAATTGAAATTGTTTATTTATCACAAAAATAACATTAAAAAATTACATTTTTACAGAAAAAAATGCACATCGTATATTTGTGATAAAAGGAATGAGCTCAGCTTAATGCTGTGACCACATTCCTCAGCATGTTTTTAGATAAATTTAACATATGACTCATCACAGCGCTGGTTTTCAGCCCATCCCAGTATACACATATTATTAAAATCTAAAAACATATTAACAATGCATAACAAATAACAGTGTGAAGAGAAAAAATAAATAAAACTATGGGCCAAAACAATAAAATGCAGTTGTTACAAGTTAGGCAAGGTGTTTACTGTTTACTGATTGGAATATCGCTTTTGACCACGGGACGCTAAGATACCTCATGGCAGCACATTCCACGTTGCATCAGTGCGTCAATTGAACAAAAAGACCTACGCTTCCAGTTCAACAAGCATCATTGCTGTACTTACCACCGTCAGGGCTTTTACTTTTAAAACCCTACATTTTTCTTTTGAAAATATGTCAAGAACTCGAGCATCGCTTACCTATATAAACTAAGAACGAAATATTTTTTCCAAAAATACAATAATATTCGATGTGGCGAAGAGTAAGTTATCATTGTGGCGGAGATTACGTATCGCCAAAAAATTAAACAATGTATATCATACGCAATAGTTATTCATAGGGTGGCATTAACAGTCATCATCTCAAGCTTGAACTCAAGTAGGTGATCTCAGAAAAGTCAAATAATAATGTCAAGCCTTGGCTAATGTCAACGTCAATCTCAAGATAGTGTCCATTACCTAATATGCTTACAGCTACTCAAGTTTGACATTAGCCAAGGATTAAAGTTAGCATTTGACTTGTCTGAGTTCACCAGGACCTACTTTAGATCGAGCTCAAGTAGGTTATCTCATTAATTCATTAATTCATCATCAGCCCACCGCTGCCCACTGCTGCCCACTGCTGGGTATAGGCCTTTTTCCCCTCGCGCCATCTCTCGCGGTCCCTCGGCATCCGCATCCATGGACCCTCTGCCGCCATAACGATGTCGTCCGACCATCGGGCTGCAGGTCTTCCTACCGACCGCCGTCCAACTCTTGGCCGCCACTCTGTCAATGCCCTTGTCCACCGGCCATCTTCCCGCCTCACCAGGTGTCCTGCCCATTTCCACTTGAGACCCGCGATTCGATCTCAGACGACTATTAATGCCACCCATAGTAAGCCTACTGAACTAACCAATTCTGTGGTCCAAGCTCACGCCCGCACTACAACTCACGCTGTCTTTTAATAAATCCTAGGATTTATCGCAAGCCTACTCCGCTGCTCGGCTGGACCATTATTAATTGCCTCTCTACTTGGATTTCAGCCAACTTCAGAGGCTCAAGCCTTACACAGCCTCTCTGGGAGATAAATTATAGCGTCTCTCTTTACTCCTTACGAGGAATAAAAACAATGCCATGGAAAGAGGCCAATTCCCCAAACGTTACCTTTTTACCTATAGATGTTAGTATTTAATGTATAAAATTTATACAGTAAATATTATTACGAGAAAAATAAGTACATGGTTGTCTCTGGAAAATCCGGGGCATAAAAACCACGCCGGAAACAGGTATATTTCCTAATCGATACTAATTTACCGATGTAAATATTTAATGTAAATGCTATACTGAATTGTGAGAACTCAAAAGCTTTCGACGAATCGAAAATCCAATCATTTATAAAGCCTCTTAAAGATAACCTACTTAATTGATATAACATTACGGTTCAGCCGAAATTTTAAAGGTGAATGTCGAAACTGTCTAGAAAGTTCAAGAAAAAAAAAACACACAACGTTCACAAAATAGGAATTTTCTCACGTAGCCCCTACTACGCATTCAAGGTGAGATAACGTCCTACGATAGAGGCATGGAGCTACCCGCAAAGCCTTAATCTAGCCATTAAGAATGTCATACGTCTACTTATATGTACGTGGTCTGCATTTCAAGGAATTCCAAGGTAGACGGCGAGAAAAAATCTCGTCTTGGTAGTGAGTACGTATATTATTATGTTACTTTGGAGCGTAGTTGACAAATATTTTTAAGTTATCTAATACCTAATATTGAAGTTACTGTAGGTATACTGTGTACTGTATTATAGTAAGTTGTAAGTAATATTTGGCTGTAAAAGGATTTTTTAATACAGTATCTATCAGCTGTCAGCATTTTTTTTCTGCAAAACTTCCAAGTATATATTTCCAACGTGAGAAACTTTTTCTGGCCATCACATTTTGGGCGCGATTTATGAATAAATCATAGATAGACTTATCAAGTAGGTAACGTATAGCCGGAAAATGCCTCCGCCCGAAAACACGCAAACATGTAAACCAATAACTCAGCCGCTTAGAAACATGGCAGTACGCTATATATTTTGGAATTATTCATACAGACGCACACAGCCATAGATCTGGCTAGGCAAGGCCTGTCTCCGCATGACGCCAGGATAAACCCTGGGATGAATACATTTAAATAGTAAACGCGACATGGTACGGAGATTTAGAGGCTTCGCGGGGAAGCACTAGTGGTTTCCGCTGGCTTTTCCTAGTTCCTAGGCCCGTATAGGTCGCGTCTTGTAAAAATAACGCTAGGAGAAAGTGCAGGGGGTGTGTTTGCGCATGGGTACACTCGCGCACGAAAGCACCTGGCCTACTGTTTTATTTTTGAACTACCTATATAGCTACTAGCTAGTAAACTAGCTATAGCTACTAGCTATACTAGCTAAAGCAGTAGTAGCAGTAGCTATACTAGCTATAGCTACTATACTAGCTATATAGACCGATAAATTGCTTAATGCGCAGCTTGAACGGTAGCGTTCTTTTTACATGACGCGACCTAAAAGCCACTACATTGGGGATGGGGATATGTTTTTGTACATTAATTAAACCTCACGCGACCTCGTTCAACACCAGCCTATACGCATGTCAAATGTGTAAAATATACTCCTCTCGTCATTGTTTTGATGGATTCTGGTCTGACAGCCCTGACTAGAGTTTCTCTTCGAGAGTTCTCGAACCGAGAATTCCCGGGAAATTTTGCCTTACTCGAGACGAGAAAAAAGTGATCGAGAAATCGAGAAATCGAGAAATTCAGTCAAAAATTTTAAACACTTAATAACGCGCTTGCGCTCGCGCGCGGCTGTGTTTATGTTGTCTTGGGTTTTCTTTTTATAAACTAGTATAATTATGTTGCTTCGTCCGTTTTATTTCAATTCTTATATGGTTATTTGTGGTATTGAACAAAATAAATGATCGTTTGAGTTTCAGTTTAAATAAAAGCAGCGTGTCAAAGAGCCAAGTTCAAGAACGACTTTAGTTTTTAGTTTTCATATGTTAGTCATGTTATGTAGTTAGTTTACTAGCCGTTAAAACTACCCAAGTAAATGTTGAGTTTCAATAGGTCATAAGTTATTTGTTTTGTGTAAATAATTCTACTATTTAAATTTAAATGTCATATTTTTAAATAGCAAACATTGTTGAAGCAGTAAAAAAACAATTGATTGTGTTTTAAAATGATGTTATACGTTATTATAAATAAATTTAAGGATTGTCTACAGAACTTGGCGGCACCCATTTAGATCTCAATTCTTTTGTCGGTGAACTTGTCAAACATAGACGTCAAGCGAGAAAATCTTAGAGAGATAGCTGACACCGAGGGCTACCCGAATCACCCCCATGTATGTTCAGCCATTTTTTGTCGTTTAGAAGTTATGGGGCTTTTAAGGTTTTTTTGAAAAAAATTACCTAGCATTGGATTTTATTTTCCAACTGTTTTTTCTTTCGACTTTTCACAGATATTTTTTATTCTTTAGGGTGTCAGATAATTTATCTATTACCAGAAAAATAATAATTAGCTATGGACTTCTAGAAGTTACCGCAATTTCGATCCAAAGTCCAAAAATATTGTTTTCTAGAAATCATCACTGGAATAGTTTGTATGGAGAAAAAATGAAGTAGAGGTCTGAAGGATTTTCTTTTAATTTCAAAAACTTTCCCAAAGCCTTAGTGCTGTTTGTGACATTGTTTTTAGAAGATATTTTATTTGTTTCTTCCAAAGAAAAAGACTATTTAGTCCTAATTGTTTGTAATAATGATAAAAAGATCTCGCTAGAGTTTATTTCGCTTAATTAAAGTTTCCAAAGTTAAAGTCACATGAAACTAAAAATTAACGTTGTTGATTGATAAATGTTGTTGAATATTGCATAAAAAGCGTAGTTTTATTGTTAAGTCACACATATTTTTCAAAATTTCCATATTTCTCGACAACCCGGGAATTCCCGGGAAATAGTGGTCGAGAATTCTCGTGCTCCGGGAAATAAAAAAGGTCGAGAAATGAGAAACCCTAGCCCTGACACTCCAAACAAGTAAAGAAGTAAGATGTTCAGGCGTAAGATGTTGGTTCACAAGCTGGACCATTTTTTACTCAGAGAGACTAGTTTACCAACTTTGGATTGGCGATTATCGCATTACAGTTTAATTGTTTCAGTTAGTGAGTGCGATACTGCTACAACTTAAAAAAATAAGTCGTCTGTACCTTGCAAAGTGGTTCTTGTACTACGCAAAAAAATACGAATTCTAGGATACCCTCCAAATCGATAGAGCAAGTTTTTTTATTGTTGAAATCATGGAGTGTTCAACTTTGCCTATTTTACAAATTTGGCGATTTTACCCTTCTATTTCAACCCTACGCATTCCTGTCCAGCGAACACAAAAACACAAAAACACAAAAACCTAAACCAAACATCTACATAACAAACCTAGAGAGCTCCTCGCACATAAGTTCCCATTACTCACGGCCCATAACTCTCTCGGAGAGATAAATATAAGCCCGCGCAGACTGACGCGGCTTAATGCGGCTGGCCGGCCGTTACCATGGCAACGGACAAAAGGTTTGTTAGTAGAAGTTATGAAGTACTACCTTAGTTGTGTTGCCTACGCGCGGCGTCGGATTACTTGGGGCGTAAATATCTGACGGGGCTTTGTGGCGCGTGTAGGCACAGCCTTAGCTTTTGTGTGGTGTGTGCTTTATGGAGAACGCTGGGATGATAGGCCTGATTAGAAATGATTGGTGCTGCTGGCTGGTTTAGGGAATAAAAACCGTTTCGGGAAAAGACAAAAGGTGGGCCGATTTCCATAAATGGTCGCTAAAACTCTAGATTTTATTAAACTTGTCTCTATAGTTGAGGCGCCGTGCATAGTAAATTGCCCGCGCGCAAAGTAAAATACACATAATCGATTCCTGTATCAAATACACTAAATAAATCGAAAATTTTCACATATCAAACCCTAGAATTAGGTAAAACCTATCTAAGTCAGCCAGTTTCGTGTTGACATCCATAAACACTTTGAAGATATTTTCGCTGAAAAAAAAGAGGCGGCGCACTTTTTTTCAGTCAAAATCTTGCAATCTGTATCAACATGAAAATGGCTGTTAGATAGGTCTCACCTAATTCTAGGGCGTGATATGTGAACATTTTCGATTTGTTTAGTGTATTATTGGATACAAGAATCAGACGTTGTCTAAACAATTCAGTGAGGTGTTTTGGTTACATAGTTAATGAGTTCTAGATAAATCAATAAGGTACACATTTGCCTTAGCTTGCAACATAAGAGTAAGGGTAGGTAATTTTGTCCAGATTTTACTAACTTTCCAAGTGACTGTAGGTGCTAACCTCAATTTATGTCGATAAACGTGATTTCTATCGTGAAATTGGTTAACCCATATCTAAAATCTAGATCGATATTACTGACCTTACAAGAAGTGGAGTGAGTGGATATTCCATTAATAGCTTACCACCTCTATAATCAAGAAATTCTATTGAATAGGTATCCTTTCTAAAATCACTTCGTAGTTTTGTTGATAGGATAACAAACCATTGATAATAAATAGAAAGTAAATTATCTGAAACTGAATTTTTTATACTTCCAATTTTCTTGCCTACGACATCATAATAACTTAAACACTGAAGTAATAAGAAGAGGCAGCTTGATGGATTTTAAAATTTTGTATTATAACTTATAGATTTTTCAAGCTTATACTGCGACTAATCACTGCTGACTAAAGAAAAATAAAAAGGTAACAATTACTGAAAACAGATTCGTTGAGTAAGGGCTAAGAAGATATTTAATATAGCAGCCCGTCCCGGCTTCGCACGGGGTAGAAAAAGAAATTTTAAGACTCATTTTTCTACACCTTCGGTTACATTGTTCAAATTTTACCAAGGATCCCTAATTTTTTTCAAAATGAAATGTAGCCTATGTCAAATTGGAAGAATGTAGCATTCTATTGGTGAAAGATTTTTTTAAATCGGCCCAGTACTTTTTGAGCCTGTTCATTACAAACATACAAAAATAGGTACAAATCTTTCCTCTTTATAATATTAGTGTATGTAGATAGTGTAGATAGTGCAGATGTAGATTTATCTTATTGCATCTCAAAGTGAAGAGGGGCTCGTCACACATAAAGCCCAGTTTAGGTCTCAATCTAGCAAGCTAAAATAAACTAACAGACGGACTGAAATGCGAATGAAATGTAATTAGCACACGCCATCACTTTGATCTCATTAAGTGCTGTGGCTCCTAAACTGGGGGAGATAATAACAATATATCAAAGAAATTTATTTTTCATCTCCCACGCTCGGAAAGTTCGCTGTTACTAGTAACTTACGATCGTGTAAAGGCCGGATTTAAACTATCTGAACTTTTGTGCGCTTCGAAATTTGAACGCGACGCCGGGACAGTCTTTCCCGCGCCCTATGGTGTTGAAAAAGAAAAAAACACTGGCCGTTTAAGTAGATGCCAGATCCCGATGGAAAATAAAACCTCATTCATAGTTCGTTTAAACGCGTATTTCAGCGAAAGCGATTGTTCGTGCCCATTCTCTATACAAAACTGTGAATGTAAATGGTGCATAAGCATCTTTTAAAAAGGTAAAGTCACGGAATAGAACATTCAGAAACGCGGTTTCTTCTTATAGTCTTTTCAATATTTTGTACACATTTTATTTTTAAATGCCAGTAAATAAAAAAAATGCTGCGCTTCTGTTTTATCAAATAGATAATTATGTTTTGGTTTGTTAAATACATTTTTTCAAACGATATTACTAATTTCATTTTTTATCTCCTAGAAATTTTTAATTTATATGGTAAAAGTTCAGAATGCACCCGGAAAAAAAAACATTCTTTTATTTACATTATTTTTGTGTCTGGATAAATAAACTTCAGGAAATTATTAATAAAACGAATGGTTTTAATACCAACGAAGCTCAAAACTTTAGTGCGGCAGCCGTAACTACAGTAAAATATGCTTTTAAAAGGAACTTATTTGACTCACCTGTTTTGCCTGTAAGTAGTTGTCTATAGAGTTTGTCCCGCTTGGCTAACAAAGTCATTTCCTCGCTTTTGTGAGATGAAAAGTTTTGTGTTTCGCACGAATGCAATATTATTTACGTCTCGTGCTTCTGAATACCTCGCTACGCTCAGGTTTCTTTTTTTGAACCACTCGCTACGCTCGTGGCTCAATTTTAGAAACCTTCGCTAGCTCGGTTTTCAATACAAGCACTCGCCGCAAACAATAATTTTGCATTCTTGCATAACAAATAACTATTAAAACTTAAACTTTCGTGAGCACTGCACATTTTTCTATTAAATCACGGATTTACTCACTAGTAATTGGTCGGTGTAGCCGACTAGTTACTACAGGGTGCACTCTAAGTCGATAGCGGAACTTTAAGTAGGCTGTCTGTCTACTGATCAATACAAACAACTTGTACTAGGTGGCGACAAAAATGGAGCGAAAAAAATTTCAGCTGTTTCATACATTTGGCGCAGTACTGAGTCGACCTTTTGTATGGAACAGCAGATATTTTTTTCACTCCATTTTTTTCACCACCTAGTACAAGTTGTTTGTATTGATCAGTAGATAGCCTACTTAAAGTTTCGCTATTGACTTAGAGTGCACCCTGTAGTGAGTAAAACCGTGATTTAATAGAAATTTATTTTGTCTGTAGATGCCCTGCTGGCTTAACATGAGCCGTCATACCAAAATGTATAGCTCGATACTCCTTAAGGTTGGACGATAGCAACGTGGCAAGAAATTCAAATTTTTCATAGTTTTTTAAATTTTGAAACTAGGTAAACAGAGCTATTTTTGTTCAGCGATTTTTCGTTCACGGCCATGAAACAATTTTTTTTTTTCGTTATTGTAAACAACATAACAATAATAATTCAGCCGAGTATGTTTTCTGGACGACGATGCAGTGGCACTGCCCAAAAAACTTGTTGATGACCAGATACATAATCGGCTGAATTATTGTTGTTCTGTTGTTTACAATAATGAAAAGAATACAATTTTATTGCCGTTAACGAAAAATTGCTAAACAAAAACAGCTCAGTTTAGCTTCAAAGCAACAAAAAAAACTGTGAAAAAATTTAGTTTCCCGCCACGCTGCTGTCGTCCCACTTTAATGTTTCTGCTGTTGTAGTGGATCAATATCGTGGATGAAGAGTACCTAGCGCTAATCTAGCTTGATATGACGGTAATGCTGCTGGTTTTGCAAGAGTGCCATACTAGTATCTACATGATCTCGGGGCGCAGGACTTTTGTATGGACGGTCGCGTTTTCCGACCAAGCGGGGGTAAGTACTTATTTCATAGATACGGCTGGAATATTCGTAGAATAGTTTTCGCGGCTGTCAAATTTTGCTTTTTCCGAAGATATTATTAATCTCTTTTTGTAATTTTCTAAAGCACTAACCTGTGCTAGAGAACTTTATAAAGATTTTTCAAATCCTGTCCCGAGCGAATTTTTAACCTTATAATAATCCTTATTATTAATCTGTGTAAGCAAAATTTGACAGCCGCTTCCCGGTTATTGTATGGTCAAGCGTTTGAGCGCCATCTACTAAGGGCTTTGAATTCAGCCTCAGTCAGTTAAAAACGGGCCAACGTAGCGTAGTTCCTAGGTTTGGGAACCATAAGCAACGGGACATAATTGTTTATTTTCTATACGGCCGGCTGATGCGTCCAGCATGCGTCGTACAACATTGCAAATTAAACCGGCACCAAGGAATTTATATGAGCCCTGTATGCCACCGTACATGTGTGAAGCCACTTATATCGCTTCCTTGCGGGAATACATTGGGCTGAGTTGAGACACAATATGTTTGTTGGCGAATTTATGAGGTTAAACGCCTGCATCCATGTCTCAAAACGTTCTTCATGGATGTTCGTCCCCAAGTCTGTAATGTGTGTTTCTAGTCCAATGTATCGAAGAAGTCTGATTTCATTAATTTCATACAACAAGTACCTAATACCTTACGCGCTTTCGACCTCTTACGTTACTCCTGCCGAATAAAAATGCATTGTTTGTTTTACAACTTTTAACCTGTTGAAAAACAACTGCTTCGTGGAGGCTGGTAGCTAAAAGTAGGTATTTATTGAGCTTATGCAACTACTTAGATTCTGTAATTTTGTTTAAACTGTAGAGCTTACAAAGTTTCACTTCATTTTAGATTTTTAATAAATAAGGGCCTGAAAATGTAAATTATTTCCTTTACTACAGGGTGCACCCGAGTTCGATAGCAGAACTTCAAGTAGGCTGTCTACTCATCAATACAAGCAACTTGTTCTAAGTGGCGAAAGAAATGGATAAACGAAAAAAATATCAGCTGTTTCAGACATTTGGCGCAGTACTGAGTCTACCTTTTGTATGGAACAGCTGATATTATTTTCGCCATGAGTAGACAACCTGCTTGAAGTTCCGCTCTCAAATTCGGGTGCACCCTGCAGTGTTCATTTAACCTCAAGTCAGAGGCAAAATACACTCACGCGTGTCAAAGATAAACAACCCCTTTAATCAGTAGAGCTGGATAAAGGATGTTTTACTTGGTTTATCACTCTGATACAGGGAGAGATTTGTGGACTGCTTTAGTGCTTGTTCCTCTGACGTCAACTTGATGTATGTGGATTTGGCCTCACATATCGTGAATCATTGGCAGCATAATAAAGAAAGGTTAGTGAACTTCTAAAGATATTTTGAGGCAATTTTTTTGTCTCAATTTCTTCATTTCAAGTAAGTAAATAAGAGTCAAATAAATAACTATAGAAAAACGCATTACGAACAACTTTTATCGCATATAAAACTTAGGCTTTTGCAAATCTATCCATTCATGAGATGATTAAAATTTATACAGCGCCCAGTGGTACAGTCAGCCACACATACCCCTTTTTGGTTGATTGGCGCCCTTATGGCGCGTGCGATAAGAGCTGCTACGGGGTATCCTAGCTAGGCTGTGGCTGACCGTACCATCACTCACACAAAATGGGTTAAGTGCAATGCCTGGGACATTTTTTTAGATGGAGTAGGCTTGTCACATAAGTCAACCTAGAAATGTAAAATTATCCTTCCTGATCTTAAGATTTTTATAAGATTAAAAAATTCGCTCGGGAAAGGATTTGAACCCGCAACCTCTTGCGTACCTTGCAGGCGGGCGCTCTACCAATTCGGTACGCAAAGTTTTTTGTTCGAAAGTCCGTTATTGGCTTAATCTTATCTTTAGACAATATTGAGAAACTAATTTCAATATTTTTTATTTTGGTTCAGTAGTTTGGATTTTACAACGTTTCAAAGATACGGTTTTATGACGTCACGCGACGGTCTGCATACTGTTGGCGGTCATAGGAACAAAACATTTTAGCGCATAAAAACAAAACTACTGGACCAAAATAAAAAATATTTAAATTGGTTTCTCAATATTGTCTAAAGGTAAGATTAAGCCAATAACGGACTTTCGAACAAAAAACTTTGCCTTCCGAATTGAGATTGCGGATTCAAATCCTATCCCCAGCGAATTTTTTAACCTTATAATCTCTTTATAACGTTCCCTAGCAAGGGTAAGTGCTTTAGAAAATACAAAAAAAAAGGTTTTTAATTACAAAAATGGAAAGCGTTATGCGAAGTTTGTATGGGATTTCATTCCTAGCAACTCTCAGGTATCTACCACAAAGATGGGAAAGAATCCGGATCGGCTGCTTGCAACACTCAAAAGAAATCGTTTACGCACTGTCTTCAATGGAGCCACTTTAAGTGGATTTTCCTTTATGAAATAAAAACACGCCTTTAAAATTACTCAAGTAACTTCACCTTAAATGGGAAGCTTGGCTCTTGTAAGATCTTCCGAATTGATTGGAGAGGTAGGTAGGAGATCCACAGAATAGTGCCGGCTGATGCAGAAGGGCAACTCAATATCGCAATGATTTGGGGCACGGAATGCCCCCGCCAAGTTGGGTAAAACTACGTAACTACGAGTAAAGGCGGCCGTACTTTTTTCGAAGTATCACATAATTTGATCCTTATGTAAATCTATGTAAGCGTAGATTTTTCGTAAGTATCTGAAGAAATAAGTACCTATACCTAATGCTGTGAGTCAGTCAGATGAGTGGGTAAATACATGGAGGCATATAAAAAAGATTACAAATTATACGTATTAGTGTCCTGTTTGATATAAACAGAATGTAATCTTTAAAGGTACTTTTTCGATGTAATTTCTAACATTTTTTTTTTTTATATTTTTGTTTTTTCCTTTAGCACAAGTCTAACACATAGGTATTATATACCTACTTACCTACGTATGCCCTAATTTGATCTGTTTGTACAAAAAAAAACTACGAAAACAACACATTTTATTTCACTGAGGACATTCCTGACTTCTTATTCTGTGGTAAAGGTAAGGGCCTACCTACATTGTGAGTGCCATATTTATTACTTTCTATACCTAATTGGAAGTTGCTATTTTTAAATGGCAATTTAAATATTCACCTGGGAGGTAGAGCCTTAATGGATTAACTGCTGTCGCCTTAAAGAGAACCTTATTGTGAATTAATCTACGGGCTAGCAGGCTAGCAACATAAAACAGCATTTCCCAAATTGGGGTCCGAGATCTTGTCATGAAACGAATCCCTATTTACAAAAGGCCACAGTTTCAGTTAGACAGAAACTGCATATTTTTCAAGGGTGCCTTGATTTAATAGATTAATCTTTGTTGAGTATCGTTAATTTTATTTTCTAAGTGGCCTGCGTTCAAAAGGCTTAAGAAAAAGGCATTATGGCGTAGTATTGGCACTAGTTAGTTATAATAGTTGGTTTTTTAAATTTTGTTATGATGCGTTGTTTGTGACCAATCGATTGTTTTTCAAATGAGCAAAGTACTGGATATAGAGTAAAATACTACTTCTTACGCAATCCACATAGCTGAAAATATTCTTGGATACAATTTCCTTAACATTTCCGTGGTCTTAAACTATAGGTGCCCACTTGGGAGAGCCCCTGCATTTTTCATTTATACAAAGAGCCCTATTATATTTCCACCCGAGCCGCCAAAGTTTTGGCAAACTTTTCAGCGCGCCGTAAATAGCACTTGGCGCCTGTTTTATTTTATCGTTAAAAACTGTTCGTTTACACATAGCTTACCCTAATATTATGCATCAACTAGGTATGGAGTACCAAATTTATTTATTTTACCATAGTTATTTATTACAGTAGAGTACTTTATTCACTTAGCCAATATTTTACAGCAGTATATTATTATTCATAAAATGCTAGAGTTATTGGTTTCAAATATTTCCACCTGCTTTTCAATCTTTAAATATTTATTCTATAAGATATTGATGGAATTGTATTATAAAGAAGAAAAAAATGCGTATGTTTACAATCTCTGATTCTAATCTCAATCTCAATTCTGATTGTTCAGCAGTCATTTATTATTTATATCCACCTAGTACTTGGTTTTTGTTCTTGGTCAAACCAAATAGATATGTTTGTTTTTTGTGTGCAGACAAAAATTCAGAGAAACCCGCTCCAGCCATCAACGCCTTTGCAAAAAGCAACAAAAAGGCACCTTTTGACCGACCGATGATAAACTGGTTCCAAACCAGCGCGAATAAAACGAACAATTCATCATATTCCCCGTCTCTCTCTTGCTTATATTGTGGCCTTAGCGTTAGACAAGGCCAGAGAAACCGTGGGCCCGAAAACCGGAACGGCAGCTTTATATTTATTTCTTAACTTGTTGTAGCACATAAAGCATTTTTTTGTCCAATTTATGCCTTCGGCCTTTAAAGCCATTTGCTCGTATCTTCACGTTATTTTCAACCTGACTAATTTACAATAATTTACATGCTGTTTTAACGAAGTCCTTGAAAGCTGAAACGAACTAACTGCACTTGCTTCTTTCAGGCACTAGAAAAATAAAACTTGTGTAATACATTATAGAGACAATTTATCGATACCAATATGCCAGTACTTAAATTAGGAATTCAAGCTGAAAATTATAGTGCAGTCGATTATTAACCGATAAAATAAGGCCATGTCCAGACGTGCGACCTAAAGTAGTCTCGGCCGACCGCCGAGCGTTGCGCATAAATCGTGCGGATTCCAAAGCGACCGTTTAAATCATGTTGTACCAGGTACCAAGATACCCCTTGAGCCTTACCATGAACACCCGCCAGACTGAAGTAGCCTTTAAAAGACATCACAATAGAAAATGGAATATCAATTGAAAGGAGTTTCATATTCTTTTAGTGACGTGTTGAAATTTATTTTTGTTAAAGCTACAAAACAGTGTGTATTAACTATATAATATTATACTATAAGCAATTAATTAATTAATTAATAGAGTGCGATTGATTCGCCAACAAACTGCTAAGCAGTTTGGCAAATATTATTTTATTATAAACTCTGCGATAGGTACTAATAAGTTAATAAATGAAAAAAAAAACTGCTGTTTTATTGAAGTAGCGTGATATTGATTGCTTATAATATGTATGAACGCGAAGCGAATCGTGAGACTCGGTAGCAATTATTTTTAAATATTTAAGCAAGTTTTGCCTGATATAAATTTTCAGATACCTACGCATTTATCTTTTTGTGCTTTGTTATTGCTTTGCTAATAGTGAATGTAGTAAATGTACAAACATTATTCAAAACTCCTAAAATTAGTTCCGCAGCCGCAATCGCAGCCTAGGCGCTATCGCGTATGGATCTTGCATTTGTACTTTGTACTGTACTGAACTTTGTACGGAACCCTTTTTGTTCGATTGGCGCTCTTATGCCGCGCGCGGTACGTGCTACCATCATGGGGTATCCCAGACTTTGGCCGACCATACCTAGGTTATCTATCTATCCAGCCCATGGATGACGCCCACTGTTGCATAGGCCTTTTCCCTGTCATACCAACCTTCGCGGTACCTTACCAGATAATGTAATATTCAAAAATTAAATACGATACATCCACCAAACCGCAACTCGCAGTTCGCCGCCCAGTCCACGTTATCAATTGTACAAGAAGTGCCCGTTGGGCGCACGTAGCGCTTAGTAAATAACCTCTGAGAGGTTATTGCAGCGTGCCGGCCGCGCTTATCTGCCGGTGTGTACCAGGCTTTATGTCGAGAGCGGAGGATGGGCTAAGAAAGTGATCGCTCGAGATTTATTTTGTTTGTGTTTTGTTAGAGGTTGTCTTTCATGTGGGCTAGGCCGACTAAGCTGATAGGAGAGAAGCCATTCAAAGTATATACCTACTCCATCTAAACATGTCCCAGGCCAGTGCGTCCGAGTGGGCACTTCACTCATCAAGTGTGAGTGAAGGTGCCAAGGAAACGTATCATAAATAGTAAAATTTAGAGGTAATGATTCGCAAAATACACAACCTACAAAACTAACCTTTATTGATGAATGATGCTGAAAACTCAGAAGGGTCCATTTTGTTGCTTAGTTGCACGACGAATTGGAATGAATAATATTGCTGTGCAATGTTTAGCAACTTTGTTAGACACTACAATACTTACTTCTAAATGTTCCAAATATGTTTGGATCTTAAGGCCCAGCAGTAGGCAAAACAAGCGCCGCCAATGAAAAAAAAAAATATAATATCTTCTTGCATGCGTTTTTTTGCTAAAAATTCTTCAGTAAATTCTCAACGCGAGGCTTAACTATTTTTAGGACCTAGGGTTTAGATTCCAGATCCTAGAGCCTACGAATGAAATCATTAATCGCCAAAAGTGGCCTCGCGTTGAGAACTTACTGAAGAGTTTTTATCAAAAAACGCATCCAAAAAGAAGATATGATATTTTTTTTCATTTAGTTGTGCCTACAACTGGGCCTTAATACAAAAATTCCAAAGACATTTCTTCCAAAAACAGTATTCTTTATATCAACACAGTCATACGTTCCAACACTATCTCCATGTATCTTCACGGGAAATTCCCTATTATTACACTCGAAATACAGGCTAGATTCCCTTGAATTCAGTCGGGGGGTGTCGGGCAGAGGGGGCTGATTTATCATGAAGCAATGCAGCAGTGGAGAGTGCAGTTAGTATTGATTTCCATTCGTAACGCCCCTCCCATCCCGCGCCCCGCTCCTCACGCACCAAAATGGCTATATGCCAAGTGTCCATGGCAGGAAAATTATTTAAAAAAAAAAAATGTAACGTCACGTCATGCATGGTGCATTTTCGTAAGTCTTTTTATTTGCATGTCCGTCCGGACAAGTGACGACGCGACGGCGCGCGTCAGTTTGAATTTCGAACGTCTAATTTTGAGTTTTCTTTTTCTTTTGAATAAACGGCATCCTACCACCAAAATCCATGTGTTATCCCTAGGACCCAACTAGTTATAGGTACAATTTTATTCGGAAAATGTTAATGGCATTCAGAAACAAAGAAGAACCTCCTATGATACGCTTATCCGCAGTCATATGACGTAGCTTACTCCATATCTCGATGATAAATGAACTAAATGGCCTCGACCAAGCGACACACTCCCCTCGGATCCCGAGTTCGATGCCCTGGCACATTTTAGGCCATTACGTAACGTCAATATGTCTATCAGCTGGCCAGTTTTTTTAAACAGAAATAATGTTTTGACTGCCAGCGTTAATTTAGAGCAAATTACGCAAATGGATGAATGATGTAATGAAAAGGAAAGCGCGTGGAAGTGGAAATAAACTTTAGGGTCATGTTCAAAAGTTCATTTTCACCTTGAGCATGTTTTAATGAGGGTTCGTGTGACACGCATAAAGTGAAGCTGCCAGTGTGATTTATGGGCCCGAAGAGAAAAAGAAAAACACGTTTTAAAAATTATCTCTTTTTTAGTAGAAATTCTTGTTTACCAGCCAGTTCTTGACGTTTTGACTAGTGGCAAGAGGAAAGTACCGCTTTCAATCGTATCGCGACAGAAAATCTCGCTGCATTCGAATGGCCATCGGTCACTCGACAACATTTCAACCGGAATCGAAGAGAAAGTATGAAAAAAAAAACATTTAAGCTGCCCGATTCAGTGCTATTCGATGCCTTAACTTAGTGAATAAGTATCTACCTAATGATTTTATCAAGTTTTTATTACATTTTTATAAAGGAATTGTGATCTATTAAATAAAATACTAACAGCTAAAGGTTGCCAAATCCATTTTAATGTTTTATTGAAATTCTCTGTAATCTGGCAATTTTCCTCTTTCACACGCATTGGCTGAAAACCTTACACTCACGTTACCTTTATAGGTAGGCAGTCAAGCAGTTACACGAAATAAATAAAGTACTACTCAAGTTCGCGTGAGACACCGATTCTTATCGCGCACTCGAGTTATTTATACCGAGATCGAGTGGTAATTTATCGAGTTACGAGAAACCCGTTCCGTGACTACCCGCCGCCGTAAATAATGCCCTCCCGAAATTAATGGTGTTCCCCTTCTTTAAATAGATGACTAAATACCTCCGCTCACGGTATCTCAGTTACAGCCTTATTTATAAAGGCTATCGTCCTCGTAGTGGTAAACCAATGGATAGATTTGGATGTGCAAACATACCTAATGAAATTATGACTGCTAACGCTAGTCAACTTAAGGGTGGACGATAGCAACAAGGCGGGAAATTTTATTTTTTTTCAAAATTTCAAAATTTATTGTAATCAACAGAACCACAAATCGTTGTTCTGTTGTTTACAATAATGAAAAGAATACTATGTTATTGCCACGAACGAAAAATCGCTGAACAAAAAATAGCTCAGTTTAGCTACAAAATGTAAAAAACTGTGAAAATTTTGAATTTCCCGCCACGCTGCTATCTTCTAGGCTTAAGATAACTGAGAGCCCATTTTCTATCAAAGTGAAGATGGGGAAAGCGAAAATGTGTTTTTTATATTTTCGAAACCTCGCAAGACTTAGTTCAATGTATCAAATGTATCAAAAACATATCTATCTCGTCTCTTTTTTAGGTCTCTTCTTTACGGTTTAGCATTTTAGGTGCATAGGTAAAAAATAAAATAATCTGCATTGATATCGGTGAAATCGGTGTATCCTACTATAATAAAAAGGGTTAATTCAGTACAAAGCTTTTTGTACTTACGAGTACATGAAGTTAAACATACAGACATACGGACAACGAAGTTAAGATAAGATAAAGATAAAAAATGCGAGGTTAGAATAATAATAATAATAAGATAAGAAGTGGTTCTATAATGGGTTCATTTTCCCTTTTAGGTACGGAACCCTAAAAACATGACGTGTCTTGAATCGTGACACACACTCCATTGGTTTACTACTTCGTGCTATCGTCTTACGTAACGTAAGCCTCTGATCCATTAGAATGGTTTATTATGTTATTTTTTAAGGCATTAGGAGTCGATTAATCGCATTCAGTTTTCCGTCGACTAATTTATACGAGCGTCGAACTGTTTGCTTTGCGTTTACATAACAATACCGTTTGGCTACTGAAAAATTCGGGAAATTTTGAATTTTGAAGTGGTGTTGCGTTTGCAACGGGTAGACAATTGACATGAAGACCTTCTGAACAAAGGGAGATGGAGTGAAAAGGAAAATGCCTATACCCAGGAGCAGGCCGGATGAGTACCCAAGAGTACCCTATAAGTAGGCTTTACTCATGTGCTAAATACGTAGTTGTAAAAAAGCGTTACCTCAAAATACTATGGACAAGAAAAATGTTTTTTTTTTTTTTTTTAATTTCTTAGGGTTTATAAGCCGTACAGATTACGTGCAATGTAACGTGTAATGCAACACTTTCCATAGATTTTAATGAGTTCGCGAGCGCACTGCACGCCAAAAATTTATGAAACTTGTTGTATTGAATTTTTCATCACCTACATGTTGTGTTGCACGTAATCTGTACGCGGCTTTACCTACAATAAAGAGTATTCTATCTATCTATCTAATTCCGCCAATCCATGAGGCAGACAGTACATCGCCTGCGCCACTCCCCAGATTTATATCCCATACGAGGCAGCCGGTGTATTATGTGCAAGATTCGGTACAACACCGAAATCCACTTACCCCTTGCCGGGCGTTTGCACAGCCCGCTTATGCTGACAACCTTACCACGACGTGGCTCCACCTCAATGAACCAAAGTGAACTGACCTAGCGTCACCGCTCCCTGCTTCTCACTGCGTGCCCAGAAGGTTAAAACAGCGGAACTACTAAGTTAAAAATGACTCATAATGATTTCGATAAAACATAAGCAGGATTTCTAGCGAGTGCGAGAGATCGCTAGAAATCCTGCTTTAAATAAAACCGCATCGAAATCGGTTCACCCGTTTAAGAGCCACTACGGAGCCACAGACAGAAGCATACCCATAACTGTTAAACTTATCCCTCTTTTTTGGTGGGGGTTAGAAATATTGTAGAGGCGCTTTAAAGGGGAGAGTTTGGGTCACTTTGGTGCTGAATTTTTTACATATTTTACTTTTTTGTACAATTTTCAGCACCAAAGTGAAAACGGTCTTTTGCGGTTTTCTTTCGGGGTATGACGTGAGGGTTTTGATTTCCTTTTCTAGAATATTCTAGACATATTTAAAGAGGCAAGTCATGGTTCAGCCGCAACACAGCCCCGCGCCTGTTTACGTTAGAGGTCGCGATTTATTTAGTTGTTCATTACAGAGCGCGGCTCAGCATGTTGGATGGTAGAGACGACATTTTGAGCTGCTGTTAGTTTGGGGAGGCGTCCTGGTTTCTAACCAGGCTACGGGATAGGCTTGCCTTTGGTTATAAGTGGCCTGCCATAATAATACCATAACGTTGAAAATATAGGCACTCTCGCAAACGCCAAACACCTAGGTATAGTACCTTATATTAAAACCTCCTCAAATTTAAATTTATTATATTTTTTAGGGCAGTAAGTAGTAGGTCAGACTTGCCTTAATAAGTTTCTCAGTGGCATTAAAATAGGTTATAGCTCTAGCAGGACTAAGCTCTTCTCTTGATCTACCACTCTGGAATCTAGGTAGATGCAGAATTTGTAGGCGTAAAACTAAATTTTGGGGTTTTATTGTGATTTTCTTATATTTTGGATATTTAAGCCAGTTACATACTGATAGGGTGGTAGACAGTATTTATCTTTGCAGGCGGTGTGGTATTTTTGACCAGCCAAAAGTTATACTCAGATGGTTCCCATGACGGAATCAATCTAGGTGAATCTATTTTTCTGTATTAATTTTGCATGCACGACTTCCAATTCTCACAACTCGGTCAAGAGTCAAGACAAACAATTCCGTGACTAATCACTATTCGTTCCACCAATAACCGGCTCGTTTAAATCAAAGCAAAGTACATTTAAATGTAATCCCGTACGTTGAATACACCGTAGATGGACGTAGTCCATTGTGGAATAGTGACCTCGAGAGGGTAAGACTTCGGTTGGGAGACCACCATTCAGATCGTCCGACGACGTAGCCCAAGCAGCCGGAAAGCAGTGGTTGCGTCTGGCACAGGATCGTGAGAGGTGGCGTGGGCATGAAGTTGAAGAGGCCTTTACTCAGCAGTGGGTATCAACCGGCGGCTGTTGATGAATAAAACCCTCGGTGGTGAATAACATCTTGAAGAAACCTGCATTTGTGGCATAATATAAAGAATGGTGCTATTCGCATAATATACCGTTCTTTAATGAAAGCAATGTTTAATCATACTCACACGAACATCGAACAAGGCAACGGTAAGAAAAACTAGCGTACCTAAATATTACAGGCATTTTAAGCTCTAATTTTGATGGAATGTGCAGAAAAACGTCCTATGAAATCTCCTCACTAAAACTATTACGTATAAACTCACGAATTATGATTCGCGTAACCAAGTTGGCATTCCAATATCATATAGGTACAATCAGCAACCATCGCGTATGCTCGGATTTAAGTCTTATTACACAAGGCATTAGTCTGAATATTTAAACCACAGGGGTTTCTTTATAGACTGTACCACTGAACCTAGGTTGGTACACACGACAGCACGTCGACCCTTACACGCTAGCACTCTACTCGGTTACGTTACGGGCGACTTTATAACAAAAGTGTACAGTCTGACGTGCTGTCGTGTGTACACTTCATCAAAGGTTTGAAATTATACACGGTCTTGAATTTAGACTACAGACCACCCGTGGCTCCTGCTGCCATCTATGCTCAGTGTTACTGTATCATGCTTTGTTACATCCATAGATATTAAAAACAAAAGCTATTTAAAAGCTTTGATCGAATTGTGAATCTAATAAGCTTTCAGGTTGGTGTAGGTGCTGGGCAAGCCTACTCCATCTAAAAAAATCAATTAAATGTCCAAGGCACTGCAGCGCCGAGTGGTCTCTTCACCCATCTGGTGTGAATGAAGGTACCACTGGACGCTGTATAAATCATCTCATTACGTAGATGCAAAGGAATTTTATAAAATTGCGCGCGCGCCATAAAATTACCATAAAAAGCAACTGTTAAACCTTTGACCTAATTGTAAAGTTTTCTAGTTTCTACACTTTTGTTTTTATTTTATTGTCAGCTGTATTTATATTTACATGACTGCAGCAATTCAAATCATTATACTTCCTTTGTTACAGGTACATCCTCAGACAGTTGCCCCTTTCCGAAGACGGCACAACGCAAACGGCATCCCATATCGATTAGATTCGGCAAGGTAATTCAATGAACGCTGTAAGAACTACCATCGAGTGCCAAACTACCTTAGAGTGTGTTTCGGACCCATTACTTGTAATCACTGATTTGATACAGCTATAGAGAATTAAGTACCTTTAGCTTCTTGCTGTGAAATTTGGATGAAATACGTGATGTGGCTTGGGCAAAAAATGTGCTGGATTTGGCTTTCGAATTGCTATCTAGGTTTTAAGTTTCTTATTGAAAACCTGCATTCTACCTATAGGTTAGTTGGAGTCACCGCTAGCCCAACAATCAGTTCGACTAACTGTCTATACAGGGTGTTTCTGAAAGGTCATGTGAAACTGTAGGAGGTCGCTTTTCTTATATTACCAACAATATTTACTATGGGACCAAGTGCGAAATCACGAAAAAAATATCTGCTGATCCATAGTAAAATTCGATACCTACTGTATCAAATGTATGGTGGAGCTGATATTTTTTTCGAGATTTTGTTTGGCTGCATAGTAGAAGATGCTGGTATTGATGAGTTAAGCGACCTCTTTCAGTGTCACATAACCTTTTTGAAACACCTTGTAGAATAAGCAACCAAAATCAGAACCATAGAAAGAAAGTTAAATATTATGGCAGGTAGCTATTTCGGACGAGCTCTACATAAAAGTCTATAGATATGAGGCAGATTGGCATATCGGCACATATAGATATTTGTGTCTGCCGTGAAAAGGAGCGTGGAACCTTGGCACAGCGTAACGTAAAAGCAACCACGTATGGATACCTACACGCTTAATCTGTTAAAGTCTTCCTAGACGCCCGCACCCCCGCATTTGTTAGGAAACACATCTCCTTTACGATAATGTTCGATTTTCTATTAAACTCGAAAGCGCGCCCCACATTTTTATCTCGCGTGCTCACGACATATTTTTCCGAAGTTTCCCGGGCTCTTTCAGCCGGCCGCGTATAAAGCTCTATTCACACATGGCGGGAGATAAGCAAGCTTTCACACCATTAAGCCGCGCGCTGGAGCCCGGAGCTTTTCCAGATTAGATTATACAGTCGATTTATGACGTCATTAAAGCTTTGATAATTACTCGGGACAGGCTGCGTGGGCGAGGCGTCGGCGGGGCCGGCGGGGGGTGGGGGCTTGTACTGTTTGATTGGATTCCCGGCAGTGCGAGGGTTAAAGGATTAAAGTTATGGAGATTAGTTCGCCGCCTGCGGCTCGCTCCGCGTTAAAAGCGCTTCGGAGATGCGCGTAGATAAGAGATTGCTTATTGCCAATTGTGATAGCGCGTTTTAATTTCGCACGGCGCACGCAATCGAGGCGGCCGTTTGCGGAATGGCTCCCTGATGGGATTTTTGCATACGACATGCACAGTCGACAACAACATAGGATACCCCTTTTTACGCGATTGACGCACTTATGCCGCGCACCACAAGAGCTTCCACATGGTCTCCTAGCGTGTCGCTGACTGTACAATTGACCCTACGTCAACCTTTACACGGGTGTTCCTATTTGTTTACGTTACGGGCGACGCGACGTGGCCGCCAAATAAAGCTGGTTCTGCTTTCGACTGTACTAGTTCGAGCCTTGATCGGTTTAACATATTGCTTTGTCTGAACCTTCATATCGGAATGGGGCTCCAAATGTTGTTTGTGATAGATAACTTGTTAACGATAGCAGGACAGCAGTCGATCTTTAATCCATAGCCCTTTGGTAAAGATAAAAAGTGAGAAGAAGATATACCCACTAGCTAGGCAGAGGCCCTCTCTGTCTCTCGGGAGAGGTTTGGTACGCAAGATAAATTACAATGTTTAATCTAAACACACCATTTTCTAAAGAGCAAAGTGGTATCGTCCACGGACATTCCTGATAAGTGATACCGGCTAAGGTTTAGGCGTAATTTATATAATTTTCCAACCTAATGTTTCCACGTACCTTAACGGTTAAGGAGGGCCTATCCGACCCCATCTTGAGGGCAATATGTTGTAAATTGTTGCGAAATTGCGTTAAAAGGGATCAATTTACTTGCTCGTGCCTTCTACACGCCTTTGAAAATTATAATTCACACAATTATGATCGTTATAATGTTCATATTACGGGCAATTTTCCATCGCATAGCCCCTGAGCTCTTTATGAAAAATGCACGTATTCTCGGAAACAAGAGCGGTTAAAATGACTTCCTGCAAAGCCTTATCTATTATACTTGCCCGCTGAAGGTAAGTAGAGTCGAAAACAAATCGGTGTCTAACAAAGATAAATAAACAACTGTAAAATTTATTTATGAATTTTGAGGACGTTACACTTTGTCGGCCTACTAAGCAAATAAAAACGTTAAAAATACTAATTTGCATTATGTTACTTAAATTTCATATGCCTCCATTTGATGCCTCGATTATTCAGTTGTAGTAACGCTGCATGAACGAATATTATTTCACCAAGTTAGGAAGTATTATGTACTGACATAAAAATTAACAAAAAAACTCTTTGCCATTGTTTACAGCTGAATATTGTACTGAAATTGAATATTGTATATACACTTTAAAGAGGATATTTCCCTAGCCGCTTAAAGGCAAAGCAGGCGAGAAATTGTTTTCCATATAACTACTACTCGTATGCTCGTATACTGCTAAGGATCTGTTGGTAATGTTGAAATATTCATACTTGCACGATCATTGGGTGTGCGAAAGCGTTCTATTACACATAAAATATGGAAAAATCGCTGAAAGTATTCAGGTTTATAAACATATAACCGGAAGTCGCAAAATATCCCAATTTTCATGTGATACCTACCATAAAGACTGAGGAATTTCAACTCTTACAAGTGCGCAAAATAATTCATGTAAACTCTACTTGCAGCAAAAAATAAGTTTATAGAAATGGTGATGTGAATTTATTTATAGACTACCAAAACTTCTCATAATTTTATCTAAAACTAACTGTAATAAGTAATTGATTGTTTTCGGCGTGTAACATTCCAAGGGTTTTTGGAGCAAGTTAAATATATGTGCTATTCGGAAAATCTTATGTGTACGTTTTCGTCTTGAGTTTATTTTTTTACAAAACGTCTAATGATTTCTATACTTCCTTGAACTCAAAGTAATGAGTTCAAGCGCGCCTAATAGCGAATAATAAATGACTGGAAATTATAACAGATTACAATCTTTAATGACCATTCGGCACAGAAAAAATTACGTACTCTCCGTTCAAAAACTGTGGCGAAGAACGTAGTTGAGACTCCGTAGATTATTGCTTGAAAATGGTTATGATAAAGAAGAAAACTGAGACTTATCAATAACTTATTTACAACATTTCCCATCCTAGAGTTAATAAAATAAATGGGATATAACTACAGCAATTTAGATTACATTTAGTTCCAAGTATCGTATCCCAATGAATAGGAGACTAACTAGGACACAGTGAGCCTCATAAAATCAATACAAAGGACGGGCCGAATTTGGGCTCTTCACACGAGCTACTAAAATCATATTACGAGGTATTTTACATCGGAAGTTTGTTGCTAAGTGTAGTTGGTTGGTGGTACCATTCGCTTCATTGGTTTTTGGCACCAAAACAGATCCACTTTGATTTATTGCCTCGGATGCCTCGAATGCTCAAAACTAGCAAGCATACGTGAGGGTGATATCAAAAAGAATACATACAAATAATGGAAAAGTACCAAAATTTGAGTATTTTTGTGACAAAAATTAAATATGTAATCACTTAGGTACCTTAAAATCGTAGATCTATTATTTAACCCTGATCATGTTCGACGAATATTGGAATCTAAATTCAAGAAACTAACTGCCGATTTCTGAATTGAAAAATTCGCTAAGCAAATAGGTAAGTATCGTCCTGTCTCTGCAGATTTCTCACAAAAGAGCGAGACAGAACTATAGTTAAGTATTTGCTTAGCAAAATTCTCAATTTAGAAACCGGGCCTAAGTAACTAATCAGACAATGCCCTAACAGCAAAGAGGTAAGAACCTAATTTAGCTCTGATGATAAATTTCATGTTAGCTAAATTGCTACGCGGCAGAAGTAGTTTACTTCTACAAAGTTACGAAGTTTGTTTGTATAGGCATATAATGGAGAACATTAGAATCAGATACATTTGTGGAGCGTTTGTAGTGAAAAAATCATATTACTTTTGTAAATTATCAGTAATTTGAAAATGAAACATCTTTGCCACGCTTAGTATAAAAAAAATATATTGTGTTGTACCACTCTTTTGTCCTTTTTTTTTCGAATTTTGTATTTCATTATCTTAGGCTAATAACTTCT
The DNA here is from genome assembly GCA_949319315.1 of Zelleria hepariella. NCBI lineage: Eukaryota > Metazoa > Arthropoda > Insecta > Lepidoptera > Yponomeutidae > Zelleria > Zelleria hepariella. The sequence goes on from OX439388.1 coordinate 10,970,830, forward strand.
TGATTTTTGCTCTGTCGAAGCATAAAGAATCCAGACCACAGATGAATAATGACAATATCATGTTTTAGGTGTAAAAGCTGTGATCTATCTAAACAATGACACGTTAAAAGTAATGCCGTTCTAAGTTAGGTCACATTTGGCAAGCGCATTGTGATTCCGATGCATCGAACAAACGTGCGTTAATACGGCTGGAGAATTCTAGTTTTACACGGTGTATTAAGCAGGGTCGGATTTAGAAGTGTTGAGGCCCAAGGGCAACAAAGGTGTGGAGGCCCCATTGTCTTTGCGAGAACCCTTTAATTTTCCAATCAGAAAAAATTTATGCTGATGTATGACGAGCTTCACTGCTAATGGAATGTCGACTGTTTGTGTGCTAGAATGAGTGTTTAACACATTGAATGCCAACATTTGTATGGAGTCCAATCCCCGTTCCCACCATACAAACAAGTCAATACGAGTATACTCGTAGTCGGCAACCATTAAATACACTTTTAAACAGGATGCCGATCCTACGAATATACTCGTATACGAGTTAACTCGTATCTTAGCGTCTTGTATAAAAATTCAATCTACCCTTCATTTTATAAATAAAATAATAACTTTCCTAGACTGTTTATCCTATAAGTATTTCCCTTACCTCATCGCGGAATACATACTTTGATAACGTACATAACTAAAATGTCTTATTTACGTCCTCGTCGTACTTTATCGCGCTCAGTACCTAATCATAGAAAAGCTAGAGAACACATCATCAAGTTCTGGTGAGGATTTTTCCGCTGGTTCAGGAGATGACTATGCTCCACAAGTGGGTGACGATTTTATTAGTTCTCGTTCGTCTATTGTTTCGGATGGCACCGATGCAGATGAAGATATTCTACCTCAAGAAGGCCCATCTTGTGAGCAGAAACGATTTGGAACTATCAATCTGCTGTGCCTCAAAAGTTCAGCTTCACTGAAAACTTTGGCTTGAAAGTAAATGTTTCTACGAAACAGCCTACTGTTGTGAAGTTTGCCCTAGTAATCCAGCTTTGTGCGTTGTCCACAGTTTCAAAGTATATCACACTAATCCTGTGTATAATTTAATTTTTATTTATGTAGGTATATTTTTTCTTTCAATAAAGAATCCTACTCATATTGTTGGTTTTATTTGTTCTAAGGTGCCAATCTATCATCGAAAACCATTGATAGGACGCCAACGAGCGTAGTTTCAATACAATATCCCAGTGAACACCTACGACCATACTCGTAGTTGGCACCTGTGCTATTCCTCCCCTACGAGTTAACTCGTAGTTGGCAGTCAATGTGTTAACAAGGCCTGCATTTTTGTTTTTTTTTTTAATATGTTAAATTTATGTGGGGGCCCCTCTCTTGTGGAGGCCCTGGGCGGTTGCCCCCTTTGCCCCCCCCGCCCCCCTTAAATCCGGGCCTAAGAACTGTCTACCTACAGTGTTTGATGTATTCATGGTAATACTTTGGAAACGATCATTAAGCCATGTCAGAGGCCCTTTGGATGGCCTAAAAACTCTGACACCAGGGGTGGCCACTACTGAGATAATATGCTAATTTGAAGCTAAAATGTCGGGGGTATTTTTTTTTTTACTAGTTATCTTACCTACAACTAATCACACCATTTACACAAACACCCTACGGAAGTTCCAAAGGTTTTTCTTAGGTGTGCCCACCTCACGTTACTCAGAAGGATCGAAAGCAAAAGGTGTATCGAGAGTGCGGACATAAGCTTCCGATATTATACGGTCGTTATGGACGATAATTGTGAAATGTGGCCCCAATTGTCGAGTATTAGCGGCTTTGGCCATTGACCGCGGCGAAGGCAGCTGGTGATATGCAAATAGGAACCTTAAAGGCCGAATGTTTTTTTTTTGCTGGCTCAAAAGCATTTTTAACATGTCATAAAAGTCAAGGTAACTTTTTCCTTCTGCTCAATAGAGTACTTTGTACCTGAAGAAAACTCGCTAGACATAAAAGAAAAACACTAAGGCAGCCCATTTCCTCGAGATATTTTCAAGGAAGGATGTGTAAATTCCCAACGTCTGGTTCACTAGGTAGGCTTTCGACAACATTGAGAACCACTGGTCCGGAATGTGCGATAAAAATGAGACATTTGTTACCTTTTTAGGGGCTGTAAAACTTTCCCGCGTAACCTGCGTCGCTCTCCGTGAGTAGATGTTGATAAATCTAGAATAATTGTAACCTTTTTATTACTCTCACTGATAGATACTTTTTCTTTACAAAAAAAAAGAAATACAAATGTCTATCGCCATTCGAAATTTTAGAGGGAAATTTTAGAATATTGGCACAAAATACCTTCGCCTTTAAAAGCACTGAAGAAGATCGAAGCAAACTTTGATGTGGAAAGGATACCTATTGGTTGCTTACTCAGGTTTCCTCACAATAGTTTATGTAGCGAGAGGTATTTCTTTATTTACAATGGTCATAAATATGGTCAAAACTGTAATACGATGACCTGAAACAAGTTAAAATTAAATAAATTCTCACCGAAACAGCAAGCGATCACACACCACGTAAGGATATTTTAATAAGGCTTTTTATAAGCACCACCACGGAGACACGTACACAATCAATGCTATTTCCGAAACCACCTAACACAAACTGAGCGATAAAGTACCAAAAAATAAAACTTTATTTGTCAATCGACGACAAAGAAAGGTGACCGTTGCATAATTTGACAAAACAGATCATAAAACTATTAATATTTCGCAAAACATTTCAACAAACAATAGTTAGAAAGGCTTTCTTTCCTAAAAAGGTATCAGGTGTAATTATTTTTAAGGCTTTGTTATTTTAACACGTCTAATGGCCCGTGGAGCCTTTCTCCCTTGTTGAACAAGATACAAAAAGCACTTTTAGTGGTTTACGGTGCGATAAAATTGTACAGACAACGGCAAAACATTGTGGCTTGCCTTCGCGAAACAATTTATTTGCACACCACTATCGAAGGTGCTTTTATGTTTCGCAGAAATAAAAATGTTTTATACTTAGACAAGGTCGATTTGTATTGCGTTACTTGACCCATTTTGAGACTTCCTTTATGGGTTTTTTGGCATTGTCTCCCACTGCAAGGGTTATTGTGTTAAAAAACAGAACAAAAAGGAACGTTATTTTGAAAGATTTTTTACGGCTTTGTTGGGTATTGGTTCCGCGAAGCGGCGCGAGGGCAACAAAAGAGATCGACCGTTTGTTTCTTAAAGTTTTTGTTTTGTTTCATCGGACTTAAATATATGTTAGAGGCTATTGTGTTAGACCGACTGGGTGAAGGGTATTTTAGTCTGGAAAAAATCGTTCCGGTGCACGCTTGGTTTCTGAGTAAAAACCGCGATTTAAATTATAAGAAAAGGTTGTTATTTAATCCTCAAAATGTGAACATTGAAACAAAGTGATTCGTGCATTCAGCAGCAGGTAGCTTTGGTAAGTCCTTTGATATGCAATTACTAGAACAATCTGATAATAAGAGTATAATTCCCTCAGATTTAAATCAAAACACAGGTCCAGCTTCGGAACTGTTTCAAGCTAGCTAAGGTGATATGATAGTCTCGGATATCTAATAATTTAGTATTGAAAAACGCCAGTCTGTTACGCATGTAATTATACTTATTACAGTACTTATATCAATGATAGCGCTAGCTAGGGTTCGCGAAACAAAAACTTTGAAATAAAGTTTTAAAGATAACAAAGTGAAGCCAGTTGGCTTTTTTGAAGTTTCAACTCTCTATGAAAGGATGTTAGTTTTAAAAAGCCAAGGAAATCAACAACACATATTTTGTTTTCGGTGTATTTTTCAGGTTTTTAATATTTGAAACAACTGCTACAAAATATAAAACAATATTTATATTTACGTTTGTGGCGCACATAAAATTTTATTCGCCACGGATAGGAAATTCTGTCAAACGTTATTTAAAGTTTGTGGCTTTCAGTAGGGTACCTATGTAACTATAGTATAGTAGCACCATCTGAATCACGTAACACGTAGGTATGGTAAGTCGTCTGTGGTATGTTTCCTTTATTTTAGAAGTGGCTTCAAATAAAAACATGTATGTAGGTTGTACAATATCCTGGAACTCCATCTAAACAAAACACGCATTAAGCCCCCTCCTAAAACAAACAATGGCTTCCAACTAAAATGCTTCCGTACACGGCACACAAAGCCTCTCTCTTGGCGGCGTTTTCCTGAAATTTAATTCTTTGTAAATGGGGCAGACACTGGCAGCGCCATCCACTCATGTATTTGGCAACCCTGGCTCCGCACAGCGTCTTTGGCAGCGCTTCTCAAAGTTTTCTTAGACCTAAAAGATCTGTTTGTGACTTAAATGTATGATTATGTTCTTGTATAAGTGACAAACATAACATAAATTACAGGCATAGTCTAGAGAAGCTCATAATCTTGGGCCAGGTGAATAGCAAACGCGCCAGGGTAAGGGCGCGAACCAGTTGGTCTGATGCGATAAAGACAGCGGCTGGATGAAGCATTTACCGGGCAGTTGATGTGGCTGAAGACAGTACCCGTTGGAAGCGAGTATGACATGGTCGTGATCCTCAGACATAAGGAAGAAGAAGAAGTGACAACCACGATATTTTAAACATGTTTATCGCTTACAAAGCGCAACCCTGTGGCTGCACCGTTAGGGTAATCATTTGCAGATTTCCTCATCATGATTTCCATCGCGATTTTGCAGAAGCAGACATTGCCTGTCCATTTCATTTTGTTGTCAATATCCTGAAGTATTTAAATTTTTTTTAATCTTCACTTCCTAAGGTGATAATATCACCAATAAATCATTGATTAGGAGCAAGATTGCTCGTTCAAAGATTATGGATAACATTTCCGACAGGTAGATTAGGTAGAAACTTTATCCCGTAATACACGCCAGTTATCATTAATCTCAATCGTGTAACTGTCTATTAACCGCATTCGGTGACACACACTTACCACATCAACTCCAACCACATACCTCTACAATGTAGAGTCTACATATTTCTAAAACCTCACAATCCTGCTCGGAACTTGTGACTTGTGACCGCTTTTGGCTGAATTATTAAAACGACATTTCACATCAGCTCAAAAGGCCACATTTCCCCCCACTTTGGGCACCGCTGCGCGCACGATATCTGAACCTCCAAGCAGTAACTCAGGGCAGCATGTCGGGCTATAACTCCCCCCGCCCGCGCCTCCCCGCACACCCCGCGCCACAGCATAAAGTTAATACAATATAAATCACGCTTACATAAATTATTGCCCACACTATTTTATTCCTATTGGTGCAGTCTTATCTTGGCTGTGGCGTATAGCCTACCTGGTACCTGGGTCTGCAGTTCTGCACCTTTGGGCTGTGTTGTATTGCTCGTTGTAATATCAATGGCAGAAATAATATGTATTGTGCGAATGTGTTTGGAGGCGTTGGATTGTGTAGCCGTAGTTTATTGTGTCAAATAATCGGAGTGGAATTTGAAACTCTACCCCGGTTGAGGTTCTGGTGAAACTCTACCTTTGGCGAGCACCTTCTAACCTTTGAAGTTGAACTTTGATCGAAGAGACTTGTTGATTTCACCTGGAAATAAAAAAAATTTAGCCGCCATCATGACAAGCTTTGATGGTCATATATTCAACGTATTTTTTTAAACTAATTTAGTGTCTTTGTAAGCTTGACATTTAGCATATAATAACTTAGGTTTAGTCTTAACCTTTGCATTTGTGTGCTCCATGGCCACTCACAAAGGGTTAACAACCTCAAGTCAAAATGTGTCAGCGGCATTTTTTCCTCGAAAACCACCACGAGCTCTCTTCTATCTCCATATTCTCCATCAGTGCCAGAGCTTTATCAATCAACCGCTTTGAAAGAGTTAAAAGCACGGGCTGACGCCACGCTAAGTGGGGCTACTCAACCGTTTTAGGGTACCGTGGGCGTTGGTAGAAAACGATCGGAAACCCTAAGTTTGAGAAAGATTTTTACAAGTTGGGTTCGTAGCTTAGGAAATATTTCAGAGTATAGTAAAAACGCTTAAAAGCTACCCAAATAAAAGTAGACTACAATAATATAAACGCGAGTATTTGCCATGACTTAAGGCTTGCTACATATGAACCAGGAAAATTTTATTAAACTTAATTCAAAACACCAAACTACTTACTTCTTTTTTAAGCTACGCTTTTCAGCAAAAAAAAATAACCCAGTTTCAGCGTCCACTGTCTCTACAAAGATACCCTAGTTCTGTGAAAAACGTATCCAGGCAGATAAAATGCTGAGTTTTCGAAGAGCCCACACCTTCGGCTTTGTTCAAACGTGAGGCGAACCTCGGTGCGTGAACAGACCGAGCGAATGAATGCTCGCAAGTCTCACAAACAAAGGCAGGTCGAACAGAAAACGTTCGGTTAAAACAACTTTGCTAGATTCGTTGTCATTATTCATCATCATCATCTTTATCACGCCATCTTTCTTACCCAAAAATAATACCTACACCTGAAAACGCGGAAAAATGCCGATGTAATGGACTGGCCACAATTCCTATATTATTGTGTATATGTATGTGTGTATCAAACTTATTCGTGCAACCTTTTAAATCTGCGATTTTCTTTGTATTTTGCTTTTTTTAGAAAACATCTTAACTCTTTCTTACTTTTAGAAAAATCAAAGGGCGAACACTATAAAAAAAATCTTATCTTTTTCTTATCTTTATCTATCTATATCATATGATGTCCATCAAAACATTTTCATTTGATGTTCAATCATCAAAACATTGTCATCCTTGAGATTTCATGCCTTATGGGTAGGTAGGGGTGCTAAGCGTCAAAATTGGAAATCAAGTCGTCATCCTGCATTTCGTAACACCAGCATTTCCATCAATCCTTTTCTTTTGTAAGCAGTTTTTTTGCCTTCGCTCGCTCTTATTCTTCTTTTTCTTCTTCAACCTATTGCAACCCAATGCTGACTGTAGGACTGTAGCTCTCTTCCATTGTATGGATTGTAAGAATGGAGATTATTTATGGTCTTGGGATTTTCTCGTCCAGTCTTTTCCTGATACTTTAATCATATCGTCCATCTATCTGATTGGTTGCCTGCCCACATTTCTACGCCCCAATATGGGTCTCCATTCCAGTACCCATTACCCCATCATCGCTCTTGTTTGCTGGGTCTAAATCCAGTTTCAGAGGGAAAGGGCTTTTATCTCGGCCCCGCAGTCACGACTCTCCCGCCGACGTGACCGAAATAAACCACGCTTTATTCTGAGCTGTACGTTTTTTAATGTCTACATATTAATCTGCGGGCTTCACACTCGGTCCTAGGCGGTTTTCGGGCTGACTTTGTGGAAATTTATATAGGGCTAAATCAGCCTGTTCGTGTTCAGGTACTAGATATCAAGTTTAGAAAAGGTGGTTTTTAATAGTTGATCTAACTATCTCCTAATGGGCCTAAGAAATGTGTTGATGATTTGACTTCAGTTTATTTTACTGATATTTGATCGTGCGTTGTATTTGATAAAATGGTATGTCTAACCTACCTATTCTCTGAAATTTCGGGTTCCCTAGAAATCGAAACTTGTTTGTTCTAAACTTTTTACTTCGAACACTATCGGCTGCTCTATTTTGCGATTGTTTTTTACTTCTAAAAACGAGTTCTAAATCTAAACATTCGTCTTCTTTTACTTATTTGACCGATGTAACGTTGTTGCGAAAGTCTTTGCATCGATAATATTATGTCGAGAAGATATTGTATCGACCAATGACATTCTAATACAAATGTCATTAGTATAGACCATTTTATTTGGTCGATATCAATCCAGTGCTAATGTCTAGAATAGAAAGGTTTTCTGGCGGTTGATGATATAGGTAGATCCCTTGGGAATGCTACTATATCTAAACATGTCCCAGGCACTGCAATGCCCGTCCGAGTGGTCACTTGACCCAACTTGTGTGAGTGGAGATGCTACGGACGCTGTACAAATAATTTACATTATGTATATGCCAGATTAGTTTGTTGATTAATAGTAGATTGTTACCCGATGGATTAAATATTTTTTAAGTCAAGAGTGTTTTTTTAATCCAAAGCGGAGCCAAGGAAAGTAGAATCCTGAGCGCAGCGAGGGATTCAAAGTACTCGAGCTAAAAATAGTTTTGCTCATGAGGTGAACACTCTCACTACTTGACGAAGAAAAACAAATTTTTAATAAACTAATATAAGTAAAATCCGAACTCGAGTAAACAAATGAACAGTTACCTACGTTACGAACAAATACGGAATGCATTTCTGACGTGTTTATTTTTTCACGAACTTTTTTTTTTATTCGGGTCGCGTGCTATTTTTTTATAGTTTTACAGATAGAATACTCTTTAATAATATGTACTACCAGTTACATGTCCACAAGGTTCGTGATTGATCTCTTTGGTCATTAGAATTTTTACTTACAATATCTACATTTCAAATTAAAAACACTTTTCGACCCATGGGATTACAACCTATTTAAGTCCCTGTTTGCGGGGAACGAAGTAGCTCTTTTCAAATAGACGTGATAAAAAAAAACAATATTAGTTCTACATTATAACTTAGAGAAGCTTTTCTTTTATTAGAATCAGAATCTTTTTTTTATTTGTATATGCCATAAATAAATTATTTACATTGAACGTTAAAATATTATCTAAAAAAAAGCATTTCCGGCCAAACCTCTCAACAAAACTGAACTGAAACTACTCGGCCGTCGCGTGCCACACACGGTAATATATCTGGCTCGAAAAATATTTCAACTAAGCACCAAAGTGGAGAGAAATACACCCCGGAGCGTAGTTAGAAATAGTTGCGAGTCGGCAACTTATGGGCGCCCGTAAACGATGTATAAGGCAAGACTGGCGCGATAACACTGCCTAGTCACTAAGTTGGTACTACAGAAATACTACCTCAATCTATGTCCACGTCTTGTTATAACTATCTATCCCGTTCTAAGACACCATCAAGGTGAGAGAGAGCACTTTTATATTTCTCGCTCCTGAGCTCAATAAGAGGCATACATAATAGGATCTTAAAAGTGCTACTCAAGTTACTACGAATTTTTCGATTTTTTATAGTCGACCATATTTTATGACAACCTCGGTTGAACCTGTAGGTACCTATCTAATATGCGTTAGGTACTAGATAGTTTAAAGCATCATTTTCAATAATTCGTCATTAATTTCAGATTGCCTAGAAACATTGCTGTTTCGTGCGTGTCATTTCGGACTAAATGGTCTCGTTTGTAAGTCTACTTAGAATGGTTTGGCGTTTGACATATCTACTAACTTGACAGTGCCACTAGCTCAGGGGTTATAATATTACCCTTTCGGGATCCCATAACAGGATTCATCAGGTAGGTAAGTAGGTACTGATGTCATATCGATTGTCATAAAAGTCCCTAGGTAGGAACTTCTGTTGTGTTATGTTTCACTGCTTAACTCAGTCCTGGGAAACTTTACACAAAGCCAAGACTTGTGTTTCCTACAACACGTGTCGTCTTGCTTAAGGAAGTCGTGGACTCGGTTCCAGGAATCTAGGGTTAGCAGGGGAGATACCTTTACACTTTACAAGGGCCTGCTTTAAAACTGTCTAGTTTGTTGCTGCTCTTGCAGAATTTTTCATGTAATTTTATTATGTTCAGACAGTTATTACTAGTGGTTCGCCCCGAACTGTGAACTCGCGACCCCATATAAACTTACTAACCCCATATCTCGGCAACCCCTCGACCGATTTGGCTCATGTTCGAACTTAAAAATTCTTTTAATTTTATTACCCGCCTACCAAATTTCAACGATCCGACCAAATTTACTCAAGTTATCGTCGAACGAACATTCATACATACATACATACCTACAAACATACAAACGCTGGATTGTTCAAGTAGACTCGGAGAACATCGCTCGCTTCGCTCGCTCGTTCAAAAAAGTTTTAGTTTTACCGAAATACGAAGTTATTATCTAAAATATTGTGAAACTAGCATTAGCATCCTCCAGAAAGATAGTAGTACAAAACTTGAAATCTAAACTTTACACAAAATTTCTTAAACCACTAACGATAACACCACAATCGACTCAATACATGATAATCGAGTAACTAGAACTATCAAATAAATAACTCAATCTACTTCACTTTGCTCGAAACAACTCAAATGCATTGCAATCACATGCGCAGACGCCGTAATTCTACGACATTTTAAGTCTCATTAACCGCACCTATGTATGCAGAAAATTACAGAGCAAACTCTACTTTATCTGCTCAGCTTTAGGATAAGTTTCAAGAATTATTTTAGAGGTGGTTAAGGCTCTTTGAAATGCAGAAATTGAGCCGATTTATAAGGCCCAGAACGATGTGGTGAATATTGTCTTCAATCTTGCTTGACTGTTGTTAATGTCTTTGTTTCCAATGCGAGTTATGCTTCGAAGGAAATTATAGGAGAACAACGAGAGATCCTTATCGGTGCACTTAACCAATCCTGATCATATACTTAGGTAGGTACTTATTTGCGATTTTTTTTACGGCATTAAACAGCAAAATTTCTGAATTATTCTTTTGGAATTAAATAAATGTGAAGTCAACTCTCTCTTTGTCACATACCTATGTAAGTCCTCCCTTTTTACATTCATAAATTGATTATTGTTATTTTCAAATTGACCATTATAATTTAAAAAATTGACAAATTATGTAGAGTCTAGGTAGCTTAGACTGTCTTGGTCCTAGACGAATGTCAACATTAATTAAGTCCCAAGGTTAGATATGCGGCAGATGTCAATAAGTAAAGAAATTTTGTAAAACATTGAAAATCCGCACAAACTGGACCTAATTCAGTCAGCTGAGTCTCTACAGCTTCTGCTCACCCCTATGGAGATAAAGGATTGAGTCTTGCCTATTAAAAATGTAAATTATTCATTCGCATTCTGTTAAAAAGAATAAAAAGTAACAACGTACCTATAGAAAGAAAGCGCTTAAATACCACTGTAAAAATACGCTAGCAAACAACCATCATGAATGGTAGAGCCATAAACTGACCGCACACAATCCTAACACCTTAAACTGATTAATGACTGCATATAATGACTAATAAGACACTGCCTCTCGTAAACATCTCGTAAAACAGGCGTTTATAAAACGTTATGGCTGTAAAAAGCCTATAACTTTGATTTTTACGACTAAATAATCGTAAAGGAAATCGTATACGCCCGATAAGTGAAATAGACTCTCGGAGTGCTACAGATATTGTGGATAGGGTAACCTTTTGAATTTTGTCGAGTTTTAATCGAGGGTAATGCAAACGGAGGCCCGTTGATGCACTTTTATTTTACGAGCTACTCGTAACATAAAACGCGTAACGTCTCAACAACGATTGTGCCAGGCCGTTAGTGCGAGCGGGATGGCGAGAGCTCCTTGAGCTCTGTCGTTTTCGTGTCTTTGCGCTCTTTTCTTGGCACATAGGAGGACCAAAATAATCTGGTGAGAAACCGGTTCTAAGAGTATTTATCTATCTATCTGCTATTTTAATAATGGAAGCTTATACCAACTTGAATCGCTATAATTTTGATAGCCTTTTTTTATCTGTCCTTTTTATTTCACAAATATAAAAAGTAAAATTACAGTAAAAAATCCTCTCTAAATAGTGATTGGAGTATAAGAAGGTATGCACGTACACACAACAGCACGTCGACCCTTACACGCTAGCACTCTACTCGGTTACGTTACGGGCGTCTTTACAACAAAAGTGTACAGTCTGACGTGCTTTCGTGTGTACTCACCGAAACGCGAAACAGAATTAAAATTATTAGATAATTGTCTAATTTGCGTCGACGGCGCGCACAGTGGGTAGCCCGCGGTTACTCGAGGCCCAAATTCCATTAATTAAACAACTGAAATTTTAGCCGGAGCTAGCATAAATTTAATAAGGATGGCCTATTAAGCGCTTTAATAGTCTACTGTTGGGCTTGGACAAAAACCAAAATGAGCTCTGTTGGGTGGCAAGCTATACGTAGGGAAGCCATAATGCGGTGGGCTTCTGGTAGAAAGCCCGTGTAAAATATTCGCGTGTCTAACTAGAATACCCTCCCCTGTTTCCTAGTTAAGAAGTGTTTTGTTGCCGAGCATATTATTATGCAAATTGTGGCCCGCTACTTACAAGCGTTTAAACACTTTTATTTTAAACTGTTTTTGTGAAAAATCCTAACTAAAGACCTGTTAACAACTAAGCCAATCGAGCAAATTAATTTACAAATGATCAAATAAGCTTTGAAAAAAATATAACTAAAAAAAAGTTAAAAAGAAAACTACAGCTCCGACACTTTTCCCGGCGCAAAAGTGGCAAGCGCTAAAGGCAAACAATGTAAAATTAACAATCTGCACGTTTTAATTGAAGAACATTGGCTGGAGCTCCGTCGGCGAGGACGGGTAAACGTCCGGAATCGCCCAATAATAATGAAAGCGATGGCGGCAAGGCCGTCAGTGTATGAAGCGGCCGTTTCGGCCACATAAACACACCGTATACTTTCCGGTCTCCGTATACCCACAGTGAGACCATTCTAATAATTCCGAACAAAAAACCAAATTTAAAAATTCAATCTTATTACTATACGATACGGTTCATTTTTATCTGCACGCAAGGAAACTGGTGTCGGTATTATAAACGTAGTTTCGTAGCGCTTTCTGGGCCCCTCTGTGCCGCGTCGCGTCCCCCCTCCAATAGCGGCGGCTCACATGTTGACAAGATGGCCGACTTTTGGTGGCATTCTTTGTGTGGTGTTGGGAGGGGAATGTCCATTTGGGTTGGACGGGACTTTATCTGGATAAAGATGGATTCTGGTTTAGAAGACGGATTGCTTTCTGAGTGGTGATGCTGTATTTTAGTTTTGGTTACTTAAGTTTTAAAATTAAGCTTACTCACCGATTGACCTACCTGTTTGTGGATTTTCAAATCTTCTTTAAATCTATTGTGAATTGATCGTATATTTTAGTTTGATAGAAAAATTGAGTATGTAATATTAGCGAGTAACATTCAATTTAGAGATTTTTTACCCGACTACGCGAAGCAAAAAGGAGGGTTATGATTTTATCAGCGTATGTATGTATGTGTGTATGTATGTATGTATGTATGTATGCATGTGTGTATGTTCGTGTGTTCATCTGTTCCCTCGCGGAGCCTAAACTACTCAGCCGATTTCAACAAATAAGGTGTCGTTGGATTTGTCTTAATGACCCAAGTGACATAAAATAGTTTAATTTTGAAAAAAACCAAGATGGCGGCTGTGCTGTGCCCTAAAGTAGTGGACCTAAAAATAAAAATTATCGGATACCATCGTCATGGGTATCAAATGAAAGGGCTTTAAAAGAACCTTTCAAAAATGTATAACACATGTAGCGTCAACGTAACAAATAGAACAAAAAATACCAAAATGTGTTTTTTTTCTCTTCTTTGTTCTATTCTGGGCATTTTTGGGTGATCGTCCAAAATGACATACTAAAAAGGTAATAAAAAAAATAGTAGTTAAAAACTAAAACCCGACTACCAAAAGGCCTAAAACAAGACCTGCTTATCCTTAAATAGACTCATAGATAATTAATCGTAGTCGGAGGCCATCGGTTTATCAAATGCGAATGTGGTGTCCTCCGACTACGATGAATTATCTATGAGTCTATTTAAGGATAAGCAGGTCTTGTTTTAGGCCTTTTAGTAGTCGGGTTTCAGTTTTTAACTTCTATTTTTTTTTGTAAACGTTCCTGTGTCCCTAAGTATGCGTGTACTCTATGCCATTAAAGTAGGTCAATTAAAATAATAAAAACAATTAAAAATCCACATTAAAAATAATTACAACAATTCGAGGATGACAAAGCAAAAAAAAACATCTTATTAAATTATCAAGTTTGGCTGCAAACGTTTTAATTTTTTTTGTGAAAGCCTATAACCTGAAATAAACAAACAGAAGCTGCCAGTGATGATTATGTCGAGAGTGCCGGACCAAAATTTCCTCTGGTAAAAAATTGTCTACATACCATAATCTTCCCACAAACAGCGCCATGTAAGCCGTCGCTATACGGGGGGTGGCTGGTTATTTTCGTCCGACACTGCGCAGCGTAGGTATTCGTGTAATGGAGTTTGGTAGCGATGCTTAAAAATATTTTGACACGAGGGAAATTTCTTACTGCCTTCAGAACACTGTTTTAAATCAAGTATTAGAAGAATAGTTTATACCTTTAGATCATTACAGAAAAATACCACCTAGGTACCTACTACGGTAGGTAAAAGAAACAAAATTGGTTCACATTTTACAATACAATAACAGATTAACTGAAAGTTGAAACCCACTCGGCTGACTGGCGATCTTGTATTCAATCACGCATTTCACTTCTTCATCTCTTTCTCCGACAAAATATTTATAAACACTAGGCAACAATGGTCATAAATAACGTATGAAAATATTATTAAGGAAGGAAGCGAAGCCACCCGATATCAATTTTCATTCAATACAAATGGAGGCAACAGCGAGTGCATACTAAATCTCTAAACAATGGTTCGCGTTCTAACACAAAAATATCACATACGAGGCCATTGTATCTCCGCCGCGGGGCAGCATATCTATTTTATTTCCACCCCATTGCTAGCCAGAGATAGCGTTACAAGTATATGTAAAGCACATTCAAATAAGTGTGGAGTGGAGCGAGAGACGCCTGCGGCCTTTTACATATCTACTCGTATTCCTGAATGCATTGAGAGAGCTTTTCTCTCTAGTGTTTCCGTTTGAACTTGTGGGAAGCTTAGAAAATATTGTATTTGATAAATCGATCGATATAGGTACATTTTACTTTCAGCATTTTACCAGATCTGATATAGTTTGCCTTTGCCTTCAGTTTAAATTGCTGACTGCATTTTTTTTTCAAACTGCATTAGTGATCTCCATAATGTTTGTTCTGCAGGGAGCTTGAATAACAAAGAACTGTGAAGGTCTTAAACGTGCGTAATAAGTCCTTCTTCTTGTGAATAAGACAAGAGACAAAACAAACAAGGTCTTGAGCTAAAAGTATACCTAAAAGTACAGACACTAACACACATTAAACTCCTGCTGAGAACATGATCTTCACCCTTCGTAAACGGCACTTGAGTCAGCCTGAGCATCACTTCTTTATTAGAACGTCCTTCAAACGGATCAACCAAATTAGAACAAGATTAAGTATGATTGCCTATTATGGTTCTTAAGAGATAGGTTAGGAATAATCCTGATTATTGTAATACCTATTATTAACTATGTAAAACCTATGTTTTTACGGCAATTTTCCACCTCAAAGTATTACCGAAGAAGTCGGTTTATCATGGTGAAAGAAATACGGAATAAGTATTTATTTAGTTACGCTGGCCTACTGCTGGGCAAATGCCTCCCCTTTTGTCTTTCATACAAATGTAATCTCTGCAGAGATAGCGATACGTATTTTAAGCAGATTATAATTAAAGACCGATTTGTATACTATTAGATGAGGCCGCGACCGCAGATTATAAAGTTACTACCGCGACTGTGGCGACTGACTCTAACTTGCTACATTTAAATAACACACATGATGACACTCATCAAGGGCCCTAAGTACCTACTTGGACGTGTGAAAACAAACAGTGTGCGCGTGAGTCGAATCCTAATGCACAGTGGCGCCGCAGCACGTGCTCTCGGGCCAAACTGTTGAAATGTTTACGTTTATGTCCACAGAGTGTGTGTGCGCGCACTGTGCGTCGATTGATTTATACCTGCAGTACCTTTGATATTTTTTAGGGTTTTATTTCAATTCCATGTTTGCTTTGCTTGGTTTCGAACAAAAATTGGTTTGTATCTGCATAATGTAACGTTGTGAACTTGTGATGCTTCCATTAGAGAATGATTCTATGTATCTACTAGCGCATTGGCTGGAATGTTCCTTTCAATGAAGCGTGTTTCTGTATAATGTGTAAGGTTACTTTAAGGTGTCTTCGTGAGTCTTTGTAATAGGTTAGGGTTTTATTTTTACCATCTCATAATTTTCATTATAAACGAGTAATAACTAATGACTCAAAAACCTGAAATATGCTTTTTTATCACCTGCAATAGAAACACCAAATAAATAGATAAATAAATGTTGGAAGACTGCTTTTATTATTCTTTATTGCCAACAAAATTTTGTTATCTGCCAAATTATGTCGCCTAAATGCTATTATCATCCACTTTACATAATTTAAGCTTGTTAGTTCAACGTAGAGGGTATCTACCTACCTAATATACTTAGGTACCTACCTACATAAGTAGCTATAGCTAGTTATCGGCATTCAAATAAAGCTTCATCATCAAAGGTGCCTGCCTAATTTAATTTGTCAGGTATAGGTTACCAGAGAGTAAAGGTTCATCTCTACACCGACAATAGGTACACCGTGCAATGTTAGTGGTTTTAAAGCTGAAAGTATTTTGTTGCACTGGTGATTCTGAGCCAAATTACAAAATTTCATTCCAAAATGCGCGAAAAAAAAATTCACTTCCCCATACAAATGGTGTCGATTGGCATAGCCGTTTGTGTTGGGAAGTGTTTTTTTTTTCTCTCGTTTTGAAGTATAATTTTGGAATTTGGCTCAGAATCACGAGTGCAACTAAATACCTTCGGATTTAAAACCACTAAAATTGCACGGAGTATAAATAACAAGATCAAATAAATGTAAACTTAATCAGCATTAAGTCATACAGACTCATAAAGAAAATGTTTATTCCACGATAACGATTATTTTTGCCAAAGATTTTAAGCCCACTTTTAAAGTGAACCTAGGTCCTAGCTAGCGTAGCGTCTTTGGAGTCCATGCAACTAATTATTTTGCAAAAAAAATAGTAAGGCCCGGTTTCTGAGTTGAGAAATTCACTAAGCAAATGGGTAAGTATCGTCCTGTCTTAGAAGATTTCTCACGAAAGAGCGTGACAGAACGATACTTACCCATTTGCTTAGTGAATTTCTCAACTCAGAAACCGGGCCTATGTAAGTAAGTATTTTACGCTCAGAGGAGCAACCTATCTCCCATTTGGACTTCGCCGCAGACGGGTAATAACAGAGTTGGTCAGAGAGATAACTGAACAATCAGTCCCGTTGACAAGCTGACTATAAATCAGGCAAAGGGTCAATAAATGCACTGAACTCGCTCGGCTGGAGCAAATCAGCTGTTAATTGGCGACAATTGGATCATTATTTATGTGAATAATATTGTGTCTTACTTTTAAATGTTATACCTACTTATAAGGGTGATTTTCATAACTACCTAATATCTAATCAAATCATACTCGTAACATATTGTTCTATTATGTAAAATTGCGTAAATTTTCACAATATCAAGGTGGCAAGCGGTAACCTTTTATTCTGAATTAAATGCATTTTTGCCTACGTTTGACCTAAAATTTTTCATTGATGCGGCGGGTTAGGAACTTCAAAAATTAGGTGTTTGTACCCAGAATAACGTGCTGAGAAAGGTTGAGTTAAAGTAGGTACTCTACCTATTTGGAAGCTGAAGTTTAGCCACATGCTTTTAAAATGCAAGCAGATAAGTAGGTAAGAAACTCATGAATTATTTGTGTTAAACAACAGCATCGAAAAGCTTGGAATGCTGACGAAATATTAATAGGGAGGTCGGAAATTTATATCCACCTACTGCCGACGCGTCTAAACGTTAAAAAAACCACTTTGTGTGAACCCCGTGTCTGGCTTTGCTTGTCTTGAGATGATGCGAAAGAGGGGTCAGGCTAAATTGGTGCCTCCGGCGTTCGTGGTAAAATTAGCTGTTGGGTGGGAAGCAGTGTGCGTGATTCCGAATTTAAATTGCCCAATCAATTTTTAATTTTGTTGTTACACGGGAGGCAAGGGCACACTCAGTAATTTGCCTCAAGTTTCAATAACTAAGCAGGTTTCTCGCTATTACGGATGAAAAATTAGGGCGGTTTAAGTTTTAGCTAATGTTGGTAGAGCAAGTTACCTGCTATCTCAGAAGTTTTCAGTGCTTGATACCGCCTTTAAATTAAAAGCACATTTAGGTAGGCACTTATTGTTTCGGTAGTTAGAATTAGGTAGGTACATAGGTACTAGGCAGTAGGCACCCATCACACATTTCTGCTATTTAGTTTTAAATCAGTTAGGACTATAGGACACAAATATTAAATTGTACCTCTATACACAGACTTCGGTAAAATAATTAGGTATTTATGTAGGTAGGTAACCTAACTTTTTATTAGACAACACAATCATAATAGTAAAAAGCATTAAAATGTACAATTTGAATAAATAATAAAAACAGAAAACCAACCAAAAGCTCAACCCAAAGAACCAAACGCAAACCAATGTAGAGTCGATAACGGCGGCTGTTCCGCGGATCACCAGAACCAAATTACCTCTAAAAAGAATTAAATCGGCAATTAAATAACATAAAAATACGCACAGCACTTCGTTACATCACAGTTTTGAAGAGTTTACTGAAAAAATCGAGGGAAAAAAGGGGTTATGGAATAAAAGACGCCAACACAATGTTCGTCACGGAGCGCGATGGACGCCATATTATCCGAATTCCCCATTGACAGGGGCGGACTGAGATGATGTAATATTTAGAATTATTATTATTACACAACTATTAAGATGAAATACGTCTCACAACGAGCGCTGCCAATGAAAAAAAAAACATATCTTTTTTTTTTAGCAAAAAACGCTCCTGCGATTTCTCAACGCGAGGCTTAACTATTTTTAGGACCTAAGGTTTGGATTCTAGATCTTAGAACTTAACAATGCAATCATTCTCGCCTAAAGTGGCCACGTTTGGCGAGAATCGAGTGCATTCGTAGGAAATCCAATCCTGGAATCCAAACATTAAGTCCTAAAAATTGTTAAGCCTCGCGTTGACAAATCGTTTCGCGTTCGTTTTTGCTAGAAACGCATTAAAAAAAAGATATGTTTTTTTTTCCATTGGCGGCGCTAGTTGTGAGACGTATTGCGTCTTAATACAAAGTTCCGTTTTTTATCACCGTGGATTACACGATATTCTTACGGCTATAATTAGAAATGAAGTAAGCAGAAACATGAAAATATAACAAACAAACCAAGATAGGTAGAGAAATTAATACGGAGAAGCAATTTTGATCAAATTAAAAAGAGAAGGTCGTTAGGTAAGTTAGCGACAAGCTATGATACCCCATCGTCCATCGTGATACCTAGCGCGTCAGTTGAACAAAAAGTATGAATCATGTTTAGTCTACCGTCCAAGGCTGTAGAGCTGTCGTTGTCACTACTTAGGCTAAAAATATCAATTACTTACATTATTTTTTCACATCAAGTCAACCAGTAAGATAACATTTTATAAAATAAACATCATATTTTTAAATTAGTTGAATTAAAACTAGTCCATCTAGTCATAATCTGCAAAATGAAAAGTAAAAAAAATATATAATTTTCTATTTTCATTATACCTAATTAACTAATCAAAATAAGTTTTTATATTATCTCTTCCCCCATGGACGGTCAGCCACAGTCTAGGATACTCTATAATAGCTCTTCCCACGCGCGGCATAATTGCACCCATCAAACAAAAATGGGTATCCTAGCGAGAGTGTGGCATATAAAACATAAAAAAAAACATCATAGATTAAAACAACAGTATAGGTACATCCTTCTACTTTAAAGGTATTTACAGCAATTCCGTATTTTTATAATCTAAAAATACCATTTCAAAATTACTATCAAAATCAAAATAAATACAAGAAGAAACATGCTCTACCAAAAATCTGATTTCTGAATCCGTCCCTGGCTATTCACGCTCCGCCCATTACAGGCAACAAAAGTCGGTGGCGCTCTCCTTCAAAACATCTCGTTTGGAGGCCATTTTGACGACCGTGCGCGAGTGAGATGGCACCATCGCGCCGGTCGTAACGGCGGCCCGTGCGTGAATGAGACAATTATTTAAAGTTAGTTTAGTTTTAATGTGCCCGTTGACCTACACGTGGATAGGAGCGTGTGTTTGTGCGTTATACACGTGTGAGTGCTTGAAAATGGCAGTGTATGGACTGAGTTTAGGCCAATTTTATTGTTGGGGTGTTATTTCTGTCTTAGTCAATTTTATATAATTTGTTATTCTTTTAAAATACGTTTATTGCTTAGTATTTTTTATTTAATATCTAAGAGTAGTTTTTAATATTTATTTTTAATATTAATTATTCTTAGTAATTCCTGTTACTCTTGACACTATTGCGTTCATATTGACAATATTGTTTAATTAATTTATCTTTAAATTCGCATAGTCATGCTTTGATTTTATACCTATACCTACTTATACCTACCTATACCACGTAATCGTTTATTCAAAAGTAAGGTAATTTTCTACAATAAAAATATAAAATGCTGTTTAATTCGCAAAATTTGCGCCATATTGAAAAAATTGCGTCAAGGGCGGAGGGGCTGCCTACATTATTTTTTTCTTATTTGAATTGTCTTTTCATTTGATAGGTTTGGATATTTTTAATCACAATAAAATTAATCTTTTCTGAGAGACCTATCAAACAAAGAAATAAGATTTGTGGGTCCTAAAAATTTGAAAATTAATTTTGATAAAGAAAATGAACGAAAAAGGAAAAAGCAGCTCTATCTTCTACGAGCACGTCAAGCATCACTACGAGTTAAATCTTTTTTTGACACTCAAAAGGAAATAACCCATGATTCTTTGGACGACTTTAACTGGCTGAGTTTCTGGAAAAACTTTGCTAAAATGCCTTTAGGTCAAACTAAAAAGGCAACTTGTTTTCTTCTTTCTCTGATCTAATGGCTCTCCATAAATAGTCAGCTGATAGTCAGCTCTATCTTTCCTATTTGTAAAACTTCTTATGCATAAAAATAAGTAGTTATGTGCCGCTGCCATCGTTAGCAAGACATTTTAGCCTGAAAAGTAAATATTTGTTGCAGGTTATCACAAATAAACTGTTGGATACCTTGTATGTACCTAAGCAGTAGGTAAAGTTAGCAACGACGACTTCGTAACAAAATGATCCATACAAAAAAATTGTAACTAACTTTACTGTAATCCGAAAATAACATCTAAATCACCAAAATGTAATTTTTTCCAAAAACCACTACCAAAAATAAAATTCTCTACATTTCGAAAGCTCTACCAAACACACTCTTCAAAGCCCCATTACAAGCGGTAGGTAAGCAAGGAAACTCGGAACGTAGTGGTTCCACAACTTTACACTAGATGGCGCTACGTTTACCCCGCATACTAGTACGAATCGTAAAAATAAATTTTATTGTTATGACGAAAATAAAACGCTTGTCGTCAATTTAAACATAATTTTACTGCGTCATAAGATTTATTTTACGATTAACAAGTGTTTTGATGAATTGATATAACCGAATGATGAATAAAGCAATAAAATTCACTTTTACGATCGTGTTATCGCATTTCTATTGGCGTTTACGTTTCTCTTTCGTACTCCGAGGTTGTATAGTGTTATTATTATGGCTATAAAAGCTAATCATGGCCATATAAACTCAATCTGTCTGGCTAATGTCTGGGAGTGATAAAAAATTCAATGTAGAGTCAACTTTATCTACTAACCTACCTTTGTACCTAACTCTTGATGGATTACCAATTTACTGAACTGAAATAACTTTTTCTCTATAACGTCATAGATATATTATTTATATTGATTTTAATTTCCTTGGTTTTTAATAGTTGATTGGCAAAAGTTTGTCATGAATGGTTGCGCGGAGCGTAGTCTGACAAGGTGAAGGTTGCTTTCGGAGGAAGGCATTAACAGTTTCTGAAAACATCCACAAGATGGCGGGAGGGAAGAAATAAAAATAGCCGTCATAAGCAGTAGATTTCAAGAAACAAAAGCAATAACGAATAAAATAAATGACGATAATTTAATAATATTTAGAACAAAAGCTGCCAGATAGCTACACTAACGTTCAGGTAGGCACTGAAAAATTACTTTCTTTTGTTGAAATATAGATGGCGCTACTTCCGATATTATAATTGAAACTAATGTAGAGTTTGTAGGCGTAGTAGGCAGGTACCTTATTTATTAGCGATATGACTGTCTTATGTTAAATATTAGTATTATTGATAAAATATTATTGTAGAGCATCAATAAATAAAACTTGCTTTATTTTGCACCTATTTATTTAGTAGACAAATGTAAAGGTTTCCGGTTCATTATTATCAACGATTTAATAGTTATAAAACTTACAAATAGCAATCCCTTATAACAATATTGCAACTAAACACCGATGTTTATCAGTCGTAAATCGTAATCGCAAATCACAGTAAAGCAACTTTATTATAACAGCTGAAGAGATCATAAAAATAAAAATTACAGTCATAAGCTACCGTAATCGACACCAACAAGTAAAGGCATACTAAGAAACAGAATCTAGCCCAATCCTCGCCGTATTGAGACATAAACTACCCACAACTCTTTATCACTATTAACCAATACGTTTAAACAAGTCAATAATGGTCCAATAAACGTCGGCAGAACGACATAATAACCAATCCACGTGCGATCTCCCGCTACCGACATTCATAAACTCACAGATTTATAACGAAGCTAAACCCACCCGGAGGCGTATACGAAATAATCTGAATGGTGTTTACTGGCGCTTTACAGAACGGCGCAATCGATGTGACGTTTATGAGCATTTGAGTGGTAGTAAAAATTGTGTTTACGGCGCACGGTCGCTCCCGCCGTCGTCGCCGCGTGGCGCGATCTGGTGGCACGCGGAGGAATGTGGCGTCTTCAGACATTCAACGTTAGGACTTTGGACTTTTGAAAGCGTAGTTTTGTGCCCGGTTTCTGAATTGAGAATTTCTTTTGTGAGTCACGTTCTTTTGTGAGAAATCCGCAGAGGCAGAACGATATTTAAGTGCTTGCTTAGCGAATTTCTCAAATCAGAAACCAGAACTGAGGCCCGGTTTCTGAATTGAGAATTTTGCTAAGCAAATACTTAACTATCGTTCTGCCACGCTCTTTTGAGAAATCTGCAGAGACAGGACGATCTTACCTACCTACCCATTTGCTTAGCGAATTTCTCAATTCAGAAACCGGCAGTTAGTCGATCAAGTTTTATAAACTACTGCACCAAGTAGGGATATTTTAAAGTAGGTAATTGGCACTTTTCGGAAGGAAAGTCTTAAGGGGCATTTAGAATTTTCCCTTCTGAAAAGTTTTTCCAAATTCCTCAAAATTTATGAGAAAATTATTTTACAATTATGTTTAGACTGCTGTTTAACAGTATCGAACCTCTTTTATTGAAAGATAGCACTGATAAGCCAATCTACCTTTGTCAATAAATTGTATAAATAAATTATCTCTGAATTCACACAGGCCCGGTTTCTGAATTGAGAATTTTGCTAAGCAATTACTTAATTGTTGTTCTGTCACGCTCTTTTGTGAGAAATCTGCAGAGACAGGACGATGCTTACCCATTTGCTTAGCGAATTTCTCAATTCAGAAACCGGCAGTCCTGCTTTGATTTCATTACTAAGTAGATAAATAATGTTTATTCAAATGTATGGCTATTTTGTACAATAAAAATATATTAAGAGTCCCCTTCAGGACCGTGGGAACTCAGTGACGGCCAAGCGCGTGAAACGCTGTTTTCTATAGCTGTTTCTCCCAAAGCGAGACGGGGTGCGGGAAAAGTGAGAGGCAATGCGGGTGTATGAGTCTACGTGTGTTTGTGTCCTTTCGCGAGTAACTAGTTGTAGTAATGTAATAGATCTATTTTCCCAATTCTTTTCGTAGTTCAGCTGCTATTTCTACATTTTATTAGGTATTTAAAAAATATTTTGTTTCTGACAAGTACAACACATTATTGATGTTCCCAAAGTAGTAAGACTCCAATAGACAGTGTAATAATGTAAGTAAATAACAGCTGAAAGTAACATCCTTTTCGGCGCGAAAAACGCATCGCTCTAATTTCTTTCAGGCTATTTTTCTTATCATAAAAACTATTTGCAAACCTCCATATTAGTCATCTACTGATATAAGCCAAGTTTCAGCAAAATCCAGCCTGTAGTTTAGAAATTAAACCGGAACTACGCTTGTATGGGAAAATGGTTCTGTAGCATCCTCTTAAGCATACGTCTTTATTCCTGAGATATTGAATCTTGAGCCTTATATATTAGGTACTCACGTCAGTGTATATATTTTTGTTGTAAAGTCGCCCGTAATGTAACTGAGTAACTAGAGTGCTAGCGTATAAAGGTCGACGTGCTGTCTTGTGTACTCAATCGAACAAAGATGGGTATACCAGTAGGTCACTAATTCTACATTGATGATCGATACTGCCTTTATCCAGTGGGTTGTAAAAAACGCGACTTAAGGTTGAAAGAAAGTAGCGTGGCGGGATGTGCACAATTTTCACAGGTTTTTCAATTTTGTAGCCAAACTGACCTATTATAGTTCAGAGATTTTAGTTTCATAGCAATAAAACAGTAGTATTATAAGAATTATTCTAAACAACAATAGTCCAGCTGATTATGAGATTTGCTCCAACTTCTAGTTTTTTGGGAAGGATCACTGGTTGTTCAAGTGTTCGACCAAAAAAAACAATCAGCTTGATAGTTGTTGTTCTGTTGTTTAAAATAATGAAAAGAGTACCTACTATTTTACTGTCGTGAAACAAAAATTGCTGAACAAAAATATCTCAGTTTATCTACAAAATAAAAATAAAAACTGTGAACATTTGGGCTGTCCCACCACACTACTTACCACACCACTCTGACACCAGGGGTGGCCACTACCTCATACGATTACCTACCTACCACACTACTTTCATCCATTGCTTAATAAACTATCTAAACATACATTAAAATCTAAATAAACCACTTCAGTAAATCTTCAAATAACAAAAACCACATGGATCCGTTTCGATACTCAAGGCTTCACATTTTTTGCGAAGTGCGGCGTTTTTCTTCAGGCTTTGGCTTATGGTCCGCTTCAAATTTCAGCTGTCTAATTAGTGGCTTTTGAAAATTTATCACTGCTCCTGTTTCCTTTTTTTGATGGGTGTAGGAGTGTGCCTGGAATCAAGAGAAAAAAGGTTTCGTTAGTTAAATTTCTTTAAAATTAAAAATAAACCTTCTTCTGGGAACAGCTTCTTTACATCTCACAATCGATGGTGGGTTGGCACTAAGGTTTAAATATTAATTTACCTACTTAGGCCCGGTTTCTGAATTGAGAAATTTACCAAGCAAATACTTAAGTATCGTTCCGTCACGCTCTTTTGTGAGAAATCTGCAGAGACAGGACGATACTTACGTATTTGCTTAGTGAATTTCTCAATTTATAAACCGGCAGTTAGTGGATTTTAGTTCATTAACTAAGCAGACGTACCTGCCTTACCTAGAATATATTAAATACCTAGGTAAGTACAAAAAAATATCGTCTTGAGTGTGGATAATCCCAGAATATTCCAAGTTCCAATGTAGAGTCGGTATTTTTTTCTTGGATAATTTAAGAATTTCTTAGAAAGTTCTTGTTAGATCCAAATCTTATTGGATGTAGGAAAAAATCTTATATTTTTAAAGAATAAACAAAACCTCCTATATTACCTACAGCTTACCGATTTTACTAACGACAGTACGTAAACGCTTTGGTACACTTTCATTTGAACGTCGCCCGTAACGTAAGTGAATAGAGTGAATGCGTATAAGAGTCTACGTGCTATCGTGTGTACCTACTACGTATTTAGGAGTCGCAATTGCAATGGCTAAAGGAACATAACTTATCGAATTTGTATTTTAATAATGGGCATTAAAGACGTCAATAATAATGTTCTTCTTTTTATCAGGTAATTACCACTATAGATGGACCACAAAGTAGAAGGCACAGCAATTAGCTCACCGTAGTGCAACCAGGTAAGTAAGTTTTATTTACGACTAAAAACTGTCTTAATTAACTCCAATGGCGGAGCCGCCATTTTCGTCAACAAAAACAAATGAAACCTGCCCGTGTCTCACTCAATACGCCATAGTATTTTAATGAATAGCGAACAATGCTCAAGCACCTATTAAGCCTATTACGTACTGAAAATTGACCAATTACCTATGGGGGAAAAAATTAGAGAGTAGCCAGTCGGTCGGTCGCCCGTTTTTGTCGCCGAATACAAGCGGGCTTTATATAAAAGAGGAGCCGAGTGCAATAAAAATGCTAACCTGTCTCTTTGAAGGCGGCCCGCTATAGGACCATTCATTCGTTTGATGACTTCATTTGCCCGCGCCAACTCGAGTGCTTGCGATAATGCGCTTTTGTTTACCCTTCGATAGTTCACCCTTCATTGCAAACGTCACTCCGCGAGGGAGACGGCTATAAAACCCGCAGCTACGCACCGCGGCTAAGCGCTTCGTAGATAACAGTGCGTCTCGCTCCAGTCAGTAAGCTCGTGGGAGGAGCGAGAGGGACGCACTGTCTCCTCGTAAAACAGGTAGTAGAGAAATAATAATCATCTTTACGACTTCTCACTCTATTCAGCACCTTGTTACGATATGGCGCGCTCATTGTGGCGCGGTCGAGTGGTTGTAAAATCTTTTCTTTACTTGCCGGGCCTCACTAATTGTACGTTTATGAGTTTACGACTCTTGTGGTTTACTTTGCAGTAGTAAAACCATCGTTGGGGCTTTTTGTCGAATGCTCTTCGTTTTTTTTGGTCGCTTTGTGCGTAGGAGAGTTTGGAGTCTTCAGTTTTTTTGTGCTTTTCTTTCAGACTCTACATTGTACTTCTGATTGCATGCAAAGACTTTTAATAGGGATTTAAAGAGACTGTAACAAGACATTGCGAATTTTGCGCAACTAGACTGATTAAAAAAGAGGCTCTATGTAGAGTCGACTCAAGAGCCACATATCAGACGGATGGTCTACGAACACGTGCATCAGTGGGTGTGATAAGAAAGGGAAAAGAGACGTAACTGATAATATTTATAGTCATTAGCGAAAAGGGGACGGAGCACTGTCGGCGTGTGCGGGGCGGCGCGGCGCGGCCGAGCGCGCGCGAGCTCGCTCAGTAGCTTGCGTGATCCGGCGCGCGGAGGTCGCACGTCGCTTCCACACACCCGCCCGCCAACACGCGACGCACCAAACTTCGCTCGCGAACTGAAAATCCAGAAAAAAAATCTCTCACACCAACACGAGACCACGCGGCGCCGAAACCGCTTAAAAACTCGTAAAAGCACCGGCACGCGCGGCGCACTCGTAAAATAATCGTAAAAAGTAAACACACATCGGACCGGCCTTTATCGCCCATTATGACGCCCGAGTGACGTTCGAAGAGGGCAATAAAATTATCGACGACAGCCCAAAAGTAAATAAAACAAAAAAAGTTCTACCCTATTGCTGGACTAAGTGACATTGGCGGAGGTCGCGTTATCAGAGGCGCGTCATGACATAAGCGCTCAGCGCTGGACCCAGTGACGTGTGGTGTTAGTGACTCTGCAAGCATGAACTCGTACTTCGAGCAGGGGGGTTTCTACGGGGCCCATGGGGTGCACCAGGGCAGCGGGGGTGGGGACCAGTACCGGGGGTTCCCGCTGGGGTTGACGTATGCCCAGCCTCACGGTTTGCACCAGGCGCGGCCTCAAGATTCGCCTTACGACGCGTCGGTCGCCGCCGCCTGCAAACTTTACGCGGGCGAACAGCAGTATGCTAAAGCTGACTGCTCAAAGACTGGTGGGGACCAGCAGAATGGTTACGGGGGGAAGGAGGCTTGGGGTGCCGGGTTGGGGGCGCTGGTGAGGCCAGCAGCTTGTACCCCTGAGGCACGTTACAGCGAGTCTTCGAGTCCTGGGCGGGCGCTGCCGTGGGGCCAGCAGTGCGCGCTGCCAGGGGCCGCCTCCGCAGCGCAGCCTGTGCAGCATCAGCCGACAAACCACACCTTTTATCCCTGGATGGCCATTGCAGGTGAGTCGAGATTCTAAGGCCTTTTCAGCGCGAGATTAAGACTCTACATATTTTTAATTTTATTTGAATATGGTAGTCTCACTTGTCTAATATGTAAAGCTAGTCTCTATTATTATATTTAAAAAAAAATTTACAGAACTCTATCTCATAGTTTACTCAAATGAGTAGAGCCACAGAAAGAATTAAAAAAAAAAAACTTAAAAATAAAATAAAGGTATCTATCTGCTCCATCTATCTATCAAGAATCAAGATAAATATAAAGAATGTCCTATAATGCATACTCTTGTATACTCTCTTATTTTATTTTAAAAATATCTAGAATTCTACCTCAACATTTAGGCACTCATTACCTGCAACTACTGAAGGAATCAGAAAGTAATAGTTTTCTTATTAACCCTATGGTAGAGTAACTGGACTACAAAAATAGATAAAACAGGAAAGTAATCGACTCATTTTCAACAAAAAAAGCTCTAAAATGTAACTTCGATGAGCGACCAAACATCGATAGTCTCTGAGATTAACGTAGCTGCTCCCAGAATGGTCCCTTTGGGCCGCAGTAAAGGTACTGCAGTCTCGTTGGATCCCAATAAGATCGTGAAAGCAGGTAGCGCCCGACGACTCAACTCAAGTGCCAATAAAATGCACATAAAACATACGACCCTCCTTAACACTTTATTAGTGCGACAGATTTGAGTGCCACTCATAATTTAATGCTTTTTAAAAAATGCTCTTTTAAGACAACTGAACTAATTCGGACCACGAGATGGACCTAATATGTTTTTGTAGCCAATTAAAATCAAATCACAAAGTCTTTATAGTCGGATTTTATCATTTGTAATGCAAATGAGTCGTGAAAATTCGGCTTTATCTTATAATTTGTTTGTTTTTTATTTAATTTTATACTCCGTGTAAATTATTAAGTTATTTAAAAAATATCTCGTCGGTTGATTCATTTTGAAAATTTTTTTAACGCTTGAGTTAGCAAGCTGAAAGTTATCTAAAATATAATTTTATAGTGAGTTCAGAGGGGTTACCCTTGACGCTATTGCGATCAAATTGAATTTTTTTTAAAATTAATTTCTGTTTGAATTCGCATAGTAATGCTTTAATTTTAAATACTTTGTAATGTTTATTCAAAGGTAAGGTTGTTTTATTCAATAAAAACACAAAATGCGTCTTAATTTGAAAATATTAAATTTTGTAAATTGCGCCATATTGCGGCCGTATTGGAAAAATGCATCAAGGGTAGAGGGGCTGATCTCTTTTCAAAAATAACAATTACACTAGGTACAAAAAATATCCTGAGATATTACTTGCGTATCTATAATTTGTCATAATACCCATTTCAAAATTGGTGCCTGTATGTTGTTATCATTTATTTCAACAAATACCAAGAAGCCTGGGAACGCCTATTGGACCATGATTAAATAGAACAACGCATCCACGATTGAGCAACCCACCTTCATATCACGTAGCATGGCAACGTAGCGCGTGCCCACAATATTTCGTCAGTGGGAGTGGTTGATGATGAAACAACTACCGCTGACTGTCTAATAAATTGGTGCCGGAATGAGAAGAGTAGATGAAAACGAACTATGACCAGTTGGATGTTATTAACAGTTTTTACAGATTTCTTTGTTTTCCTGGATTTTTGAAAGGTGATCAAGTATGGTACTAGGCTAGTCACAAATAATTACTTATAATAGGAAAAATTTTAAAGCTGCATTTTTATTTTTCAATTTGAGAGTTTCAAAATATTTTTATAATCAGTCCTTTAAAAAATATGGTCATACAAATTTATACATCCCTAAAAAAGCAGCGTTTTAGCGCTCGCGCATTCGGGCGGGTTGCGCGTTTACAATCTACCGAGTTATGAGCGCCGATTGAAAGTTGAATCGGAGGAGGTTTTGTAATTAGGAAACTGAGGTTTTGATACTTGGTGTTGATGCACTTAACTTACCAGATATTTATATTTTTGAATTGATGTGTTGCTTTTGGGAGTGTTTAGCATGTTTAGCAAAAGTTGTGTATGAAATATATGTAATTTTTAATATATTCCCATTAATTTTAGAGTCCTCATAAAT
This sequence comes from Zelleria hepariella, assembly GCA_949319315.1. Lineage (NCBI taxonomy): Eukaryota > Metazoa > Arthropoda > Insecta > Lepidoptera > Yponomeutidae > Zelleria > Zelleria hepariella. Next base: position 11,000,866 of record OX439388.1, read on the forward strand.
CTTCTTAAAAATATATGAAAAAGTAAATTTACATTAAATTAATAACAACTTATCGACCACTTCGAACAAATTCTAAATATTTAGGAAGTTCTACAAACAACTCGCTCCAAATATGCATGAAAATTACACATCCCAAGCGAAATTCCTGGCACGCAAACGCACAAGTTTCACGCACACTGCGGCGGCGGAAACGTAGAAACGCACTGGATGCGCGGGCGCGGGGTCAATGCCCCGATCTAGTTTGGGCGCATTATTATTAACTTGAGAGCCACTGACCCTCTCAGACGAAATATTTGATCATTTGTTACTATAGTAGGTAGCTTTGCTGAATGAAAGCAGCAGTTGATTTTTGTTGCCTGTTCTTTCAATGCTGTAGCTCTTTGTAAAAGAAAATTAAAAAGTTTTGTTTGCATAAGTTCCTGTATCAGTATTCTGACTCTCAAACTAATATAAATATTGTGTGCTGTCATTGGTAGCTAGGCTACGTCTTATAAAGCTTCAATATGAATAAAAATAGCAGAAAATTTGATAATAATAGCTGGAGAGCTGGTGACTATTCAACTTATTTTATTGTACACACGAAAGCACGTCGACCCTTACACGCAAGCACTCTACTCGGTTACGTTACGGGCGAGTTTACAACAAAAGTGTACAGTCTCACGTGCTGTCATGTGTACAAGGCTGGGAGTTAGTATGCTGATAGAGTAGACTTCGTTGAGTCTGGCAGAGATTTTTTTTGGCCGTCCACGGTTAGTGATTTTGTGATTAGCGGAGTCTTAAAAATCAGTCTAGAAGCTCCCAGCATTTTATGAAAAAAAAAAGATACGCAACCCAAACATTTAAACTTTTAAAGAAAAAAATAATAATAATTTTCAACCGCGATCGGAAGAAAAAATATCTTTTCCAAACTCAGCGAAGTCTACTCTATTAACCCACCAACTCTCAGCCTTGTACGATAAAATAAGACAAATGGTCACCAGCTCTGCAGCTATAATCACTGTTTCATGTTTTAATAATAAATAAATCATGCTAAATCTCCAGTCTAAAGGAAAAGATGAAATAAGACCTGGATATTCTTAAAAAAATATTAAAATTATAATCCACCTAATGCATTGAGTTAGATAGGTAGGTACGTAATAAATAGTTTAACTGCTATGAATCCTATTAGAATAGTTTTGCATCCATTTTGTCGGACATGATTATCTTGTTGGTTTTATTTCTTGTAGCAATACTTTAAGTTTTAATATTCTAGTTAGATTCTAGTTCTGATTAGAACATGCCAAATGAATTAAAATTTTAGAATTGATTTAAATTTTACTTAATTCTAACAAGATCAACATTACAGAACGTTCGGACTCAGAGAAAGTAGTGTCATATTTGAGTTGTTCCTTACCAGAGTTTTGTTTTACCACTATTTTTTCACTTCCCTGTTTTACCACAGCAGCGGTATTAAAAATAAATATTTTTTATTAAATGTATTCCTCTTTCACCACAACTTATGAGTACTGTCAGGCTACACAGAAATTAACATTTTGTATTTGATTTAATACTTTCTTTATAACCCTTGAAAAGTGTGGCAAAAGAAAAAGTCAAAAACAGTTAAAGAATTTATATTTAAAAAGTGAGGCTAAACAGAAAACTTTGTATGATCGCAAAAATGTGGTAAACAAGGAGCAACCCTCCTATTTTACTTGAGCAAAAATATCTTCTATCACAGAAATTATACAATAATAGTTTTGTTACATGATTCTTTAGAATTTTCTTCGGAATATTTTTAGGAATAAGGAGCTCATACTCAGCTACAATATAACATACGGCATTGTAGATACCAAAGATACATTTTGGTAAATGGGGTAAAGTAAAGAAGTAGTGGAATGGAGACCCAGAATAGGGGGGTTTCCCTGGTATTGCGATCAAATTGAAAAAGTTTTAAAATTAATTTCTCTTTGAATTCGCATAGTAATGCTTTGATTTTAAATACTTTGTAATGTTTATTCAAAGGTAAGGCTGTTTTATTCAATAAATACACAAAATGTGTCATCATTTGTAAAATATTTAAATTTTTAAATTGCGCCATATTTCGGCCGCATTGGATAAATTCGTCAAGGGTAGAGGGGCTGGGCGTAGAAATGTGGGCAGAAAAGTGGCTGGAAAAAACTGGAAGAGAAAAGCCCAAGACCCAAAGGAATGAAGTGCAAAACAAGAGGCCAATGGAAGAGGGGAATAGGAAGAAGAAATTAAAATAGTTATGTGAAACGATGTACCACAGGTACAACATAGGTGCCGTAGGTGGGAGAAGCAAAATAACAAAATAAAATGGCACGCTCGGTGTAAACGCACCAGAGGCAGATTCAGCCCATATAGTGTTACCATCCGTCCGGATAAATCCGGATAAGTCTTGTCCGGACTTTGTCCGGCCCTCTAATTTGTCCGGTTTTTTTTATTCGATGGAATATGAGTCATAAAACTATACAGGGTGTTAAAAGACCGCCAACAAAGCGGGAAACCACGTATTGTCCTCATCATAAGAATCATTTTTGCCCAAGGAACTATGCCTGGGAAATCAACGGTTTCCGAGATAATGAGGTTCAAAGTCGGACTTTTTAAAACTTTTTTTTTTTTTGCAAAAATGTATTCAGTATCTAGTTCTTAACATACTTTCTCAAGAAGAATTATGAATATTTCTTACAAAAAACGACGTTAAAATTGCAACCCGCAATGTATTCTAAACATCGTCACTTTAAGCTTAAGTAGAATAGAATAGAATAGAATAGAAGATGTTTATTCATTTCCACAGATAAAATTTACATTTTCACTTATACTAAACACGAACATAGTACTCACAAATACAGTAATATTTTATGTGGAAACAAAAGGGCATATGTCTCGGCTTGTAACTAATGTGCATCCGTAGGTGCAATCAGTTGCCGGTTTTCGGACATAGCCTGAACTAACCTAAAATATACCTAACTAACTAACCTAAAATATACCTAGGTATAATTGCTGGCACTAAAGATCACAATTATAATACTTTATTTTAGTAACATAAACTGATACCTACTGTGCCTTCTGTGCGTTACACGTCCATTGCACGATAAAATATTTTTAAAAATTATAACCTAAAAAACCAAAATCATGTCCCAGCAATAATTTATCGAAAAAGTAGGTACTTTGTTTTGGTGTCTTGTATGCGTGGCTTTCGGGTCTGTTGGCGGTCTTTTAACACCCTGTATATTAAGTAATCTAATATCCAATCTGTCTTTAATCAACAACAAACTTCTCAGTGATCAAAAAACAAAATACCTATACAATCTTCTTTAACAATCAACTTAAACCAATTAACAATAAATGTTCTATTGCGAACTAAGTGGGTATTTTTTCCATTTTGTGACTAAATAGTCCGGACTTTTATCGAAATGTCCTGCTTATTGCCAGGAGTTTTAAAATTCCTAAATGGTAACCCTAAGACCATACAGACTCTGATCAGGCCAGGTAACATTAGTAACACGGTAATTAAACGCCGCGTGTGTGGTCCGCGCTCTCATAATTCATGCGACTTGATAAAATTAAATAACACGGGCCTAAAAAAATAAAAACAAAGTAAGTAGTCGCTCTGTCGGCAATATTTCACTCCGGTGCACGCAACGCGGGCCCCGTGAAAACAATACAAGGACGCCTGCGCGGCCGAGGACCCAAAGATTCGACAGTTTTAGCTTGTTTTAGTTACGGAATTCCGATCGCGGTCTATAAAGTCATTGATAACGTATTTGTTTTACTTCTAAAATCGAATTTAAAAAAAAATTGGTGTAAATGACCCAGTATTGAACACACTAAAAGCTGAATTGCCAGTATTAAAATAATTTATAAACGCGAAAGATAACCATCATTTGCCTCGTTTAATGAAACATGAAAGTAAAGTAGTGTCAGGTGCTGGAAAAATTTCACTTTAGAGCCTCCGCTGTGAGAAATTAATATTCATAACAGCCTTCACAATTATTTTACACGGCAATTGTGTATAGTGAAGAACGTTATTAAAAAAAGCTCGAGTCTAAACCTCAAGCTGAGTTGACCCTATAATTTCTAAACTGGTTCCCAAATTGGCGACTGCATTTTGCTTCAGGGTCGAATCATATTTTTTAAAAGATCGATAAAGCGTGTCTTAGCCAACGCACGAACTTGGGTTCCTTAGTCATGAGTTTCTACTCAGGTGTTAAAAAAATTACAAAAGTGCTGTACATTTTAAGTGGCCGCAACTTTTATACTAAAACTTTGATAAAATTACAAATGGATAACATTATAGGACTCTTTTAATTTAACGCAAATATCTTTCAAAACAGACTTGAATACTTGAATAGGCTGCAATAAAGGTGTTTTGTAATGGTACCCCAAATCTGTTCGTCCTTGCACCGCATACCAACAAAACAAACACTAATACACACAAAGCAACGGCATAATAGCCCTCTAAAAGTCGCAGGCCATAAACTAATAATGACGGGGGAGATATTATTATGTTTTATGGGTTTCGAGTTTTTGAATACTCTTTGAATTGCATTTTAGCAGTATGGAGCACGCCGTCAGTGTGACTGCACGTTTAGTTTTAAAACTTTTAAAAAGTGACCTAAATTATGAATTGGTTAGATCGATGGGCCCGCCATCGTGGAGGTGTGCGTGCGCATGTTTCCCGCCTGTTCGCGCCGCGCGCCCAGCGGCCATCTTGAAATAAGGATCGATCATAGGTGCAGCTGTGAAGTGATAAATACGGGACCGACTACCACACGGTGTCTTTTCGGTTCTTTTAACTGTATTCGGTTCCACAAGAACGAAATGGTGAAAAAAATCTCAGTGCGTGTAGATGTTTATTTTCTTATTAAGGGACTCTAAATAATACCTAAGTTTAATTTTATAATTTTAATGTGACTTGGTACACAAATTGTGTTGTACTTGAATATGTTTTAGCATGTTGATGTTATTGATATTCTGCATCCCATAAATTGTAAAGAACAAATCTTGTGGCATTTCTAGCAATTTTACGGATAAGTAGATAATAGTTTTTGGTTGCCCTCGCACCGGTGCAGGGTCAGTGCTGTGATTACGCGATGCATTGGAAATGATAGGTCCAACCGACGGCCGGCTCGCACTTTCTCATCAAATGTTTGCATTGACTGACCTCTGACTCCCATCACTGCATAAATCATATAGGTACCTAACTTTTTTTTTAATTTTCACTTAGATGATTGCGTAGTTCACTATTACGTTAGAAGTAAGAATTTTTAATGACTGAATTTTTTTTTTATACATAATATTACACTATTGGAGGCGGGATCGACCAAACAGTTACTACTATTTTTATCTGTCAAAACACAAATAATATTAATTTTATAACTTCAGACAATCAAATCCGAAGCATTTATGCTGACCTTATACAGAGGGCGGTTGAAAACCAACCGACATCTAGCAATTAATCGTGGCGTGAAACATTCAAGCTAAAGTGGCAGCTTAGGTGCCACATCCCTTTGGAAAGCATGCAAACATTTATGTTAGGTACCTACATACAATTTAAAACATATTGAGTGAAGACGATGTAGTTAATCATCATAATGCAACATTTAAAAATATCACCGAAAAACAAGACACTTGTTACTATGTCACTTCCATCCCATCATAAAGAGTGGGTGCTTCTGCTTACCCATTGAGAGATATTATTTCAGATCCTATATTATCAAGCATTAAAAAACTTTACAACACATAACTATCATAAATCTTTGTTTGTAGAGTCACCAATAACATCAATCACCCTATAGTCTTCGGAATGTGTGCCTCAAATAGGCAGAATATTTCTTACGGAGATACCGGATTTTAAAGGCCTTGAACCGTAGGCTGTGTAGTATTTCGCCTTTGTTCATTAACTCAAACAAATTTACTACACCAAACACAATCTCCAAACAATATCCCGTGGAAAATTGCATCGAACTAATTTTTGCATGCTCTGCTAACCCGTTCTTAGTAAACTATTAAACCATATTTAATTTCACATAAACTGTGTACGTTAACACACACTTCATATTTTACCTTTGATTCACTAAACCGGCCTTTCATTTAGAGTCACCCAACTTGTATTTTAGTTCTAATCTTCTTCAGCAGAAGACTCAAGTTTCAAAGGACAATTTTGCCGTCGTGCTTTTTCATAGTCTGCCGTTTGCGATTTTCTGTTCGACCTTTGGAATATAGTTTTAAGAGTTATTTTCCAATGGTTCTGAAGCTGTAAGAAATTGTGTCCCTGTTTGATATAAAGGCCTTCGTGCCGAAACAAACGTTTTAACGAGCAATGCATCTTTCTTTTAAAACTTGGTTACTGTACTTTTAGTTTAAGTGGAAAGAAATGCTGTTTCTTACATATCTCTAACATTCGGAGTCTAGCAAACCCTTTGATGAGTCACACTCAAAATTGTTGTGGAATTTTTGTTAAAAAAAAAACTCGCACGACTATCGCGTGCAAAAATTCGTCGGTGATTTCACGAGTACACTTTAGGTAAATCTATAGCTTCTCTTTAATTATTTTCTATCAATTAAAACCCTAGTTGGGTCCGTTTCGAATCAGTCATATTGGTCATGCTTATTACAAATTGGTCGCGGCCATCACTGTAACCATCAATAAACTTTATTGCAGCCACTTGTCTAGGAATCTCGTAATTACTGGACCATAAAACATAAAACTTTTGTCTGGTAGACTCTTTATGGCTAAGGCACATTTCGTGAAAGTACTAAAATTCGAACTGCATTTGAAATTGGAATATTAAATTTTATTTTATGGTTATGCATTGACGTTACCCGATTAAAATATCGTAAAATAAAATTGTTATAAAATGGCTCACCGTTGCTCGACAGAGTTGACCGGAAACGTGCGCTGGCGCCGATTCCCATGATGTATGAACCCCACCACGAAATTTCAACTAATTTGCTCCCTCGTTTTAAGAAATAATGGGACAAATTGTCTGTCTCTTTCTTTTCGATCTAAAATTGACAACAAAATTCAAGAAAAACTTTTTGTGGCATTTATATTTTGATGCATATTAATAATGGCGGACTGCTTAAACGAAGTCATGATAATTAATTTATTGTCATTAGAAATTGATACTACAATTCGTAAATTTCAACATGCAACAGTATAGAATAGCTGAATAAAATTATAATCTTGTGACTGATGCCATAATTTTTTAATAATTGAGACGCGGTTTTGCTTATTTTAGTCTAAATAAATCAAAAGTTGCATTTATTCTACAATGTTAGAAAGAGATGGCCGTATTAATCAAAACTACCACCTCACACAGAAAGGGGCATCATCGATGACGACCAAAAGACTAACTCCAGTTAAACGTTACATGCGGGTCAGAAAAAAAAACAACGTTTCTATTATAGAGGTAGCCGCTTTTTTATCAACGGTCTTGACCAAGAATGCAATCGTAAATTATAATTTATATGGGTCCGAAATTAAGATATCTACCCTAAAACCATCTAAGGCGGCATTTCTTTGACCCGCGTCGCCTTAAGGTCCTTGTAGTCTTGTTCGCAGTTGTATCAACGTTAGACGTTGCAACAGTGTTATTTTAAAAGAAAAACTAGTGAAGTATTTTTAGTGTAATTTTATGCGAAACGCATACTGCATAGAATGTTCAAGGCATCCGTCATGAACGTACATATAAAAATTAGTCGGCGATTATCAAAAGTGCTCGACAGTGCAATGCGAATCACGTAGTGCCAATTTGTGGATCGGAAGTGACAGTAATAATTCTTTGAAGTGCCGAAGTGGTTTCCATGTTAGCTGATTCATCACGCACGATGTCTTCGGATCAGAGGCTAGCCAGTCCTCGTGTCGGCGATGAGATGACATTTTCCTTTTACTTTCTCACACGCATCATGGGAGATTCGTTTGGTTGTCTGTGCACGAATGCTGGAATCATCGGGCGCAAGCGCAGAATTTTAATGAGAGTTTCCTTCTGCATTTTGCATTTGCAATACATAAACATTATGCGGTGCGGCGTCATGTTAACAACGGAAAATACGATCACGGTTTGTGTGTTAAACAGACTTTATAATGTGTTTTAAATTAAATGGATACTTTATGCGTCTGATCGGTCGAAGTGGAAATTGTTACTTGTCACTGTAGAATTTGAAACCTCGTATTTATTCATTACAGTTCAGGATAATTTGTACTTTTAGCTTAGCCTTACTGTCTTTTCAACGACTGCTTTCAATTTAGTTTTTCGCTGTTTACGCAACACACCCCCAACATTTACAATGTTTACTTAACTTTTTTACAAAGTTAATATTATTTAAAAAAAAAAGATGTGCATATCTAAGTTTTTTTTTAAGTTTGAGAGCCGCAGCGGCAGCGGTTTTATGAATGCGGGCGCACACGCGGCCTCGCGGCCCGGCTCGCCTCGGCAATATGTGTCTGTACAAACAGGGAGACCAAACACCCGCTCTCAGGCTGTGAGTAAGTGGAAAAACAAAGCCTAGACTAACGCGTTTAATGCACTCTAGACATACTGCCCGAAGTACAAAAGTGCGACCTCTGAAATTGGGAACTGAAATAAGGTTACCTTTTTTCTCAAATATTTTTATTATTTCATTTTGTGTTTAACTTGTATATCTTTTAATTTTATGCTATTAGGTACTCCTCCAAATTTAGCTCGAAAACAAGAATGATAAAAAAAATCTAATGTGATAGGTATGTTTGTATCACTATTTAGTTTTATAATATTTAATGTTAGCAGAGATTATTTTTACAATTTTTTAAATAATTTTTGAAGTATGTAGGTAAGTAAATAATTTATTTTAAGTGCGTAATTTCAGGTTAAAATACGAATAGGCTCTAGTTAACTCTAGTCTGAACAGTATTTTATAAGAAACGCAGCTAGAATGCCACCTAGTTTTAGCAGCCAACTAGGTTTTTGATGCGTAGCTGCCGTTAATTGGAACTTTTTGCCTGTGTTTACATTACGTTTTTAATTAATTTAATTACCCACGTAGCTACAAAGGTATGTTCCTGGCTGTAGTCTTATCTGAGTCTTGTCTAAAGGAATGCAATTTTTTAAACGATAGGGTACTTCATAGATTTTTAATAGGCCCAGTGAAATGGTATAACGATTTTTTTGGATATAGAAAAAAATCGTGTCAAATAACTTAAAGAACCAATCTTACTGCCGGTTTCTGAATTGAGAAATTCGCTAAGCAAATGGGTATGTATCGTCCTGTCTCTGCAGATATCTCACAAAAGAGCGTGACAGAACGATAGTAAAGTATTTGCTTAGCAAAATTCTCAATTCAGAAACCGGGCCATAGTGTACTAGCAATTTACTAGCTATTTTAAACAAAAAAAAAAAAACAAAAAAAAAAGCCAAAATCGAAACTGCACAGATGACAAAAACATAATTAACATATTTTTATTTTAGTTTTTTCTAATAATTATTTCAAATGAGTTCTTCGTCCCATAACTTACTTCTGGTGGCTAGGTCGCGCGGGGTCATCGCTCCCGCCTTCCGACCCGCTGACCCCATGACTGGAAATCCTGAAACGGACACCGTTCATAGCTGGCTGAAAGTTATATGGCTTTATACACCGAATGTTTTTTTGTATCGTTAAAAAGCGGGAAATGTTAGCGGGAAACTTTTGTTTTCGCACTTTTGAAAATGCGCGAAAAAGGATTTTTTTGAATGATTGAGAATCACAGTACTCGTTTTCCAGCGAATAAAAAAATACCTGGTATTTTAAAATAAATAGGTGAAAATTCAGATCAATTTAAATTAGTTATTTTGTAAAAACAAATTGTTACTATCGCAAGTAGGTAGCTAATTAAATATTTAGTGGTCCAACCTTGTACCTCAACGAAGAAAATTTTAAAGCTTTCCTAATTTTTAGTAAAATATTGCACTAAATCAATAAAGAAAAGTTACAAAGCATTACAACTTTTTAATTTACCAAAACTCAAGACTCTTAGTAATTTAGCATGCATCATTAGTTATTTTTTTGTTCCTATAGTTAAATATGTATACTATAGCCACTAATGAATTATTATTTCCTACATTCGTATAATTTGACTTATTTTTATTTATGGCCCTACGAAGCTATGTTCTTGGAAGTAATTAAGAGAAGAAAAAAAAACATGTCGGACGCATTTTTTCAAAGAGAAAGCCAAGTCAAGTATCTGTGACGAACCATCTAGAATTCCTTTGCCAAAAAGAAGATTTACTTGAAACAAATTACATAATTTTCGAAGCAATTACATGTAAATACATCACCTAAACTCTCGGTAGGAGACTTTAGTAGACATTAATTGGCATTCATTTGAATAACTTAACCATGAATCCTCTAAAACAATTAAACTAAACAAAAGCCCCAAACTTTATAAGAATTAGAGGCGGTTTTACATGCGTTTATTGCCACTTCCTTAGACATTTCGTTGACTGACATTTATTTAAGGAGGGGGTTAGAACGAGTTGTATTCAAGAGTGTAATAAAATTGTTTCTCTTCTGCCTCAGGTAAGGATGTCATTCTAATTACAATCTGGCGGCACGGAGTGCCGCCGCCAAGTCGAGCTATGCTAGAATTTACCTGATTGTTTTCGAAGTCTAAACGCACAGAACGTAACGTATTATCCAGTGTATTTTTATTTTAATCATTGCCTGTTACGTTAAACCATTTTTAGATTTTAATGTTTATACCTTATTGCAGGTTTATACATAAACAGAATAATTTATAAGTAAAGTCTTTAAAACTGCAAAACCACTAAATGTAACGCTACACACCAAAGCAGGTGTAAGACAGAACTCTGGAAACATTTGCGACAACTACACTGAAAATCGCTTTCACACCTTCGCCTTAATCCTTAAAGCACAAGAAATACGATTCAATTTCCCACTTCTCACATTCCGATGATAATTTGAATTGCCACATTGACAAAGTAAACACTAATAAAATCCACAAAGTAACCGCCGATCTTCCTAAGTTGGTTGGCAGTCGAATTAAGATAATATTCGCACCTCCACCTGCACCGGCCTGTGTAAAGGTTGTCTAAAGGCTGTATAAACGTCACATTGTGCGGCGAAGGCAGTTACGAATGCGGTTTACGAGTTAGGCTCGACGGACACTGGGAAAACGTCTGGATTAAAAGAAAATTTGGCGAGCACAAAAAAAAAGTTTAAAATACGATTCGTAAAAAAATATCTGGTTTCAACGTACTTTAAAATATTTTCTTTTTTAGAAAGAATATCTAAATTAAACACGATAAAATGTGAAATTAAATGTACGAGAAGAAAGTAACGACAGTCGACTTTATGAAAATGTATTTGTCATTATCTCGCGCCTTAAAATCAGCAATGACTCATCCGATTTAAAAATTAAGATCTTTATCTGAAGCTCCGATCTAATCAACTGAATAAAGTGTTAAAATGTTAATTGCTATCGGCCAATGTATAATCATCGCATTAAATAAGTCTTGGTCTTGGAGTCGTCGACTCTGGTATTATGCATTTGCATATTGAGCATACTCATCTAATAGGAAGGTATAGTACCTTCCTATTACCTCAGCATTTGAGATATAAAAAAAAAATATCTCGTTATGTCTGAGTAATTAATCTCTCTAATCTTAATCTAAATCTTTAAAAATCAATCAAATTGAGAACAATTTGTTGTTAATACCAAACCTGACATAGAATCCTCGTCATATTATTATGAGGCCTGAAGACCCAATAAAAACTCTACAATAGCAGATAGTACCATTTTTGGTGTCAAATGTACAGAAGTTGACATCGATGGCATAAACATAATAAAAAACAGTAATGTTTGTTTCCCTCACTCAATAGTGCGGAGGTCGGTAAGGCAGGAAGACAACCATCACTTTCGTCCGAATTTCGGAGCGTTTCATCGTTCTCTGTGAGCGTTGGTCTTTACGACCGTCGCGGCGCAAGCTCACAGTCTGAGCCCTTCTTTTTATTGCCCCTGTTTACAAGTAATACACCCAGGATCAGCTGTTACGTAACTCAACCGTTAGGGCGGCCTTTTTGTAGTTTTGATACGCGCGATATCATTCCCTTGGCGTTATTAGGGCTTTTTAACGTGGAAAATGTGCCAGTCAGTATGGTTCATTCGGCTGTGTCTTGGCGTTTGTCTACATTTTCATGCGATATCTCTTCCGGAAGCGTAGACAAGACAAGCCAAGTCTACGGCTAGAATAACCCTCCTTTGGACAGTCGGGTAAAAACGTTAGCTCGATTAAATGTTTAACTTTTGGTAAGTATCGAGAAAAAAATATTTGATTAATGGATGACTAATGTGCTAGTGTTCATCTTCTAGGATATTACTGGGCTTGTTGTGTTTGTGTACGTGTGGTAGTATAAAAGAAACCATGACATGACTAGCTGAGTACTTGCTCATAAAATTCTACCTGTTTTAAAAGTCACGCTTAATTTCAATACTTTTCATTCAATGACATTGTACAAAGTATGCAAGTTTTTTTGCTGCGCGTCGATTGTTCTGTTTCATTAAGCGTTTTTACAGTTCAATAAAGATGGTAAAACGAAGAAGAATAACCAACTTTGCGAACAGGTACGAATCCATTGTCTACGATTCCGTTGAAAGGTTCTAACTGTTTTATGGGCCTGTTGCGTAATTTTTATGGCCACAAAAATGCTCCGTTAAAAGACTATTGTGTCAGGATATTTGGCACTTTGTATTGACATTCTTTCAATGATTTCTAGCTAGCATTGGTTTTGTTCGTATACTCTACCACAGACTGCGATAGGATTTTCTATTTTTTACTTTGAGACATGATAATCAGTAATTATTAGTATAGGATTGAGTTTCTGCGCTTACAGCACTGAAATAGAAAAAAAACTGTTCTATACTAAAATGTAAAAGTATTGAGATTTTGAGGCACATTATAAAAGTTACTTGTATTGGAGAGTTAAACGTAACACCCTCTATAATTATTGTAGCCATAACCAATGGATCAACACGGCAGTCAGCGTAGCTATTTTGAGGGTTTGAATATTCAAACACATTAATTCAAAACTTATGCAAATTTTCTAAGAAAAAAATACGTCGCGATTCCATCGTCTCGTTCCTTTACGTACTCGGCCGGAAAACATTAAGGCCGTGTGGAACACCGACTGGCAATAACTCATTATTATTGATAACGTCACATTAAAAGCTTATTTTGTTTGAATAATTTGCACTTAGGTAAATTAGTAGTTTCGTGCGGCCGTAACTCGTGAGTTCGTTGGCGTTCAGGTTAGTTTTTCATGATTAATATTTTTTTGTAAAACGTTTGTGGCACTGGACGCATGTAGCTAGCCAGCCTAATCTTAGTGTAACATTAACCAATCCTGTCCAGTCTCCATTGATGCTTAATAGTACACCTGCCAAAATCTTCTTCAGGTAGCCCTGAATGCCCTTCACATCCCATACCGTAAACACCCAGGTATTTGTATAGGTATATTGGGTGTATTGTACTCTCTTTATCTGTAGGCCACATTCAGGCCAAGGAAACTTTTCGGCACGAGAGAAGACCACCGCCTCACTTGGCGTCCACCGCCAAATTAATCACCAATCTTGATCATGCCAACCCTAAGGGCCGCATCTCATTAAGGCCCCGCGAGCAAACGCTCGAGATTATTGAATCTCTGACAGACGCGCGCGCACGCTGTAAATCGTCGTGTCACTTGCGCATGCGCATTGTCTCCGCGTAGATGTCAAAGATCAGCGATTTGTTCGCCATTGTAGTTGTACAAGGGCGGAGTAGACCGTTGGTGAGCGTGTGACTCATTTAGATGCTATTAGGATGAGTGGTTTTAATTTCGTAACAGTAGGTGCTAAGCTTACTTTGCGAGAAAAGTGTCTAACTGCCAATTTTCGAATTGAGAAATTCACTAAGCAAATACGTAAGTATGGTTCTATTTTTAAATTTTTTTTTTGTTGATTTTTTTTTTATTTATTTATTTTTTTTTTTCGATTTTTTTTTTAGGGTGACGGAACGATACTTAAGTAATACTCAGTAAAATTCTCATTTCAGAAACCGGGCCTGAGTAAACCGCTACTATTTGATAGAATGGGACTTCCTATTACTACCCAAAAAAAACAAAAGAACAAACCCTGTTAGTAAAGAGTTTTCTGCGTATTTTTTTTTCTAATGTAGAGCAACTCCTAACCCCTTTAACATAAGGTTTAACATATTTATGTCTCAAAAAGAATCTCAATATGGCAGGACCTTTCTGCCTCACTCAATGGAGCGCCCATTTTTCAATTACAAAAGTCGTGTACCGAAGGTAGTGCGATATTTCCAAGATAGCTGGCTCTGTGTTGAGTTGAGACGCACCGTTAGGCACCCTGAAGGCACAGTCCCTATAGACAGAACTAATAGGAAAACCTTTTTTTTTTACTCTTAAACTTTCGTAAGCACTGCACATTTTGTATTTCGTAAACGGTTAAACTTACTTGTATTATGTCGGTGTAGCCGACTAGTTTCGGTTCTCATTCGGAGACCTTAATCATGGAGCTGAGGAAAAAGGAAAAAAGGAAAACCGTGTTCAAATAAACGTACTGTAAAAACTAGCCAAAAGCAAATTGAAGAGGTTTTGGTAGTTTGAAATTTAATGTAAGTACTTGTTGGTTTCATCTGCTCATAAAATTTCCGTATAGCTTAATAGAAAGAAAGTTGAAATTTTCCCTTTTTGAATATTTTGCTCCTTATTTGACTGAAATGAAATCACTACTTTACATGAACTGTGAACTGCGACTGCTACGGACTCCGTGGACCGCGATGAGAACAAATGAGTCTATACGCGAAGAGCTGAAAACACGCATTCCACTCTCAATCACATGTCAACGACGTATCGCAACGTTCTTCGGTCACATAGCCCGTAGAGGACCTGATAGCCTGGAAAAACAAATTATGACGGGAAAGGTGGAGGGAAAGAGAGCTCGAGGCAGACCACCCGCTAGATGGACGGATATTATAACCAAAGCCACGCAAAAACACCTGCACAAACTGATCCACATCGCGAGTGATAGAGCGCAATGGAGAACTCTACTCTCTGCCAACTTCAATGATGGTCACGATCCTCAGCATTGAGGGAACGACTGAATGGAACTTTACATGAACTTGAAAAAAGAAGCCAACAAAAAGAGGTTACAAGATCTATTACACAGATGATATCACTGGCCACAAATGTAACAAGCCATTAGACGCAACAAAAACATAACACAACCAGTCAGTATCCGCGCCGTTAAAATTATCGACCAACAAACCAAGTTCAAGGACCCAATAAAAAAAGAACGTAGGTTATGAGCACATTATGATGAATCACTCGTTGTTGCGCCTAAATTCCACAGGCTAGACAGAGATAACAATAGTACGTATAGTTTATTACCGGAAAAATGTAGAATTCATAAAATAAAAACTAAATGGTTGCTTGCTACACTGTGGTCTTTTGGCTAAAAGTAGTGAACTTATTATTTTCACTGGTCTCTAAAGTTATTTAAAACATCTTGTATCTCTTGGAGAGTCTGCTCAATTCATCGTGATCTTTGAAATACGCTGCTTGATTTGGATTAATTTCTTTCCGCAACTTCCCGAAGTAAATTGAACTCAAATTATAGGACTTCAAGGTTAAAATCCCCACATCAAAGGCTAAGGTTATCTGTTGCTAGGCCGTCCTTGTATGTACGATCATTGTACAAGCTCGGCGTGAGACTAATTTCATGTACAGACAGACAGACGGAGAGACATGAGAAAAATATGTTCGCTGTATGTGTTTTGGATAAGATTAGTTTCATTCACAACAAGCCGAAGTTACGTTCGTAAGCATCGTGTGAAAATTAGGTTATTTGTAGAGTCAGAGTAATTATAATTAAACATATTTATTGCTTGATTATTTTTTATCTTTTAATTAGCAATTACAGTGCTTAAATAGCAATAATACACTGCGATATAGTAAAGTGGTTTTTGTAAATAGAGTACCAAACAGCACAAAACTCGCCCAATTTTCTAGATTTATGTTCTAAAATGTTTAAACTTTATTTAGGTCAGAGTTTCGTAGATCCATGTTTGATTCTCGCCAGGCTTTTTGAGTTATGGGGCATCGCGATTTGCTGTTTACAGGTCTCTCTCTAGCACTCACCACTCATTGTGCCTTACTGCTCTACCTCGTTTCCTGTACTCGTTTTACATCTCGATACTCGACTTTCGTTGACTTGGTTTTAGTATAGTTTTGTTAAGTAAACCAATGTGGGGAAACACGGTAGTGCAGTGGTCGATAGTAAGAATAGTTTACTATGTGATTGTTTGATTTGTATCGTGTCATGTTGATAGGGTTTTGTAAGTTATTTGCATCTATGAATGTAAAATGTTTGGCATGCGGTATTGCAGGATTTAGGATTCATTGTTTTTTATACTAAGAAGGTATGAGTTCTTATTTTTATTGTAAATAATATACTACGTAAGTCTACTTTCAGGCCTTTCCGAAGTGTCTAGACTGGATAAAGTATTGCACCAAAACACAAAGGTGCTCAAACAAATAAAACAAACTAACAGATGTTTGGTTCCCATACGGCGCTGCCCGAATCATATTGTACCCTTAGACCTTAACGACTGTATAATAAGAACACTTTTATGCCACAAAATTTGTATTTTGTACTTAACGCGTCATTCAATAAACTTCACCGAAAAATTGCTCACTCACCTGTTTTCATTCAGCCCCATAAATAAGATACATTTGATAGGCGAATCGTTGATGCTCTCACTAAAATATCCACTTTGATGCATGTAATAGCCAGGACTCGATATTTATGTCTTTATAACTGGTTCGCGTGCTTTTGCGCAGTATGGACGTAATACACGCACGTTACGTCACATTCGGTAGTGGGTTTGGAAGCTCACGGGTAAACGCGCATCACGAATGGCAGTTTTTTCTTCTTTTAGAATAATTTATTGCACTGGCCGCTTTTTGTGGCATCTTCAGCCGAAAAAGAAGTAATGGCTTTATAACTTTTTGGCGCATCACGGCTCTTTTTTTAATTTGGAACGCTCTTGTTTTGTTTCGATGCGGTTCTATTAAAAAAAAAAACAGTAGGCGGCAGGATTTCAGCACTAAAATTATAGAAACAACGTCATACAAATAAATAACGTCGTCTGGAAAGCTATCGTGTATCAAGACTATCTAGGAGAATGGAAGCGGACAGGGGCACAGAACAATTTTCTGAGCCTCGTCCGACCAGACTTGATAAAGGGTTATTCGCGTGAGTTATGACGTTTTTATCCTTAAGTGCTCTCGTATCTTGTTTTCGTAGATTACGGGAAAAGACTGATACTCCGTCGAGATTGTATGGATAGAACACGCAAAAGTCGATGTAAGGTGGTTCATAATTAAAATATAAAAATACGAGGTAAGCATTAGTATTATTAAACTTCAATAATGTTTATTGTATTTAATGTATCTTAATTAGTAGACACCAGAAAACTATACACAATAATTGCAAACTTTAATGCTTTGGATTATCGCCTATAATATTTTGTTTGATAACGCGTTAGGATTTTGTACAGTCAATATTAATCATAATTATTACCTATTTACAAAATTATTCTTCACTAAAATATGTTAAAAAAATATTAAAATAAAACTAGACTTAATTTTTTCCCATCGATTTGTTCCCAAGAATCGGTAGAGATCGCAAGACCGATTGCGAAGATCCTAAATCTCCGGAAGGTCTCAAGACCTACGCCGATGCTTACACTAAAATAAACCAATTGGCAACACCTTTAAGTCTATACTCCAATAAATAACATCTGATATATGAAAATTTATTATATTCTTGAGGCTTAATTTTGAAATCATCTGCATAAAGTTCTAAAACGTCATATCTTCCGTCCTCCCGGTTTAGAAAATAGGTCTTTGCTGCCCTTGGCTTAGGGTTTCAAATGTCGTAGCTAGGGCAGGGAGGAAGATATTTTTCGTATGCAGTCGAAAGTGTGTCTGCGTATTGTTTTGATAAGCTGCAGAACGAGTTCGTGTAGATTTATGACTCGAATGATTTAATGCGAATAAACCACTCGCTCAGGGCTCCTCTTGATTAATGCTCCACATTCGGTAATGTCACCTATTATCTGGCTGAGACAGTTGATTTTGCCGTGCATCTTCTTCGTGATTAGCTTGGGGAGAATCCAGTAACGTTCACCAGCGTTTGGTTAAATAACTGTCTTTCTAAAGATCTATGAAAAGAATGCATCAGCAAAGATGGTTTAAACATTCCTCGCATTACGTTGGTAGCCTTAACTATAAATTCGTGTATCTAATGGCAACAAAAACTGTCAGCAATTAAGTAGTCACATCCTGTAAAAATTACAAGAAAAATGGATTAGAGACGCTAGATAAATCGACATCACAGATATTATGCAGACGCCGTTCGAAAGTCAGCTGAGCAGCTCGGAAAAGAAAACAGGAAAACTCCAATCCCCTTAGACCGGAACTTTTTTTCCCAACCGTAATCACTGGGCTGGGCCCATTCTGCAGATCCGTGGGTAATTGTTGTAAGTATTTAATTAAATTATAATTGCGGCTTATGGGCACTGGTTATTTCTGGATTGGCAGCTACCCGGGGGCGCTGGTATGGAGGCGCTTGGGGTCGAGTCGCCCGCTGCGCCTGCGACTCATCTAATAGGTATTCAAAGTATTGACTCCAATTACTAAGTTATGGACGAGCTTACATATCTCTGTGACAGTGATTCCAATAAGGGAAAAGTTGAGAATGTCCAAACTTTAAAGTGTATGTAGATTTTAAATAGCACAAATAATGGATTAGATAAACTATTAAATCGATATAAAAATGTGCAGTGGTTACGAAAGTTTAAGTTTTAAAATGGATTAGAGGATGGTCCGCATTCGTGTTAGTCTTGGTTCCCTTACAAGTCTAAGTCCAAAAGTGTTAATAAAAAAACGAATAGACCAATAAGGCTACAAAAGCAACAAACTGGCAATCAATCTCAGTTCAGTTCTGTTACAATTTCAGGTGTTACAAATTGGGTATGTATCTATAGCTCTACAAAATAAAAACTTTTTTTCAGCTGCTTTAAGAAAAATAATCGACAACCGCTACAAATGTTACGTTCAAATCCAAAACAAAATAAAGGTGAAAATTATGTCAAACAACTAAAAGCAGTAGCAAATTCGTTGCATTCGAACAAAACTGGCCAATCCAATCCAATAGTTCACACGCAACGTTTTCCATTATCACACGGTAGCGCACAATATTGAGCATTTATGCCTTTTCAGCAATTCTATTACCCACAGTGTTTGTCTAGAAATTGTGGCAACAAGATTGCCTGGCAAATTGTTCGCAGTCTGTCTATTGTAGGTGAATTTACAACGAAACTTACATTCGTACCGAAGGCCGGGTTTGAATCAATAGTTATGTTTTCCATTCTTTATGAAAAAATAAAATATTTATTGCATGTAAACATTTTTTTATTGATAATTTCTAAGACTTTCAGAACAACTTACCTAAAATTGTGACACAGATCTATGAGTAGAGATCACTCTAAACTGAAAATAAATCCCACGAATAAAATAAATATAATGTAAGAAATTTAATTTTACACACTTGTGTGACGCTCTACATTTTTATTGATACAGTGGCGATCTAAAACTTGTGTACCTATCCTGGTCATTATTTCTGAAGAAATATTGTAAAAAATACTTCATTTTCTTTCAAGTAATTTCTTAAAAAAATACTTCACTTTTAATCCAAAGTAATTGAAGTTAGTCCAGTTTTGTCATATCGTGCTTCAATTCTTTGTATCCACACGCTATGCCACACGCGGTAAGAGCTGCCATGGGGTATCTGTGACTGTGGCCGACCGGGTCAAATCTGAGTTGCCTCCTATTTGGAGTCAGGAACTTACCCTGTGTTTAAGTCATTCTTTAGATCGAAAATACTCGTAGTAGGTGCTAGTTGTTGCCAGTTCTTCTGTACTCATACCCTCATCATGGTCTGTCTGCTATACGGTCGATGTATCATAATGTAGTTTGTTGAGATTTGCATGATGATGCGCTTCGTATCTACTGGGAGATTTATAGGGCTGTAGCAAGGTCGTGGTGTTCCTAAGGCGTTGCAATTGTTGCTTTGTGTTGCTGATGAGAAATAGAGCAGTTGGGAAGTTAAGAAATTTGTTAGAGGCTTTTAAAAACGTTTTATGAATTTTTAATTTTTAATTATTAGATAGATTTCTATCTTTAATCTACCTTGTGGATATTGGATTCAAGAATTGACTTACGGTATTATTGTCGATAGGTTAGTAATTGAGTTTTTGTTATCGTTTTCCACAACGTTGGCAGTGTGAGTATCAATTTGTAAATAATAAAAAAACAAGACACAAACGATTTCCGCTTTTACGCCGCACGGAATAAAGGCTGTTTGGTTGAACTTTGAGACGCTGGCCACCCTGTACAAGCGATACCTCAAGTCTTTCATCATCAATTACGATAATTGCCCGACAATAAACACGTGTCTCGATACACTTACGATAAAAACACATTTAAACTAAATGTCTACGGTACAGGTTTGCCAATAGCTGGCTACCACTAACTCCTTCCCATAGATAGGTAACTAACCTACCTATAGCTGAACAAAGATATAGGAAAAAGATACAAAGTGATAGGTATAAAAAGGTCCTCTAACACATAGGAACGAGCTTTGACAGAGCGAGAGCAACCTTTGTACTTAGGTCACTACTACACGCAATAGAGCTGTATACGGAGTCTTTCATGCCATTTGGCGTACGCAAAAAACACCGTTGTTCCATACCTACATTAGGTTTGTGATATTTTGTATGGAGCGGTTGATATTGTATCGCAATAAAAAACTGAAAATTTCAGCGTGACAGCGTACGCAAGAAGCTACATTTTTATTGAAATTTCACCTTTATCAATAAGGGCGCAGCGTCGACGTTTTGCACCTCTGAGAATGTGAGAGACTAGATACCGCTTCCAGCACTGAGTTAACTATCTCCTAGTAAGTATTTCAACTAATAGGGAGGGCTAGAGTGTACAATTATCAGTGTATCGACTGGTAAATCAACATTTACCCCGGGAAATGCCAGGACAATTACGTCCGTACGGTCAAACCTGCTGTTAACCTATGGGTAGAGAGTCGATATAGTTCCGAGGAAAATGTGCTGGAATCGATTGAATCGGTGCCGTTGATTGCCCCGATTGGAATGCGCAGTATGATCTATCTGCTCTGAGATTTTTTGTGAAGAAGTTTTACTGCAAAAGTCTCTTTATAGCGCAAGCTAAATCTCCAAGAAAGTTCGATGTTGGATTGAATTGCAAACCTCAGGATAAAAACATGAAAATCAGAAGAACGCATTTTTTTAAGCTAAAATTGAACAAAATATTGTCTTTGAATAGCAATTTTTGACTTGTGACCTTTAAGAACCTACGGTCAAAGATCTAGTGGTAGAAAGCAAAACCTGCAAAAAAATAACTTAAATGTTATAAACGTCTTTAAAAATATGTGTCTTCTTTCATCAGTTATTCATAGAGCCCATAAAATAATCATGTCTTTAAGTCAAGTCAAGTCTTTCATTCAAGACCTAGACGTAGACCGCAGATCTCGAAACTCAAACCCGCCAAGCCTGCCTTCTCCAAGCGCAATAAAGTGCTAAAATAAACAAGCCATAAATTGCGTCTACTCATAATTAGCGAGTGTAAGGGGCGTCGCGCACGGCTCGTATTTACACTTCTGATAAGAGATAGGCGTCGGACGCAGTTTTCACACAATTATTTTTCAATAAATAAACGTGATCGAAGATTAATTGCCTCTGGCTGCGAAATGAGCTCGGAGTAAGTAAACATTGGGAAGAAAGCTACGTTCCGAAAAATATTCCCGTAAAAGTGTCGTCTTTCTGACTTGCTACTTTTATGCTTAGACGACAAAATATGGACACAATTTTAATAAGTAGCTGCATCTGCTGACCTTAAAATGTATGGTTTGTTTAGCATGAATAAATGAGTGTTATTACTGGTTCAGGTGCTGGAGAAACTAAGCGGTAGTTCATATGGGTTAAGGAGACAAAATAAATAATTTTTTAAAGTCTCAGATGTCCATTTCATAAACTTAACCATGTTACAAAAAATAATGAAAGGATACAAAGATTTAACTTAGTTGAATTTTTTACAACATTTTCTCTACCTACATCACAACTTCAAAGAAGCTTCATAGGTACACTCAGCGACATTCATGACTACACAACTCTTGTCATCCTTAGCATAAGGGCGAGAATTATTCAACAACAGGGGTACCTCGGTTCCTCGGTTGACTGTAAAAACGAGAAGGCACATCGAAGAACCGCGTCGAAAAATGCATGCCTCATATTATCTGTAACCTGCGAGATGCATATCTACGTAATTGCGCAAAATATTACTCTGTCCGTGTCTGTCTGCTTGCGTGTAGATGCTAAAGATACGCTGCCCTTTGTTGTAAACTTGTATCATTCGATATGGGGCTCGCCTCATTTTTGTGAGGAATTTAAGAGGTCGAACAACGTGTAATTATTAGTTGAGTTCGTTTTGTCGAAACGTCAGGGGTGGCTTGTGCCCGCGTTGATTGTTTTAATGGCCGCTTTGAAAGAAAAAAGAAGAAACTACTTTTTCTAAGGCGGTAGAGAAAGAGGTGGTCTTTCTAAATCAACAGTCGTAATTTAAAGATGGCGGATGATTGAACTCATTATATTTATTTATAAACCGCATAAGGCTCGACGCTTCAAATTGCCACCATTTACGTGTAATTTACTGTAAAGGTCACTGCCCAGCGGTATGTCAGCAATGTTGTTTTTTACATAATTAATATCTATCGCCTGATGACCCTATAATTTAATTGACAAGTGCGCCGCAAAGTGGGTAAAACTTTTATAAACTGAAACTGTTGCGTTTATTAACGTTAGAAGTTCGATAGAGTCATAAATTTTACACTTTAAGTATACCTAGTATTTTACATCATACACTTTCGTAAGCACCGTACATTTTATGTTGATTATAGTATTTTTAACTTCCGTTGCTTTTTTTTCTACCAAGGCTTACCTTTCCAACTTTAAAAGTATCATAGCTAAGTATTGAACTTTGTTTTATTTCCGTTCATTAACTACTTATTCCGTACCATTTAAATAAAATCTGTTCCAAACTCTCAGTGTGAGTATAATTAAATCCTTCCAACTTTACTCTCAACGCTGCCTTTAGGTAGTCGCCGCTGCCGCTACCAGTCAAGATTGACGAATTTTATAAAATAAATTCGCAAAAATATATGACAGCTTCAATTTCACACACTTATGCTATTTGGTCAAAAAAAACATACAATGCATCTAAGAAATAATGCATTCCTGATACATAAAATAATGAAAATTTGCGTCAAGAGTGTATAGGTAGAGAGGCTTGTAGAGCCCAACACTATCGACGGCCAATAAATAATTAAATGCAAAACAATTTGAAAAATGCCGACGAAAGGAGAGATAACAATGCGTTTAGTACCGCAGCATCTTCCACCACACGCAAACTGGTTTCAGGTAGAGTTAGCAATGAGCAATGCTTAGGTATATGGTTATCAAAATTATTGAGGAAATGTAGAGACAACATGCAAAGGTTGTGAGCTCAAATGCAATCTCGGAGAAGTTAGTATATGTGTAAAGTTGTTTCTAATTAAACCTACGTAATAGTTTTGATTTCACACAGTCAATCGGGTAGGTAGGATTGACCACCTGGAAAAAACTCATAATCGATGTCACGCCAAATCACCGCAAAAACTGTTGATGGTATGGTAATTCATCACGTAGTAGGCTAGGCACCAATAGTTTTTTTAATCAATAAAAAGTCTCATGTAATTTTGTAGGTCATCGCCCTTGCCGACGCTACTTGCTTCACAACACTACGAAATAAAAAACTAAATTTAACAGAAGATACGCTCGAGTACGATCAGGAAAACTGTTTTGTATAGTCAACGGCGCTCTAGCAGTACGGATGACTTAACAAAAAAACTGTACAGAACCTAAAATCTAGTGAAGCACAAAGAAGTGCTGGCATTATTGTTTTGATTTCTTTTGGACTTAAAAAACCGCAGAGTTCACTAAATACAGTAAAAATAATAAAGTTAAGTACCTACCTACCCAAAGTGCTCACGATTATTCTTACTTTCAATAACAACTTTTTTCTAGCAAAAAAAAACATCCTTTCAGAGCTTGTGTCAAGAGCCCCTCTACCCTTGAGTCTAATTTGTAATTTTTTTCTCGAATTCCCAAAAACATAAATTAATGCATATAAATTCCTAAAATATTTAATTTTGAATAATGCTTAGTTTAAAAAAAAAAGCGTCAAGAATGAAGGGGCATCCATCTTGACCTAAACATGAGAAAGAGTTGGCCAAGTGAATCTACTGCGTCTTTGTGGTTTGTACACAAACTCTGCCGAAGATGATGTTATTTAAGATGAGATCAATTTTATTGAGATTTATTCCTGTGAACAAGTTTTGTTTCTATTCTCCTCTCTGTCTATAAATTATCGGCTTTACAATTCGACTATTGATTAATTAATGCCTATTGAGATTTTCATTCTTTGAAACTTACCTGCATGGAAAAATATAGTCGCACGTTCATAGTTCGATTTATGTAGAGTTTGAATAATAATCATCATTAAAATGCTCAAACTCTACACTCAATGTCTACTTCATCACTAGTTATTGTTTTCGAGTGTACACTTTGGTTGTAAAGTCACCCGTAACGTAACGGAGTAGAGTGCTAGCGTGTAAGGGTCGACCATGCTGTCGTAGTACCTACCTTAATAAACGGTTTTGGTAGCCGGCTACCGCAAATCAGATAGTAATAATCAATTAGTATAGCTGGTCTACCCATCTGAATACCCTTAATTCCTAGACTAAACTCATCTAGCCCCGACTACTCTATGACGGAATCGACTCGTACTCCAACCAATAGTTTATCGGCGTTTAAAGCAAAGTGGGGGTGTGAGCCAGCCTCGGCGAGCCTTATAATTTGCTGTAAAATTGTGCAGTTACACAAAAAGACCTGATAAGACCACCTCAGAGCCGCTTCAGAGTAATGCCCGGCCCGCGAACAAATCATTTATCAAGGCCCTGCCATTCATTATCCGTCCTCTTTCACACATCACTCTACCATCCACTAATCAAGCTTTGAAACTTTGGTATACAGTTTTTACAATGCATAGCGCTGCGAACGAGTATTTCCTAAGATTCTACATATTTTTTTCCCCACAAAATATCCCTACTCTAGCTTCTGCCGGTCCAACTTCACACCGATTCGTGAACCGGCAGGAGCGAGACACCCTACACCCCTCGCATTCCTCAGGTACGGCAGTCCTAAAACGCTTAAAAAACTCCATAGATGGCGGGCGGAATCACCGCTAGAGTTTCAATCGGGCCACTACAGTCGCCATCTAGTGGCAAGTAACCTAACTTTTATGGCACGTTTATTGAAGAGCCCTCTTCGGCAGCTCGTAAACGATTTTATGGGCACTAACGAACTCTACTCTCGTGTGGGCCGCGCTACCCGGCTGAGTTCAGTAGGGAGTGCAATATTTGGATGCTACAATCAAGTAGCCGGGTATTCAATTCGGCCGGTGTTCACGAGCTTTTATGTGCGATTCAAGGTGCGATTGGATGGCGCACTCCAGTGTTTATTTGGCTTTATTGTAGGGGTTTGTTTATGCGATTGCTGTTTAACCGAATAAGGTGTTTCATACATGCTTTTGTTATGATCATTATGTTGTTACTGAGTATTGGACTGGGATTCGTGGGAAATTTTCACTTTTTAGGGTTGGATTGGATTGAATCTGGGATCTCTTTGGATTCTTAGTCGCGCTATTCTGATTGGACTTTCAAACAAATTGGCACAGCTACCTTGCTAGAAATACATTTTATGAGAGATACATTATCTGTAAGAAAAAAAGGGCGTGGTGTTGCACAATACCAATGTCCTCTTATTTGTGATTTATGGGGAAGTTTTCCTAAAACCCGTAGCTGTGAAAAAAGGCAAATCGTAAATAAGATCCGATTCAAATTTGTAGAAGATGCTATCGTTATGATTTGTGGTCGCAGGGCGGTGGCGACCCGTCTAGTGATGCGCTAATCGTCCCACCGTCACGTACTTAATATCGATAAAGTGTTCCCTACATAAACATTGGACTTTATGCGCACAGTGCTATTTCTCTTACTATCATCAATTCAATATTTATGAGGGTGTCAGTCTGACACTGAATAAAATTTACTTTCAGTGCAATTTTAGTTACTTTGAGACCGAACATAAAAAGTCGACTAAAGTGCCCATCCAAATTATGCGACGTAAATCACCCTTAGCGTGTCAGAAACTGCTTTTCCAACACCATCTTCCGGGTAGATCTGCACATGATATAAAATATGGGGGCTGACCAGTTCTTTACATTCACCTCTTATTTCTTATTGTATTGGCATGACGTCCGGCCCACTCGGAAAGATTTACGAAATGTCGTCGGGTGAATCCTCGTGGGTTTGAGCCACAGGTTCCTATGCTGTCGCATCACTAATTTTATTCCACCTTTTGGATTCGCTTTTATTATTTTATTAGGTTAGGCTTGATGAGGTGTTTTGATACTACACCCTATTGTCAAGCATAGTAACGTTTACACCTTTTATTAGCCCTTGTATTTGAAGAGTTACAAGATGTTATGTTCAGCTAGAAGTGTCGCCTACATGTTTTTTTAAACAGCTACGAATTTTTGTTGTCTGACACGCAAGATGCCAAATGCCAAACTATCGCGAGTGGAGATTAATAAAACAAACATAAATATCTTCCTAATAACCCGGAAGCGGCCGAAAACGGTCCCATGGCACGACACGAGGCCATGTATTTTGATGTCCGATACGTTGACAATAATCATTAATTCAAATGCGACATTCGCTTACCTACTCCATTGCTGTTGATACTCTGCTGATAGAATGTGTTGGTGCCTACGTTTAGTTTATATTCAAAACACAAATTAAAATTATACCTCCCTGGTGAGATATTGCCGCTACATATTGTCGAGGACTTGTTTTGTGTGCTATGTGATATATGAAAGGATCACGAATGATGGAGGTGCCACCACGAAGCAGGTCCCTACCACATCGACCGACAAACATAAATTTTTTGTAAGCCACGCATTGGACAATGCATGTTATCTGTCCTAATGTGATTTAACAGGTAATTTCAAGAATAGATTACCTACAATCGGAACAGAGTAAGATTTATGCCGGAGCACAATATAAATATGTAGACAAGAGAATGAGGAACCGAATTTATATCCATTTACCACCATTATATCGCGGCTCCACGTGGAGATTACGTGATTTAACAAAGGGAGTGCTATAAATCTGAGAGTCCTGTCTTAGTAGGCTTTTGTGGGCATTTTTGATATGTGCCTTTAAAAGCTTTTTTCTGTATTTAGATGAGAGTTCATTGTGTAATTCATTAGAGGCGGGAAGGTCGCGGTGAGCGGCCTGCTCCATATCTAGCTATTTATTTATTGCCGACCAGTGTCATGTCCGATACCCTTAACGGCCGAGGAATTAGTCGATACAATATAAGATAACATTGTGAGGGACGACTCCCACGACCGCCTTTCGCTGATTACAAGTTTCCGCTGATTACGAACACTTTTAATTTTTACCGACACTTTTGGTCCACTTGGAACTGAGACCGGGTGGTCC
Source organism: Zelleria hepariella (assembly GCA_949319315.1). Lineage (NCBI taxonomy): Eukaryota > Metazoa > Arthropoda > Insecta > Lepidoptera > Yponomeutidae > Zelleria > Zelleria hepariella. Next base: position 11,028,659 of record OX439388.1, read on the forward strand.
CATAACTCGTATTCGCATTGTCTATTCCAGCATCAAACACGCGATTTGCTTTGAGAACCGATTCCGCATACATTACTATCGGCGGCGCAGTTCGCAACCTAATTAGGGCCGACTCGATATCGACATTCACATCATGCACGGGGCACTTAGAGTACATCTCTACTCCCGGACCTCTGTCACTGTATTAACTGAGAACTTTTCTTTTAAAAAATTTGGCTAATATAACCCTAGTAGTACTACAGGCTGTATAGTAAAACTTATTTGACCGACCGACCGACCGCCAGCCGGGTAATACGTCACGGCGAGACAGCACCCCCCTCACCCCTGCAAAGCCCGAGCTTACTGCTGGAGAGAGATGGTCACACCCAGCCTCAGCTAAGAGCGAGAGAGACAGAGTAGGAGCTCGTGAAACATGGCGCATAACTGGCATAACGCCCCTTGATTTATGGTGGTAGTGTGCCAAAGTTCGTTCGCGCCCGTGTGCGTGAGCGTACGTGTAACACACACACGAATGCGCAACGAAGTTTAATATGTGGAGTTTTGTTTGAAACGTGTTTAAAATTGATATCGTAATTTAATCACTCGGTCCTCTCGTATGAAATAATGTCTTCGAATACTAATGATGTGAGTTCTTGTCGAGCTTGAATTATTTCAAATGTGAACGGTATAAACTGCTGTAGTAAGTTAACTTTACTAGTAACTATAAATACATTTTTTGGCAAGAAATTTTAAATTGCTGAAAAGAACTAAAAATATTTTTTTTTTTTTTTAATCTTTCTTCTCCATTTAATTTTGTTTTCTGTAACCACCCTGTTTAGTCTTATACATTAACCACCCAAAGATTAGTCTGATAGCTTTAGCGGGTGGTCGAAAAAGGTCAAAGGCTCATTTGAAAGACCCATTAAAGGTTCAAGAGTTCATTTAACCTGTCATAACCACTCCTTAGCACCCATTACCGAAGACAGATGCATTAATCAAGTATCATGTGTTGAAACTGTCTCAACGACATGTTAATGACTCTGTACCCGTGCCCCATTTACATGAAGCCCCACGCACTGCGTCTTCAATCGTCACGCACTTCACTTTCCATACAATGTTGAGCTGTTGGTAAACTCTGTTTCGATTCAGTGTTATTTGGAGGTAAACAAAGCCATAAACCACTGTATTTTTTCTTTGTTCTTCCTTTATCTACGAACAGTCATTCATAGATTTTATTTGATTTATTATTGTATCCTTTTGAGTATTATAGGGCATTCAGCAACGCAGTCTCCCTGTATTTTCAAGTCACTTTAAACTTTTTTAATTTGTGTCATTCTATCAGTGGTATACGCTTCAGCCTGAGCGAATTAAGTGGTGTATCTAACAGGATTGATGCCAGTTGGTTTGGATGCTTCGATAATAATCGTTGCTTGTAGTTTTGTGTTCTATTTTTATTGATCTCTTCATCCACTGTGGGCACAGATAATAAAGCAATAATAGTTATGAAATGTTATCGACTTTGATTCAGAGTAAAATGCAATGAGTTGGTAGGAATTTCAATACTACACACCTCCGATTTTTCAATTGAGAATTAATTTCATGAACCAAATAAAAGTATCGTTCTATTTTTGCAGATTTATTATAACAAAAAATAACGAGACAGAACAATATTTATGTATTAACTTAGTAAAATTTTCAATTAAGAAACCGGTGCATACCTAATATTTATTTATTGATGTTTTTGGTAGTTTGTTTCTCTCTACACCAAACATTGAATTGAGTCCAGGAGTAACTGTAGTGTAAGGAACTTTAAATTAATCGACTTACTTCACTTGCAGTGTAAGTAATGTAAGCAATGCATTGCAATGACTGACTAGGCCTTGAGTAGACGCCAGAACGCAATGAGTAGTTGGAATCTAGTCCTAATGAAAATTGTAATAGGGATGGGTGTGGGACGCGATATGTGTGGTCCACGACATTGTTGTTGCAGTAGTATTTGTATAGAATGTTTTGATGAAAATATGGCACAGGTCATATTATTTAAAGATACGTAGGTATAACGTTTAATTCATAACCTCTTTCATCCCTTTACTAAAGCTTATTATTTTCTTAAAATGCTTACCTCAAAGGAACTCTCATTAATTTTTTGGAGGTATTTTGTATGAGGGGGTTGAAAAGGAAGAAGTTTGTGCCAACCAGTGGGTTTTCTCATTGGCTGGATAGATAGAAAAACACACAAAGAATGTTTCATTACAAGTCACTGTTCCTGTTTAACTAACCATTATTCACTGCGAACTGTTTATAGCCATTATAACAATAGATAAAGTTCTTAGCCCTGCCAACTTTCATTCTCATGCCAACACTAGATTATGCATATCAACGAAACGAGACAACTTCACAACAGACAGACATCCTATTTACATAGATTGTATTCAAATTAACCCTATTAGGGTACGGGTGTTACATTTCTTGGAAGTTTTGTCTGTGGATGGAATGAGTAGAATGAAACGATTCTTCGATTACACTTTTTATACGGGGAGTCATAACAGCTTTTTGATAAAATATTTGGCAGTCAAGGAGTAAAAAACTATACAGGGTGTTAAAAGACCACCAACAAAACGGGAAACCACGTATTGTCCTCATCATAATGATCATTTTTGCCCATGGAACTATGCTTGGGAAATTAAACGCGGTTTCCGAGAAACCTAATAAAGTTCAAAGTCAGACTAAAATTGTTTTTTTTGTTTTATCTGAAAGTATTTTGTTTTGGTGTCTAGTATGCATATCTTTTGTCGGCGGTCTTTTAACACCCTAAGAGTAAACATGCTAAGTCTAAAGGAGAAGACCACTTCCATATAACTAACAGCTTTGATTGTGGCAAAAATTATGTCCATTTCTGTCAGCTAAATCCGTTCTAAGCAAGCTCAACAAAGGTTGGGACACGTCTGTCTAGTAGTTGAAACACTACTTTGAAGTATGCTTTGACAACAAATTAGAGTAGCACGAAGAAAAAACAAAATACCTACAACCGATGACCTCAAAGCGACTTCTTCCAGACAACCATCGGCTCTAGGCCAGTCGCGTGGTCCTGCCTGAATTAATTTGCGTCCCATTATTTAAATGTGATAATTAACGACTATTATATGGGGCGGCCGTCTATTCAATTTAACGGGCGGATTTATTATTCAATGTCTGGTAATTGGTGTGGCCACACGCGATTGTTCTCCCGTTTTATTTGTTTGTCTTCGGCTTTCGGCCTTTTGTTGTACAGCTTGTTTTTAAGTGCGGATTTGCTTGTTCTATTTAACATATCGAAATATATTAGAGAGAGAGTTCAAAAACTTTAGTGGTAAAGCATTATAGGCCTGGAGATTTTTTTTTTAAATTTTATTCCGTAATTACTATGTCTTCAGAACATAAACAAAGCAAACAAACGATAAGAAATAGGTAGCTATTAACACAGAATGCTATCACGCTAAATAATTTGATTTTTCCTCAGTATTATCAATGGCGTTTTTTCGCAACTCTTTTACTATAAGTTCGAAACAAACTGCAGAACAAATTGACAAACAACCTTAGTTTTACTGTATATAAAACTAGAATATAATGATAATTGATTATTTGTTCGCTGGCTTATTGTAACAACACTAATGGCATCCTATTTGTTTTGTTGCAGGTATGTGGAACGGTTAGTGACGACTGCTTTATTTATGAGTTTGTTTCTTAGCGCCGGTTTTTTAGATTTTATATTTATTCTATTATTTTTCTTCTATTTTAGCCTTGAGCAATACAAGTTGCACTAAAAATCCGATCTCTACAATGTTAACTAGCTACTTTTCTTTATTTGTCATTTGATAGAGTGAGATGGAATATAATCTTTTATATCTCATTTCAATCTAATTTTTCTACCTTGAGAATTATGATATCATCACATGTATACCTTGACACACTCATAACCTCAATGGAGTAAGCAATGCACCATTTTATTTCATTTACTGTCCCCTCCGGATCCTAGCAAGATCCATAGTAAACTTGCAGGTATTTAATTGGCGGCCATTTTGTTTAGTTTGCCAAAGCCGCGCGCGCGCGTCTCATTCAAAAAACAACAGTTATCCAAACCGGGTCGGAGGTTTGACAAAAACCATTTTAAAACCTAGCACCTCTTCCTCCCTTCATTAAAGGGGTTATTAGACACCGCGACGGGAGAACAGGGCAATTTGCTAAGCGAAATATATAGCGTAGGTGTCCACGGTAAGGCGCGGGGTGAGTCGTAAACAAAGCTTGTTTCCACGCCGGGTGGTCTTAACTCAGTGAGGTATTATTTATTGGGTACCTCCGAGGAGCACAGTAGCACCTAACATCGGGGCTGCTACTCTGTTGAGGACCGGATGTAAAAATAGGGTTACTTGGAATAGTTTTTAAAATATAACGACTACAAATTTTATATTATATCTACAAAAAGACCACACTTGAAGTACGCTTTTGTCTATTTAGTAAACGGTTTAACACACTTACAATGAAACAACAATGTCCCAGGCACTGCAGCGCCGAGTGGTCTCTTCACCCATCTAGTGTGAGTGAAGGTGCCACTGGACGCTGTATAAATCATCTCATTACGTAAATGCTTAGGCCTTAGTTAACACACTTGCATTCATGTCGGTGTAGCCGACTAGTTAAGATATCAGAATGAGAACCGAAACTAGTCGGCTACACCGACATTCGAGTAAACAAGTGAGTTGTTAAACCGTTTAAATAGAAAAGTGTGCAGTGCTTACGAAAGTTTAAGTTCATATACAAGGTGTTACAAAAGATGCTAACTCTTTTTACAGGGTAATAGCACCCGGTGATAGAGATCACAACCTAAATATTTTTTTTGCTCTATGACGTTCCGTTGATTTTTAAATTAATAAAATGTGAACGCCGTGGCGGGAGAAAAGTATTTTTTAAATATTGTTTTCATTGACTTTTACAATGTTTTAACAACTCAAAGCTATGCAATTGCACCTACACACACAAACATATTTTTAAATTTGAGCTAATACCAAAAACAAAAAAGTTATGAAAAATTTTAAATTTTGAGGTTATAAAATAAAAATTGTTTTTTCCAACTTTTTTTTACAGAATTGACATCCTGTTGACCAGTAGGTTACACCCTGTAAAAAGAGTTAGGATGTTTTGTAACACGTTGTATATACTCGTATTAAGCTACTTTTAATTTGTTTTCAATAGAAAGAGATATAAAGCATACCCCTAAAAATTGGTAGATATAACAAAATCTGCCTGTTATATCTACAAAGAAATAGATCTAATATGCAGTTTTTGACAAAATTCTCGAAAAAGGGTTCTAAGTAACGCGGTTTGAAAGCTTTGTACATAGTACCGATCCGCCATTTTGATTTTATCTTCAGTATCGCTTTCCATCTGAAAAGTATAGATTCCGAGTAGACGCCCGAGACGGAGAATCCCTCAATAGTAGAGCACCTCATATCGATCTTGGGCCTTGGCAGCCTCGCGTTTTTGTTAGTCGGCGGTTAAAATAGACGCACCGCGCCGCCGTGTGTGCAAGGCCGATTTTGTTATGTAAATAATCAAAGGTAGTTGGCCAATGGGCTGGTTTATTATGTGGCGTTACGTCTGGTCTGCTTACTGGCCCTTGGAGCCTTATAAGTAGGTATCTGATGTAGTAAGTGGCATATACATAGCGTCAAACATTGGATTGGATTTAATTAAAAGTTTATAACACAGTAGGTACTTGAGCGATTTCTATTATAAGTGTAGGCCATCACGTAAGAGAAGTTTTAGAGGAATTAGTTAATAATGCGTACGCTGAGGAAGATAGAGGTATACAGGGCGTCCCACGGCTATGCCACATGGAGGGAAAGTACCTTAAATATTGTAGATGGAACATTTTACTGAAAGAAGACATTATTTTTATTTTAAAAACAATTTAAACTGCATTCATGGATATTGAAATAATTACATGGTTGAACCGGGAATAGAACCCGTTACATGAGAAAAAATATTACCCTGTAGTTTTATCATACCGATCGAAAGGCTTCATCATAAGGATTATTTTTTGCTAAATAACATAGTGTCAGAAATAAAAGGAAGACCATGAATTTTAACATTTTTAATACAACATTAATCAATTTATCAATGAAAATCATAGTAACAAAAGATTAAAGGTATGAAAATTAAACACATTTTTGAATTATTTCTTTATAATCAGCCAGCCGCATTGCGATGGACAAAATTTTACGCGTCTTTCGGCTCAGGATACGGCTCGATTTGTTGCATACTACCAGGTAAATGTTAAAATTCATGGTCTTCCTTTTATTTCTGACACTAAGTTATTTAGCAAAAAATTATCCTTATCATGAAATCTTTCGATCGGTATGATAAAACTACAGGGTTATAATTTTTTCTCATGTAACGGGTTCGATTCCCGGTTCAACCATGTAATTATTTCAATATCTATGAATGCAGTTTAAATTGTTTTTAAAATTAAAATAATGTCTTCTTTCAGTAAAATGTTCCATCTACAATATTTAAGGTACTTTCCCTCCATGTGGCATAGCCGTGGGACGCCCTGTATATAATTTGAAACTAAGTCCGGTAAAGTCATATTATCATAGAAGTTTCAACTAAATTATCCGACGCCAGTTTACATTATCAATCAATCGAGTAGTTGTTACCTAGTTTTTTTTTTGTTTTATTATTGCATAATGGTAGCCTTTAGGCATTAATAAATCCACCAGTAGTTACCATAAAATGAGAATGAGGAAGTCGAAGTGATCGATTTTTAATGGAAAATCGTAACATAAATCACAAGGACTGTCCTTACAAGGGAATTGCCTGCTGATTTATTTGTCGTGATAAAAAAGTACATAATAAAGACCTCCTAGGCTACTAAGATAATGTACAAGCACTATGCGTAGGAATCGTATAAAAACACCAGCATTCGTTTCTATTTCATGACATTGCAAAAGCTGCACTCTTTGCAATTTTTATGGCCCAGAAAGTACCTTGTGGTGTAGAGTAGCAAGATTTTTTAACTCTTTATAATAAAGTTAATGCGTATGAATACTCAACGCAATATATCAATATACTCTGAAATCAATAGGGCTTGCCGAAAAACAAACGTCATGTTTCTTGAAAAGGATACAATGACACATCCAAAAGATATTTAACTTGCTACAAGTTGAATCATATTACAAGAACACTACCGGTCTCCATATAACTTGAGCTGGTGTAAATTTTCCCTCTTTCTTTACCTATCAAAGGCTCCAGTCGGCTCTACATCCCGTCCACACACGTGCACCATAGGGTTAACTAATTGAGTCCAAGATGAGTAACGGGCCACGGTCTATTGTACCGCACAGATGACAAATAATGTCCAATATACTGTACGGTATCGGTTCCCGTCTAATTTACAACATTGTCGCTAGCCAATACACTGCCGCTTGTACTGTGATAATTTTAGGACCTTGTTTACTGGTGGTCGGTTATTGAAGTGGGGATTTGATGGTTAAAAAAAAAGAGCCTGTAGAATTACCTATATGATCAAAATTTAAAGGGATTGAAAATTCAACTGCACTGAAGTCTAGACCTTCGGTGCAGTTGAATCATTTTCAAGCATCATTTTTGTAGAGCTCTTTAAATGTTGTAGAAATCAGGTTGGGTTGCACCTACGAGATAATACTTTAAAAGTAATACAACAGTAAGGTACCTACTTACTATTTTGACCGACACAGATATTTTCTAACGTTGGCAATAGAGGTCAGTGGATAACTAACATTCAATACGCCTGAAGGTCCAATTCGCTAAGTTAACCACTCACAAAGTCATAAAAGTTCATAACTATTGCCAATTTTGTTAGCGAAAAGGGTTCCTGACCCCATGTAGGTAAAACATTGCTAGGCTCTTTTTTAGGTTCAAACTTGTAGAGTCAATCAAACTAATCAACACTAGATTATTATACCGGCTTAAAAAATAAGTAAAACATTTGTAGCAATGTTACGTTGTAGCCTTGCCTTCGAGCCTTTGCGTGTATCCAAGATTGAGATATCAACCCATTTCAAATGAACCATGTCTAAAACACAATTCTACGTCCCGTGACATTTGCTTGCAGAGCATTTCGACACGAGAGCTTTATACTACCAAAAACAGGGTTCGTTCAACATTCAATTTACTCCTAGTGAAATAGTTTTGTAAGGTTTTGCCAATGGTGTAGATGCTAAGGTGTTCTCTAGCGGAGAAAAACATAATTAAATCCTGAAACTTTGCCGTATCAACCTTCATAGTGTGAAGCTTGCGCTTTGTTGCAGTTTTGTCAGTTAATAAAAGTTCCAAGGTAAAACCGATTCAAATGTGGAGGTTTTTAGTGCGTTACTAACTTAGCCCTTTGAAATTCTCCTTTAGTTTGCACGTTTTTGATAGTTTAGTTCATACAGGGTGTTAAAAGACCGCCAACAAAGCGGGAAACCTCGTATTGTCCTCATCATAATGAACATTTTTGCCCAAGGAACTATGCCTGGGAAATCAACGGTTTCCGAGATAATGAGGTTCAAAGTCGGACTTTTCAAAACTTTTTTTTTGCATAAATGTATTCAGTATCTACTTCTTAAAATACCTTCTCAAGAAGCCATATCAAAATTATGAATATTTCTTTCAGAAAACGACGTTAAAATTTCATCCCGCAATGTATTTTGAACATCGGCACTTCAAGCTTAAGTAACATAAACTTATACCTACGCTTGCGCAATATGACTTCTGTGCGTTACACGTCCATTGCGTGATAAAATATTTTTCAAAATTATAACCTAAAAAACCAAAATCATTTCCCAGCAATAATGTATCGAAAAAGTACTTTGTTTTGGTGTCTAGTATGCGTGGCTTTCGGGTCTGTTGGCGGTCTTTTAACACCCTGTATACTTAATATGACCATTTCACATTAGTAAGAAAGTGCTGTTTTGAAACGGTGATCATCAGAGATGAATTTAATATGCTGGTTAAAGTTGACCAAAGATAGAGAACCGTAAAAAGGCTTTGGTAAATGGGCTCTCAAAAACTTACTGGTAGTAACGTCACCAAGTGAAAAATCCTAAGGAGAATACCCTTAACGCGAACCCGCGGTTTCACCGATTGGCGAGTTTCGTCGAGTTTTCGTGTGCAGGCGATATTTTAGCGTCGACACTCACGGCGGATCGTGACGGGGTGTTCCGATCTGACAACATGCGCGCGCGCCCGTTATACAATCCCTTTTATGAACGAAAGGAGAAAAAAGGAGCGGATGGTCAGGTGGAAAAGTCACTGGGATAAAGGTCTAGACTCTAGAGGTGCGTTGAAAATATTTAACGCTAATTTTTTGAAGATTAAGCGTTCAATCAAACCAGAATAAAAATACACTCTAGATTACAATACAGTGTAGTACAGAGCAGCTACCACGAGTGCTTACTGTAAATGTCACTGAAAGTGATAAATTGGATAAACAACCTTACTACTATACAACGTGTTACAAAACATCCTAACTCTTTTTACAGGGTGTAACCTACTGGTCAACAGGATGTCAATTCTGTAAAAAAATGTTGAAAAAAACAATTTTTATTTTATAACCTCAAAATTGAAAATTTTTCATAACTTTTTTGTTTTTGGTATTAGCTCAAATTTAAAAATATGTTTGTGTGTGTAGGTGCATTTGCATAGCTTTGAGTTGTTAAAACATTGTGAAAGTCAATAAAAACAATATTTAAAAAATACTTTTCTCCTGCCACAGAGTTCACATTTTATTTATTTAAAAATCAACGGAACGTCATAGAGCAAAAAAAATATTTAGGTTGTGATCCCTATCACCGGGTGCTATTACCCTGTAAAAAGAGTTAGCATCTTTTGTAACACCTTGTATAGTATTAGGATACATGACAGACGTCCGGCAGACGTCCGGCAGACGACTGGCATAGCTTTTTCGCACTTGTGGTACTCTGAACTGAGAGGTCTCTTCAACCATAATAATACCTATAGTGTGAGTGAAGTTGCCACTAGACGATAGATAAATAGATATACCTAAATATGTTGATAATATGTTAAACTTGTTTGACATAGTTATGATAGTAGATGATAGGTACCTTATTTAATTTTATTCTCTTAATAAGTACGTACTTATTAAGAAAATAAAATTAAATACCTAATACCTACGTAGGTACGGTCGGCCACAACTCAGATACCCCATGGCAGCTCTTAACGCGCGCGGCATAAGGGCGCCAATTAAACAAAAAGGGGTATCTGAGACTGTGGCCGACTGTACGGGTCCGGTACGTAGTGGCGAATGACGCTGGAGCGACAAACGCTGTGGCGAAAAACTTTCAGCTTGGTACGCTGGGGCGAAGAATCATTGAAGCGAAACACGTTGTGGCGAAAAACTTTCAGAGCGTGGTACGCTGGGGCGAAGGCTTGGGTGACAACTCGCACGCAAAAAATCTCGCACTAGTGCGAGTTGACACTCCGGAAAAGCACTAGGGATCGACTCTACATTGATTGAATCGACTCTACATTGACTCTATCACTTTCTACATTAATTGAATCGACTCTACATTGATTAAATTGACTCTATATTGATTGAATCGACTCTACATTGATTGAATCGACTCTACATTGAATCTATCACTGTCTATATTGACTGAATCGACTCTACATTGATTGAATCGACTCTACATTAATTAAATCGACTCTACATTGATTGAATCGACTCTACTTTGACTCTATCACTCTCTAAATTTATTTAATTGACTCTACATTGATTGAATCGACTCTACATTGATTTAATAGACTCTACATTGATTGAATCAACTCTACATTGAATGAATCGACTTTTCGTTGATTAAATCGACTCTACGTTGATTGAATCGACTCTACATTGACTCTATCACTCTCTACATTGATTGAATCGACTCTACATGGACTCTATCAATCAATGTAGAAAGTGATAGAGTCAATGTAGAGTCGATTCAATCAATGTAGAGAGTGATAGAGTCAAAGTAGAGTCGGTCCAACCAATGTAGAGTCGATTTAATCAATGTAGAGTCAATTCAATCAATGTAGAGTCGATTCAGTCAATATAGACAGTGATAGATTCAATGTAGAGTAGATTCAATCCATGTAGAGTCAATTCAATAAATATAGAGTCGATTTAATCAATGTAGAGTCGATTCAATCAATGTAGAGAGTGATAGAGTCAAAGTAGAGTCGATCAAACCAATGTAGAGTCGATTCAATTAATGTAGAGAGTGATAGAGTCAATGTAGAGTTGATTCAGTCAATGTAGAGTCGATCCCTAGTGCTTTTCCGGAGTGTCAACTCGCACTAGTTCGAGATTTTTTGCGTGCGAGTTGTCACCCAAGCCTTCGCCCCAGCGTACCACGCTCTGAAAGTTTTTCGCCACAACGTGTTTCGCTTCAATGATTCTTCGCCCCAGCGTACCAAGCTGAAAGTTTTTCGCCACAGCGTTTGTCGCTCCAGCGTCATTCGCCACTACGTACCGGACCCGACTGTACATAGGTAAATAAGAAGTTTTGAATAATGGCACTATAAATTCAAAAAACCCTCCATGGGATTTTGTAGCTGACTGTACGAAAAGAATAAGATTGAATACTGAGTGAACGTTTAGCTGGTTTGATGAGCCTTGTTATAATGGTTATTGGATAGGCCTAGCAAGGATTTTTTTACAGGTTGAGGTTGATCTATTTGCAAATAATTATGGGTATCGCGGGTAGCGGTATTTTGGCAATAATTCTTTTTCGATTTCACGCATTGTAACGGACTTGCAGTAATAATAAACCGGCCAAGTATTACCTTTACCTAGGTTAGTTTCATCCCGCTTGCTAAGGCAGAAACATTTTAATCTAGGCTTTGTGTGTTATCTTTTAGCAGTCAGGATGTTTTTTTTATTGTTAGTTGTGATTATCTATACCTACATTGTGTGAATGCCATAGTTTAAGTAAGCTTTTAATATTTAAATGTATTTTTTTAAAGACATTACTCCCATGTAAAAGGTGGCACTGTTAGCTGAATAACAGGTTTATTTTCCAAGTTCCTGTCACATACATAAATTGAAGCCAAAATTCCTTCCTTTTACAGTCTACCATAGTCCACGAGCACTAAACTACACAACGCACAATAGAGTAACATGCATCAATCATTTATATTAGCTCCTAGAGCGTCGTATAAACTTCCCGAAAGTTTCCTTACACGAGGCCGTATATTTTCGCGTTTTTAATAGATAAATAGGGCCTCACACAAACGAGGCTATATCACATTATTTGGCCCTCCCCGAGGAAGGGCCTGGCGCAGCATATTCAATATCAGAAGGGCCACACAGAATCAAGGTTGCAACGGGGTGTAACCTCAATACGATTCTCTTGTACATTTTAATAATTTTAACTTTTTACGTTTCACATCACCTTTTATTTTGGACTGGAAGTATTACATTTTATAATTTTCCTAATTTTGTGACGTTACTATCTTTCTGGTCTCTATAAATACATAAATAGTAAACGAAACAACAATCCACTTTTGTGAATTTTCATTTAAATACAGGGTGGCCCATTTTCAGTGGTTTTTTTTTTCTAGAGGGCGTCGTAACTGGTAGTTTAGAACAAACTTATGTTTTACTCAAATGTATAGTTGAGGAGCTATAATTTTTTTACTAAGTATTGTAATTTAGGTCACAAACCACCATGGTGAAAAACTATTAGATCGAATCGAATGAAATTTGGCATAAGAGTGGCTAAGTGACCTAACTAGCTTGCTATGTCCCAAACTTGCATAGGTATGTTCATAGGCTAGCCATTTTATTGCAACGTTTTTGTAACTTTCTGTGTGATTACAATAAAAACTTGGATTTTCATCAAATCTCTATGGAAAAAATATTTACTATAGGAAATTTGTTCATAAGCCTTAAAAGTACCTTAACATCTGTACATTCACTGGAACAAAAATCATTAAGAGCTATTGACAAAATATAATTAAAATTTACATAGTACTAGATCGCATTTTTTTAAAGATATTTGAACGAGTGAGCGAAGCGAGCGAAGTTCTCCGAGTCTACTGGAACAATCCGGCGTTTGAATGTATGTATGTATGTATGTATGAATGTTCGTTCGACGATAACTTGAGTAAATGTAGTCGGATCGTCATGAAATTTAGTAGGCGGGTAAATGAGGCAAAGATAATTTTTAAGTTCGAACATGAGCCAAATCGGTCGAGGGGTTACTGAGATAGAGGGTCGCGAGTTCAAAGTTCGGGGCGAACCACTAGTGTTATCGTATTTTATTTTACGGTAGTAAGATGATAAAAGTACTAGTATACCTGCTTTAAAAGTTAAAAGGTTTTCGATCGGATATTATAGACGGTAGGATGCAGCGTTCGAAACAGTACACAGAAAATTTGGCTTGTCTAACTACTGAGATGATCTTCTTTAGGGAATATTTTGTGAACTCGAGGGCGCAGCACCACCTTCCCCACACTTCTCATGCTAATGTACTACGGCAGACGGTGACAACCATTTTTTGGCCCACTTGGTAACATTATGGCGGCCATAAAAAGTATCTCAAATTATATTTTCCCTGTCCATTAAAAGGAGATGTGACTTTCCTCTCAGCTTATTATTTTAGAGCCGCATTTGTTGCTTGATAAATTAATTTGCTGTCGCAATTTTTTGTTGCTTCATGAAAAGGAGCCGGAGTCACCGAGAGTTATTGTTGGGTGGCCTTTGTTTCCGTGGCCTATTTTTTACGAGCTTAAAAAGGTAGCTAGAGATGATAAATTACAGGTAGCAACTAAAACAAGTATTGTTCCTACTGTTGTTCGATACAAAGGCGAAATATTGTGTTGGCGTTTCTAAAAATTGACGCACAAAGATTTCAAAGATACAACGCACCGTAATAAAACAGTTCAAAACATCGAAAAAATGGTGCCGCCATAAACAAGGCGCAGGGATGCAAAGTTAGATAAAGAAACATCTCACACACCTGAGCTAGGAAATTGCTTTTTTCAAAGCGGTCCAACTTTGCGTTTTTTTACGCAACTTTCTCGACTGTTCGAGAATAAAAAGTTCCGTCGAAGAGGAACTTCTCTCCTTTTTTTGCGCTGGCGTGTGTAAATCATACCAAGCTGGAGTCCTGGCGATATGACGTGCGGAACGAGCGAAATATGGAAACAATAAAAATGTTGTGACACATTTTAACACTCGCATTACAACTGTTGAAGGACGCCCCATTGTTTCCGCACACTCTTTTGTTTTTACAAAAATCCTGACGCTCTCTCTGAAGCCACAACTCAGAGCGGTGAATCTCTCCATAACTCTCAACTTATTACTCGAAGCGTATAATGCACAGGGAACCCTTATCAGAACTAGTTAAAAACTAATTACCGGGGTGACACAGCCTCCCCATAAATCGCGGGGCACCGCCGAATTGCTCTTACGAAAGTTATTTTTAAGAAAAACCCTCGGGGCCTCCCCCCCTCGTATCGGAGCCCCCTCGCGGGGAATCCCTCACGATTTATATTCATGGCATAACAAGGCGGGCCCGTTTAGGATGATCCAATTCATTTTTGAAGCCTCTAAACACTCCGATTTAGGCACAACTGGCTTATTAAAGCTTGATGTTGCTGCAACCGAAAAAAGGTTGCCAGAAAATTTAAATGTACTTAACCGATTTCAGAATTGTAACAGAATCCTGTATCAGCGCTCATCCCTGTTTAACAATGTGTTTTGTTAAAAAAACTGCAGAAATCTACCATGTATTTATGATTTCGCAAGTAAATTCCGCCTGAGTACATTCTCATAACTCTCATAAGTATCAGGAAAGAGTTATTCACAAGTAGAACTGCTGTAAAGTCACCCAAACGCCGCCTAAGACTCTACATGAAATTGTGTACCTAATTTTTTACCTCAGAGATACACCCGATGGACTAAAATAGCCGCAACAGCTGGTCGATGACAGGGCCTAAACGCCAGACTATCTTCCAAGTAACTACTTAGCGGGCCCAATATTTCTTTGGTCGCCGGAACTACAAATCAAATGTGGTTGAAGCGCCGGAAGGAATCGGGTGTCGTTTAGACGTTTACTGCTTAGACCCAGATGTTATTAGTGGGCCGTTTTGGGGTTACGTTTGTCTTTCTCGCCCTTTGACAATAGTTTTGAGTCTGTTGTTTCGGTTTTTGATGAGTGACTGTAACCCGAAATGTTGTTTGAATTTTAAAACACAAAGAGTCTAGTCGATTTTTTTAAGCTCCTACACAAACTTACTATACACCATTTAGTGTGGGTAAGATAAGAGGCCACATTGGCCCACTGCTGGGTGGCTATAGGACTTTTTCCCTATGCGCCATTCCCTAACATCAACAAAAGAGTGTGATATGTAGAGAAAAGTTTTAAATTATTTATATCAGTGTTTTCCTTAGTTCATCCTATTTAAAGAGCGAGAAACCGACATGGTTTTCTTCACCGTATAGTACCTATTCGAAGTAAGCTTGGCTCTGCAAGTTTTTTCAGGTAGGCATTTTCAAACATTTGAATCCACAGTTTTCTATATGGCGTATTATTTGCCTTCACTACAAGAGTCCATGGCTTAAGAGTCAGCAAGTGTAAGACACCAAGACCCAGGGGGCGGCTGCGCCATAATTAATGAGCTTCTTAGCGCAGTGGGGAGGGCATTATCATCGCGCGACGCCTTGCTACAAGCTGCTTTCATTAATTCGTGATTAGCCCGCAGTTTAGACGTAAGCCTCCTAAGACCTTGGAGATAGGCAAATTTTTCCGCCCCTTCTTGTATCTAAAACTTATTCTTATTTAAACTTGTAACTAAAAGCGTACTTAAAGCTCAAGCGCGTCTCCTATCAGCCCCTCTACCCTTGACGCATTTTTTGCAATATGGCGGAATTTACAAAATTCTATATTTCACGAATTAACACTCATTTTATATTGGTATTGTACAAAATAGTATAACCTTAACATTACGAAGTATACCTATAAAATCAAAGGATGTAAGAGATGCGATGTAAAAGAAAAATAATTTTAAAACTTTGTAAATATGAACGCAATGGCGTCAAGGGTAACCCCCCTGAGGTTGGATCAATTTGAGAATAAAATATCAACCAAACCAATAGCCGATGCTTTGCTGATGCTATGATTTCTAGCCATGCTATAGTAGGTCTTACAGGTCAGGTCTCCTTCTGTCTTTTGGTAAAGTTCTCATGATATTTATCGATAAACTTATGTAGGTAGATAGACAAGTAACTCTACATCTGCAACTAAGCTGCTTTAATTATTTTTTTACTAACCCGCAGTTTAGACGTAATGCCATGCTTATAGATAGGCAAATTTTTTCACCCCCTTCTTGTATATAAAACTTGTTAATGTTGTCTTCTATCAGAGATTGGCAATGAATTTGACTATCTTACCCTTTGAAATCGTCCAACGGAATAGGACACTTGTGATTTGTTCAAAATACTGGGGGCGTATGTTTTCAAGCCGTTATATTTTTGGTGTGCCACCTAAAATCCAAACTAGGCTAGGCTAATAAGTCTCTCTCGAGTGGCAAGCAGAAAAATATGGCGATGTCGTCGGAGCACTCAGTGGAAACGCTGTAGATGTTGTAGAAAAGAATCTGAGGGTTAATTCTGTGAAAAAATCAGCACAATTCTACGCGTCAAAACCGGTTTATTTACTCGAAAATAGCCCTTATTGAAATGAAAAATCCATTTATGATATTTAAAAATGAGATTATTTACGGCGGTGCTTAATTTTAGAGAATACATACCTACACTAGTCATATTTTGGGCGACATTTTTAAACGCACAAACTATGAGAACTTTGAAGTTTCGCAGAAACGTCTCTATTAAACATTTACCAACTCTTCTATTTATATCCAATTTGCTTTTATACTTGCTAAAGTGCTTTTGACATAAATAAATTAAACTTTTTATGAAATTCTGTCGGCGACTTTATTTCATGGGTATGTTTATTTATTTACTAACGTCTCTCTTAGCTTATCCCGACGATATGTTAGGCAAGTCGCTAATGCATCCCCCGATATAAATAACTTCAGCGTCGTTTGCTTCAGAATACACACAATGATGTAAAAACGGCATTCCCTTTTATTTGAACGTGGATTTGTTTCATATTTATTGCGCCCCGTTTACGTACATACACACATGCCCTGGGGAGAGAAACACTCTACTTTATCTTACTTTAAAAATAATTCCAGTTCCGTCACAGAGTTTTCAATGAATGACCCGTTTTCAAAGCAAAAATTCAAAACAGTGCATGAAGTGCTAGATGGCGCTTACAGACGTGGCCATAGAAGAACCTGTACGTGACTGTAAAATTTCGCTTGTACAGATTAATTATGACAGTCACGTCCCATTTCTTCTATCGCCGAGCCTGTAAGCCCATCTATGAAGTGCTTTGAATTTAGCTTTTAACTGTCAGTTGAAAACGGGCCATTCACGAAACTGGCGCCTTACATACAAATACATAGCCGTTTAGACATCGCATCGCAAATAAAATACCAAACAAATAAATAACAAGAGAAGAAAACAAAACAAAATATACACAGAAAAATCTGTCGACGTCAGTAAAAAGGCCGAGTCGCGTTTTTATCTACTGTATAAATAGAGGAAAATATAGACATCAGCTAAATGTGAGGACCAATTCTCCGATTCATTTGCTCAGCCATCATAAATACTTGGGGAATCTCCCGACGCCGATCGACAATCGTATGAGAAAATTTTGTCTATCTTCGCTCTTCCCTGTTGCCCCGCCCAATATTTCTTCGCCAAAGTGGTTTTCAGCTAAGAAAATCTACCGAGATTAATTCGGTTAAGGGGGGTTGGTTAGAACCAATTTGTCTGATTGCCTACCGATCTCCATCCGTACATGCTCAGCCAATAATATCAGAACCCCGAACAGGAGCCCAGCAATTACATTATGCCTCTAAAGACGATTGCAGGGCCCTCCTTTATGGGTCAAGACTTATTGGTTCACCTACGTCTGAGTTTAAATAAATTCCGGCCCTATCTTGTTGCGACCCCATCAATAAATATTTGCACCCGATCAAACCCAATAACGCTAACTGTGTTACTCGAATTTTCCTTATTTATTATTTAAGTTTAATATTCTTAATGCTCTCTTTTCGCCGCAGCTCTATAAGGGCTCAAAATAACGCTTGTAGTCACCTAAACTGTTGAGTAGAGCTTAAAATATTAACAAGAGCGCACCCTAAAAAAGAGCGAGAGTTTTAAATGAGGCGTTCTCATAAAATAACCAGCTCACACCTCATGGAGCTACAGGATGATTGTTAATTAGAAAAGTTATGTTCACTCGACCCTCGGTCCATTAAGGGCCTGCTGTACACGCCTTTTTTGGGTAAAAGCTCCAAATCTCGACACGGGGGAACCAAACGGTAAATATCGGAAAGCAATCCGATTTGATTCTATTAGATTGACTTAAACTGGGTGGCTTACCTCGCCCGGGATCTTGCCCCGGAGCTCTGAAGATTTTGGGTTCGAAATAAAATATACTTTTCTAATTTTGTGAACTTAAGCCTAGGGTTTGTTTATGTAAATAACGTCCCACGTTGTACTGGCTTCTAGCAATTAAAGTGGGCGTCCAATTGAGCTTAGCAGAAAATTAAATTGCGCTTAGCATTTAATTACAGTGAGTGTTGCCCAATCAAAGCGAGTATCAAGAATCGCGTGTCCAGGCCGAGATTAATCTGCAGGACAGCCGAGTCCAAGTGTCATTATCTAGATTTACCCAATGAGGACTCAGCGCTTCCATACTTTCTTAATTGGCACTTTCTCGCCCGCTTTAGT
The DNA here is from genome assembly GCA_949319315.1 of Zelleria hepariella. Taxonomy (NCBI): domain Eukaryota; kingdom Metazoa; phylum Arthropoda; class Insecta; order Lepidoptera; family Yponomeutidae; genus Zelleria; species Zelleria hepariella. The sequence goes on from OX439388.1 coordinate 11,047,512, forward strand.
CGGTTTGTTTCGAATAAGCTTTGAATATTCTACAGTCGCTATAGAGCCTTTATAGCTGTGTACATCGCTGAGTTATGTACCAGAAACTGGTGCATTCACCCTTTGTTTTCATTGTTTTACTGCAGCATTTGTTCGGGATTCCTTCCATTTAGGCAGATAAATAAGGCGTTCTTAATTTAAAAGTTAATCTATCTTGGAACGGGACATTAGTTGACCCAATAACAGCCCAAGGTAGGTAATAGGTTAACTCCTACGATCGCGATAAGGAGCACATTTGAGATATTTAAATTGATTTCAGCCGTTTTCCCGGGAGCGAGTTAAGGCCCCACTCAATTTAATCTGTGACGCTGTGGGACCAGAGCCTGCTATTGTTCGGTAAATGAGCTCTCTCACACAGTAACCCTTGGATTTTCTTTCATTAGGAAGTTTCGCTTATTCCGCTTAAGCGGAACTTATTTGTTAGGAATGTATTAAAGCATTCTTCGGGATGTTTACTTTACATAGTTCAAATGGAACAAAGGCTTTGGCAATTAAGGGTGATGAAGAGACGGCGACAGATGGAGTTTATGGCGGGTTCTGAAACGGCTACGCAACGTTCGGATGATAGAGAGATAGCCGCGATGGGCCGTCGAATGCAATAACCCCCCCATAAAGCTGTTACAAAGCTCCATATTTTCCAAATTAACAAAATTGCCCGCCGAAAACCAATATTTACAATTGAACAGAAAAACAGATTCCATCGAGAAGTAAAGCACGCAAAGCAATATTTCGGTGGGCTAACAAAAATAAATTTCACCTTCCAACCCCTCGAGTGTCACACCACCAATTTAGGAGTGCATTATTTTCGCTTTCACAGACATCCGATACAATTAAAATCTTCTTTAATTAAGGGACGGCTACAAATCATTCGCACGTGGCGCACGGAGTTTTCCACTTCTGTACGCATTCGCCTTAAAGGGAAAAGGTTCGCTCGGGGCGATGGAGAATGGACTCTATTTTTGGAGATTTAAAGCTGGATTCCCTTCGGGGGAGGTCAGTATTTAAGGCGGCGTTCTCGGCTGGTCTTTGGTATCTCTTCTCACTTTATCGCTGTGTCTCCGTTATTTACTCGTACGTGAGGGATGCTCGCAATAAATAGGTGCGCGCAAACATATTTGACGTTTACAAATACTTCCCAAATTGGTTTCCTTGGCGTGACTGGCCGTTATTACGAGTTTTGTTTACGTATTGCTTCTGATCAGTAGTCCTAACCTATGCAGGGAAAAACGAGTCATCGTGTACCTTCATTTATATTCCTTCAGGTAGGTAAAAAGCATTTAGATCTTTTGTAAAATAAAACTCTGTTCTACATTGGAACATTAAAGTTAGTTTTACGGCGCGTCAATAAAAGCAGCTTCATTTGATGAGCTAAGAAGGCAAAAGTATGACCCGACCTTTCTATAACACCCTACATTTTTTGGAATTAATTTTATATGACTGACTAAAAACATTACCGGACACTCCAGTGTGATACATATTTTGTATTATTTTGATATAATGATGTAGCACATATGTATTTGACCGGTGACGATTTTGTGATGCCATTTCCAAACTTTGTCTCAATATACTGAAAAAATAAACTAGGCTCGAAATCCTAAGATTGAAAGCCCAAACTCTTACCAAATTGAAACTATTTTAACACACCAACCTTCACACTCTATCTATATCGATCCGAATGACCTGTTAGAAGAATATTCAACACAAAACGCGTTCGGAAAATAGATCACTCGGCAAACGAGGTGCGAGGCGAAATTCTGTCCAGTTCGCTCGCTGAATCCCGCCGGGACTTATAATTCACATGACAAATATCAAAAGGTATAATTCATATTTGTGCTATCTCGGCAGGGACAGAATATGGGGGGCAGAAGGCCCAGTTTCTTGTCATCTGCCCAACTTAGCGTAAGAAAATCTGCAAAACTCGAAAAACTGACATTTCAGCTTTCTTGAGCGTGCGTGCTAAGGGGGCAGAAATTGGTATAAAGATTGCTGAATACAGCTGAAAATGTATCATCTCTGGACTACTCTCTATCTCATTCTAAACAGGGAAAAAGAGGAAGAGAGAGCACGAAATTGCAGTCTAACGAGCTCGGTTTCTGTCCTGCTAGATGGACTGATCATCAATGTTAACACTTTTTAAAGGAATCGTACGTAGCGATCCCTTTAAAAAGTCCAGAAAAAGCGATGGCCCATTTCCAATATAGAGACCAAGCGAAAAGTCGGGAAATCGGCCAGTAAAGTTCCATTATGAATTTATGACCTTTATTTAGGACCCCAAACACAGTAATTTTCGGTGTGTTTTTTAAACCTCTTATAAAGGGCCTTCTATAACTATTTTGGTGTTTTTGGCGGCAGCAGTGTCGCCATCTGTGCCGGAGGGCACACCGGCTATTGGTTCGACATCAGCCCAACCGTGATCTATTTTTGTTGGAAATATAAAACATTGTGTTTTCCCACTGGGAAATGTTTCATAAGTATTTTAGGGTTGGCTACTCATGGGTGTGCGTTTTTTGTTTCTTGGGGAGACGATGCACCCCCCCTAAGTGCGTTTTTAGATGAGATTTGTGGTTGGATAAAATAGTGCGTTAGTTATTGAACTGCTGTATATTACAAGTTTCACCCTACATAATACCTAAACTGGAGTTTCATCAGAGGGATGATACATTATCATGTCCACTTATTTGTTTAGTTGTGCATCGTGAATCCGCAGATATCAGGGTGCATCGATACATTATCGGGATCGGAAATTTCACGTGGCCATATAATTTTAAGCTCGTAAAGCTCCAACGATAATTCACCGGGAGCATTTGCGGAAAATGCATTTTATTGTTAAAACGTGAATTTTATTTATCGCCCACCTCCCCCCCCAGAGGGGAGGGGTAGTGATTTGCAGTGGCGGCAAATGGATGCCACCCTTTGGCACGGATTATTTATACTAAAGGGTAATTTACCCGGTTCATTATTGGGAAATGCAACATTTTACAATCAGCCTGTATTTCACGCGCACTCATTTGCAGTCCATTAAAAACTTTGATCATATAAATGTTGGCTGCGTGCTCGATGCTGCATGGATTTTTGCTTTTGCTGCGCTATTCGGAATTTCCGACATGCACGTTCAGCTACTTACATCTGATACTATACCGCCACTGAAAGTCAGGGGAAACTGAATGAGATGTAGCGAGAGACGTTTACCTAATTATTATATTTTCCATCGGGTAAGTACGATGATCCTACGTGTAGGTACTTGCAGTAATCTTTTTCGTGCTGAAAAAGGTTGCCAAGAAAGCTCATTATACCCGCCCTAGATAGATCGACAGAGTTCAATTTGGTCCTATGAAGTTGTGCGAGTCCTAAAATGCCTAATACTTACTTTTATAATCTCCCATTACAACTTACTTTTTTTTTCATTCAAAGTGTCTTCGAAGCTTTGAAAAAAGAGGACGTTCACTTTATCAAACTTCATATCTCTTCCAAGATATTTTCTCAGTCGTTTCAACATCACTGCGTCATCTTCATTCAAGCCAACGCCATCTGAAACAAAAACCCACAATTACCAACCGCTCGAAGACATCACAGTGCGAAATAATATCAATTTCTGTTTCTCGTTTCCCAGCTGTATGTACCTATACCTAGTTGTTACTTTTATAGCTAGCTTGGCAACTGATGAAGTCAGAAGGTTAGGTTGAAATTGTTTTTATATCGCGACTATCACAGACTTTGTCTGATGTTCACACACAAAATGTAATAGCAAAATGGTGACCACATTTTTTTCCATCCTCTCTGCCTGATCCATGCTGTAATTTTTTCCCATAGGTTAGCAAAAAACAAAAACAAACAGATCAAAAATGAGTTTTATCTTAACAATTTAAAACTTATTTTGAATGAGTACACAATCTTTTACAAACTGGGTCGGATTTCGCCTAACGACGTTTAGCCGATTAATAAATATTTTCTATTCATTCTATTCGGGAAACCTTAGATCATCGACACAACGAGCTATAGGATGTGATTCTCTTATGGGTTGGTCGAAAGAGGCTTTTTCTCAAACTATTATCAGCTTTTAGACTCAGCTCAGGAAACTGACATTTCGGCGTCGACGAATGCTTTTATTAGCGCGTAGCTAGGTCAAAGTAGCACGGCATGACTCTAAACCCAAAAAGAATGGCATAGGAAAAAAACGGCTGGCGTAGCATGAGCGCCGTTGCCGACATGGACACGATATCTCCATCCCACTCTTTTTAACGGACTTCAAAACGGGAAGAGGTACTGAATTCGACCCATATGTTTTTTAATGTGTTAATCAAAATTAATCTGTGCTAAGCGAAATTTGACAGCCGTACTCCGGTTCTTCTATGGCCACGCTTTTAGGCGCCATCTATGAAATGCTTTATGATTTTTTGGTAAAAACGGCTCATAGGCAGTACCTCTGTTGGTGCTTGTCAGGTGGCCAGTGCACGCGTCGGGGCGGTGGTTGCATGATAGTCATCTTAGTAGGCGGGACCGACGATTGCTACCAGCGATCTCTGACGCCTCGACATGCCATTACACGCTCTTTAATTACCGCATTAGATTTATTTATAGCCTAGATGTGTGCCTTGTGGACTAGGCTGACTAATCTGAGAGGATGGAATAGGCACTAGGCTCTCCATCTGCACCGCAGAATCTGAATAGTCACTAAAGGACTTGATATACAAAGCAACCAACCCGGCGCTCGCCCTGTAAAATGTATGGCGCTCGGCCGCGCGACCGCCGCGCGCATTGTACGGTGGGCCACAGTCACAGATACCCCATGGCAGCTCTTACCGCGCGCGGCATAAGGGCGCCAATCGAGCAAAAAGGTGTATCCTAGCGTGTGGCCGACTGTACCTATAATGTATGGCGCTCCGCCACGCGCCCTGGTCGCTTTCTACATATATCAAGTCCCTTATGTGAGTGGAGGTATTACTTCATCAAGCTACCGTTTTAGTGCAAGGAAAACCAACTCTATCTACATTGCAGCGTCCGAGTAGTAATTTGAGTGGATGTGCCACTAGGCGCTGTATAAGTCAAGTCAAGTCAAGTCAAAGTATTTTATTCAATATGCCATAAATACATTATTTACGTTGAACGTCAAAATATTATCTAAAGTAAAAAAAGTACATAAATCAAATACTTATTACTATCTGATACAAGCTTATTTTTTTCTCCCGCTTCACTAGCTCTGATCGATCTTGGAGAAGAAGCATGGTAAAGAAACTCCTGCCTAAGTCATCTAGTACCCACAGATGCAAAGGTCTCAGATTTATTTATAGCCGCGTAGTTTGGGACCAGCATGCGTAGGATACGGCTGGGTATCTATGGGTTTACAACTCTGTCTATCCCGCTCTACGTCAAACTAAAGAGTGAGATACATAACATACCTAGTTATAAACCCCTTATAAACTGCCTAACCCAGCCATAAGCAACGCTTGCAGGACGAGCTGTTGCAGGTATTATTTGTGTGGAAGTAGTTAGGTTTGTTACTATTATTTTTATTATAGGTTGTATTTCTGTAGCAAATTACTATACCTACATACATGCTCTGTAATTACCTTATTAAATGGCGGAGTAATGTGTTGTGTGATTTGTGTTCAGTGGCTATGTTTTTTGCAACTTTGAGGTTGTCAAGGTTGTAAACGGAAGACTTTATGAAGATTCAGAGCGCTAGTGTACTCTTCCGTAGAATAATGAGGATTTGTTTGCTAGTTGAAAATTGCAAACAACTTAAGGCGCTGTGCATAGTGAATCGCCCGCGCGCAACGAAAAATGCACAAAATCGATTCCTGTATCAAATACACAAAAAAAATCGAAAATGTTCACATATCAAACCCTAGAATTAGTTGAGACCTATCTAAAACAGCCAGTTTCGTGTTGACATTCATAAACGTTTGGAAGATATTTTGCTTGAAATAAAATAGGCGGCGCACTTTTTTTCAACCAAAATATCTTGCAATCTGATAAGTATATCAACACATAACTGGCTGTGTTTGATAGGTCTCAACTAATTCTAGGGTTTGATATGTGAAAATTTTCGATTTTTTTAGTGTATTTGATACAGGAATCGATTTTGTGCATTTTGCTTTGCGCGCGGGCTAATTCACTATGCCCAGCGCCTTAAGTTCAAAACGGCTCAGTAGTTTGGCAAAATACTTTGCCAATAATAATGATTGACACTACCTTCTACAGGGTGTGCTGTGTATAAGAGCAAACTTTGAACTTAGTTTAATATTTTATTCCTGCTATTGGGACTCACGATATTTACATTGAATTCTGGCGGTATCAGAAGATTTTCTGCTGAGTAGTTACATCTATACCAACTAGGTTTTCTAGATACACCAAACCGAGTTCATAGATATTTTGACTAAATCTTCAATGACCCTCGCATCCAACGAGATAAAGCAACAAAAAAACCTCTATATCTAAGTACCGGGACCAAAACACCACTAAAGCCTCTTTAAAAGCGAATTAAGCTGCTATCCCGCCACGCCTCGCAACCGCAGCCTGCACTTTTTCCTGCTGAAAAGCCAATTTGGAATGAATCACTGTAACAGAGGCGAGCATCTGCGCTAATTTACCTACGGGCGGACAGTCTAATGCGGCTATGCAATCGTAAATTGGAGGGGGCTGAATAACGCAACCGAACGCCGAATATCGAAAGCCTTGTTTCCGTTTGGCCCACCTATGTTGGCCTTTTACAAAATCGGCAATGAAAAAGCCGCTTGATCAGGCGAAGCGCGGGGATCGTAGCAAAATAGGTACCACTGGAATTAATTGAGGCTGCAAATAATGAAGATAATGCCGATAAAAATACTAGGTCTTTCAGCCCCTGTATTATCTAAAATAAGCACAGTAAATAGTCCCATGATTAATATGAAATAAAATATTGTTAATTAAACTGGTTGTGACGCTTGAGTGGTATTTTTTTAGAGAATATACGCCCAGGACTTATCATTTAGCCGCTCAATTGTGTATTCGGCCTTCCGCATTGCTAGACCAACCTTGGCGTCCTCGAATAGAAGACGCTTTAGTGTGCTGGAGGGCCTAACTTAGGTAACTTGCCTGTAAAATCTATAGAAAATACAGGTTTTTAACAATGTACTTCAACCAGTGGTCCTAGTATTCGTTGGGCTATTTAGGGACAAGCCTGACAGCCCGGTGCTAGTGAGTCTACATGGATTTAGTACCGAAACACCCTGTATATACGCTGCGTGATTTTTAGTCTGTCACCTGCGCGATTTTGTGGTTAAGTTTATCTCCATAGCTTTTGAATCAAGATATTCTAATAAATGGTTAAAACGGTTTTGGAGCCGAAAATAAAGCAAAAACTAGATTACTATGTCCGGTAAGCGAAACGTTAAAAAGATCGTTTTTTTTTTCTTCTAAAACACGGTCCATAAATCATTGTTGAAACCAGCATGTAATCGACAGGAAACTCGTCGAAAATTGTTTTTTAATGTAGCCGAATCTTGTGCTTGTAACTCACTCTTCTGCAATTTTAAAATAATATGTCATATTCCATCCATGAAGAGGTAAGTAGCTGCACCAACTAATTAAATAAGGGTTAAGATGGTATAAGGGTTATAAATGCTACGAGTCTCCATACAAACCTAATCATAACAATAACCTATGGTTCTTTCCACGATACGTTACATTACTCTACACTACAACGTGTTACAAAACATCCTCTTAACTCTTTTACAGGGTGTAATCTACTGGCCAACAGGATATCTGTAAAAAAAAGGGTGAAAAAAATATATTTTATAACTTCAACATTGAAATTTTTTCATATCTGTTTTGATTTTATATTAAAAATCTATTTGTGTGTGTATGTGCATTAGCATAGCTTTGAGTTGTAAAAACACTGTGAAAGTCAATGAAAACAATATTTAAAAATACTTTTCTCTCGCCACATATTTTTACATTTTATTAATTTAAAAATCAACGGAATGCCACACAGAGCAGAAAAAAAATTTGGTTGTCATCCCTATCACCGGGTGCTATTTATTATTATGTAAAAAAAGTTATTATCTTTTGTAACACCTTTTATATTACTTTTTGTTTTTTCTAAAGCACTAACCCGTGCTAGTTGCCGTGCCGAGGTTGCGGGTTCAAGTCCTGTCCCGAGTGAATTTTTTCAACTTATTATAAATTTTTAAATGATACCTTGTATATATATTAACATTCGCGAGCATCCAGTACTACCCGTTCGCAGCAGACGCGCGTATGTGGCTGCAGCATCAGCGCCATGCATTCGGATACAGGATAATACTCACTGGGGGTTATACGATAAATTATCGGGCGTTCATTTAGGCGGGATGTTTAATCTGTCGAATGTGCGATACACTTCTCGCTTCGGGCGCTGCGCGTATCGACTATCGACTATCGAATCGGACGCGGACTAGAATCGATTGTGCGGACTCGAATTAGTTTTGCTGCTTATTGATGGTCATTTGGGACCACGTTGTGGAGAGCATATAGCTATTGCTTTATTCTAAGAGCATAGGTTGTAATATGCTGGTAATTGTCTCTTCTTATGTTATAGTTGGTAAGGGAGAGAGTGCCTAGCTTTGTAAAGTTATATTTTTTTCCAGGCAGGCTACGTGAGAACGAGATGAATAAACAATAACAACTGAACGGATAGACCTAGACAGTGTAGCGTCCCCGTCTACGCTTCTATGTTTATTTGACAGCTGCATCTGTAGACGTGTTGGCAATGTATTCCAACAACAAATGTGTTGATTTCCTCTTGTTCTTACTAAATTTGTATTGAATTCTTACTAACTATATAGGTATAGTTATTGTTCTTCTGGGTAGCTTTCGATTTTCGCACAACAGAGTTACAATAAACGTATATACCTAATACAATTAAATATAGGTAGAACAACCACAAGTCTAATGAAACCCACTTTTGAATCACGCATTTCGCAAGCCAAACACACAGTCATAAATAACGACTATAATTTTCTTGTTTCAGGTAAGACAGGCAGCATTACCTTGCGGTACCTATAATGGTAACAATAAATCAATCCAATGTAAAGCATGGAACAGTGACAGCCGTTATCAAAGGCACATTTTATCGGAAGCCGTTAGATATGCAATAATGGGGGGCAATGTATCAAACTAGCTATCTAAGTTAAACGCAATTTGAAGTATGGCCGCCTCGTAAGACGCTCTCCCGTTCCTCCCCTCCCAAAAACCAGGGGTTTGGGGTGGTACCTTCCTTATCGCGAAAATGCAGGCTTCAGACGCTTACCTTGGGATCTTTAATATTAAATATACTACAGTTAAATTCTACCTCTCTAATGTATGCACTGTCTTGGGGTGGTTTATTGCTATTTTAATTGTTTTTATTTAAAAAAAAATACCACTACATATAGACCTAACTTGATTTAAAGAGGTAAGTGTAAATAGGTACCGATTTGGAAGTTTTATAGAGTTTCACTAGGTTCAAAGGCTTGTTGAAAAAAAAATCTCTTGATTCAAAATCGGCTCCAAAATCTCTTGTTGGTTTTATAGCTTTCAGCTTCGTCCTGCAAGGCTAGATAATTATGACCCTACCTAGAATTTTCTTTAGGTATCGGTCTGTGGACCATAAAAAAAAATGTCAATATAAAAACACCTCCATCAATCAAGCATCAAGCTCCAGATTTCCCTAATCTGTAAAACAACCCTAATCCACTTCCTAAGGGACCTGAATGAAACTGAAATCAGCCTCGACACTCCAGTATTGAGTCATTAGAAAACAATACGGCGGGGTTGTAGATCAGGCCGCCCACGCGATGTCTCCAGGCCGCGACTTGTTTATGGCGACCCTACGGGGCCTGGGACATAGAATTAAAGATGGCAGAAATACTACTTTACAGCGCGTCAAGTTTTAGTTGGCGTGTGGCAAAAAAACGTACTAATTTAACTAAAACAAAAAAAGTGGCAACATAAAGGGTGTGGGAGGAGCCGTCATAGTAACGCCAACTCATACTTGACAGTCTGTAGTACACACGACAGCACGTTCATCCTTACACGCTAGCATTATACTCGGTTACGTTACGGGCGACTTTACAACAAAAGTGTATATTCTGACGTGCTGTTGTGTTTACAATACGAGCCGCAAAAAAATAGACTTGACCACGCCTCCTTCACCTCTCCGCTGCCCCGATGACACCCGGTCCTTTTTCCGCACTTAGACCTCATACCGCTAAAGCGACTTATAAATTGTCACTGCGCATGTCAAACCACGTGGTGTCTCAAGTCTCTTCTTTCGGGGCATACATTGTAGATAGTTCAGTCAATCTTGCTTGCTCTTAGCGACCTAAAATGGAATTTCATCTCCTCAACCAAAAGACGCCAACTCTCTTTGTCCTGCGCTACGTGTTTCTATTGACTATTGACTGATGACCAGAGCCAGTGACTGACATTGAGAGGCTTATATTGAATTTTGACCAGTTTTGGACTTAGCCCTCTCCCAATTTTAATTGTTGGCGGTTTGCTACCGATCTTATCGAGGTAGTTGCAGCCCGCCTATTCCCAGATGACATCTGCCCAGCGCCTGAGTGGGCGGCCTCGTGGCCTGGTATTTGAAACAAATAAACAGGAATATTTAGCTCTATAATAAAGCGAGACAAACCCACATAATTTCTTGGAGAATGTAATAATATTCATTAGGTTGCTCTACGCGCAATTTAAGCTCAGAACATCAAAAAAATATCTCTGTTTTCTATTTTGCTTTTGTTACTTGAGACTTGCTTACAGTCTTACATATATGTTTCGGACTCTGTTTTCTGAATTATTTCGTCAGTACCTGTTTCGTTTGTATCTATCCATCCCAGACCGTTTTCTTATGTCATTCTTCTGCGTCAATTATTTTGGGCCTAGCGGGCCCCGCGAAATGCCTCCTAGTGATTTAGTTTTAACTATACCGTCACAGTTGCTTTTAACAAAAGGGTTGCTACACTTTGCCTTATGTTGCTATGCGGCGAATAATTCATGGGCCGAAAAGATTGGTTTTTAAATGAAAAATACGTTATGAAGTCGAAAAAGTAGGTTTGACAGAAACCAAGCAAGAAAATTACTAATTAAAAAAAAAATAACTGCCGGTTTCTGATTTGAGAAATTCGCTAAGCAAGTAGGTACTTAAATATCGTTCTGCCTCTGCGGATTTCTCACAAAAGAACGTGACAGAACGATAGTTAAGTATTTACTTAGTAAAATTCTCAGTTCTGAAACCGGGCCTTAGTTTTTAACAGAGACACCGTTAAATGAAATCAATAAGATCCCTAAATAGCTACAAAATCACATTAGCCAATCAAAAGTAGATACCAACACTGCCGACATCAATGCCTTTCATCTCGAATCGCTCTTGCAACAAAGCACCGCATCAGTGCCTGCGTTTTGGTTCAGCCACATATAAAGCATCCGATTAAATTATTTTATGTCTTCATTCGCCCGTTGCACGCAAACACAACCGCGATACATGACTCCACATGTAGCCCACCTATCTGAAGATTTAAACCTTTGGGAACACCATCAATACGAAAGCACAGCTTGGGAATGGATACCTAATGGAAACCTGACATTCGCTTTGACGATTTAGATGTTCATAGTCATCTTTCAAACTTCGAAGGATAATATTATCTCCGTCAAAATCTAATGTTTTGAAAGCAAACTCGTAGTTTTATCTCAGTTCCTACTACTATTTGAGTTACAGTGTTTTAAATTTTACTGCTTTACTTACTCGGCAGCTTCCAACCTTTGAAGATAAAATGTGTCAGTGACATAAGAATTAGTATGAATAAATATTTTTAAAATTTTTAAAATTTAATAAAATAACCTAATATATTATGTAAAATTTTGTCTTTCAATGTAAGAAGAATGCAAGTTTTTACTTTAAATCAAGACAAGATCTTCAAATGAAGCGCGTCTAAAGCTCTTTCTGTTTTAGTTTTCTTTTGTGATTTAAGGCCAAAGTCGTGCGCGTCTATGCTGAAATAAGCGGTTAGGTACCTACTTAGCTAAACCGCAAAGGTGCATACAACTAGATCTTTAGGTTAGGATGTCACACGTTCCCAACCAGTGTGGGAAGAAGATCGTTGGTTAAGATTTTCATTGTAATTAAATAAAATATCGTACCTGTAGACTGCCCGGATATAATACGGCAGATAAAACTGATCGATTTTAGATTAAGTAAATCAAACATTTCACGAATATAATATGTATCTACAGAGAATAATCTAAAACGGCACAATTCTGAACCCTGATTGACTTCTCAGACTCTATTAAAACCTAAAGCTAAAATCGCAACGCAATAAAGCTCCGTGAAATAATTCATGTGACACTGCTATAAGACCGTAGGCTCTTTCCAATGGAGTTATCGATTCCAGTTCAATGCTGTTCGATTTAACGCTGAAGTGGTGCCTGCATAACGCGAGCACTTAGGTATCTACGGATGATTTAGGAACGGGGATTTTGAAACCTGTGTTTTGTACAGTTCTGTTAACAACGTACGTTTTATCAATATCCGAAACGCTCTAACATGTTTATTGACATCATGTAAACAGCCCATATAGTTAGGTGCTGCGTAAATGAGCTACAATTTGCATCCCCTAGCTAGAGCTTTCTGTGAAAGTAGTAGGTGCCTACGGCGCAAAAGCTAAGACGCAAATAACTAAAATTAAGATTTAACGCGTGAGTCAAAATTAAATGCCTTTACCACAATGTATTGCCCACAATAGTAGCAGGGAAATGGCCGTATTCATGACAAATAACCTTAACTAAAGTTAGGGAGAGAAATCTTGCTTAATTTAACTAATGGACTACCTAACTGAGTAATATGAAGTAATATCTTTGTGAAATATGGCGTATGGAGACGTTGGGATATGAATTTTCGTAGCCCAAACCAAACTAAGGGAATAATTTAGAGCAGATTTGATTTGTCTATCTTTTTATCCTGTTTTTAAAACTTCTCGCAATTTTTCTGAAGAGGTGTAAGAGAAGCACCAGCTCTTTGGTTATTTGGTTTTCCACCTCTGCGTATGAGGTAGGGACAGTGGTAATTTAGTACTCCATCCTGAAAGTACTGGTATAGAACAAAAATTTGGCCAGCTCTTTTATTTCCAAATCAAACAAAGAAAGTGCAATTCCACCAATACAACGGAACCGTGCAATCCATTCCACAGGGACTCCACCCGCAAATAAGTCTAGCTGGCTGGTATTTGTACGTAATATCTCACTAATACGTCAGCTGTGTGCGGAACGTGACCGCAGGAGACAGACGGCTCCCGTGTGAGCAACTAATGAAGTTTTACCGCATTTCCCTCCGATAGTAAGCTAGCTACCGACTTGGCACAACTGCGAGCACACTACAAACTACAGCCAAAACAAAACATAAAGCAGAGATTAAATATAAAAAGAATAACAATAATGCAGTTGGCAACGGTCAGCCGCCGCGTGGCTCGGCGCAATATCTCTGACGTTTTACCAGCAGCTATTTTCAGCTTGACCGCCGATGCTTCGCACTTTGCAGTCGGTGGCATCATGCACTGGAGCACCTCCGGGCGAAAAACAAAAACAAACACGATAAATAAAAGGCGTCGTATTGTGTGAATGCGCGGAATGCGTCGCGAGATATGCTTCCGCAGCCGCTAGCCGGGCCGGGGGTAGCCCCACCCCCGCTCCGTACAAAATTATGTACGACGGACTGGGACTAATATATCAGCGGGGAGGACGTGCCAGACTAAGGAGATGGGGTATTATGGGGAGACCGGTGGAATACTTAAGAACTCGGGTGACACCCCATTAAAACGCATACGTCCTTCCGCATTTTTGGTCAGACGATTCCATTACGCCGTAGGTAAGCGGTATTGGATTCGGTGAGAAATGTTTGTGGTGCGGCGTCTTCATTTTCCAAGTGGGTGGCGATGAATTTCTCCTCGGGTGTTATTGTGCAGGGGGAGTTATCGGGGACTCTACATCTGAGTTCTTCTTCTTCCTTATCCTTTTCAATCCATCAGTGCTTATCGTTTCTTTCAGTTCTTATATTGGAAGCAAACGTCCAGTAAACACCTACAGGATGCAGCGCATGTTCCTAGACTCTCAGAAATAAACTAGTCTCAAGCGTCCCATTAAAATACCGCACCCTTGCTCTACCCACCAATATCAACTGTTAAATAAATGATTGCATCCGATTCGATTTGAAATTAGGCGTGAAGCATCCAGCCCGATGACTACGCATCCGGAATCATAATTCGAGAATAACTCTCCTTCCCGCGTCCCTCTCGCGCCCCTTCACCCCTCTTTTGCCCAAGTTTTTTTGGATAAACTGGAATCCCCGTCCCACCGTTAATTCCCAAGATAGACATAATTTGGAATTGGATCCATCTATCCTGCGTATACCTACGAACAAAAATAAGTTAGCGCGCCGCTCTGTACAAGGCGGAAATTTATGTGAGCGAAAAACAAAGCGGGTCGGGTATTGTAACAAGTTTTATATACTAATTTTTCACGTAGATATCTCCTCACTTCCTATCAATATTTTATTTGGTTCTCTTACTTTATTGGCTAGGCACTGCGTTTTCTTTGAATATAAAATGGCTCTTCAAATTGTTGCATTTAATTAATTAACCTCATAACGTGTATGTACCTGTTTCAATTATTGTATTCATGTGTGTGTTGTGGTGTTTAAATAAATGATTATTCTATTCTATTCTATAACAAAAACATTTTAATTTATATCTCTGTTTGATTCTTCGAATGATCGTAAAACCGTAAGTTTTACAACTAATAAAACTCACAAAGGTCAAGATTACAACTTACAACCGTCAACAAACGAGCAATTTATTTTACGAGCGACTTTACGTTTAACAGGTCATAAAGTGCGCCATAAAAATGGGCGCTCCATTCATGAAATCCTCTTATGTTTACTCAGCGTTTTAAATGCAAATTACTGAAGAGACCCGCCGCCTGACGATACACAGACGTTGCAAAAAAACATACCTACACATTTTACAGTCTTTTTTATTTCAACTTTGACACTCTAATCCAATTTGTTTCTTTGTATCCCACTCTTGGGAGCAGGGGGAAATATTCCTTATAATTGTTATTTTGGGTTTTGGAATTTTCCGGCAAATTTTCCGTCGCACAAGGAGTTTTATTGTCGCCGTTATTATTCCTTATAGCGCGAAAAACAGGTGCGTTAATTAGATGAATTTTTGCCTTTTTAAAAGTCGAAGTTATCGTCACGAATGTAGAAATTTTACATTTTGTATTTGTATAGTTTCTTTACTATTTCTGACTTATCCGCTACCAAATAACTCTTGTAGGTATATGTTAAAATCAGCTGTTTCAGCGGAACGTCCGCCTATAAACGTTATACGGGACACGGGCCCTCTCTAGCGATTCTTTTTATGGCCAACTAAGAAAATTGGCTCATTAATCTTAAAGATAAATGTCGAGTATTCGGCTCGCCTTATCAGAAGCCTGAATGAATGGATGTACCTTTATTGTAAGTAGGTAGGTGCCTATAGGATACCGGTGTTATCAAGTTTCTTGGGAACATATAAAGCATCTTTGGCAGACTGTGTGATTTTTTTGTGCCTTGGTTTTAATTAGAGGGGTATTGGTTTGACTAATTCAATCTGAATTAATGTCTTTAGGATGCAGTTTTAAAGTAGTTGCAATTAAGCACTAAGCATTTTTTTATGTATGTTACAGTCTTGCGGTTTTCCAAATTATATGGTTGTCATATAACTCAAAATAACACTTTGGTCTTGACATGAATATCTGGTTTTTGCATAACATAAATGCTCGTTTTTGGTTATCTGTCCAATATGTATGAGTTCTTAATTCATAAGGACTTCCAACTTTGCTATAAAACTAAACGAAAAGCGAATTTTTTAGTCCTAATTTTCAGTATGAAAAAGGGCAATGAGTGTTTGCATTTTCGTTTTATAGCATCCAAGAAAAAGGTTATTTTTTCCCGAAGGAAGAAACAGTTGCATTTCGCTTGTAACACAAAAGACACTGTGACAGCGCTGAACTGTAAGTTTTGAACATAAATCCAGCGGAACGAGTTAACTAAAGTCTAGACGGAGTTTGAACAAACTCGGCCAAGAATTGTAAAGGCACGCACACTATGAAGTCGCTGCTATAAACAAGGTATACGTTGCCTCACGGATAGATAGCCAAGGAAGGAATCTATAAAAGTTTGAAAAAAGTTATTGACACTAGGGTTTCCAGAAGTTGTTTTAAATATCGATAAAAGTTTGCGTAGCTCTCGCGCCTTTAGTGCTGGCTTTGTGGCGTATTTCCGAACAACACATTGCGGTGAACTGTACAAAGATAGGGCAAACTGACGGACGAGAACGCGATGTACACACGACAGCAATGCCGTCCAAACATGCATAAACCACTCGCACAAAACGTCTCCATTCCACGCGCCGTCTCTGCCGCACTTATCATCGGCGCGTTACGGGCGAAAGGGAGGCAATCACCGCGAACGCACGCGTCAAGTATGCGTTGAAGGCCCCGTAATGCCTCAGAGAACCGCCGACGGAGCGTAACCACATTATTTCTCACGTGTCCGCTGTGCAGGGAACGTCAAAGAAAAAAATTCAAAATCTCCAGCAACGGTTAAGTTACGCAACATCAGATAGAGGGCCGTCGATTTTGTAATTACGGAAATTATTTATTCCGCCGCGGGATAGTGTGGGCCTAGTCGATAAATCGTGTCGACGCGACATCGCGTCGTGTCGCGTCGCGGGTTAAAAGCTCGATAACCGCACACCTACCCGCGCCAACAATAAGCAGGCAGAACAGAACGCTTTGTTTTATTTCTGAGCGGCTGGCGAGCCGGACCGATATCCGCCAAGTATTTTATGCATAAAAATATCGATATATAATTGCTTCATTACGTCGCTGTGTTGGTGAGTAAAATATGTGGGAGTTGTGCACAGGGCGATTCTTTTCTGGTGCTCAGGCGCATTCAAAAGTTTTAAAATGCTACAACAGAGTTCACTATCTCTACTTATCTAACCACATTACTTGGCAAACATCAAGTAGGTAGACAAGCCTACTGTATCTACTCATATACCTACCGGTGTATGGTTTATCTTTGACATTGAAACACATCACCTAATGCAGGTTGAACCTTGCTCTTTCTTTAACCGACTTCAAACCAAATAAGGAGATCGTAGGTAACGTTTACACATATACTTTTGCCACCTTATTTTTTCTATAGGTATGTCCAATTGTGCTATTTGCTAACTTGTCGATGCAATGATTCATCTTTTTCAGTAACATTAAGCGTTCATATCGTCAACATGTAGAGATATCGCTAGTCATAACGGTTTAGATGACCGCTGATTTGGATTTTTGTTGCGGTTTAGATGACCGCAGATTTGGATTTTTGTTGTTTGAAGTCGGTTATATGTTTTACATAAAAGCGATTTATTAATAAGTACTTCAAGACTTTTCCTGCTAAAAATAATAGGAGGCACTTATACCTAAATATGAGTGACCTACCGCTTACATCTATGGTGGAGGAAGGTACTGATCGGGCATCCTATAAATCCTGGACCAGATCTTCGCTGCCAAAGTGCCAACCGATCATAACTCGCTCCATAACTATCGATGCATTTCAGCGCATGAATCCATCAAGTGTAGGGACGACCGGAATCCACCAAAGCGGAGACAAGACGAAAGATGTGTTTTGATACACTTGACACAGTTAATGGAGTCGGGTGAGGTGGTTCGGGGTTTCACGTAATTAAAAAGACATCTCCTCTTCACCCATCTGGGTTTTGGCGGATTATTTTATAGGCCTCAATCGGAGAACACCCTGTAGTATCTGGAGCCCCGTCCGGCCCGGTCGGCGCGCTGCCTGTCCGACGAAGGTGTAGTGTCGCTATCAGTGTATCGCACCCCGCGCCGTTTGCTTTATGGTACCACCTTAAGTGTAATATTTCACGAAACCAACCCGACGCGACGCCATGATTCATTGCCGGGCAGGATTTTTGAATTTCGAACGACTCCGTTTTGTAATGAAGCCGGATGCCTACGATAAGCCACGCAAGATTTCGTTTTTACGCGTCGGATTGATCGCCGGTAACGCATGTTATGAATAACAATGTAGCGCTGAGTATAGACCGGTGGCTACTTAATGAATGCCCTCGCAGGCAGGTATTAAGAACAGTGGGTAATTAAAATTAATACTTGCCTCCGTAAGTGGTGTCTAACCGCTTCGTTAGCGAGCCGAGTTGAGATGACAAAAAAAATATATAAATGTCGTGTACAGCAAATACTTGCTTGTAGCTCGGAGGCTTGAAATTGAGCGGGCGGGCGCGCCTGCGCCGCTTGTCAGTTTTAATTGGCTGAACTTGTCGAGCGGCTCGTTGCGATTTTTTTTGCCTTTTTCTCCCTTACCGTCATTACTCTTCGTCTCCCGTGAGAGACGTAAATTGCGAGCACACAGGCCGCGGAAACAGGCCTCCCAGTGACGTACGGAACGAACGAACACAGCGACCGTGTTATGTTTTATTAAAATTCAAATTTCGAATGGAATTTCTAACGAATCAAACGAAGTATATTGGGGTGTCAAGACCGCGTGAGTTATGGCTTTACACGCGACTCTGAAAATGAAAATTGTTTTGTTCTTGCTTTATACATATTATGCCTGCTAAAAGCGGACAGGTAGAGTATTACGCCTACGCATAAAAATATTAGCCGCGATAAAATTATTATAAATTAGAACATTCGAATTCCCAACTGTAACGCATAGATACGATGACACACATATGTATAGACACTTTATCAATAGATTTTGACGGATAAAAAAATGTCTTTCGTGTGGTGCTCTTAAATCTTTCAACAATATTATTCTAGGTAGAGTCAGCTTGCAAAACTTTTATTAATAAAGTCCCAGAAATCAGAATTTACCGTTTATTTCTGTATTGTATACTGTTTTGTTTGTCACAAAATATTTATGTCCAGAAGGTAGGATAATAAATATTCGTGGATGTTAGTGATAAACGTGCTGGCAAATTGTATAAAGACGGATAAGGTAGAAAAGTTGGTATTTTCAATTCCGAATATTAGATTTGTAGTGTCATTGAATGATTTGACTTAATAAACTGAATTTAAGCAGTAGTTTGAGTTAGTGCATAGGTTGCGATTTGTGAGCAGTCTTTTTCAAAGTGTGTCAGTAATTAATAACAATCCTACCAAAAACTTTTTCATGTAAAATGTTGCCAAGAAGAGACCAATACACCTCGCACTGTCAAAAAGATATCAGATCTCATGTGGAGCCACGCTTTTAACTCTACACGCCCTAACTATACAAGCCCTAACTTCACAAACTCTACACCTTAGTAAAAAAATGTGGCTTGGCCGTTTCGTAACTAAAATACCTAACTATTTATAATAACAGAAAAGTAATAAACAGTGAATACATTTTTCACGCAAAAATCGCCAACCCGCATTGAGCACGCGTGGTGATTAAGCTCGAACTCTCTCTCTGAGAGAAGGCCTTTGCCCAGCTAGTGGGACATGTACAATTGTACAGGCTAAATCTTACTTACTTTTACATTTTTCACCTTACGTACAAAATATGACGGTAGCGAAATTGCCAACGCACATATTTTGACTAAGGTGTAGAGTTCTACTAAGTTAGCCACTATAGTGGGAACTTTCAAAGACTGGCTGCTGTAATTTAAGTTTCTTTTTTTTAAGCTACTAATGTGTGTCTATACTTGTTGTTATAAGATATATCAATGTTACTATTAGTGACTAGTTCTCCTAAATATTAAATAAATAAATAATTTGTTATTGAAGAAAGAATTGATTGAGAGAAGGCCTTTGCCCAGCTAGTGGGACATGAACAATTGCACAGGCTACATCTTACTTTTTTTTATTGATTAATTATTTAATGAAAGCGAAATCGTTAAATCAATATAAAATCTGGTATTTTGTCGTATTTAGACCTACATCATGTTTAGTAATGCATCTATTGAAACTTCTGTCCCTCCTGTTCAGTGCGTTAACACCAAGGAGCGCGAAGGTTTACATAATTCATAGGAAACCGTTTATGCATATCGGTGCGCAGTGACATGTGTAGCATTTCGTATTGTTTTTAAATCTACGTCGATCGGATTTTTTTATTTTATTGTGGGAACGCGACTGGAGGTGTAGGAACTCGACATAATAATGCCGTTTTTATAGTCGATAAAGCCTACAAAACTTGGCACAAAGATGTGGGATGAAATATTCGCGTAATATGTAAGCCTATAGGTGGCTAAAAAGATTGGCCATAACTACGTTTTGCAGTTCGATACAATATCTATATTTGTACCGTTCTATTAATACCAAAAGAGGCAAATATTTTCTCGATATGGTGATCGATCATACTACAGGGTGCACTCTAAGTCGATAGCGGAACTTTAAGTAGGCTGTCTACTGATCAATACAAACAACTTGTACTAAGTGGCGACAAAAATGTAGCGAAAAAAATATCAGCTGTTTCATACATTTGGCGCAGTACTGAGTCAACCTTTTGTATGGAACAGCTGATATTTTTTTCACTCCATTTTTTTCGCCACCTAGTACAAGTTGTTTATATTGATCAGTAGATAGCCTACTTAAAGTTTCGCTATCGAATTAGAGTGCACCCTGTAGGCATGCTCAATAATTTCTAGTAACTCTACATTTTTACATTTAATTTCTCCAAGGGTTAAGTATAAGTAAGAACATCTAGCATATTCTTTCTTCGCTTTACTTACTTACATACCTATCCCCCATCTAGCAGTTTTACTTAACTCCGGCCACAGCTTAACTTCACCGAGCTAAGCCAAAAAACTGCACCGAGAAGCTAATAAATTAAACATGAGCTTATTTATGTCTTGCTCATTAACTTGGACTAACTTTTCGGATGCCTTCCTGCCTTTTCTTGACTCCTTATCTGTTTATTTAGTTTTGCCTCGGACACTGCTGGATATAGTTTAAACTTTAAAGTTACTTGTAATTCATTAGCGTTGTTAGGTCTTTGAGAAACTCTTTTGTCTAGGTTTAGTAATTGGTAGGGTAACTTTTGGTTTATTCAAACTTATTCATATAAAGCGCTTTCAACTTTGAAATTGCCATCTTCAGATTTTGTTGTTTATGATAATTTTGAAAATAATACACCCTTTAAACCGCCTGCTTTTACAGCCTTTTATTGATAAACTTCTACTATCTAACAATGTTTTTTTATCGCTAGTGTAAAGGTTATTTTTAAGTACAAGAGAAACTGAATAACACACACCTGCCTGACATACGAGTATATCAAAATAAGCGTCTATCACTATCAGTTATAGACTGAGTTAATTTAAAAAGGCTTTTGGTTATGTAAAGATTTATTAATTTAAGAATCGTTACTTCATTCGTGTCGTAGCCATATCCGTTGGCAAGTGTAAAACACCTCGACCGATATGCAAATAAACACAATTCATTAACATAATATTATTTTACCACGCACACATATAAATTCAGCTTTTCAAACAATATATCAAATGGCTCTCTTGGTTTCATTTTGTGGGCAACGCGTAAGTAGGTACATTTTCTTTTTGTATCTTTCTGTGTGTTGCTTAGGTAGGTACTACCTACCTAGGTGTCTGAAAAGTGATTTATGAGCAGCCTGAAATAAAAAGCAAGGAGAAAAAAAATCTAAATCTCGTTCCTCATACCTCATCCTCATCCTCATATACTAGGTACGCAGAGTAGATTAATAATTGTGAATTTATAAATGTATTTGTGCTTAACAACTGCCACATTACTTTTTATTAGAAACAAAATCTAAAGTTAAATACAACCTCATGATTACTGAAAGTAATTTTCTGGTGAAAATTCCATTTTGCTCGAAATTATACAATTCACAGTCTCGACTCTACACAAATATATAGGCGCCAAAACAGCGTAACAAAGCTAGCTTGTTTACGGAATTGTAAACATCAAATAAATAATTTCAGTGTCTGCTCAGATACAATAATAATTACAATAATTACTGACAACAGCGCTGCGTTGTCAACTTTGATACGGACTTATCAAATCACTTTTGACCTCGTCTCGCCTTTGACTGATCTGCCCTAAGATAAGACCACCACTGTTACTTGGTCTCTTTTACCAGTAGGTATATTAAGGCTTTGACATACTGATATGATGATTAAAACTTAATTGACGCCAAAAGCTCGTACCATAGGTAGCTCGTGGAACACACTTAAATGCACATTATGCACGCCCGCTTTTCACAACAGTTTCGATCCCCCAAGGTTTGCTGGAAGAAATCTCTTACAGGGATAAGTTAGCCTTTTTATATTGTGTTTTCTTACTGTTTTGTCCTCTAATCTGTTTGTGTGTACAATAAAGTAATAATAATAACACTTTTTAGTCTGTGGATTGGAGTTTAGAAGGCTTAAATTTTAGATCGGGTCATCCACTGAAACATAATTTGATTTATAATGCTGTTTTATGAACTTTTGTACCGCAAAGGAGGCATATAAAAAAAGTTACCTCTGGGATAAATTTTCCCAAGCCAGGAAGAAGGCTTTTAAATAAATGATGATGGCAAAAAAGGAATGATTTTACTAACTGAAAATTTTAATAAGTTTTTTAATCATTTAATTTGCAAAATTAACGCAAACTAAAACAAGTTATGAAGGTCTCAGCAAAATGGAGGGTGTAGGTATAATAAGGAGTCATTTGCAATTGAGTGACAGATGGTGAAGACTTGGTTTAATCGCCATATTGCAGTCTGTGCTGACTGATTGTCAACCACTAATTGCAATGACGATGTCACTTTTATCAAGAGTTGTTATCTGAATGTGTTACGGTTTTTCCATTAATACCTACTAATCTGGTTGTTAGGAAATTTTTCGCTCAATCATCAGCAATTTGTCACGTACGCTAGCTTAGAATTCTGAGATAAGGCTAAGTATCAGGCCATATATTCTAACTTGTTCCAAATTCAAATCCGTCACGGCTCCCCATAAACCGTTACCACAGATAACTGCCACCCCGCCCGCGTAGTGTTGCCATAAATAAGGTGGATCTTGTTAAAAACTCCAGAATAAAAAGAGGGCACTTTTAAGAGCTGAGACGCACTCCCCCAAAGACCTCTTCCTGTTTCATAAATATGCAGATATACGCTCAGTTCACCTGCGTTAACGCGACCGAATTTAGCCTACCAATTTATCGTAACAGTAATACTGTAAATACGGCCACGCCCCCCTCCCTGCGTGTGCTTTAATAGATTTGTGAGTTGGCGTGCTTTTGCATAAGTAGGTTTTATGCGCGCTCATTTTGTAACACGGTTTACACAGTACCTACCCTTAAACTGATTTGCTATTATCACAATCAGTTATTAATTTAAGGGTATTAAACTCAAGTGTCACTTGAAAAAATAATGGATGTGTAGTTACAATGCGGAGCGCGAAACTACAAAGTCATATGTGTAAACTATCAAAGTTATTATGCAGGAATACGCGAGCGCTGAAAGCTTATTAGCGTTTGCAAACACCATGTATAACACGGGCTAGAGTTTCGGCAACGGTATAATTTCGCACGCGGACCGGCATTAAATAATATGGATTAAGCTGGTTTTCTAAATTAGACAAAGACAAATTACGACAAAGTTTCTCCGGGCAGGTGAGAGTTTTGCGCTCGAATTACAGAAAACCAGTGAAAATTAAGTTTCGACGTCGAGGATATTTGTCTTCTTAATTTTCGGGATTACGTTTTTATCAAATTAAGTCTCACCCGAATATTTCATGTTGATCCAGACCTACCTCAATTAGTACCTATTGTACATAGTTTATGAATAACCTTTGTAACAAACGTACCAAAAACCCAGCACTAATTCATGCACGTAATGCGATGTGAATAGCAGGTGTTACGGAGGCGTATTAACACTTAACAAACAAGCCTAAACGGTGTTAAATTTAGCTGACCATCGAGCCTTGTCAAATCGCTGAAGATAAGGCCCTGACTTAGAAAAACGTTACACTACCTAAAATAAAATTTTAAATAGTTCTTGATCCTTCTACTTTGCGTGAGAGTATTGATCTTGAGTCTAGTCCTGTATAATCTGTGGTTATTTATTGTGGCTACATGCTTCATAGGCGTGCCAGTTTTTCTAAGAAACCGATCAATAATGTGAAGGAGGTAAATTGAAAATGCCTGCAAGTGTTAACAACTCTCTTACACGCAATCTTTTCTAGCTCTTGTTGTGTGAAAAATCTTAACTTCTTCTAGCGAAAGGTAATCTTAGCTATTTTTCTTTTGTTTTGAAGTGTGGACTGGAATTATCTGTGAACTTGATAGTTAATCATTCTTGTAGGTGTTAAGAGTCGCCTGTGAGCCCGAGTTTCTATACACACAAGCGTAGATCAACTTTAATTTACACACATTGATCACAAGAGAGCGTGATGAAAATCAGCCTCAATACAACCTGAATAATACATTTTGAAATATTCATCCAGTTTCATTGTAAAATAAAAAATAGAGAGACCTCGATCTGAAATTTCACACCTCCTGGCGCTTCTTAAGTGTTATAATTGACTTCACTGTGTAAGGGTCTTTACTTTACCCACCATGGCTTTGTGAAGTTTTAGTTGTTGTTGTTTCAAGTTGCCACCGTCTTCCTAAATCATCTGTCGGTTGTCTCACGTACCTGAGATTAGGTAGCTTATCCTTTGAAAATGTTTCGCGCGGGAAACTTTGGCAATTTTCCTGACGCGCCCTGGGTGAGCTGGGCGAATCGAGGGTCCGATTTCGGCGTTTTCGCTAATACCGCGTATCCGTGGCTCGGTGAAATTTGCATTTTGCACGCGTGATAAGTTGCCGGATTAACTGAGGATTGCCCTCCAGCAGGCTTGTGTGTATGTGCTGAAATAAAGCGCTGTTAAACTTTTTTCGCGGCAATTTGGGTCACCTTTTACATGTGATCTGTTTTAATTTGTTTTAAGCACAAGGCTTACATTAAGGGCCCTCGTCTCTTCTAATTTAGCAGCTTAGATACAAGGTTGTTTATTATGTTGATATACCTACCTATCAAGTTTTTAAGGCGGTGTTTTCCAAGGAGTGAATAATGCATCTTTCCGCCACAAACGCACTTCGGGGCTGACTTCCAAAATTTTCCCAGTAAATCCTGTTCGCTTCTCTCCTTTTGCCGGGCACTTGGCACGGTATTTCATCTCTGATGGCCGCTTTGCACTGTAAATAGTTGGCGGCTGTAAGTACTTTGTCTTTGGGAAGCGCCTTTTTTGTGTTGAAAAATGGAACAAACACAATGGCGGTGTTGGTTGTTCTATCTGGGTTTCAAACGACAAAAATGTACCTAGAATTTTTGCTATTCTTCGGTACTTATAACCCAAAAACACCTCGATTATTTTATTATGTACGTTAATCATCTTATTTTTAAACGTCAGACCGTACAGTTTTGTTGTAAAGTCGTCCGCAATGTAAGCGAGTAGAGTACCTAAGTATAAAGCTTGACATGATATGAACTGTACCTACCTATCTACAATGGTTACATATTTAAAAATGTTAGATAGTGCCTACGCTACAGTTTAAACAGTTACCCAAACAAAAGTGTATAAGTAGATGCCACCTACAAGTAGCATATAAAATGTATCTGAAAATCAATACAATAAACAGCAATAAATAAGTTCCTAGTAGGTATCAGCGGCGCGGTGATCGAATGCTAAATAAAGTCCACGCATGCGCCGTCGGCTCGCCGGCCCGACGGCATTGTTTACGATGGGAAGTTGAATTAGTTTTATCGAGTTTATTGGTCATGTTTTGCATTAAAACTTACAATTCGTTGTTAGGAATTAATTTAAGTTAACTAAATACTTCATATCCTTTGTAGTTTCAGGTAAAAATAAGTGGAACAAATATATTTTTTGATCAAAATTCATGAATAGGTATGTAATAACAAATTAATTGGCTTTTTTTGAAGAAGCAGTTTTCAGATCATCATTAGAACATCATTATTCGGAGTCATTGACACAAATAAAATAGGAATTTAAATCATAAAAACGCTGACCATTAGGTAGATACTACTCTATTATTACTCTAATAGTTAACGCTGGAATTCGTTTTTTCTTCGCCAATTTCTACACACTCAGAGTTACAAATTGATAAAATTTTGCATATTATTGCTACACATACCTCTTGAGTTAACCAATAGTGAGAAAAATTAAGAAAAATCCCCTTGAAACAGACCATTGCACAATCTGAACCTAGCGGGAGATCGGAAGCTTGCGTCGGTTTTGTTATTGTACCATTTTCGTTTGATTTCTGACTGAATTTCACCAATCTCCCATTGTTTACTACAATAACACACTCTAGAAGACACATTTCACCCGTCAAAACATCGCAAAACTAATTAAAAACAAAGGAAAACCACAAAAACAGTACGGAAAACACAAGGACGCTACATTCACATTAGTTCACGCAGAGGGCAGCACCGTCGCGCGATTCAATATGGCGAACCAATGCCGCGCGCTGATTGGTCGGCTGGGGGAGCGCTACGAAGTTCGCTCAGACATACGAGTGGGATGGAGTTATGTGACGCTTGAGCGTCGATGAGGGACGGAAGACGCGTTTGGAGGGAAACGTTTTGTATGCCGGCGGCAAAGGAACCGGTTTCATAAGAGGTGTTTACGGGGCTTGGATATAATGTGCGCAGCCGGTTTATATGCCGCGGACAGGTAGAGCGGGCTATACCTCTTTAGAATGATGGATTGTAGAGATTTCTTTTTCTGCGATGATGAATTTTTAACTTTGAAGGGATTTTTGCTAAATATTTTGACCATTGATTTTAATGATTGTTCTTTGTTTGTTTCAGGTAAGGATGAAATGGAATGAATGGTGGTAAAATTAAGAACCGACCTTCAAAATCAAAGGTATAATCCGCGCGGAATGAGAATGGGATGCGACCTTTTGGAACTGAGACGCGCGCGGTAAGCAAACTCGCGTCGATGCAACCTTGTCAAAGTAAAATACAGTATGTTTTCGATTGACTTTGACAAGGTTCCATCCCATTCTCATCCCGCACGCATTATAACGTAGGTAGCTACCAGCTGGGAAAAGTTTTAGATGAAAAAAATTTGTTGCCATTTTGCTTCCAAAATGTGATCCGATCCGAATAAAATCATTTAAATTTAAGTAGGTAAGTAGGTACTTACTTATTGTATGGAATAATTTAATATTTTTTCTTGATAGAGCTCCTACAGTACTGATTGGCATTGACTTTTTGTCAATGAGTAGACAAGAAGAGTTTTAACATTATTTTCTTTTGCCCACTGCACTTTTATTTTATTTAACCGAGGCGAAAGCTAGAATGAGCGATTTCTAGCGTTTTCCCCTAATTTATTAACAGTAACATTCAAACCCTTTCCCGAGCAGTATGTAAAACCGGCTATAAAAGCTGCTGAAGTGGGTACTTTATTTGCACTCAAATGCACTCTACGTCTGGAATGCGCGACAGTCGGTACCTACGTACCACACCCTGCCTCAACATTAGCTGCTGAAAGCGGAAGCTAGAATATGTGCCGCTGAAAAAAGCGCAAATATGGCCCGGGCCCAATGGGCTAAAATAAATTTATTTCTTCGCGTAACTAGCAATAAATATGCTAATTCGGCACTATACCGCCCGTATGTCGCCTAGCCCGCCCGCCATTGAAAGAGTGAAAAAGATATCACTAAATTGCACTGCGCATTGCTCCTTTCAGTTAACACAGCCTTCGGTACGACATCAAGGAAAAGTTCACTTTGTTTCTTTATTTATAAAGTCGTAAATTTCCCGCGCGGGTCCATAGAGTTACGGCATTGTGGATGCAAGATAAGTTTTATCGACCTATGGCAACTACTAACCCAATAAATTTTGGTGTTTCGCTCAGTGAATCCGTTCGTTAAAACGAATGCATCGGCCTAGATACGGGTGTTGTATTGTTAATCGATTGAGTTTTTCACCCATTGCGTAACTTGCCCGGTTTTACATCTTCTACGAGTTTTATGTACCGTTTTGTAGAAATCTCCTTATTATGCCTAAATTGTAAAGTAGGTAATCATTTCTTGAACTGAGGCAGTCTCACAAAATAGCGGTTCCATTAATAACTCTATTACACCTCTTAACGTTGATAAGTTACCAATAAAAACCTAAGAGCACAATATCTTAATTTGCAAAATATTAGTGATAAAAACAATCAAAATCAATACATTAATTGATGGCCTGACCTTAATTAACTTGTAGAGACCGGCGGCCGCCCCAAAACTCCTCTTAAAAGACCCATCTGCATTTTTGATATTCAAATTATTTTTCGAAACTCGTTCTTCTTCATCGACGTTGGCACTTAGAAAATCTTCCATCACACTCACTCTTACACTACTCCCATGGGTTAGAACGATGCAACTCTTCACCTCGGACAGAAATACAAACATATTATAACAAAAGGGGTATTCAAAAGACGCATGGAGACGTATAAAGAGAAACAAAAAATACAGATCACAAAAGTTTGCCTAAACTAAGCTCGTTAAGAGATTTCTGGATAAAGGAATAACGTTTTTTAGTATAGTCACGAATGTCCAAGCGATCGGGTAGTCCGGCTCACTGTGCAGTACTGATTTTTGAAGATATTTTTAGTGATTGTTCTAAAAAAGGTCTCTCTTTGTGCAGTGACGTAACGGTGGATTAGGCAGATTGTTGGAACTAAGAGAAAGTTTGTTTTGTTGCGTTTGCGGACAAAGGTTTTTTTGAGTCATTGTTTGGGAGAAAGTCGTTACTGTGACAATAAAATCAGCTTTTTTACCTTTGAAAGGAACGGTATAACGGCTAGCGTATCTTTTTTAGTTTCCAAACAGTCCTTTTGAAGCATACCTGCCTTCTCAGTGCGGTTGAAAGTTAAAATGAAATTTTTGTGAAGTGAAATAGTGACAAAAATAAACGTTATCATCTGTGTACCAGACAAATCCAGGTGGGTTCACACACGCTTATTGTATTGATTTACCTATTGGCGTTAAAATAGGGTAGATACAAGTAGGTAATCCCCATAAAAAAACCCTTATTTTCATCCTATTTTCTTACAGTCCTATTTGTCCCTTCAGTAATCAAAGTCAAAGTCAAAGTCAAAAAGTTTTATTCAATATGCCATAAATAAATTATTTACATTGAACGTCAAAATTATCAAAAGTAAAAAAAGTATATAAATCAAATACTTATTACTATCTAATACTAAGTATCTAGCTACTTTTTTTTTCTCCAGCTTCACTAGCTCTGATCGTTAATTAGTGCGATCACTCTTTCATGTCCGAAACTGATGAAAATTGTTAGCTATTGCTTAAAAAAACAAAACTCATCGGCCATGTTGTTTTAGCAAAATTTAATCTCGCGTAGCTTGTTCGCGCAGTTTCAGTACAAATGAACTCTTGTCTGTGAGATTTTTATTGCTCTGGGTATCTCTAAACTTTTTGCGGCGTCAAATGAAAAGGTCACGGTCGCTTTTTCTGTACAAAATATTGGATTATTGAATTAATACTTTTTCAGCAGGCGAACTAGTTAAAGTATTTTTTAAGAATACTAAACTGACAGTTTTATGCAACATATTATCACGTGCATAAATGGCATGGCTAAATAAATAGCTAAATACAGTTTTTTTTTTATTAATTATAAAATGCATGTTATTAAGTTTTGAATATTTCTTAGGAGTGAATCTACATTGTTCTTGATTATGTATGTGATCAATTGATTGTATAAAAGGATCCGCGCTTGAAGCACTTTCTGCTTCATTACTCTTATGCCTCGTTTACATTATGCCCATTTCACCTGAGGCTTAAGTCTGTAACGCAATGGCGTGTCGATACGTTACTGGAAGAAGGACAAAATCGGGTTTTCCCTGTTATTCTCCTACAACCAGTGAACTAATCCTTTAGAATTAGAATCAATTTATTCTTTGATGTACTAGAAAAACATAAAAGGACAGACGGCATTAATTAATCGTAATTGAAGCCTACAACTGGGAGCCTATTTAGGCACCATTGCGTTACAGACCCAGGCCCAGGCCCCTGCCCCTCTACCCTTGACGCATTTTTCCAATACGGCCGCAATATGGCGTAATTTACAAAGTGTAATATTTTACAAATTAAGACGCATTTTGTGTCTTTATTGAGTAAAACAGCCTTACCTTTGAATAAAGATTACAAAGTATTTTATTGAAATCAAAGAGAAATTAATTTTTAAAGTTTTTCAATTTGATTGCAATAGCGTCAAGGGTAACCCCCCTGGAGAGAGCAGTAACATTGTATGTAATGTGACGCATCCACTTTGAATGCATGCATTTCGTTAGGACTTTCATGTTAGGCAATAAGATTCAATATTGAATTTTCTGGCTTAGCAAAACAAGTGCCTGCAAGAGTTGCTGCCTTGGTTTGAATGTAAACGGAGTTACGTATGGGAATTAATTATTTACTTTGTTTACTCAGAAATAGCGATTTCTTTCGTGTTCTTAATCAACTTTTTGCGCACATTCTAGAATGAGGGATAAAATATAAACTGAAACAATTAACGGGCTCAATGTAAACAGTTTAAATTCCACGTTAGCTTTCTTACTACCGTATGTCAAGGTAGGTTAGATATGGAATAAATCAACTATCGTACTTACAACTTACAAGCTACAATATTTTTGTTTGTACGCAATGACATTCCAATACAAATGGACAAACTGTTTCGTACAATAACCAAGTCGAAACATGGCACACGCTAATTTCACCCTATTATGCTTCGACTGACTTTTTGTTTCTACATTGCTGCTGACCCTTCAAGCCCTCAAAATGTATTGTGTCACTAAGCGGAAATGTAAATCAATCACGCAGTTTGAAGCTACGTAAGTTGATTTTTGAAGTTTATTGGAATAAAGATAGCAGTGGAGTAGCAATAGCCTATTTTAGTTTTTTGTTATGGGAAAAAAAATCTGTTCCATCCATGTTGCGGATATTATTTTAAACAGTTTATATTCAAAAATATGAAAAATAGGCAGGTAAGTATAATTTGTAAATAGCTTTTTTCCTGAAACATGACAACCCCTAAATGTGATTTCCAACAAATGTTGTTCTACGACTTTTCGAATAGCTCGATAGCTTCTAAGAAAATAATAACAGCGAAGTTTAAAAAACCAGGTGATACCTATAAATCTACTTATTTATCCAGCCCATAAATAAAGCCCACTGCTGGGCATAGGCCTCTTCCTTTTTACGCCAACCCCCTCGGTCTAATGCCAATCTCGTCCATTGTCCTCCCGCTGTTTTGACAATGTCATCGAGCTTTCGGTCTACACACCGACCCTCGACCCATTCTAGGCCACCATTTCGCCCTAGTCCACCGTTGGTACTCCCGCCTAGCCAGATTATCTTCGACTTTGGTCTTCTGCCGAATGAAGAGGGTGAAGTATTCGTGTATCAGTGGGGCCTGGGGCCTAAGTCTGTAACGCCACGGTGCCAAAAAGGGCTCCCAGTTGACGGCATCAATTACGATTTATTCATGCTGTGTCGGTCCTTTTTTTTGTTGTAAGTACAGGAAATATTATTCTGATTCTAATTCTAGAGGATTAGTTCGCTGGTTGTAGGAGAAAAACGAGGAAACCCCTGTTTTGTCTTTCTACTTATACTGGCACGCCATAGACACGCCATTGTGTTACAGACTTAAGGCCCTGGTAGTAAAGTTATATTATTTTAACTAAAGCCTATCCCATGTAGCTTTAGTTGTTTATCCCATCCCTGTAGTGAAAATGCCTGCCCCTTTTCAACTGACTAGGGATAGAGCAAGAACTGTGCAAAAATTTTAGTCCTTAGAATTTTTACTTTACAAAAGGAGTCTCCATTGTTTTCTTTTCTGACTATGTCCATGAAGCATCATTTTGTCTATCTCTTTCTGACCCGCGGGAGAGAAAGAAACAGGAACATTTGTTTACAATCAATGGTTTTTATTGAAAATTTAATAGTTTCCTTTTAATATTTGTACCTCTTCTCCTGTTATCATATGTAAATAATATTAATTAACCGATGGTAGGTCACACCATCTTTATTTCGCATCGTCAAGGCATTATTTCGGCACTTTTTTGTACCACATTTTGGCATGTTGTCAGCTGCGTTGTCATCAAACGTCTAATGAAAATATTGTGCTTACACTGAATTTAAGCACAATTTTTCAGTTACTTTTTTCGAGCGCCTATGAGTTGTCCATTTGTATTAGAATGTCATTGTTTGTACGTATAAACGTATTTTGGTCGTAGCTTTGCAGCTTACGTACGCTATTTGACTTCCATCTATGTATGATATTTTAGAAAATATATTGCTACGTGTCAGACAGAACGAACATAGGTTT
This sequence comes from Zelleria hepariella, assembly GCA_949319315.1. Taxonomy (NCBI): domain Eukaryota; kingdom Metazoa; phylum Arthropoda; class Insecta; order Lepidoptera; family Yponomeutidae; genus Zelleria; species Zelleria hepariella. The sequence goes on from OX439388.1 coordinate 11,079,961, forward strand.
CGAAGTACACACGACAGCATGTAGACCCTAACACGCTAGCACTCTACTCGGTTACATTACGGGTGACTTTAGAACGAAAGTGTACACCCGTCTGATCAATTTTTAGTTTTATAGTCTGTTTCTAATTTTCATTTTTTTTACTCTGAAAACCAATGACGTCACGACTCGAGTCTGCGATTTAATACCGGTTTGATGTTTCTTGAAGAGCAGTTTGACTATTTGTCTTCAAGTTGAAGATATACAGGGTGTTAAAAGACCGCCAACATACCCGAAAGCCACGCTTCTAGACACCAAAACGAAGTACTTTTTCGATAAATTATTGCTGGGAAATGATTAAAATTTTTAGGTTACGTTACGTGTAACGCACAGAAGTCATATTGCGCAAGCGTAGGCATAAGTTAATGTTACTAAAGCTTGAAGTGCCGATGTTTAGAATACAGTGCGGGTTGCAATTTTAATGTCGTTTTTGTAAGAAATATTCATAATTTTGATATGGCTTCTTGAGAAGGTATGTTAAAAACTAGATACTGGATACATTTCTGAAAAAAAAAAGTTTTAAAAAGTCCGACTTTGAACCGCATTATCTCGGTAACAGTGGATTTCCCAAACATAGTTCCTTGGGCAAAAATGTTCATTATGATGAGGACAATACGTGGTTTCCCGCTTTATTGGCGGTCTTTTAACACCCTGTAGATTGACTGCATAATGCAACCGACTTTATCCACTTACATTTTTTATATTTATTTTCTAGCTGAGACTTTGTTTTAGCCATAAGTCTCTGTATAATCAAGGTAGGTGCTAGTCCCATCGTATGCGGCGATATGTTATTTCAACAGACTGTTATTGTGCAGACAAATGGTCCTCCCGGGTCTCAATTAGCGACCGCCGTCGAATGTTTGCATCTTGATTTCCCTAAAGTCGAATATCTTGCCTAAACCCGGCAAGTACCTACACATTCGAATGACTTGCATAAATGCTACCACGACGCCTCTACGCTTGATGGTCAACTTTGGGCAATTCTATGGTCCGATTTCTCCGAATTGAGAAATTCACAAATCAAATACTTAAGAATGGTTCGGTCTCCGCAAATGTCAGCAAAAAGAACGTGATAGCCATCCATATATTTTAGGCTTTTATATGAATATGCGTTATATGTTTTAATAGCCTTACATTTAAATAAATATTACAAAGAATATGTTCGAAGAACGATTTTTGCGAATGTATCGAGAATTTAGTTTTAAAAAATCATCAATCTTGACCCGATTGCTTCGAAGGGCTGATAGTAGATCGCGATCAAAATTTAACATAGTAGTTGGATTATAAATGAATTTGGTATGATGTAGAGCCGAAAATAGGCACCTAACTCTTGGCAATCATCCATCATTTTGGTCTTATTTGTGTGTGCATAAATTGTAATTGAACTTGGTTAAATACCTACCTAACTAATTAAATACATAAACGTTGTATTTGTTTATATTAAGTAGTTAGGTACATTGATATGTAGAGTCAACCTGCAAGAGTAGCATAAGGCTGGGTTAGGCAGTACATAAGGGGGTTATAACTGAACATATGCATCGCATCTCACTCTTTTGTTTGATGTAGAGCGGGATAGACAGATTTATACACATAGATACGCTCTAACCCAGCCTTATGCTACGCCAGTTGTATGAACAAATCCAGTGTTATATTTGCTTTGACTCTTGGTTGGTATAGATGATGCAGATATCAACTAATTTTGGGCTATAAACCCAGTCATATATATTTTTTTGTGTACATATACTAATAGATAGCTATTATTACCATAATACATAGGTTAGCTCCTAAACCCATAGGTACTATTATGTATTCTTTGCCCAAAAGATCACTTAATATATTATGCTCTAAATATCTAACTATATCTGGTTATTTAACCCTTTTTGGGTACCTACCATAAATTCAATAATATAAAAAGTTGGATAACTATAATAAAAATGCCACCAACCATATACATACCGACATATATTTAGTCCTAATGCTTAGTTTAGCTACTGCTCCTAAACCAAACACAGACAGTCTAGGATTCTACCAACCGAAAACTTTATTTACGTAGGAACAGTGGCCGGTGGCCGTGTCTCTAAATTCCTGTATACCCTCCTCCTATTCAGTGCTCTTTAATTAAGTCCATACTGGGCCACGACAACAATGGCGGCCGGCCGATCCACACACCGAGATATTCAAATACCACAAAATAAGAGGCACAGAAGCTCAATAAAACCCGAAACAGTTGAAGAAAATCACGGAAAAAAGGTTTGTTTAAGGAAATTCCCTAAAAAATTCTTGATCGACTTTCCACAAAAGTTTAAATCTCACACGCATGCAATCTTTTGACTGACGATTTCTGAATTGAGAAATTCGCTAAGCCAGAACTTAAGTATCGTGACAGACCGATACGTAAGTATTAACTTAGTGGATTTCTCAATTCAGAAACCAGCCTCTACTCCACCTGCATCTTAGCCCGTTAAGCAATGCGCTACGAACAGGCATTACGTAGATGTGACCTAGCACAGTGCGTTAAACCGTCGCTAAACTCTGGGCCACATTTACGTAATTCATGACGTGGCGCAGTGACTAACGCGTTAAGTCGTAAGTGAAGATGTAACATAAAAAAATAACGATTAAATTAAAAGCAAATTAGGAAGCAAGTTCAAATCAAAGAAATGTTATTCCTTCTAATTCTAATTGAAATTAATTTCAAATTCTTTGAAAAGTTGGCTCTACATGTTTACCAACATCGATCACGACGCGACTCAAATATCTGCTAAAAGAACCATAACGACTACATAACAATTTGTATCAATGCATTAAAATGTTAGGTAAATTTAAAGGTCAATTAAAGTAGCGTGGCGTGAAATGCCTAATTTTTACAGTGTTTTATTTTATTTTGTAGCTTTTTTGTTCAACGATTTTTGTTTCTCGATGGTAAAATTTTATTGTTTTCATTATTCTAAACCACAAAACCATAATAATTCAGCTGGTTATGAGATTTGCTCGAACTTCTAGTTTTATGTGCAGTACCACCAGAAAAACAAATTATCTTAACTGTTGTTGATCTGTTGTTTAGATTATGAAAATAATACAATTTTACTGTCGTGGAAAAAAATCACTGAACAAAAATATCTCAGTTTAGCTAAAAAAATAAAAATAAACTTTAACTATATTTAAACTATCCCGTCAAGCTACTTTCGTTGGACCTTAAGCCAAACTGACATTGTCCTTCTATTGCCTTTATTTTGTAGAGATATTCAAATACGTCTAAGGTAATATAATATTGCCTGGCTCCGTTTATCGAGATGGCGAAGTCTCACACTGTAAATTGGATATCGTTAGTTATAATTGCGCTCTCCAATTGGTTTATTTCGTTTGGGGGTTGATTTCCCTGATGGGTTGTGGTGCTTGTGTTTAGGACTTTTGGCTGATGGTTAAATATCTACGTGTTGATCATAATTGAAATTATTGACACGTTAGTTTCTATAGCTATGTGTCTTATTACGATATATCTGAGAGTTGACGTCTAGCTTAGCTTAGGTCGATACAAAGAGTTTTAAGTAAAAAATATTGTGTTAATATCTATCGTTTCTATTCACCCCATGTCACGGTTTCAGTTCGCAAGAGCGATTTCTCTTTATTTTCGTCTATCCTTTGTCTATTGGGACATCGATCGGGCGGATTTTATGTTTTGTCTGCCAGCGCTTAGACGGCACGCAAGCCTTCCTTTTCCTTTTGCCATTTCCAGCAACGGCCTTATTTTTATACCACTTCAGCATTTTAAAATAGCCACTTTTTGCAACAAAATCGCCCTGTAAATACTTCTACCCGGACTCAAGTTAAACGAAATTATCTTCCAAGATGAAGCTGTTAGGATACCTATTCAAGCAAAATGAGTAGACGGAAACGCTAAAGCTGGCATAAAAGGGGGTCTCTTCTAAGCAATACAATAGTTATTAGGTGTGAAATACATCGTTATTTTAGAGCGCGCAATGCCGTAACTGCTCTTAGAACATCGTAAATAGGCATCGGTCTGGCCGCTTGCGTCGCCGCCGCCGCAGAAAAAAAGAAAAGCAAAATATTCAACATGGCTCTTGATTAATACTTTAAAGGAAACCGGCGGCTGCCCAGGGCTTACAGGGTATCTGGACCAGTACCGGGCCCTCGCCTTCCATACTAGACGCTGCATCTGCGCGAGTGGTTTTTGTGACGTTTTCGCAGTGTGTCTCGGACCGCGCTTACACACCACATAATAGCGTGTTTTATTTATCTAAGTATGTACGGGGCTTTATAATTCCGAGTTGATTCTCGGTGTCCGCTCTATCGGCGGTTAGGTAACTTGATTGTAGGTTGGTGGAGGTTTGATTGCTTTGCTTTACCATGATTAATAGTTGGTTGGCCGTCTGCTTCCAAGGAGACAGGAGTTCGGTATCGCAACAGCGATGAGTCAATTTGCTTTTGTTCATCGCCGATTTTCGATTGCACAGCGTGCGCTAAGGCTGAAAAATGCAAACGAAAACCGCAGTTGAAATTCCTTGGGATGCGATAAAGCTTTTTTGACGTCTTGTTGATTTTTAAATGCACTTTCGAGTCGTCAAACCGTACGTAGCAAGGTATTCTAACGATCAGATCGAAAGAAACGGTTCAGTTTTACATAGTGCCGTGGTAAAAGTACGCTCTCAGGACTATAGAGGGCATAAATTTTGCCCCTTCGTGATGCAGTGCCTTGTTGAATATGTATAGGTGAGCGCTCCTTTCCGTACTTCTCATTTTACTAATAGATTTCTCTCTGATTAAATTTGTATAACATTTTATTCATATGGCTGGGCAGTGGTTGGTGGGCGGTATTAGATCACTGGAGACACGAGTGTAGTTTTATAGCTGATTGTGTGACGAAGAATTATGTAGGTTTGTCCATTTGTGCTCCTCTTTACATCAAATAAATTTAAGTAAAGAGAAAATATAATAACACTCCTTAATGGTGACCATTTTTCAATGTTTCTGGGAATGTTTCCTGAAGAAAATTAAGAGCGCATGCAGTAAATAAAGATAGCACCCAATAAAATAGATAAGATAACACGTCAACATTTGCATCTACACCACAATAGTATCTTAATGAAACACTGACAATAACCCTTTGGCATTTAGCGACTACGAAAGGACCATAGTTAAAGCTACAACAAAAGGACTGCTACGGCCAGATGATTTAGATTTTTCATAACTTTACTTGTTTTATGTACCTAACTGTTCATAATACACCGCAACGCATCGACAAACGTAGTAAAACAGAGCAAAATGGCATCAATCGATAGGTAGATACAAAGGTTTGTGATGTTATGTGCAACAAATACTGTCATTCATGAAAAAATAGGCTTCAGGCGTCCAGGATGACACATGGAAACCAACTGAAACTTTGAAATAAGAAGTTTCTGTTGAAACAAATTTGAAATAAGAATGTCTCTACAAAGTTGAGCTTCTGTTCATACATACTACGTGCCAACCAAAGCTTCGGACGTACACATCGGAGGATCAGATATTTATAATGGCTTTATTAAGCCGAGGTATCAGACTTGGCTCGCTTATTATTATAATTTAGACGATTGCCCAAAGGCCGGCCTTCGCTGCCAATGAAGTCATCAACCACTCGATGTTATATCAGGTTTGGCATACAGATTTAGCTTTTTTTTTTACCTAGGTAAATACCTGTTACATGCAAGGTTTGGGTTTCTAGACGGCCAGCTAGACGTTTTCTCTTCCCCGCAAAAAAAGGCATTTTCAGTATTTAGCAAGCCAGCAGTTTGTTTTTTTTCTGCCGAGTCATTTCTATCCGGCCAGAGAGAACTTTTATGTTTCTATTTCTTACCGCCCGTTTACAGGGAGGGTTAACTTACGAAATATTTCATAGGAACGTAAAAATATGAAGGGTGCCATAGTAGGACCGTATGATAAGCTGCAGGTTGTAAATCAGGCTCTATTTTGTATGCAAAAATGCGACAAGGATGCCGTGACGCGGGGCCGTGCCCGTGTCTTGCTTCGTGTTCATAATCTCTTTTTAAACCTTTTTGCCGTACACTCGGCACGTGATTGTGAACCCTAATAAACGTCATAATAATAAGGACATAAAATAAAAATACTTAAACCTGGAGATTTTTCCAGCCCTCGGCTCAATTAAGCAAAGGGAAAAGTTAATTAACGAAGCCGCGTTCATATTACTTACGCAACTTCCTAGCAACAAATCTCTCGAATAGAAATATTTATCGTGGCCTTACCTCATTTGGGACGCAAAAGTTTCCTTTAACGGCGCAACTCTCGAAAATCTCATTGTTCATTCAGGGGACGTATGGGTGCGGGGTTAAAATTTGTAGGGCCCACTGAAAAAGTGTCAATTCATCATAGGAAAGCCCGGGGCTCAGAGCAAGGCCCCGATATAAATCCCGCTCCCATACTTGCGCGGGGCGCGCTGCTTTATGAGATCCTTAAGGCTATATGGATTCGGGGAAATATTTCCGCAGTGTGGTGGCCTTAACAAATGAAGGCGCATTACGCGTTAGAATGTGTGAAACGGCCCTATATATGGAGTTTTTTTATTGTTATGCGCGGCAATTCGTTTAAAAGCAAGTGCTGGTTAAGGCAAAACATACGAAGTGCCTATTTTGCTAATATTTATTGACCCCAAAAAGCTCTTTCGGGTTCTCGATTGCGTGAAGAAGAGTTATAGGAGGTAGAGTGCCCTTCGGTAGTTAAGTCGTAATAAATACGGCTTGAATTTTGATGTCAACATTCGGAACCAGTTTGCGGCTTATGTGTGGCCGAGAATGTCGTAAATCCCTTATTTTATTCAATATTTGTCGCACGATTTTGTCTCTTGCACATTCAAGGATAGATATATCATTATAATGGCCGATTATTAAATTACCAAAGAGTCATGTTATGTAAAATAGGTAAGCTATTGGTTTAATACGTTATGTAACCCACATTCGCTAATTCGATACAGTTCATGTGATAAATTGTCTCGCGACACCGCGTTACCCACCAATTACTCATGCTAATCTAATGGTTTAGGTATTTATTTTCAACTTGTACAGACTCCGATATAAACCCCGCTCGTACGTGAGGGCAAGAGCTCGCGCACTATACAGGGTGCTTCCTCCCTGAACCATGTGCGCTGGTTTTCGTTAGTTGTTTGAAAATTCCCAGCATCTTTCTAAACAGCAAGTTTCAAATTCCTGAAAACAATTAAATTCTAAGATACCTAGATTGTTTCCACTACCATTTGCCTCTTATCGAAGGTTGTTTCGTACCAAATATGATTCAGAAAATAATCCGTACTTATTAAGAAACTCAACAAAGAACCATAGAGAAACATTTTGTGGTGCGAACTTTCACGGATTTTTCCGCAGTACCGCGCAGTTGACAGTTGTATGGGAAGTGTCCAGCAGCTGCGCATACGCTGGCCGCCCGTGCCTCATTAGAACAAGTCGTCCCTCGCCCCGCCATGTTGCAGACATATACGTGCACCCGTTTCTGTCCAACATGTCCATTGCCGGCCGCGGGAAATAGACAATTTAGGAAAACCAGCCTCAGCTGGCCTCTTCTTGCCGTATTGTATGTTAATCTTAATTGGCACCTGCTAAAAACCTAAACAATCTGAGAAAAACTCCCTAGTGTAAATTCGGACGCTACCTATGTAACCTGCGACTTGGGAATACTAACGCGAGGCACAATGGCGGACCCCTATAAGGAGCGAGCTCTAGAATACTCCAGATAAATTGGAGACGCTCGTGGGCGATGTCGTGATTTGAATTGAATTAATTATGGGCCCGGGAACCGCTCACGAACTCCTACAGGAAATGCAAAGTGCCAGGGGAAAAATTACAGGATCATCGAACTATTTTCACCGCTATTCCCGGCAACGGGGACTTATCTCGCGACAGCCGGGGTCAATAAACCAAGCTGCGTTCGCGCAAGGCAGCGGCACGATTTATGCGACACGACGTGAGTGTCCCGCGCCGCAGTCCCTTCAAATAGTCGCCAATAGGAACTAAATAGGATACGGCCCTCGTTAAACTCGGATATTGAAACGATTAGACACGACCGATCGCGGCGATAGCGCGCGAAACACACATCTCTACCCAATTACGATTTATTCCTGCCCTAAAAAGGGCATCCGTAATGACATACCGTACTGTGGCCGATTGTACAATCGAAATACAATTATTTTCTGAAAGTAACTAAGACCGTACGGGTGAGAACAAGGGAGGTGCCGTAAATTGGAACGAGGGCTTTGCAGCGCGCTCGGAATATGAATTATTCCCGGTGATTGTTCTTGCGACCGCGTCATGGTTCATACATGAAGCGCGAACTAGTTTTTTTCCGAGGCCTGCCCCCGAGTCGTAAATAAAATTTCTTCTCGAAATTGCTGAATTTCGGCCGCAGCCGCCACTGATGCGTTTTTGTGATTTACACGTTTAAATTCCTCGTGGAGTCCTCCGCGGTTTCTTTTTGTGATTCGTCTTCCAATGGAAGGTATCTTTAATTCCCTTCGTGTCATAATTAACATAACGGTGTGGCGGTGACCTGGTTGCCTCACTTCAGGCATCATACGATTGCCTGAAGATAACCCGAATTTGTTTTGGCGAATTTTTCGCGAGGGTATTTTTTATCAATCGTTGGGCTTGGTAATTAGGGAGGCGAGTCTTGCGAGGCATAATTTGCGGTGCTATCATTTCTGGGCTCCTCTCAGGATGTTCGGGGAAATTCTTAATTGGTCCACCTTTTGTGACGTCCAGAATGCCGCCTGATAATAACATGACCAATTATTAGCAGATCGTTGTTTTTAATTAGCTGTTGGATGGGCTTGCTCTTTTTGCCGCACGTACCTGATGGCATTGTATGTATGTATGTGCTTACTTACCTACCTACCCATGGGAATGGAGGGATAGTTTTCCGATGAGGACTGGTTTACTTGGAGCGCATGAATAGTCAACGTGAACGTCAAGTTTCTCGCAAAACAGCCGGTCTCAAGTAAAATCAGTAATTCTGAAAAAAATCCGGTGCGGAATGCACTGGATTCACAGGAAGAAGAAAATTAAATTACAAATCAAACAAGTTTTCTTATTGCAGCGCGGCCGAGCCGCTCGGATCCTGAAGGTGACCCGCTATCTCTAAAGTCAAATGATAAAAACCGCGCCTGGCATCCCAGGAATACTAATCAAAGAGGAGCTCCACTGAAACTCAGCGGCGAAAAACGCTCCCCACCGATACTTATCAAGTGTTTGAAATGACACAACCGGATTCCATCCCTTCGGCCGGAGGCTTGGCCTTTTTTCGGCACCGGAATAAAACTGACGAATTTCTCAATAGAAGAGGGACGGCCAGCGTTTCGTCACGTATCGGCCAAACGGGTATTTGGCGAGGTGCAGCAAAAACTATTCAGGGGGCCATCATTATGGCATTTTTGTCGACTGACGAGCCTTGTGGCGGCCATTACGGAGGTGCAGGGGGGCGTTGGCATGTGCCCCGTCCCCCCGGGCCCCAGACCGCACCCCCCCGCCCCGCGCTGGTGCACTCGAGCCATTCGTCTTTCATGCACGTCGCCGCAAGAATAATGCGCTCGACGATTCTTAACGAAACTTCTAGCGGACAGAGCCTCATTGGTCCATTTTCTTAGGGTCACATTGCACCTCATGCATTACCTACGATTACAAACTTGAAACTATGATGGCAATGTTTACTAGCCTGTTGGCTCGTCCATATAGAGCCACTGAGCCTACCTTTCGTTCGGCTCGCTCGGAATAGAGACACATGTTTCCTTAGCACGATACCAATAGGTTGCTCTAATTTTGTGGGCGATAATAAGCGAGTGCAACCGTGCCGAACTAATTTTCCTAATTTTCCGAAAATAAAGGGGGGGGGGACTATTTAGTCCCGATTTCGAGCGAAAGGGCTAGACTCTTTACTAGAGTTCGTTCCATCTTTGCCACACTTTATCTTCGCCACACTTGTTTCGCCAGTCCTTTAGATTGTGATTCCCGGTCATACTTAAGATCTGTAATCAATCAATCACCGAACTAAATCCCATAGAATCCGCATTACGTATAAAATCACAATAAAAACTTGTCCCCACGGAAACAAATGATATCAGCAATAGAACAATTTGAAACATCATTTCGACCATACGTCTAATATTCGAATGTCAACCTTATTGCATTAGTGTACAGTTTTACTTTAATTGCATAGACTACGAGCAAATAAGCTCCCAAAGGCAGTTTGGACATCTATTTTTCCAGACACATTTCAGAGTTCTATGTTGTATCTAGTTTTATCCTTGATCGAAGCAATCAATCATGTGTGATGGTTGCCTTGCCTTAGAGGTCATATGTTAAAGGAACTCTTTGGGACTAAGGTGACTATATTGTTGTGTAGTTGTTAAATCGGCAAATGCACCATCATAATTGATCCGCCGATTTATTATCAATTTACTCCAACTCATCTAAAATGCAATTTCTCCGCCGTACAACCTGCCACTTCTCATTCATATACATAAAGCTCGTTTTAATATCCCCGCAAGAAGTTTTATGTGAGCATTTAAATTGAGCAATTGCTGCCGATAAATTCTTCCGCAACGGGCGATTGGCATAATCGTCCTTAAGGTGACGTCATAAATAAAATTCAATTAAACATTAAACTCACCTGTTGTTAAGTCGACGGTACAATGGGATTGCTCAATGCGCGTCCAATAAAACATCACTAACGAACTACGGCCGACCACAGCCTTAATGAAGTGGCTTCACCATAAATTGATGCCTTCATATGGTAACACGCCTTTTTTCTATACAAGGCCCTATTCCTTAGCCTAGCTTTTTGCCAGGCCACTGTTAATGAAACCATGCTCTGTGTTATTAATGCAACAATACTTCAAAACCTTATTTGAGGAAATTCCATCAGCACTTTAGGTGTGAAAAAATTTAATTCATATTAAAATGCTTTTCATGCCTTACAAGTGCTTTGGCATACCTACACACTGTCAGGAGCCTTCAAATTAGTAATTAAAGTGAACATTTCGCATAGCTGCACCTTGTTGTGGTGGCAAATCTAAAAAAGAAGAAGCTAACTCCGCAAACGCGCTGTGAAGCGGTAGCGTTCACGAAGTCCGCTGGGTGCTCGAGTGACGTGGCGGCTACCTACCCGACAGTCGAGTTTACGAGCCAACCGAACAGTGCACTGCCAGAAGCCTTGTTTCTTGGAGAAAATTTCGATATTTTTTATTATAAGTATTAGTAGAGCTGAAAAAACAATGGAACTCCCTGAAAAAAAAATCTCAAAACACTTTTATTTATGTACTACCGAAATAAACTTGGCTAAACATTCACTCATATGAGATTGGTGAAAGTGACAAGTCGGACTCTGTAGTTTCTAAGACATGTTTAGATAGATAGCCTTCCATAGTAGGCTCTATCCTATACAAGTATACAGGATGTCCCGTGATTCAACGTCAAGATGATTTCAACGTTTTAACCTACCCTTTCACCCAGTTTCCGCTTGACGTTGAATTACAGTATATTATCTCAGCTAATTCAGCCTCGTTCATAGGAGAGACAAGTCAACTAAAGCACAGGTTTCTTCACGGATTTTTCCTTTACGGTTACCGAGTGGTATTGCTGCTACAGTATCAAGTACCTACCTTATTATTAGTTTTAGTGGTTTTAACAATCCTTCTCCTCTTTTACGTCAGCAAGCGTAACATAAGGCTGGCAGGCAGTACTTATGGGGGTTGTAACTGTAATATGTATCTCACTCTTTTGTTTGATGCAGAGTGAGATAGCTAGAGTTATAAACTCATGGATACGCTCTAATCCAGCCTTATGCTACGCATGCAGGAGTGGGGCTTCTATTTCAAACTCTTTCGAGCCAAATTTTACGATCCACGAGCCGTAGGGACGGACAGATAGATTACTAGAGAGCCAACCGCATACATACGGCGTGCAATGGCCGATACGGCCTGGGTCCTTAATTGGAATACATTTTCAGGGATCTATTGGTCCGGAATTCTATAGTTGAGGTAGAGAGAGTTAGGTGCATAGAGCTAGGCGATTGTTAGCGTTTGATATTGCGGTCTAGAGTATTGCGATTCGATTATTAATTGCTTACTTACTACCTACATTTTTAGTTATTTGCTCTCATGCTAAAATTATTTTTATTTACCGAAATAACACTCGGCGTCATCAAGCGTCATGGAGCTTAGCTTACTACTGTCAAAGTTTCTGTACAAGAATCAATCTACGTTTCACTAATGATTGACAGCTGAATGAGCATTGAACATTCACTCACTTGTTTCAGATAGGCTTTGGCGCAAAACAAAAGACCACTGCTGCATTTTAAAAGTGAATCCTGACACAAAGTTATCGAAAAAAACAGATGACGATCGTTTTTAGGTTTTCTTTCTCCTTTGCTAAGTAGATTTCAGTCTTTTCAGGTTTTAATTTTCACGCGGAAACCAAAGGTGATCAACAGTTTTCGTGACTAGGTACGGTCGGCCACAGTCACAGATATCCCATGGCAACTTTTACAGTGCGCGGCATAAGGGCGCTAATCGAACAAAAAGGGGTAACCTAGCGTGTGGCCGACTGCACAATTTATCATTGATTGGCTAGTTAGACAATGCTTGCTTAACTCTGGACCGTCAATCACAGGTATCCAATAGGCCAGAAAGCGATAGGTATCTAAAGTGCATTCGGCCGGTCTAATTTGCAATAGCTCCAAGCGTTAATTGATCCCACAGCGGTGTTAGTTACCTTAATTGTCTATAAATTGTTCTGGACATTAATCTCTGCCCTGGGATCAGATTGGGCGAAGTAATCGTATCTGTATTGACGACGTGATTTGATCCTAATCGATTGGACTAATTAGTAATGAAAATAACCTGATTGAAACATTGAGATTGAAGTATTCAGTGGAACCGATTTTCATTGCGTGATTCTGATTGCTCTTTGAGCGACGGATATCATACTTACATTGAGTGCATTTCACCATAATATTACCTCATATTAATTAACAAAATTTTAAATGTTTGACGTCTGTAACTGATTGAACTAATGGAAACTGAATAACGATATCTCTACCTAGATAGGTTCATCACAATTTCGATGTCATTTATAAATACCCAATAGACAAAACTCGAATATAATCAGAAGCGTGTTCCTAAGATAAAAAAACGCAGTGCACTCTTGCTAGCGACCGACAGATTTACACCGAAAAAGACTCACAAAGGCCCTCATAAGTAGAAGATCCGAGTCTGGCCGAAATAAATTCTTTCACACATGCGTTTCGAAGGCCCTTCCATCTCTCAGCAGTATACTCGTCGTAGAGATCAGTGAAACGTGAGGAACGCACTAATTAACGTTCAACGTGAAACTTCGTCGTGCCCCGCGACCATACAACTTGGTCTGTGACAGTCCATACATCTCCACCCTTCAGGGTGACTCCCGGGGTGTCAGACTAAAGTGGTGTTTTAGTAATTGCGTGTCTAACGCTCCCTACACGTAACACGGCCTTTTATTAAGTGCAAAATGTGGAAATTCTGTATACAGCCCTGTGTACAAGACTCAGGTTGTTAACTAAGGCTATGTACTCAAACAAGGGGTCTAGAGGACTCGGTGCCCTTGAAATATAGGCCCCATCCTAGGAAATATCGAACAAGACGTGATTTTCGAATGAAAGGACAAATTCTCTGCGCGGATATTGAAAAGTGAAATTTGAGATATGGGACTTCAGAAGTGTAAATTAGGGTCAGCAAGTATTTATCAGTTTGCACAGGACCTAAGAAAAATATACCTAGTGATAAATAAATTCCCAAATTAAATACCAGCTGACATACCTAATCCTCAAAGTTCAGTCCATGATAAGCCTCTCTGTTTTAAACATTATTTCAGGATCAATTCAGCCGGCTCCATTATAAAATGTAAACTCGATAAGCGACGCAATTTTCTCTACGTACCTACACTTTCAAGTGTGTTTAGGTAGAGACATACAATATACACTACCAGATGTTTAACTCAATACTTCTTACCAGTCTACTGATTTACAGTACAGTAGATATGTCAAGCCTACTCCATCTAAAAATGTCCCAGGCACTGCAGCGTTGAATAGTCACTTCACTCATCTAGTGTGAGTGAAGGTGCCACTGGACGCTGTATAAATTATCATCTCATTGCGTAGATGCAAATGCCATATATCTTTTTTATATTTATGTCACAGAAGGGTCTCCCGTCTTAACTTCATCACCAATTTTGATAAAGTGTATAAGTAATTTACCACCACTTACTCACAAAAGTGCATTCAGCAGCAGCAAGGAGCACAAAGTGTGATGCTTTTTACATGAAAAAGAAGCTCCTACTACGGTTGCAGAATGCAGATGCTACAATTTCCATACAAATTTACTTTTCCATTCATGGGAAAATGTGGCATAATTATACATTGAAATCCTATCAGTATGCATTAATTTTGATATTTATTTGCGGTACATAAAGTTTGCCTGAAAAAAAAAAGATAAGTAATTAGCTTTGGTTCATAGGCACAAACGATATTGATTTCACTATTTATTGCAGAAAATATTTTGAATTGAATTGAATTGAATAATTTATTTCGTGCATATAAACACATATAAAAAACTTAGGAACTAGATACACACATTATTGTTATTTAATTAATTAATTAGGTATTTATTATTATTGACTGTAATTACATTTTACTTACTTACGGTTGGTCTGTCCCACACAGAGGGATGCAATCTACTTGACTACTTGATAGACTTGACTGCGTGCAGTCGTATCCACCGCCTCTGTATGGGAGAGTCCAACCTGTAAGCTAGCGCAGACAGGAGACTGTTGGGGCTGGCTCGTATACGTCCCAACATCGACGTGCACCGTTACTTGTACTGTTAGTCAAAATAAAAATAAATCTGGATCAATGTGATTTCAATGTATGTTCCTTTTTTCCGTACATTTGTGAATTTGTAGTAGCAATACCACTCGCTAACTGTGAAGGAAAACATCGTGAGGAAACCCGCGGTTCAGTTGGCTCCACACGTATTGACCTGTCTTTCCTGTGGGCTTTGTCGACTAAGCTGTCAGGATGGTATAGGTGCTGGGCAAGCCTACTCCATCTAAAACAATGTCCCAGGCACTGCAGCGCCGAGTGGTCTCTTCACCTATCTAGTGTGAGTGAAGGTGCCACTGGACGCTGTATAAATCATCTCATTACGTAGATGCAAAGGCCTTAGTTTTTTTTTTTCCTTTTTTTGTGAATGGACATGGTAGAGCCTACAAACTTCTAAAAAGCTTCTCACGTTCAGTTCAGTTTACATACCTTCTGCCAGTGAACTCTCAGACATGATTGAGTGATCTATTTTCCCGTAAATGAAAATATTAAAACATTAGGATGGAAATAGCCGGTACCTATGTAGAGCTTTAAAAAAGTTCCAAAAATCTTCACGCGCTCAGTATACCTTCTGGTAGTGCACTTTCAGTTCTAAAGGTAGATGGCTTGCATGTTGTCGTGCCAGGGCGCGGTTAGGCGGGCTTGTTAGCGAACAATGCCTGGAACTGAACCTACCGGTATAGCCTAGGTAGGACTAAATCCTATGCGAATCGCGCTCGGTTGGTTTTTAGCGTTTTGCAGGGACGAGTGTACAGATTTTGTTTAGCTATTTGATTTATTTGTTATAGATCCTATTCCGCATCGCATAATCTTTGAAGTGATAAGTGGATACCGACTCATGTAATAAAATTTTTGTACCCGTTATGATAGGATACGATGTTTTCTATACTTGTTTTGTGAATACTAAACCAACAAGGCCTTCGTATTATTTGTAGATGATTTATACAGCATAATTACTTTATCAGTGCGCTAAGATCAGTATGAGATGATCAAACTAGATGGGTAACCACTCGGACTCTACATTTTCTAAGACACGATTATATGGAGTTTAACCTACTTGAAAAGCCTCAGAAAAATGTATAGGTACAGTGCTACTACGTTCTACTTTCAGTATTCAAGATAACTTACTATCAGTAAGAAAAGCTAACTGAAAAACAAAAGGAAATATTGAGCAGTAACCAAAAAAAAATAGTTGTGTATGATTTGCCAAGATTTATTGTATCTCGTCATCAGAGTTGAGGCGTGATGGCTCCTTTAAATGTAAATTCCATAAAAGAGCGCAATAAAATAATAAATAATGTATAAACTGACATCAAATGAAACAATAATGTACCAATATGAATAGAATGCGATCGTCAAAGTAATAACTGTGCAAACAACTCCATCATACATGAAACGTTCAGTAACTCTTACAGCCGTTGAAATAAGGGTGTTTTTTGCACGTTTGTCGGCGAATTTCATCGGTTGTCGCCAGTTGGCATGACAACAACGCATCATTGAACTAAACTCTCAATAAACAATGTTTCGGATTAAGAAATCAATCGAATAGAATCGATTCGAATTTTAAATTTAGAATTAATTTAAATTTGGCATGCAATATGTATTTAGGCATTCAAGTATGTAGTAAGATATTTTTGTAATGTTAATTTTTGTTTTTTGTAACTACAACTGGTTGTTTTTTTTTTTGTAATTTGACTTATTGCTGCCTAAAAAGTCGTAATAATAATAATATTTACCCCTCGGCTCTGACCTTTGAAGTTATTTCAGCCAGTGATTTCTACTGACGACAAATACCAGCGTACCTTCCAATTCCAACCGCTTTTTCCCAATCGATGCATTCCCAAAGCTAGCCACATCCTAAAACGATATTTTATAACAGTTATCTCCGACCGTCCGCTCAGGAACGGTTTTATTTCAAAACAACAAAACACAAAAGTCGGGACAACGTAGAATTTTTAGAAAGCTGACCGTTTGCCGATAGTACAATGGCATAAGTCGAACTTTCTCCCCTTTTATCTTCAGGACAAAGGCAAAGGCGGTATCTATTGTCCTTTACGCACTTACAGCTTTTTACTGCGTTTTTTGGGATCTATTGGCAATGCAAAAAAATCGCTATCTTTTGTACCAAATTGCGCATTTTACTACTTTCTCCAAAGATGTTTTGTGTTGTTTCTAAAGTACAGTTATAACAACATTTGGTTAACAACAAACCCCAAAAGATGATTTCTGTGTAATGGGAAACACATGTTGGGAATGGACATTAGAGTATGATGCATTGCCTTTCTTGTATACGTTAGCGATGACAATATGCGGTAAATAGACAATGCAAGGAACTACAAACAGAATATTACTTTTAATCCTATGGTAATGTCTAGAACCAACAAAATTTATTGAACGAGCGAGCGAAGCGAGCGAAGTTCTCCGAGTCTACTTGAACAATTCGGCGTTTGTATGTATGTATGATTGTATGTATGTTTGTATGTATGAATTTTCGTTCGATGATAACTTGAGTAAATTTATTCGGATCGTAATGAAATTTGGTAGGCGAGTAAATGAGACAAAGAGAATTTTTAAGATCGAACATGAGCCAAATCGGTCGAGAGGTTGCTGAGATATGGGGTCGCGAGTTCGTAGTTCGGGGCGAACCACTAGTAACAGCGATTTCAACAGAGACACAAGTTAGCTTTAATGGCTTTATTGCCATTGCACAGGGTGCGATTGCAACGGGGTGATACCACCAGCCTCTCCCCTTTACCTATGGAGATACTTAATTCAGCGTGACATATTAACAGAAGCCAAATTCGGATAGGTACCTTGTATTGTATTGCAAAATAGTACAGTCGGCCACAGTCTCAGATACCCCTTTTTGTTCGATTGGCGCCCTTATGCCGCCCGCGATAAGAGCTGCCATGGGGTATCTGAGATTGTGACCGTACCTACGAGTTTGTCAGGGTGTTCGACTTTTATCTTAGCAACGACGAGACTGTATTCTATAAGTAAGTATACTTCTTAAAAAAGACTCTTATGATATTGTATCTCCCTCTCTGTCTCTCTCTCTCTCTCTCTCTCTCTGAGAGAAGGCCTGAAACAAGCTTTTTTATACCATTACCAACTACTGCGAAACTCTTGTACAACTTGGCACTACTGCGAAACAAAACAAGTAGAAAGGCTCAAACAATAGTTGCTGAAGTTGAAGCAGACCAAACTCAACTGGAAAGCTGACCTTTAGTAGTAAAACGCTGAACAAAGTTGCCCAAAATTACCAATTCATGACGGGACCATAGCCAGTGCTAAACTCGTGCTGCTTAAAATACAAAATCACGATAAACTAGCAGTGAGTCTAACTACCAGGCGAAGAAAGGGAGAATGGGAACGGGACAAAACGAAGCTTCGTGTTCTTATATAAAGCATTCTAAAGCCCCTACCAGATCAGCCGAAAAACGCTTGCTTGCTTTATTATTTCATCCTGATGCAAGCGATGCAGATCTAAAGTTGTGAAAACTTTTGTAGCTCAGATGCATGACAAACAAAATATTTAATTCACACTGTACACAGATAAACGCAATTTTGGCATATTGTGTGTAATTGATCGTCTTGACGAGGCTTAGAAAATGGTCATCGGAAAATGTCAACCGGGCTCGTTTCCTTTTATTCGCAGGACTAATAAAGCGAACGTGAGCAAATGTTTGCTTACATACACTTAGTCTGCTTCCAGCTTAACGAACCGATTTAGAGAGACAATAGCCACAACCGATAGCTTATTTAATCACATGAATGTCTCGTGTATTAAGCAGTGTATTAATTAAAAGCTTAGAATATTAATGTCTCAATTATTATTATGTAACTGGCGAAACGTGGTCTATAAATCAAGCCGACTTCTAATCGTCGTTGCGCCTGGAAAAACCGATAAAGATGAAAACCCAACTTTTCAGGAGAGACAAAAAACCGTTTTTTGTATAACTAAGGTCTATAAGCTAAAAACGGAGTATACAGAAAATTAAAATAATATAACATGGATCTGTTGTGGTATTAAATATTTGTAATTAAACGTTGTGTTAGGACACAGATTATTTTTTCTTTAATTTTGACACATAACTGTTTATTTTTGAGTCGTGAAAATCCGCTTTGTGATTTTCATCACATAGCGGTTTTTCCGTTTCTTCATAATGGAACTATAATGATCCTACTCCTCTACATAGCGGATTTTCCCCTATAATATTAGTTCTGAAATTCACTTCTTCATTAAAACTGGATAATGACACATTAAAACAAGACCTCAATAAAACATCCTTTTCTCCCTTTATTTTGCCCTCCCGTATGCAAACATTTTCAAAGAAACGAAGGTACTTAAATGATGAGATTAAATTAAATTAAATTAGTTAAGTGAATTAAATGAAATGAAATTAGTCAGATGAAATTAAATTGGTTAGGTGTTAAGTTGGCTAGTAATTGAGTGTAAGTAAGAAAGTATAAGTAAAATTAATTACGATAATGTCCATTTGAACTAATATAACTATCTTTCTATTCAGCCCATAAATAAAGCCCACTGCTGGGCATAGGCCTTTTCCTTTTCACGCCAACCCCGTCGGTCTAACGCCAATCTCGTCCATTGTCTTTCCGCTCTTTTGACAATGTCATCGACCCATCGAGCTTTCGGTCTACCCACCGACCGTTGACTCATTCTAGGCCACCATTCCGTGACTGCCTTACACCGTCCGTCCTCCCGCCTAGCCAGATGCCCTGCCCATCTCCACTTTAATCTTAAGATTCGCGCGCCCACATCTTCAACTTTGGTCTTCTGCCGAATGTCGACGTTAATGCACACGATCAAGGAGTGAGATGCCTAGCATGGCTTGCTCCATAGGTCTTTGTGCAATTTGGATCTTATCCATATTTGCTTTGGTAAGCGACCATGTTTCGGCACCGTACGTGAGGATGGGCAGTATGCATTGGTTGAAAGCCTTGGTCTTTAAGCTTTGCGGGATTTTGGCTTTAAAGCTTCTTAAAGGCAGCTCATCCTAGCTGAATTCGTCTTGCGATCTCTTTTTCTTGAGGTTCACAGCCAAAAGATAAAGTATGTCCAAGGTAGACGTATTTATCTACCACCTCAATTACAGAATTACCTACTTTGATGGTAGGTAAGGATTCTTCGGTGGGACTGTTCGTCATTATTTGCGTCTTGGACATATTCATCCTCAGGCCGACCTTCAAGGACGCTTCATGCAGTTCGGTTTGCATAGTCTGGAGATTATTAACGTCTTCAGCTCGGAGGATAAGATCGTCAGCGAAGCGCAGATGCGAGAGATTGGTGCCGTTGATGTTAATGCCTCTTTCACTCCAGTCGATGGTCTTTAACACGTCTTCGAGCTCGTTGGTGAAAACTTTGGGTGAAAGAGTGTCTCCCTGTCGCACACCCCGCTGGATGGGCACGGGGTCGGTAAGCTTGTGCATACGCACCTGTATCGTGGCGGTCTTATATATTTCCCGGAGTATGTCCACAAACCGTGTATCAATGCCACAGCGATTGAGAGAATGGAACACAGCCCAGTGTTCGACACTGTCGAAAGCCTTTTCGTATTCAACGAAGGCAAACCACAAGGGCTGGTTGAACTCGTGGCTCTTCTCCATCAACTGCTTTATTGTGTGAATATGGTCCATAGTGGAGAAACGGCTCCGAAATCCGGCCTGCTCGACCGGTTGGTACTCATCAAATAATTTGGTAAGCCTGTTGCAGATGATTTTAGCAAACAGTTTGTAGATTTGAGAAAGCAGGCTTATAGGACGATAATTTGAGAGCTTTGTCTTATCACCTTTCTTGTGTAAGATTGTGACCATGGCATTGTTCCAAGTTCTTGGTGTAACGCCCTCAAATAACATTTTGTTGAAAAGTTTGGTGAGTGCCTCTAGTACGGGGAGACTCCTCCTCTGCATCATCTCCACGTACACGCCATCCTCGCCAGATGCTTTCCCACGCTTCATTTTGCTTAAAGCGAAACAGACTTCTTTTAAATTAACCTGTTCTTATGATGGGGGGCAGTTGCTAATCCCCGAGGTGCTCTACAGGCTCCACTCTACAGGATTTGAACTAACCTCTAGAAAAATTATTAATAAAACTTAAATTAAAGAATAGCATATTTATTCAGCAATATTAAAGGTACCTTTAATGAGAAACAAATGCAGGCAAGACATAATCATTAGGTAAACACACATTTTGGCACTAAATGTAAACAATAATAATTAGGTACAATTACGTATTGTCGAAGTGTGATATTGACAGGAACAATGATTAAGTGTTTAACATTTTTTGTAAGTAAGGGGAGATAAGAATAAGCGTAAGTTATTAAAACCTCAAATTATCATAAAAGCTATGATAGTCACGATGCCTGTTTTGTTTTAAATGTTATGAATAAAATCCATATATTTTTTTTATTTTTTTATTTATGCATGTAAGGTTTAAGCAACTGGAGTTGGTCAAATTTACTTTTATCTATTTTCTTTGGCTCTTGGTAAAGCGAGGATGGTGTATGGTACAAATCTTGTTTCCTTCGTTGAGGCAATAATTTCCAATCATCCTTGTGCATAAGTTTGTACCAAACCTCACCATCTCCTGTTTTTTTCCCATGCCGGATTGATGTGGCATTGCTTGGTAATTCGTAGTTAAATATTAAGTAGAATCATCAACAGTTTTAAATAATACTCACCTCTGCTATACGTAAATAGCTGCAACTGCAGGTTTATATCACGAATAATGTACGAGAGCAATTTAAAATTATTCACTTCACGACAAAATCAAAAGAAATGATACCTGGCGCAAGATTTGGCTCGAATGATATTCCGCTATGTGCAACCGTGCGCGCAACGCAGCATGTTGGTACTTCGCGGATGTCAAAATGGAAAAACCGCTAAGTGTCAATATGGCACAAAGCGGTTTGGAGCGCGTATTTTTGTTTGAACGATACATAGCGGAAAATACTATTTTCGTTTTTATTTCAGATATCACAAAACGGGTTTTACAGGCATGTCGAGCGTGGCAAATTAGGCCTAAAACGTTAAAAAAGTCATTTTAAGAAAAAAACGTTTATCGGTTTTTCCAGGCGCAACGACGTAATGCAACATTTTGAACAGTAGCATGAATACGACTAAAACGAAACGTGTGTATGTTTAGAGGTTGTTTTAGATTAGTATTCAGATGTTAGATAAGAATGCAGATACTACCTAGAATTGTAATAAATAAATAATAATGGTACAGCTAAAAAAAAGTTAAGGCGCCGTGCATAGTGAATCGCCCGCGCGCAAAGAAAAATGCACATAATCGATTCCTGTATCAAATACCCTAAACAAATTGAAAATGTTCACATCAAACCCTAGAATTAGGTGAGACCTATCTAAAACAGCCAGTTTCGTGTTGTGAACATTTTCGATTTTTTTTGTGTATTTGATACAGGAATCGATTTTGTGCATTTTTCTTTGCGCGCAGGCTAATTCACTATGCCCAGCGCCTTAAGGGTCCGTATAAGGCTAACTAGCGCCGCCAATGTTAAAAAAATCATATCTTCTTTTAGAAGAAGTTTCTGGAAAAATCCTAAGATGAGCCTATGCGCCATGCTTTTCTAGATTTTTAAGTGTAGATACCCTCTTTGAAATTTAATTTTAAGCTAAAAAATTTTCGATAACCGCCAAAAACGGCCGTTTTTGGCGGTTATCGAAAATTTTTTAGCTTAAGACTAGAAATTGAGTTGGGTACCCATACTTAAAAATCTAGAAAAGCATGGCGCATGAGCTCATCTTAGGATTTTGTCAGAAACTTCTTCTGAAGCGAGATATGTTTTTTTCAACATTGGTGGCGCTAGTTAGCCTTATACGGACCCTTAAGTGCCTTTCTCTATCGTGACAAAATCTTTATCACACAAAACCAAATTATATTTTTAGACCAAAACAAAATTGAAAATAATTAGAGGAACGGCTAGTTTGTGAGAATTACTACCCAAGTTACACATGTTTTATGCCGTAACCTTTATTTGCTCAAAAGTATAGATACAACTAGGCTCAGTAAAGAAAACAGCTAAAGCTCTGACTGTGAGATGGCGTAAGGCTGCTTTGTATGCTAAACCTCACGTAAACTTATCTACAAGTAAGTCGTCGGGAGAAACTTTTCCGACCATAGACTTTGTAATAAATCCCCACCGTGTTTATAATTTGAAGATTTTACCTTATAATTGTCTGAATGGTAATAGAGTTTTAATTAAATATTCCGCGTGGAAGCACCAAACCGCAAAGATTGACACGTTACCGTTTGCTAGAGTGAATCATCAATCTTAGTCTGCATTTTTTTCATACATTACCTATGTTGCATACTTCACTTTCTCATGCATTTCTAATCATATATAGCTATTTTTGTGTAAAAAACAACAAAGTAACGAAGATAAAAAGCTGAGTTTTATCTCCACTTAATTCCACGTCTAATTTTCAGTTCCCTACCTAATCTTTGCCAACCCCCATATAGTACAACTTATATACCTCCAGCCTTCAACAAAAGAACCTAACAGGCCAAACGGCTGAGCTATGGCTGGGTTGAAGACTATATCTCATAGCGGCATCGTGTAGACGTGATTCGACCGCCCTCGCAAATCATATCGCTTGTGCCAACTCGCCCTTTGCGGGCCCGTTTAGACACTTCCAGTTTCTTGCTCGAGAAATGTAAAGATTATTTAGAGGAGGTGATTATCAAAAGGTACTTATGTCCTCCCTTTGGAGAAAAGTTTTTTTTTTTTTAGAAACCGCATCTCCATGATAATCTGTACATCTTGTGTAGTTTGAATGGTGCAAAATGTGATCACGTCCTATACTTATGGAGGCCTAAAACATGGCCTTGTTTGCAAAAGGTGTACATGTCCAGGCGAGAAGAAGTTTCAATGGACGAATGTGTTGAAGATTGTGACTGCTTGGAATCAGATATAGTGTCACATATTTTTTTTATATTTTATTAGTGGTTTCTATAAGAAAGTGTGTAAAATAAAACCATAAATTGTTTTATTATCTCCAAAACACTCACATCAAAAAGTGACATGTCCAATACATGTCACTACTCTGTTACTTCAAAAGGTGACATCTCCATATACGTTCGTGTCAAAAGGTTTTTGACAAAAATCCCTAGTTATTTCACATTTTATAAGATACATAGCTTTTCTAAAACATAAATTTTTTTCAGGCAAAAATTTATGTAGACTTCAAAACAGGGAGGTTTCTTTCGATTTCTGTAAAAAAACAAACGCAGGACATGTCACCTTTTGATAATCAGCTCCTCTAACAAATTGTACATCTACGTGAGAACGACATTTGTCTCCGTTCGCTATACATTCATGAGTGGAGTTTTGAGCCGTAGGGTTGAGATGATATACCGCAGTATTAGACTAAGGCATTCATTCTAAAATCCAAAAATGCAGATGTAAATAATAATTCTTGGACGTCAATATTTGCCACGTCAGAATGGATGAGTTCGTATTGTCAAGGTTTATGTATGTTTGATTCTAATACACTAGTTATTTTACTTGAATTACGTGAAAACCCTGCAATCAGAAAACTAATTCAACGTCGCTGAAAATTGTTTTAGAATTGACTGAAATATGGTGTTGAATTGTAGACAGTAAACTGGTACTGTCTGAACGTTCCTTAGTTATACAGAGCTAGCTGTAATATAACTGCAAGAGCAATACCCGGTACTCCATTACCGAGCTTAATACTTACCAAGACTATAAGTAGGGCTTTTAAAGACAATTTCCGTTTAACTGACTTAGGCTTAGAAAGTAATTGGTGAGCCCTTTGAATGTGCGGAACATATTTATTTTGGAGTTTTGCGTCATAGAGTTTGGAAGTTATTTGGCTTCGAAATGCGCATCTAATTTGAGATTAAGTGTTTAAGAATAGAAAAAAAAACATGCCAGAGTGTTAGCTACTGAATATACAATACAGACATGACAGTAGTTTTATTCACTTTTAATGATTCGCGATATTTAAACATTATTGTATTCGAAACGGGACCACGGCAGCTGTAACGCGGCCGAAACGTCGGGATAAATAAGGTTATTAAATTTGCCTAAAAACTAATCGCGATTCGACCCGTTTCGAATATAGTTGTTTTATTATCAGAAAATTGATCGACATAACTGTGGAAAATAAAATCGTTATGGGGGACACCAAAATATCTGTGGAAACGGTACAGCTTTCAACCAACATGGTTGCAACTTTGAGGTTTCCTCGCTATGTTTTCCTTACCTTCCAGCTTTCAACTACTGGTCCTTTTGTCTGTTCCCATTTCAGCCCACAACAAGTCCCGGGAGTCCCGTAGTGGGCCAGACAGTCGAGACTTATGCTTATTGTTGCACCGCCCTCTGTGTTTGTTTTGGATTTCTTTCCACTACCCTTCGGCTGACGTGCGGTATGATATGTGAATAGTCTGCGCTGATTTGTACTCTGTGAAGACTATGTTTTTTTAAATCTACTATATGTGTTGTATTTACGAGTAGTTATGTTATTTCTAAAGTCCTGTGAACTTCAGTCACCAATAATTTAATTGAGATTATGATATCCGGAGGGAAGTCGGAAAGCGATCAAGAGGAATATGCCCGACACGTTTGACCGACCAAATCCGCTCCACATTAAAAACCACAGTATACGATGGCATATACTCGTACTTAGCCGCAGATAGGATCAACTGGCGACGCATCATATGTCAAGGATTGGACCCTCAGTGACGGGAAGATGCAAGAAGGGAGGATGATACAGGTAACTCTAAAGGGACATTTTTTAGGTAGGTAGCATGAATAATTTGTTATGTCTAACTACTGGTCAAAGATCAAATACCTCTAGTCTTGCTCACAAATCCTCCATCGTGGGCTACCTCCGATAATCCTTTTTAGAATCAGTTAAGGTCATCTTGTCTGGTTCTGCCGGGTTGCCGTGTCCATCTGGATCAACCCAGTTGATAGTTGTTTTTGGTCCATCTATAAGACTTTGCCAGGCCTTGAAACTTAATTTGAGTCCAAACACTATGCTTCTCTCCCAAACGTAAATTAAAAGATATTGCCGCTTCTATTGCTTGCGTCCACTCGTCTGCAATCCCTGTCTCCTTACTTTGGCTTACAATTCATACAAACCTCCACGGCACTTCACCACCGTCAGCCATTTCTAAATTCTCGCCGCACACGGCGTAAATCCAACAGTTTTGTACGTACAAGCGTCGACATTCCCAATCCGAGCCCATGCGTCGTAGGCGGCCTCCTATCTGCTCCATCTAGCCACGTCCAATAAAGCCCTGAGTGAACAGACGTACAGACGGTTGGCTAACAAACGTAACTGATCTGCGGCCCTATTGTTTGTGCCGCCACGCGTGTCGTTGCACTCTGGCTGGATGGATGGATTTCATCGACTGTCTTTGAGCTATTGTTTTGAGGTGCACATCTTATGCTTCTTATAGCTGTAGGTGTAAGTGTTGCGCTTTCTTGGCTTAATTGGCCTTACTTAGGTCGGGGTTTCTGGTAGACTTTGTAAATGTAGGAGAAGTTTCGGTGTACTTTACCCGCTATGTATTCAGCTTCGGTAACATGCAGTAAGCAAGTAGGTTTGAGACTGTTATTTTTTTTCTGAATTTGGTCAAAAAAATATAAGCGGTAGCAGTGAAACTGCCAGTAGATAAGGTACCTACCTAACTTGAATAAAATGCAGATTTCAACTTGTGACTGATTTACGGAGCTGGCAAAGCTAAAAAATGTTTTGTTTTCCCGCAACAAATTCCGCTTGTTTGTCCAAATCCCGGATCGCGCGACGACTGCGTCGTAAATCCGTAGGACAGGCCAAATTGCAACGATGTTTCGCAGCACTCAACTAAAAATTGTGATGTTTTACAAACAAATATTGCGAGAGCATTCGTTCTCCTTTATTCAGAATATTTCACTGAACTCTTGCGCTATGAAAAGTAACGGCCTTTATAACTTCATTCGGTTTTTTACCACATTTCAGCTTACAAGCCCTTGTCGTTGTCGCTTTATGTGTTCCTGTAAGCGGCCTGATAAGCCAATTTTCGCTTGCATGTGAAAATATACTAGCGCCTCTATTGCGGGAAATTGCCTTCTTATTAACTGAAAGTTTAGTTAAGGCTGGTTTTAAGCTGAAACTAATTCCGTATAAAACGAAGGTGGTATAGGTACGGGTGTAGGTGGTAGGGGCACTTTGCACCAACGTATTAATCCCTCAAAGCCCGCTGGCTGCGCGAATGCCGGTTGATATATGAGGCTACTAATGCCCGCCGATGGCATTACGATGCAAACTTTTTCAGTAACTGCCGTAGCTTTTCACCAACTATCGGATGCAGCTTTTTCTCCCGATATCTCGTTTGTATAATGAATCTGAATTTAGTTTCTGACGCCAATTGCTTTCCGGACTTTATGGTATTGGATTTAAATCGGATTATTGATGCTCGATTCATATTTGTTACGTCGTGATTGATGCGTCTATTTGAGATGATTTATGTAGCTCTAGTGGCTCTAATACTTTAGTGAAGTGAACAGATTTCTCTCGGCAGATGTAGCGGGGCCATAATTAAATAGGTTGTATACACCGTGCAATTTTAGTGGTTTTAAAGCCGAAGGTATTTTGTTGCACTAGTGATTCTGAGCCAAATCACAAAATTTCATTCCAAAACGCGCGAAAAAAAAATTCACTTCTCCTTACAAATGGTGTCAATTGGCGATAGCCGTTTGTATGGAGAAGTGATTTTTTTTTCGCTCGTTTTGAAGTATAATTTTGGAATTAGGCTCAGAATCACGAGTGCATTTAAAAGTTCGGCTTTAAAACCACTAAAATTCCACGGTGTATAACGAATGATAGTACAAGTATAAGTATACACAGCGCAAGCTATCTACACTGCAAATCATCGATCTCCAACAAAAAAAAAGCGTTCCCAATACATCGAAACGCCAAATTCTCCTTTTCTTGGCAGACCTTTAAGTATCTTCATCACGTACCAGCTATCTCTCACAGTATACATACGTTTGGACACAGGCGCATACAGGGGGTTTCTCTTATGATGATTTAGTGCCGTACGCGACATGCTGCCTGGATGGATTTACTGCCGCACGAAGGGATTATGTGGGCGAGCGCAAACACCGGCCCAGCGGACGCCATATTGAAATTTACGGCTAAGTTTTGATTCGCTGTTTTATTGGATATCGCTACTGTTGATAAAAGAACTCTGCGCGGATTTAAAAACAACAACGGATTTTAATCACATTGCACGATTTTTTGTGTATATCGTGTGTGTTTGGGTGTGAGTGTGTGTGTGTGTGTGTATGTGTGTGAGGGTGTGTGTGTATATGTAGGCAGAATACAGACACAAACTTTTGATTAATTTTATTATTTTATTTCATTTATTTACGATTTTGTTCTTAGGACAATAATTCATGTTTTTTTTATATTCTTGTTTTTTTCTTTGTAGGTTGACAAACGAGACAGTAAGGCTGTGAATTAGTATCGTAGCATAATTTACAAGCCTTCACAAATTCCTGTTTCTGTTACAAATACCTACCTATACGATTTTTTTCATCAGGGGTTAATAAAAAAATCGTAGGACAGGGAGATAAACAATAATTACGCGCGTGCAATCTAAGCACAATATCAGTTAATAAACTCGGAAAATGCGTCTTGTGTTTTCCCGCCCCATCAGTTTTTTCCCGGCCCATTATAAATAAGATGGAGCATATATCAGATCCGGGCCTCGCTACAAAACAAGGGTGGGGGATGGAGGAATTATGACAAATCATGCATTAAACATAGGGAATAAATGTTTTCTTATCACGTACCTATTTGTGTTCCGATATTAGTTTTCCTTTATCTTTATTGACACAGGTTTTCGGGATGGGACCGTTTACGGCTTTGCGCTTCATGCCTGATTGTTGAATTGTTTATTAAGGGTAATTTTTAAATATCTTTTTTCCTGAAACACACGAAACACGACAACTTCTAAATGTTCTAACAACTTTTGTTATACGACTGTTCACATTGCTCGATAATTTTACTTAGGTACTGAAAATTTCGTATCTTTAAAAGTTTACATTTGAACCATTTCATCACTGCCTTTATTTAACCAAAGTCGTAGAACAAAAGTTGTTGAAAATCACATTTCAAAGTTGACGTGTTTCAGGAATAAAGCTAATTGAAATTTCCTTGTATACCTATTCACCTTTTGGAAAACGCCTGCCACTACAAGTTCATTGTGTCATGATGTGACAGTCTCTATCTATCAAGCCCATGTAGGCACGTTTGTCTTTTCTAAAGAATATACATATAGGTTTAATCCGCTAAGAAGTGCTTTTTCAACCATTTCGTGTCAGTAGAACTGCCACTGGACGCTGCATAAATAATTTATGTAATGCTCTAAGTTTGTAGTTGTAGAGTCTTCCAGGAATACGCCTTAATAGTACGTTTCAGCAGCCCCGTTGGTTGATTTCTATCGTCGTCTTTTCATATGCGTTTGTTTACAGCGGTGAAACTCATTTGAATAGTACAGCAGAAAGGTAACGCCTGGGTACAAAACTCGGTCTGCAAATCTGAAATATTTATTTCAACGTAGCGGTAAAACCTCGGCGCATCCTTGGCTGGCGTGAAGCGGGTTCCGGATTAAGGAACAGCTCACACTGGCGTTTTGGTACAGACGGTACTATTTTGGTACACTTAGGTACCGACCGGAGAGAAAAAGTTCACAGGTAGAGAGATGGAGCGTAGAAAATACGCTGACTTGGGCTTTTAAATCTGCATTGCGTGCTGTAGACCAATGTGATTAAAGTTGCATGAAAAGCGGTTTTGTTACACTTAGGTCAGTACTAAAAGTAAGAAATTAAGATGTAGCCTGTACAATTTTGTACATGTCCCTCTAGCTGGGCAAAGGCCTTCTCTCAGAGAGACAGTTTTTTGCGTTGAGGTAAGGTAAGTACTAACGAGACTAATTTCTCGTGTAGAGACAGCGTAAAACACACGCTGGCTTGCTAAGAATAATATTTGGCAAAATCATATTCTCATCGAACTCATTGTCATTTAAGATAGCGTTAAAATCCCCAGCTACAAATATTGCCCTTGCAAACGGTAACTATTGTCGCAGTGTATTGTAACCTTTACGCGTCTGAGATTTAAGCCAGTCTTCAGGGTTTCTTTACTTAAGTCTAACCGAAGTTATGCCGGCTTGGTACGCCCAAGTTGCGTCTTTGTACAGCCTTTTGAATGCAGGCTTCAGGTGACTTCGCTGTTTCGAGGCATCCAGAATTTTCGGGCGAGAAATGTTTGCTCTTGCGGATTTTAAGTTTTGGAACGAGTGTCTTGGTATTTAGTTTGCTTTGCCATCTCTACTGCGTTCACAATTATTTTACCTCTGACGTTTTTTTTTCTCCTATTTGGCCTTTTTCCATGACAATAATAATCACAGACTGACATACTAAATCCCAGATTTTTCACCGATTCAATTCAAGTATTCTCTCTCGTATACAGAGTATTCAAGTATAGAAGTACCTATACAGAGAGAAGGGATTCAAAATATATTTTTGGCGGGAGGTAAAATAACTATGAACGGAGCCGGAGTAGTTGTCGACGCATTTCTTAAAGAATAACTTCAACATTTTATCACTTATCTTGAAGATAAAATTAGGATCGTAACTTTAGAATGGAATCGTCTGACCTAAAATGGAATAATGGGTCAAAATGGCATGTCAGTAGGTGCTCAACCAATCAACCGCAATACGAGTGATAGCAAATGGTATTTATTTTTGTAAAGGTAATGTCACGTCTTGGTGCATTTATTGCATTACCACGATATAATGGAGTACAGTTTACTTGCACGATTCTCTTATTCTAAATCGATCCTTGTGTCAATATTGGGTTTGCGGTATTATTTATGGCTAGCAACTTATAAAGTGGGCTTTAAAAGGCTTTCAATTTAATAAGCCCCCGCAAAGTATTGACTCCGTCATTTTATTACAACTGGGTACTTTATTGCATTATTGGAATTGGTACCGATAGCAAAGATTTGAATCAACTCTATGTATTTGGTAAGTCCTTCAGATATTTGGCTTACTTATTTAATATTAATTATTTGGAAGATATTGTTTTTAAAAAAATCTAAAAGCTTTTCTAGTTTTAACATACATATATACGACAAGGGGTTCACTTTTCTGATCCATGGAGTAAACATACAAACTCTCCCAAACCACCTTTTAGGGTTCCGTAGCTTAGATTCGCAACACTATTCTTGTTATCATGACTAACACTAAACTCTACATCAAAGCTGGGTATTTCCTTGAAGTCTCAGATAACCAAACTATCCTATCTCGAATGCCTTCCTTCATATTTTTACTTTTAAGGAGTTACTGACGAGATGCTCAAATTTTGTTTTACAATTGACGCTTCGAATCAAAACTGCCATTTTCAACTTCACCAGTTTCAGGCCTTTCGTTGCCCGCAGTACCTTTCCCTGCAAACCGCAGCCGACGATCGGTAATAACACGAAATCGGTCAAGATTACGATCACTATGATTCGCCTTTACGTCCGTCAAATCGCAAATTGTCGGTTCTGTTGTGCAGACACTTTAGTCGACGAGCGCTCGGTGTGTGCCCACCTTTTAGCTTAAAGGGCTAGTTACCTTATCTACTGGCGAGACGATTTGCCGAGATTATGTGGGGAGGTACTGTTTTGTACAGTAGAACTAGGAAGAGATGAAGATGTTTGATAGGTTCCTGATCTTGCTCTAGATGTTCAACGACTTGGAATTGGTTGAATGATTTTGAGGCTGCTGTGATGAATCAATGCTATCTTGGCTAGCGTTAAAATAAACTATTTGAGACCAATTTTACCTATGCACTTTTAATAAGTTTCAGTTAGTAGTTATCTAAGAAAAAAACTTAGGCAACAATCACAAAAAGAAGCATGTATGTAGGTAACTCAGTTATGTACTTTACTTAAGGTATATTTATTTCGTTCAATAATAGGAACCTTACAATGATTTCATGAATTTCAGTTCATGTTCAAACCCCATTAAAGTGACGCCTAGTTCGAATAACGATGTCGGATTCCAAGTAAAAATGTTTTGTAAAGCAAACTTTGAACTTATCGATGACATTTGTCATTTTACTTCGGTATTTGCGATGTCTATCGCTACCCCCTAATAGCTAAAAATAGCTTCGGGAAGTATACCTTTGTTATTTTCATAGTCTATCAATTCAATTTTGCTTATAATTTAATAGTGACTTAATCATGATGTATTTCAACATGAAAGATCTTCATCTAACAATTTAAAGGTACATAGACAAAGCATTTCGCCCACCCACAGGGTATTTCTTAGTACAACGCTAATCTGCGGTGAACTAACTAGATGAAAGCGATTGTTTTGCTAGCTCTACTTTGTTAGGAAGTAGTTACAGGTCTCTGAACTCTACGTTGCTTCCAAGAAAAGGATCTCAGCGATATGTGTAGCTGGTTATCTCGGAACAAAGTCTTTTAATGAACTTCATATTTATCTCCGAAAAATGTTTTTCAAAACCGCATTTCTCAAGGCTTAGGACATAATTTTTGTGTCACATTTATTGGGCCTATAAATTAAGGATACAATAGCCAAAAGCCTGTTTTGACTCAAAGCGTCAAAATATAAATCAAAAGTTTCATTTCTTGCTAGTCAATAACCTCTATAATTTTTACTCAATTCAGAACAAACGAGACGGTATCTCGAAGCGTGAAATCACAATAAAATTTCACCTGCTTCAGGTATATTTCTATTGTTGTTCTATTTTTACAGACGCCCGTGACATAGGTCGTCTAAATTATTGCGGTCTCATACAGTGGACGGTCTTGTTAATTTGGTCGAGTATTTATTTTAAGACAAGGCGCACTCGCTTCGCACGAGAACGCGCGCCGCCATATTTCAAAGTTTGACAGCTACAAGCTTCGAGCAATATGGCGTCCGTACCACCCAATGAGGTATAACCACGTCACGGCCGCGTCACTGCTCGCAGATACATTAATCACTCGTGATATATCGCCCTTGGAGCCACACATTTTATATACTATTTTCGGAAACAGCGCGGGTTTTTCTAAATGAATGCCGTGTGAAAGACCGCGGCAGCTGCATCTTGTTAGTGTTTGATTTCAGCGGCTTGTTTTGTGTTAAAATTATTTGCCTGAATACGTCTGTGCAGTGGTGTATTTTGAGAATCGCGCCCCTTGTTACTTTTAAATTGTCTAAATATAGACATTCTGTCTCGCTTTGTGCGAATTACACGCTCTATGGTCATGTATGAAGTGATTGTCATTTTGATTTATTTTGCCATTACTCCGGGATGAAGTTATCATATTGTGTCCATTCAAGTGTATCATTATTGTCTCAACTGTCAGATTGAAATGATACAGAGCACTTGGAATTGAATGCGCCTTAAATTGTTTTTCAAATGTCCGCATCCCTCTCCCTTTTTACTCAAGATTGAGTTCCAGGCTTCCACATTTCCCGTATCTCAGGGTTTGTCCTAATCCTGGGGGGATGTCCAATTTTTATTGCATTCGTTTGTGATCAATGGTGCAATATCGAGCCAATAAATCGAAAGCAATAATAAGAAAAGGATTCACGTTATGTATTTGGGGTCTTCTTTTAAATTTAAATGTCTGTAGTCTTCGTGGTGTTGAAAACGTGAGGCAGGCAAAAATAAACGATATTTTGCTGCCGCAAAATTAGTCCAAAAAGAGCCGTAGGTGTTCCAAAGGGCATGTCCACAATTACCGACTTACACTCATGGGCTGATCAAAAACGAAACTTTCGAAACCACTATCGAAATGTCGATCTTGGCCACCGTTATTTAGCAATTTGCATTTACCGCCACTCTGTAAATTATCGTCTGGAGTCTGACCACTCGGTAACCAGAAAACCAGACGAGGCGGCATTTTCGTCCGCATAATGGTAATTTTCTCGGTAAACGCCTTCAAGACGACCGTACGGGTATTTTGCGCATCATATCCGAACTTCGGCGCAGTAATTTCTTATAGTTGTAATTATCTTCGCATATAATATATTAAATGACATGCGAGTATGGTCTTTTGTAAATTGTCGGAGTTCTCGATCAATATAATTTTAACATGGACAAAGTTTCTGTTTCACAGGAAATGGTTGCCCGTTTTATTTTAAAGTTGTTTATAAATTGTTTGCTTGTTTGGGAATTGCTATTATAATTAAACGAAGGTAGCAGTCTTATGTTGGCGACCGATGACAGACCTGCTCGTGCGACCCAATATTTGATAATATAGGTAATTATTATGAATTTATTTATATGGATCGCGGTTACCTGTCGCGGTCTCAGATCGCGATAAGCCATCGTTGAGGTCAATACACAGTTGTATATTCTTATAGTTTTTAGTTAATCCTTTAATGTAAACTTAAAAAACGACCAGACAGTAAGAAACATTACTAAGGGGCCAATACTCGCATGGCTGACTACGCCCCGCCTGCGGTGGGCAATGTCTAATCACGGCGAATTTGTTACACTACCCACCGGCCTTAATTATTGCTAAGCTTAATTACATTTTAATTAAATTACGATAAGCTCAATACCGGGGGGTAGGGTCGAGTGGACTTTATGTCCTAAGAAAGGAGGGGAAGGCTTCTTCGACTATTTATTTACTTTTTAAATATGTATAAATAATTGAATACTTACTTAAGGCTTGTTATTTTTACAACTAAGATTTAGGTATGCATATAAAGTTTGTAGACGATAAAGCTCTTGACAAATTTGAATCAGTAGATAGAGTTAAGACAACTTTAGATTTTACTAGGTATCTAAAATACAGAACTTCAAAACTCTATAATGAATTAGATTCAGTAAGTAGACCGATTGTGGCAACATTATGACCCAAAATTTTGCTCCTAGTCAAGAATCAAGGGTTTTCAAAAGTTTTGGTACCTTTACAATTAATTACAATTACATAATCGGTAACAAAGTACCGTTTCGTACTGTGGGATACATTGCAATCAGTAAGTTCATTAAATTCGTCAATTAACTTTCCATTTGAACGATTTTAAACACGGGTCCGTTACGTGTCTGTCCAGTCCAGGTTGGTGCCTCCAGCATCCCAGTACGGATTACACAAAAAGTGGTCGATTGTCGTGCAACCGTGTTTCATTTTCAACCTTTGAGAGCAAAAGGTGCGTTGTAACGACAGAAGGACCGGATTTAGACCCTATTTTCTGAAATATCACTCAGGATAAGCTGGCTCAGCATCTTGAAGATGCTATCTCAGGATAAGAAAACTGAATATTTTAAAAGAAAATGGGTAGTTTGTTTCGATAAACAATGTTAATTAGATACTTCCTTTAGCGCTCCAACCCTTTTTGGTTCTTGGTCTATTTTTCAGTAGTTTTCCACCTATCTCTGGCCTTCTCTATACTATAGAGGGATATTTTCCAAAAAGAATACCAAAAATTAAGAAATTTTCAAACGTTGAATTTAGCTGTCCTACAATTCTGGAATTTCTAACTTTTTGAGTTTTGTCGATTCCTATATTTTCTCAGATAAAAATGCTGTATTTAATCTGAGACTCTACCTTATCTTTAATTGAAGAAGAGGCACCGTCAGTGTGTATTAGTTACATTGTGCTTCTGCTTTCTTATTTTATGGTTTGAGTCAATTAAGCTTCGCCAGTTTAAGAGCGGCAGTGTATGCGGCACCGGCCACTTATGTATTATTCATATTGCGTTTTTGAGTCGAGATAACGAGCTACCTCATCTAAGTCGATACACATCTAGTGGTAGGGTTGCCATCTGTCTGATACGTCGAATCTTGCCGCAGTACTCACATAAAAAGTTGCCGCGCCTCCAAATCTGGAGGATTCGAAAAACTGGTGAAGGAATAGCTGGCATTTAGATCGATGTCGACTTAAAACCTGTAAAAGTTTATAAGTAAGTCGATGATTAAATTCCTGAGACAAAGGGCACATTTTGCATACAAATTGTTTTAAAATAAAGCATCAAAATAACTTCTGCTGACGCTACCACCAGCGGGTTTAATTACAGCCCGGTATTGATACTGTAATTCAAGTGAAGTTTTATTTAAATAATAATTCACAGGCCGTAGATATGAATAAAACCGCGCGCGGCAGCCGCGAATATACCCACATGTAGATAACTTGAAATTTATATACGTTCACTTGATCTCATGGACCACCCATGTCGAGGATCCCTCCTCTTGCCTGTACGACGTAATACCTACTCGGGCAACTATATTTTTTATCCGTAGACAGGTCTTCCTAAGCAGGTACACAAAATTTAAAGCCTTATTCGCCGCTTCGACGTATGTGGTAGATACGCTCTCTCGCATTTTTTCGTGGCAATTTTGTAATTTGCGATCCGTGTACCAATTTGAGTTATTATGTTTTGGCAAGGTAACTCGACATGGAATTGGGGGGACTGAAAATGAGCGGTCGCGGTTTAACTTGCGCCGGCCCGATGGGAAAATGAGGTATTTCGCTGCTCCAATTACGAGATGCGCCTTTTTGCTCTGCTCAGCCAATACTCGGCTGTTTATGCGTTCGCGTTATTTTTTTTACAACGTCTGATTATATCTGAGCAAGTTTTTTGAAACGTTAAATTGTACTCACTGGAATAGCAATTGAGGTAAAGATATCGGAAAAGCGTTTGCATAGACGTTGTTTTTTTTTCGAAAGTATTTTATTAATGTTGGTAATCTATCTCGGGGAAGACTTAATTATTAAATTGTAGAGCTTGCTCAAGCTCTCACTGTTATCTTAATTCGTCTCATTAGACTCGGTTCCAGTGCCTATTTTACATAATTTTATCGAAGAAAATTGTGCGCGTGGGCAACACTCGCTGACGTGATCCGTTTTAATGCGGGCCTTCCATTGAAATATGCAAACACAATTGCTAAGCTCTTCTGGTGACATGTTAGGCTGCGCCTACGTAGGTAGAGAAAGCCAGTTTTCATCAACATTTAAATGGCCATTTCATGCAACAAAAGTACTCTTTCAGGAATTTTACAAATAAATTCTCTCAGCAATAATTGATTTGAAACATTTTGGTTATTTTTGTCAAAATCTTGTGCACCCTCGTACATAACCTTTCCCACCGTGCTGTCTTGTCCTCGGCACATCCTGTGCACATGTTAACAACTACTAGCGACTCCCAAAAAAAGAAAGAAAAAGAAACAAAAACCCCAAGAACTCTTTGCTGAAACAACAGTTGTAAATCACGGGGGAAAAGTTGAACGGATTAGGGACAATTAAAACATTGGGCCAAACAAAACACCAGTTGTTGCGAATGACCCATCCGCGATTGCGGAACAATTCAGAATTATGGTCGGTTTACTACCTATTGAGAAGTTGAGGGATTATTTATGACCATTATAAGTTGCTCAATCCTTTTGTCACCCGTGGGGGAGGAAGTTGGAAGTTTTGTCGAGTTTCTTTTGCTTTGAACACGTGTCGCCAAAAACGGGTTAGACCTTGCAGTAGGTACCGTTACTGTTTTCGGGAGGCCCTTATTCTTTGTTCCGCTGTGACGCTTATGGTGATGGGCTAATTGAGCCATTCAATTATAATAATCACGTTGCTTATTTAGCTAACGTCCTTGAATGAATTAGATGGAGATTCAGGCTGGATACTGACCGCTCGTAAATGTTCGTAGAGCTGAAAAACTCAGGATGCACTTCCTGTACGTAACCTTAAGTCCCGTTTTCAGCAGCACATATGTTACAGTATTTTTGTAGTATTTTTTGCTTAGCCAACGAGCACGCCCACAGCTTTAATGAAGCCGTTTGTGTCATGTTTATTACTTTTATGGTGTAAAACCGAATTTGGTTCGGAATTTACGAGGCGCAAATTGACACCAAAATTATAGTTGGCCCTAATTAGTTTGAGCTTGTGTCCACCGTGTTATTTTGTTCTTCCTGCTATTTTTTTACATAGGTTTGTTATTTGCTGGTTTATGTACACGTACGTATATAAGTATTTTTTACTTTACATACCACAAAAATAACCACAAATAATAAAAAAAAAAAAAAACATAGATTTTATTTCGGTTTTCAAAGTGGTTGCAAAATGTGAGAGCAAATCGTGAATATTGCTGTCACGCATCTGATAATGATTATTAGGTACAATGTTTAAATACCTACATAATACATTAGGTAATAAAAGACTTGTAAAATTTGTGCTTCTACGCAATATTGACAGAAAAACGCTAAGGTCCCCATTGCTACTTCACCCGGCAATTTATTTCCCATAATGACTCGGTAAAAAGACATTTGCTTATCAAAACAGCTTTAAGTGTCTCCATATATTCACATTTACTGCCTTTACGAGTAACAGATGAGTACGCGTTCAATTAGGAATATTTAGCGTTAGTTTACGGTCGTTATTTGTCATTTTAGGAACTTCGAAGCGGTTATTTGCGGTAAAAATAACCATGCGACTGTTTAGAACATAATCAAACCTAAACATTATTTAGATACACAACAGTAATAATTCAGGGAACAAAAAGTAAATATTTAATTTCCTTCCTTAACGTGAGGAAAGAAAGTTAATTATTCTTGGAGCATTTTAAGATGACCGCAGACTGGCCAATTACGATTGCTAATTTCGAAATAAACCAACCTCAAACAACGAATGTGCCACTTAGTACAATGCAGGGAATGACCCGGGGTTTGGACCCTCCTGAGCTCTTAAGGCTTTCGTAATTAGTGTCACTCAATTAGCCACTACTTTCTCCTAATGATTTTTCCGTTAATAATTAAAAAGGTAGCACTTAGTCCCGGTCGGAGTGGACCCTTAAATTGCAGACGGTGTTAGTGGAAAATAAACTCTGGAGGTTTATATGCTGTTTGGATTTCTGGTTGCTATCTTGAGGGGAATCAGGGTTCAATGAATCGAAAGACCAAAAGTCACCCCAATTTTAGGTGGTTTTCGAGATTTTGAGCGAGGGCGCAATTATTTTCTTTTCGTCTTCTAATGTGTTGCCTTACGTTTCATTGCAATCTGAAGGGAGTAACGTTTCAAATTATAATTACGGGTAACCTAGGATAACTTGGACTAATTACTCGTAGTTACTGTATTTGTTACGACCAAGTTGTTACTGTATTTGTTACTATTAATTTAATTAAAATTGTACCGACTCTGACTTAGTGCCGGTTTCTGATTTGAGAAATTCGCTAAGCAAGTATTAAATATCGTTCTGCCTCTGCGGATTTCTCACAAAAGGACGTGACAGAACTATAGTTAAGTATTTACTTAGTAAAATTCTCATTTTTTTTTTCATTTATTTATTTATTGGTATCGCAGAGTTTGTAATAAAAAAATAAAAAAACCGGGCCTTAGGGCTCTATGCTAATATTTTTTCACCTATGACTTTGAACGTGATAATTACCTACACACTGAAATTGTATCTGGACAATCTTGATCTGAGCATGATTTGTATTTTATGTAGAAAAAACAACTGATTTCTGCATTCGGATATGATTGAGGTGTATAATTATCTTATACGTGTAATAAGTTTAATTTCATGAATGATGGAAAAATACATTTGTATAGAAATCGTAGCGCCTTAAGAGGAAACGCGGGTAGCCGCTGCTCCATACAAAAATGGAGACCTGTTTCCTCCCTGGATAATTATTTTAGAAAAAATATGTTTATGCCATTCAATTTATATGTAGTTCTGCCATGTCCCTATGTTTTCCTTTTTTTCTTATGTATATATTTTTTTTAAATAATTAAAATAAGAAAAAAAAGGAAAACATAGGTACATGGCAGAGGTACATGTAAATTGAATGGCATAAACATATTTTTTCTAAAATAATTATCCAAGGAGGAAACGTCTCCATTTTTGTATGGAGCAGCGGCTACCCGCGTTTCCTCTTAAAAGCTTAGCTACCATTGCAAGGCACCGTTAGTGCCGATATGTTTCCCAACAAGATGCAATGAGAGCGATTACTTATGTTATTAAACTTAAACTCAATCCCAAACCCTTCGCTCAAGTGCTAAGCTGACTGACTTTCCCGTAGCCTGGGTCTTAAGTCTGCAACGCAACGGTGTGTCGAAAGGTTCCCAGTTGAAGGATAAATTCGGGTTTTCCTTATTTTCCTCCTACAACCAGCGAAGTAATCCTGTAGAATTAGAATAAGAATATTCTTTAAATAGAATAGAATAGAAAGCGTTTATTTTACTGACCACAAATTACAACTTATAGAACTTATACATATAGGTATTATAGGTACTTAGAATTAGGCAGTTACTAACTTAAAAATAATATACAGATGGGACAAGCTACCCATACATACCTACCTAACCCATAGTACCCACATATACCTACCCAATTTCCACTGTGCGCAGTGGTCAGTAAAAAGGGCTCTGACTCAGCGTGTGCTATGAGACGGGTAGGTAGCTACCCGTGCTCATAGCGCTGGTATTCTGCCAGAGCCCAAAGTATAACTAAAAAAGTAAAACAAAAAAAAAATACAGAATAGAAAATACCTAAAACAATGGAAAAAAGAGGCATTGCTTTACTAAAAAACATTAAAAAGACAGACAGCATTAATACATCGTAATTGAAGCCTACAACTGGGAGCCTATCGAGGCATTATTCCGTCACAGACTCAGGCCCCTGGATAGATAAAAGCCTGGAGCCAATACGCTGATACGGCACTCAAACAGCACTCAATGTTCGTCCGATCTTGGTACTTGAGATAATTAAGCCATTAAAATCGTTGTTGGGCATCGGTAACCCTTTATGCGGTGAGAAGTGCTCACTGGGTTCGATCCCAAATGCTTCTTGTGTTTTATTTTTAGTCACGCCCCGGTTCCACGACTTTATTAAGGCTAAACGTAACGGTGGGTTTTTAAATGCGATTTTGCGGGACCATGTGCATTTTGAGAACCTGTAGGTAGAGTACAGTATTCTAAGGGTGGTATTAATAGTCGTCTGAGTTCACCTACTTGAGATCGATCTCAAGGAGGTAAATGTCAAGCCTTGGGTAATGTCAAACTTGAGTAGCTGTTTGCTTATTAATAGACACAATCTTGAGATTGACATTGACATTAGCCGACTTGCTTGAGTGAGTCGACTTACTTGAGTCGACGCCATATTAATAGAGCCGACTTGAGCTCGGAATTGAGTGAGTCATTCATCTTTTGACAGTCCGTGACGTCTCAATTTCAATACAACGTGGTTTAGAGTACTAGGCATGCATAAAATGTTAAGAAGCTGTAAGATCACTTACTTGAGACCGGAGTCGCTGGCATATTAATAGACACATCTTACGTGAGTTCACCTACTTGAGACCAGACTTGCGACTGTCATTTCCAAGTGCAGGCGATAGCCGACTCAAGTTCGTGTTTTTCATTACCCGACTACGCAAAGCAAGAAGGGGAGTTATTTTCTTTGATAATTAATATACAAAAATGATGTTTAGTCAGCGCGCATCCAAAGCGAACCTACCGCAAGAAGTTGCAGCTTAACAATATACTTAGGACCATCGTCGACATCGGAAGTTACGTGGAAAGGGACCTTGTGGTGTGAAATCATTTGTCGTCGTCATTCGACCGGCACCTCTACCACATCGCTATGACTAGCCAGAAAAGTGTTTCTACCAGCCCGAGTTCTTCGAGCTGCAAAACTCCAGCAGTTCAGAGCCCCACAGTCATATTACCAAGAAAGAACTCCGAGGAGCTGAGGTTTAAAAAAATAAGCTGGTACTAAGTTTGAGTTTAGTTTGGTATATAGCCTCAGACGCTCCGGTTTCCTCACGATGTTTTCCTTCACAGTCAGGGAGTGGTATGTATGCGACTTTGAAATAAATTAATGTCATGGGTAGGGTACATGCCCTCATCGGGACTCGAACCAGGATCCCTCGATTCCGAGTCCATTGTTCTACCCATTATGCCACCACCGCGTCACCATCTAAAACTCAAATACCTACTACCTATAAAGGCATGGTAGAATCAGAAGCTACGAGCTTGTACTTGGCCAAATACAGAAGTGTTGTCAGGCTATTTGCAGGCTCCCATAATCTTGTAAGAAACTACACCACACACTAATAAAAAGGCAGAAAGTATATTTCAACTCTTTCCTTACTGAAAATCCGGGCAAAATGCGTTTCACGAAAGAGTTCCCTTGACGAAACTCTTATTACGATGTAATAGGGACTATTTTTGTACAATCCAAGGGAATTATTTCGTGAAACGCACGTACACACGACAACACGTCGACCTTTACACGCTAGTACTCTACTCGGTTACGTTACGGGCGACTTTACAACAAAAGTGTACACTTTGACGTGCTGTCGTGTGTACAATAGAATTTGAGTGCTGTAACGTGAATGACGTCATGTCAATGGTCTGAAGGTATTAGGCGTGC
The DNA here is from genome assembly GCA_949319315.1 of Zelleria hepariella. Taxonomy (NCBI): domain Eukaryota; kingdom Metazoa; phylum Arthropoda; class Insecta; order Lepidoptera; family Yponomeutidae; genus Zelleria; species Zelleria hepariella. The sequence goes on from OX439388.1 coordinate 11,122,353, forward strand.
ATAAACATCCGGAATCTCTTATATGGCGATTGGTGACAGAAAGTTTCATGTAGTATGATACATATCATGTAGATGGCAGCACAACATACAATTCAAACCTCTTTACTCGTACCTAGTTTTTTTAAGACAATTTGCCGGCTTCAAAGCCCAGTTGGACCATAGAGGTTACTAGGCATGCATAAAATATAAAGCGGATATAGTAGGGAAAACTTGAGGGTGTGGTATCATTCATACGAGTAGTAGGTATTCAGTAAATTGATACTTGAAGATAAATCTGAATAGGGAAGACCTTCATTAATTTTACATAATTATCTTTTTTTTTTCTAATTGGAAAATAAACAAGCCTGCGAGAGTTGTAACATATTTATTAATACAATATTGTTTCCTAATCATCATCTAAAATTTCTACACCTGACATGAATTTGCGCTGAGTCGAGTATTCTTCCCCTTATTTTATGTGTTCATTCTCCACACATTATTTCAGGTTTCGGGACCAAAGCTGGTGTTCTAAAATGCCTTGGTTTTTATCCCTCTTATCATAACGCCCTTACTTCGTCGATTATGCGTCGGACAGTAGGTACTTTCTGATTTTCCTGTAATCAAAATAAAACATTAATGTAGTAGAATGATGTGCGCAACGATCAAACGTTAGGTTTGCAGTCGCTCTATAATTTATTATAAATTCGCTTGGCAAATTACTACTTTCTCTACGTAAACATAACCTCTAAAGTTATATTAAATGCGCAAAAAACGTTGATGATGGGGTATTTTAAAGACCTAACTGACGATATCTGTAACTTGTATCGTGAACTAGACGATATCTGTAACTTGTATCGTGAACTATGTATATTTTATACAATTATAGTGAATAATTTCGGGGTCAGGTCAGGTGGTAATTAAACTTTCACTTGGTTTTCACGGATCACGGTTTATTTAAATCTTCGTATAATAAACACTGCAATACTAATAAATTTAGGACTCTGTAACACACTACTATAAACAACCTCAGACGTTATTCCCGATCAAATACCACGCGGCAAGTAAGTGGTGGCGAGCCGCCGTGCTCGCCGCCCCTCCCTTCGTTGGCGCGCTTTCCGTAACCGGAAAGCGCTGCAAGCGACATATCCGTCATACAATATTGGTATTTTTAAGAAAGGCTTAATAAGGTTCACAACAGACATTGTAAAATCAACTAATATTATTTAAATTATAATAATAATTATGTCACTTAAGTTAATTGCCTAAATTACTTAACATGGCGTTGGCGCGCTTCTACTCGAAACCGGAAGGGCGCCACACGCTAGGAATACATTATATTATGATTTTGATACTTTTAAACATAGAATTAATTTAATACAAAACTGTACATTGTTATATCAATCAATATTACATGAATGAATTATAATTATAATAGTTAGTAAGATAGGCTTCTAATATACCTAACAGCTCGGCCATCCTACCCGTAGCGAGTCCCTTCGCTTCATCTACTATCCAAGTATACAATTTAACAGATTAGGTATCGTTTAATCTTTTAACACCCCCTTATCTTACATGCATGAAATTAATTACATACCAATCAAATTTATTTTATACAGTACATAAAACTTAACATTTTTTTTTATACAGTTTATTTTTTTTTACATAGTAGTTATCGTAGTATAGTAGATTGTAAATACATTTTAACAAATTAGGTAACGTTTAATCTTTTAACATCCTCTCCTTACATGCATGAAATTTAATACAATGTAATATACCAATCAAAACAGTATTTTTTTTTTTTATAGTAGATATCTTAATCATAAATTTTCTTACCTTGACTTTTACAATTACTAAGTATCTTTATGTAGTGTCACCATATCTCACCCAATAGCCCTAAACTTAACAATATTAATCTTAAATAACAATGAATTTCATGTTACTAGTACCTACCCCATGAACTGATTTAAATATTTGGTTATTTAAACCATTTCATGGGTAACATTTATACACATTACCTCCTTCAATTTTCGTCCACCTCACTAGAAGTATCTACTGCATCATCTGTACCACTTTCGAAATTTCTACTAAAGTTCATCCAGGGCTGCATTTTGTCAATAGATACTACTGCCTCATACCGTCGGTTATTTTTGCGCGTCAGTGGAGTATCCTCAATTAAAAATCTATCATTAGGAAGCACTTTTATTACGCGATATGGTCCCTGGAACTTCACAACAAGTTTTTGAGATTTACCGTCATGTGGGACTTGACGTTCTACCCGGATCAAGTCACCTTCTTTGTATTGTGTAGCCGCTTTCCTATGTTTATTATATCGCTCTGCATCTTTAAGTTGTTGTTGCCTTATTCTTTCGCTAGCTTCCTGCCTCATGTCATCCAAATCATCTATAGGAGTCTGATTAAGAGTATCATTAATGACAGAGCTAAGTATGCCTTCCGTTCTACTAGTAATGTTAAACCCAAAAAGTAACTCCGATGGACTTTTTTGTGTAGTTTTGTGTTTTGTCGTATTAATGCCAACCTGAATATCGCTGATATGGTCATCCCACGATTTTTCGTCTCCACCATGACCTGCGGATGATAACGCATCAAGAATAGTCCGGTTGAACCGTTCTACTTGGCCGTTGGCCCTGGGAGTAGCAACAGCATTAATGACATGCTTAATCCCATAGGTTGTTATAAAATCTTTGAAAGTCTTACTTGTAAAGCTTGACCCTTTATCAGTGATCAGGCGCGTCGGTACACCAAAATAGCTCATGTGTTCCTTCATGACTTTAACGGATGTTGCAGATTTGGTGTTTCTAACCGGCTTTATGTTAATGTATTTGGTGAAGCCATCAATCAGCACAAGTAAGTAACAATTTCCTTGTTTACTTTTAATGAAGGGTCCCAAATGATCCGCGTGCACTGTATGGAAAGGGGTGCTTACTTTTTCTATTGGATGGAGTTCTCCCTCGCGCATTCCACCAGGGGCCTTGTGGTGAGCACATTCTAAGCAAGAAGAGACATATTTCTTGACGAATTTGCTCATTTTTGGGAACCAGTAGTGTTCTTGAATACGATGTAGGGTTTTTTCAAAGCCAGGGTGCCCTACGTCATCATGATTCTTTTTCAGTATTTGCCAGCGAACCCCTTTGGGCACTAACCATTTCATGTCCTCGTACACTATACGATAAACCCGCCCATTTTTTAATTTGTAATGTTTAATTACGTCTGCTGCCTTTTCTGACTTTGGGTCGCTTAGAATATCTTTAAGCTCTTTGATATCGTCGTCAGCAGACTGTACCGTAGTGATCCAGTCTTGATCAGAGGTTTCAACGGGTAGCACGTCCAACACGTGCGAGTCTGTTGTCGACGGATCAACTGGATTCCGACTAAGAGCATCGGCATGTGTCATACGCGCACCAGGTCGGTACTCGATCAAGAAGTCATATTCCTGCAGTTGGACCCACCAACGCGCAATACGAGGTATTAAATCTCGTTTCGTCAACGTGGCTCGAACTGCATTACAATCCGTGAGAATTTTAAATGGGATACCCACAAGATAGACCCTGAAGCGACTTAGAGAAGCTACAATTGCAAGGGTCTCCAGTTCATAAGAATGCAGTTTGCTCTCATCAGGGCTGGTCTTACGACTGAAGTAAGATATGGGTTGTAAGACCCCATCAGAGTTTCGTTGCAGTAAAATCCCAGCTAATCCCTCTTTGCTCGCGTCAGTGTGCAGCTGGGTCTCTGCATTAGGATTGTAAAGAGCAAGTAGAGGGCGTTCCACAAGCATGCTTTTTAGTCTGAGGAAAGACTGCTCTTGATCTGGGCCCCATTTCCAGACCATGTCTTTTCTGAGCAGATCCGTTAGTGGAACAGCGATCGAAGCATATCCTTTTACGAATCTCCTGAAAAAACCGGATAGACCCAGAAACTGCCGTAGCTCATGCTGATTAACAGGCCTAGGAAATTTTGAGACGGCTTCAGTTTTTCTGGTACCTGGGCGAATGCCATTTGCACTGACTTCAAACCCCAGAAAATCTAGAGAACTAAGGAAGAAGTTACACTTACTCAGTTTAAGGGTCAACCCGCCTCTTTTCAATAGCTGAAACACTTCCTCCAGTCTTTGCATGCCTTCTGCGAAATCTTTTGACGGTATTAACACGTCGTCCATATACACGACAGCATATTTGATTTTTGCTTCCATTAAAATTTTATTAATAGTTCTCTGGAACACGGAAGGCGCGTTGACCAAACCGAAGGGCATGCGATTGTACTCAAACTGCCCATCCGGAGTAACAAAGGCAGTCTTGTATCGGGAGTCTTCTGAAATGGGGATCTGATAGTATCCGGAGGCCAAGTCCAAAGACGTAAACAAAGTATTTCCCGCCAGCAAATCTAACTGATCCTCAACTCGAGGTAACGGGTAGTGATCTTTCCTTGTTTTCCGGTTAAGGGCGCGGTAGTCGACGCATAGCCTCTTATCACCAGTCTTCTTCTGCACGAGTACAATCGGGCTCGCATAGGGGGATGACGATTCTCTAACTATCCCGCTATCCGCCATCTCCTGAACCATGTTTCTGACTAAAGCACGTTCGGCAAAAGACATCCTGTACGGACGATAAACCACTGGTTCAGCATCTTCAAGTTCAATGACCATCTCAGTAGATGTTGTGTGCCCAAGATCTTTAAGTCCACTCGAAAAGCAATCGCTATATTTTGATAGCAACTGTTGTAACTCTAAATGTTCATCATTACTGAGTTCGGGATTACAGTGAATTGAGTCATCTACCTCCGATTCACTGAAAGTGACACTACAGGTATCAAGTACGCATACAGGAGGAGACGTGCCCTTTCGAAATCCTCTCGTCAGAAGAGTATCTTTTGCAATACGTATAGTATTGGGTGATGAATTGTAAATCAAAAGGGCACCCTTCCCCTGTCGAATTTCATACTCTCCTGGAAAAAGGTAGTATTCTTGGCCTTCAGCTCCACGTAAAGATCCGCTCACATAGATATTGCAGTTGTCCGGTGATTCCGTTGTGATAGCAACTGGTCGCAATACATTACTGGGAATTTCAGTACTCGAATCTGCTACCAAGTGTATTTTAGTGTCTGGTATACGCTGGAAAATCATCTCTGTAGGAGTCTTGATTATCAGCAAGTCTGGTCTCTCGGTGAACGAATGACCTAGCAGCACAGGGTGGGTCAGTACATAATCTTCAACCACGTACATTTCGATGGTTTCTTCAAGACTCTGTACTTCAATTAAAACCTGTACCACACCCAGTGGGCGAACCAGATTAGCCCCTATGCCTCTGAGAATAGGTAAATTGTCCCGCGTCTTAATCTTAAGGTTGAGTGCTTTGGCCTCACTCTCCTTGATAAGTGAGCATTGACTCCCCAAGTCAATATGACAAATGATGGTCTGATCATTCACTTTAATAGTCTGTATGTACTTGTCATTAGGGTCTTTAGGATTAGCAATCACCTCCGATAGTTGCTTTTCGCTATTGTCACAATCAATGAAAACCTTAGACACCTGTTTTTGGTTTTTATTGTCCTTATTCTGGGTCTGATCCCTGTCCTGCCTATTAAACTGCTGCTGCTTGGTCTTATAGCAGTTGATAGTTAGATGCCCTGTTTTATCACAAGCAGTACACTTGACTGGTGGTTTGTCGCATCTGAAACTGGGATGACCGACTTGGTTACAATTATAACATTGTATGCTGCTGTTGATTGGACCTGGCCTTGGACCTGGCACAAAAGGTCGGTTGGGTGCAATATTAGTCCTGCGATCGTTCCTATACCTCATGAATGACTCGTGTGTTTCCCTACTCTGTCCTACTTTAACCGTTCTGAAATATTTAAGCACTTGTTCTGGTTCCTTAAATTGAGCAGCTTGGGCCCCTACCTTGACTGCACGATCTTCCACTCCATATAAGAGACAGTCAACGGCTTGCTTACCGTGTATCTTGCATCTATTTAGTAAATTAACCTTCGCGTAATAATACTGCTCCAGTGACTCGCCGTATTTAACCCTTTTAGCTAGCATCTCGGTCAAGAGTTCGGCATAGTCTTCGCGATCAGGAAATGATTCTAGTAATTTCTTCTTCCATTCAGGCCAAGTATGGAGCAAAGAAGGCAACCCCTGATACCAGACTTTGGCCACGCCGCTCAACTTAGGCAACGAATAGTGTATGGTTGCCTTATCGTCCCACCCATAAATTTCGGCGCATTCCTCCACCTTTGTCAACCATACTAGCATACTCTGCTCCTTTGACATTGGATCAAACTCTGGTATCACGTTGTTATTGAAACTTAATTTTGGCTTATCCGAACTCTTGACCTGATTTAGAATGTTTAAGAACTTATCTAACATGTTGTTAGTATCAGATTCCTTACTTCTAGACTTCGATGTTCTCCTTTTCGGTGGTGGCGATACATCACCATCCGATCTTGATAGTGAACGATAGCGACGCTTCCTCCGCATTGCCCTCTTGCGGGCGTCCCGTCGTTCATACTCCTCGTCAGTGCTGTCATCAAGGTTGCTCGATAGATGGCGACGCCTCGTGCTCCGGTGCCCATGATCTGCTTCCGTATATCGCGTTCTGTCCATGGTTACACGTGGCCTACGCTCAGTCCTCAAACGTGATGCACGCGCTGTCCTATCACCTACAGGACCATGACCCTCTAGCCTGGGTACACCTAGGTCGACTGTAGTTCCATGACCATGACCCTCAAACCTGGGTACACCTAGGTCGACTGTAGATCCATGACCATGACCCTCAAACCTGGGTACACCTAGGTCGACTGTAGATCCATGACCATGACCCTCAAACCTGGGTACACCTTGGTCTAATGCAGTATCATAGCCTTGGCCCTCTACCCTGGGCACACCTTGGCTGATTAGTGCATCCTGACCTTGACCCTCTACCCTGGGTACACCTTGGTCGTAACTTACTTCGTGTGACAGCCATTCCCCTCGACTGGTTACCTGACGAGGCCTTTGGTCGCTCAACCCTCCAAGAGTTATCCTGCGACTGGGCCCTCCTTCCTGGGCAGCCTCGTGGTCCATTTGATTCTCTGAAACTTCCACTTAGGTTATAATTTGGCCAACATTTTAATTTTATCAAGAACTAATCTTCTTCATCATCATCGTCATCATCATCATCATCATCATCATCATCATCATCATCATCATCATCATCGTCGTCATCGTCATCGTCATCGTCATCATCATCATCACCATCACCATCACCATCATCATCATCATTACCATCATCAGCATCATCATCATCATCATCACCACCATCATCATCATCATTATCACCATCATAATCATCGTCATCATCATCTACATCATCTACACCATCATCATCATCATCATCATCATCATCATCATCATCATCATCAACTTTTAACCTGTGTATCCGAAAATGCTTTTTCGCTTTTATGTAGGTAGGTAGACAAATATTATAATCTTTTTTTTTATTTTTTTTTATTTCTTATTAGTTTAGTCATGTACATTTAATTTCGTTTAATAAATTATTCACATTAAACATTCCTAAAGTGCACATTTTAACTTTAACGGTTTCACTTACTTTTATTTTATCAAAAAGAGAAAAATAAAAAGAGATACCTACTTATATTTATTTTTGTTAAATAATTGCTTGATAATTGTTGATTTGGTATTGCAAACAATTATAATATTTCGTAAACAACCGACAAAGGCGTGGATAAATTTATAACTAACGTATTTCCTAACTGAGGAAAGCAAAAAGAATAAATAATAATTCCCCGTCGATAATAATTGTGTAAAATAAATATTCAGTGCAACAAAACAAATATCAATAAAAAATTAAAACTCCAGTTGATCTCAAATTATGAATCCAAAATTCTTAGTAGGTAATTTATTAATAAAAAAATTGCCATAATATTCCCAAATACTAGTATATATAAAAAAAAAATGAAATCGTAGTACTTACATTTTTCCGAGCCGTGGACGTGGTCAGAAAAATCCTTTTGATTTCTCGGTATCCCTGCTTCTGACCTTTCGGGGTCAGGTCAGGTGGTAATTAAACTTTCACTTGGTTTTCACGGATCACGGTTTATTTAAATCTTCGTATAATAAACACTGCAATACTAATAAATTTAGGACTCTGTAACACACTACTATAAACAACCTCAGACGTTATTCCCGATCAAATACCACGCGGCAAGTAAGTGGTGGCGAGCCGCCGTGCTCGCCGCCCCTCCCTTCGTTGGCGCGCTTTCCGTAACCGGAAAGCGCTGCAAGCGACATATCCGTCATACAATATTGGTATTTTTAAGAAAGGCTTAATAAGGTTCACAACAGACATTGTAAAATCAACTAATATTATTTAAATTATAATAATAATTATGTCACTTAAGTTAATTGCCTAAATTACTTAACATGGCGTTGGCGCGCTTCTACTCGAAACCGGAAGGGCGCCACACGCTAGGAATACATTATATTATGATTTTGATACTTTTAAACATAGAATTAATTTAATACAAAACTGTACATTGTTATATCAATCAATATTACATGAATGAATTATAATTATAATAGTTAGTAAGATAGGCTTCTAATATACCTAACAATAAATACCTGTCTTGTCAGCAACTCGTTTGTAGAGGTCATCCAACTGGGTCCGCTAGGTACTGAAGCTCGAAAAACGGAAGCTCGAATAACGGAAGCTCGAATGAACTGAAGCTCTCTGTTGGAAGTTTCCGGCATGATATTTTTCGGCCAAAATATTGAAAATAACCTCTCTGGCGCCACTTATTATCCATAACCGACTAAAACGTTCAATATACTGAAAATCACAAGAATTTACGAGACATTTTTATAATAATTATTTTCGTAGTTTGACTGATGTTTGACAGTAGAAAAAGTTTTTTCTTTTATTCGACAGTTCTGAAAACCGTGAAAAAAGTTGTTCACCTTACGAACCTCTTTGAAGGTCAAACTGAGGTTGTGGCTAGCCTCTTTCTAATGTATGGTAGCCTAGTACATTCTTTACTCAAGCGTTGAAATAGTTCATTCTTGACTCAAGTCGAGGACTTGAGATCGGTCTCAAGTAAGCGCTGCTTTATTAATATGCTGAGTTACTCACTCAAGATCAAGCTCTCTGTTGCCAAAGTAACGAATAACAATGCTGAATAAAAATGGCTGAAGCGAGTCAGATCTGATCCTTTTTGTCTAGACCAGGGTGCCGCTACAAAATTGTGTCGTCATATTGAACGAGCGATCGAAGTATGTTTGTATGTTTGTATGTATGAATGATTGTGTCGTCATAAAAATATAAAGGCGGCTTAATGGAATTAAAAGAATTTTAAAATTCTAATATCCAAATCCAAATCGGACGAAGAGTGGATATGGGGTTAGCAAAAAGTTAGTCATCCTGAGTTCACAGTTCGGGGTGAACCACTAGTTATTATAATCGAGTATCTATTTCGAGTAGAGTTCGTGTTATATCTTGTAACATCACTTTTATGTTTGTGGAATCCTGGACTATTATAGAAATGACAAGTTGCCAACTGAATAACACCGGACCATGGACAATTTTATAGACCAAAAGGAGGCCAAACTCAGGTTTTGCCTTTTCGAATAGTCTCTTTATAATGTATGGGCGCCTAGTACTTTTGAGTTGGGTTTAAGCTTTTTGACCACATTTTGAACCTTAAATGGTATCATTCGTTCAAATAGTTCATTCTTTACTCAAATCGAGGACTCAAGTTCGCGCCTAAGATAGGTTTATTAATAAGCCAATGTCTCAAGTCGGTGATTTTTGTTTTCTGAGTTCACCTACTTGAGACCGATCTCAAGTAGGTGATCTCAGAGGACTATTAATACCAGCCTAAGTTTGAGTACAAAATAATATGCATTATTACTATTTAAAAATAATAAACTAAGATGTACAGTGGTCAGCACGTAGACCCTTACACGCGTGCACTCTATTCAGTTAGGTTACGGGTGACTATGAAACAAAAGTGTAAGGCTCTACATGCTATTGACTGTACACAAGACAGCACGTAGACGCTTAGGTATTGTCCTAATAGAACACGACTAAGCTATTGTGAACTTGCGATGGTCGCGTATATCGCGTTCTATTAGGACAACGTCTTACGCTACTGTACTGTAAGGCGTATCCTAACAGAACGCGTGCACTTTATTCACTTACACGTTACGGGCGACTTTGCGACGACTGTGAAAGCGTCTCCGTATGTACGAGTATTGTAGCCGAAAACATGTCTCACTAGCTGCTGGACCTAAGTTATCTCGCAGAGATAGAGTCAGGCAAAAGTTTTTTTTTTAAATCAGAATAAATTAATGAAAAACGTTGTTCTGCTTTCCAGAAAGTAGGTACAACGGCTATATGCGATGCTGCAGTTAAGTTTTTTAAAGAGGTATTTTCGCGTTGTTTGAACGCAAAGCCCCCATAAATAATATTGGTCGAACAAGAATGTTAATGCCAGCGTATAGGTATCGAAGTGCCGTGCTACGGAACTGCTTAAAGGAAAATAAAAATAAATAATTCAACCCAGCATGCGTTCCGATACTTGTATATTACCGCGAGCACGCAACTCTTGGCGTAGGTATGTAATGAAAGCTCTCGGCATATAATCGCCAGATATGTAGCCCGCAGGTCGAGTGCGGCCGAATTTTCGCAACTCGGACCATGAGCTTCTTTTATTGACTTATCAAACCCTTCCATCGGTTTCTCGGTATTCGATTCAATGGGCATTCATTTGTGGCACCGAAAAAAATATCACAGCGTTAATTATTTCTCCAATCCTGCCGGTACAACCACAATGAAAACTTATTAAATTTTTCCATACATAAATAAATGAAGTCGCCTTTCTTGCGCCCGGCGTTTCTTAACTGAATTAATTTGCTCGTGCATTCCTGATTGGCGGCGTGCAAAAGGCGAGTCCAAAGTGCTGCCATATATCAATATCGACGGCGGAACCCCGTCTGACCGCTTGTAAATGAAGCTGTCCCGTAGTAGGCAATTGTAACGTCATTTGAACTTCGCAATCTCGACGACAACCGCGCCCATTCACTATGCACCGAGCGCCGCGCGCAAAAGAGCCCTAGCGTTCACTTTTTACTTTTATTTGCATTTCCAACATGCTCACGTTTTTTCTCTCCCTTTGTTGCAGGAGCGAACGGCCTTCGGAGGCGAGGGAGACAAACCTACACGAGATATCAAACGCTAGAGCTGGAGAAGGAGTTCCACACGAATCACTACCTCACGCGAAGGAGACGCATCGAAATGGCGCACGCGCTATGCCTGACGGAAAGACAGATCAAAATATGGTTCCAGAACCGACGGATGAAATTAAAGAAAGAGATACAAGCTATAAAGGAGCTAAACGAACAAGAGAAGCAGGCGCAAGCGCAGAAGGCGGCGGCGGCGGCGGCGGCAGCGGCGGCGGCGCAGGGCCACCCGGAGCACTAAAATCCCTCCAAAAAGTGCGCGCGCGCAGTGATAGCTAATCTCAATATCGGTCGCCGAACATTCGTAGCCCCTTGTGTTTTGTAAATTGTTTGTAATTATTTTCGTTACGTTAAGTGTTGTTCGGTTGTTGTGATTATTAGTTTTTTTTAATTAGCATAATTCTCTCCTGTCAATGTTTTCTTCTATTGATTGATTGTTCGCGGGCACTAGATTGATTGATTGATAAATGGAACAATAAACGATTGGTTGCAAGCTAGTTTAGACAAACGGGTCGCTTTATTATTTTTTGTGTTTGATAGAGAAACTCGGTTTATGTTATGTTGTTTTTCTTTTTTAAATTTATTTAAATATTTTTATTCGCGCATTCGTCTAAGATGTTCGCGTTTGGATACCAGTGCAATTCGTAGTATCTCTTCCGTGTATGATAGTGTAGGTGTATTGTAGAGAGTATGTGCGTGTGCGACGACAGCGCCCCCTGCTCGGCCAAGTGCGAGACGAACTATACAATTTTGTACAAATATGCCTACCAAAGAGACTCTGTCTCGTACCTATAAGCAAAGAAAAGTTGTATGTTTTTTAAGTACGTGTATCTACTCGATTACCTAAAATAAACTCTAATATTCGGACTAATGTGCTACAAAAATAACCTCAAAACGAGTTCTACTTCAGAGCTGTCATAGTCCTTTAAAAAAAAACTAGTGATTCCTTTACAAACATAAAATAATTTACTCTCAAAGACACAAGCATGTTCCTGCAGTTTTAGCGGTCGGTGAAGTAAACAAATTGCCATAACGTTAAGCCTAGGTATTGTTAGCTAGTAGCAGTGTAAATAAACGTACCAGTTAGACTGTAAAATGAAAAGTGTGCGCGGTTGTGTCGCGCAGTCGCAAGCGCACCTGGAATGAGCAGAAAAAGCAAGCGGAGGAGTGGAGCGGGGAGCAGCGGGGAACAGCGGGGCGGGAGGGAGCCGCCGGCCACCGAACAGGGCTAGGTGAGTTTTTGTCAAAGTCGACGACATTATTTATTGCGTGGAGACGGTTGCGAAAAACTCACTCGCCCTCGTCACCGACGCCCGCCGCCATTTTTGAAATCGTCCAAGCGAGACTTCTTTGGGTGAACTGTTTTGCAATGTTTTAATTTACCGAAGGCCGCTTATAGGGCCCTTTGATGTTTCGCGGCCGTCTCCGCCGTATCGGCGACGTGGAAAATGCCGTGCCCGATATCAACCCTTCGCAAACCGGGATAAACAACTTTCCGCGCTGTTATTGTTGGTTCGTTACTGGCATGGCCTTTTTCACGCGAAGATACAACTTTTGATTGTTATTGTGTCAAAATTTGTAAGCGGCAACATCATAGGCGTCAAACGAAAAGATAAAAATACCAAGGAACCATCTCAGTGCCACGAGACATGCGCGGATGCTCGTTTATATTTCGCAAACATGTATAATGGCTTCATTTTGTCTTGGCACAGGGCCGGTGGGAACGTCTATTAATTAAAATCGACTAACCGACAGATTGTCGACTGTATTCGATCTCGCCAACCGAATAAGGAAGACTGCAGAGCCAGCCGGGTCTAAAAACTAAATTCCATTACAAAAGCTCAACGTAGGGTTAGCACAAAAAAGTTCATACAATGCCCCGTCTTAAACACCGCTGCCTTTTAGAGTCGGGAAATGCAGTAAGCAATCGAACAATTTCTGAGTGCCAACTCGTCAAAATACCCACTGTTTCAATTTTATTCCGTGTAAGAAGTGGAACCATTTTCTGTGGAACGCCAATAGCTCACTGTTTCGTTGCGCTCCCCGTCGATGATATTTTTATAACGCAATCATCGCGACATTTAAAGGCAATCATGTGTTGGCCGTAATTACATGACAAGATTTTATTATGACTGTCACTAAAAGGTTTTGGATTCCTTCGATGGCCGTTTCAATAGAATTTAGTGGCTGGCGTAGGCCACACAAATATTCCATTCAGTTTAATGCTGAGCGCTATTTTGAGCGCTATGCTGTAGAGTTCTTCGACTTTTGGAAGGATTCACTTAACAATTGTCTTTAGAATCTAATTTCAAAATTTTTATTGCATTGCACTTGACAGCAGATCTTTCAAAGAATATTATCTGTACTTATTGCAAGATGGAATTGTTTTTACAAAATAAAACAAATTCTACATTTATTTAAAATAGTTTTAGAAATTGATAAATCATATTTTTATTTGTTTTATCTAAGGAAACGCGTTTCATCGAATAAGTCGTCATAGGCCCCTGCTGCACAGTGCACAGTGATTTTTATTCAACTGAAGAGCTGCTCCTTCTACTCCTTATATTAATCTAAAAGAAAAGTGTTCTCGAGCTCAGTAAAACAGATTGTCATGGCGCCGAGCACCCAAGCTGAAAGTGTCCGTATAAACCTCTGTTTTCTGCCGACGCTACCGGTCAGCCATCTTTTCGGGCGTCGACCGGTCTCAGCGAGAGCGCCGATAAAACGTAATTATTTTGCCGATACGAAAAATTATTGGTTGCTCCGGGGCCGACGTATCGCGCGCGGCGAATTTTTAAACGACTCAATTTTCCTAAGCAACGGGTTACGAGTTCGAGCTTCGGAGCCCCGTGTGGGCATATGTGTTTTGGGTTTGATTTACATAATCAGCTAATGGAGCGTTCGGATGTAATTTTCTTTGCAAGCTACAGTTGGGTTGGTATATACTTACCCACATTGAGTTAAACGTGGTGTACATTAGAACATAATTATTTTCTCGCCATGACGGCCATATTATTATTTTTTATCAGTAAAAGAATCACAACTCGAATTACGACATATTTTATTTCGACAAGAAAATGTGCAAGTGTAAACCTTGCTTAAGTTTTAGTTTGTACGGATACTATTTGAGTTTTTTCTTGCCAACATTTTAACGGAGTATCTTCATAGAAATCTACCTGATTATTAGGTAAGTACTTTTTCTACTAGAAAATTCGATCAACTCTACATTTACCGCAGCCGTAAGATAGAGTCTTAACGATCCTGACATTTACTTCATTTATACCAATATAATAGTAAACGAACCGTGAACGTTTTTTCTACACTTTTTACTCGTACTCGTAAGTCATTTTGATAAGTCTATAACTCAGAAGCATTAACAATTATGTAGTTTTTCATTTCGAGCAGCTTTTAACTTATTGGATGACTGGCTGATAGAATGAATAAAGATCTTTTAGGTAGGTAATTAAATACATACGTTAGCTACTGTATATTTGTATAATCCTCTATGTAGTTAAGTGTCTCTCAGTGGGCAAACAATGTTCAATTTTAAACCCGCGAGATATTAAACCGAAACATAATGTGTATGTTAATTCCAACATTACCTTAGCCCGAGATAATTTTCATATAATCACCGCGATTATGAAAAATTACAGCGCAACGGAACACGGGAAGCTCCCAAATTAGACTTGGAGCTCGAATAATAATATTATACGTTATTATTAATCAATTCCTTAGCCTTTTTTTTTGCGAATTAACGTTCTATAGGAGAAGTAGGGTAGAGTAGAGTATTTCAACCCGTTTGCGGTGGTAATAAAGAATAAAAGTGCAGTAACATGATTGGGCGGCCAGGGGGAGTGCGGGGGTGTTGGCGGGGGGGTGGCAGGCTATATGGAGGCGCATACATCAACAAGCAAGACCGGTTGGCGCAGCTGCTGAGATGAAAGATCACTGCGCCTCGCTCAACGCTTATGTAAAGTCGCTAGATGCAACGTTGTTGCTTCTTGGAAGCTTTTTGAATTTAGAATGCGAGTTTCTTTTTCTTTTCTCGCTAGGACGTCTAGTTGGCCGTTCCTTCGTCTGTGGTCTATATGGTTTTCCGGCCACCGTGTTTGTTTTACTTGAAATTTAAATAAATTTATTTTCGAAATTTTATTGCCAGTGACCAGTAACATAAAAGTAATCTAGTTTGAAGATAAGAAGAGGTAGTTTGCAGTACGTAGTAACTTGGTATTTGTTACCTAGGACCTAGTACCCACTTGAACTAGGTACCTTACTACCGTACTCGATTTTCCCCCAGATTTTTTCAACCATCTCCGACCACACCGGCTTTTTTAAGAAAACAAATTCAATATTCGAGTTAAATAAGTAGGTGCACTAGGAACTTATGTCTAACTCCCAAGGCACTTAAAATTCAAATAAAACCCCGACGATCTCGCAGAGCACGGAAGAGATTCCCGCGATACAGGCACCCCAGGTTCGATTCCCGGTTAGGGCTGGTTCGTGAGGCACGTCACTCGATACCATCGGCGTCACCTTAGACCCCGCTCCCCGCTCTGTTTTGTGACATGCGGCTAACTGTACATTGAGGACAATGCCTCCGGACCCTCTACTCTTGACGCAATTTTTCAATGTCGCGCAGTATTCATGTTTCAGGATTTTTTTCTTTCTCACAAAGAAAATTACAAAGTATGTCGATCTCAATAACTTCTGTGGGGCTGTCTATAATACTCTAGTCAATATTTTTTATGTGTGCAGTACTTATAAAATATTTAGATGCATTATTTATATGTTTTTGCCTGATTTTTGCGAATTTTTAATTGTGGACACCTCCTGTCCCTCTACTCTTGACGCTGGTGCAATATTCAATATTTCAGGAATTTAGATGCATTGTTATTTTTTGCCTTAGATTTGAAGAAACCTTACAAATTATGTGGCATCGAAATATTATTTTTGCATTTTGGAGGGTATAAGCGGTTCCTCTACTCTCGCTTCGCTATTGCATCAAGATGGACTGTGTTTATGAAATAAATTCTCACATACCAAACTTTGATTTCAGTTAATAATGTTTATTTGAATTTATAGTATTTCATTTCTTAATTAACACTTACAACATAGGTGCTAAATTCCTAAAATAACGGCAGTCCACCGTGGCGCAATATTGAAAAATGGCGTCGTGAGTAGGTCTGTTTTGTAACATGCGGGTAACTATACCTCGAGGACAATGCCTCCTGGGACCCTGCTTTTCATGCAGAGAGTTTGTTTATTTCTAATGTTTTGTTATGTTGGTATTGCGAACGGGATTAATATGTTACTTGCTGTTTTTTTTTAAGGAGTAGGTTTGAAATTTAAATAAGGCAAGTAAAGCCCTACAAAATATGTAATTACAATAATACTAGTGTTTCCCTATGTGTATTTTTCCGATAGGTAATTCAGACATTTTCAATAAGTAATTAGTCTTTGTCAATATCATTCAAAAGTAGGTATTGTTTTGCAGCGAAAAAAAAGCTGAGCGTAGCGAGGGATTCAATGGCACGAGACGCAAATAATATACATCCGTGCGAAGCACACAACTTTTCATCTCAATTCAGCGAGAAAAATTTTAATTAGTCTTTTGTCAATATTATGCAAAAGTAGGTATTGTTTTGCAGCGAAAAAAAAGCTGAGCGTAGCGAGGGATTCAATGGCACGAGACGCAAATAATATTACATCCGTGCAAAACACACAACTTTTCATCTCAATTCAGCGAGAAAATTTGCTAGATGCAGGATAAACAATTCAGGTAGAGTCAGGTAGAGTCATATAAAACTGGAACGTATGTGAATAATTCAGATAATATTTAAGCCATTTTTAAGGTTCTAACTACCTCGTTGAAGATTGTTTGGTTGAAGTTGATTTGTGAATTATTTCAACTCCATAGACAATCCGTCAAATCCAAATCCAGCACCACGCAACTGAATAATTGTGAGCTTGAGGAGAAAATTGATTTATTTATGGAAATAAGTGAATTGCGAGACGATGATAAATTATCTCATTTCTCTCAGATAATCTCAAAAACATAAAAGTCTCTCAACAACCACCAAAAAAAAACCTTTGCATCTACGTATGAGATGTGAGATGATTTAAACAGCGTCCAGTGGCACCTTCACTCAAACTAGATGGGTGAAAAGACCACTCGGCGCTGCCTGGGTCATTGTTTTCAAACGATAACAATAAAGCAATTACAACCCCCAAACGATAACATTACATCAGCCAATTGAGAGCACACATTCTCTCTCTATATGGCAGTTGGGATGTTTTCTACCACAACAATAAACTGTCACGAATATACCCCATAAAGCTGTGACCACACTCTTGGGTAATAAACTAGTCGGACTATCGCTACTCGCGCGCCCATTTAATAGTCACTTTACAATAATTGCTGCAATCAATAAAGTTACAAGTGTCCCAGTTTAACTTACGGCGATTTGCGACTAACACACACTTATATACACACCCTCACACACAATGACATGGGTACTGTTGTGTGTCCTTTACTGGAAGGCCCCAAGGGATGGGCGGTCAATCTTGATGTCTAAACGTACAGTTTCCTACTATGATGTTTGTATAATAATATTTACTTACATTTTATACCAGCATAGATACGGAACAAACAATACATTAGTCTCGAAATAAATTACTGATTTGTTTTAAGTAGGTATTGCTTGCTTAAATTACTCAGTAGTGGGTGTTAACAAGCTGATGATGAATCTAATGATTGATGAGAGGTAGATTTCAAGATATAACGTTTTTGTACCTAAGGTACAATTAATATACAAGGTGTTACAAAAGATGCTAACTCTTTTTACAGGGTCATTGTACCTGATGATAGGGATCACAACCTAAAAATATTTTTTTAGATCTATGACGTTCCGTTGATTTTTAAATAATTAAATTGTAAGCGCTGTGACTGGTGAAAAGTATTTTTAAAATACTGTTTCCATAGACTTTCACTATGTTTTAACAGCCTGAAGCTATTAAAATACAGCTAAGCAAACAACCATATTTTTTAATTGGAGCTAAATCCAAAAACAAAAAAGTTTTGAAAATTTTACAATTTTGAGGTAATAAAAAAAAAAGTTGTGTTTTTCAACTTTTTTTTGCAGATTTGTCATTATGTTGACCAGCAGGTTACACCCTGTAAAAAGAGTTAGTATCTTTTGTAACACGTTGTATAGACAAGAGGACATTAACTAAAAGTAGAGAAAGATATACAATTATTCAATTGGGTATACCAACTATATACATTATCTGAATAGGTATTATTTGTGTCTTCGTCTTAGATGAACTTCGACAACCTTTTACTATGCTAGGTTAGTAGAGAGATCATTATATTTACCTTCTGAAATACTCGTACTGATGAACGAATGTCGATATCAATAAAATAACTCAGAATAGTTCTATCTACCTTCTGATCTATTTGACTTATCAGCGAAATTAAGTACTATCTTTGTAATCAATCTTACTGATTCCTTCTTTTTCTTGTCAAAATTAGCGACGAAAATAAAGATGGTATCGCCATGCTACGTGACTTATCCGACCCAGTAAATTGCTTCTGAAACGTCCAAAGAAATGTTCACTTTCAGAATAGATTTAGGATTATCTTGAGTCATTATGAAGTTATTTATTAGACAAAGAGTTAATTTAAACGGTTATAAACGTAAACAAATTAATGGAAGGATGTCCCTGAGGAGCTAACTGTAATACATGTATTATACTAAATTATACTAATATCTAAATATCAGAGCTCATAATAAATTGCCTTGCACTATCGTAGGTATAACATACAGGAGATACTTGATCTTCCGCTCGCTGCTTGAAACAATATACCTAACATAAAACGGGGTGATTAGAAACTGGATTATGAATAGAAACAAAAGATTTAAAAATTACTGGCCGTGGACGATCAGTTACAATAGAGTCTGGTAGCAGTTGTGTTTCTATTCATAGTTCGTTTTCTATTCACCCCGATTTATTGTAGGTACTTTTTTTAAAACCCTATTTAGACTTTAATTATAATAGACTCTTCTATTTATAGAAAAATAATTCATTCTCACACATAAAAAGACTAAATTTACTTCGTGTGCAAGGTCCTGAGAGCTGGCGAAGCACAAGAGTGACATAGACTGATACAGATATAGTTTGCTTTGCCATATCGTTCTAAGAATGTGTCCGTCCGTCTGCATTTATACAACTTGTTCCGACTATACGACCGGGCAGAGAATCAGTCATAAAAGTGACCAATAAAGATTCATTTTATTCAACACCCTCGTGCCTCCTAAAGTTTACGACTTTGACTTTACGAGCTAACGACTTAACACTCAACTGATTGAGTGAACATAAAAGTTCACCGGCGAACAATTATTGCCACTCGTAAATGTCCGGACGCCAGTTAAATGCCAATAGGAACTGATTTTATTGCGTTTTCATCACTTGTTGTATGACGATAAAGTTGTTAATTTAGTATGGCCACACCATTTCGTACTTATTTGAATGATTTAATAACGAGATGTAATTTTGAACATCAATAAGCAGGATTTCTATCGTGATTGATGGATGGTCGATCAAATCGAGCTTTGACAGCTCAATACACTAATATCTACCCCATATACCGATCTACATACAAAGATACACATTGGGTAAAGATACATAGGTATGTATCGCACGCTATACCTACATACCTATTATTATTTGAAGCTAATTTAAAGAAGTATTGAAGTAGTAGTGCAGTAAAATGCATGCATGTGAATAAAATGCACGCATGAGTGTATTTAGTTAGAGGTTCATAATATAGAGAAACTGAAGAGAGTGATTCAATAAGCACGAAACGATTATTTAGGGACTACGTATTACGAGGAAACGTTACGAATTGAGCTCAATATTAAGGCCCTTTAGTGTGTAGTACTTAAGAATCCCCTGAAGCTCTGCAGCCCTCTCGCTCGCACTTTTCATCATTTTAATTTATTGTAAGAGAATGAGAGCTTTATTATCTATGTCTGCAACTATATTTTATCGTCCAAAGTCCAAAGTTAGTAGTCCATTCTCTTACAATCAATTAAAATGTTGAAAAGTGCGAGCGAGTGGGCTGCAGAGCTTCAGGGGATTCTTAAGTAATAAATGCATGAGTGTATGTAGAGGTTCATATGCATAGGGAGTGACGGAAGGGATGCAAGCGCCAATTTTAAATTGAGACCACGTTTTTACGATGTAGGTAATGGTTCATACTCAAAATTGTATGCATTTTCTTGGCGTGGCATTATTGCAGTCCTGTAAAAGGGCATGCTCATACGCTAGACTGAAGAAAAAAAAGGGGAAAATTTTAATTATAAGTATTAAAGTAATCTCTCAAGATCAGAAATTATTCAACGACGAGCGAGTGGAAGTTGAGTTTAACTTTTATGGGTGTGGCCGCGTTTATGTAAACTGCTGGCTGGCCGCGTGGCGGGGTGATATTAACCAGGTTATAGTCCAGTAGCTTCCGATAGCCGACAGTTACTTACTTAATTGCTTCCACTGAAATAATTATGATTGGCCGCGCATTTAACATTGAGCTGGGAGCTCCTTTTTTTCCTCTGATAAACGGTAGGTGTACTCCTTGACATTGTAAATTATAGTTAGGTATCCTATCTCATTGCCAATGAGAGACTGGCACAAATTGAGTTTTTATAGACACAGAATCTACATCACCATGCGAAATTAAAGCTGTGGAGGTGAATGTCAAAAGGTTCATATTCCCATCCTTTACTACAGGGTGCACAATCCTTTACTACAGGGTGCACTCTAAGTCGATAGCGGAACTTTAAGTAGGCTGTCTACTGATCAATACAAACAACTTGTACTAGGTGGCGACAAAAATTGAGCGAAAACAATATCAGCTGTTTCATACATTTGGCGCAGTACTGAGTCGACCTTTTGTATGGAACAGCTGATATTTTTCTCACTCCATTTTTTTCGTGACCTAGTACAAGTTGTTTGTATTGATCAGTAGATAGCCCACTTAAAGTTCCGCTATTGACTTAGATTGCACCCTGTAGATAATAATTAGTTATTCTAATTAGGTATTCTGGTCTTCGACAGTTCTAAAAAAAAATCTAGGTTTCAAGAAACGTCTAGAACAGATACTCGTAGGTAGGTAATCATTGAAGTATACAGTATGATCGGCCACAGTCTAAGACACTCCTTAGTAGCTCTTACCGCGCGCGGCATAAGGGTGTCAATGGAACAAAATGGATATCGTAGCGTGTGGCTGACTGTACATACCTACCAATTAAATCGGCCCTGAGTTCCTGACAGGTTTTCCTGAAAGGTTTATGCCTGGTGGAATTCTATCGTAAGAGAAGAAATCTAATTAGATAGCGACCTATGTAGAGTAGGTACCAACACCCAGACAAGCCCCCATCCCTTTCAGAGCGAGACAATGGGCGGAACAAAACAAACGTCCTGCGAACGGCAAAAGCGTGTAAATTAGAAAACGCATAAATCCTCAGGAGGTGTTTTAATTGAAATCGCAACAGTTAATTAAGCTGGGCCCGCTCCGCGCATGCGTCCAACTGATTTATGTCAATCGAATCTATTTATCGAGTGCGCGCACGTTTCTACGCGAGGCGCTACCACCTGGGTGGAGCTGTATTAGAATGAAATTTGAATTAATTAGCATGTGTGTAGGTTTTACTATTAACTAGGTGGCCAGTCGACATGCCATCCGAAAATTTACCCAGGTCACGGAGCAGGAAAAACCGGAGACTTTAAGACTCTACCAGACTTTCACAATTTTCTTGTGGTGGACAAGCGCATCGAAGAAAATTGCTCTTTTTCTTACAAAATTCTTACTTTGTACCTACCTTACCTTACCCATGTATGCAATAGGTACCCTATCATAATTCGGAAACATTTTTATAGTGACTTTTTAATTTTGAAATGTTTAAAATATCCTTTAAGATAAAAGCTTTTCATCTGTAAAGCTCGATACTAACTAAAATCTAATTAATACCTTATCACTATTTGACTACAGATTTCTATTCTTAGGCCCGGTTTTTGAGTTGAGAATTTTGCTAAGCAAATGGGTAAGTATTGTCCTGTCTCTGCAGATTTCTCACAAAAGAGCGTGACAGAGCGATACGTAAGTATGTGCTTAGTAAAATTCTCAACTCAGAAACCGGGCCTTAGAAGTTTGAAATCTACTTGAGAGCTCTATGATAATTTTACCATTGAAAAAAAGGTCACGATTCCAATAAGTTATTTTGGACTTTCCACCGGACTCGGAAATCTGATACACCTGTGCATACGAAATATATTTACGAAGTTCAAATCTATCACAACGAAGTGACATAGGGTAAGGAGGGTCGCCAGTAAATAAAGGGGGCTTACTGTTAACCCTTCAACTTTTTTCGCCATCGGGGTCTGTGCGACCCCTATCCGTCTTCTAGGTGGAGATACTAATAATTTATGTATACCTTTATTGCTCTTACTGAATCGGTGCTTTTGGTAACTTTAATTATCAATTTTAAGTCGTATATTTGTTAAATATAGTACCTATATGCTTTCATACTATTTAAACCTAGTAAGGTAGGGGCAACATGGTACATTTTAATCGGTACCTATTAAATAAGGTATTGAAAACTTTTATTGACAATTTTATTAAAAATACGCATTTACAAGGAGTTATTTGATAGTGTGTTAAATTTTAATTGACCTTAGTTGCGCTAAAATACCTTTAGAAAAGTTCTTTTTCTACAGGGTGCACTCTAAGTCGATAGCGAAACTTTAAGTAGGCTGACTACTGATCACTACAAACAACTTGTACTTGTAGGCGAAAAAAATGGTGCGAAAAAAAATCTGCTGTTTCATACATTTGGCGCAGTACTGAATCGACCTTTTGTATGGAACAGCTAATATTTTTTTCGCTCCATTTTTTCGCCACCTAGTACAAGTTGTTTTTAGTGATCAGTAGACAGTCTACTTAAAGTTCCGCTATCGACTTAGAGTGCACCCTGTACTTTGCATTATTTGTAGGTTGTTACGTGAAAAGGTACCTAGTAACGTCTTGTGTGAGCCAAATTCAATGTTATTTATTTCACATCATAAGAAACACTCCACCTACTTAGTGGGCGGTGTTACCTACCTGTCATAATGAAACAAAACAGCCCCTCTACCCTTGACGCATTTTACCAATATGGCCGCAATATGGCGCAATTTACAAAATTTAATATTTTACAAATTAAGACGCATTTTGTGTTTTTATTGAATAAAACAGCATTACCTTTGAATGAACATTACAAAGTATTTAAAATCAAAGCATTACTATGCGAATTCAAAAGGAAATTAATTTTTAAACTTTTTCAATTTCATCGCAATAGCGTCAAGGGTAAACCCCTGGTACAACTTGTGTTCCACGGCCATGACACCTTGTAAAACTATGCGCCACGCACGAATAGCGCCAGCGTTAACGGCCTTACGAAATTTAAGACGTGACAACGTTAATTAAACTACGTAACTGTACCTCTTTGCACATACTCCCATGTCCCGGCCTAAACAGGACACCATTTTGTGTGTGATAACCATTTAAATTTGACCCCCCAAGAGTTATCAAACTCCCCCGCTGACGACTGTAGATGGAGGCGGAGGATGCGGCAGGGGAGGGCAAGTTAAGCTGGTTGTTTAAAAAAGGGAAGCTTGGAACGGGCAACTCAGCCGAATAATTGGTATTCTATTCACACTGCGAGGGCGATGTGAAGGCGATTTACTACCGGAATTATTTCCCTTGTTGTTTTATTAGAGGATTTGTCCCGTCACTTCCGCCACCCTCTATAATTACTCGAGATATTGAGTTGGTAACTTTTTACATGGGATTTGGGCAAGTTTTGGGCCGTTTCGTTCGGTTTTTGGGCCGGGTTAGGATCGGAGTGTGTTTTTGGGGCGGCTCGTAAGGGAATCTAATTATGAAGTGGATTTTAATGATAATTGCAGAATTGGGGTGCGGTAGGATTTGGGTTTTTCATATTGGACATTTTCTTAATGGCATTGGTGTCTGTATATTCTTATCCAATAAGATGGTAAACAGTTAGAAGGTAGCTAATACGTTAATTTCCACTAAGAATTTTCTTAGTAAACCTTTGTTTTTAGAAGTGGTTCATTTAGCGTATCTGTTCCGTGAATCATTAATTTAATACATGGGCACAATACATACATTATTATAATAAACTTACCCTGGAAATATAATTCCAAAAAGTAGAACTTTGCTTATACTACAAGTAGGTACCTACCAACACACTATTAAATTCATTATCAAAATAAAGGGCTTTATAAATAGGTTACAAAAATATTATATCCAACTTATGAGTATAAATGTAAATTGGCATGAAAAACGGTAAAAAACAACAAAATTTTCAACTATTTGTCACCTAACTTTGCTTACGAGGAATGTTTTAAAATTGTCTGCTCTACCAACTTAAAATATTACTTTTGGTTATATAAAATTACATTGCAGCATAAACAATGGCAGGAAAAACTATCTTTGAATTTTCCTTTTTTTTCTGAAGTTTCAGAGATAACACTAGCCCTTATTGTGCACAGTGGCGCACTCTAGTATTAAAGTTACCGAAGTAAAAAAATACATTCTGAAAATACTTTGAAAGAAAACTAAAATAATTATTAGGCTTTTTTTAAACAGAGCTTAATAAATATTTCGACATGGTAGAGTGGCCCTTGAACTGCCCTTGAAACTAGATAAACTACAAACAACCTCTATGCTACCAAACCCTCTTTGTAAGTTATAAAAGTTCGATCAGTTTCTCATAGATGGCGTTAGAGACGCATTACTAGCGTCACCACAAGGGTAGCGGCGGAAAAGACAACTAAATAAAGCGGGAACACCGTGCGGTCCCACAAACAGCGGCGGCGGCGAACGAAAATGTTTATGATGCAATTTACAGTTCGTATATTGCAAGGCACTTCATATAACCCGACGATTCACTTCTGTATAAATTCTTTACACATTGTTTTTCTGCCTTAAGAAGCGAGTTCTTTCTTAGATTTGTTATTTAGAATTTCGTTAATAAAGTCAAACCAATTTTGTTAATACTGATTTGATTCGGTACGTAGGTAGGTTATCCCTAGTTCGTATAGGGCTACTTACTAGGGTAAAATTTTATTTCATACCTAATCCTTATCTAAGTAGGTACATAAATAAAATTGTGTGTAAATATTATGATATTGAACGAAAGGAAATCTGAAATTCCTCTTGGCAGATCATAAAACAAAACCAGTTTCAAGCCAGGCTAACAATTATTAAAACATTAGTTTCAAACTTATTCATATTATTCTCTTTCTCTCCATTTCTGCATACATTCCGACTTTTATTTTCTACTCTGGAACGCAAAAACGAGAAAAAAAGGAAAGGAAGCTGCAAAATTCAACTGCAACGCTACACTAGCGGCATCATTCCAACTCATAAAGCATCGCACTTTACGACGTGTCAAACTCAAACAGCTCGTAAAGAGCTTCAGTGCATTATTCACAGAGGGCGCCACGTGCACCGATGAATGATGTGCGCCATAAATATCATAGGTGGCGCTACTGAGCATTGCTTTTCGACCGCTGCACCGAGGGAACGCTGGTGCTTTTATTGGGCCGTAAAAGTTAGGACGGTCCCGGGACGTCAAATATGGAGATATCGGAGGGCGAACGGGCGTGTAAGACAAGAGAATGACTTTTATTGTTTGTAAATTGGCTGTAAAATTATGAGTTGGCTCGTATTGTGGGCAATCACGGCGATCAGCTGTTACTTTATGGGCACAATCACGCTATTTAGGCCATTGGGGTTTTACGAGGACATTCTGTTGCCCACTTAATTTTCTATTTGTGATTATCGCAGTAGGGATGGACTTAGGCAATAAAAACATGTTAAGAATTTAATTGATTTATTGACGCTTATTAATTAGTACAGCTACTCAATACTAGATGGCGTAAATAGTCAATTAAGCAGAAGTTTAAATTAATGCCCTGAATGTCAATTTGAAATTGGAACCTTCAATCTCTGAACCACTTACCTATTATTTGAAGAAACAACAAGCTATAATGATGATAATCTTTAGCAGCACTTGGCTTCTGTATTGTTTGTTTTGATTCGTTTACGATTATCGCAATCGTAAAATTTGACTTTTACGAGCGGTTAGCACCTCACATGGCGATTGTTTGTTAAGAACCGACTTTTAGTGCCACTTAAAATTAATGAACTGCTTCTGAACAGATTAATACATTACAACTATTAGGTCCTCGTAACTACTTAATTTGCTTGATTTAGGTGGTAAATTTTTATTTTAAATGCGACAATTTGTTGTAGGTAGGTAATGTTTGAAATTTTCTTTCTTTTTTAACGATGACAGTTATTGTAAAAATTCCAGTTTTATATTATAATATACCTAGCTAGCTACTTTTACATTCAAGATATTTTATTTTATTTTAGTAATCACTAGAATAGATGTTCAAATCATTGACATTGTTACATTTGAATTATTTCGTTTGAAGTTTTTATTTTACGTAGCAGTAAGAAACGTACATTTGTACTGAGAGAGCTTTAATTTAAAATGCTGCAAGTGTAAGCGAGACAAAAAACTGATAAGATAGAAAAAGGAACAACGAAGGAGCCAGACTTGATTTATGCGATGCACATTGGGCTGAGCGGCGGCAAATAAAACCCTATTTCGTTGCCCCGATTATGAATTTACTTTTGGTTGAATATTAAAAAAAACAACTACAGTTAGAGTGCACTAAGTCGATAGCGAAACGTTAAGTAGGCTGTCTACTGATCACTACAAACAACTTGTACTAGGTGGCGAAAAAAATGGAGCGAAAAAATATCAGCTGTTTCATACATTTGGCAAAGTACTGACCTTTTGAATTATTTCATTTTCGAATTTTGAATTATTTATTTCGTATACAGCCTACTTAAAGTTCCGCTATCGAATTAGAGGGCACCCTGTAGTGTTCAAATTTCAAATACCACTTGATAATTTGATAGGGAGGTACTGGCTGAAAAATTATAAAAGTTTTAGAACAACTATAAAATAAAAAGACGCTACCAACCTTACAGAACTGAAATAAGAAGATGCACAGTGGTGCAATGTAAGGACCAAATGAAAGGACCGTTGAAATGTGCAAATAAAAATAATAAAAGTTAAAGCGAAATAAAAATAAGGCAGACATGTTTTTCGCGACGGTACCGCGGGCTCGCTGAGGGTGAGTTACACCCTGCTTAGATCACGTGGCCAGACCGAGAGGGCGATACACCGAAAACACACAAGAGTGACAGAGACGAACGACCCTGGGGCGGCAAGTTATCTTCGTTCCATTCAACTCACACTCGCGCCGTCCGAACGTCGGTATAGATCAATAAAACTACTTTATCTCTTTTTGGCACATCCCCATTCCGTCGTTACTTAACTTCCTGGAACGATACGCCTTTGTCCCATGCTTTCTTTCTCCTTACGAAAACCTTTAAAAAAGAAAAAACACAACAACGCTTTTAAAAAACAAAAAAAAAAGTATTGTCCAATTTTAGAACAAAAAATAACACTGGCGACTTCAATAGCATGCATTCTTCTTTTTCTTTTTTTGCAAAAAAGAGCATTCGAAATTGGAACGCAATTGTCGCCCGCTTCTTTACCCCGAAGCGTCCTCCATCCGTGTTTACAAAGGTAATGGCAATAAAATGTTATTACTGAGCCATTAGGTGGCAAGCCACAGGTCGTACCACCCAGTACATTGTCGGCTCTACCATCGAGCTAGAGTTTTAATAGTCGCCATTAGTTTTCTCGAGTGGTAAAGTGGCTGTCAAAACTCTGATTTCGTTAACATACAAGTGTGTTTGGTATGTAACTTTATTTGTCTTTCTTTGCTTTGCAAACAAAATTTACGTTTCAGCGCCTCTATTACGTATCTAAAAATTCTACTCAACCTCCGAGCGTCAAAACACTCGAAAATAGCCCTTATTGAAATGAAAAATCTTTTTTTTTACATTTAAAAACGGTAATTTTTACGGTGGATATTTTAGATAATACAGGGGCAGGTCCTGCTATTTGCTAATGAACTCGTTCAAATTGGGCATACTATTGTAGAGTCAACCGTTTTTCGCCTTTATAAGAAGTTTACTTCAGTAAAGTTTAATAGGTTGTAACTTTGGCATAATTCTCAGATTTTTAACTATGACGCCCGAGTGGTCGCTTCTCTGATGTAGTATTGATATGAGATAATTCTAAGAATTAGTTATGAGTGGAGGTGAAATAACTTGGCGTAGAAACAACGACCAATTTTGTTTAACTAAGGCTTGGTTTAGTTTAGTTAAGTTTATTTAAAATGCACCCAGATTACTTAAATATTCCCTAGCATTTATTACAATTTCTTTACCACGTAAGTGATGTAACTTCAGCCCTTTTTAGGGCAGCATATTTCGCCTTGCAGGGGGCTTCCGGACTCACCTAATAAAGTAATTACTCAGGATACACTCCTCTTCCGAACCATAGGGTTGGCACAAAAGTGTTGCTCACATTATTGTAGCAAAAAAATTTTATTGAGAAAAAAGTAAACCAAAAAAAGGAGGATTTAACACGAACACTTCAATAAATAGGTAATTGGAAACAACTTTTAATCCGGTGTTAAATCCGGTAAAATAGTATGTTCCTGTTATAAATAATAATCTCCCAGGCACTGCAGCGTCCGAGTTGTCGCTTTACTCATCTAGTACGAGTATTAGTGGAGATGCCACTGGAAGCTGTATCTTGAAATCTTGACCTAGATGTAAGCGTCTAAAATAGTTATAAAGATAGTTTGATTGCTATTTTAGAAGCAGAGTTTCTCAAATCCTCACTTAGTGGGATTTTAATCACTAGTGACATTGGACACTCATGACAATTTTAAAATTTAATAGTTGCCTCATCTGTCTATTTATTTAAAAATCTTGTTTATGACTCCACTGCTAGTTAATCTTGAACTTGTTTAAACGATGAATCATACATGACCACTAGACCTTTACCTTGTGAGACGTTGTAGTGTAGAACTAGGCCTATAAAGAGTAAATGAAAGATTTTACCTCAACCAAGATTACGAAGAAGTCATTTCGTCAAATATTCCACAGTCAGTTCCACGTTAGACAAACTCACGATAACATTTCGTTGCGTTGCGGACAGTACCACCCTGCCGCCAACGATGGAACTCATTAAAATTTGATATCATCCACTAATTGGATGGAGCCTACTTATACGCACAAAACACTGAATAATATTAATTTCCTCCAACCCGAAATATTTTCTCAAAAATATTCTCATAGTAATGACCACTCATCATTGTAATTAAAATGTATTGCCCAAGTTAGCTATGCAGCCTGCCTGTACTTACTTTGATTGTATGTAGCGAGTTGAGGTTTTTAGCTAATAAGAAGTGGAAATAAATGTTTGGGCTCTTGCCCACTCACGTCTGAAACCTAAGCTCTACATTATTTAAAAAGGTGTTTTAAACATGGGGTTTTCGTATTGCAGACTGATGTAGCCATTTAACATTGGATAAAACGAGAGTAAAATAAACACTGTTCATCTTACTACCTATACCTTTTGTCGATTATTGTGTAGGTTACATACGTAACAAAGAATGCAACGTAATTTATTCAGTAAGTAGTACCATTTGTTATTTTAATTAATTAACCTCACCAATTTTGGCTCAATTAAGAAAATTTATGCTTAAACTGATATACCTACTGTTGGTACACACCACAGCACGTCAGACTGTACACTTTTGTTGCAAAGTCACCCGTAACGTAAGTGAATAGAGTGCACGCGTGTAAGGGTCGACGTGCTGTCGTGTGTAAGTAGGTACGTAAAAGAAATATGAAGCTTTATTTGCTGTCTGACTTCTGGAAACTCAAAAACTACCCTACCCTGCAAAAAGAGTAGAAAGGACCTTGTATATATTTTTAAGTATTTTGTGAGCTGACGGGGCGCCATGCAGGCATTAGGTACTTAGGTATTACCTACTGACTGATATGATAACCCGATTTATGTGGTTTTCTGTTCATACCTGTTCATGTTCATGTTCATTCATCGAGGCACCAAGGTGGGAGAAGATAGAAGACACTCAAAAGCCAACTTACACCGTCGTATCAAACGAAACTTTGGTCACGCTTAATGCCTTTACGAGTGTCCGGGGTGACATAAAGAAAATGAAAAACATTTTGTATTATTCTTGTTGCGCACTCACTGGAGGAACTTCTACCCTCCGAGCGGCGCCATAGACAAATAGCTGCAGAGAACTAGTTATCTACTTGTCTTGTCACTGTTTTGTTGTTGGAGCGGTGTTTTCTGAATTCAGACCCTTAAATTGTACTAGTGCAAGATTTGACATCATAAAGCAATGAAGAATAGTAGCAAGACACCGAGAGGTTAGTGTGTCAGCTAAGAGGACTATGCCTTACAGAAGGCGTCATTCGTGGGTATCTAGATCAATATAACCGCCTTCTCCTGTAGCTAGGTACATACTTTAGGCGGAAATAGTCATACTTACTAATATCGCATTTCCATCCCTCACTATATTCTAACAATTTGCGAGTATTTTTATGTATAAATAATATACACCAGCTAAAGCATACTAACTCTACAACCAATTATATGACCAACAAACTTACAAATAATTAATTTTTCGGCCCTAATACCGACAAATAACCTCACAGCAGAGTATTATCTTGAGTATTCTCGAGTGTAAAGCAGCTTTGTTGGTATTTCCTTTCTCAAGCCCAAAGAGCGATGTTCTGATAATACAGTAGCGGGGCTAGAGCGTCGAAAGCGGTGTCGCGCTATAAACTTGTCAGCCGGTACTATTTCTGTAATGTTTGTTTGTCTTTTGACATATCGCGGCTCCGACCAGGCGCCATCTTGCGGAGAAAACACAATATTTTTAGTTCACTTTAAATTCCGCGCCACCCTGAATTGATTGCGTTGGTTCCCTGAGGAGTGGTTTTACTCATCGGTAGGTACGAGAAAAAGAAAAACAGATGTTTCAATTTACGTATTTCAATATAGATCGCCATGTTTTTTTTTTGTTTTCATTGGCCGGACAATAAAGGACCTTTTCATCTCCCACGCTCGGAAAGTTTGCTGTTACTAGTAACTTACGATCGTGTAAAGGCCGGATTTAAACTATTTGCATTTTAGCGTGCTTCGAAATTTGAACGCGACGCCGGGAAAGTCTTTCCCGCGCCCTATGGTGTTGAAAAAGAAAAAAACACTGGCCGTTTATGTAGATGCCAGATCCCGTCTGAAAAAAGATCCTCATTCATAGTTCGTTTACACGCGAATTTCAGCGAAAGTGATTGTTCATGCCCATTCTCCATACAAAACTGTGAATGTAAATGGGGCCTAAGAATCTTTTAAAAAGGTAAAGTCACGGAATAGAACATTCAGAAACGCGGTTTCTTCTTTCAGGTTTTTTCAATATTTTGTACACTATATTTATTTTTAGTACCAGTAAATTAAAAAAATGCTTCGCATCTGTTTTATCAAATAGATAATTATGTTTTGGTTTGTTAAATAATTTTTTTCATACGATATTACTAATTTCATTTTTTATCTCCTACAAATTTTTAATTTATATGGTAAAAGTTCAGAATGCACCCGGAAAAAAAAACATTCTTTTATTTACATAATTTTTGTGTCTGGATAAATAAACTTTAGGAAATTATTAATAAAACGAATGGTTTTAATACCAACGATGCTGAAAACTTTAGTGCAGCAGCCATAACTACAGTAAAATATGCTTTTAAAAGGAACTTATTCGACTCACCTGTTTTGCCTGTAAGTAGTTGTCTATAGAGTTTTTCCCGCTTGGCTAACAAAATAATTTCCTCGCTTCTGTGAGATGAAAAGTTTTGTGTTTCGCACGAATGCAATATTATTTGCGTTTCGTGCTTCTGAATACCTCGCTACGCTCAGGTTTCTTTTTTTGAACCACTCGCTACGCTCGTGGCTCAATTTTAGAAACCTTCGCTAGCTCGGTATTCAATACAAGCACTCGCCGCAAACAATAATTTTGCATTCTTGCATAACAAATAACTATTATCACAACCTATAAAGCTATCGTATGAAGTGTATACTTACGTAAGAGCTGCCAAGATATCAAAACTACCTGCCAAGCCTAAACTCTAATTTTTAAATCGAGTCCACGGAATGACAGTTGTTACAAAGGCTTTATCTGTCAGTAGCATACTAGCAACTGTCATTCCGTGGACTCGAATTAAAAATGAGAATTTAGACAGCATAGATACGTCCCAAATTCTCCATAGATTTGATAGTGATGATAATTATTAATAGGTAAATCTACTAAAGCAGTTTTTCTAATACATACGTTCATTCCAAAAAACTTTAAAAAAAAACTGCCTTATTTTCGCACTCACTACAGAGAATTTTCAAAAGGTAAAAATTATATATAGCTGGAGCATAACTCATGCGGGGAGTCCCGGGATCGGTTATAATTCGTCGCGTGTGGCTGGCGACTTTTCTACTACCTTTCTTATTATCACCACTGTCTCTACAAAGAAAAAGTGCGCTTAAACCTAAGAACACTGAGGGTCAAATTTGTTTGAAACAGTTGCCCATTTTACGCCTTTTTGTCTAACATTTAAGTACCTTTTACCTTGGACTAGTGTGATCTATGATATATGATAAACGTGATTTCGGTAACGAGACTCCGCTGACGTTGATCAATGATCATGATTGTTATTTTTCTTAGTAGACGGGGGAAAAAAAGGAAGAATTTTTGGACCTCCTTAAATTATAAGGATGAAATACCTCTTATGGCCAGATTACGTGATTTGGGGTAATAAAGAACACGAGCTAGTGTAATCTTTTTCGCCAGGAAATTATTTTGGGGTAGTTTCACTGGTGCATTGGTTTATGAAGGACTCTCTTTTCTCGTGCGTGACCTTTAACCTTCCCCTATAGTGATCCAAATCGGATAGCAGGAGTAAATACCTACTTGATTGACTTTTAATCCACAAGGGTAACCTACATAGAATACTGATAATTTTTCATACTTGTCAGGTCTTAAAACGTTTTTTTCTTCTTATTATTCCTATTAATTGTAAATAAATATGATTTTAGCATACACTGAAATCGAACTGAATCCTTGTTACTCCTTCAGTTTCTCATTCAAGCCGGTTATCCCACTTATTAAGGCGTAATACAATCACTTATCTAATAGCTATAATATAACCACCCACACAGAATTCCACCAAGTTCTAATTAACATTAAAAACAATGTCGATTGATTTGAATATATCAAGCCGCCTTTTAATTAGTGATTGCATTATTTGATTGTGTTTCTATGACTTGATTTCTGATTTGTAGAGTCATGAATATTCCTTTATAATTTTGTTCGCTACTAGTTATTTTCAATTTATTCATTCGACATCAACAGACAATTAAGTTTTGCTATAAATTATAAGTTCTAGATAAACAAGATAGGTATTCTTAAAACTACTTAAACAAGACCTTTGTTAACAGCCAGCTAAGGAATCATAACAAACAGAACCATTAATTATTACAACATTCAACATATTGTAGTGTAGATCCATTAAGTGATTTATTCATCAATCCCATGACCTGACAAGTTGAGTTTAAGTGGTGACAAACCGAAATATCTTCGGCCTCTACTTCGTATCTACATAAAGTTCTTACATGTTTGTAAACAAATTATTTGAAAATAAGAAACCAGCGATAATGAGTAGACATCCCTTTGAATCTGAAGGCCAATTATTGAGACTGTAAATCACGCAACCATCGGAGAAAGTTCGATACTAAACTACTAAAACGAAGGAGTTTGCATCGAAATGAATTATAACTTATACAGTGTCCAGTGGTACTGTCGGCCACACGCTAGGATACCCCTTTTTGTTCGATTGGCGCCCTTATGCCGCGAGCGGTAAGAGCTACCATTGCGTATCCTAGACTGTGGCGACCGTATCTTCGAATTCACACTAGATGGGTAAAGTGACCACTCCGACACTGCAATGGACATTTTGTTTTCACTAGCTACTAACTGCGTAGGAAAACATCGTGAGGAAATCCGCGCCGTTTTTGTCTCCGCACATATTAACATGTCTTTCATATGGTATAGGTGCTAGGCAAGCCCACTTTATTTCCTTTATTACGATTTTTCATTCGTTACTTGCGTATTTAAAATGACCGCGAAATGGTCTCTACTCCTGTACTGCTTGAGGATAATCTTGAGTAGACAACCTGAAACTCAAAGGCAGGGTCTAACGGAGGACAAAACAGACTGTCACAGAAATAGCCAAGCCAGTGAGAGGGAGAGAGACGGAGCATCGTCACGTCTTCCACATTAGCTGGGCCTAAAATAAAATTAATCGCCTTGGTGTGAAAGTTCACATGGTGACGACGCACGGGTGGCGTTCCGCGCATGCGTCGCTACGGACGCGTTTAAAACCTCTAAATTACAAGCTTACGTGAAGGAAATGAGGACTTTCTTTTTTAAAGTTGAGATCTAAGTTTAGATACTACGAATCTATCTCTCTATATTATTATATCCAGCCCACTGATTGGTATAATATTAAACGCTTCTTCCTTTTCGCCGCCAATGAAAAAAAGCATAGGTACTCACGTTATTTTTTTGATTCGTTAGCAAAAAACGCATCCAAAAAGAACATGATTTGGATCCCTCCTTTTAACAGGTACACACGACAGCACGTCGACCCATACACGATAGCACTCTACTCCGTTACGTTACGGGCTACTTTACAACAAAAGGTTACACTCTGACGTGCTGTCGTGTGTACTTCTACTGCTGTCGTGTATACTCTAAGGCTGATATAGTTAGTCCGTGTCTCTAATAACTGCTTAGACTCTAAGCAGAGACGTGGACAGTGATTTTTTCATGTGTTGACATTTCATACAATCCACTTAATTCTACAAAACACAAATATAAAATAACTGTGAAAATAAATTCATCTTCAATTGCTGCTTGGAGTAAAGGTATGGACAGCTGATATTCAACAACGGAACATCTTTCCAACCGACCACAATTTAGCCACATTCTACCAGCTCTAACCATTGATTTTCGGCGACAAAAAAGCGACTCTTCTCGCCACTAAAACTGTGCTTGAAACCGTCCAAAATGTTCAGGCCCCGCCGTATAATCCTGACAAATGTGCTGGAGTGAGAGGCGCGGTTGGACCGCGGGAGATAAAGCATTCGCCACCCTTTCATACCGATATTGCTTACTAGGCAGCGAGGCTGTGCCACTTTTCATTATTAAGTGTGGAAAGAATTACCTACTCACTTAATTCTCTCCTCTCTCTCTATGGAAATAAATCAGCTGTTCATACGTAGTGCTAGTACGGACACCTTGAGATACCCATTTTTGTTTGACAGACGCACTGTGCCGCGCGCGGCAAGCGCTGCTATGTGAAGTCAAGTTAAAAAAAGTGATAATATTTTTTCTTGACATTTTTGTCTCTTTAGTATTATTTGTATCGTATAGGTACCCCTGAAGCAACGTTTAGATTACAAGAGTCACCAATATCACCAAACTGATTGATCATCTAAACCCGTAACCTTTACGCCTTGGTATCCGTTTAGAACTAACTTTTGCATGAGGTTATAAAGAGCAACAAACTTTTATTACGTCCCTAATAGATGATTCAAACAGCATCATTAGCATCTCAACTCATGATTATGGAATCATTAGAAAAAAAAAACTACAAATTAAAGGTCAAAGCATCACCATCACCAAAGCCCTAATCTGCAATCGAAACAGCGTCTAAAACGGCCAAAATGAGGCGAACACACTCATAAACGATTAAACAACAATGCGGAAGGACAATACAAAATAATAATGGCGGGATCACTTTCCGCGCAGCACACGTGTATAGGGCCCCTATCCGCGGGGGTGCGTGAATGATGGCCACTCAGCCAGGTAGGGGTGGGGCCCCTTCGAGACGACTTTTTAAAAATGGAAGCCGATTTAAATTTGGAATCGTTGAATAATGGCCGGTTATGTTTTGTTTGCGCGTGCGTGTGTGCTCGCGATGCGTTGTTGTTTTTTTTTGTGGCATCTTTTTGCCAGTTAGAAACAAATAATTAGCTGTAAGCAGGTTGCTTGGTGAGGCGAACGACATAAGTTAGTTCAAGTGCGGAAATAAGAAAACTATGAAACCAAGTCTCTACAAAACTCTTTTATTATGGGACTATTACCTATTTATAGAAATAAATATTTAACCATCGACCTACCAATGCACGTCACCCAGTGACAATGCATGCTACACACTTATACCATCAACCAATTTCAAGTGCAGTGATGATCATAATTTTATAATTAGAATAAGAATTACCTATTCAAAAATATAAAATATTCACACATTAATCCGCACTACGCTCTGCCGCACGCCCTATAGCGGGGGTCCAATCTTGACTAAATCTGAGACAATTTGCCGTGGCACCCCTTCCTAAGCTAGCCCATGTGTCTTTCTTATACCCCACCAAATCTCGAATGAACAACTAAAATTAATCCCGCTGAAAGAAAGGGTGTCAACCCTTTGCTCAGATGGGAATCTCCCATTTTGTATTGTAATTTGCTGGCCAAAAAACCCACTGCAGTAGATGGCATTGCGTAATAAATAAAGGAGTTAAGTAAAGTGACTAGCAGATCAGCCTTTACAGTTTTTGATAGAAATATTAACCTTATTCAATTTCATTGTCATTCGGATTCATCAACATCCTTATTGTCTATTGACAACCACTACTGAGTAAAGGCCTCTTCACGCTCACGCCCCTTCACTCAAGACCCTGTCAACTATATCGTCGGACCGTTCGGATAAATTTAAACAAATCTGACGTACACACGACAGCACGTCGGCCTGTACACTTTTGTTGTAAAGTCGCCCGTAACGTAACCGAGTAGAGTGCTAGCGTGTAAAGGTCGACGTGCTATGGTATGTACACACGATAGCACGTCAGACTGTACACTTTTGTTATAAATTCGCCCGTAACGTAACCGAGTAGAGTGCTATCGTGTAAAGGTCGACGTTCTGTCGTATGTACCAATGTCTCTATCTATAGTTTATGCAGTAGTTTCAAATGAAAAAAAAAACAAACCACTGAATAAACATAAGAGATAGTTCTGTCATACTCATACAGCCGGCCTCAGTTTCCTACTATTCTACCCACTTTAAGCAACTTAAAAGTACGTGGTCAACGTATTCGGTCATGTCCGCATTTGACCTCAAGTTTCATTAAAAAAAAATCTTGCCCCACTCGTAGTACATTTATTACCGTGGGAGTTGTCATACCACGTGTCGACCAACTCGAGTGTTGATTGCGTTTTCATTTACTGGGTCAGCCTGAGATTAACGCTACATTATGAATTACAACGGCCATGTTCAATTTGGGATTAGAATTGTAGAGTAGCTCACGAAACAATACGGGCATTAACTCATCTGTCACATGACTGTGTAGGCTGCCATGGCTGGATAATATTTGTTATCCTTATTATCCTTAAGTAAATTATTATTATTAGATTATTATTATTACACTTTATTGCACAAAATAAAAACTTAAATAACAATGGTGAGAAATTACATACAAGGGCGGACTTATTTCAATAGAAATTTCTTCCAGCCAGCCAAATAAATTGTGAGTTATTGTTTAGAATGACGGCGGGAGACGGCCAATAAAGTAGACGTACATGAACAAACAACACATAAATAATTTATAACATACAAATACATGCTAATATACACACAAATACTTACATTAAAGAAAAACCTAGGTATGATATAATAAACTAATGCAATATAAAAAAAATAATAAACTTACTTATACGGGATATTACTTAAACTACATAAACTTACGCTAAAATATTGAATTATTATAATGAAAGGAAGTGCTCTTTGAGTTTGAATTTAAACGATGCCACAGAGGGAGAGTCTCTGATCGACTTTGGAAGAGAGTTCCACAGTCGGGCAGCACTCACCGTGAAAGAGTTCAAGTAGAATTCGGTGTTCCAACGTGGAACTTGTAAGGTTCTGGTATCACACGTTCTCTGTGGTCTCTCACGCGGGGGAAGTAACGAGAATCTCTCACGAAGGTAGCTCGGTGCACTTGGGTTCTTTAAAATATTATATAAGAGAGTGAGCATGTGCAAGTTCCGACGCAATCTGATAGGAAGCCACTTAAGTTGAAGTCTGTACTCGGATACATGATCGTACTTTCTCAAGCCGAAGATGTACCTTATGGCCAGGTTTTGGAGTCGCTCAAGCTTGTTGACCAGAACCTCAGTCGCGTCCAAAAAACAAGTGTCAGCGTAATCAAGAAGAGGCAGGAGTAAGGCCTGGGCCAACATTACTTTAGTCTTAAAAGGCAAGAAATTCTGCAACCGTTTTAGAGAATGGAAAGTGAAATGCATACGTTTGCTAATGTCGTTCACCTGAGCCTGCCAGGACAAGTTGCAATTCATGATCAAACCAAGATTCTTCACTTTGTCAGTGAAGGGGATTGCTACGTTATTATAGGTTATAGGAGGCAACCACGGTAGCGGCAGGAGCAGGGCATCGCGCAACCTCTTGCTGCCAACAATCATAACCTGTGACTTCAGAGGGTTGACGAGAAGACCAAAGTCTTGAGCCCAATCCTGAATTGCCATCAGGTCACTATTCATGGCAACAAACGCCCTACGCGCATTCTCAATCTGAGCATTTGCATTATCCGGGTCGGTACCTGCATCAAAATGTACGTAGAGCTGGAGATCATCAGCATAGAGATGGAAGTTTGAGGCTAACGAGTGAGTAATCTCATTAATAAAAATCGAGAAAAGTAGAGGGGAAAGAACTCCCCCTTGAGGTACACCCGCTCTCAACTCGCACCAGTCCGAGCACGTGTCATTGACGCGAACACACTGCGTTCGACCTCGCAGGTAAGACTCAAACCACTCCACCGCAGGTGAGGATAAGTTATGAGAACGAAGAATGCCGAGCAAGATGTCGAAGTCCACGGAGTTGAACGCACAGCTAAAATCAAGGAGGGTCAGTATGGTCAACTGTTTGTTGTCCATGGCAAGACGTATATCGTCTGTCACCTTTAGCAAAGCACTTACAGTGCTGTGAAAGTGACGGAAACCGGACTGAAATGGACTTAGAAGGTCATTTTTATAAAAAAAAGAGTATAATTGTAATTGCACCTCGTGCTCAATAATTTTAGAAAGGATGGGTAAAATTGAAATAGGGCGGAATTGTGAAAAATTAACAGGGTTCGAGATTTTAGGCAGGGGTATAACCTGAGCCTTTTTCCACGCTGAGGGAAAAACTTTAGAGGCGAGAGAAAAATTACAGATGTGAGAAATTACAGGAACGACGTCATTCAAGATTGGTAGTAGCATACCTCGGCTTAGTCCATCACTACCCACGGCTTTAGTGGTAATTGAAAGTAACCCTTTTTTGACACTACCCTCAGTGATTTCCTGAAAGACGAAGGCGTCACAATCCGGCAAGTGTTTTTGTGCAAGTCTACTAAGGGAGGAAGATTTTGTGAGTGGGTCAAGAAGTACCGGAGGAGTAGAAAAGTGTGCGTTCAAGGCATCAATGTCAGTGGTGTTTAGCAGTGGTTCCGAAGACTTGCCTATACCCAGTGACCTCAAGAACTTCCACACCTGCGGAGGAGGTAGTTGTTCTACCGAGGAATGGATATGCTGTCGCTTCGCATCCCTACACAATCGATTACACCGATTGCGGAGAGACTTGTAAGTTACCATAGCCTCCTCATTACGGCACTTTTTAAGACGCTGCTTAGCACGATCGCGTTTAGCCATCAGGTTCTTTATCTGCGGGGTTAACCACGGAGCCGGAAAGTGTTTTACTCTGATTTGCCTAAAGGGAGCATGCTTGTCGTATAATTGTGTGAGAGATGAAACTAGAAGCTCGACCTTTTGATCGACAGTATCAGCATTAAGCAAAACAGACCAGTCAAGGTTCCTAAAATCCTCCTTAAGTCGGTCCACGTCCATGTCCTTGAAATTGCGCTGCATGATGACCTTGCTACGCCGTTTTGGTGGTCGACACTTGTAAGATAGATGGAGCAGATCGTGGTGGGAAAAGGGGGCAGTCGTTTGTCCATGAGCGCATACAAAATCTGGCTTGGAGACAATAATTAAATCAAGCAAAGTTGGAGAACTATTGGGTGGGTAATGTGTAGCAGAGAGAGGGAGAATGTGAAGATCAAGAGACGAGAGTAAAGATTCTAATTTTTTGCTACGGGAATCGTCTGCTAACAGACATGTATTGAGGTCGCCCATTATAATTATTTGGTCATAAAGAGGCCTGAAGTTGGATAAGAGGGATCCACACTCATCGAAATAACTGACACTGGAATTAGGGCTGTAAGTAACACCTAGCAGTATATTGGTATGGTGGAGTGTAATTTCAAGAAACATATATTCGAAGGAGCTTTTATATGGAGTAGGACAAACACTCTGACTGACAATCCTGCAGGAAATGTTGCTACGTAAATAAAGGCAGACTCCGCCCCCCACAGTCCCTATCCTATCATTTCTAAAAAGCCTGAAGCCGTGAAGTGAAAAAAGTGTAGAGGGGATAGAGGGACTCAGCCACGATTCCGTAACAAAAATGCCGTCTATTGCCTGATTGTTGAAAGCCAATAGGAGATCCGTGTAGTGGGCATTAATGCTCTGGGCATTTATATGCACAAGATTCAAATTAGGAGACTTTGATGGAAAAACAGATTGCAGCCTAGTATCGAGCGGCACGGGCACGTCATTCACCGAGTAAGAGTCGTCGCTGAGAGCACTTTCAAAATCGTCCGAGGACGAACAAGAGAAAAAGTCGTAATCGATAGGAATATTATCTGACATATTATGATAAATAAAATATAATATACCTACTAAATATGAAATAAGAAAATAAAATAAATAAATAGGGTATGTACTAAAATAAACGTAAATTCTAAGGTTGCACTCTGAATGAGTATCAAAACATAACTCTGGCTAACATTATTAAAAAACAAGTAAGAAGAGAAAATAAAAACATCACAAAAACAAAGCTGACCGACATGGAATCGCGAAACGGAACACAGCGTAAAACGTCAAAGTGACAGTGAGTGACAGAAAAAAATAAACTATAACCTCTAAACAAGATAATGCATACCGTACCGTAACCGGCAAGAAATAAAACTTTGCTGTCTACCTCAGTCGGAACCAAACAGAGAAAAAATTACAGTTTCTTCACTGCACGACGTTCCCGTACTCTAGGAGCCGCTTTTTCCTTCGGAGCTGGCTTGTCTTTCTTCTGAGCGTCTGCAACCGTCGAGAGGGGAAATTTGTCCATGAGTGCTTGCATTTCGGACATGGAAACAACTTTCTGGCGACTTTTGTCCGGGCATAGGACGATCACTACGCCATCCGCGGACCAGCAGCACGCCATCCCGAAATGCCTCCGTCCTGCAGTAAACGCCTCATGACGACGCCTCGTCAAGAACTCAGAAACCACTATACCAGACCCTTTAAATGCGGACTTAGCGTGCCAGATAGTGCTCCTTGTGCTGAGCGATGTAAATCGCACAAGGATGGGTCTTGTTCTATCCGTCTGCTTGGATCCCAGTCGGTGGCACGATTCAATAGCACCTTCATCAACTGTCAGCTTCAAGTGTGTATCTAACACACAAAGGACCCTCTTTGTGGGGTGTTCGTCAGCAGCCTCCTCCGGCACACCATGCAGCAACAGAACTTTCCTGCGAGAGTATGTCTCCTGCCGGTCCTGCTCACTCTTCAACAGCTCCAGCTGGAGTTTGAGCGCAGAGAAGCTCCCAACAACAAACTCCCTAAAGCTGCCAAAATCCTCCGATAGTGACCCAAGGCTCACTGGCACAGTGGACTTGGCTGAGGCGGGCTGACCTTCCTGCGCCTTCTCGAAGTGCTGCATCCGTTTCGTGAACACTGCAGCCAAGTCGTCCAGCTTCTTGCTAAGCTCAGAGTAGTTATCCATAGTGTGTAGTGAGGTGCCCGTCCGCGGGTCAAAGTTCAAGTTTCACTGATGTTAATTAGTGTTGCGAATTTAAGTGGGATAATAATGCCAGCCGTCGGTAAGTGTTATAACATAAGAATTATGTCAGTATATACTTTTTATTTGCAAGTAATATAATTAAATGCAATAAAATAAATGAGGATAAATAATTTTGGTTGTCAACGTTTTCGAGGCCTACCCGCAAAAAAAAGATTATAGGGCTTTTTGAAAGCATCTAACTGTCTATCTAATCCATGATTGACGTCCACTGTTGGACATCTTCCTTGACACGACAATTGAATAATCTCAATAATTATTTTTCATTTGATGTAATCGGCCCATCGAAAACAAAATTATCGGGGTCATTCTGAAGTGAAACCAATTTTTCTAAAATTACCCATTCCCAATATCGGACAAATTTTCACTAAATAGTGCTTGCAGCTTATTTCCCAAATCTTAATTAAAAACAATAAGTTGACCACCTAATTAAGTTTCCACATTAACTAACGGCTTTCACTTACGATAAGCCACCCCATGCCTCTTGTCAAGTACAAAACGCACCCAATTCTACGACAAGAACGACCGATATTCATTATTTCCACAAAGGAATGCCCACAACCCTTATCAAGGGAAGACGCTCCGGACTTTTTTCTCGGTTTTTCCCAAATAATTTATTTAGCCGAGCGGCCGTCAATTTATCACGGGGGGCGCGTTTCTCTTCTGATCGAGATTTTGATCCTAAATTAAAAATATCCTAGTAACTAAAAGAGATAATATTGATTGATTTCTGGTCTTAAAATATCTAAGCCCTGTCCCTTTCTCTAAAATATCCAGCGTAAAAATTCCCATTTTTTTATTATTGTTTATTTCAATTTTCCAGTGTTTTGACGGTAGTTCGATGAGCGGATTTTTTTTGAGAAAAGGCACACTGGTCCACATAGGCTGGCTTCAGCAAACTTCCGTGCACTCTCCATTTAGGTATGTTTCTGCAAACTGCAAAAAATAATAATGGGGTAT
This sequence comes from Zelleria hepariella, assembly GCA_949319315.1. Taxonomy (NCBI): domain Eukaryota; kingdom Metazoa; phylum Arthropoda; class Insecta; order Lepidoptera; family Yponomeutidae; genus Zelleria; species Zelleria hepariella. The sequence goes on from OX439388.1 coordinate 11,165,699, forward strand.
GCTAATCATGCTTTTTACTGCACAAAATCTGACGAAAACCTGGCCTGATGGTGGAAGGCCCCCTGGAAGCTAATTTTGTGTCCGATCGGTGTGGCTGCCTGCAATTGAAAAATACCAAAAATCTCCAAAAAAATGTATATACAAGGTGTTGTTTTGTAAAGTGACACCCGACTCCATAAAAAAAATCAATAGACAAATGTTCAAAAATTTCTCCAAAAATATTGTTTCTACAAATTGCAAAAAATCTTTCAAATCGGAGGAAAACCCGGGCTGATGGTGGAAAGCCCCCTCTAGGGGAGCTAATTTCGCGTCCGCTCGGTGGCTGCCTGCGCATGCTGTAATTCAACAAATTGCGACTCCGCAACGATTTACGACCGCTCACACTTGACGTAGCGCCCTGGCGCTTTTCTTTCCATTGTTCTTGCTGCAACAGCGACTTGTGGAAATAGAATACAGGAAACGCTTCAAGCTTCAAACACATCTCGACTATTTTTATCATAAGTTGAAAGATAAATTTTTTGACACTGTGAGAGCTTTGCGGCTTTGCGCTTGTCGCAAAACAAGTAAATTAAAATATTAAGCCCCTCATAGTTAAAAACCCTAGTAAATCCTTTTCACAATTGACGTAGCGCCCAAGCACTTTTATTTCTATTGTTCTTGCTACAACACTTGCTACGACTTGTGGAAACAGAATACAGAAAACTGTTGAAGCTGGAAACGTATGCTTATATCTAGTATGAGTTGGAAGGACAAATTTTTGACGTAGTGTGAGCCCTGTGACTGTGTTCGCCCGAAGCCTCAGCCAGCTAAAAGATCGTGTCGCATAAAAATATATTTTATAGAAATCAGTGATAAATTATCACACACGTAAAACCCTGATACATAAGGACGACTCATTAAACATTTAAAGGTTGGAATCTTTAATCACGCAAGACGGAGAATCATACAGATCTAAATTTCACCCTATTTCTGCGATATCCATTGTTTTTGCAACCCATTGATTTCTTATTCCCAACTGATTTCACATGCACACAAATACAAAGCTAACTTCTTTACAAAACACCTGTATAGTCCAGCGCTCATTTCTTATGAGTTAATCAATCATAGGCTGATTTTAGTTCGCCATTAAGGTTCTAGTAATGGCAGGAGTAAATAATGTGTGAGGTATTTTATTAGTGGCATACCTTGTTCTAGTTGGTAGCCGGTATCGTCCTCTGAGACGTCAGAAGTGGATCTATAAAATGAATTAATGGCCGCCATCAATCTCTGACCAAAATATTCATATTAAGATCTCACTTTATATCTCGATAGGCGTCATTAGCTTGCGGTAGGTTCAAAGAAGCTTCAGTGCTAAAATTATCCTTCCAACTATAGAATTAAATTTAATGTAGAGTAGTATCGTGCTTTTTGCAGATCGTTTTGCTAACCACAGGTCTCAATTCGAGAACCGTAATAACTAAATTAAGGTGCCAAAAAACCTCTCAAAGCCTGAGATGATAAACCAATTAAAATGTTATAACAAAACTTACGCCCCGAGCGGTGGTTACAATCGAATTGCGCATTACATCATTGTGCCTCCCTCGGGAGAGCAATGGCAGACAGCGGGGCTGTTCCCAAGGCTTCCAAAAATGTGGTCCTAAAACTTATTACGCATCGATCGGCAGTGACAGCGGCAGTGACAATATTCGAAATCCACTCCGGATTCTTTGTATTTCTAAAGGCAAATACATGGACGGACGGACATTCTGTGTTCGCTGGGCTAGGCATGGTTTTAGTATGTCATTCAACGTTTTAATAAAATCACTTGGATTCCTCGCAAATGTCGTGAAAGAACCTCAGCGTCTAAAAAATGCGATCCAAGTCAAGGTGAATAGGTTACAGGTTCTATTTCTGAGGAAAAGTTGTATAAACAAATGTATAAATCGGGGTCTCTGTAGAAGAGGGCAGACAGTGTACTGTACACTCCAAGCCAAGGCAAGGGGAGTAGAGTTCTGTTCTGTTTTTTTATGCTGACTCTAAACGACAGATTTAAATTCCTCCCTCAGCTATGCGGAATCGATGCCTAAAAATAAATACAAAACAAGACAATTGGGTCACTATGGAAGAGGGCAGACAGTTGGCTCGCAGTGTACAGCTGCGAGCCAAGGCAAGGCGAGTAGAATTCTGTTTGTTCCTTTTCTGCTGACTCTATGCGACTAAGTCAGCCATCATAAGAAACCGATAATGAAAAAGTAGGAACAATAAAATTGGGTCGCTGTGGAAGAGGGCAGACAGTGTACTGTACACTGCGAGCCAAGGCAAGGCGAGTAGAGTTCTGTTCTGTTCCTTTTCTGCTGACTCTACGCGGCCGGCGGCTGTCTCGCTCGCTCGCGGCCCCGAACGGGCTTCATCAGCAGCGGAGATGTCTATGGAGCTGCTGAACTCACCCTTCTTCTTTGCGTGTCGATGGCAGACCGATATCTTAATATAATTTAAATGGCTTCAGCCCAGAATTCCGCAACGCTAACTGCGTGTTATTAGCCGCCATAGGGTCCTCCAGTGTGCAGGTGTTGGGGCACGCAGGACATGATGGGAGGTGCATCATTGTTTGCGGGGTACCACAGAAACAGTTCAAGTTGCCACCCTCCGAGAAACCCCACCTGGTCATATTTTCCTTGCTTCGGCCGACCTGGGTCCTCAGGCGGTTTAGAGACTTCCAGGTCGCCCACGGCAACCCATGTCCAGACGGGAGAATCTCAGAAGGCGTCACAAAAGGGGTTGGCCGGAAGGCGCTTTCACGCCAAAGGTTACACCTAGCTTCCGGTGGGTGTGTGGTCAGTGGGTTGACACACTTCATGGAACTGCTTCGACTTGGCAGCCTTTGCTGCACTGGAAAGCCATGCATGGGATGTCGTGTGTCAACATCCATTTTGGACCTCTCCAGGGAACTTGCCACGGCCCTGCGGACATTTGAGGACGCAACACCAGCCAGTGGGTACATCAGTCGGACCGGTCGGCTTAAGACAACCAGTAATAAAACTCACCCTAGTTTACACATTGCTGGACTCCTTAACCTCGTGGTGCCGGCGACGTTAGGTTAGGTTACACCGTAATTTCGTAACCGTAACCGAAATTTGGTCGTTCTGCTACCAGAGTGGTTAACGTTTTTTGATTTCTTATCATATGTGCAAATAGTTACAGAGTCTCCTTTAGGAAGTCTTGGTCCACATGACTGACTGAACTGACTCATTTCGTAAAACAACTTCATGAGTTACATTTTTTTGTTGACATGGTAGGTACCCACTTAATTTAACTCTATAAAAGTTACAGTTGATTAGCAGTTTCATAATTCCAAAATTCTTACATATTTTGGAGAAAAGTTGGATTCATATGAACTTTTTTTTTTATTGTTAATTTTAAAGTTATTTAATTTTCAGATATTTGTTTATAAAAGTATGCAATGAATTGTTCGATATTGTATGGCTTGATCTGATGTACGCCGCACAAAATTAGTGTATTTGTCTCTCGTCTTCTTAGCTGCAGTTTACTGATGTCATTCTGAAACAAATAAAACATTACTTAACATAAAATATCTTAATTATTCTTACGCTCACTCTCATATTCCCTAAGGGGTAGGACGAAAAACCAACACTTGAATGTCTACATATTACTGACCATAATTTAAATTGACTTTACTTTCAACTACCTATTGATTATATTGATTTTACGAATTCACGGGGTCAAAATTACTGTGCTATCTTGACATCAATAAAAGTAAGTGAAATTGTCAAATCAATACCAAATAATTAGAAAAATTATAGCAGCTCTGTATGAGATCCATAGTCTTTGTAAATCAGCATATGCAAAGTGGTATGGCAATAAATCTCAACGGTCTTGCTCGTTCTCGCATCATGTTACATCTTAATTTCAAAGCCGGGTCCGTCGGAGGCTGCTCCGCCAGATACGGCCTTTTATCAAATACGCATTACCCTAGAAATTAAGTTTCGCTGAAAAAAAAACACGCCTTTCCGTGAGGGTGAGCGATAAATAATGAAAAGCTGTTAGAATGCTGAGTTTGTTTTTAACACGCCCATGGGGCAACGCGAAATTATTTGCATTTTAAGTCTGAGCTTGTTTATGGGGACGTCTCTGCGATGATGAAATATAACCTCTGTGCCCGAGGAATACGCAAGTGGTAGACAAATAGGCGTATTGTTGCACGCAATATCGAACCCGTTTTGCATTCGAGCTGTTTGTTTATCATTTCTCTGTGCAACCCGCTTACTTTCTTCCCTCAAAACGAAACCTGCACTTCACGCAATTACTTTTTATTTTACATTAATTGGCATTTAAATTAATTTCGCTTCTCTTTTGTTTCAGGTGGCCGCTTGGGCGTAAAACAAATGCTTTGGTAGGTGATGCTTAGCTGTATCTAAGTCAAATTAGTTCTCGAGAATCAGGCATCTTTCAATATGGTTAAGTGCGGATCAAAGAGGAAAGTCTCCTCTAAAAGTTCGCTGATAAATTTTCACTGCAGTAATTCCCTTCGACGAACTTTGACGTTCCGGGATCAAGATATCAAAGCCGAATATCGAATAAATTTTTGTACCAGCCCACACTAGCGCTTAGGCAATCGACTGCCAAAGATTTATTGTCAAAATTCCCCGTTAGTAACGCTTACTGAGCACACTTCGCGTATCACTATTTCACAATAAAAAAGAGAACCGGCACCGATATCATCGACTACGAAAGTAAATTATTATATTTATATGAAAAATTTACTGCATGACAAACGCATATTTATCACCACGCCAAGACGCATGGGATGAACTTTTGACTTATGATAATCGCACACCAAAATTCACATGATGCAACGGAAGCTTTCATTTACAATTTAATTAACTTCAGAACCCGTTATTTAGTTTCTAACACACCTCTCCATCACAGTAGCTTTTCTCACGACCTTTCCTGCCTATCCACGGTGGAAAATAACAACTTTATCGGCCACAAATGCTTCGGGAAGCACGGTGTTAGTCTGAAGGCCAACGATATCGTTTCTGCTGATCTCAGTATCAGCTCAAATCGAGATACGGTGGCTGCTGCTAGCTAGGAATAGGTCGCTGTTCCTCCCGTGATATATAGTGGTGCATCTCCATGTATAAATCTTGGAAGCCCGCTGAGGTACACGGGACGGCGCCGCGGCTCCGCGACTTCAAATGGAATTGTATTTTTATTTATTGTGCGAATCGCGATATCTCCCGGTTGGGTTCACGCTTTATCTGCCAAAAGCCAGGGTTGCTGGTGTCGGGAGAGTGAGATACACCCTGTAGGCGTTGTTCAGGATTGTCAGTTGGAAACTATAAGTTGGAACTTTGGTCTAGGTGTTTCTACGTGCGGCGTGTTACAAAACGATTTTTCTATTCAACTCATCAATCATTTATTAGGGGAAATACTGGAATGTAAAAAAATGTTGCTTAAAGATTGTTTGCACAAACTGTTAACCTACTAATAGTGGTGTAGATTAATGTGAACGAGCTAAATTCATCTTGAAAACCGAAAAACTGTTTAGTTCCATACTGTATCGCACCTAAATGTATGGAAAGCTTTTTTTAGATTGCAGATTTGCCCCTATTATAAACATTGCTGGTTTAACGACCCCTTCAAGACATTTCTGTAACATCCCGTAGGTATGTAAACAATATTTTACAACTCTAAAGATTCCGATTGAAAATTGGTTTATAAATTCTTAAAATATAAAGTATCGATATCACAATAAAAGGAAGACTTGGATAGGATCAATATTACAAAATTCTTCTCGAAAAACTGCAAAACCGCGAGCTGTGGGGGCTTGAAGGAACGAGTATATAGTATATGAAAAACATAATAGGATATACTCGAACTTTTCAAATTTCGTATGTATGTACGGAATTTATGTAATGACTAGAACAGTATGCAAAGGAAACGTGTTGGAAATGATTATTGTATATAGTTAAGTGACTAGTATGTATGTTAATCTGATGTACAACTCCTGTATACGCCCATGAAAGACATTTTAAGCAAACAGTGATTTCCCTGACAAACTTGAATTATGTACTAGCGTAAGTAGGGTTACCATAAATAGTTATGATACTCGGACAAACCAATGATGTCATGTCAATCAAGCCCTCAAATAATGAAAACGTCCTTAAAATATTCCAAAATTTGTAAATTGGCTCAGATTAATTCATAAAAAAATTACCAAATATTTTCAATAACAGATTGATGAACATTGTTGCGAATATCCGAAGTATCATACTGAACGAAATACGTAATGAAAACCTAGTACGGAAAATTTATTCCATTTATTAGTTATAAACTTAACTTATTCTTAGAAAAAAGTAATAGGTCATACATATTTTAGTCAGATACAAAATAACATGAATCAAAACTAGTTGTGCCCAGTATACGAATAGTTTATAATTAAGTGATAATGTAATTTATTTTAAGATAATGGTAGCATGTAATATTTTTGGATTCCTATAACATATACGTAACTTGTGTTCTGTATAATAATAAGCTTACTTAGTACAAGGCTATTCGAAGGTTCTTTCGATTTAACTTTTCCCTTTCAGTGTTGCATGTGCCAAATTATTTCTTTTTATTTATACATCGTAACTTTATTTTGACATAAATTCACTAATATAAAATTTCGCAATTACAACGCTTATCACACATTTAGGGCACCGCTTTATACTAGCTAGGATGATGTAAAAATATCTCTATGATTTTGATGATTTGAATAATTATGTCAAGTCAGAAAAAACCTAACTTACTTAAAATTGATTAGAACCTATGATGGAAGCAGTGCCTTAAATGAAAACTCACCTATTTGATATGAATAGAAAATATTTGAAAGAACCTTTGGATAGGTCTTTTATCACGTCATTTTGTTAAATATTGTAAATATTTTTACTACTTATTTATAAACGCTTTTGAAAACCGCTCTAGGTACTTCAGTTATCCGAAGAAAAATACTCATTTCAAGAAGTCCGTTCACTATCGTGTATAACATACCTACCTAATACATTTGGATTGCAGTACACCTACGTATTTAAGTCTAGCATTTACCTTCGGAAAATATGTTTTTCCTCGTAAAATACAGAAGCCATAAAATTTCAGTTAAAATGTTTTATCAGCTAAAGAACGCAGCTGGTTTTTGTTTCGTAAGATAATAGGGGTTCCTCATAAAACCTAAATTGTCATGAAAAAGAATGTCGTCACTAGAAATATTTTATTGCTCACAACAAAAATATACGTAAAATTTGTCCTTATAAAGAAGCATTTTGTCATACGTAAACCTAGGTAGGCCCAATTATTAATAAAAATAATTATTAATTATAATTAGACGATAAAAGAAAAGAAAAATACTTAAAAACTTGAGGGATTCTAGTTTAGAAAAGGAATTAAATGTTTGTGTTTCTTGATTGTACTTGTGTGAAAACCTGTGTAATATTATTATGGGAAAACTGTAATAAAAAGAAAAATGAAACGGAAAGCGATACTATAATTTTTTTGTACAATATCGGCTTAAGTGCGAGATGGATCTATCTGTATTAAATAAAATTCTGTTACTGTACCAACAGTGTATTATTTTGCAAATATTTGGACGCACCACTAAATCAAAACTCATTGAAAGTCACATAAAAATGGAAGCGAAAATATTTTTTCGACATTCAAACAAGTTTGTTTGCAGCAGCAAATATAGAGGTCGCTGCTATATGTGTTTTGTAGAGTAGCCATGATGTCGTGCCAAACAGGAAGCGAGCATACGAATACGACAGTAGTAGTGTGGGATACGGTATTCATGCTGGCTCACTAGATTCTCGACTTTATTGCTTGCGAAGAATCGCTTAATGGAATAAATATTTACTTGCAGTTGATCTTCTACGTGCAAGACATCGATCTTATACTACATTTTGCTGTGGAATGAGAAATGCATGAAATACCTATAATAATGCGCCACGGATAAAGATTTCTGTCAAAAGTTGTCTTTACTTCCTGCTTAAAATTTTATGGAAGTTTTCTTTTTTGCCTTGGCAGAGCTCTCTGAAACTAGAAGGTAGGGTTCTAACATTATTTATAACTCTGGAACTAAGCTTCATTTTTTATAAAACACGTAAATTCCGGCCCGTCCGTCTGTAGGGTCGCCATAAATCACTGGGAATTCGCCGGATTACCACAAGAGTAATGACTCAAGTCCACCTGGAGTAGGGTCGCCATTATTTAGTTATTCGGCCAGGCGTTCGCTACAAGTGACGTCCTTTTGCCTCTAAGTCCTCTGGCTATGTAGACTGTAGAGGTATTAGATATATGCCATTGATGATGCTAGTAAATAACTACCTACATGGTATCTTTCGATTCGTTAGCCAAACCTTTATTAATATCCCTACCCATGTCATTGTAGGTTAAGTAATCGTATGAGGTAGTGGACGGACACCCCTGGGTATCAGAGTTTTTAGGCCGCCCAAAGGACCTCTAACATGGCTTAACGACGACCAACGGTTTATCGTGCCTTTCAAAGCACGGAAGGGCTCAGATATTATTGTCACTAGCGATCACCCATCCATGGACTGACCGCGCCCGAATGGCTCGTAACCCCCCTTTAGCTGTGAGCGCTTCATGTCATAAAAAACACTTACAGCTACTTAGCTCGGTAGCTCAATGGATGAAGCGCCGGCACATATGCCTGAGGTTGCGGGTTCAAATCTTTAGCTAACTTATGTCATGAAATGTATGTATTATGGTCGAATTTTTAGTGCATTTCAAGATTTTACAGTGCCAAAATGAAAAATAAAACAGCAGAACCTACCTCCCAGTATGTAGTGACTAAAAAACCAAAACTCAATAGCCCATTCCATGTCAGAAATTGTTTGTTCTAGTTTTTTGCAATCATAGCGTTGCAATAGCTAAATCTTTCTAAACAGAGGTCAGCACTCAAGTTCAAGTTAGTTCTAAAATAAATAAAGTACAGTTGGTAGCTCTTCGACTTGTTACTATAAGTAGTTTGGTTCAAAAATCGTCCGTAACGTAACCGTGTAAAGTATCGTTGTATAAAGGTCAACGTGCCGTCGACTGTAGGTACACAAGACAGCACGTCGACGCTTACACTCTAGCACTCTACTCGGTTACGTTACGGGCGACTTTACTACAAAAAAGTATCCTCTGTCATGCTGTCGTGTGTACTACAAACCGGCCGAAAATTAAGTAACCCTACCGCGCAGAAATTAAAGACAACCTTTTGGGCTTACAGCAAACTTGTTAATTAGTAACTTAAACCCCTCCAGGGAGTTTATTATGGAGTTTTCTTGACGCTAAGAAGCGAAAGGATATCAAGTTTTTCGTCTCAGTAGCTTCAAGAGACGAATATTTATAACGATATTTTCTGAAGATGCTAATAGATTTACATAGGAGGTAGTAGCTGACCTACGTTGCATAATAGATAATACCTACTCGTGATGGCTCCCAGAAAAGGCAAAGTGCGGCGTCATCTTAGCTGGAAGTTTTCTGACTATGTCTTAGCTACTCTTAGCAAAAAATCACTAAAGTCAAAAATACTCGTTCCTGTAACGAAAGTTCCATGTGGGGTCCTACCAAGATTTAAAATCATGCAGATATTTCCTAGTGAGTCAACCGATTTACCCTTAGATCACTTGCAGGCATGAGGGTCTCCTCATGACATTTTCCAAGAGTTCGTCAAGCGATAAAACTCAGCCGCATCCACAAGATTCTCCATCAAAAATGTCATAAAGCAATTTGCTACGCCGACGTCTACGCGTCGCGCGCGCTATCTCTCGCGTGTACCTCTGCGCCGGCGCACCCATATTTTGCGTTCCGGTAGACATATTGAGTTATCTTAATTAGCCGGGAGTAGAACCTACCACCCGCGCGATCGAGACCCGATACACCGCCTCCGTAAAGGGAATTAAACGCTTCATAGCTGAATAACTTAATTATGGGCCGTATATAAATCTGTGGGCTTGATTAATAATGTGCTATCAGGAGTTTGGATCTGCGCGGCGCTTGATCTTGAACACGGACAATCTTGCGCTTGAAAGTCAGTAAAGTTAGGATCTAGAGGTTACAACTACCATACTGCTATTAATAAATGTAATAAATATATTTACAAATTATCATAATAATATTATTGTTAAATACATGTATAATGTTACATGTATAATGATCAGGCCCGCGTTTCATATAACTGACATAAATATTTTATTATGACAATTTTAGTTCATTGATAGGTCGGTTTGTAAACAAACCTTTTTTATAACCTCATGTCAAATCGACTACGCAATCTATATCGAATTGTCATAATAAAATATTTATGTCAGTTATATGAAACGTGCACCGTAGTTTTGAAGCTGCATCTTCTGACAAGACAGAATATTTAGTCCACTTTGGAAGACACAATTTTATTACAGATACCTATTTTAACAGCTTATGCAAGTAATAATAATGTAAGATTGAGAAGAAGCGTGTAGGTGGAAGAAGAAATTTGTGGCTCAAAAACCTCAGGGAATGGCCGCCGGTAGTCGGCATTGAAGACGTATTTTGCTTGGCAATAAAGAGGAAAGAATATGAAGGGTAAGAACAAGAACTTATCACACCATGATCATAGAAGCTTTCAACTCTACCTTAGAAAATAACGCTACTCACTCCAGTCTCTCTAAGTAACTATAAACAGCGTTCATTTCTAAGCTCGTGAGTCATCTTAACAATTTAATCCTTCAGATCAACCGCCTACCTACCTTCGCTATAGCACTTATGTGCATGCGCATTGCGAGTCCATGTCGGAACAACGTCGGCGGACATGCTCGCCGGTCACAAACTTAAAACACATCCAAGGACTAAAAATTGTTCTTGAGTGGAGAGCAGAGTAAGGCCCGTTTTACAGAACTAAACTCAATTTCAGCTTTGTATTGAGCGTGCATTTTAGATAGATACATTTATGTGTTACAAACATCAGACACACATTATCAATCATATCTATGATCAAACAATTCAGAAATGCAACAGAACATGACAGAGAACACAAGTAATTAGCAAAATGCTTCAAACGCTGCTACATACACTTCAACAAGTCTATAGTAGCTACCTAGTCCAGACGTTCGTTCCAAATTTTACAGATCTAAACTCAAAGTCTTTTGGCATGTTAAGCATGTTTTGCTATTTTCAATCGAGTCCACGGGATGACAGTTGCTACAAAGGCTTTATCTGACAGTACCATACTAGCAACTGCCATTCCGTGGACTCGATTTAAAAATTAGACTTTACTTATCCGCTAGCCAAGCTACTGCTGTCTATTAGCAGAGCTAAGACGTTGCGGCCTTATTGTTGCGCAATAAAGCTTACGTGTTGATATCTGTTTAGTACAATGGCAATATGCGAGGAATGAGTTGAATTAAGGCCTTCTGCATCCTCGCTCTATCGCGCCGCGCTTGCGCGTTGCGGGCTCGAATCGTGCGCACGGCAGATAAGATAAACGCCCGGAGCGCGTGCGCGGTGCCCCACTGTGCGCGCTAATTAAGCCTTTATATTGAAACTACGCTGTATGAAGTCACCTGAAGTTGTAGAGGTGAGGTATGGCTTTGCCGGTTGTTTTGGTTCGGCTAGGGTGAGTTATGGTGGGAGAATCGATACACAAAACCGCGCAAACAGGGTCCAGTATGATGAAAAAAATAGCTCGAGATAGGACTTAAACCCGAAACCTAGGTCACCGTGCCAGTCCTTTGACCAATTAAGCCACTGAGACTTTTTTTATCGTTGGCTTAATTGGTCAGAGCTCTGGCATAATGTCATGTATTGTTTTATTTTTAAAATTTTTGACGGATAGTATAAACGTACATTGCTCCATCTACCTATCTAAAAAGATTTAGGGTCTGTAAATTTTTGCAGAACAGTGACTAGAGTGTCTTAAAATACCTTCCATTCGTTATCATCTACGCCATCTGCCCTCTACGCCATCTGCCCCCTACGCCATCTGTGTCTACACTGTATGGTATAGACAAAATATTAGATGACTGACATAATTTAAATTGAGATAATTTAAATTGTCGCTAAAAATACTCCCTTGAAATATTAATGTGAAAAAAATATAAGATGGCAATATAAAAGTTCGGAGACAAAAAGCTCATCTTCAAATTATTTAAATGAAGATTATTGACCGTTATAACAATAAAATTGCTGCTCAATTGCTGTGACATTCAAATATTGCAACACCTACGGGCGGATATTACTTTAACAAAGTAGACAACTGACCAAATCATTTGTGTTTGGGTCCAACCTGACCGCATACTAAGGAGCGCGTCTATTCAAAGCCTTACCTGTCATAAATGCATGATTTACGCAATTCTCCTTTCTTCTAAAGGCTATGATAAATTACCGTTCACTTGGTGCCCGCCAGAGTACTAAATTATTCACAGTTATTGTGTTATTGTCTCGCCCCCCATGGTCTTACGCACCTAGCGCAAAAAGACTAGCAGATTTTTTAAAAGAGGTCACTATTGAATAAAAAGAAGACTGGCAGGTAGATGTTAAATATAAAAAACTAAAGTCTGTTTTCAAACTGGATATTGACGGTTCAGTCACCTTAATAGTGTGCGTGTGCAAATCAGTCCACTGCGCGAAAATTAAGTGCTGATATCGCCAGAAAACAAATAAGTATACTTTTACACCAACCAAGACATATAACAATGATGCAGAACCACATACCTACTTATTAGGGCGACTGAGCTATAATTGGGTTCTTTTTTTTTTTTATGTACTACCTACGTACGTTTCATTGTGATTTTTCTTGTAATCTACAGGGTGCACTCTAAGTCGATAGCGGAACTTTAAGTAGGCTGTCTACTGATCAATACAAACAACTTGTACTAGGTGGTGACAAAAATGGAGTGAAAAAATATCAGCTGTTTCATACATTTGACGCAGTACTGAGTCGACTTTTTGTATGGGACAGCTGATATTTTTTTCACTATCTTTTTTTCGCCACCTAGTACAAGTTGTTTGTATTGATTTATTAATAACCATAAGTAAGTGACAGCTGAACTAAATAAACTCTACACATTTTATGTTCGTAAATCAAAATCCGAATCGGGGTCAGGAGATGTTTCATACATTTGAAACCTGAAAATCGTGTCAAAAATATAAAAACACATCTCAGAGGATAGGTAGAGACCTCATCTTTACTTTTGTGGATTCCCTCCCAGCTGCGGTCCCATATGGGTGCTGGGCAAGCCTACTGGAACTGCAGTGTCCTAGTGGTCACTTGACCAATCTATTGCGAGTTGAGGATGCCACTGGACGTAGATAAGTGTTCCAAGGTCCAAAGACCTACGTTGGTAGTGTCGTAATGAATTCTCGTTTATAATTCCTAATAGATTCGCAGTGGGCATTGACTTTGCTTTCGGCAGACGTTTACCAAATAAAGTAGGTGCACATAGCAGACGGCTAATGCCATGTCAATCATGATCTTTTGTTGATATCAAAGTGGAATACAAAGTCGGGTTTGCAATATCGAGCTGAATACTAATGGGAAGGTAGTCGTAAATAATAATTTTGACAAAGTTAAAATCTTGTGCAATGTAACCTTTAAGAATGTTTTTGGTTAAAACTGTAAAATACTCAGTCTGAAAATCAGTAATGTATTTTTTGGCAAAATCGTGTAGAGGAAATAGAGCACCTCCCTTCTTTTAAGTCGGTTGAAAAGGGGAGGGGCACGAAAATGTCAATGGGAGTACTGATTGAGAAGTTTTGTTCAGGTACTTATCGAGGTTTAAAGCTCTTTCACCAATGACTGTACCGCTCTTTGCAGATCTAAGGATTTCAAACTTTCCTAATAACCATAATCAAACCGGAAAGTGACTAATGAAGCGTCCACTGCGGTAGGTTATCCGCAGATAGATTTAGAATCGCGATTACTATCGATACGCGATCGGTCACGTCCGTCTGTCCACTCAGTTCGACTATCAATTAAAATGGTTCGCCACAGGCGCCCGGTGTTGCGTCACCTCTTTGTGTCACAAAAGTACAACTCAGTTTAGTTCAGATTCAGAAGCACTCTTTCTGACAACCCCTTTTGTGCCGCCTTCTGAGAGTCTCTTGCCTAGACATAAGTTGCCATGGACAACCTGGAAGTCTCTAAACCGCCTGAGGACCCAGGTCGGCCGAAGCAAGGAAAATATGGCCAGGTGGGGATTCTCGCCAGGTGGCCAAACTGAACTGTTTGTGTGGTACCTCGCAAACAATGATGCGCACTGGAGGACCTTGACAACGCAGTTAGCGTTGCGGAATTCTGGGCTAAAACCATTTAGATTCAGATTAAGATATCGGTCTGCAATCGATACGGAAAGAATAAGAAGAAGAAGCGCTTCTTCTTCTTTTCTTTCTTTCTTTCTTTGTCATTTAAAAAAAAGATGATTCATAGGGTTATTTTCGAGTAAATACACCGGTTCAACGGTGCGGATTTTTTTACAGAATAGGACCTAATGTCGGTCTATCTCAACGCTAAATTTGAGCTTCTGTGTATAGTTATTGAGTGCTAGTGCATTGTATTGTATTGTCTACCGAGATTTGGCACACGTCTTGGCGCGGAATCGGCGGGGAATTTATTTACTTGGCTTTAGACATAGACGTTGGAACCTTATTCAAATCCGCCCCGAGCACTTGACACATTACTTACCTAGTTACGACAGACGAGACAAATTAAAGACTGACTGACTGATTATTGACTTGATGTCTTTCCTGTGGGCTAGGTCGACTAAGCTGTCAGGATGGTATAGGTTTTGGGTTTGGGCAAGCCTACTCCATCTAAAAAAACAATGTCCCAGGCACTGCAGCGCCGAGTGGTCTCTTCACCCATCTAGTGTGAGTGAAGGTGCCACTGGACGCTGTATAAATCATCTCATGACGTAGATGCAAAGGCCTTAGGCTTAAGGTGGCAGTCGTAAACTAAGCACTTGTCTAGGCTTGCCGCAGACATATCGTATGAAAATGTACACACAGGAGTAGACTCTTCGCGTGGGCGTTTCGCGTGTAGTAAGACATTGGTTGCCACGTGGAAAGCATCCGTCTCTCCTACTTGACTAAGACTTCCGGACGAGGTCGAAACTAGTCGGCTATCCCGACGATAATAAAAGTAAGTGAAACCGTTAAGTCAATACAAGGTGTTACAGGTCCTCACTTTTTATACAAACCCAGCACCCAGTGATAGTCACATCCAATATTTTTTTGCTTTTGGACACTCCGTTGTTTTTTAAATTAATAAAATGTACTAATTTAAAAATCACCGTTGATTTTTTACAACGTTTTATATACATGCAAATGCACCTTCGAACACAATCGAGTGTTTAATGCAAAAACAACAAAACCTTTGTTTTTTTCTATTTTGAGGTTAAATAAACATTGTTATTTTACTTTTTTTAAATGAAATGTCATCTTATTGACCAGTAGATTACAACCTGAAAAAAGAGTGAGGACCTTTTGTAACACGTTGTATACAAAGGCGTAGGTCGAAGGTCTACGCTTTTTTGTCTACGCCCGTAGAAGTCTACGACTGCATCTTACACGGACAGACACACATAGCGGTCAAACTTATTACACCCCTGTTTTTTTAGTCGGGTTTTAAAAAGTATGTGAAATTGATTACTTGAACTTATCAATTTAAGACCCTGACCTTTTTGTAGATAGTTTGAGACAATAGTTTCA
The DNA here is from genome assembly GCA_949319315.1 of Zelleria hepariella. Lineage (NCBI taxonomy): Eukaryota > Metazoa > Arthropoda > Insecta > Lepidoptera > Yponomeutidae > Zelleria > Zelleria hepariella. The sequence goes on from OX439388.1 coordinate 11,181,425, forward strand.
CTTTTGAGGTAGCATGAAACTAAACATTATACTGCATTAATTAACCTGGGTTGCTGCTTTTAACTTTAACTCTGGTAGGTACAAAATTAGGTAATAAAGTCCAGCCCAAATGAATATGGCGCAAATACTAAAAGCCATACAGAAGAGATATTGATGACTTAATAAATACACACCAGCGTGTAGCTCACACAGGGGGACTAACCATAAAACCTTTAATTAAATAAAACGGGAATCATATCGCGAAATGGATTTCGCATGCTTTTGTTAATGGTTCGCGGGTATTTGAGTATTATTTTCGCGGGGCATTTATTATTGTGTGCGTAATACAAACCAATTGGTTCGATACCCATCCATCCCTCAAAGTTAACCTCATGACTGGATAAAATCCCCAAAAAATATGGCTGCTAAGTGTCATCTGGTCCGTTTAGTCAAAAGGCAAATTCGGAATAATGCTTGCATCAACAAACATTTTGAAAAATGCTTCATCGTAACGGATAAACGCAAAACATCTCGAAAAATATTACACTTTATCAATGGTAACTTTTAAAAGGATGAAACAAAACATTGCATCTGTTGAGGTAAAAAAAAAATTTTCGTAAAGTAAGTACAGCTTATCCTATAGACGTCTTACTAGCTGAGTCTACCCCTAGATCTTATCTTAGACAAAGATTGTTTGCCCTCTACAGATTGGCTATTTTCACGTTGATTTTAACATAAAATGCTGTTTTAAGACAGTTACCTACTCATTTGATTAACCTGTTAATTCGAAAAAAAATTCAGGAAGGGGGTGAAACCTGTAGTGCCAAAAGGTCCTCCCCCACCGATCGTTATTCATGTTCAGTTTAATAAGCTGCTTTTAAAACAACATGTTTTCATTAAAATCCGGCCGCGCTAATATTGTTATGTGCGGACGGATTTAGTTTATGATTAAAATCCATTGTTCAAATAGACGTATGTGAGTGCGTAACTTGCTGAAAATTTTCGGTGAAAAAGTATTGGCTACGATAATTTGGGTTTACTGATATTTAAAAATGTTTTGGTCCTTCATTTAAAAATATTTTGGTCTATCTTTTTGGACAAAACTCCCGTGCCCCGGTTGCGATGATTCTATGTAGGTATGGGAGCTAATTATTTCGTCAAGAGGCATAAATTAACTAATTTATTTTGTTAACGTTATTTTGTATCGATGGCATAAATTGACCTTTCTAGAATGGAAGGAAAACTACGTTATTTTGTATTGATCTACAACCATTGTCGATAAGGTCTGTAAAATGAAAGCTCTCACGAACAAACATCGCCTGCGAAAAAAGATGCACGAAACAGCTTAGCCGGAGCGTCGCAAAACGCTTTTAAACCGGCAAAAAATAAGCTATAAGCGTGGAATTGTTAACGAAGTTTACCTCCGTATTTAAATTCAGCTCAAACACTCTGCCCACCAATTCAGCAAGACCCTTCCGCCTCCGACGCACCTGAAAAAGAATTATAGGGCCCTAGATTAATGGGGAGGGATCTTATTTGTCTGGATGCGTTGCCGCGACGTAAATTTGCACTCGGAAAAACATAGCCGCGAGTGTAACGCTGAAATAAAAGTCGAAAATAAACAGATGAGCAGGACCGGCGAGAAAGGAGGACTGTATTTTGAATTCAGAATGTAAATTAGTAGTCCGACTAATTACCCAGCCCGCTTCAGGGTTATGCATCTTCGCGGCTTACTGTCACGTCGATTTTTTACGCCTACTCGAGCGAGAACGCCCGATTTATTTTTTCTCATCAGTTAGGGTTATTTATTACTTTGAGAGCTGTAATGTTGTAGAACATTGCGGGGCACGTTCATTTAGAAATTCTTTATTTTTTACGTGCTGTTATTTGTTGTTTGTTGCGTTGTCCTTACAAAGTTGTCGTTTCATACAAAATTTTTTCATTCATCCTTTCAACTATAAGACGAGTCAACCCTACGTATGCAATTGCGGGGTCTATGTGACGACAGCGGGCACTTGGTACTACATTTTTAACGCGTTATTTATCTTCATCTGTTGTTCGTTCCTTTTTCATCACCACTTCTACGCTCAGTCTTTACCAGAATGCTAAAATGTAGACGGGGTGTTTTACACTCTATGACCTTCATATCGAGGTAAAATAAGAGTAATACGATTTTACATATAAACAGCCTTTAATAAATCGCCGCAGTAGCTTTCAGCTATGTCCAGTAGTTGGAGGCATAAAAAAGGTATTCACTTTTACATCAACATGATTATTTTCCCAATTTTTGATAAGCGATCTTTGATCAAATCAAATGTAAAATGAAGTTTAAAAGATGGCGGGGTACATCGGTAACGTGTAATTTCGGTAATTTCCCACCCTTACAATCCCGTGTGGTGTAAAAGTGCTTTTCGTTTGAAACAAGCGTTTGTGGGCGCGGCTACCCTCGCCGCTTGGTGGGCGGAAGTATTTAAAACGTTATCATCTTTTATTTGGACCACGCTCTCCATTTGCATGACCCGCCAAACACGTACGGGGGATGATGTACTCTTAAATTATGCTATGAAAAAGTTATTTATTTCCTCAGCGTATTTATTTAAGATACCTAGCTCATGAAAGCAGCCGGCTAATTAAGTTTGGTTGCTATTTTTTCTTGCTACATGGCTGGTCATAATTAAAAATTCAATGAAACTATTCTAGTGATTTTATCGATTAACTACCAAATGACTAAAGTCACCATAATGCAATAATTGCATATCTAAGTAGCTACCGTCTTGTTAAATAGTTATATATTAGTAGTTACGTAGTTACGTGTGAACCAAATGGATTTTGATTTTAGCCTTTGGCAAATACATTTTTTATTTAATATTTTTCTGCACAATGTAGCTAGACGCTTATAAAATCATCAACCACACAGACGTAGGCCTGTTTTTTTTTTCATCACAGCGGTTTTTCCTCGGATCCTTTTTTGTCACTTCACTTAGCGGAATTAAAAACGTAACTGTGAAGTACGGCAGCGGAAAAGGGTTAGAATATAAATCATGAGACAAATTCGAAAATTTGTGTGAACGCAGCTGCAGGGCCGGAGAATTAAGTAAATCAGACCGCGGGTCCTTCAAATTGTCATTCTTTAATATTCTTACTTATTGAAATCCTCATGATAATTGCGGAGAAAGACATATATTTTCCTAGCACGGGCAAAGTAGCATGCTTTTGGTCATAAAAGTTACTTATAAGTTTTACTTGTTTTAGGACTAATCGAGCAACAGCTATTGAGCTCTCTTAACTTAAGGTTAGAAACTATTTAAATTTGGCTGATTTGATTGATTTTTAAAAGTCTTTATTAAATATACACATTAATTATACATACAACCAAAACACAAACAAGGCTTACGTTAGCATCCAAATAATCATGTTGGCAGGCTGGAGCACCTTTAACAACTTTTCACATGAACAAATTACAACTATTTTAAGCATACTTTCTTAATTTATATCTACAACAATTTATATGATCACTTTGAAAAGTTACATTTTTTGCATAAAACAACAACCTATATTGGTTTAATCAAGAAAATTTCATTTATAATTTAAATTTGGCTGCTCTGTTTGTACGAACCTTCTTAATCATCACCAACAGTTCCTGTTATCCCTAATCAGGGACATAGGATTTCGAAGATACTCGTCACATCCTATGCATTAAGCTTATTTGGTCAATAAGGCTCTCAGAATAGTTTTCCATTCTGGCCTATTTTGTGCCTTCAGGTCTAGCTCGGATATGCTGAAGCTCATCCCGAGACAAGGCAGTTTTAGGGTAGTTTTAGGCGAGATAGTTTTAGGCCACCCTCTCTTCTGCGTTCCATTTGGACAACATTTCAGTGCTATTTTGGAAGGGTGGTTTTCGGGTCTTCGCGTAGTATGACCTATCCAACGCCACGTACCTTGCCTACAGTGTACTAACTTTACATCAACTGAGCAACATAAAGCGGTATCATTTGATGCCAACTTATTGTAATGCTACATTAACAACATGTCATCAAACAAGGTAATGACATGCAAACTGACAAACCACATCTGGAACAGAGTTGTTACAGCCTTAGTTAGTAAAGTTGTCCCTTGAAATATTGTTAAAAACGTGGAATCATAAAAGTTTATGAGATGACGTAGTACCTAATGATTATATCGTACACACGAAAGCACGTCAGAGTGTACACTTTTGTTGTCGCCCGTAACTTAACCGCTTAGAGTGCTAGTGTGTAAGGGTCGACGTGCTATTGAAGTTCCAACGATGTATATTCTATCAATGAGGCAGAATAAGCCTAGGTAGATAATCGTATGAGGTAGTGGCCACCCCTGGTGTCAGAGTTTTTAGGCCACCCAAAGGGTCTCTGACATGGCTTAACGATTGCTAATCAACAACAACCGGGACCAACGGTTTAACGTGCCTTCCGAAGCACGGAAGCGCTCAGATATTATTGCCACTAGGGGTCACCCATCCATGGACTGACCGCGGCCGTTGTTGCTTAACTTTGCCAATCGATTAAGAACGGCTAGTACAACTAGGCTGTGAGCGCTTCGGAATAAGCCTTTACGATTTTGATCCACAGACACTCTTAACGCCACTTTAATAACTCATTCGTAAAAAATCATCCAACCTCTACATCCATACAAAAAATCCTACATACCTCTTTTGGTTTTGAAGAGTGCAAAATAGCCCTGAAATATTATGACAGTGCTTGCTTTCTTAGACGCCGTAGAACGAGACGGAGCTTGATACATTTTGTGCTAGACACTGTAGCAGCCTGTAGAGTGCAGGACAATTTAATCTGACTCGCACTCAGTCGGCCTAAGAACAACATAAATTATTAGTATGTGGAAAGAATTGTAATGAAGCGCTCGGAGAGGCTATTTATAATAAATGACGAAACACAAATATGGACTGCATACGTAATGCCACATGAACGGTAGCCGCACTTCTTGTTTATGAGACTGACTAACATATCGTCACCCGACCATTGCAAAATCATTGCAGGATTTTTGAGTTGATTCGTTTATTATAATGTCATCGCTCAACAATCTTGTCTTTGAATTATATATAAATTTTAGTAGTTCTAAAATTTTGCGCAATTTTCAACACGACTATCGAATTAATATTGCTTGCAACCGTTTTCGAGTTCCATTTTCATACTGTTGACACCAGCAAAGATGGCATCAAAAGTTAGCAATACGAATGCTAGGCTTAGCAATACGAGAAAATATAATGGTGTAAACCTTGGTTTATTTAGGTTCTTTGGAACTTTATTTATTTGTCTAAAAATATTAATACTTCCAGTTTCTCCACATAGTATTTAGTTTTATTTTTAGCAAGCTGATACCTACCCACAAATACCTGCCCTGTATTTTATAAAAACAGATCAGCAGTATCCAGACTGTTTCCTTCCTTATGGGAGAATGTTTAGGACTTAGACTTCTTAGAGAACATTAAAGTGCCATAAAGAAACCGCTCCAATGCAATAACAAACTAGTTCCAACCAAGGATGCATGTTGAATAGTCTTGAGGTCACTAGTCGGTCTCTAAACTGGTCATGAGACATTTTGAAGGTGTAAACTTAGTCTTTTGCATTGAAGTTGATATTATAGCTGGTGAGCTGGTGACCATTCGACTTATTCTGGGAGTTGGTAGGCTAATAGAGCAGACTTCGCTGAGCCTAGGAAAAAAATTTTTTGGACGGTCGCGGTTGAAAGTTCGTTTTTCGGCTGGTTTATTTTGCCCAATTGTTAACACGGTACAATAAAAAAAATCCTGAGTCTCACTTTGAATATTATTATAAATACTAAAGCCGATTTAGGTTGCTCAGTACGCCAAATTTCGCAACCAAATACACCATTTTTCTCTTTACTAACGATACATTCAATCATCTATTTAGCAGAAAAGATTTTTCAAAGCCGTGCTTCCCGAAATCCTATTCACGAATGAATAACGTCAAAGGAGCACATATTTAGCTGAAAAATATGGGCGAGGTAGTTAACCCCGACAAATGGCAACGATGCAATTGACAGTGTATTAAAGAGTTGCATGCCAGAATGGTTCCGAGCCGGGGTGGGGGTTATATAGTGCCGCGGACTATCTTGGATTGCCAGCAAACTACAAGTTTTTCTTTGACAGAGCTCGAATAAATCTACGGGAAAAGCGCCAATGCAGACGCTAGGGCGGACGTGTGTTTCGAATTTCCAACTTTGGACCGTCGGCACAAAATACGATAGTTGGTAACCAAAGAGTGTCTTGGATGAAGATTGAATTTACATAGTTAGGTGTACCTATAGGATATTATTATAGAAAAGTTATTTCATACTTGAGAGGGCTATGAATACAAGCAACTTTTATTACTTACATGGGGCCAGCCCTGAATAAAAATCTGCAATGCTCTTGATGCAATAAGGTGGTGTCAAAAAATTTCACGGATCAGCATGCTGTGGAAAAATTGGTGCTCATTTGTTTTCCTTTTTGAATTCAGAACTTTATTTTGGCCTTTAAGAAATTTTACCTACTGATGGCCAGCTTTGGAATACCTACCCTAATTTACCATCATAAATGTACTTTTTAAATTTATGTTTCAATAATGATTCATCCAAATATATATTTTGTATAACGAAAATAGTTAGGAGACATAAAACATATATTTTCGGCATATCCATATAAAACTTTCCGAGGTAATGTCTAGCGTCCCCTAAATACAATATTTATGTATTTTCCGACAGTTTTATACTTTGTTCCCGATTAGTCCCGATGTTTCGCGACTTCGTATGTGAGACCCACCATTTTACTTTGACACTTGCAACCCTATTCAAACCAACGTTTTCGTACCGAACTGTTATAAATTCCACCCTTTTCCAATGGTAGAGCAAAATCAGCACTTTTTTATACTGTGAGAAGTGAGAAGACGTAGCCCAGGGCAGTCATTTTATCCTCTATTTTGTCTCAAAACTAATAAAGTAGATAATAATTTGTGAAAGTTCAAGTTCAAGTAGTAGAGATTTCTCGTATTTTTTATTTTTTTTTAGATCACTGAAATCGTGACCCCACAATCTTAATTTCACTTTGAGTGATGAACCTTATTTATTTTGCGTATGGCACATTATGCAGCGAATATAAAAACATAAAGGGAAGGCCATTGATCCAATCTGTCACTTCCGCACATGTTTATTTGAGTCCAGTATTTTCGAGATAGATTAAAGCCTGGCATTCATGCATTAGGATCTGCTAACAAGAGCTCTATTTGTCACATCAGAATCGATCCATCTGTCCGATCATCATTTCGTCAATTTTTTCAATCAATGAACATTGAACATGAATCACGTGGTCCATGGAACATTTCCATGATTTTTCGGAACTATGGAACTTGCGTATGGGTTTAGTGGGAAAGTGAAAGATAGGGGTCTAGTTATAGTGGTCGCAGAGACGTAGAAGCGAGTATGAATAATGCATTATTGTTTTGGATTTTTATGAGCAAAGTTTTGATTATTTTCAGTACGGTGCCGAATAGGTAGAGATATACGGGGAGAGTGGAGTCTTCGATGCTAAGCTGATTTATCTGAGAAATTTTCCTTGTACTTTGCTTGGGAAATTGTATTGGTTCTTAATTTGAGCGTGGGTAATGCGTGGGTAATGAAAATGTATCGATCCGTAGAGACAGATTTACAAAGGTTTGAAGAGATTAAATCGAGGTATTTAGAAATAAGTATGATGGCGTAAAATAAATATTTTGTATTTTGTATGTAAGCGACTATAAAAATCAATATTTGCCAATCCTATTAATTTCTTATTTCACGCAATCGATATCTAAACGGGAGATCATGACCACATACATAGAACGTAACTGCTTTTTATAGTTTTTAAACGTAGTAGAGCTTTTAAAAGAAAACAAAAGACAATCAATTCATCTTTCCTTTGTGAAGACACTGATATTGGCACACATTGGCGACCTCCCAAAATCATCTCTCACTAACAGGGATTAGGTATGAATGATTACCTCATCGGTTCTATTTGATGTCTACTGCATCAAATGTATCAATCAGTTGATATTTTTCAGAGTCGGCCTCGAGGTGATTTTTTAAATACTAGAGGTTCGCCCCGAACTGTGAACTCGCGACCCCATATAAACTCGACAACCCCATATCTCGGCAACCCCTCGACCGATTTGGATCATGTTTTAACTTAAAAATTCTTTTAATTTCATTTACCTGCTTACCAAATTTCATAACGATCCGACCAAATTTACTCAAGTTATCGTCGAACGAACATACATACATACAAACATACATACATACAAACATACAAACGCCGGATTGTTCCAGTAGACTCGGAGAACTTCGCTCGCTTCGCTCGCTCATTCAATTATTGTGTTAACAGACCCCTTTAACTTTACAGGACCTTTAGTAGCATTGAAGATGTGTATTATTTTGTGATAATTTTGTTTTTTTTTTTCGTTTTGTGATATAAAGTTTTTCTGAAACAATAATATTTTTCGGTAAGGTACGTGCCAATACCAGACGAAACAGGGAGATAAAATAAAAACAAAAATTAAAAAGTTAGAGCGCCAACAATCGCCACACATTGGCGTATTCCCAAAACGAAGTTTGATACTAAAGCACACAGCCCTTGCTACAATAATCAAAAGGCGGACTTCAGTTTCGAAAAACACACTACTTTGTCTCTACGATATTAAATTGTTTTTCAACAGAGACTGCGGGTGGTATGGTCGGCCACAATCTCAGATACCCCATGGCAGCTCTTATCGCGCGCGGCATAAGGGCGCCAATCGAACAAAAAGGGGTATCTGAGACTGTGGCCGACTGTACCTATAAATAGTTGAAACTCAAGCTCTGTCTCGGTTTCAAGCTCGAGCTTGAGTTGCTGACAGCATATTAATAGACACAAGCTTGGGTGACATTGACATTAGCCAAGGTCTCAAGTCGGTGATTTTGTTTTCTGATATCACCTACTTGAGTTCGAGCTTGAGCTGACGACTTTTTATGCCACCCCTAATCAGCTATTATTAGGCCTAACCATGGCAGCGGAAGACTCAGCTTATGTTTACACTTATTGCCATCGAGAAAACAGCCTTTGAAAAAAAATCTAAACGTGCAGCTGAAAAATCCAATAGCTGTCGGATGTAACCATGTCATTCGTAACCAATTTTTCACTAAAATGAGTTCAACTTCAACTTTTTGAAGGTATACGTATGATATGATCAAGGCAAGTCTCTCCGAATGATAAATAAGACAGCTTTAAATTAGGGTACCTCCTCACCGCGCGGAATCTTAACCCACAGCTACCGGTCAATAAACGTTCGACACGCCACGGAACCGGTCCAAATTTCACAACCTACACCCACCTTAATTTCGAGAGATTGAACGATTAAACAAGTAATTAAGTATCGACGCTCATTCTGTCCTGCGACTCTCAAATTTGCATGTTAAACGAACGACCCATTCGACATGCTTTTATTTTATGCCTCTTCTTATTGAGTTCGCGGGCCTGCTTGGTAGTTCGCGTGGACTGTCTGTTTTAAAACGCAAACTTATCTTCACAACCCTCGTGGAACCTATCACGTTTAGATTGAGCTCATTATCCTTTGACGTAGGTGTAGTTTTATGGCGGCAATGTCGAGATAGGCTTTTTAATTGTATTGTTAATGTCAGCGTTAAGGCGTAGAGATTGTTTGCTTAGATTCGAGCAAGTCGATATTTAATTCGATAGGTGTAGCGTTTAATTACTGCGGCCGAGTGTCATTTATTATACCGCTACGTATTGGCTACTGCTTTTCTGTATACATTTGTGGTGATAGGTCACTTTGGAAGGGACTCTATCTGACCAATATTTCGAAGACTGTTCCTTTTGTATAGCGTGAGTTCTGAATTCAAGAGGTAATATTATAATATACTAGCTGACCCGGTGAACTTCGTATCACCTGAATAGTTTGACTCTCCGCATCAAAAATGGCGATTCCAATACAAAATGACCAATTTTTATTTCTTCCGTTTTCAGCTAATCCTTCAATTTTTCCCATATTTCTTTGCTATTAAACCTACCCTGAACTATGGTGAAATAAACAAAACAGTAAATATGCAAATCGGTCAAACCGTTTCTTAGTTTTAGCGAGACTAATGCACTGCGATTCATTTTTATAATATAGAAGATAATAATATAGGTAATATACAAATTTAATGCGTTTGTGAATGTGATAGTGAAGCTAACTCCTTCCAAACTCAGCTGAGTTACATATTTTATTATGAGTTTGTTACGCCACTAAATTTGGAAGTGAGTTAGTTTTAGTACCTTTCAACCCGAAAAAAAAAAACAGACTGATCGCAGAACAGAGCTAGAAATTCATATTTTGAAAACCTCATCGATTGCGGAGCATTCTGTGACTACCTAATCAAAATTGTATGTTCGCGTCAGTTAAAAATGTCCCCATTAGCATCCCCTAAACCGCTCGGTGGCCATATTAAGCGACCCCAATTAGCTTAGCGAGATAAATTGTTATATAAAATAATATACAAGGTGTTACAAAAGATGCTAACTCTTTTTACAGGGTCATGGTACCTCATGATAGGGATCACAACCAAAATATTTTTTTAGCTCTATGACGATCCGTTGATTTTTAAATAATTAAAATGTAAGCGCTGTGACGGGAGAAAAGTATTTTTAAAATACTGTTTCCATAGACTTTCACTATGTTTTAACAGCCTGAAGCTATTAAAATACAGCTAAGCAAACAACCATATTTTTTTATTGAAACTAAATCCAAAAACAAAAAAGTTTTGAAAATTTTACAATTTTGAGGTTATAAAAAAAAAGTTGTGTTTTCCAACTTTTTTTTGCAGATTTATCATTATGTTGACCAGCAGGTTACACCCTGTAAAAAGAGTTAGTATCTTTTGTAACACGTTGTATAACCTCCGGTCCACGGGGTTCGATTCCCCATTAGAGGGCCCGCGGTCAGCTTTAAAATATTTGGCCCCCCTAATCTGCTATGATTGAATTTGCGTTTCCTCCCCCCCTTACTAAGTTAGCTGAGGTGAGCTATGAGTTTACTGAGAGAGTTACCAGTGTTTCTCAATTGATTTGACATTGACTCTACATTTTCGAATAAAGCATCCAATGCACAACATTTTCACGGAAATGCGACAAATTTTGAAATACATAGAAAAAGCTAGGCCTCCGCACGGTTACAGGATTGCGAGACATTTGAACGTTGCTACCTTGTAAACAAAGTTCACTCTTGCCATCACTGAACACCAGGTGAAACAAGGTGTTAAAAGACCGCCAACAAAGTGGGAAACCACGTATTGTTCTCGTCATAACGAACATTTTTGCCGACGGAACTATGCCCGGGAAATCAACGGTTTCCGAGATATTGAGGTTCAAAGTCGGATATTCAAAACTTTTTTTTTTGCAAAAATAACAATACTTGACATTTCTTCTCAAGAAGCCATATATTATTTTGAATATTTCTTACAAAAAATTACGTTAAAATTGCAACCCGCAATGCATGCTAAACATCGGCAACTCAAGTGTTAGTATCAATATAAACTTTTGCCAACGTTTGCGCAATAAAACTTTTGTGCGATGCACGTCCATTGCGTGATAACTGATAACATATTTTTCAAAATTATAACATGAAAATCTAAACCATTTCCCAGCAATAATTTATCCAAAAAGTACTTTATCGAAAAAGAACGAAAAAGTCTAGAATGCGTGCCTTTCGGGTCTGTCGGCGGTCTTTTACACCCTGTATATTAACACTCAAATAAAAACAGCTTCGCTTTTTCTCATAAAAGCAAAGTTAACAATCGAGGAACCGCGTTACCATTGCTCCATACGGTATAAATCTACAGGGAGTACACAAAACGTTGCGGAGCCCCGATAGCGCGAACCAGGACCGTATCTAAAGCCGCGGCGAGGAAGCTTCGAGAGTTTGCATTTTAATAAATACACACACCCTTTGAAACGTACCCACATAAATCCGCGGGATCTTTGTAATCAAATTCAAATACGAATTGTTGCTTTTATTTTGATAGCGGAGTGCTTCGGCTGCTGGGCTTGGCTGGAAATTCGCTCGTCGCCGGATTATTCCAGCACTACACGAATTGACGTCAACTTTAGAACACAGTGGACTATTTAAAAAACCCGCTATTATTTTTGAGGTAGGGAGATAGATAGAGCCTCTTATGATGCCATACGTCTCACAACTAGCGCCGCAAATGGAAAAAAAATCATATCTTTTTTTTTGGATACGTTTTTAGCAAAAAACGCTCCTGCGATTTCTCAACGCGAGGCCTAACTATTTTTAGGACCTAAGGTTTGGATTCCAGGATTGGTTTTCCTACGAATGCAATCGATTCTCGCCAAAAGTGGCCACTTTTGGCGCGAATCGATTGCATTCTTAAGTTCTAGGATTTGGAATCCAAACCTTAGGTCCTAAAAATCGTTAAGCCTCGCATTAAGAAATCGCAGGAGCGTTTTATGCTAAAAACGCATCCAAAAAAAAGATATGTTTTTTTTTCATTGGCTGCGCTAGTTGTGAGACGTATTTCATCTTAAGGCGCTGGGCATAGTGAATTAGCCCGCGCGCAAAAAAAATGCACAAAAACGATTCCTGTATCAAATACACATAAAAAATCGAAAATGTTCACATATCAAACCCTAGAATAATTTGAGATCTATCGAACACAGCCAGTTTCATGTTGATATCCATAACAGATTGCAAGATATTTTTCTTGAAAAAAAGTGCGCCGCCTATTTTTTTTCATCAAAAATATCTTCAAAACGTTTATGAATGTCAACACGAAACTGGCTGTTTTAGATAGGTCTCACCTAATTCTAGGGTTTGATATGTGAAAATTTTCGATTTTTTTAGTGTATTTGATACAGGACTCGATTTTGTGCATTTTTCTTGGCGCGCGGGCTATTCACTATGTACAGCGCCTTAAATATGCGCATCATTAAAAGCAACAACTTCCCCATAGAGCTAGCTAACATAAGTGTATACTAAGGCCTTTGCATCTACGTAATGAGATGATTTATACAGCGTCCAGTGGCACCTTCACTCTCACGATGGGTGAAGAGACCACTCGGCGCTGCAGTGCCTGGGACATTGTTTTAGATGGAGTTTTTAGGTCGACTAAGCTGTCAGGATGGTAACATAAGTGTGCTGCTAAACCAAAACACCAAACAGCCGAAAATGTCAGCCTGGAGGCAGGGTCGGGGCCAGTAATTATCGGTCGCATCACCCGCACGAAGGCAGGACAGATACCGACCCCGGGGGTGAAACGTCACCCGGCCTGATTTATACCCACGCCTTTATCCAAGATTACGATGACCGCCATCCACTTACTTAGCTAATAGTACGCAGTGTAGGGTTATTCATTAGGGAATGTTTCTTCTTTGTTGGGAACGGTCGCGCGGTATTAAGGCTTGGTTTGGTATTATGTGGGGTGGTTGATTACTAGTGCCTGCAAGAACATAGTGGTGGTAAAGTTTAATAATGCTGCATGAATGAATGTACACACGACAGTACGTCAGAGTGTACACTTTTGTTGCAAAGTTGCCCGTAACGTAACCGAGTGCTAGCGTGTAAGCGTCGACGTGCTGTCGTGTGTACCAAAGAAGAAGATCGGCATTATTAAGTTTCCTGCGAACTTGCACCTGCCCAGATAGTGGCCATGGCTCATTGGAGGACTCTGAAGGAGCATACCTACTAAAGCCATACACTAATGGTTCGCCCCGAACTTTGAACTCGCGACCCCATAAATATCTCAGCAACCCTTCGACCGATTTGGCTCATGTTCAAACTTAAAAATTATCTTTGCCTCATTTACCCGCATACCAAATTTCATGACGATCCGACTAAATTTACTCAAGTTATCGTCGAACAAACATTCATACATACAAACATACATACATACAAACGCCGGCTTGTTCAAGTAGACTCGGAGAACGTCGCTCGCTTCGCTCGCTCGTTCAATAACACAACTAATTTGCTTATGGGTAAAGAACTAATTGCGATCTACGATCTACGTGACGTCCTGTCTCTTCAGATTTCTCAAACAAAATGGGATAGACGCATTTGTCACTTGAGTTTTTGTCTCAAACTCGTTTTGTCTCTTTTGAAATTCTCAATTTAGAAACCAGTGGTTATTCTAGTATCGTGCTTATTCGTCCCACGTGTGTTATTTTTACACTTAGTTGCCTGGTGACCTTTAAACGTCTGACTATTATACTCGTACTCCTCCCGATAGACGATGTGACGATTACACTGTATCGCCCCGGCGACGTAATAGAGTGCCTAAGTGCAGGACGTAAATCAGGCTCCGGGAGACACTGTGGTCAGATCTATCGGCTGGGTACTGTCAGCGACACGACAGGATATCCCATGGTAGCCCTTACTGCGCGCGACATTAGTGCGGTAATCAAACAAGAAGAAGTTTCTCAGCAGTTCTCTGCACGCCAAAACATATAAGTTTGCTTGAAGAATGCGTTTTTTTTTCTGTTATAACAAAAAGTAAGATGTAGCCTGTACAATTGTACATGTCCTACTAGCTGGGCAAAGGCTTTCTCTCAAAGAGAGAGTTCGAGCTTAATCACCACGCGTGCTCAATGCGGGTTGGGGATTTTTGCGTTGAGATTAAATGCCTCATATCTACGCCTCTTTTATAACAATACCATTAAAATCTTGGTATAGGTGGCTATATGTCTACTCCATCTAAACAATGTCCCAGGCACTGCAACGTCCGAGTGGTTACTTTTGCCATCTAGTGTGAGTGAAGGAGCCACTGGACGCCTTTGCATCTAAGTAATGAGATGATTTCATTTTAAACTGCGGTAAAAATCATCTCATTATGTAGATTCAAAGGCCTAAGTTATGAAGCAGACCATGTAGCAGCCGTCAATTTGCTGACCCTTTGTAAAAAGTAAGAAAATACGTTTGTACCTAAATGAATAAGTGAATACAAAATCCTATTAAGTTAAGACCCGGGTCATTAAGTACATGCGTCAGGCTTGCCTTATTTACAGGCAAAACACTACCCTGATCTTATCCCGTTTGGGAGACAGCATAAATAAATGGTCTAATCTAATTCTGAAACAAATACCCGGCCTTATTAGATGGATACCTATGTAGATTGTGGAATGGATAGGTGTAAAGTAGGTAATTCGTTAGAGAAGTTTTTGAGGTTCACCCTTTAAAAAACTATGCCAAAATAGATGTGACAAACTTATTTTTAAATGCTTCTTGTCTCATGTCGAAAGCATCTTTTTCTTAACTTATTTTCGAAAGTAAAATGATTATACTAGGTGAGCCAAACTTGGACATACATGGGGGATTGCTTTGTACCCATCTATATTTTCTCGCTTGATTTCCATGGCCACAATTTTCTTGAATAACTACTATCTTCAGTCCTCACCTCCTATCTTGTATTATTATTTTGCTACTCTCTCGAAAGCTAAAATGTATACCTTTGGTATCTGCCATATGGCGTTTTACTTTTTCAGCCTCACTAAAACTTTCCGTGGTCAAAACATTTTCAGGGCCGCCCGCCCCATAATTCTCCCATTTCTATGACGCCCGTGCTACAACTAGAGCTAAGGGACCAAAATTAAATATTATACCAATAAAAAGGATAATAATGGCTTCCCGAACATCCGGCCACCGATAATTTCTGTTCAGCGCACCCAATAAATATACTGGGACGTTTTGAAGCGCACTGGAATATTTCATAATAACCTCGCGAAGACGGGAAGCAGCCTCCCTTCAGCCGATCAGGCAATAAAGAAAATCCTTTTAAACGTGGATACCTTGTCCCTTCAACTTATAAATATCAATTTATCCACAGTGTCAAATGCGGGTAGGGACCGGCCATTTTCGTATTACGAATCGTCTCACGATCCGTCTTACGTGGTCGCACTAAATCTTCATTCCTTTTTTCGGGTGCGAAGAAAATTTTTATATAAAACAGACCACTTTTTTCATTGCTCTCTTTTGGAGAGCGTTTTTGCGCAGCGCAGAGCCGTCTTTTCTATCTTAATTATAATGAATAACTACTTGAAATTTTTTACTGACAAAATATTATTCTAGAAAATTGCGACCAAAGTGACCAATTTATTGATAGGTCTAGCATCGAGTACTCGACGTGAGCTATCTGTAGCTTGACCTTTGAGAAAGATCTATGGAAAACTACATATCAAAACTGATCGAATGGCTAATGGTAGAGATATAAAATGATATAATAAAAGCAATTATACAACCACATTAAAACACGGTAGCTAAAACCGCAAGGGCGTGTGCACATTAAAATTAAACGCCCGAATTCTAGCACCTTTGAATTTAGAGGAGTCAACAAAAATAGAGCGATACATTACAAGGATTTACGGTACAAATATATGTAAAGTTTGCCAGATATATTATTTGGGGTTGCGTTCTGAGACGGAGGGGCCAACGTGAAAACATCCCACTACGTGCCTAAGCATAATGCCTTCGTTCTTAGGGTGTAAGCATCCGCACTAATTCGTCTTGTGGAGGAATCCTTAATTTGAAATGTGGACGACTTTCTAAATATGTCGCTTGGAGGGCGGTTGGGTACCTTGGTATGTTTGATGCTGTGGTACCGCTTTATGATGTCACAGATTTTAGATACTCTTTTAAGCACCCAAGATGTGCATACGTGCGGTCATGAATATGGATGACGAAAATTGAGCGTGGTGCTAATATGGTTGCTATTCTGGCATACTCCATGGTTTATGGACTTGTCGACAGTTTTCTGCCTACCCTAGTGAAGGCACAGATTTATTTGGGTATGGGTATGTGTCATATTTTAAAACTATGTATCTTTGGACTGACATTTACTTCTACTTAATAAATTGATGTAGAGTCTACAAACAGATAATTAAATACTAAGATTTTGTGTGTACTTAATTTAGACTGACGGTTTTCTTCTTCTTTGGCTTAGTCTCGTACAAATAAGTAAAAGGAAACCTTCGGTCTAAGTTTTCCTTCATTATTCAGGCGGAAGGGAGTGGATTTAAAATGTCCCGCTTTAAAAGTTGTTATGAGATTAGCGACAAAGCGGCTTTATCTTAAATGCGTATCTGCTGTAAACAAATTCACGCGCGCGCCCGCAATTTATGTGTTTTTATTTATCTTTAACAAATTATTAAAAAGTAGCGCTTTTGCGCTTTTTTTTTTTGAAAAATGCTCGCCTTGTTAAGTTGGGGTTGGGGGTTGCTAATTAATTTGATGTGTTTAGAAGACTTTAAAAACTAAGCCGTTTCAATAGTACTCGTCTTGCCTGTGCAATGGTTTAAGAAATAGGTATACACAATGCAAAAAAAAGCACTTGATTCAGCCGGCTATAATTAAGCTTATAACATTTCAAGCGTATTGTTGCGCCGAAAAAAAAGGAAAGCGAGAGAAGCGGGCAAAGCCCTTGAGGAAAATACGGGAAAACATTTTCGCCGCGTGGAAATAGAAAGAAGCGCCATTAAGGGCCAACAATACGCCGTCCCATCTGCTGGAGGCTCCAAGATTCAATTAAATTTTTACTGAAGATTATCACGCAGACATAAAGCAAGCGAGATCCAATGCCGCTGTTTGCACGCCTCGACGAGGCGAGGCGCCCCCGTAAATGAAAAGTAAACATGGGCCCTTAACAAATCTTTCGCGGTACTCTTTATTTCTGTCGCGCGCGTGCATACGCTTTAAATTGTTTGTGTGAGTTTTCAGGCTGTTATTTACTACGCTAAAATACATATTTGCGCGCGCGGCTTATACTCATTTGTTTATGTGGAGTAATTGCTTTTTCACCTTGTTAATTTTATAGCTCTTATGTACACTTTTGTTACGTAAAGCCTCCGTTAGAATTTAATTCGGGCAAGGAATACAGGGATAATGTTATTCTTTCATAACCTAATAAAAAAGTAACTAATACCTTTATAAATGTAGCGCCGAAGCCCAAAACAAATTACCATAGAAAAGAGATTCGGAAAGTTCCGTACACTCATACCCATTATAAGTTTCTCCAAGAAAAACACTTTCCGGGCACACGTCGCTCGCAGTTTTTTCTCGGCGCACTTTCTAAGTGCTATAAATCTTTCACGTAAATAATTGAAACGATATTTTATGCCAAAACATTCCGCGGGGTGGCGTGGTGTGTCGCCCGCCCCCGCGCCACCTGCCGGCTTCAGACCCTCAACTCACGCCTCATACCACCTTAATTTGGTTGCGTAATGCATTTTCAATTACACACTTTTTAACGCGCCCTTAGATTTGTGGTCGATATCTCACCGCGGCGCACTAAATTACTTTTTTGCCGCGAAACTTGGAGTTTCGGTAGGCTTTTTTTTTGGAGATTTCTTGTCATTTTTCTAACCGTCGTAATTTATCGTGTTCATAATGTTACGCATATATCATTCGTGTCCTTGATTTATAATGAATTATCTCCCTTTTGGTGTCTTAAAAATTAGTATCCCAAGGATAGATAAATAAAATATTACATACAAAATGTCCAACTACTCTCCATAAAGCTGTGTTGTCACTGATATCTTTCAACAGACTCCTGAGAGTCTGCACAGTGTGGCAAGGTATCATTTTCTTCCAACCGATCGTGCTAGACCTGAAGTCGACTGGAAAGCGTACCTGCGTAAATTTGTTTTTAATTAATATTAATTGCTGGGTTGGACGAGTAATTTTATAAAACGTACCAAAGGGTATGTACGTAGATTGTATGCAGGTATACGAATAAGGTTTATGTGCGAGCAAAACATTTGTGTTTCGGAACCGAGTAAATTTTAAGATTTATCGACTTACAAGTAACTTGAAACAGGCGTAAAATATGCGGGCGTCAAATGCAAAAAAGTTCCTAAAACCAAAATTCACATATAAATATGCAAGTTCCGAACAAGATCTGATAAACTCTGTGCCTTGGTCGGAGTCACAATACGTGTCATAAATAAAACCTCACTTTTTCACGTCGAGGGGGGAATTTATCATTTTGTTCGGGTTTTTTCGTTCTTTTGCTTCCTCTTTTTAGGGGCCCTGTATCGTGGTCACACAAGTTTTACAAAAAACTTGTGAACATTAAGTGAAATCAGAATTTTTTTCACAAAAATCTAATTTATCTGATTTCGTCAATTGGTCATCGTTCTGACTATTGAAATTTGTCAATTTTTGTGTTTCTTTTCGTGACTCATACCAATCCCCTAGTCCTGAAGAAACACGCACTTGGCCGATATTTTTGTTGGTTCTTTGATCACACTTTTAACGCCATTTATTTTTGCGCCGCATTACATAGCACTTTATGTGCGGAGATTCGATAAGAAGACGATGTGATAGCAATAAAATGCTGGAGTCAAATCATTCGTCGAATCAATTTGTGCTTTTAAAAGTTTATGGATTTGTTTATTTTGGTCGCATTTGATATGATTCAGATTTAAATGGTAAATTTTGTAATGTCAATTTTGATAAATTACTTTACGCTCAATTACCTTGATACTACGTTCCAGAACGCTTCAATATCGTGTTTACAGTTTATTATTTAAAATTACTAATAAATAATATAAAATAGAGTCGGTTTACAAAACGTGCTATTAACAAAACGTGTAACGCTTTAACACGCCTATTCTATTCCTATCCAAAAAAGTGTCTGATGAAGCGAGAGAGGTTTTTTAACAGCTTTTTGTATCTAACACATTCCGATCGATCGGATCACTCGACGCTCCGATTCCGTTCCTTTGTGTCCTCTACATAAGTGCATTATAAATTGCATCCTCCCGAGGCCATAAGTCATACGTGTAATGAATAAGGGCGATTTGTTGTGAAGCCGTCCAAATTTATGGACGCGCGAGCGCGTTTTTACAGGCGTTTTTCGCCTCATTCCTCCATTGTGATCGCCTTTTTCTCTCCTTTTGTCCCCGCTTAGTTTTTTACCGTCTTTAACACTGACACTTTACGAGTTATTAATTGGTTGTCACGGCCTCCTTTATTTATTTCTCTATTTTGACAGTGGGCCATTTTTCGCGTCACGACCGTGGACGCAGCTATGCGCGCTGTACGCGGGTAGGGATTGAAAATCCATCATATTCAGGTTGTCGTAAATTCGCCGTGATATAGTGCTTTACATGGCAATAATTTTGCGAATCTGCCGCGTAGTGCGGACTGGCCTGACGCGCACTAAATAATCTCGCCATTTATTTGTTTCCGCGATATTAAAATGGCGATGGATTATGTGACAAATGAACCGTAATAACTTGCGCTGAAAACTTTTATGACTGCCCTTTTGAAATTTTCATTATTTGTAATTTATCATTGTAATTATATGATTAATACAACCTTTGTTGTTAATTTATTGTCACACTAGTTATAAAGATAATCTTAAGTATAGACTTGCTACTTGTGATTTGCACAGCCCCTACTATAATATGTCAGCTTGGTTCCCACATATGGAGAACTAAGTCAATGAAATAAAATAAAGCTATTAATTAACTCCTAAACCAATTTCCCGAGAAGGAAACCCTTGTAAACTATTCATAATGCATGTACTAAGGTTGTGTGTTATTTCCCCGTCTTATGTAGAGGTTCCTTTTTTTCTCGCCATAAAGCATTGTTGGCTGCTTTATTCCTTGATTTATATGAGACATTGGAAAGACAAATAGCCGGATTGTGTTCCAAATTTTTAAAGCCACATTTCGTTTCGCGCTCGCACACCCGCACCCCTGGCGGTAATACCTTACTGTGGATGAGACGACTCGATGCTTACGCTTTACAACATTTGAATTTAGAACTCTTTTAGGGCTAGTGTTTTTCTAGATGGGCATGTGTCTGAATTTTTGTTAGAGCTAGTGTTTTTATAGTCTGCATTTCTGGACGGTTCTATAAGCAGAAAGCTGAAAATTTTAATTACACTTTGGCGTGTACTAGATGGTTGTTTGTAAAGTTGTTCTATTTCGACCAAGTGCAGTGAACAATTCAAACCATCCACGCACTATAAAAGCATCAATACTACACGCTCACATAAAAAGGTGACGGCGGTCTCACTCCATATTAAAATGTGTTTTCCGGTCGTCTTCCCACTGCTTGAGCCAAACGCCACCTATTTGCCGCTCAACCAGGTTTAATGGGAAATTCCCTCATTTCTATCGGGACTTACCAGCAAATTTATACCGGCTCCGTGGATCTTTTTTCCATACGATTGTACTTAGCTTTCCCAGGTTGAGACGAGCGGGATTTATGGGGGCGATTTCTCTTTCGGAGCAAACGTTGCTATGCGTTCGCGTTTTTGTGTGACTTTTCTTTGGGGATTGCATTTCAGGGTTATGTTTGTATCTAACAAACAAGAGTTTAAACTCACGCCTCCATCCATACCACAGGACTGAACTAAGAATGCAGTTCATGACAACTTGTTAAATTCCCATTAAGTACATTTTTCTCCCCTCTACACCCTCTAATCCGACACTGCAAAAAAAAACACCCGTAATTCTCTTACAATTATCCCTTGAAAAAAAAAAAAAAAGAATCAATCGAAAGCGCGCTCAGTTAAGGAGCAATTGCTGAGAGCTACAATCGTTCGCGACTTAATTTTTAGCCCATAAACGCACCCTACGATCAGCGATACGATATGGAAATGCGGGCTTTCGCAATATTCGGCCGGCTACGTGACGGTCATCCTAAATTGCCTATTTATTCTTAACTTCATATATTACTTACTTGTGTTGTCTCTAGCGGCAAAAGGATATTTATTGACCCGCCTTTATTGCGTCCAATGACGGATTGGTTGGTGGCTTATTGGGATGCTGCGAATGTTGCAATGCTATGTGAGTCAATAGTGTATAGCAGTTACTATATTGCAAAGGGAGATAAAATACTGCAATGCCATTGTTTTATAATGATAATTTACCATACTCGTATTAAACATTATACTCTATACACCATTGAATTTTAGTGGTTTTAAAGCCGAAGGTATTTAGTTGCACTCGTGATTCTGAGCCAAATTCCAAAACTTTACTTCAAAACGAGCGAAAAAAAAAACCACTTCCCAATACAAACGGCTATCATCAATCGACACCATTTGTATGGAGAAGTGAATATTTTTTTCGCGCGTTTTGGAATGAAATTTTGTAATTTGGCTCAGAATCACCAGTGCAACAAAATACCTTCGGCTTTAAAACCACTAAAATTCCACCGTGTATAATACATATTTGATATTGATTATAAATTACTGTCGTCTTTACGACTTCAGAACCACTGTACTACTATGTAGAGCAAAGTCTCAAATGAAGTAAACCTACGCGTAAACGTTCATATATAAGGCTTCAGCAATAAATTCTACATTGAAATGGCATTCTTTGGCTTTCCCAGCATGTATAGCTAGGGTCGCAAGACAGATGCACAATATATTTTCCTATGGTAAAGTGGTCGGCGTATTTGAGATTTTTCTCGCTAATATCATGGAGATGGGGGAGTAATGAATGCGCGTTATTTATGACACGACGACTTGCGACCGACCGATAACGTCCTCCCCGATTTATCGAAGAAAATCGTCATATTGCCATTACGCTCTGCCACAGTTGAGGCAGTATTTTATATCCATTCTTCTTCTTCTTCTTCGTTACGCTCTTGTCAGAGCGGTCGTGGTCCACATGCAGTACTATCAGTGGTTGATGTTGCGCGCCTTACGATGCCACGCCATTTATCTCGGTCAGGGGTTGCCCGGGTGCATTCATACATACATACATTTATTATCCATACATACAACCAAAACGCGTATAAAGCGGGCCATACACCACGCAGGTACGTATAGGGTAACAGGAATTTTGTGTGAAATAGTTTTGATATCTATAAGTATAGTTCTCCTAAGTGAATATGTTTTAAGTACATTTTTTCACTTATTATAAACCTCTAGTGGCCCATTTATTACTCTTCAGTGTGAAATGTCCAGGAAGCTACTTTTAAGATTAACTGTATTCCACAGCTCTTTTTTTTTCCTTTCAATAAATTAAAATCATAGGTAGGTAATTTTTGTACGGACGGTTTTTTACATAACTTTACGGTCTATTATCCTACTGCTCTTTTCCTTAATCGTGACGCTGCTGAGGAAAAATATTATGTTTTATTTTTCCGCCCCGTATCGCGCACGCATCGGAGTGCGTTTGAAATCGAGTGCGTTTTGTCGCGTGCCATCGAAATATTAGATAAGTGAAACGTACTTGTAGCGTACTTGTAATATGTACATGCGTGCATGAAAATTATGTAAGCGCTGCATTTTCTATTTCCGCAGCCCATGAACTGTTTTCAGCTGATACAGAGTTAATAAACCAACCTATACGTCAAACATGGCTGCACGGATACAACTGCTGAGCTTCGTAGTTTTCTAGGCAAATGCAGGTAGCCTAGTTACGGTAAAATACCAAGTAGTCGTATCAAGTAGAGGCCATCCCTAGTATCAGAACTTTTTAGGTTTGTACAGTCAGTTCTAGCGGGTTTAGAGGGGGGGCTTAAGCCCCCCCCCTCCTGAAGGCATCTGAGACCCTCTATACAAATAAATTTTGTATGCTTTGTAATCTTGAAAACCTACGCTTATTGGGTTCAAGCTACCCCCAAACCAAAATCCTGGATCCGCCACCAGTAACGTTACGGGCAGAAAGCAACGAAAACGTAAAGGTTTACGTAAATGGGCCTCTGATTATTGTTGAGGGTTTGGGGGTATAATTAATGCCTCAGTCCCTCAGGTTTCCTCACAATATAAGTGGTATTGCTACCCCTACTACAAAGTCGTACTGCTCAATGATATAGAAGTACTTACGTCCGCAGACCACACCTCGCCCGAAGCAATATAAAAGTAAAACACAGCCATTTTACGCTTAGGCGAAAGAATGGGAATAAGTTGACAGAGTCGCCGTCCCTAAGAATTATGTCCCTCTAGATAAACGACGGAGGCGAAATGAAGTCTGCACCCCCCAGAAGAGGTCCCTCCCCCTCCCCCCCGCTGAAGCGCCCTCTCGAGGCAAGCCGCAAACATAAATCGTGAAAGAAAAATCTTGGAAGGTTGCGCGAGGAGTGTATGATTTGGTTTTTAATTGAATTGGATATGTTATAGTCTTATTTTTATATGTGCTGCATGACTAGGTATCGTATGTGTAAGATATGCAATTAAGTTTTTTTGTTTCCAAAGGTCTCTGGGCGAAAACCGACCTGGTTTGTAAAATATTGCGTCTACTTACATATACAAAATTAGTTTTAAATTGTTAAGATAAAACTCACTTTTAATATGTTTTTTTTTTTATCTTTGCTAACCCATGGGTTTAAAAAGTTACAGCATCTTAAAAAAACTATATTCTTTGAAAACAATATTTCACGAAACGATCTTCTATTATGGAAATTCATGATGGGGTCTACAATACAGTGAGCTTACCCGGTAGACGCCTGATTACCTATTAGCTATTTCAGAAAATATACTCCTGAGGTATAGTCCGATAGTATGATCTCAGACATTGAAGATACCTTTCAATGTTTACCAAGCCAGTACTTAAATCAAAAACATCCCTTACTGCCCTATTAGCCATAGGTACTGAAAAAAGGTGAAAATAAATATCACAACTACACACTTGAAACAATAAATAAAGCTTAGTAGGTTTTGTTTCTATTAATAGGTCATTTGTAACCGACACTTTTTACTGCTTATACATATTTTTATAATCGACGAAATTAATCGGCTACGTCCATGACAAATACCCAAACAATAAACGTCTCATTCAGCGAAGTAAAACACCTAATTCACAGTCGGACGACACATAAAACACCGATCTATCAACATCGGATAAGCGGCGCAATTCACAAAACTTCGTCAATAGAGAACCATTATTTTTTCTCCATAGCTACCATCAATCGTTCTTTGGGCCCTTTTTTCCTGTGTTTTTCTTACATTAATAATAGCGCTGCTATCTCTTAAAAGAAATCTATTGCTGACCTGTATTATTGTCATAGGGATATTTACTGTGTTCATTTATTTGCTGAATGCCCCCTCTTATTTTTCGCTTGGAACAAATGGGGCATTCTCCCACACTGGAAAACTCTACCAATACTGGCAATGTGATTCGGTGGACCACCTTTAAGGGTCCTTTTTCTTTGCAGCACCTTGACTTTGCCTGGTTTTGTCCACCAAGCACAACAATAGATTTTTTAGTGGCCAAAATAAAAGTCATAAAAAAGGCATACCCTTTTTGCCTCTATTGGTGAGAAAAATAATCGGCTGGGCTAGACACGATTCTAAAATGTAAGGGAATGAGTTCAAAAAGTGATTCAGCGACGCCTTTGCAGTATATATAGTACAGGGTTACAATAATATTTCTCTCATCCGGTTGATCTACCTAGTAGATCGAAACAGATAAACTGTTAAAGCAGCAGAAAAAAAATGGTTACAATGAAAAATTTTAAAACTAATCTTTATGTAGAGTACGTAGCAATTTCCAAACAATATACTCGCAAATAGATCAAAGATGGGTGTCAATATCACATACAGTATGGGGTGATGCCCAACGTTGGGGGATAGTGTTGAAAATTTTCCGTATAAGCAGCAATACATCTTTGGGAGGCTGCTCCTATCTTGTGGCGAACATTCGCGACGTAAGCCTTATAGGTTGCTTGTCGCAGAATAAGCCTGCGCTGGATCCATTTTTATTTGATAGTTTATAATGTACAGATAAATACTTCAGGCCAAAAACACGAAAGTAAATTTAAGTAACATTAAAATGTTTATACACGATGAAACTAAAATTATCTATTTTTTTTATTAGAATAGAATAGAATAGAACACTATTATTTATCATCAAAAACACACAATCGAAACACAACAATACAGTAAATTAACATAAATTTAGACACAGAGCATAAAACATACTTTAAAAAAATATTAATTATTAAAATTTAAGACATAAGTTATACTTACTTAAAAAGTACCCAACACCACTTATAACAGAAATACATAGTTTATATTATCAATTTAAAAAAGACGTGTCGTGTGACGCTGTGTGTCAGTCATATGGGATTTGTACAGTCGTAAGTAGACCCAAATCGATTTTTGCACGCCCATTTCATATTTTCATTGACTTTCCTTCAAAAGTCCACCAAATAGGAAAATTATCTCTTCAATTCCTTTGACGCCTTCCTAGCACAAAAATCCGAATCAATGCAGCACACTGCGCAAGTATAGCATACTTTGTTCCATTCTAGGTAGTTTTATAAAGCTGGACTACAGCTAGGCTACAATATATTTAGATCAAGCTCGATGTGAATATTCGTGCTACAGGGGTCAGCGATCAATATGAATTAAGCAAAGTCAATATACAGGTCGTTGTTTCAAATAATGGTCGGCAAGTCTATTTTTAAAGCAGGATCATCCCTTGTCCTTGTTGTTTTGGACAATAAATTATATCCCAGCTCATAACTCAGAGGTCGCTAGCGTGGCAGCACCGACCTTAGGCCGAGGCCACACCGTGAGCTATAACTCTTAACTGTCAGGATCAGGTGACACCTCTTTCTTTATGTTTTTTCCCAGGCCATTTTACGAAAAAGATAAAAATCTTTACATATTTTGACGTTGCTTTACGATTCTCTTCTCAAATTACGCGGCGAGCGTTTCAAGGA
Source organism: Zelleria hepariella (assembly GCA_949319315.1). Classification (NCBI taxonomy): domain Eukaryota; kingdom Metazoa; phylum Arthropoda; class Insecta; order Lepidoptera; family Yponomeutidae; genus Zelleria; species Zelleria hepariella. The sequence continues at coordinate 11,208,097 of OX439388.1, forward strand.
AACTGCTAGGAGACAGGACCTTATTCTAGTTTTAAAAGGGTGTAATGTGAGACTTGTTTAGCCTCCCGTGGTGTGAGGATCACATCTAATATTCCAAAGAAGACAAAACAATTCTAGGTAGTTTATATCCTCTAGTCACAACCCTAATAGATCATACAGCGAGAACACATTCGTCATCCGAAGCATTAATAACACACATTAATCTACATTTGCCAACTTGCCCACCGCACACGCTCTAACCTCGCCAAAGTTCCCCACGAGTGCGCGGTTTAAAGAAACACGCGAATCTACGATATAGTTCTTGTTGTTGCCACCGATATCTTACGGAACTTTGTCACAGTGACATCAGAGCATACCAGCCCACATCAATGGCCAGAGCGATTGTGTACAACGGACCTTAATAAAACTGCGTCGACGGTGGAAAATGTAGTCTAAGCGGGTGAAAACTCGTGTTGTTTTTCATTGCTGGGTGGGTGCAGGGGCGGTGAGAGACTTGCAGCGGGAGCGAGCGTTGTATAAAACATCGGCAGATAGAGAAAAGCAGCCGAGCGGACGGACTGGCGTCACTGGCTTCTATGTCCCGTACACCGCACTGGGCAAAACGAAAATATATTACTTTTCGGAAGATTTAGGAGTGTTTGGACCGAACAATAATGTCCGGCTTTTGTGGAAAAAGATAGATGGCAATGCATGCATGGTGCACGAGTTTTTCTTTTGTTGAACGAATGAAACTTCAGTACCGCACTGGCTTTTGCTGGCGGTTATTAATAATGTTAATGTTTCTTATGGTGTTATTGTTGCCTTTTATTTATGTGGAATGAAAATGTTTTCCTTAATGCTCCGCGATTATGGTGCTTGTCTATTCTATTAACATAAAAGCTCTCCATTAATATCGTTGCGACAAAAATAAATATGAAACTTCGAATTGATGATGAAATCCTTCCGATAGACAGGGAATTCTTATTCCGGATATCCTAGAGTCAATGGATCTCTTCCTAAATTTTAAATATCCTGATCTTTTATTCATTAAAGGAATGAATGTATCTATGGGTACTTTTTTTAGAGCTCTGCTCCACTTTATATTTTATTAAGTATTTATAAACCCCGGATTCAGTAAGTTTCGCAACGTCAGAATTATTGTTGTTCTGTTGTTTACAATAATGAAAAGAATACGGTTTTATTCTCGCGAACGAAAAATCGCTGAACAAAAATAGCTCAGTTTAGCTACAAAATGTAAAAAACCGTGAACATTTTGAATTTCCCGCCACACTACTATCTTCCAGCCTTAAGTAGGGTGTCTACTGATTACTACAAACAACTTGTACTAGGTGGCTATAAAAATGGAGCGAAAAAAATATCAGGTGTTCCATACAAAATGTCGAATTACCTAGTACTGCGCCAAATGTATGAAACAGCTGATTTTTTTTTTCGCTTTTTGTTTTTCGCCTCCTTAAAGTTCCGCTATCGTGTAGAGTGCACCCTGTAGATGATGTATAAATCACAGCATAAAGTAAAAGCTAAGACCTAAGCTTCTCTATAGGTAGTGGAATGGAACTTTCCGTAAAAGAATTCAATTCGCTCTTGGCCGTTTCTTTTCTGACTCGGCCAAGTCCAAAACAGAGCACAGTTTTTCCCCAGCCGATTTCTACACGCGCCAATTGCAGCCAAGTTCTGTAGAATAACACGCACAACGCACAAGTACGGTCGGCCACAGTCTCAGATACCCCTTTTTGTTCGATTGGCGCCCTTATGCCGCGCGCGATAAGAGCTGCCATGGGGTATCTGAGATTGTGGCCGACCGTACCTAGTGAAACTGTGCGCATACGCACCGTGACTTGCAGAGGAATTGTTCATTAAGCTGCGGACCAAAAGGCAGGGGTGGTCTCAGGTGTTTTTTTCTAAGTGATATTATTATTTGTATTTCATTTATTTGCAAAAACCACACGCACACATTGTATACAGAGGGCACAAAATAAAACCAATAAAACATTGTACACCAGATATTCAGTCAACATAGACGCACAAAAACAAACATTAATAACGAATGATGACAAATTGAGTAAACATAAAATACCTAGACGAAGTACAGGAAATGGATGTGAATGTGGCAAATGCAAAGGGGTATTATGTAGAGTTCTTGAGTCTAGGCTATATTATTTATTAGTCTTAACATTTTTATTGAATTATTATGTAGAGTTGACATTTTGGCATTATTATTAGAGTCATCTCAAGTAGTAGCCCCTAAAAATATAAATAAAATCTGAAGTTATTGTGTGTTGTTATGAATTTAAAATAAATAGGGATAAAAACCTTATAGATTTATTTCTGTAACCCCCTGTCGAAATAGGGATGATATGAAAGTTTTAAGAACTTTGTGTAACTTAGGTAGGTATGATGAGCGACACGCTGAGATACCCCTTGACAGTGGTATCCATAAAGATAAGACGCTCATCCTGAAGCTCGGGCTGTTTATTCCAAAGAAATATTATTACTGCTACGAAAGAATCAGGGCCCTATAATTTAGAATACGTCCCTGTGAAGGGGTCCTAGCGTAGGTACCTTATCTGCATTTTTGCATAATATTACCGTGGCCTGATTGTGTTCGTCACGTAGGTCTTATATCTTTTTGGTGAACTATTGTTAGCCCATACTACTGTGCTAAAATGGCAACTCTATGAGCTAACTCCTGGCTGGTAAATAAACCGTGTCGAGGTCAAACAAGGTCCTGTTATTTGTTTATCGAAAGCTGAAAAACAATGTAACGTTTTAATTTGAGTATTTCTACATAGTATAAATCAAAGTCACTTTTTGCAAAAAAAAACAGAATTAAAGGGAGCTCCCATACAACAAACGTGTTTTTTTCCTTCCTGATCAGAAGGTCTAAGTTTACCGTTTCTATAGATAATGGTACGGAACCCTTCGTGCCCGAGTTCTACTTACACTTGACCGGTTTTTTTTATATTTTTCCGCAAATAAACCGGTTTTGGGGGGTATTGGGGGCAAGCAACTGTGGTTTCTCAGTCTTCCATCTCTACCCTGTGTATTCCTCATGCAGCCTGACTGCCTTTCCCTCGGAACATTCAAACACAATTATTATTATTAGGTACTTGTATTTGAAACACAACGTAGTGCCTAGCTTTGACGTTTCTAAAAAATTAGCTGTTTTGTCAATATCAGCTTACATAAAAGGTGCATTGAGAGATGACTAGATAGGGAAGGGAATCTCTAGTTCATCTCTCAAGACATTTCAGTGTGTTTCCCTAGCTTAGAGTTACTATAGTGCTTTAGAAATATAAAAATATTGGTAGAGTTCATTCCAATATTTATTTTCTTTATAGATAAAAGATAAGAAACAGTAGAGCCACCAATAAAAAAAAAACTTTTCTTTAATGCGTTTTTCCAAATGGACCATCAGGTCACCCTAGTCTCAACAATTTTTAGGACTTTTATAGATTTTAGGAAGAGACTAAAACCAGTTTTTGATTGAGCAGGTTTATATTCTAGGATCTGGAATCCGTGGCTTTGACTACCGCTCCGAGGCATTTCTGATGCAGAGGATCTCCCTGGCGATGGTGGTGCAGCGTGGAAATGCTCAAGTGTTATGGGGACCTTAGGGTCGGAGGTGGCCCGGGGTTGTTTATTTGAGTATATTATTGTTTTGTGGGTTTTTTGTATGTGAATTTTGTTTTTGTTTTGTACTAGGTATGTTTGTATTTTTTTTATTTTTGACATTCTCCGTATTTATTTTTAAAAAATCGGGCACTGTTTTTATTGACGAAGCTTTTGTGAATTTTAATGTGGCCGATTGGTTTTTTTTTTCTGGAATCTAGGTCATTGGCTCTAAAAAACATTTAGGAGTAAGTAAGTAAGTAAGTAAGTAAGTAAGATATTTATTCACAAGATAAGGAGTAGGATTGAGAATTGCGCTAGTTTGCATGAACCGCCCTCTAAAATTGTTTCTATTTGACGGATCTTTGGATCCCTTGGTAAACTCTGTCCATCACTGTAGTTCTTGACATTAGGGCCCATAATATCAATCACAGTTTAAACCAAAAAAGCTAGTTTAAACTCTATCTATCGATAATTTTCATATATAAAATGCGAGGTTTAATCTATGGTCCGAGTTTAAACTGTGATATCAATCACAGTTTAAACCAAAAAAGCTAGTTTAAACCCTATCTGTTTATTAACTTTCATACAAAATGCGAAGTTTAAATCTATGGTCTGAGTTTAAACTGTGATTGATATTACGGGCCTCAGTATACAGTTGTACAAGTTGGATCATAAACCTCTAGCCTGCTACTGTCAGAGCCGTGACTTGCAGTGGAATGGTACATTACTGCTGCGGGGTCAACCCGGCGCCTGGCTTCCGTACTTTTGCTATTTTGTGCATATTAATGTTGTTTATACAGTAAAGCCTGGTTTTCACAGGCCCTGAAGCTGGCGGTCAGTGAAGGACAGTTACTGTCTGGCAGCTACTGGGTCCGTGAAAACAATGTTGAGCCAGTACTGACCGATCAGATCAGTACAGGGCCCTTAGCCTGTAACGCAATGGCGGGTCAATGGCATCCCGGCAGAAGGACAAAACCGGGCTCTCCTCGTTTTTCTCCTACAACCAGAGAACTAATCCTCTAGAATTAGAATCAAAATATTCTTTGCTGTACTACAAAAACATTAAAAGGACAGACAGCGTCAGCAAATCGTAATTGAAGTCGTCACCTGACAGCCCATTTTGGCACCGTTGTGTTACAGGCTAAGGGCCCTGTATAGACAGCAGAATGTACAGTTGCTGTCTACTGGGTGGTCAGTACCTGGGCCCGTGAAAACCAGGCTTTAGGGACACTAGGTGGGTAGTATGTTATTTTGTTCGGTATCAGGACTAAGTGAATAAGATATACCATGGGCTATCTGGATGTGTCGCTGTGTCTCGACACCTGCAGATAGGTACCCTTTTTTGCTTGATATTTGCGATAAAACTTGAGGTACACACGACCGCACGTCAGACTAGAGTGTACCTACACTTTTTGTTGTAAAGTCACCCGTAACGTAACAAAGTAGAATGCAGCGTGTTAGGGTCGACGTGCTGTCTTGTGTATACGGGTAAACAGTAGAGTTAGTTAATTGCCAAGTAGCATACTACTCTACCAGTTACGAGTACTCTACCAGATTATTTAACCGACTTAAAAAAACGAGGAGGTAGGTACTGAATTCAACGCGTTTTATGTGTATTACCTTAGAACTTTCTATGTTAACCGATTTTGATAAAAAAAAAAAATCCATGAGGTCCCATAAAAAAAATGGTGAAGATCTGATGAAGAAATTCGGATATCGAGAACTGAACTCCTCAACGGACAGCAGCTAATTACTCGGAATCAGTGAAATAACTTAATAACAGCAATTTATTAATGCAATATTTATTATTAAGTAAATAATTAATAATCTAATTAACTTATGCATTTGCATCTACGTAATGAGATGATTTATACAGCGTCCAGTGGCACCTTCACTCACACTAGATGGGTGAAGAGACCACTCGGTGCTGCAGTGCCTGGGACATTGTTTTAGAAGGAGTAGGCTTGCCCAACACCTATACAATCCTGACAGCTTAGTCGACCTAGTCCACAGGAAAGACAGGTCAATACGTGTGGAGCCAACTGAGCCGCGGGTTTCCTCACGATGTTTTCCTTCACAGATAGCGAGTGGTATTGCTACTATAAATTCACAAATGTACGTAACTTTGAAATTAAACAAAGTCATAGATACATGCCCGCACTGGGAATCGAACCGGGTACCTCTTGCTTCAGAGTCCACTGTTCTACCCACTAGACTAATTAAAGAAAAGTTAATCTAAAATAAAACTAAAATAAACCTACAATAAATCTAAAATAAACCTAAATTATTTACAAAAAGTCTAGACCGCTGCCACTGGGGAGAGTCCCCAGAATGCTGGCAGCGTTGCCCCTTTGAATGGCCAGGCTGATACGCTGGCCAAGGTAGCTGCTAGCCCTGGGGTCAATTTATTAATATATTTATTGAATAAATAAATAAATAAACAGTGTAGGTAACTTTTCATCAGTGACGTAGTTTTTTTTTTTTTTAATTTTGTTTATTTTGTTCTCTACTCCAACTCTACTTTACCAATGCTGCTTTACTTAAGTTTGGTTAGCTAATTATAGTAGCATAGGAAGTTAGATTATTTAGTACTCTACCATGCTACCTACTATGCCGTTTACTCTACCTATGTACCTAAACGTGGCTTTAGAGCTGCCATGGGGTATTTGTTTCTGTCACTGACTGTACTCACCACGGACCTTAAACCTAAACCTATTTTAGGTACCTACTCCAGATTGGTCTTCTTGTAGAGACATAGAGTTGCATTACAATCTTGGGTGTAAACGTTGAAATTGGATGCGACATGTATGTTTGTTTATTGATGGATACAGTTGGTTCCTAAATGGTATAAATGGAATATTAGATACCTACCTACATTCCTTACCATTTCAATTAGGTAGATAACTATCTAAGATTTTTCCTGAGCATGCCTAGAATGATTTTTAATGATAACATTTTGAACAAAATTGAAATTATAACATTTTGAAGAATATACAACACAGAAATGTGGAATAAATTGTTCCTTAGGCTGCATTAGTTTGGTTCATGTCGTCAATGGTTTCAATTATAATTCTTGGTTATTAGACTCCTAATTAGCCATCCATTAAAATGGCCTCCCCAAAAATTCCTAACTATAAAACAAGCATTCATAAATAATTTCGCTAGGCAAACAAAACCAGGCCCTTATAAAGGTAAAGTTACACTGTAACGCAAAGGGCCCGGTTCTACCAGTGTTACAGTCAATTTGAACTTTAATGGCGTTAATTTATAGGGCGGGTGTAGGTCGACGCTAATTAAGGAGTGTATTTGCCACCTGTAGAGCGAAACCGAGACTGTCATAGCCGAACTTGAGATTAAGAGACCGAGTTTACTCGTGTGCATTTTAAACTTTATTTATTTCAGCTGTTCTTACCAAACCAGACCTTACATTATTTACGTAGGAACTTACAATTAAAAAAAAAACATAAAAGCTAGTTTAATTTTAAAAAATAACATTCGAATATAAAAATGGATTTTTGAAAAAAAAAAAAAACAAAACTCTGGCCACAAAATTTTGTTCCGGCCAGCCGGTGCGTTCCCGTCGGAGGCCATTCCATAATGCCGCGCGCCATTTCCGAGCACGTGAGCACGCGACGCGCGCACTCCGCCCATAAACATGTCACAGTGTGCGACGCACTGCCCGATTTACGACCTCTCCCTCTAACGCGGCAATAACTCAGTCAAACAAAAGGGAAAGCTATAATGCTCATCGGTCCCGTGTGGATACTTTAATTTACGCACACAGCCGCAGAGGCATGAGTTAGTGTGCTGCTTGAGAATGTAGTGTATGGGAAACAAATAGATGGTTCTGTATGAAAACTTTAGTTTTTCTTTGGATTTTATGTAGATGAAAGCATTGCCCAATGTTGTAAAGATAGCATTCTAGAAGCTGGATAAAAAAAAAATATTTTCATAAGATTTGATCAGGATTAATCTGAAATTCAAGCATATACTGTAAGACAGTGCCGTTGTTGCCTTCGGATCAACGGGCCTGTAACCGTACAAGTTACCGTCGGCAGGGAGTTTAATATTTTTATCCCGCTCTAACACACAATTCCCAGGTCGTAAATCTAGAAATGGCCGCATGTAGGTTACGCACACTGCTCGCGCGGTTCGGGCGGTGCGCATAAAGTATAGTTTTCTCTGTTTTATTACGTGTTTTACTGCACGATAAAGGAGGCGAGAGTATACGGGGGAAATCAGCTGTTTACGGCATGCTTTAAACGTGCTGAGGAATGTGGCGCATGAATCGTATAGAGGAAACGACTGGGATGATGCTCTACCGTGGAGCATGTTTCGATCTGCATGATGAGCTGGAGCTGGGCCAAAAATGGTGTTTTACACAGTTATTTATTTTTAAGTGGATAAAAATAAGTCGAACATATAGCACATACAACACATAACACATATTTAAAACATAACACATACCTAAATATTTTTACTGCTAATGTATTTAAAACCTGATACTGCTTTCTTTAAGGTTTTTAAAACTTTGATATCATTATTATTATTATTATAATTCTGCTCTATCTGCTTGTATCAGTAACCTTAACATTTGGCATCTATTTCATACCTTTATGGGCTGTTGTGTGTACCCAACGGCAATAGAAGGCATTTCAGATTTTTATAATACACAAATCAAATAAAATTTTGTTAAGTGTGTCAGGGATGATTGGGAAGAAGCCGTCTAGGTCCTACGAGTACTGGATGTTGTTTGACTCACCACACAATCTTTGGCCACGCAGGAGTGAAATCAAAAAACGTGTCAGTTTCATATTTTTATTCAATTTATTTATTTAGTTTGATATTTAGATGCAAAAGCCTTATGCATTACTTTGTATAATAAAAACGTGTCTAATTGATTATGTGGCAGAGTATTCAATTGAAGTTTTAAATAAATAAATAAATCGAGTAAAAAAATATGAATCCCTGCAAAAACTTTGGTCCGTTTTAGTCAGGCTCAGAAGAGATCTCACATAGCTCTGTAAAAGAAAAGAAAGCGTGCAAGCAAACCTAGGGAACGCGCAGTGCCATCAGAAATAAGGCATCAAGCTTAGGTCAGATTGCGTTAGCAGAACGCTGCTCTGCCCAAACTAAGGGTTCACTTGCATCAACCAGGGTTAGCCAGTTAACTCTGAGTTAATAATAATATGGAAATGTAATTTTTTTTTTCAAATCCCGGTTGAAAAATTTTTTTTCTTAGAAATGTAATTTTGTTTCACTCTGCAAAAAGAGTTCTGACTAAGTAACACGTTGTAGAATATCTTAATTAGATTCGAAGGCCTAAGTAGTGAGTGGGTGTGTTATTCAGCCAATAAAAACTTTAATATCTTTGATGAATACTGGGCCTTTGCCCATCTAGTGGATTACGCATGGTCAGGTACCTATACATACTCGTACCTACACTTGTACAGGCAACATACTACTACTTGTACAGGCTACTTTAACTTTTTTTGAATTTACTAGAGGCATTCAATAAGTAGGTATACTGTGTCCAAAAATAATCTTTAAAAGTCTTATAGTGTAAACCAATACGGCGGAATGGGTAACCATAGACTACTATAGTGCTGTGATGAGTGAAGAGACCACTCGGCGCTGCAGTGCCTGGGACATTGTTTTAGATAAAGCACATTAGCAAATAATGTTTGGTACCTTTTGGTGACTTATGGAAGACTTATGGAAATGTCACTTGTAAGTTTGAGGTTACAGAGAATTCGGTTTTCTGTAAAAAAATATTAGTTTTACGATGAAATGGACTTATTATTTCAAAAATAATGATATTTCATGTGTGATTACACAGATGCTACAATAATGATCTACTGGCTATTGTGTGTGATTAGTTTATACAGGGATCTTCCGGTAAGTGGTTTGTTTACACAATAAGACTTTTATTTTTGGACACAGTATAGTGAGAATGAGGGAGAAAGTCCCTATAAAGAAAAATACTGACCGGCATAACTCATCTATTTGTTATAATTACTAGTAGTTCACCCCAAACTGTGAACTCGCAACCCCATATCTCGGTGACCTATCGACCGATTTGGCGCAGGTTCGAACTTTACAAATATTTTTGAACGCTACTCGAGTTATTGTCAAACGAACATTCATAAAAATCATAATACATAGGAACATAGAAACATACAGACGCCGGATTGTTCAAGTAGACTTGGAGAATTTCTCTCGATTCGCTCGCTAGTTTAATAAAAAAAAAATTATTTTTATTTTGTTTTTCAGCAGTCATTTTGTTTGCCCGAGTGGGAGCGAGTTCTCAAGAATGGAGAAAATTGTTTTTTATTCCATTGAAGTGCTTAAGAGGAAACGCGGGCGGCCGCTGCTCCATACAAAAAGGGAGACCTGTTTCCTCCCTGGATAATTATTTTAGAAAAAATATATTTATGCCATTTAATTTATACATCCAATAAGGATGTCAAGATTTTTTTTTTATTCCTCTCACCTAGGGCTATTCTAATATACCCCATGTATGTTCAGCGATTTTTCGTGGTTTAGAAATTATGTTTTTTTAATGTGTTTTTACGAATTTTCTTCCGGAACGTCTAAAGATAGTCATAACTTTTTCCCAGTCTTATTTTTTCCTTTTTTTTTGTGGCATGATCATCTTGAATGTCTCTTTTATACGTAAAATAATCAACTTCACATCATTCATCCAAGTTACCAAAATAAGAGTCGAAAGTGAAAATTTTACATTCGAGGTGGACGGGGCAAACATTTCATTTTTGTCTCTTTAAAATACAAAATGGATGTTTGGTACTTTAGAACTAGTTTCAAAAACTTTTGCGGATTATCGGTTTGCCAAAATAGTAAAAAAAAGTAATCCTTAATAAGCCATTTTGCGTTGAAATTGGCTTCCGAAGGTAGTCAGGTAGAAAATTTGATAAGATTTTTTGTAGTGAGTTCTGAGTGGTTAGAGGTTGCTCAAGACCGAAAGACTTGGTCTGAGGGTGGGAGGCCTTTGCCCAGCAGGCAGGTAATCCCACAACCTACGTAAAAAATAAAAATAAATTAACATGAAACTAATAAATAATGGTATAAAACTTGATTATTTAAAATATTTATGGTTTTTGCGTTGAACATAAACTTTAAGAAACTATTTACATAATATTTATATTAGTTTGTATCTATGAATCGTTACCTACTCACAAGTGATGCTGAAAATGCTCTCGTTATGAATATTATCCCGAAAAAACAAAAAAAAAACTGAACATACCTAGTAGAGGCGCCTAAAGTCAGCCACCCCCCAGTAGTCGGCCATTGCGGGTTTAAAGTTCAATAACTAGTGTAGTTTTTATCATATAGCTTTATCTGTATTTTTCTATGGTTCATTGATTAATTAACGATACCTGTAATATTTTGTTATATTTTTACTTATTTGTGTTTATTATTAGAACAGGTTTTAATAACTTGCGATTCAGAATCACGGTCAGCCATTTTTTTTTTTGCTAGCTTAAGGGAGTCTCAAATCTTTAAGATTTTCGCTGTGTTTTGTACTGCGGTATGCCATGTTTTATTTTATTCTCATTCTTTATAATTCATTGTTGACCTCTTGATAACTTAAATAAACCCTTATTTATGATATCAATTAAAAAAACAGGGGGCCGACTATTGGGATCAGTAATTTTATACAAATGTCAGTACTCGGCCCCCCGGCCGAGTTATGGAATTTCTGTAAATTTCACGTAAGCAGCCCAAATTGACAGGTTGCACATATCTTTTTCTTCTGTATAGAGTTCACAAAGCATTGAGAATATTATTTTGGCAACAACCCAATACTCGGCCACCAAAAAAAATGCCTATTAGGTGGCCGACTTTTGGACTTAGTCTCGAAGAAATTTTGTCAACCCAGAAGTCGGCCACAAGCAATTGCTTTTTCATACCTTATATGGTGCGGCCGACCACTGGCTACCTCATGGCCGACTTTAGGTAATAGGCGGCCGAGTACTAGATAAATGGGTGTTTTTTTGTTTAACGCTAATTTTCTCCATCTCAGTATGAATTGGAAGAATAATTGTTTAATTTACTGAAACCTAAGTAATCGGAGCTTCAATTAATATTGAGAACCTCCAACAACAGAAATAATGGACTTTGAAGTTGCACATTTCACTAAGTGGCCGACTACTGGTTCCTTTACCCTACATGGGATTTGACGGAAGGATCTGAGTTTACCTGCCATCTCTTAAATCGTAACAAATATTATATTAATAGAAACAGACTAATGTATAAAAATATCACTCTTTAATGTACTGTTTCATGATCTGACCACATTGGCGCTTCGAATGACAGTGACAGATTAAACTAGCTCCAAGCCGCAACGCGCGGAGGGGCTCACAAGATGGCGGCAGATTGGAGGCACGCCATTGGCTGATGCCCTCAGCTTCCAAAGCTTCCTTGCTCGGGATCTTTTGTGTTCGATGTCCATTGACTGAATAGGTATTGTATTGTGTGGGCCACAGGTACAGCTTTTGAGTTTCTATTAGATTCACTATTTTTAAGATGTTTAGACCAGTATTTATTACTTATCCCATGTATTTTGTGAAATTTTTAACATAAAAGTAGAGTCAGTCAAAATTATATTTTTGCAGTATACCTACCTAATTTATTTCTGTAAACGATTTAATCCTTTAAATTACGTTTGTAGATGTATTATGTTGACTTGATTGGGACACAGTTCCTAATTACCTTTGTGTAGCTAATAAACTAAATCATTGTAATGTTTCATTGAACTGTAGTTTGTACCAAAGTACTTAGATCCTCTTTTCACTAGTTTTGCCTCCTTTTTATTCCGCCTTAATTTCTTGCATATTTTTTTCGTAAAACACTATTATATACGTACTTTCTTTAAAATAAATACTCTGTAGAGTCATGGAGCAGTCTTCACATTATTTTAATTTTTTTTTATTAAAAATTCGTTTCTTATTAAAAGAGTAAAAAAAATATTTAAGAAATCCTATAGTCAAAGTTCTGCGGGACCACAAACAAAGCTAGATCTTCAGGCCACTGAGCTCGCAAAGTAAACAGATTATTTAAAAAAAAACCTAATTTTGCTCTACATTCAGCCCAGCCAGTCCAGTCAGACACACGAGGCAGAGCATACTCCGGAGCCGTCTTTCTGTAATCAACGTCTAGTGCATCGAGCGATACACGAAGAAACTTTACGACTAACTTGTTCAGAATCGCCTCGCCTGGGCAGTCAGCCGTACCGATAGCCGTCGATACAGTTCCATCGGTCTCCGTCCTCAATTAGTCCCCATGGATAATCACGTGGATAGATAGATAGACAATTTGGAGTATAGATATTTCTAGTTCGTGGTATAGATGTTCTCTCGCCGACGCAGATTGAGCGCGGCGACGGCGTCGCGGCGTGCGGCGTCGGTGACGCGGGCGGGGGGCGGCGCGACGCTCGTAAACCATCGGTCGGGCCACACTCATCTGACGGGCGCCTCCGCGGGCACGCGTTGCGTAACCGCCCCGACAACACCGCCATAAACAACGACGCGCGACGTGCATACGCACCGATCAGGTGGTCACCACGTGCCGCGCCGGCTCATGAGACTAAAACCTTCAATAAGGTTGCAATTAGCAAAGAGACGCTGACAGTGAAACGCTTAGGACTCGGTTTTCGGGAGTTCCCCAACTGTGAGTTAGTGTGGGAGAGCGGCATGGCGCGCGGAGCACCGACGGCCCGCACCGGGCCCGCGTAAAGGTGAGTTTATAGCCAATTTATAGTCCCCAACTTCCACCGGGAGGGCCCCGCCAACTTTGTTTGTTTTAGGGAAACTTTCCTGCGAGTTTTCTTCGGAGAATTGAACCGTTTAGGAGCGGTTTAGGCGCACGGTTTAGCGGCGAACGGTGGCGATGAATGGCCTAGCGGCGCGCGGCAACTGTTTTATTGCCGGACTGCTTTATGACGTGACTAGGATTTGGTACGAATTGGCAAGATGTTTGGCAACTCTGTGTTGGGGTTTGTATGTGTGCTGTGCACGTGTGTGAGAGGGAGACACGTGGAAATAATTATGATGAATGTAATAACTAATTAAGCAACGAAAACAGCCATTGGTAAATTAATTAGGGTCTAGTAAATAACGCGAAGAAATAAACAACTAAGTTAGACTAAAACAATTAAACATTAACTATAACAATTAATCACCTACTAGGATTCACATAAATAAATTACAAAGTGTGTTTTAAACACTCTATATTATGACAACAAATAATCATACACTTAAATAAAAAATGTTACCGTCCTAAATTAACGCTGCTGTAAGTACCAAAACCAATATAAAACCTATTCATAAAGATAAGATTCAAATTCTAATAACACCTATGTCAGCTTAACTCACTGGGTATTCCTCATAAAATTACTAAACAGGGTTATTAAAATGATGACCTGTTATTACTCAGCATAAAACAAACTGGTTACCTAGTTAGTAGTTATGAACTGGCATTACAGCAGAGTGACATGTATTTATGTTACTTAATTAAATAAAAATACCCAACGAAGTAGATATTAAATTTAAAATTGCCTATATTCAATTATCAGCAACATTACATACTTTTATAAACATGTGGTTATTGGATATATTCTCTGAAACTACAGATTTAACCACTCTGACTGAGAACTCTAAAATTAACCAAAATATTCTTCCAGTAATTCAAATGAAAGTCATAACTCAAACGTCCAAGCATCTCCACAACATCTAGGCTGTCCAACCAGGAAAAGCTGCAAGTTTCTAAAATAGCCACTGGCCATTAAAATGTTATAATCTAGACATTTTCAAAACTAGTCCAAGGCGTTTGCGCCGGCGCATCCGACGCCATTTTAAATTCCGCTCGCGCACTAGAGCCATATTTGCCTTTATTTTACATCAGTTCACATCAGTAAGATCTCAATCTCTACTTAGTTATTCAGGCGAGTTACTCTGTTTTGCTTTTTGCCTCCGTGTCGACAAGCAATGAGTCAGTACTCAAGCCCTTTGAAGGATTGCTCTTTGTCTTCTGTTTGTGCTCTTTCCAGATTCTTATTGTTCTACGCTTGCATCTAATTATTGTGGTGTTTTGATCTTGGATTGTGTCTCCTCCTAGTCTATTTGCTTCGTTAATTAAAACAATGGTGTCGAGCCCATCTAATTCATTGTATTTGATGTTCATGCTAGTTTTGCATGCACAGCAATGAAATCATCATTAGAATCTGCTGCGATTATGACAAATTGCAATTTTTCAAGTAGCGTTTTCATGACATTCACAGCGCTAGCTTGTGCAAAGATTATCATAAAACGGCAGTTTAAATTACAATAAGCCAGCATTACGTCCGGGGTCCACGCCTCACAATACAATTTACTTAATATTTTTTTGACAATTGATTGATGGACCAACTTCATTCAGCGTAATTATGTAAACTAAATGTGCCACTGCGCATCGTTGAGCATTTGCTTCTCAAACAAATTGAATATCATCTACGTGAGAATTTTCTATCGCTCTTTGTTTTTTCTCTTTGTAGATTGGTTAATATTCATAAGTGGTTAAGGGTTGACGATAGCAAGGTGGCGGGAAATTCAAAATTTTCACAGACTTTTACATTTTGTACAACAGAACAACAATAATTCAGCCGATTGTGTGTTCTGGTGTACGACAAGTTTTTTGGGCACTACCACTGCTTCGTAGACCAGAACACATAATCGGCTGAATTATTGTTGTTCTGTTGTTTACAATAATGAAAAGAATACTGTTTTATTGCCGCGAACGAAAAATCGTTGAACAAAAATAGCTCAGTTTAGCTACAAAATGTAAAAAACTGTGAAAATTTTGAATTTCCCGCCACACTACTATCTTCCAGCCTTAAGGCTCGATATAAGGCTAACTAGCGCCACCAATGTTGAAAAAATCATATGTCCCTTCAGAAGAAGTTTCTGACAAAATCCTAAGATGAGCTCATGCGCCATGCTTTTCTAGATTTTTAAGTGTAGGTACCCAACTCAATTTCTAGTCTTAAGCTAAAAAATTTTCGAAAAACGGCCGCTTTTGGCGGTTATCAAAATTTTTTTAGCATAAAAGTAAATTTTGAAGGTATCCACACTTAAAAATCTAGAAAAGCATGGCGCATAGGCTCATCTTAGGATTTTTTCAGAAACTTCTTCTAAAGGAAGATATGATTTTTTTAACATTGGTGGCGCTAGTTAGCCTTATACCGAGCCTTAAGGTGCTAAGTCTGTTTGATGCAGCCGCCACACTTCACCCATCCCCTTGTCTTGGAACTCTCCATATGTAGGTGTAAAAAGCGGGGCAACTTTACATCGGCTACCTATAGCGAGCATGAAATCGTCGTCATAAATTATCATCTTAATAAGTTAATGAGTTCTCCCAACAATTCTTCAGTTTTTTTCCATAGAGGGGACAAAAGTGTGGCGTTGGCGACTAGCGGCTGCCGGACACTCGTTATTGCCTTAATAGTCCATGTTCGTCACTGCATCTGCCCTTATCGTATTTGATCCAAACTTATGTTTATTTATTATTGAATTTTATTTAAAAGCCTACATGAACTCTCTTCGCCAAAATGTGCAATTGTGAATGAATTATTCAGATTGCGAAGAGAAGACGGGTAAAAAGTTGTCTGTCTATTATTTTCAGATAATGCAACAAGAGACAAGAGCAAGTTTTAATTTAATTTAAGCCCATATAAATCTACCTGCCTACTAAATTATGTGTTTTTTTAAAGCTACCATTTATCATAATGTGCGAAGAATTGTCATAAAACCGGAGTAACTAAGTATAAAACTGTTGGCAAAGTTTTAAATCTTTGTCGTATGAGATTATTATTGTCACTAGCGGAAAAAAAAAGTCTGGGCCTCAATCTTTTCCACAGACACTAAACATATTTTTGACGTGAAGGTCTTTTCCAGCCCATTTAGCAGGTCATTTAGTCCACTTTATTCATGTCACGTAGCAACGTTCAGACGCTATCGAACTTTTAATTTGAGCAAAAACTCAGATCGAAGCGTCAAAAATTACCAAGAAGCAGGTGAATCGATCACCACCCGCGCGGCGCTTGGCAAAAACTCAACATCTGTTTGTAGTGAGAACATTAATGCAACCATCGCCCGTACACACGATCATATCTACTTGGAAACACGTCGCTGGAGACAAATTGCACTCACTTCAAACGTGGCATCCCGGTGTCCCACCGGGCGCAATGGAATACGCAAATAGCCGATTGTTTCGCTCCCAACCTTAACTGATACACCGGCCGATCTTATTGGTTACGCAACAGAATACATTTTCGCGCAATCTTCCGCTTACGTGAAGAACCGTAAGCGCGACCGTAAAGCACCGCTTTTAAATCCGCATAATTACAGTATAGGCCATAAATTGTTTAACCTCTTGTGTGGGCACGTGTAGCATGCATTGTCTTTTGCAACGAGGGATTCACGCGAATAAACTATCAATACACGACATTACTTTACGACCTTTTAAAAATAAAGTGACTGTACACTTTGCCTTATCAAAATAATGATACCGACGAGACGTATTCAGATAAAACATGTCCAGTAATTAATTTGCAGTTTATTGAATAATTGATTGATTTCATTCAACATGCTAAGGTAGTAGGTAATTGGCCATATTTATTGATCATGCTATTATAATCTAGTTATTAAAAATAAAACACGAATTACAACTTGTTTTTCAAAAGAAAATATAGTTTTAGGTCGTGACAATTAATTTGAACAATACGAGTTTACCCAACTTCAACACAAGTGGAGTGATGATTTAGTGATGTTATGACCTCAACACTTCGATAATGAATGAGACGGTCGTAAACGGAGGAATCAAGAGAACATTAACGTCAATAAAAGAACCATAAACTCTATTAGCTAACATTACCGCACCGGTCACCCAGCTGTTCAATAGAAACTTGTTTCGCGTACAAAATTGTATCAATATTATTGACCTTAATTTAATTACTTACTGCCGTTATCAATTAGGTTAAAAGAAAAAAAAAAGAATTGATAAAAAAACACCTCAATAAAATGTAGAGCGCGACAAAAAAATCGCGTTTTGAATGGTTGTGCGCTCGATTTTTTTCTTTTTTTCAACATTAGGGCCGTAAATTGCGTCGTCTGATAAGAAAACGTCGATAAAGAACACGGAAATGAAACTTTTGTCATCACGAGACCCACAAATAGGTCTATAAATTACAGTAAGGTGTTCAATGTTGTTAAACTTTTTGGCCACAATCGGCCAAAAGTTAATGGTGTTACAAGAACCTATTGTAAACTGTATTAGCATAATAATTGCTTACCTGATATTTGAAACAGGTGCTTTTTTTAAACGGCACTTTGTCTAGAAAAGGTTCCTTGTCGATTTGTGCAACGTTTATTGTCGAGTCAGACATTGTTTCCGCTAAGCTTATTACAAATGTCCCTGTTATTATTTACGACTTAACGGACTTTAGAAGAAGAATTTTGTAAACATAACGGGACTCTTTTTGCCCATTAGCATCTTTTCACTATTTTACATTACAAAAGACTTTGACAACGGATGGTGTTTTTAAAGCGAGCATGAATTGTTAGAGTCGCCTCTTAAAATGCGAATAAATGTGTCCTATGTTTTAGCACATGTTGTTGTGACTACTGCTTGTTTGTTATAAACAATAGGCCAGTATTGTTAGTAATGGAGTGTTAAAAGCAAGCTTCCGTTTGCTAATATTGTTCAAAATTTTATTGCCTTACTATTTAGTTCAATAGACGTCTGTTTGATCCTCTGTCAGTGGTACTAAAAGTAGACGCTTTTTGTTGCTTAACAAAGCGTTAAAAAGATGAAGTTTGTGATGAATTTACAAGTAGAAACTTAAGATTTTTCATCGTTATTTGTTGCAAAGTTTCTAGGAGCGGTCTCGTCGAAGAGGCAGCTCTGGGCTCGCCTCGAAAATTGTAATATTTCAAAATTAATCAAGAGTCGCGTTCGCTTGAATAATGCGAGAAGTTTCAGCCACTAGGGAGGGTCCCTACCCCCCTCGCCCCGCGGCGTGCGTGCCTACTTACCCGCGCCACGGACTTGCTATGAACTTCTGTTCCTTCAGACTTTTGATCAAAATATATTCCCGTTGTTGCTCTTCATTTAACTAAAAGTCGGATAAATCATCTTTAACCATATTGATTGTGGGAACTTTTGAAATTGTGTCTACATACTCTTCTTTGGAAGGGAGGGAACGTTCGTGTTGATCAAACTTTGTAGAACTTGGTAACTAACTCTGTAATTTATACTTCATTTAGCAGCTATGTCATTTCATTACAAATAATTCCACTTGTTCAACGCAGCTACGATCCATGAGAAACCTATTCAATTGGATAAATTCTCGGTACACTAAAATGCACATTATCATTGTATTTAGCATACCAATAAAGACTTAACTGACAATATAGTCGGGACAGCGTCGTCGATGGCCCACCGGTCCAAGGTCCTTTGTAGATGCAGCTCCGTCGAGATGAGGTATACTTTAAACAGGTATACGTACAAAATCTGTGTATATCTTCTGGAGGCCGCACGTGGACCGGGCCATGTGACAAACCGGTCTTGGGCAGGCCTAGTAACCTCCAAACGACTTACGTGAGCAGTGAGCACCAACTCGCAGGATTCCATTTTCAAATTTGAAATATTTGGTCACAATTCCGTTGCTACTGGCCGCTAAATAATTAATGACGTTGTTACTATTGTAAATAGATAATATCTTTTTAGCTTATATTAAAACTTATGATTAGTATAATTGGTTAGTTAGTAAACTATGAAACGTTAGTAGCCAAGTACGAGCCATACTTACACGGCGGCATACCAAAGGTTCCGTACCATGGTTCAAACGACAAATAAAAGAAAACAAGATAGCATTGACATTACCAAAGGATAAAACAGTCGAAAAACATTCTCTCATTTATCGGTCTGCAAATGTTAGTTTGTATATGCAATTAAGGCGCTGGGCCTAGTGAATTAGCCCGCGTGCAAAGAAAAATGCACAAAATCGATTCCTGTATCAAAATACACAAAAAAATCGAAAATGTTCAAATATCAAACCCTAGAATTAGTTGAGACCTATCTAACACAGCCAGTTTCATGTTGATATCCATAACAGATTGCAAGATATTTTGTCTGAAAAAAGTGCGCCGCCTTTTTTTTTCAAGCAAAATATCTTCAAAACGAAACGAGAATGTCAAAACGAAACTGGCTGTTAGGTCACACCTAATTCTAGGGTTTGATATGTGCACATTTTTAATTTGTTAGGTGTATTTGATACAGGAATCGATTTTGTGCATTTTTCTTTGCGCGCGGGCGATTCACTATAGACGGCGCCTTAAATGACATCGATATGTGGATGGACCGCAAAATGATCCTAAAATGGTTTCATTTTGACCTATGAAGGTTCATAACCCTGAAAGGACGGTTTAAAAACGAAAGCTCACCGATCTAAAAGCTAAGGACAGAGATGAATAGCATAATAGTGAAGGGAAATGGAATAAAGTAAAAGCATAATTAAGTAGAGGTTTTGCGGTTTAGCAGCGTCGGCTAACGAGAAGCCAGGCACGAAGTTCTTGGTGTGGAATTCTTCGGAGTTGGGGAGAATTCTTCAAGTTTCCAAGTGTGGAGGCTCCAAGTTCTGAGCCGCGGTTACATTCGCAAACTTTGTTTGCAGCCTCGCAGCTCTCAGATAAAATGATTTACTTTTAAAAAACAGTTAATTGGATATTTCAAAGAATAGCCTGCACACTTTTAAAACATAGAAAACTGAAAACGAGTTAGCGAAATTACTTTTGACGCAAATTATGCAAGCGGTGGCTTCGCTGCAATTTGTGTTTTTAAATACACCTCATAAAAAGCAATTGAATGGAATATAGCTTTCTAGTATTCGAGACATGCGTCTGTAAGGTGCCGGAAAAACGGCAACGATTCTATAAAAATGCATTCGTATGAAGAAACCTGCTTTGGAATGCCACATGTCGTCTGTAGCCGGTGTTCGAATATTGATAACCACATCGGACATTTTACTTTCCGTCTTCAGGGTTAAAGTTCAGTTTCTATTGTCGTGTGAGTTCGACTTGTTACTTTTGTTAATGTGTATGTAATTGCTTCAAGTTTTTATCGGCGGGCGCGCAAGGTGTAGATACAGAAAATGCATAAATCGTATTGAATGTTCCAACCGCCAAGAGTAGTTAACTTAAGGTGGTGACTTCTTAAAACCTTTTTTCTCACAGAAATAGATGTATTATTCCGTTACTTTTGGCATTATCGTACCGAAACTTTTCTCCTCATTTGCATTTGAATTAGCCCAAGTTTGGAAGTGACCTCCATATTATTTGGTACGACAACGAAGGAAAGTAAAAAATAAACCCACGACGCAAGGTCTATTATTCTGTTTACTGAATCTCGAATGTGTTTTCTTGGTTTGAAATTTGTATTTCTGAAGTATTGACAAAAATAGATCTGACAATGTTCAATGTTCATTGCAAGGGCACTTGAAAATCTAAACATAATGTTCGTTAAACTTTGGCAAAGTCTCAGACTTTGAAAGACTGAAGACTGAGGAAGGTTTGAGAATTTTATTTGAATTTTGATGTTGGCTAGAAGGACAATCGACTTGAAAAATATCACAGATACAAATATAACACAGATTCACATGTAGAGCCCTGAGCTAGGTACTTAAATACTATCCTCCATTTTCTTCTTCTCCATATTAGTTTTTAAGAAATCGGCGGATGAATGTGTTCCTAATATTTTGAGAAATTACTCTGTCTGATTCACAATTCAGACCTTTAAGAAAATCGGAGACAACCTTCATGGGAACTTTTCGTACCTTTATCTAAAGTAACATAGCTTATAATTCTGTAAATATAAGCATATCCCTCGCCAACCTCTTCATTTTATGAAACAAAACTTAAAGAAGGAAAAAAGTATTTTATATACGTTTCCCCTCTACTATAATTTCTATTCCTTTCAATCCAGCCGTTTACCCGGTGGTCTTAGTCACAATAAGTTTTGAACCAAACAAAAAAAAGCTAATAGCTATGCTAATGTTTGCATGTCAGTGACTTCTTGTTTAATAACAGTAATCATAACACTTTATTGCTACAATCAAGCATTTTGCACCCACTTACTACTTTACCAGCTTTTTACCACTCAGCTGACCACAAACCGACGAAACCGGCGCTTTAATTTTGTCACACAAATTGCAATAGCTCTTTGAGTTATTTTTTACAATTTAACCAACGACATGCAAATAGAAAGTCATCGTTCCGCATTTGCAATAGTTACCATCAAATCAGTAGGTACTTTTGCTAGCAATATTGTTTGAAGTGAAGTTGAAGTGAATAGAATTAGCAAGTGAATTTATAGTTTGAAGAGTCATGTCGTATAATTGTTGTACTCGTATAATATGGTATCTCCTGTATGTCTAAAAAACTTCTGTACCAGTAGAATATTCAACCATAAGTACTTGCAATATCCATGAATGTATAAGTGGACTGATTGAACAGAGTTTTTCTTCTGTAACTTTTAGTTTCTATTCCAAGAAAGAAGTTTAAGCAGCCAAGTAATTTTTCTTAGAGCAAGCTAACAATAAAAGTCGGCGGTAAAGTAACAACTGTGAATTTTAATATTTCTACAAACTTAGCTACCTATGTTAATGTAGAGTTTTAAAAGAACAGCCTCTGACACTATACATTCTACATAAATTAAAGAAACAGTAAGACACAGTGTGTTGTGTGTATTATTGGAATTATGATCAATTTATACAGAAGCACTGTTAGTAATAAAATGTACAGGAACCCATACAGTTCGGAAATAGTGCCTGGTTCAAATAAATGTCATAAATTATATTACCATTCAAAATACTCTTGCATCTATTCAATCCTAACAAGAAGTTAGGACTTTTTTTTAACTTTGTATTACTTTTTTTATTTCTTTGCGTGGAAATTTTCTGTTTTACTTTCTTATAATATCTTACTCAAAAAATAATTCTACTCTTATAATATTGTTAGGATCAAAGAGAATGCTATCAAAGTAAGAAATGATTACTGGATGGGTTTTATTAACAGAATGCATTCAATGGAAGCCTCTACCACTGATTTCTATTAGTGGGACTAAAATGTTGCTTTGCTCAAAAAGGGGTCTATTTCACTGTCCCGTAAATCTAGATAAAAAGTATTAAACGGATTCTAGATAAAAAAAAAAATATATATTACTTATTATAAGAGTAGAATGATTTCAGAAAAAAGTGCAAACTGCCCTTCGAATTTTTGGGAACACGACTTGGAAAATAAAAAAAAACATACAGTGTTACCTCTTGTAACATAATATTATCAACGATTTGACCCAATTTTAATCAAATTGATAAAGTAAATTTATTGGTAAATTTTAGGCTCTAAAGTTTGTAGAGGACACAGAAACCTTGATTGAAATATTGTACACCAAAACGTCAATATCACAAGAGCCTTACCTTTACAAATCGCCATCCGAGATCTGGCAGCAGCATCTTAAGCCCCCACTTTGTCTTCAAAGCCCAATGAGTGCAGCAATGGTAATAAAGCCCAGCTTACACACTTGATTGATGGCTAAAAGGCCGCCGTGGACTGATTAAAAAACAATGCGCCCCAGACGTGGCTTGGCGGTTTAATTAAATAGTAATTTCGCTGGATATCGACACGACCTTTCTGAATCTGTAAGGATTTTCAACTAGGTATGTTTTGCCTTCAGTTTTGTCTGACCTGACGTTCACTGCCTTTAAAGGGAAACATCTATTCTTTAGAAAACGCGCTGATTAGTTGGCTCGACTTCAGTCTATCCAAAGGTTGTTTGGAAGAGATCGCTTTTAGCGATAAGACCGCCATTTCTACTTTAAGAGTTACTTAATCACTCACTCACTCACTCACTCACTCATCCACCAACTCACCCACTCACCCACTCACTCACTTAGCTACTCACTCACTCACTTACTTACTGCACATTGTATTAAACCTATATCCACGTGGACTAGGCTGACTAAGATAATAGGATGGTGCACAAGCTTGGGGTATGAAATGATAGGATGGTATAGATACTGGGTAGGCTTACTACATCGAAACAACAGTCAGGCACTACCTACAGCACCTGAGCGGTCACTTCACCCATCTTCTAGGAGTCTTCTATTTTTTTTCTAGTTTTTACCTTTTCTCACCTTTTGTTGAAAATATTTCTCGTCTCCAAACTTGACATTGACATATTATGGCTTCAGAAAAGTATTTAACACCGCCAGTTATTTATTATTCTATCAAACGAATGTAGTCGTAGGCCGGTACGTTACGTAACGTACAGTCAGCCACACTCTTTTTGTTCGATTGGTGCCCTTAAGCCGCGCGCGGTAAGAGCTACCATGGGGTATCCTAGACTATGGCCGACCGTACCAGAGCGGCGTTACAAAGAACCTAATATGCTAAGTGTTTTTGATACTTGTCTTTCAACTAACAAATAAACAGACACGATTTGAATAGATGATGATGATTTTGGGAACGAAAGTGAAATTCAACTATGCCGGTTTTTTTTTCTTCAACAGAAATGGTAGGTTACGTAGGTATTAGGTATGTACTAAAGGCTTGAAAAGGTAGCTAAATTGTCGAATTATATTTTATCTATGACCTTATATTTTTTCTAATAAAAAGAATGATGTTATAGGTAGAGTCATCGACAATCTGTGCTACCCCACTGTAGCTCTTATCACTCACATCATAAGTGCAAATTTCAAACTACAACAAGCACGTAACTTAGAGTGTGACTGACTACACCTAAAAAACTGGTAAGTATTCCAGAACTCCAAAATTCAGCCTCTCCATGACCCCGTACCACGTAACCCTTCCAGCTGTTGACAGAACTGCCAAATCCCACCAGATTCTGTACGGAGCGACGAGATCCGTGAATGTAAACGGTGGCTTGGTACGAGGGTCGGCAGGACGAGTAATGTTATGAGCAAGCCATTATTGTCTCGCCCCATACCGTAAAACATTACGTAGTCGCTCTGCCGCAGATGTGTGTGGAGCTGATACTACCACCCCAATCTTGGTTAATATCATTCATAGATCAATAGGATGCAAGATAACTAAGATTAATTACGTGTAGGCAAAAATAGAGCAGACTGTATTTTTTTAAATTAGTTTTGTACTTGTACAGGCTAGACTCGCGACATTCACTCATAATTTGATTGGAAGAGGTTGATTCATGGTTATTTTTATTGGTGAATATCCAGATTCAACCCGTTTCGAACCAAATTAAAAAGTTTTTATCTATTAAACATTGTATACGAGACACTAGCGATCATGTAACTTGATTTTTTTAGTGGCATGGCATGTAGTTATTAAATTGAAACAAAAACTAGGCAGGTTTTGATGAACACATCACGATTTCATTAAAAAAGAAATCTTTATTAACACATCCAGGCGCTGAAAGAAAAACTGATGCAATTGGGTGGGACGCTATAAATCTGTTGTGTGAGCGTTATGTATTTCATCCTGAAGTCGTTATTTACGCTGACCCAATAAATTAATTATCTTGCAGGAAATGACGACAAAGTGTCTAATAAATAAACTTGCATTGGGAAAAAAAAACACGTGTAAACTGTCAGCATGTTTCACGTTTAGTTAGACGTGGTTGTTTGGTAACAGGTGATGATGGCTTTGAAACATATCTCAGTAACCCCAGCTGAAAATCTAGCTTAACCTGTAAAAAAAAAAATCTAAATAGAAATATATTTAATTTATTATTACCTACATTTATTTACTAGAGATGATCCAGAAGAATAATGCATTATTTCACCCAAACGAGGCAAATAAGTCTAAAAATAAAACTATATAAATATGTGAATGATTATATATTTAAAACAAAATATAACAAAAAAAAAAGTTATGACGTACTTGTCCTTTAAAAAAAAATAAAAATATGAACCACCTAAATTCTATTAATTACCACAATAGTCTACATATGTACCAATAAAATACTAGATTATAACACCAATGAACTAGGCACTGACGTAGTTAAACGAAATGGTTGCAAAGTAGAGTAGTAAAAAGTATCCTTTGGGAGGTTATAGCGGCTCCGTATATATAACTGAAAGTAACAGTTTAGGGATCATTCAAGGAACGTTTCGGCAGAAAATATGTTTCCACCTTATCATTCATGGTATCATTGCAGGACCTACATATCAATGGGTTCATTTTCGCTACACTACACTTGGGGTTCATGACTTTTTCAGCCTAGAAGAAGGAACCAAGAGCTACAGGGGGAATTTTAACTTATTTGGCAACGCCTTGCTTTCTATGTTCCTTAATTTAGTCTTAGCTTCCGGATCATACAATTACATAGATTCTAAAAGGCTCTTTTATCTGCATAAGAAATTGGATGTTTTCGCTAGATATGTTTCTCCAAACATTATATTTGCGGTAGGTTCTCAAGGTACTCGGGTTCCACATAATGAAAAAAATCTGTAGTAACCGGTAGCTTAGGTATTTCATTGAAGCTCTAGAGATCTATTGAAAAGCAATAAAACTCAATAATAACTAGACACCATACAAGTGTAAAGACGGCCGATCGGAACGCAGATATTGAATTATTGAGCCGATCTCTTTATCAGATGTCATCGAACCCATACACGAGAGAAGCCCTATCTCCAGACATCGACATTTGTCCGTTATTACCAGTTCCTCGAACTACAGCGCTACCAATTTCTCCAATTTAAATTGTCTATGAGCGTCGGTCGAGTGAAGTCAGCCGGCAGTGCATTCCGTACTTATCGCGAGGCGCAAACGCAGCCGCTGCCCGCAGCCGAAAGGGACAGCCTCACGGGGCCAAATCACGGGGGAAAGGGACGGCAGGAAACGCAACCGACATTCGTTTTTTAAATAATTGAGTCAGGAATGACGATAGGCACCCGGCGATTCGAAGCATTTTATCGAGCTGACAACCCTAGCGCGGGCCAAGTGGGCCTTTTAATTTGTTTCCTCGATGACTCGTGTGGCGTGGAGACCTTAGTCGTACGTAACCCTATTTATAAACACGACGCTTTCTTTTCTTGTTGATGTTTTTATATTTTTTTCCTTTTCGTGAAGGAAAACATCGTGAGGAAACCTGAGTATCTGAGGCATGATGATACTTACCCTCAACGTGAAAACGCCAATCTGCAGTGGGCACAAGTAGTGATTAAGCCCTAACTCTCTCTCTCCCTGTTTCTCTCTCTGAGAGAAGGCCTTTGCCCAGGTATTGGGAGATGTATGTAACACGACAGCAAGTCAGATTGTACAGTTTCGTTGTAAAGTCGCCCGTAACGTAGCCGAGTAGACTGCTAGCGTGTAAGGGTCGACATGCTGGCATTGTGTACACTAATTAATTGTAGAGGCTTCATCTTCCGGGGTTGAAGTCAGAATTTTTGGAACTTTGAGTATCCTATTATTTTATATTATTAGGTAGGTATTTTAAAAATGTTAAGTTTTTAGCTATTTTTTTTGTTTTTTCTAAAGCACTAACCCGTGCTAGGGAATAATTTAAACATTTATAATAAGTTGAAAAAATTCACTCGGGACAGGACTTGAACCCGTAATTCCAATCCCACCAAAAACATTCTGTAAAAACTAGCCAGGTCTCGATGGATCTGCTTGTTTATCTCTAAAAAAGTAATGAAATCTAGACAAAGTCGTGCCAAGTCTAAGGTTCCTTACTGCGATTTCTTTATTATTATAGTTAATGTTGTGAGACTTGGCCGTTGAAGGGTACACAAGCGGTTCTGGCGACAGATTGGTGCAATGGTGTCATGGAGCACCTGGTTTTGTACCCTTGTGTATCCTTCAACAGCCAAGTCTCACAACATTAACTATAATAATAAAGAAATCGCAATAAGGAACCTTAGACTTGGCACGACTTTGTCTAGATTTCATTACTTTTTTAGAGATAAACAAGCAGATCCATCGAGACCTGGCTAGTTTTTACAGAATGTTTTTGGTGGGATTTCACTTCTTTTTGTAGAAACGAGGGCATATTGATTAATTTTATTAGATTTTCTTATTTGACACAGTTTTTAAATTTGTGTAATGTTCGAGTAGAATAAAGTTAATAGTCCGACTATTTCTTGTTGAACGAGCGAGCGAAGTCCTCCGAGTCTGCTGGAACAATCCGGCGTTTGTATGTATGTATGTTTGTATGTATGAATGTTTGTTCGACGATAACTTGAGTAAATTTGGTCGGATCGTTATGAAATTTGATAGGCGGGTAAACTAAATTAAAATAATTTTTAAATTCGAACATGAGCCAAATCGGTCGATGGGTTGCCGAGATATGGGGTTGTATAGTTTAAATGCAAAGCGCGCGCGCGCCTGCGCGAATGGCGTAAGCAAAGTTATACATCTGTAACTGAGGTCGCGAGTTCATAGTTCGGAGCGAACCACTAGTGGGACGCTATAGGCTAGATTAAATGAAGATGTGTCCCACTACGCTGGATTTTTGCAATGACAGTCGATTTTTTTATGTACCAATAGTAGAAGGGGCATTACCATAATATCTCTAATAAAGCTGATACCAGCTGAGGGTTCTTCATCAGATACTTCAGACCTTAGATTTTTGACATCAAATAAAGCGGCCCACCAAGTTGAATATTTTTTGTAAGGGCGGTATATGTCGATCTATAATAGTTTGGTTGGGCTCTTGTGTTTTCTAATCAGGGTCACCAGGTACTCCAGATCTTCGATTATCCTAGTTTTTATAGTTTTCCCTTTATGTGGCCATTAAACCCTAACTCTGTACCAAAATTCAGCTCTCTGAGTTTATGGGAAGTACTAGTTCTATTAGGGTTCTTGTGTTTTTTAATCAGGGTTACCAGGTACTCCAGATCTTCGATTATCCTAGTTTTTATAGTTGTCCCTTTATGTGCCCATTAAACCCTAACTCTGTACCAAATTTCAGCTCTCTGAGTTTATGGGAAGTACTAGTTCTATTAGGGCTCTTGTGTTTTCTAATCAGGGTCACCAGGTACTCCAGATCTTCGATTATCCTAGTTTTTATAGTTTTCCCTTTATGTGCCCATTAAACCCTAACTCTGTACCAAATTTCAGCTCTCTGAGTTTATGGGAAGTACTAGTTCTATTAGGGCTCTTGTGTTTTCTAATCAGGGTCACCAGGTACTCCAGATCTTCGATTATCCTAGTTTTTATAGTTTTCCCTTTATGTGGCCATTCAACCCTAACTCTGCACCAAATTTCAGCTCTCTGAGTTTATGGGAAGTACTAGTTCTATTATGATGATCATGAGTGAGTGAGTGAGTGAGTGAGTGAGTGAGTGAGTGTGTGTCATAAATGCGAAACTTTGCTTTCGCTTAACTTCGGAACTAAATGACCTACAGACTTGAAATTTTGGATTTTAAGTATGTGATTATAGCTTACTAGATGACGAAAATTTCTGCGTTCTGGTCTTATCCAGAGGTTCTCAAATAGGGGCCTGAAAATGCGGCGAAATGGTTCCAGTAAAGGATGGTATGGTACGGCAGTGTTTGCTTCGCGCTCGACCTGGCGGGGGCACTGCCGTGCCCCCAGATGAGCATTTCATCTGCAAAGATGAACGCATTGGGTGGTGTAGATTAGTGCAAACTAATCACACCAGGTGGCGCCCCCCCGTCCAGTTGACGGAGACTAGTTGAAGAAATTCGCATCGACAGTTACTTGACTCGGTAGCTCAATTGGTAGAGCGCCTGCACGGTGTGCGGAAGGTTACGGGTTCAAGTCCTGTCCCGAGTGAATTTTTTCAACTTATTATAAATGTTTTTAGCTAATTTTAATCCTCAGTGATAATTACATAGATTCTTTGTAGATCAGAAAATCTGTATCTAAATCAGTTAGCTCAATTTTCAATTAACCGTTGCCGCTAGACGTCCGTTCCTAATTTGAACGGCCTATAATTACGTACGCCGCCGCGCGCTGATTGGTCGCCGCATGTGCGTTTGCGCAAACATTGGTCGTTTATTTGCTATTCGTACTATCTAAGCTCCAGGAGCTATTCTGCTAAGTTTAACAAACAGCTATTCATGTTGAAGCTGTCATAATAACACGGAATGGTGCAATGCTAGCTAGACACGAAACCGTGATAGAAAAAATCGTGAGCCAATGCTGCATATTTGAGAAGGGTTCTTCCTTGAGGATGTATTACTCAATGTTATTTTTTTTGCAACCCAATAATTACCTAAATTGGAAATATACATGGTATTGCACGAGCACTATACATAATTTAAACACAATTGGAAAATGTAAAAAGTTAATAAAACGAGTGTTAAATCAGTTAAAAATTGTGTTTAAATTATTTAATATACATGGTGTTACAGAAAGGTCCTGTGATACTGAAGGGAGGGGTCGTTTGTATTTTGCATTTTTTGTACTTTGCTTTGCAACTGTATTTTATCTTCCATCTTCATTCTCTTACAATAAATTAAAATGTTGAAAAGTGCAAGCGAGAGGACTGCAGAGCTCCAAGGGATTCTTAACTCTGAGTTAACGGCAAAAAAATTATGGAAATGTCGAATTAACTCAGAGTTACTTGTCTAACCCTGACTGACGCTACGTCTACGTGCTGCCTTGTGTACGGTCAGCCACAATCTCAGATACCACATGGCAGCTCTTACCGCGCGCGGCATAAGGGCACCAATCAAACAAAAAGGTGTATCTGAGACTGTAGCCGACTGTACCTACTGAAATTGTAAATATATTGCATTGAAAAACGCTCGTCTACATTAAGTACTTAGTATGTATTCTAAACCTAACCTCGATACAATTTAAATTCTACCTAGTCGTCCATACACAGCACCAGTAAATTTCAGCGAGAGATTTGTTTCCATAGTCCATAGGTCTGCGGCGGCGGCAATCCATCAAGGCGCAACGGATGTTGCTTTATGCTGACGCCTCTACAGCGTGCACTCAAATTCGTTAGCGGAAGTTCAAGTAGGCTCTACTCATCAATACAAACAAGTTGTACAAAGTTACGAAAAACATGGAGCGGAAAAATCAGTTGTTTCATACATTTGGGGCAGTACTGAGTCTACCTTTTGTATGGAACAGTTGATTTTTTTTCGCTCCATTTTTTTGGCCACCTAGTCCCTACAAGTTGTTTGTATTGATCAGTAGACAGCCTACTTAAAGTTCCGATATTGAATTAGAGTGCACCCTGTAGGTGAGGTATTTCGCGACATTGACTCCTGGCCTACCGAATCGCTTTGCTCGCTTTAGTTTGGGGCTGGCTGGATTTATACAAGGGGTTTTTTTTTGCATTACGTAAACTGTTTTAATTACTTTGATTTATCTCAGGATAGCCGACTAGTTTCGGTCTCATTCGGACTCATTCGGTCACCTTAAATATGCAGTGCTTTCGGAATTTTTATTAGTAAAAAGGTGACTTTTAAATTATTTGCCAAGCGAAAGTAGAGGGATCTTTCTACTTAGAACGAACTTTTACTAAGAGACCGAAAATTGGGGCATAAAAATTAAATACGGTACCTAAGTACGGTCGGCCACAATCTCAGATACCCCATGGCAGCTCTTTTCGCGCGCGGCATAAGGGCGCCCATCGAAAAAAAAGGGGTATCTGAGACTGTGGCCGACTGTACCTACCAAAATTTACTTTTTAGTGCATGGATTGAATTCTGATTAATTTTTTGTACAAAAAGCTAACATAACCGGCTAAGCAACAGCAATTCTTAAACAATAAGTATAAAAAAAGTTATGTTATATTTTCGTTATAAATACTTAACAAAAACACCTAACTTAAACAAAAAATATTTTATTAAACAATAAGTATTAAATAAAGTTATGTTATATTTTTGTTACACTTAACAATAACAAAAAGTCCTGACTCAAACAAAAAAGAAGAAAAACCCTTCTTACTTTCTCGGGGCGAAAATTTTCAAGTAGTCTCAGATGTGAGCGGGCCGCATTTAGGTTAGCATAATAAGGCTTTCTGGATTAGGTGGCGCGTTCTTGAGTGAGAATAAGCTCTTGGGAAATCCTGGCGCGCAGCTTTCCCTCTAATTTATCGTTTCGCCGACGGTCGCGGCCCGCCGATGTGCTATGTATAGTACATAGAGAACGAAAAGAAATACGAGTATACATACAATATGGCGCTGGTGCGGGAAGGGAGTTGGCGCGGGTCCTTTAAATAGGACATCGGGATCGGAAGACGGAGAGAAAATTATTTGGTGTTCGATGTTTGGAGGAAAAGCCAGTTTTGAAATATTTCACGCACTTGTTTTTTCATCAAGATGAAATTTAGGATTTCTTAACCGCGTGACTGACTGAAAAACTAAGAAACCCAATATTGATTTTGTCTTAGCTGTAATTATTTGCATGGCAGTTACAGCTACACGTATGTAAACTCTAATTTTTAATTCGAGTCCACGGAATGACAGTTGTTACAAAGGCTTTATCTGTCAGTACCATACTAGTAACTGTCATTCCGTGGACTCGAATTAAAAATTAGAGTTTAGATATTATTATATCCTTATTGCATGACAAAGTGAATTGACGCTTTAGAAATTCTAAAAAATAAGCAATTTTGTAGCTTTTCTGTTTTTGTTTTGATGGCGTATTATCCCCCATTACTTCAAGACTAAAGTCTGTATGGTGTGTCAAGTAGGTAACCCTTCTATCACATTCGCACTCTCTATAATGCAATGCACATACATTATGAGGAGATGGATTAACAGGCTTGTTGCTGCTAATTATCAAAACACGCACCGTGTGAGTCAGCACTAAGGACTGTATTTGCTTTGAAATGCTTTCTTATGCAGTACGAGTGTAGAGTAAACAAATCATGCTGTATTGTGAAGAGTTACTTTTAATTCTAGGCTATTACTTCGAGTATTACTATCTATTGCGTTATTTTAAGAGTTAGGTAATTCATTAGAAACCAAACTGTAAAAAAATATGTATCACAAGATCACAAAAAGAAATACAAAGAAACGCAAAACGTATAACGCACAACATGAGTTTCTTCCATGATTTTGTCAGAGAAGCGCCAATTTCATAGGTATGAGAAAATGAATAATTTTATTAAGCCCAAGTATTTCCAACCAATTTATTCGAGGGATTAACAAAAAAATACATCCGCGACAATCATGCAGATCTTAAGGCTCTCCACCATTGCCAACGGAACCCTCAAACAGAAGCGGATCCAAACTTTCGGTACAGTCTTTTTAGTTTGCAGTTCGCGCAAAAGCCGCGGGCTCAGACCCAGTAACGAATAGTTTGGATGTGAGCCACGTAAAACAAAGTATACCAACCTCTCTCCCTATATATTACTGTCTGCTAAACGAATTGATTTAAGGACATCTTTAACTAATTGGATTTGTGCGGTCGACTTGCTTTGCGTCTTACACATCGCTGGCCGGATTGAAATCGTGCTATATCGGTATCAGTTACTTTAACAGTCGCCTCTGTCTCTGCCTCTATGGGAGGAAGTCTAAGTCTAGTCTGAAGCTAAATATAGAACGGATGCCTAAGTTATGTTAGGTACAGTGCAATATGGCCGATAGATTCTGAAGTAAGAGTAAGATGTAGCCTAAACTATCAGGGAAAGAGAGAGAGTTCACGCTACTGAGATTTATGCGATTCTAAAGGCTGGTCAAAATTTAAAGTTTGGAAAGTAAATGTAATCAACCGTGTTGCTGCAAGAAATTCACAGTTATACAGGGTGTTTCGCTTGACTCACCAATACATGCAACTTTTAATATGGGGCCAATTGTGATATCTCGATAAAAATAACAGCCATTCCATATTTGATACCTACTGAACCAAAAGTATGGAGCAGCTGATATATTTTTCCAGATTTCACACTTCGCTCCACAGGAGAAGCTGTTGCTTTTTTTGGTGAGTTAAGCGACCATTGTCACAGGACTTTTCTGATACACCCTGTATACACCGTTAATTTTGCGTCACGAGTATTTACAGTTTTCAAGTCTAAGCTGAAATAGTCAGTAGCACTAAATGCCACGCGCCTATTAATTCCATCTGTGATCTATTACATTGCAACTCATGTTAGGGTTCGTTTGTTTGCATAGCACAGACACTTCATTATGGGGGCAGGCCATAAATCAGCTCTTCTAATATTAAGCGTGCCTTCGCCAGGCAAATTGCGGACCTGTCTGCAACGTGTGGTTACCCTAAAACGTGTGCTGTACTAATGACTCGATTACTATGAAGGGGTAAAGTACTCGATTTCGATGGAGGGTATTTTGGGAATTTTACGGTTAAAAGCTATCGAAGACTTTCTAAATTTGATCATACTTAATATCTCGACGTGTATCGACAAAAAGCAAAAAACGTGTACCAAATAAGATCGTACGCTCTTTTTTGTTTTGGTCGCGTCATGTTTTGAAATAAGTTTTGGAAGTTAATTTAATTTAATTAATTTTCTTAACAGGGTTCATCTTTTTTTGTATCCAAGTTTTACCAATTTTGTCATATTTTGTAAAATTCCTGTCGAATTTTGAAATTCGAATCGTATCTTCGTATAAGTATGATTAGGCGTGGCACTGCTGCGTCAACCGAAATTTTACAATGACTTTAAAAAATGATGATTGGTACCTACTATTTCTTATCTCTGCATTTCCATACAATTAACTTTTTTCTCTCTTTGGTTTGGAAAAGAAAAATGTTAAATGTAAATATTAATTCGTTTGCACCCACTTTCGCGACGCTAATGTTACGGGCCCTCCGAAATCTGGCTACTAATGTGATTTTAATGTACTAAATTTGTTGTCTTCCGTCGTGTCTGGGCTTATTTGATTACTTACCTTCTTTTTGAAGGGTCTTATCATACTCCGTGCAATTTTAGTGGTTTTAAAGCCGAAGGTATTTTGTGCACTGGTGATTCTGAGCCAAATTACAAAATTTCATTCCAAAACGCGCGAAAAAAAAATTCACTTCTCCATACAAATGGTGTCGATTAGCAATAGCCGTTTGTATTGGGGAGTGTTTTTTTTTTTCGTGCGGTTTGAAGTAATTTTTTGGAATTTGGCTTAGAATCACGAGTGCAACTAAATACCTTCGGCTTTAAAACCACTAAAATTGCACGGTGTATATTTTTTTACAAATTTCACAAATACTACTTGCACCTTGTACCAAAAAATCTTATAGGCTGGTCAAAACTTTGTCACGAAAAACTAGCTTATTACCCACAAGGCAAACGATTTCCTGTTCGGCAATTTAAAATCATCATTTCAGATTTAAGTGTTCATTTAAATAACGATATTTTTCCTACTATCTAGGACCGCATTTGCTATATGCCAAACTATAAAAGCCTCTATGACTCTACATAAATAAAAGGGACGATTTTGAGCCTACAGCATGCTATGGAGCTGTACAAAAAGATTAGCTCAATTTAGGTCTGTATGCTCCAATGA
The DNA here is from genome assembly GCA_949319315.1 of Zelleria hepariella. Lineage (NCBI taxonomy): Eukaryota > Metazoa > Arthropoda > Insecta > Lepidoptera > Yponomeutidae > Zelleria > Zelleria hepariella. The sequence continues at coordinate 11,243,189 of OX439388.1, forward strand.
TGCATTTATTTCTTATTTAACTTTTCAAGTATTTGAACACATAAAACGATCCAGAGTCTGTTGTTGTTGTCATACGGCACCATTTTGTAGAGCCAAATAAACAAAAAGAAAACGAAGGAAAATTCGAAGAAAAAAGTGCAATTTATAATGCTTTTATCTTTTTCTGACACTATCGCTCCCTTCGAGAGTTGTGCGTGCGACAGGGGCGTATCGAGGGTCGTTTGGACCTTCGCCCCTGTTTAAGAAATATAGGGGCACTTGTGACGTTTCAAAGTTAATGTCTATTTGATAGATATCGGTACCTATATTGCACTTTGATGACATCGCAGTTCTTGCTGGAAGATTTTTGACTGAAACAGCCAAAATAAGAATATTAGGGACAATTTCTCTTCAATCTTGTCTTGTCTTTAAATGTTTGGTTGTGTAAAATTCGATTTTGGTATTGACGTATTTAATTTTTACACAATACGAATTTTTGTTTACATTCCGTTATCAGATGATATCATTAATAATTTACAATTTCTAATACCGTCAAAACTAAATGACTTCAAAGAGGTCATCGCCGAGTAGAAAATGCCTCAGGACAATTTCCAGCGTTGTCTCTACAATTTTCAATCGTGTCGCCTCTTTTTAGGGCTTAATTTCCCATCGGTTGAACGTACCACAAATGGGTCGGAAAATATTTGGATGTATGTTCGAGTATGAAAATTATTTTTGTCGCGCCGCCCCCCGTGGCGCAGACGTTTATTCGCCATTGAATCAACGCACCCCCTCCGAATTATTATACAGCTTGACGGTTGTTTTCTTCTGAGGCTTTATGCTGTGCGTTTTCGGTAAAACGACGTTGTAAAATTATTTTACAATGAGCAACTGTGCCTGGGAAATTGTTTTTTTGTGAAGGTAAACATAGTGAAAAAACGCGCGGCTTTGTTGGCTCCGTACGTAGATATTGACCAATAATTGCCCTACGGTTTTGACAAGCATATCAATGAAATCTCTTCAGCACTGCTGCAGCTTGGATCAAAATAAAAATAATAATAATAATAATAATATAAATGTTTTTAAAATGCCCATGTTCCCTTAACTTGGCCATGACCAGCTGAAAAAGGCAATAAAGAAGTTCTTGTAAACATCAGCGAGTGGGCATATAGAGATGAATGAAAGAGAGATACAGAAAGAGAGAGAGAACACTTTATTGTACACCAGAAATTAATTTGCAAGAATTTTCTCATCCTAAAAGTACACACGCAGTCTTAAAGAAGTATGTCAAGATTGTGCCAAGTGGTAAACGATTCTCTCTGCCTTCCCTTCTTGGATACAGGCGAGAGTTTACATACGGTGTATTGTATGTATGAACAGATACTCTTGTAAATTATGTAATTATTAATATTACACGCATACAATATGTAAATACACCGCGAGTTTTTCCCTTTCCCACGTGAACACGGCCCAGGCTCATTAAAGGGAAAGTTTTAAAAGCTATTTCAGGTTTCAGTGATGAGCCAGTTCGTGTATTCGTGTCGGTCCGTTGTATCAAAACAATGCATTAAAACTTGCCCGGCTGCGTTGGGCACTTTTGAGTGTGAAGTTTGTAGATATAGTCGGCCACAGTCTCAGATACCCCATGGCAGCTCTTACTGCGCACGGCATAAGGGCGCCAATCAAACAAAAAGGGGTATCCTAGCGTGTGGCCGACTGTACCTACGGTGTAGGGTTAGGTACTTTTAAGCAATGAGTTAGAAACCAAAACATACAGAACCGAATTCCGTCATGATAGTATCAGTAAAAAAAGTATCACGAATTTAAAGGTTGCCAAAGCAAGATCAGAGTGACCGATTTCTTTTAGATGCATTACTTTTGTGTCTCAGTTCATAAATCGTTCTTCTACGGGCACCCCATTAAGAATTTCATAGAATCCATCATTCGAAGAACATCATTCGATCATACGAAGAATCCATTGTGTAGAGATCGAGAGCAGGGGCTCAGGTCTGTAACGCAATGGCGTATCAATGGCGTCCCAGTAGAAGGAACAAACCGGGGCTTCCTCGTTTTTCTCCTACAACCAGCGAACTAATCCTCTAGAATTAGAATCAGAATATTCTTTGTTGTACTACAAAAACATAAAAAGGACCGACAGCATTAATAAATCGTTATTGAAGCCGTCAACTTGGAGTCCATTTTGGCACCATTGGGTTACAGACTAAGGTCCCTGGCATACTGTTTCACTTTTAAGAAAAACCAATTTGCGTAGCTGCAGCGCCGACCTATGCCGCTCACGTGGCAAACAATGTTGATTACCAACTTTTATCAGAACTATGCTCTAATTACAGCCTCTAATTAACTCCCGACGCCTAAGAAATAGTTTCCGCATAGCTAGCCAGGCCTTGCTGAGCGTCAGCGTACGTAACACATGTAACAGACGCAAACATAGTCGCAGAAGGTAATAACTTATCCCTACTCATCCCCAACTATTCCCTAAGCTGGAGCTGCGTATGTACCCCGAGCACGAAACTTGTTCGCGAATACGCGCACCACTATATATCATGTAACAATATATCACGTTTTGATTCGGGCGCGCCATAAACAATACAATATATCAATATAAAGCAGACGGTGGCGAAATTTAAGCGTAGCGAGTGCGTGATATTTATGTGCAGGAGGCGTTGCTATTTGGTAGGCTTTTACAAACTTGTTGTTTAGTTGGGAAAAGTGGTGGCACAACTAGTTGCCTCCCGGATAAGAGGTTTTTTTTTTTTAAAAAATTTATTTAAATTCTTAATTAATTAATTATATTTATAAGAAACAATCTCGCCAAACTGCAAAGCAGTTTGTTGGCGATGCGCTCTGATTTTATTACATTATTATTATTAATCTATATATTTAATTATGTAGGTACTTTATATAACAAAATATTAATTACATAAAAGACACAATTTATCAATTATTATTGCGTTATGTGAGGTTAGGTTCATAAACTCAATCACCCCCTGTCAGAGATACAGACTGTAACATGAGGTGCTTGAGTTTATGTTTAATAGATTTTTTACATAGCTTTTCTTCAGCTAGCAAGAGAGGATATTGGTTACAGATCCTGGGAGTCATAAAAGCTCTCGTTCGTTCTCCATAGTAATTGTTAGCTGTTGGTTTGGTTAGTTTACGTTTTTTAACTGATCTTGTATAATGATTGTGACTGATTGAGACTTTAAAGTTCTGGCTGTAGTATGTTTCTCGGTTCAGTGCCTGGAGCCGGTAGGTATGCAAAGTTACTTTTACATGAGTCCGCTAGAAGCTCTAAAAGCGGAAGCTCGAATCATTTACACTCTTGGATGAGGAAATGTATTTAATTGGGGTTAAAGCAAGATGAATCCGAAATAATCATTTAGTTATACGTTTAGTTGCTGGGCAAACATATAAAAGCCTTATCGAAGTTCATAGCTCGATGTACCTCGTACAGTGGTCTACGTAGATCAAAAGAGTGGGACAGAGATATTAGCTGGAGAGCTGGTGAATATTCGACTTATTTTAGCGTGCAAGGCTGGGACTCTGGGAGTAGTTAGATATGCTGATAGAGTAGACTTGTGGGAGTTTTTTTTTTGCCGGTCGCGGTTGAAACTTCGATTTTGTTAACCCAAAGCTTTACACTGTCTAGTTTATAAAAAAAAAACTTTTAACCGCGCTCTGCTAATACCTAATAATAGTGATTTCGATATCAGCAAAGTCTAAATAAGCAGCCTAGAAACTCGCAGCCTAGTACGAATAAAAAATACTCAACGCAAACATTTAAATTTCAAAGTAAAAAAAACCTTTCATCAGCGACCGGCCAAAAAAAAATCTTTTCGAGATCAGTCTAAACAACCAGCCTAGCTTCCAGCCTTGTACGACAAAATAAATCAAGTGGTCACCAGCTCTTCAGCTATATCTTATCCATGAAGATATGCATGGCGCTCATGCCGTGCCAGCGGCGTGGTATAAGTTGATACCAAACGCTGAGTATATTTTCTCGATACAAAGTTGGTTTCGGCTTGTTTCGTCCACTTTTGAGTAAACGATCGGTCTTTATTGCCCAATCTGGGCTGATTGGTGCTTTGTAAACAAAGTCACGACCATATCCCGTTGTTAACTGTGATTGAAAAGGCACGGTCGATCAACGACACACAGTGGTCGATTTGTACGATTTAGGCGGCCAAAAGTCCATTTCTCAAAGTTAACTTATAACAAAACTAATTGATTCCCGGAAAAATAGACACCCCGACTGCCCAAACCCCACCCCTCCCCAGTTCCTAGAACTGCGTGCGCGCCCCCACAGGTAGTCGGAACTTGATCGTCGCGCAAGCTGTACGCGTTCGTTCTCGACACTCTTAGCGCAACCGATATTCTAAAGTGAATATTTCATTGGATATTATTCAGTTACAAGTGAAAGTGATGGAAGTCGAAAATTCAGGTAAGCTCCTTCAAATATAATTTAAATTAAGATAAGGAATATCAATATTTAGTGCAGTTACAACGTATCAAAGATCGCCCTTTTTCATAGAAAATATTATCATTTTTTTATTTTCAATAGTAAAAATGTTGTACTTCCGAGACCGTCCGAGTTAAATTCCTTATGGTTTCTAATAGTATAGCTCTTTGAGCAGATAACCACAAAAAAAATAGCCACCACCTTTGACCACTTCGCGAGAAAAATAATAATTCATTAACTTAGGCAGAAAGTGAGAAAAATTCCTTTTTTGTTTCTTTTGCGTTAAAATTCCTTTTTGTTGTTCTAGGTTCATCAAGTTACTCGGGCATGGAGGTAGTAACTCGCAGATATCTTTTTGATAAGATGATTGAGGAAAACTCTCCATCAATAAACGACAAATTGGAATACTTACAAAATTATTTGTTAGTGTCTTACGGGGACTCCGACGAAGACAAAAAGTATATAAATCATAAATTTTCATATTTTAAAACAGAAATAAAAAAGAGATGGTCCAAAGCACGCAACACGCTAGAAAAATTTCTTATAAGCAATGATGCATGGTTAGCAGGAACGTTCGAGATGCCCATAAAAACGCATAATAAGTCAGGACGACCTAGCAAAACATTCAGTGAAAGTAGTGAAAGAACTAAAAGGAGGAAAACAGAAGAAGTTCGCTCCTCTGTAGGCAAAGAAGTGATAGTTCACGCAGCGCAAGTAATTTTACAAAAAGAAGGAAAAAGAAACGCCTCGCAAGTCCTAAAAGATATTACAAATTCGCCTGCAGCCGCAAACGAATGTAAAAAAAGACATTCCAAATCAAAGGCACAAGATCCCCTTACGCCTCGGGAGGCACTGCGAATGTGCGTGGACGCTGATTTGACACGAAGTCAATATGAAATTGTACGAGCAACCAACAGAAGCTTTTACCCGTGCTACGAATTAGTGTTGAAGGCTAAACAGGAATGTTACCCACCCAAAGAGACGCTACGAGTGACCGCTTCCTGTGCTGAAAGTGATCTACAATCTTTGTTAGATCACACCGTCACGCGATTATCAATTTTCCTCGAAGAAGTACTAATGACTCTTACAGAAACTGAGAGAAATTCCTTGCAGATTATCTGCAAATGGGGTTGTGATGGTTCACAACAAGCTCAATACAAACAAAAGTTAATGAATGACGCCGACTCGGATGCAAATATATTTTTGAGCTCATTCGTGCCTCTACAAATTGTTTGCGGCGAAGACAAAACAAAAATGGTTTGGCAAAACCCGACTCCTTCTTCACCACGATATTGCCGCCCGATACGATTCAGATTTATAAAAGAGTCTACAGACATTACAAAAGATGAAATAAATTACGTTCGGGACAGTGTGAAGTCCCTAAAAGCCACGGAATTGGAACTGAATGGGCAAAAATTCTCGGTTAGCCACAGTCTTAAAATGACCATGGTGGACGGCAAAGTTTGCAATGCGGCGACTGACACCAAATCAACGAGTAGATGCTACATATGCGGAGCCACTTCAAAAAACTTTAATGACTTAAGTAAAAAAAACGAAATTCACCCAGAATCGCTTGAATTTGGCCTATCAACTTTACATGCCAGAATTCGATTATTCGAGAGTATTTTACATTTAGCTTATAAATTGCCCGTTGGGAAATACCGTGAAAAAAGAACCAAAGCAGAAAGATGCTAGAACAACAAAAAAAAAAGAGATTCAGCAAAGATTCAGAGAAGAAGTTGGTATCTTGGTAGATATGCCAAAATGTAATTTTGGTAACACAAATGACGGCAATACTAGTAGAAGATTTTTTGAAAACCCACATCTGGCTGCTGAAATAACGGGAATAGACTTTAATTTTATTTATAGAATTAAAGTTATTTTGGAAGCCATATCAAGCGGTCACAAAATAGATGTCCCGAAATTGGATGAATACGCCATGGAGACAGCAAAACTGTATGTAGAGTTATATGGTTGGCATTCTATGACTCCTACCATGCATAAAATTTTGGTACATGGTGGAAAAGTTATAGAAAATTCTCTAGTGCCTATTGGTCAACTTTCGGAGGAAGCTGCAGAAGCTCGTAATAAGCACTTTCGCTCATACCGTCTAAACTTTGCTCGAAAGTTTTCACGCGAAGACTGTAACCTTGATATTTATCACAGGTTACTCTTGACATCAGATCCACTCATCAGTTCAATGAGAAAAAAAAAGAAGATCCGATCAAAACCATTTTTGCAGGAAACTTTGGAGCTTTTGCTTCCTGCAGAGCCAAATACAAAAGGCACTTGTGATAAATGCATGGAAAGTGACGGTGAGGAAGAATTGTCTTTTAAAGAGTAACATAACAATTTGTATGTTAAACTTTCATAAAATATTGTCTTATTGTTTATGATTCGGTACCTAACATTGTAAGTAACATTTAGTATAATAATGTGGTAATAACTGTTGACCATTTAATTTTAGTGTATACTGTATTTTTTTGTCATCCATATTTTATTTTAAATTTAAATAGGCATGCAGACTGTAGAGAATAAACATTTTTTTTTATGTACGGCCGTCTTTTACTTAACAAATTGTGATAATTCTTAACCCAAATATCAAAAACTACTAAGCCGATTTCGATAATTCAAATGAACTCAAAATATATATTTTACACCAAAGGGAGATTTAAAGAAAATTTAAAAACATTGGCGCTATTTACAAAAATATTCTCACAGAAATGTTTTTTTGTATAGAAAAATACGCTTTCAATGAAACGAATAGGGATAAACATATATATTCACTCTAAAATACCAGATTAGCATTTGTTGTCGTATTTATTACTGAAATAAAGCATAAAATAGTTTTGGCCGCCTAAATCGTACAAATCGACCACTGTGCGACAGGGTCTTAGGTCAAGAGTTTCGGAAAATTATGACGTCCTTTAAAAGTCATTCCGGCAGTGACATTTATGGGAGTATTTAAGCTCTACAATAATACAACATTCACAAAATAAAATAAAAAACTGACTTAACTAGTGAAAAGGTTATTAAGCTAATTCAGGCCCGGTTTCTGAATTGAGAATTTTGTTAAGCAAATACTTAAATATCGTTCTGTCACGCCCTTTGGTGAGAAATCTGCAGTCAGCCCGGTTTCTGAATTGAGAATTTTACTAAGCAAATAGTATCGCTCTGTCGCGCTCTTTTGTGAGAAATCTGCAGAGACAGAACGGTACTTACCTGTTTGCTTAGTGAATTTCTCAATTCAGAAATCGGCAGTAAGACAGAGTAATTTGCTGCTCTGTCCGTTGTGGAGTTCCATTCTCTATCTCTGAAGTTCAATGATATTTTTTCGGAACAGGCTTTTTGGGTAGATATATTGATGGGTAAAACGACTCGGATCACCCCGAATTCTTATGAACTAAAAGATGATGTTGGCACTCGTATTTAAAATTAACTTTTCATTCACTGCCGGCAACTTAATTACACGTTGTGAGTGGGTGAGTATTCGCATGTGGCAGCTTACGCACTCACACACTCACGATAAAGGCCCGAGGCAGTTGCGGTCGCTGCTAGCACACCCCTACACTGTATTGTTTTAAACTTTGATTAATCTACGCGTATGCGTTGTGCGTATACCTACCGGGTTCTTAATTACGTCTATGCTCCTACTATACAAATTCACAAATGTACGTAATCCATTCTTCTCTTCACTTCTCTACCTCTAAATAATATAAAATAAATTCCCTTTCCGCGTCTGTCTGTCTGTCTGTCTGTCTTTTTATCCGCTAACTCCTCCTATACTACCCAATGGACTTTGATGCAGTTTTGACCATTCGTTAGGTAATTTTCCACGGAAGGTTTATGTGTATGTAGGTGCCACTGAATGCTGTAGAAGATTCAAAGTTCAAAGTTCAAAGTTCAAAATATTTATTTGCGAAAACAGTACAGATTACATGTAGCAAGGGTCTTAATAGCTAAAACATTAAATGTAATCAACCGCTTTATCAGTGGTGTGCAAATTGAAACTTATATCTAAAAACATGCTATATTTAGAATCTCGATCATCTACTATTAGATACAAAGAAATACCTGTTTAGCTACGCGAGTCAGTTTTGAAACTACGAGGAGGTAACGATCGTTTTGAAAAGTGAACCGAACTTTGCTACACTGAAAAACTATTTGCGAAGTTAGTTTTGTACTACCTACGGCCTATATCTAGTTGGTACATAAGTTTGGCGTGTTTTTGTTGTTTTCCTGGTTCGAGTACTCTATAGTTACACGGAGTTAATTTAAACTTCGATTAACAGGTAGTGCGAATAGTGTTGGCGCGGCATTGCAAATAGTTAAGATTTTATATTTGACAAAATGTGGTAATACTTATCAATCGCTAGTTATTTCCGGGTAAGCTTACACTTAAAATAATTTTAATATGAAAGTTACGCAAAGGACATTGCATCTTTTTTTCTGTTTAATTGTGGTATTTTTCATCGTTAGGGTTTTTTTCTTCCTTAAGTCATTTGGACACGACAAAAAATCTACTCCAAGTCATTCGGCCTCCATTTTTCAATTTTCAATTAAATTTTTTTTTCGTCCACGTAGATCAAAATTTACAACACACAGTACAATATGTTAGTAATAAATAATTTAACCTAACCTGTTGGTAACACTATTGTTTTATTTACATAAATTATTGTACATCCTCAAATCAAGTGCTCAAATTAATTACCGTGACATCAATCCCTCCGTGCTACGAGTATGTCTTATAAAACTAAATCTGTCCAAACATCCGTCCGCTGTCGTCCAAACGGTGGAGGAAATTTCGCCGCCACCTGTCGCCATTTTCGCCTGACGGTGGCCGGTCAACGCAGGGGCCTTATCTCGCGAATTACATTAATTAGAGGTGTGGCGATAATTAATATTCATTAAAGTCGCATTTGAGCGGGCAACACTGAACGCGTATCGCGGTTAATAAATTTCCTTACCGTTTGCCGCGCGACAGTCCTGCTACGTCTTGCTGATAAAGATGGTCGAATGAAAAGTTGCCAGCTGAAAGTATAGCTAAATGAGACCTTATTGCTTTTGAAATAAGTGCGGTTAAGAACGCACGGTTGTTTTGGCGAGGGCTGATTATGCAGGGTGAGCATTGCATTGTAAAACAGTTTTTCTTTTTGAGCTATCTTCCGCGAGGAAATGCGAAAGAAGTCGCTTTGTGCAACGGTTCTGCAGGGCTTGTTTACATTTTCAGTAATTTTTTACATACTTCTAAATCATTTTATTTAAAAAACATTCATAATGAAACCCCAACTAGGTATATCTCTGAGGGGTGGTATTTAACCTGGTGCATGTTTCATATAACTGACATAAATATTTTATTATGACAATTCGATATAGATTGCGTAGTCGATTTGACATGAGGTTACAAAAAAGGTTTGTTTACAAACCGACCTATCAATGAAAATCGAATTGTCATAATAAAATATTTATGTCAGTTATATGAAACGCGGGCCTGCATGTAGAAATTTCCCACCTGATATGAGTCACTCAGGCGCCGTATCAGATTTTCACGTTTCTTCACAATATCTCTCGTTGTTAAGTTCGTATGATGAATCAGGATATTAAAGAGTTTGTATTCATAATTATTATAATATTCTATCTTGTAAACTCCTGCAACCAAACCAAGTTAACTGCCAATGATCTCACGAAACCAAGTCTTAGTCTACTATAACAAACTTGTGTAGCTCCCTCATTGTTCTCAGCAGTTGCATTCGAGTGAGTAGGTACGCCGAGGCATTGTGAACAAAATGCAAATGTATCATAATGTAGGTGGTACACTAAATCATTGCGGCGCGAGCGAGCGCGGAAACACTCCGACTAATCTAACTATGGATCCAGTGATAAAGCGCAGCGCGGCTTGTTTTATGCATTCGTCACAAGTGTGTTTGAAAAAGGAACCCTCTGAAATTGCGTTTTGATACTGCAAAACAACGCTGCGGTCGTGGGTGTGGTATTAGAAAGATGAATGATGCTCCAATGCAGTGTCTTACAGTTGGCAGCAGAAAGTTATTTTTGCTGTTAGACCCAGCGCTCATAAAGCTATAAGCGATGATTACTTCTAAATATAACTGTTTAGTTGGATGATTAGTTCAACGCTTTGCTTAGTTTTTCCTTGATTGGAAAGGAAAAACTAAGCAAAGCGTTAGTATGTATGTATTTTTGACGCATCGATTCGCAATGTGCAATCATTGCAACATACAGTAATCATGGCGCTGGTATATCTAATGTAGAGAGCTGCAATAGAGCTGGCAAAAATACCAGAAAAGGCAGGCAGTAATTCTAGGAAATAAGTCTCGTAATATCCCCACACAACATGTCTATTGTTTATCATCATCCTTTGTACGATCGGCCACAAGTGACAGTCTAGTATACCCATGGTAGCGATCTTACCGCCTGCGCCATAAGGGCGCCAATCGAACCAAAAAGGGGTATCCTAGTGTGTGGGTGAGGGTACCACCAGCACATGAACCAAATTGAAGACAACAGTGGTAAAGGAGTACGTCGCTAACACAGAAAAAATATCCACTGTCACTACAATAATATTGGATCCCAATATTCTTGCTGAATTTGAATTGTAATTTTTGGCAAACCTTTTTACATCATCATCATTATTAGCCCACCTCCTGCCCACTGTTAAGCTTTTTTACATACTAATTACTAATTCGAAGGCTCAACTCAATGTTTGGAGAATAAAAATTGCGTTTCTTGCTCAAAAGCTGCTACGTCCAGACTTGCCACCTGGCTTAGTTTGCCCACGTTTGCCATTGCCACGTATTCTCTAAAGCTTTTCAATTAAATAAAACCACAGATAGTGGTTGACCACAGAGCGTATCCATAACTTACACGCTTGGTGCGACTACAATTAATAATATCCCCGCAGGTTTCGAGCCAATTTCGAAATATAAAGGGTTAGCGTAGCCCAGACGGATTAAGCCGGCACTTGTTTTATGAAAATTAAATACGAGGGCCAATTTTACCCTTTTGTCTATTCGCCACATGTGCTTCGGATATGCAAATGATGTATCGGGTATCAGGTTTTGTTCTCCATACATACCTACCTTAGGTTAGGCAGAGTATGGTCTGGAGCCTATGTTAATTCTGTGCTAACAATAGATGCTTACATATTAATTAGGATTACCTTTGCTCTGCTTGGTTCGGGCTTCTTGCGAGTTTGTTTATGCTAAGTAACTGGAAAGTTTAATGTTAATCATGAACTTATTGAACTATGTAAATAGATAAGAACAGCCACATTTATGCTCTACTTATTTAAGGTTTAGTATAACTTTATAATTCTATGATATTATAATACAATAAAAATAGCTGAATTTTAGTAGCCATTAATCTAATCAAAACACATAAGTCTGCTTCCCTCTCTAGCAGCTTTGAGTCGGTTTTGAGTCAGCATGTAATGAACTCTATTTATATACAACCCCAACCACATCTACTAACATCAACGCAAATAAAACAAAACCACAAAATGATATCCCATTTAATCCCGGTGCACAAGTGCGAAAACGCCAGTCAACATAGTTTACAACGGTCAAATATCTCATTCTGTCAACTAAATGCGTTCGGTTTAACTAAAATTGCATGTTAATTTTGATTTTAGGATCCCGCTGCAACCGCGATGACAGATGCAAAAATATTGCGCGTAGTCAGGCATGTGCGGTCATATAAATTTTAAACGGATTCGAATTGAACATGGCGGCCGGGAAAAATATGACAAGACCGCCCGCGTATGATACGATATACTACAGTCACTGACTGGCACATAAGCCTGAAACACGCAGTGATACGAGGGAATAAATAGAGGAATCCTTTAGCGATCCCCTCCTAATAAAATCACATAGAAAACGTAGTAACAATAGAAAAGAAGTGGAATCAAATTACTTATTTTGTCTATGCCGTATTGTCTTAACCCTCAACCCTTCCTATTCGGCTCATAAAGTCGGTGGAACGGACAAAAATGCGAACATAGTGCCATTTGCATAATGTTTCGCTTTGTTTTTTCATAAAGCAGTGGGTTTCAAATGTCACCGCAGATGGGAGGGTGCGAAAACTCCCATTATGGGGTGTTGAGTGTATTAAAAATCGTTTCGCGTCCTTTGCGTTCTTAAGGTTATGCGGTTTAGTGGGTGCTCCGCGACCCTACCTCCTCGATAGAGGATTGTGGTAAAATTCAAGATTTTTCACGGTTTTGGTCACGAGTTTGACATTTAGCTAAGGAGTGCTTAATTTATAAAACTCTGACAACTCGTAAGCTTAGCAGTCAATGTGGGTGCGGTATCGGACCCTTTGGGTACGGACCCTGAAAATATGCAGTTCAAGCAACTGCCCTACAAAAACCGACGCCCGCATTACCCCCATCGATCTTAGTCCCAACATTCCTTCAGGCCCATTCGCACCAGACTCACGCTAGTCCTAGGTCTATTTGCCTAGTCTAAGGCGGGGTTGTTTGCAGAAGGTTGTACATAAACAATCGCAGGGAAGGAGTTCCCTTGTAGACGGCGGAAGCCTGCCGAGTGTCGGGACCGGATGTGTTATTGCCGGCCGGAATGACTCTCTACTTCCGGCGACGCAGACGCCGAGTCTACGCGCCGGCTTAGATTGATGTCCGCCATTTTGCCTTTTCCAGCATGTTTTTGGGAGCCCATTGACGTCCTATTGACTTGCGCTTAAATATGGCTGGGAAAATAGACTAGTGGTTATAAATGTTGAAACGGAAATGTAGCCTGTGCAAAAAAGCGAACAAGTATGGCTGCCTGGTGAGGCTACAGTTAAATATATAGAGGTAGGTATTAAGTTAGTCACAGCGGATGATAAACGAGCGTACAGCATGTCGGTACGTGCAGACTCCACGTCCGCTATCGCCACTTATCTATTTACATTATATTTTCACGACTTTTCTCCCAGTGTTGCCATGACAACGGTCCGTGGCCCGTTTTCTCGCGAAGTTACTGCGCGAAACAATTTTGTCTTTGTAAAAGAATGGACTCGCCTGTTTTTAATTTGGCGCAGAATTAATGGAGATTCCGTAATTTCATTTCGGCACCGGCTGCTGTGGTATTTAGAGAATCGCCGCACTTCGGGGCGAGAGTAATTTGGTTTCGCCGTGTTTTGTGTTGTTCGTTTTAACTTTATTTCGTTGACTTCGCTTTCGCTATAAATAATTAAACGCACATCCGCGCTGACCATTAATCTGTCCGAAACAAAAAGCGCTGTGGCGCGCATGAATACGCGCTCCCAGCATTCGGGACACGCCTAAACTACAAGAAAAGCCCCCCGAAAACAGAAAACCAATAAGAACAATAATAAATAACTCTTATCATATTTCGAGTATGCTCCTGGACGGAGGCATCTCGCGATCCAAACCAATATATCACCAGGAATTTACGAGGCAAGATACGACAGGAAAATTGCAAGAATGGTGGCGCAATCTATCTTAGGTTGGGGAGCGTTGGAGGGAGGCCTGCTCTACCCTACCGGGGGTAACTTGGTTATTAGTCCGAGCATCTGTTGTTGGCGGGGGCGGGCCTGCCTTCCCGTGATGAAACTCCTCAAGCTGCCTTACAAGCTAACAAATCTAATTGCTCAGTAGGCGCCCATGTATCGGGTCCGCTGAGTAATGGCACCACGTGAGAGCCAACGTGCTTTATTACACCTACCTATTGATGTTCCGTTCCCGGGAACATTGCCAATTGCCGGAAACATTGCCGGCAATGTTCCCCCAACTGGGAATTTAACGGGAACTTTGCTCATTTCAGTATTTGTTTACTGACTTGTAAATGGTTTTGGATTCTTTATACACCAAATAATAAGTTAAAACACAAAATTCATACGAATTCGATAGGGTAGTACGGATTTAAGATGGATTTTTTAATGTAATACCGATTTCATGCAGTCTCCATTGTGGCAACACTGCAAGAATAAAACACTTATGCAAATATGCATGTCACGAGACTAACGAACGCGATACTTTAAGAATTAGCATGAATTTCCAAAAAATATCAATGGGAGTTTATGGAAACATTGGGAAACTTTCGGAAACTTTCCGGGAACATTGCCAGTGGAAACATTGCCGGGAGTGGGAATGTTTCCAAGCGTACATCAATACACCTAGCCGATGCCGCCGCCGCCTCTGAGTTACGCTAGGTGACCCCACGCTCCCGCGCGTTGCCAATAGAAAATTCCCTCTTCGGTGTCACCGAAAAAACTAGTAGATGTTATGTTTTATTCTCTTGAGTTTATTTTTCGCCTATGTTTATCTTTCCGGCATTTATATCAGTTCGGAGTTCGCCCGCCGGGAAGGAAACGGACGAAAGTTATTATTGTTATTTTTTTCTCTCCTCTCTTTTGTTTTCCTTGTGTTTTTCTTCGGTGCGCGCGGGCACTGGACATGGGCAAACATGTTTTTGAAGCGAGTATTTTTTGAGATGTCGCTGTGTCGTGATTTATCTTTGACCCGCGCACGTGGGCGGTGCTTAGTCCAATCGGCATTTCGGACTTACATGTAAATAAATCATACGAAAATACACCTATACAATAAAAACACGAATTTCATTCTTATTGTATGATTTACGGCCGTGGAAAAAGTATCGAACAAACCTACCTATAATTCGCCATAACTCGGTAAGCATAAAATCTACGATCCGGGAAATACGCAAATTCTCGTATTTGGTCATAAATTCAGCGTTTGTCGATTTGGAGAACAAGTTTTGAGCGATCCGAACAAAAAACTTCACACGCTTTGATATTCGACATATCTTGTTCTCTCAATTAAGGC
Organism: Zelleria hepariella; assembly: GCA_949319315.1. NCBI lineage: Eukaryota > Metazoa > Arthropoda > Insecta > Lepidoptera > Yponomeutidae > Zelleria > Zelleria hepariella. The sequence continues at coordinate 11,258,470 of OX439388.1, forward strand.
TCTTACGGACCGGACAAGCAATGGACAGAATTATTCATGACGCGACGACCGCGCGGTCAGATCTTGGTGACAAATGATTTATTACTGTAAAACTACGTGAGATTTCCACCTTAATTAACTCTGCTTTACTTTTGTCCGCAGGTGAGTTTCTACTTTTACTCGACTTCAATAGAAAGCCAGGTCACTTCGCCGTAATGTAAGTTGCACTTCTAATTACTCACTACCTTTCTAGGTGAAGGAAATACTGAGGGGTCATTAAGCGGTCTCTTATTTTCATTTTGCTTGTTAATTTGCTTAAGGCTATCAGCGCTTACAGTGATTAGCATAGCTTGATTAACATCTCAAAGAGTTTATGTGCATTTAAGTGGTTAATTTTTGGCACATCATTAAGAATTAATTTGTGTCTTTTTTTTACTGGAATATTCGTGTTAATGGCAGGAGGTTGTTTAAATGTATGACATCACTCACTTTAGTAAGAGCGGTCCAAAGTCAAAAGGTTAAAGTGTCCCGTACCTACTTTAGTTGAACATCGTAAAAGTTCCGCCAAATCTTTCAAAACATCAGCTCAGCCCCTGAATGTGCCTCGGACAAAAAAGGCAAAGTTATGAGCCACAAACGGCGAAGCGTTAGCGGACTCCAAAAAGCGTGCATTATGAAGATTGCACATCCAAAGGCAAGCCAACTCGCGCGAACGGTATGTTGCCAAAAATCACACAATAAATAATACAGAGAGCAACTGCATGCATTATGACCCCACCTTATCTTCACGAATTTGAAGCCAAGAATTGCCCATTATATATGCATTAAAATTACCTGCCTCGGTTGAAAAATAAGCGATGATACTTGCTAGTGTTTATGCTTTATTATCAACGGTCAGTAATTGTGGTAAGGCGATGATGGGAATGCCTTCGATCTGCTGGATTAAGCAATTTTATTTTCGATTTTTTCTTCTTTCTTAAACTCAGCATCAGAACATGATTCTCTTGATTACAACATCTTGAACGCGTAGCGAATTGATATAAAGGCTCTTATACCCCGCACATGTTAAATTGCAACAGCCACTTTTCAGTTCCCTCTACATACCTACTATTTATCCTGCATCATCTTAATTCAACGAGCGAGTGAAGCGAGCGAAGTTCTCCGAGTCTTGGAACAATCCGGCGTTTGTTACGAATGTTCGTTCGAATAACTTGAGTAAAATTTGTCGGATCGTCATGAAATTTGGTAGACAGGTCAATGAGGCAAAGAAAATTTTTAAGTTCGAACATGAGCCAAATCCGTCGAGGAGTTGCTGAGTTATGGGGTCGCGAGTTCATAGCTCGGGGCGAACCACTAGTTTATCTAAGTTGAAACTAAGTCTGTTTTTTACACGGAAAATTAAACCTAAATATCACTAAGCAATTATCAAAAACTTTCTTGGCCAACTTGATGACTAAGAAAACGGCTAAGACAACATACCAAGTCATCAGTTTTGTCGTCTAGATGCAAAACCCGAAAAAAAAATTGACAACACAATAGATTTTGATTAATTTGACTAAAACGGTTTCATCGATATGCATTATAGTTCCTGACCGTACATTTTTGTAACACCCTGCATGTTTAAAATGGAGACGCAAAACTGACTTCCTTACATCATGCAAATGTCAAAAACCCCCAGCCGTATAAACCTACAGATTCCCACAGTCATTTTAAAGCTCAAGCTGCAACAGTCATTTCTGAGCTACAGCGTGTTACAGAAAGTTCCTGTCACACAGGGTGGGGTCACTTCACTAACCAATACAAGTAACTTTTGCTAGGAGCAAACTGTAAAAAATATCAGCAGCTCCACAGATTTGGTGAACCACTAGAATGGAAATTTCTTTCGACATTTCAAAATTGCCCCATGGTAAATGTTGCTTTTATGGTTGAGTTGGGAGACTAACATACAGGCTACATAAATAATATAAAATTAACAAATTAAATAAATACGACTTCATTGGTGAAAATTAAAGGTACACTGTTATTAAGCTATTGCTTTGATGCCGAGTGATTTTCTGCTGTCCGTTGAGGAGTTCCGTTCTCCATCTCCAAATTTTATAAGACCACATGAAAAGTGAAAGACCACTTTCAAACAAAAAAAGAATCATCAAAATCGGTTCACGTTGAAAAAAGTTCTGAGGTAACAAAGATTTTAAAAAAAGAATACGGGCCAAATTGAGTACCTCCTCCTTAATTGAAGTCGGTTAAAAAAGCGATCCACTTCGGTATGTCAGGACTCTTTTTTAACACCCTGTATGTATACCCCAAGCTGTAAGCCGGACACACTCTTCAGGCTTGTCCGCCGTCATGGATGGAGCCTCGCATCACATCACCTACGCCAAGCCACGTCGATTGTTATTCTAAAGTTAAAGTTGTGGCGGGGGCCACGGAACGGGTTGAGCGGAGTGGGTGAGAGTACGACGAATATTTTGTAGGATTTTGCTTACCAAGGTTCCATAAAAAGTCTTAAGGCGCCGTGCAAAGAAAAATGCACAAAATCGATTCCGGTATCAAATACACTAAACCAATCGACAATGTTCACATATCAAACCCTAGAATTAGGTGAGTCGAGTCTACTGTAGAAATCCAGCGCTTGTATTGTTGTATGATTTTATGAATGTTTGTTTGACGATAACTTGAGTAACTTTAGTCGGATTTTCATAAAATTTGGTAGGCGGGTAAATTAAATTTCAACTTGAGTCAAATCGGTAGAGAAGTTGCTGAGATATGGAGTTGTAAAGATGCACTGTACCTGCGCGGATGGTGTTAGCAAAAAGTTTACATCGCGATTTGACAATTCGGGGCGAACTACAAGTATAAAAAAAAGCAAACTGTTGCGGGCATGGTGAGAAATCACTCTGCATGTCCTGCACGTCAGTACTTAGTCAGCCAAATTTACGTGGACAATTTATTGACAAATTGTTGGGCACACGCCTTCTCTCAGAATTCTCAGTACCTATACGAACGCAAGTAATTAGTAGGTGCATAAGTGTCAACAAAAAATGACTCCACAATTTCTCAACAAAAGGCTTAGGGTGGTATTCTAGAACGTAACTTAAACTCAGTTTAAACAGAGTTCAGACTGTCGATAAAGCAGTGCATGTTTTGATCTGAAGGGAGGGATATTCAAATCAAAACATGAACTGTTTTATCGACACTACTTAACTCTACTTAAACTGAGTTTAAACAGAGTTCAAGGAGCTTTTAAGTTTGAACTGAGTTTAAACAGAGTTTAAGTAGCGTTCTAGTTTGAACTGAGTTTAAGTTGCGTTCTAAATACCACCCTTAGAGACTCATTTATCCAGTGAATCGCTTCCTCGCACGCCACCGCCCGTGCAATCCGCCCAGTTCATAGCACAGCCGATAGCGTTGACATCGCTCGCATACGGCGAATGCTCAATGCGGGGAATTTTTGCGTCCAGCCGCCATCGCCCGCGTTACATGGGCCGTCCTCCGTCCATTGACGAGTGACACTGTCCTTTCGCTCCGGTACAGTCGACAGCACGTCGCCGCCAGTAAGGACGCTCTCTATTTAGTTATACAAGGTGTTACAAAAGTACCTAATTCTTTTTACAGGGTGTAACCTACTGGTCAACAGGATGTCAAATCTGTAAAAAAAAGTTGAAAAAAACAATTTTCAAAATTGAAAAAATGTCATAACTTTTTTGTTTTAGTTATTAGCTCAAATTTAAAAATATGTTTGTGCGTGTAGGTGCATTTACATAGCTTTTATTTATTAAAACATTGTGAAAGTCAATGAAAACAATACCTATATAAAAAATACTTACCTCCCGCCACATCGTTCACATTTTATTAATTTAAAATTAACAGAACGTCATAGAGCAAAAAAAAAATTTAGGTTGTGATCCCTATCACCGGGTGCTATTAGCCTGTAAAAAGAGTTAGGTACTTTTGTAACACCTTGTATTGAGGGCGATTTTGCAACGAAAATGCAAAGGTTTACGTGCGGTTGACTGTGTACGTCTTTTGATGAGAACAAGCACCGGTTCAGATCCGACGGAGACCGCGTGGTTTTAGAATCACCAGCGTTCGTATTTACCTACATGGGCTTCTTTCATAATCGTTCATACTCAAACGAGCAGTACCTAAAGTTACTCCATAAATTTACGACCACCGCGATAGTAAAAAACCGCGTGGTTTCCGTATCGTTTGAATTGAATCCGTCAAAGCGAAGACGAGACGAGAGGATGTGCTTTGCGGAGAATTTTTGCGTCTGATCGCTCGCGTTACATGGGCCTTCCATTGACGATGACAAGTGATACCGTCCTTTCACTCCGGTATGTCTTTTGATGAGAATAAGGGCCAAAATCCACCAGTGGAGACTGAAGACGAGACGTTGCAATCGAACGAGGTTTGTTAGAAAACAAGCAACTTTGATGGCTGCAAAGCAAAGTCCTCCTGTCCACTCATCTCCGCTTTCTGCCACCAATTTCGAATGCTTTTAATTGAATTTAAGTAGATTCAAGAAATTACTTTAAGGAGGGTTAGTACTTAAACGTACCGCACAGTTTTTGTGGTTCATGACAGAAAATATTAGTATTATGACCATTAAATAATTACACAAGTTTTTGAAGAGTTGTATTACACCCCATTACAATTGATTTTGGCATTTAGTTGATAGCAAGCTAGAAAAAAATATCTAAAGTTTCTAAAAAACTCGTAAAACTGCTCTTAAAGTTTGTGTCGTTGACGAATCCACAGATAATTTTGGTAGTTGAATATTTATCCTTTAAGTTATGAGTATATATAGAATGGTGTGAACCTTGTATTTTTGCAAAAAACAAAAGGTATTTGGAGCATTAATTCGTCAAACATAACCAAATTTTGCGTGCGATTTCTCCATACGAATTAGTATGGAGTACGGAATTGTTTTCACGCAAGCGTCGACCCCGTCTCGGAGTTCAGATCGCTGCGTGCCATCGAGGAGAGAGCACGTCGCTCGGCTCCATGAGGCCCCGATGTGTAGGAATATAGCTCGCACCACGAAAAAAGACCGATGAGTTAAAGCATTTTGGTTCTTAATACAATGAATTTAAGATTCCACCGAGAGACTTGATTGGTGGCGCGACCTCGCCCCACTGTAGTGTGGGGACAAATTGTATCAAAAGTGGACTAATAAATGAAGGACTGCCGGCACGTAGGTTTACATACTATGTAAGGTTCAACGTAAGCTGGTTTGCTTGCGCGCGGGATTCGATTTTCAAAAATGGAATGCTGTCGCTTGACTCAAGAGTTGCTTCGTGGTATAGTTATTGCAATGCGCGAAGGCGTGTTCATAAGTAAATGAAAAAATGCAGACTCGTAGGACTAACTGGTCCACGCGTTTTCGTGAACTACTACACATCAAAGTTGCAAACAGATTTTTCTACGCAAGTAAAGGAGGGTAATTAATGTCACGTAATGTTCTTCGCGTGTATGTATGGAAGTATTAATTACGAAGTATTTTTTTTATGACCGTGTCGAAAAAAATAATCGGCAAGATTTAGTGCCGAAACGCGGTAGAACGTTTTTTTTTTATTGAACGAGCGAGCGAAGTTCTCCGAGTCTACTGGAACAATCCGGCGTTTGTATGTTTGTATGTATGTATGTTTGTATGTATGTTTGTATGTATGTATGTATGAATGTTCGTTCGACGATAACTTGAGTTAATTTAGTCGGATCGGCATTGAATTTTGTAGACAGGTAAATGACCGGTGTGAAGTTAGCTGACAAAACTTGGCTGACAATATAATTATAATACTGCTAAATAAGATTGTATTTTTTTTAATGCATTTTTCAGGCCTTCTAAGTATCCTGAAAGCCTGAAACTGTTAAAAATATTGTTCGAACCGGAATCAAATAGTATTTTTTTTTTATATGACTGTTTAAGAACAGTTTTTTGAACTAAGGTTCAACCTTTTTTAGGCGAACCGATCAAGATTCCAGGCTAGATTCGTTTTTTACCATTGTAGACATACTATAAGCTTAAGATACGTTAGCACATACTATAAGCTATTCAACAACACCAAAATCAAGCTTGTCCATTCAGAAGTACTCAAAAAAGTTATCTGACAAAAATAATTTCTCGATTTTACCAACTATTTTCAGTTTGGTCACAATTAATAGCCGCCAGAGGTTTTTACCACTCTAGACGCTACTGTTTTCTTTAGCACATACTATAAGCTATCCAACAACACCAAAATCAGGCTTGGATTTCATTCAGAAGTATCCAAAAAAGTTAGCTGACAAAAATAATTACACTATTTTTCCAAAACTATTTTCAGTTCTTTCAAAATTAAAAGCCACCAGAGTTTTTTACCACTCTAGACGCTATGGTTTCCTTTAGCAAATACTAAAAGCTATCCAACAACACCAAAATCAGACTTGGATTCCATTCAGAAGTACCCAAAAAAGTTAGCTGACAAATATAATTTTACGATTTTTCCAACTATTTTCAGTTTAGTCATAATTAAAAGCCGCCAGAGTTTTTAAAAAAGTTAGCTGACAAATATAATTTTACTATTTTTCCAATTATGTTCAGTTTAGTCATAATTAAAAGCCGCCAGAGTTTATTGCCACTCTAGACGCTATGATTTCCTTTAGCACATACTATAAGCTATACAACAACACCAAAATCAGGCTTGGATTCCATTCAGAAGTACCCAAAAAATTTATTGTCAAAAATAATTTCACAATATTACCAACTATTTTCAGTTTGGTCAAAATTAATAGCCGCCAGAGGTTTTTACCACTCTAGACGCTGCTGTTTTCTTTAGCACATACTATAAGCTATCCAACAACACCAAAATCAGGCTTGGATTTCATTCAGAAGTATCCAAAAAAGTTAGCTGACAAAAATAATTACACTATTTTTCCAAAACTATTTTCAGTTCTTTCAAAATTAAAAGCCACCAGAGGATTTTACCACTCCAGACGCTATGGTTTCCTTTAGCAAATACTAAAAGCTATCCAACAACACCAAAATCAGACTTGGATTTCATTCAGAAATACCCAAAAAAGTTAGCTGACAAATATAATTTTACGATTTTTCCAACTATTTTCAGTTTAGTCACAATTAAAAGCCGCCAGAGTTTATTGGCACTCTAGACGCTATGATTTCCTTTAGCACATACTATAAGCTATACAACAACACCAAAATCAGGCTTGGATTCCATTCAGAAGTACCCAAAAAATTTAATGTCAAAAATAATTTCACAATTTTACCAACTATTTTCAGTTTGGTCAAAATTAAAAGCCGTCAGAGTTTTTACAACTCTAGACACAATTCTGAATGGAATCCAAGCCTGATTTTGGTGTTGTTGGATAGCTTATAGTATGTGCTAAAGAAAACCATAGCGTCTAGAGTGGTAAAAAACTCTGGCGGCTTTTAATTTTGACCAAACTGAAAATAGTTGAAAAAACCGTGAAATTATATTTGTCAGCTAATTTTTTTGAGTACTTCTGAATGGAATCCAAGCCTGAGTTTGGTGTTGTTGGACAGATTGTAGTATGTGCTAAAGAAAATCATAGCGTCAAGAGTGGTAAAAAACTAATCTTGCCTGGAATCTTAATCAGTTTGCATAAAATTAAGATTGAACTGAGAACATATTTAAGAAAAACTATTTGATTCCGGCTCGAACTTGACCGTTTTGATCTGAGCAATCATTTTTTACAGTTACTGACTTTCAGGATACTTACAAGGCCTGAAAAATGCATTTAAAAAATTACCATCTTAATTTAGCAGTATTATAATTATTATTGTCAGCCAAGTTTTGTCAGCTAACTTCACACCGGTAGGTAAATGAGGCAAAGAGAATTTTTAAGTGTGAACATGAGCCAAATCGATCGAGGGGTTGCTGAGATATGGGGTCGCGAGTTCATAGTTCGGGGCGAACAACTAGTTATTTTTGTTTCTTTCATCACGTAGAGGTAGAGCTTAGACTTATCTAGCATTAGCCATTTAGGAGATATGGGCAGTTAAAGTTTTGATACTTGAATCGGGTAGATTTTGTCGAGTCCTTTTCTTAGGGTATGTACCATGAACGAACATGGGTTTAGCATTAGCCGTTTAGGAGATATGGGTTATTCATAGAATTGGTAACCGGAATACAGTGGCTACGTCTGGCACAGGATCGTGAGAGGTGGAGGTGGTTCATAATTCCCATAATTTCCAGAACGTGAAAAACATAACCCTCCTTTGGACAGTCGGGTAAACAACGTGCGCAAATGCTAGTTTGAAATAAAAAGTACATTTTCGATTCTTCAATTTTACATCACTATTCGCGCAGTCGACTGTGCAAGAGTGTGCGTGAGCGGTCGGCCGCGCGTCGATTGCTGTGTGCGTGCGAATTCGAGAAAGGTGCCGGCAAGACAGGGCCCTTAAGCTACCTGCCTTACCTGCCGCCAAAATAGTCAAACGAAAAATTCATACAAAACCAGTTCTTAAGGCGGTTGCAAAACAAACATGGATGTATAAATTTTGCGATAAGCTCGAGTCTGTTGAAAAAACTTCCGATGTCGTTGAACGAATAATGATTTCTAGGAATTTAAAGCAGGCAACGCTTCTAGCTTGTCTAAAAAAAATACACAATTTGAGACTGGCGACTCCGGCGCAGAATAACTTAAATATTTGATGCAAAAATACTTCGCAAAAAAATATCACGCAATTCAGTATTAAGTTAATTAGTAATTGCGCAACAGAATATCCCTCTTAACCTACTACCTCTCATTCGAATGAATGAATGATCGAACTATATAAAAAAAAAACTTCTCGTATCTTGATAATTATTGCAAATGATTTATGTTTTTTCATGGTATCACGTCATTATCACATAATTTTTTTATGATTCCAATTGCATTTCACCTACGTGCATTTCAAAAGTCGCTGCTCAAATAAAGGTAAACACAAAATCGTTAGAAAACTCGGCTGATACAAAGCGAAATCACTTCCCAAGATCCCTGTAGCGAAATATCCAGTTGCTGCTGAGACAACGAAATATAAATTGTAAACAATAAAGCAACAAGAGCAGTTGGTAGGAAGTCAATAAAACAGTGCCCCATGAGCTAGTCCACAATAGGTAACAGTGCAAACAATGAACTTCATAAACTATGCTTAGGGCAGCCGCAGACCTACGACTCTACATAGCAACTTTTTGACCAACTTTCGTAAATACGACTTCTTTTCATCAGTCATTCCAGTCTTGATCAACATCATTATATTTTAGAGTTATCCTCTTGTCGGTGCAGCATTCTCCATGAACTTTGGTCACAGGTAATTTTCTTCGCAGGCAGCGGGTCTTAATGAATCTTTGTTTTTCCTTGGAGTACCTACCTAGTGTAAAAAAAGGCCATCGAACACTGCTGCCAAGTTAGCACTTGCTTATTTGAGTTCAGTTTCAACTCAGTTTCAGTCCATAAAGCCTGGGGTACACGGGTAGAGTAAACAATCTACCAGTTCCGAGTACTCTATCAATTATATTTTGTACTCTACTTCAACTCCTACCTACCAATGCTCTACATTTAAATAGTTACTACTCTACCATGCTACTGTACCGTTAACTCTACCTTCCCATTACAGATGGCTCGATCATGACGCAAAGTCGATGGTATAGTCGTCAGTCTGCGACCAGCCTTCAGGCATGAGAGTGTCCAATATAGGTATGACTTAATAATATTTGGAGTCGGGTGGAAGCTCATTGAAAGTCAATGGGATGCTTAGCGGCCAGTTACGTGTCTTGTAACCAGCCACATTGCGCTTTAAGTAAGCTGTTATTGATCGTGCTTTATGGGAGACGTTATTCATATATTCTAGATGACTATCTTTGCAGAACATGTAGTACAGGAGTATAAAATAGATGCTTTCAGTAGCAGCAGAAATATTTCTAGTATCGGTTATCTGTGAATGAGGAACTGTTATTCGATTTCAAATGGTAAAGAACGGTTTTTTCTGTGATAAAGATTCTGAAATAAATGTTTGGTGATAAAACAAGATTTGCAAATCAAGATTCAACATGCGCAACAGAAATAGAAGTAACATTTCAACCTTATTCCTTCACTAGCTTTACTCCTTGCTACCTTCAAGTTGTCCTGAGTTGTCGCAGCTCATCGCACTTTGCACCGACGCGATCCAACATATGAATGAGACTGCCCGATATTGAGACCAGTGCGCGACCGACAGATGTATTCGTTACTTCCCATGTTAAAATGCACGAATGCTCTGATCTTGTCAGATGCTGGGAAAGGGATGGCTTGATATAGCGTGACCACATAAAACTCAAAGTTCACATGACGCAAATAAAAGATCAAAAGTAAATACGAAACGCAATCGACATTTCAAAATTACATTCGTGACTTTCATTCGTAGACGATGAAAGCTCAGGGCTATGTTTCATTTAAAGGAAGGCGCGAGAGTCGTAAATCATTCGGTGTCTTTCAGCTCGATTGTTCGATATTATGTTTTGTAAAAATAAAACTCGAACTTGAATTCGTGCCTAATTGCATTGATCGCTGCCGTATTGACGCTCGCGGTAAGAACGCTAAACATCGCATTTCACACAACAAATGCGTGGCGATAAATTAAGATCCGCACATAACGTATCTTTGCAAAAACCTGTGAGAATATATCTGTATTAATAACGACGCTAACGCAGTTAATCTTATTTGTTGTACAGTGGCCATTACCATCGAAATTAGGTGAAACGGGTTGAGCAAAACCATTACGCCGACACGTGGAAAAAAAAGTTGTCATTTAAAAAGCGAGTTCCGCCATCATTATAGATTCAGCGAAGTGCAAAAGCTGACGCGCTGCAAAGCGATCGGTTATTAACAAAGCCGTGAGACAAAACACCGTCTGCATCGGTAACGAAAATTCCGCTTATTGTGGTCTCATAGCGCATTGGGGACACGTCGCAGATTGTCCCCCATCAACAATGATACTCGGCTCCAAAAACACGATACTTAATTGTTGCGCGAAAAGTTACTTTAATGTCTTCATCAATAACTGGTAATTTATGGGCCGCACGATCGGTACAAGACGAAATTGTGGCCGCCGCCGGCTCGCCTTTATAATCAGTGCAGAATTATAAAGCCGTTGCAAGTTGCAACACACCGCGAGCTTTGTTCAGCGAGGGTTGTGTTGTTTGGCGAGTTACAACTCAATGGAAGACGAATTATTGCGCCCGAGATTATAAGGTTAACTGTGAAAATGTTATGTTGGCGAGGCTCTGGATTAAGACGTTTGTTTATTGTAATTTCTTACACATAATCTGTTTGTTTAGAATTCAAAAGTCAATTATGTACGTGTATGTGTGGGGCGAACAGGGGATATGAAAGGCAGCAACCACCAACGTTGGAATTTTTGCGAGAAGCCTTGTCCAGAAATGCACCAATAAAGCCTGCTAATGATGATGATGATAAATAGCGAAGCAGCTTTGTTTCACCATTTACCTACGCCGTATCTTCTTCGTAGTAACGTCCCAAAAAGTTGAATTATTTCATTTTCTCTAATAGATTAACTATACAAAACTTATTTGGAGACTGTGAAACAATCTTTTAAAGGAACCCGATCTTAATTCTCCCAAAAGGAAGCATAGCATTCCTTTTCTCTAACTAAACCAAAAAGAATGCAACCTAAAAAGCATTTTAAATCACGAGCTAGCTAAGCTCCGCTTCCAATAGGACCACAACCGCGTGCAGCCAAATGTATTCAAAGCTGTGTTGCCAGGTTTAGTATGTTGAATATCCGGGATGTAATAAAATAAATATCTGGATTCTGAATGGATGGACGTATTTTGGTTTCAAAGTCGGGAAAATCTTTAAAAGTTTTTCAAATGATTAAGCACAAATGGATAGGCACAATTTACGCAGTAAATAACTTATTATCTACTATTATTTCGCAGTGTTTACAAATTTATTTGAGCTGGACGAATTTTGTTGATGATAAAGCAATTTTTAATTCAATGTAACTTAATTGAGGAGGACGTGTCAGCCTCAGTAGTCCCGCTGAAAATGATGTCTTTTCACGCAAATCGAGCTAAAATGGCAACACCAATCCAAAGCCCCCAATACATTTAGCCTCACGTAGTTGATTGATGTCTATCATTTACCATACGCCACACCACGGCTCTTGTTTACGAAAGATAAGCTCGTACACTTGAGATTTTTCAGTGGCTATTTTTAACGGCCTCTTTTATTAGTCTTAAAAAGCGGTCGTTTAGATTATGTAGAGCGCTCCTCGGTTGTCGAACGGTGATTTGGGGGTTCAAAATTACGTGGTGACAACTTGAATGGTGTACTTGGGTTTATGGTGATTTGTTTACACATTTTGCGACAGGAAATCGCTCGAGATTTATGGAAAGCCTAAGAATGTATTCAGGCTTGTTTATACTTTGTTTAATCCGGAGCTTTGACCAATTATTTTTATGATATTTGTCTTCGTCTGCAGCCAGTTTTTGAGTAAATATTTAGCTCTTGGCATATAGACTATGTGACTCAAATATTATGGGTAGGTATCATGGCTTTAGACCTATTTAATAGAACAAGATAAAAAACTGTATTTAAGTACGTTAAGTGGCTGAGAGTCACAGATTTTTTAACGGTACCTATTCAAGTGGTTATAAATTTTACCAAACTAAACCAAAGCAACAAACTCTACCAAGTCATTTAATTACGTTATAATTGCATTTTAATCATTATTATTTTATTTTTATTTTTATTATCGTATGTATATTCAACAATGTCATTACAGATTCATTCTAATTCGACAATTGTATTATAAATTATATTAAATAAGTAATTAAAAATAATTAATTAATAAATTATGAATGAAATTATAGATTGAAATATTAATTAAATAAATCAATAATTCATCGTATTAAACTAAGTTATCAAATAATATAAATTTTTAATAAATAAATAATAATTGTCATAAAAGAATTAATTAAATCACACTTAGAAAATTTTAAATACAATCAAAAAAATATATTAAAATTCAGCATTCAATGAAACAAAACAATAATTTGGACATGACAAAATAATAATAGCAGTGTGCTGTGGCTGTAACATATTCATCAAAAGGTGTGCGCAATCGATTACCCGGGCGGCGGCGGCGCGGGCGCACGCAGCGGTGCTTTCACGTTGTAGAGCCTGTAGTGAGGCAAGCGAAGCGAGCGAAGTTGAGGGCTCGCATTTAGAGACACTGAGAAGGTGTAAGAACACTGGGAATAAAGTTTTGTGTATTCCGACTGCTCGAAATCGGTATAACCACGAACTTAAGGCGACGGTCAAGGTACACTAGCGCCGCCTTAAAAATTGTTCTAAGGTCTTAAAAATAGTTAAACCTAAGGCAAAAAAACGCATCAAAAAAGCAGTTTTTTTTTTCAACGGCGGCGCTTGTATCCCCTAATACATTTAAATAACTCTGTAGACAAACTTCTCACTGGATTTGTTCAAAGTAATGAAGTTATAATATGGTGGTACAGCACATCTATTATGACGATGTATAAGGACCTTAACTGATAGATCGATATACCGCTCTAAATATTGAACAGTGTGAGAAAGTAGGAGAGCACTGCTGTAACTCGCGCTCTTATCTTATTGTAATCATTCAAGCTAGTCCTGCAGGACAGAAGGAGGTCCTCTACAAGAAGAGGTATTTTTTTAGTAGACACTAATAAACATATGGCGTTCAAATAATAGGTAGAAAGTATCAGTGGGTCTTGGGACTTTTTCAACAATGTAGAGTCGAAGTTCTTAACAATTTTCACCGACTGCATTTAATCAATACATCGCCCAACGCAGTACGCAATGCAGGCTTATACCTACATCCATTATTATAATATGCAGATGAACTTAATTTGCGTGCATCCGACGCGGGTATGTTAAACAGCGTCCCGCGACATTTTTCCCGCGCGATCAGCGGCCCGATGGCGAGATAAAGTGAAAAAATTACACTGTTTTAAGGCATTTCTCTCTGTGCAGTAGTTTGTCATTTAACACCCCCTTATATCGATCCCGACTGCCAGATAGCAATGTGTTTATGTCGCTCGAATTAAATCGCTTGCGCTGATTTTGTGACACCACTCTTTTTGTTGCTTTACGAGGCGAGGAACCCGTGCTAATTTATGAGTTTAACCTGTGAGGTCCGCGAAGAGTATTTTTTCGGATAAACGCACGGTACATCAACATTCACATAACCACATTAATAACCCGTTCATTGTGGCATTAAACGCTGTACGTATTTAAATGTTCGCGTCCAAACGCTCCGCAATAATATAAAAGCAAAAATGATACACGTAGCAAACGAATGAAACGCTCTGATACCGATCGAGTAATAACAACAAACCATAAAGGTTGAGCCAGCGCCGCCCACGGCCGCGACGCGTAAGGCCCATAATAAAATTATATTCACATAAAAATCAATATAAACACCATAACATTCTATAAAGCGCGCCACGATTTAGCTTAACGTCTTCATTAAGTCGGAGTAACCGACACGATCGAGCGATTGCAGGCTTCGTAACTTCGTTGCAATTTTCGAGTGGGACCGGGTGGTAATTTGCGTGGTGAACCCCGATTTGTCGGTCCACTCGCAATTGTCGGTCGAACAATTTCCGCGCCATCTCGACCGACGGCCAACAATTTACCGATTCGTTCGCGAACTCGCGCGGCGAACCCCCCGGGCCAAGCAAGGGCAATTTTGAAATTACCTTGATTGAGCACTCACCTAGCATTGCATACTTCTTGTAACAAATAAACCCCAAAGACCGTTTATTTATGGGTAATCTATTTCCCCTGCTCTATGATTTAAATTGCCATTTAAAACAATTGGTGTATTAAAGGAGGTTCGATATGGTCTGGTCGCTTATTCTGTAAAAAAAATCCGTATAACTAGCTGTTAGTCCTCAAAACGGGTTTTATTTTCGGGAAAATTGCTCTTCTCGAAATAAACTATCTTTTTTTTTCGACAAATTATACGCAGGTATTACCTATTCGTAGAAAAAAAACCTGCAAATAAACCAGTTTTGAACACTAGCAACTGTGCGGTTTTTTTTTACAGAATAAGCACTCTGTTTTCCACCTGGATTTTTGTTTTTCTAATATAAAAATTATCTGTTGTATCAAAATAATACTCAATACTACGTAATAATCTGTTTCTTTGTCAAAAGTTCTACGAGAAATTCACGCTACAATTTCCGCTCTACAAAAAGCTACAGGTATAACCTTTACCATTTTTTACCGCAGTGGGTACCGAAGAAAATAATTGTACAATCCAAACCCGAATACAGAGATGAGAACAACAAAATGATTAACGACCCTGAGGCTAGTTAATTGTATTTTTCTAACAAAAAAATATTCTGGTATTATCTCGGAGAGGTCCGAAAGGCCAACAGGTAACAAATCTCAAACTTTTTATAATATTACTCATCGAGTTTGATTCGAGCGCGCGCTTCGCCCAAAATGTTTTATCACCACCTACTCCGTGGCTTCCCGCTGCTTTTGGACGCTCTTCGGTCCCCCTAAATAAAACTATATTCAAATGTGACGAAACTATTACTATCTCCCTCACGCTTGGGCGATTAGACTAGTCTTTGGGTTCCATCTCTTTCGCTCTCCCCACTAAAATAGACTGCCCAAGCGCAAAGTTCGCGTCAAAACTTTTGTGTAGGATTTTGTGATACGAATTTTTTTTCGTAGATTTTTTCTATGTATTAGGGGGGTGCATGCATTAGTGTTAGTGTATTAAATGGTGTATTTTTTGGGTTGGTTCTCCGTGTATTGTGTTTTTCGTGGAGCGAGCATCGCCGCTCCGCCGCGACCGGTGCCGTCTCGTGTTGATATGGACAACGTTGTCAGTAATAAATAAGGATTTGTATAGTGAATACGTATCGGACAAGTGGATGCGGCTAGAGCTTTATATAACTCTTTCGGTGTAATCGTATACCTACGAAAGGATTAAATTATAATAATTCTAGTTTTTTTTTACAATTGTTTGTGATTCAATTGGAAACTTAGAAGATTTTTTCGGAGAATTTTGGTGAATTTAAGTTTGGAGTTGGTGATTTTATTTAAAAAAATAAAATTGTTTTAGTGAACGCAGTGCCAATTACGATCAAAGCTTTTGATTCATTGAAGACTTCCTGAGGATTTCCTTGATTGTAAGTTACTTTTTTTTTTATTTAATTTTAAATTAAAATATTTTTTTGAATAGGTATTTTATGAATACTTCTTAATTTAGCTGAAACAAAATCTTATTAATATAAGCTTGAATGTGCTTAAAAACCTCAAAGGAATGTATCGCGATAAAATATCGCACATGAATAGTCAGAGGGTATTATCTCAAAAAAGTGAGTTTCGAGAAAAAGCGTTTTGAATATTTGAAAATTCGTAACATTTGATGCAGGCCACATATTGATAACTTTTTGTATTTGCGTTGTAGGTTGACTCTTTCTCTGCATGATTCATGAAAAAAATAGAGTTGAAAAGAAGTAGATTAATAGTTATACTGTTTTTCCTGACACTCTATCAAGATAATACTGTATAGCCTGACAAAATTAAATTAATTTGTATTTATGACTCTATAGCCAGTTTTTTTTTGCAATTCTAATGTATTATTTCAAAATAATACTGGTCTTTTTACCTGAATTTGAAAATTATATCTTTTAAAGTGTATTAAAATAAATTTAAAATCATGAAAGCAGACTTTTGTTATCATTGACAGTAGTTTTCTTAAGTAATCATCAAGTAAATAACAAAATAAGTCACATATTTCCCAACAAACAAAAATTGGTATAAATAATTGGGTATTTCAGTCTTCAATCAAGTACTTAAACAAATACCATCTAATTTAGTTTTAGGTCGCTTATAATTTAATTTAATTAATTCATTTCAAATAAACTACTTCCTCTGTGCTATTTACTTTAAGAAAAAGTTATTAAAGGTAGTCGTTTGTAATTAAAAATCTAGGAACAATCAATAATTCTAGCGAGGAAACATGGAGGCGACGCACAATCAGTAATTTTAGACCTGCCCCCTTAGCACGCTACCATTTTGCCTATTCTCAACTGTCACCTTAGCCGCTTAACACTACTGAGGTGACAGTTAACAGTGGCTAAGGTGACAGTTGAGAGTAGGCAGCGTGCTAAGGGGGCAGGAATATCTGACACAAAATTGTTAGTCAATTGGTTTCGAACTCAATTTATTGAAGTGCGTGCTTAGAGAGAACCTCCTTGACGAAGAAAAACATGACTTGGCCTCATATTTTAACTCACTCATCACTGTGCCTCCTAAGATCCCCAGTGCAGGACGATTCCTACGAAAGATTAAATTCATCAAATTCGATGAATTTGCCAAATATACAGAATTATGTTTGTGAATTTGTAGTAGCAATTACCTCTCACTGACAGTGAAGGGAAATATCGTGAGGAAACCTGAGCGTATGAGGCATTGTACCAAAAATAGCCAATCCGCATTGAGCACGCGTAGAGAGAGAAGGCCTTTGCCCAGCTAGTGGGACATGTATTGTACAGGCTACATCTTACTTTTTTTCTTACTCATAAATTCTTGTACGTATTACGCTGTTCAACATTGAGGCAAAATTATAAGATAAACCTTATAAGCAGTCCTAAATTGCCCTTTAGAGGATAGACCCAGACCAAATTTTCAATCCGTCACGGTTGCTTGGGCATAAGAATGCCTTCAAGCATCTCATAAATTCAGCTGCCAGCGTTCCTGTCCTTGGTCGACAGCACGATCGACCTAATCGGCCAGGAGCGCTTGGCCAGACATGGCAGGCGCAAGCCAGGATCTGCGGCTGAATCTGTTCCGGGTCCCTGCTTAGCCTAGCCTAGCATGGCATAGCCAGAGATAATGGCAATAGGCCTGATGGGGTGACGCTCACTGTGGCGGTCGCTGGTTTGGGACACTACGTAATTCGACATAGTAGCACAGTCTCTTATAAAAGTGGCCTCCTGCCGCACCGGAGGCGTTGGTGCGGCTACAGCGGGGTACAAGAGGCACAAATATGCAGTCCTGGTACAGGGCTACATATTTGCGCCCTTCGGCGTAGAGACCCTCAGGGACCTGGTGCGCGAAAACTCTCTCAAGAGATTTCGTTGTGCCTGGTTGACGCCTCGAGTGTACAGAGGGCTGGTTCTTACCAAGGGCAAAAGCTGAGCCTCGCC
Organism: Zelleria hepariella; assembly: GCA_949319315.1. Taxonomy (NCBI): domain Eukaryota; kingdom Metazoa; phylum Arthropoda; class Insecta; order Lepidoptera; family Yponomeutidae; genus Zelleria; species Zelleria hepariella. The sequence continues at coordinate 11,276,667 of OX439388.1, forward strand.
ATCCATTCTCCAGATGGACGATAAGTAGGGTCGGCTTATTCATCATCACAGTCTTCTTACGCTATTTCCAGGTCTTCAGCACTATTATCTACTTTGATAGCGGGATTGGCAGCAAAAACCACCTTCCTTGCACAAGTATTTAGAATTTATTATCGGTCAAAAGGGTATTATTTGGTTTACAACAAAAAAATATTTAAAAAAAAACTGGACAGAGAGTAGTATCTAGATGAAACCGATGGCAATATGGTATTAAGTCAATATAAAACCAATGGTATTTAGAAAGTTGTGAAAAAAAAAACGGACTATAGAGTATTAAGTCAAAATAATACAAATGACGAATTATTAAAAATAGGCTAAAGAGTATTAACTAAAAGATAATACGCTCTAGACTGCTCACATTTTAACTTTTTATAGTAATTATTGACAGAGCACCTGTCATAACTTGAAATAACACGAGTGACCCGTCAATTTCGGATGGCGCTTAGTGGCTAACTAAAATGTGACAGTCTTGCCTGCTCGAATATATCGCAAACCAAAGTGGAAGACAGTCGTAAAGCTCCGTTTCTCGGCTTTAAATTAACCTACAGATATGGCTGTCTTGCCAGATTGTAGAGAAAAATTTTGCGAACTCGAATCCGTCGTAAAAAAAAATTTGCATTTTCCGAGATAATACCCTCTGACTATTCATGTGCGATATGTCATTTGATTCAAGCGCTCAAGAAGCAAACCTTATGTGAGCATCTACCGTGGAAGGAAAATCAACGTTACCCCTTAAAAATAAAGGTTGTTGTACCTTGAATGACAACCTGGAGGTGTTTTTAGATTTTTTTCTTTTGGTCGAAGGACCGAGGCCAAGGTTTTGACCTAGCTTTTGGAATTCGTATTGGGAGTTTGGGACCCAAACGTTTTAACAACGAGTTTCTTAGAATCTGATTCATCTTTTCTCATTGAGCGTCAAATACAGGTTTATAGAAAAAAAGCAGTTAAATAAAAAACTCCCCCAACAATACATTTGAACAACAACAGGACTTTTTTCTCCCGAAAAACACCGAAGCTACATATTTTAAACAAACCCAATATATCACGCAGCGCAGAGCGTTCAGTAACAAAGAGTTTCGAATAAAAAGCGCGCGATATTCTCGCTAGAACTCCGATGTTGGATTCAGTGCTTTTATCACTTAGGTATTTTTGTCGCAGCGTACTTCCTGAGATAGGGAGTTGGGGGCTTTCACATAGCACGAAACACCGAGCGCGCGGAAATGAAATTCTTATCGTGCCGCAAGAAGCCCACTTCTTTTCTGTTATCCAGCGGCGGAAATATATCGACTGGGGAAAAGCCCGCCACGAGTAATAACCACCATCAGATTGTCGAATAAGCTGAAAAAAAAAAATATAAAAGTAGCAGCGTGGAGTCGATCGAATTAGGAATGCCGTTCGTGCTGATTGAAAACGTTTGCTGAAATATGAATTGCTGGGCGAGATTTTTTTGGTTTGTTTTACAAATGTTGGATTTGGAAGATGTCTGTAATTATGTGAAGATTACTGGTCTTGAGTTAAGGGATTGTTGTGATAAACTTTGGTTGGCTGATTAAACCTGTCACGGTAGCAATAATTTATGTAGAGCAGATTGTGTGAAACTGACTGCTGCAATAAGTTGATTCCTATTCGATAATTACACAAACACTATAAAAAATGAGTCAGGTCGCTGGGTTAGGTTACGAAATCATAAAATACATTTGAGAAATTTTCAACAATGATGTTCCCCTTTTTCATTCTGACGCTAAACAAAATTTACGAGCGGTCCGCGCGGGCACGGAGTTGCGTGCCTGATGTTTCTAAAAATGTGTCAAACTTTTTACAAAGTTCTTTCATTTGGCTGCGTCCGGCCTTTCTCTGTGACCGTGGGTTTTGTTTTGTTTTTTAAGCTCTCTATTGAAATGCCCGTAAAGAAATTTTGAGAGGAGACGGCAAAAAGTAGACACTTTGTGGGATAATGAAACAGGGCCCTCAGCCCTTGCGCAAGTGTCAAGTCACCTCTATTGTCTCGATGCAACGCTTCGAGCAAATTGTCAAAAGAATTTCTCCTATTGTGAATTTAATTGTTTCGGAATTCTAAAGAAACTCAAAAACAAAAGAACGTGTTTCTTGTTTATCAGAGAAAATAATAGGCAACATAATGAACTTTCTATAGAGTTTAGAGTAACTAAACAAATAGCTTGTGAAAATGATCAAGTGAACCGAATAATGCACATTTTATCACTTTTTACTTCGGCGAGTGCATTAATATATGCATGATCGAGCCATTGCAGGCGGTGTTTTCTTTACCGGGTGATTTTATTGTATTCGCTGAAAGCGAGAAATGCTTTGTCGTCTTATCTGAATTTCTTTTTAAGTTGTTCAGAATCTCAAGTGAAAATTTTAGCCTTCTTTAGCTGTGGGGTAAAAACTACCATTTCCTGCTTTTTCGTGGCAAAAAATCCCCCAATCCGCACATATCCAGGTAGATTATAGTTAGCCTGGGGTGGCAAAGTGCGCACTGTGCACTCTAGTACGGTCGGCCACACGCTAGGATACCCCTTTTTGTTCGATTGGCGCCCTTATGCCGCGCGCGGTAAGAGCTGCCATGGGGTATCTGTGACTGTGGCCGACCGTACAATCCACGTTTATTCTCGTTGTTGGTAAAGTCTCTGATTCCTAAGCCCCGTTAGAGGCTCTCTGATTCAAGTCACGCGTTGTCACGAGAGTAGAACGGTTCACAATTTTAAATGCATAATTCAAAGAGTTGGGAAAAGACCTTCTGGCTGCTTCCCTAGTCTTGTATTCTTAGGAGCTGCTGGCAAGCGAATACCACCTCTTTTGTTGTACAGGTTTAAGATCGCTTATTACAGCGGAGACCGAAAGCTCTGCTACATCTGAATAGTCATCGGATTTCTAATACAGAAGCAAGTTTTTTTAAAAGTATTTATTGGTCCGGTATTTATTTAGGTTGATTTCAAATACAGTTCTTCTTTAAATTAATACCAACTACGAAAGTTCAAAGAGTACATTTATGTATCTATTTTAGTTCTAAACAATTAACCAATCGCTGTATTTTTTTTATCTATTCGTCTTTGGCAAAACAAGAAACTACTTAAAGATAGCTAAAGTAGACTTTTTAATTCAAAGTTATTCATTTGGTTATGTTTATGCAAATGCAAAGATAGTGGGGTAAAAAGTATAAAAGGTAGAGATACGTTCTAAACAATTAACTACTTTAAGCCTAACTGGAACTTTTATAATTGAATTTGATTATCATGATCTGCATAAAAGCCTTTGTTTTAATTTATAATTTAAATTATACTATCGTACACATGGTCATCACGTAACTACCTAATGATCATTATGTTACTTATAAGGTTGTTTTTTTTAAATATATATTATAATACATATATTATACCCGGATGAATACGTATATATACAATGTATATACCTACTTAACAACCCATCTAGAAGTGTAATATTTTTACAATGGAAAGCCAGTCTGATGATGACACCCAAACCTAACCTTACCTAACTTATATTTAAAAAGAAATAACATTAGGAATCATAGTATTATTGTATGGACCATAGGAATTGCTTTCAAATACAAAAATCAAGTTTTAAAGATCTTAAGTAGGTAGATAAGAAACTACGGAGGCAACTTAGACAAGTTTATGTTATTTAAAACTAATAAAAAGCCCAAAATTATTGCCCGCTCACTGTCGAACACAAAAATAATGTAATGTCGTAAAGTCCCCTCAAATTATTATCGCCAAATATGTTAAAATAGAGTCCAAATATGCTAATTGCGCGAATAACCGATACGAGCTTTAGAAGATTGTGTTCTCCGATCGATATTCGATATTCAAACATTCGAAACGTGGGCGCATGAATTAGGTAGAGTTGTTTTAAAAAGATACAATCTGTCTCAATCCGTAGGACGTTATATATGTTGTTTCTACGAGATAAATTTTCGGTTGCTAGTCGAATTTATCTCGTGAACTAATGAGGGAACCGCGCCTCTTTACATACCTACTACGTTAGATACTTAACTATGGCGGTAAATCATTATGACACCGACTATGGTTCATTTGTAGAGACTGCTAAGAACTAGCACGTCATCAGTGTAAATTTTTTTCGAAGCTATTTTTGTTAGGATTTTATTTAAAATGTGCTGGCTCAGTATTAACAGCCATACAAAAAACGCACCTAAAAAGAAGATAAATATGTAATTTTTTCATTGGTACCTAGACCATCACCTTAAACCTCAATATCTACACCTATGTTTTTCTCACTCTATGTAGATCAACAAAGTGGAAGAGAGATATCGTATCCATGTAGAAATATGGCGTTCATGATACGTGAGATGGTTCCAAATCTAAGAATACTTAAGTATCAGAATAACTAATTCGTCTTAATTTGATACAAACACCTTGACCCTTAACAGCGTAAGCAGGCGAGCTTTACCCAAAAGGCGAAGTTGATATATCGCTTCTTATTTGTTAACAACAGACATAGACCAATGCATCAGACGCACACCTACGCGTAGTCTGTTCATCTCTCCACCTGTGCAATCTGTTTGTTTGTTTACTTTCGACATCAATACTCGTACTGGAATATTTTTCACTGAACATAGGCATAGACATGCGTAAGAAAGTTTTGTGCGGAGCTTTTAATCTGTTTTTTTTTTATAACAAATCTGAATAGAAAAAATATGTTTTTAGTTTACTTATTTGGGTATTACTTATCCTAATTATAAGATAAGATAGGTATTACTTGGTGAAAACTGTAATGTCTGATATAGAAAAAATATTGTGTCGTCGTTGTAAAAGGATCGGAGACCAATTTTTATGTTTTCTTTGTAGACCAAATGTGTTTTTTTTAAATAGTAAACGACATCTTTGGTTTAATGTCCGTTTAAATTTAAAATTTTTGTTTCATAGTTAACCTAATCTTGCTAAAACTTGACCAAACGAAAGGAACTGCGGGCGAACGCTAGTCGCAACCTAAGGTGCCGCACACACCGCCCGGAGTTCTGCATTCCGCTTTCAAAGATCTGCGTTCCACGTTCTTTCTAATGTTGCTTAGAACCGTTCAAACTGAAGCGGTCTTCTGGCGGAGTTCTCGTGAAGCAAATCCGAGAACTCTGAACTCGGAACGCGGAACTCCGGGGCAGTGTGTCCGGTGCCTAAGGCTCAGTCTACATTAGGCGCAGCTGCCATGCTTGTTAACTGACAGCTTTTAGATTAGCCCTACCCCTGGAGCCCCTCCACGCCTCCTCCCCTTGCCCCTCCCCCTCCCAAATCGAGAGGCTCTGGCGCGCCGCACTAAATTAGTAACGGTTACCGAAATTGCTTTTTAATTTTCGTACCCGTTATTTAAAGTAGATGAAGGTACGCTGTGTGGTTTGCGAACCTGTTTACCACTCCAGTGTGCTGATAGCGCAAATAAAAAAAAATAAATTATCATCTCTTGACTTATAGTAAGTACGAAATGTATAGACAAAAACAAAATTATCATTATCACTGGCCTTAAACTATCTCGGTAAAAAATATATAGTCGCAAGATGGAATAATAAAAAGAAACACACTTTTGAGTAACATCAATGGGAACTCATAGGTATAAGTACAGTCGGCCACAGTCTCAGATACCCCTTTTTGTTCGATTGGCGCCCTTATGCCGCGCGCGATAAGAGCTGCTATGGGGTATCTGAGATTGTGGCCGACCGTACCTAATAATATCGTGTAGCATAAGTACCTAAAATACAAATATTATTTTATTACCCTGGCAACATTGAGGAACTTCTCAGCGCGGATCGCGCGGTCATCATTCATTTTGTGTTTGGATACGTTCCCTATATGTTTTTTTTGCTTTATTTTATTCTCTTGGCCCACGGCGCAGCGACCCGGCCCTTCCCTAGTCTTGATCGGTTTTGTGGCCCGGCCCTAAGTCTACGTCACGTTTAAAAAACATGGCGGCCGAGTTTATTCTTATTAGCATTTCATTTGTTTCGTCTCTACAAAAATGCTTAGTCAGGCGGGCCAACTGGATTAGAATGAGCGTCATATCTACATTGATACTTATGATATCTCTCTCCTATTCTTTTGATAAACGTAGAGTTTAAACCATGATATATATTGATATATATATTATGTCTATCGAGCTATAAACCTTGATATGGCCATTTATTTTGCCAGCTGTTAGAAAAAAAAAACTTTTTACATTTGAGGACTGAAATAAATTAAATGGACCTACGCTGCTACGTACTGATCCTCTTATACATATTTGTAGACATTCTTTGTGAATACTCTTTGAAAATGAAAAAAAGGCATTCGTAATTAATTTAACACTCACAACGGAAGTCAAAGCCTCTACCTCTCGATTAAAAAAGCACCGGTTTATAACCCAGATTCACCACCTTTTAGCTCTGCTATACCTACAAGCAAAATCAATACTTGACATGAATAAGGTGTGTTTCTAGCCTAAAGGTAGAGTTGATTGGCATAACAGTTACTCGCAATAGTATTACGAACATTTCAACAGCGGTTTTGATATCATGTCATAAAATAAAGTGAAACAGAATAACAATAAATAAACTCTGGAGGTGTTTATGCTGAAGTCAATGCAGACTCATCAGACTTTCACTAAGGATAATTCTTACGCACGCACTAATCATTATCAAAATCTTGTCGATGCTGCACTTTTGACGTAATACGGTCAGCGGTCACAAGCATGTCAAGGCATACTAAGAAAAAAAAACAAACGTTTTTGGATGCGTTTTTTTTTTCAAAAAATGAGCCGTCAAAGGAGAATCCCTAGGCTTAACTATTCTTAGGACCTAAGGCCTAGATTCCAGATCCTAGAACCTACGAATAAATCCGTATAAGTTAAATGTGGCCGTTTTTTTCTTGTGCGAGCGGGGGTTAGTGGACCCTCTTAATAAATTGTGACATAAAAAACTAGTGAATCGGACGACTACATCAGTTTTTCGTCTTCTGTACTCTTTTCAAGTCTAGCTCGTTCTGAAACGAAATTAAATGTCTTGGTGGTTGACACGTTAGTTTGCCAATGCGTAATGTGGACCTTCTTCATTTCCCTACTTAGTAACAACTCAGACCTACGTGTGTCGGTTGTGTTCTGGTGGTTACACATGGGGTATGCCATGGTTTACAGGTCAACTAACTACCTATCAACCGGACGGTATGGAATTCTTACACCTGCCGGTTGCCACGCAACGGTTCGCTGTTGGAATCCTAGTTCTTTAGCCCACAATTATATTGCTATTATATTAGACTTTGATTGCTAATTGACGGGGAAAAAACGCTCGGCTCGAGTTTTGTCGGCGGGTGAAACAAAACGTTTTTGTGTTAGTTTTTTTTTCTGGAGGTAAGAACTTTAGCACGAGCCAGTCTGGCTCATACTTTTGCTCTGTATATCTGAGTAGCTACCACGAGTGCGAAAAAGCTGTGCCGGACGTCTGTCGGACGTCTGTCATGTATCCTAATACTATAGTAGTAAGGTTGTTTTACCAACTTATCACTTTCAGAGACAGTGACAGTAAGCACTCGTGGTAGCTGCTCTGGACTCAAGCATTGATCTCGATGAGATTGACCTACGACCTGGTTAAAATGGTAGGTAAAGACTGGGTAGAAAAGCCCAATAGCGTAAAGAATGGAGTGCAATGGAGGGGCCTACACTCAGCAATTCAGCATTGGTGGCTAAAGGTTGAAGGGGAAGATTTCTGTCTGAAATGTTTATAACAAAGTAATAACAGCTATGTAACAGCTTTGAACAGAAATTGGTGTCTGGTTTTGTAATAAGCAGCTAAGTTAAGTATCGACAATGATGATGGCTTCTTAGATCTTTCCTAACACTTCCACTCACACTAGAGGTGGATTGACCTCTCGAACTCTGTAGCACTGGAAAGTGGTTTTCCCAGTACCTACCTATCCTCATCGAAATATTACCTACCTCATATCAAGTCGATAGAGTTTCAAATAAGACAGACGATAAGACGAGTATATATTATTAAATATCGTTCATGTACCTGAAATATAAAATACCATATCCCCAAATGAGTAAGCGAAGGCACCAAACATTCACAAAAATGCCTAATTTCGGCGGTTTTAACGTAAAGCTTATATAAATTAGATAGCCTAATATGGTAAGCAGTATTAATATTCCAATAATAAGTCATGGAAGCCAGTAGGTGCCCCTGCACTCTCGGCCAACCCTTCCGCGCAAGCTGATGCATGAATTATAGCGGCGGGGGTTGGGTGGATCCCGCCACTAAATATAATATGTGACAGAAGCTTCGGCATCGGCTGACAACAATTGCCTTTTGTTGTCAGCCGATGCCTGACTTTCATAGCAGCCTAGTTAGACTAGCCATTCTTAATTGATTGGCAAAGTTAAGCAACATCGGGCGTGGACAGTCCATGGATAGATGACCGCTATTGGCAATAATATCTGAGTGCTTCCGTGCTTTGGAAGGCACGTTGAACTGTTGGTCCCTGTTGTTGTTGATGTCAGAGGCCCTTTGGGCGGCCTAAAAACTCTGACAGCAGGGTTGGCCACTACTTCATATACGATTACCTAACATAGCAACTTGACTCATATCAGTACCAGCATTCTCTATGTATTGAAGTCTCAGCTCAGATTTTTATAAAGGTTGGAGGTACCATGAAATCCATTTTGTTTTTATTTTTCAAACTAGGTTAACTGTGACCTTGCTCTGATTTATTAATTTTCTTATATTTTTATAAATTCTAAAGTCAGCAGGCTGCAGCACTACAGGGTGCACTCTAAGTCGGTAGCGGAACTTTAAGTAGGCTGTCTACTGATCACTCCAAACAACTTTTACCAGGTGGCGAAAAAAATAAAGCGAAAAAAATATCTGCTGTTCCATACAAAAGGTCGACTCAGTACCTACTGCGCCAAATGGATGAAACAGCTGATATTTTTTTCGCTCCATTTTTTTCGCCACATGGTACAAGTTGTTTGTAGTGATCAGTAGACAGCCTACTTAAAGTTCCGCTATCGACTTAGAGTGCACCCTGTAGAGCCTGAAAATTTTAGTCGTGACAAGTAAATTAGCTCAACATCTTTCCTCTTCGACATTTGATTGTCCTTCTCGTTGTTTTTCTCTTCTTTATTATTTCCAAAACTTGCTCATTTGTCATCCTCTCGATTTTTTAGGCTATCCGCTATTTCTTTATTGATTAACCTAAAGTCACATTTCGATGCGGACTATTAAGATTTTTGTTACTCTGGCTTACTCAGGTCCTCCAAAAAGTCCAACATTCCACATAATGTTCGTCCCTGATATTCTGAAGTTCTTGGGGGGCGACTCCGGTGAACCGAGGTGAAACCATTCGGCTTAACGAAGTGCTACTTCTGTTACCATTTACCTCATGATGAATGGATCGGACGACGCTTTTTGTAACCAGTACATCCTACGGGTTAATTGCTGAAAAGTTTTCACGCCGCGCCCTGGTCACGCGTATTTTATTACTATGAAATTGAATTATTTACGACGCGACAGGAGAAGAGAGATGCCCATTGTGCGTGCCATTGCGGCTGCTGAATTTTAATATTGGAATTATTATTAATAATGCTCTGTTTACCCTTATATGCTTTGTGTGTCAAAACAGCTATTGTTGCCTACTGGCCGGTTGTGGTTTCAAAAAACAGCAGCAACCGGCGCTATCGGACCTTCAGGAATGCAAATATTGAGGGAAATTTCAAAGAATGGTATAGAGTTGTGGGTCTCGGCATTATGGCTTCCAGAATTGTCAATGTTACCAGCAGAGGCACATAACTGATCAAAAAATTGCGCACAATTTCGATACTACTACATAGATCGGTACCCACTTTTTTAGCGTAGTCAAACTTTGCTAATTAATTGTGCAGGGAAGTTATCCCTTATTTCGGTTATCTCTCTTACCTGTTCTCCACAAGAGTGTAACAGTGTGATTTGTTTCTTGACTACGAATTTGAATTAGCGTCGCTCACCGAACGGGTACAGTGACTCTCCCTTTCAGAAGATAAGCGTGCGTATTTCGGCAGCAGCAAGGGTCACAATGACCCTTCTTGTCACAAAATGACGTATCAGCGCAAGAGGCTTAATTGCTAAAGGCCCAAAAGCCTCGGCCGAGATTTATGTATATCCAATCCCGGGTACCTAATCCCGTGCTCAGGGCGGGCCGGGTCAATTCTGGCCGGAAAACCTTTTCTAGGTTATTTTCCGTAGAACTTTTAATCCGGCCAAATACCGGCGTATATCATGCGGGATTAAAAGGTTTAAATTGGAAGTAACCGGCGTCTGTAATAAATTTAAATCGGTTGGCAGTCGGTATTGTGATATTGGCGTGTGTGTTATAGCTGGAGAGCTGGTGACCATTGGACTTATTTTATCGTACAAGGCTAGGAGTTGGTAGGCTGATAGGGTAGACTTTGTTAAGTCAAGGATTTTTTTTATCTTGCCGGTCGCGGTTGATAGGTTGATTTTGTTTTACTTTAAAAGTGTAAATGTGTGGGTTCCGTTTTTTTGTCATACCTACATGCCTGAGTGTTTCTATGCTGATTACTTATTTAGACTCTAAATAACTATTATTATTGGCCGAGCTCGTTTAAAAGTTGTTTTTTATAACCTAGAAAGTGTAATTTTTTGTGCCATAAAAACAAACTTTCAACTACACTCGGCCAAAAAATATAAGTATATATTCGTGATCAGCGGAGTCTAAACAACCTTCCTAAAAGCTTTCAGCTTTTAACGACAAAAAAAAAACTAAACCCAAACATTTACACTGTCAAAGAAAAAAAAAACGGAACTTACAACCGCGTCCGACCAAAAAAAGCCCAGACTCAGCGAAGTCTACTCCATCAGCCTACCAACTTCCAGCCTTGTACGATAAAATAAGTCGAATGGTCACCAAGCTCTCCAGCTATTATTCTAGAAGCCGCCGTTATCCCCTGTATGCATATCGGGCGAAGCCTGCTTAGAAAATGTTAACTAAGCGCTTTCCATGTTTGTATTACAAATTTTGTAACACTTTTAGCTTTATTTCGCTCTTTTTGCAGCTGAATTTAATACTGTGTTACGCTTGTAAGGATGGCATTAATGGTTGTCAGCTCAAGCTCAAGTAGGTGATCTCAGAAAACAAAATCAATCGAGCTTGAGTAGCTGTCAGCATATTAGTTGACACTAGCTTGAGTGTGACATTGTCATTAGCCAAGGTCTCAAGTCGGCTAATGTCAAAATTGAAGTTTAAATTCAGTTTTTGTCGACTTAAAACAAGAATAATTAATTTGCCTAAAAACCAATCGCGATTCAACCCGTTTCGAATACAATAATGTTTAAAACAAGAAGTTTCGTTGTTCGGCTGTGTTGTGTGACGAAAATTCTTGTTTTAAGTCGACAAAAACTGGATTTAAACTTCAATTTTGAACACGGTTTCGATGTTACTTAATCATGATTTTAACAGTAAAAAACGACCCGTATCTTCGCCACTCGTGAACGCACTTATATCGTACACCTCGAAGAAGAATCCAATATTCCACACAAGTAGGCAATAAATAAAATATGAATGCAATATTTCACCAACCGTTGACGTGTACCTAATACGATTCCCGCACCCCAAATCTCCCTTCGAAGAACTCTAGCAATGGCGGAACAAAATTAAAATGGATATCAATAAGGGGGTGCTGTATAAATCATGTAAAAACGTCTACTGACCGGTTTCGACCCTTGAAGTGCCCTGCTCGCACAGTGTGCTCGCCCTTAAATTTGGGGTAAGCGTTGACCTGCGCTGATGCGGTTTTTTTTGTAGAGTCAGTTTTCAGAAACAAAGTGCTTATTGCGGTGTGATAGGGTTTAAATTAGTTAAATTCAAAGGATGCCTTTCATGAAACATATTCTAACAGTATTTTACACTCGATGATAGTTGGCGAATTTGTTTGTTCTTAGTTAATATGCTTTGGTACATTGACATAATCCAATGTCCTTTTGATCTACTTTTTACCGGAATGTTAAGGTAGGTACCAACAGAAAAATAAAACCTTGTTGCATTATACTAATAAACTTACATACACTGAGTATAACTGGAGGTTTAGCATGGCTGTTCTTTAGATATTCTCGGTATATTTATTCGGCGTTTACTCGTAAGCGCAAACTTCAATTCCCTACAACGGTCACTTCCACATTGCTCCACAATTTGTCAACAACGAAATTCCGCGCGAAATTAAAACATTCAACATTCAAATTTCGAACCCGCTGCCGCCGTGCGAACCCCGCCAGCCGTGGACAACAGTCTGTACATAAATCATTAATCAGGTGCGTCATTTTGTTCCCGCCAAAATTATTAATGTCCCCCGCTTGCAACAGCGTGCCGTCTGTGCCTAGGTTAGGTAGGACTTTCGGTTAGGCGGATAGATTAGGAGAGGAGTGTTTATTGGAAGGGTCTATTTGTTGTTTACTCGTTAAGGGAGTGGGTAAAAAGAGACAGTAATTTTAACAGTACATTATGGCCGATTTGTACGCGAACGAAATTGGAGTCGCGAATATAGGTAGTTTGGATGGCAACTTTACACTCTGTCATGTATGCTGGGCACAAACATTTTTTCTATGCATAAATAAATATTTCAGTTACTGACCACTATAATAATTATTAGAGCTTAGCTACTTAGATTTATTAAGAAACAGAATTTGTTGTCATAAAACGATGACAATAATTTGCTGGTAGCAAAATGAGCTAAAAATGCACAATGCACTAAATAAAAAAGCTGCAAATCGATAATGATACTCACGCCGTTAGGCCGATAACTCTCATTAAAACACTCTTAAAAGTTGCCAAATTCACAAAGGTAATAAAGTGCCAAACAAAACTGATAATTTACAGCGAAACACAATGGTGGTCCTAAACACGCGTAATTCACATGGCCCTCGAAGGGCTAACCGCCAGAGGGCACAGCGTAGTGCCAGAGGACTTTCTCTGATTAATGACCCTGTAATTGTTGCCACATAATGTAACTGTAGTAACTACTTACATATCTACATGTAGGTACTATGGACGAATATGGACACAGATGTTCACTGTCCTATCCTAACTTTACTGTTAGATGCTGAAAATATTGAAGATGCAGGTGTTTGGTTTTTTTCTATTCATAAATGTTGTACAGCTTTTAAACAATCGTGGCAATAAATGCATTTTTATACATTTTGTACCATAACTATAAGTGGGTATGGAAATTAAATGTTTCTTTTAAGTCTTACTACAAAAAAGAACTTTAACCCGTGTTTAGCGGTTTAGGCAGTTTTCAGCTAAACGCATGTTAGACCAGTGTTTACAATAGTTTTTGTAATAAGTGTTTATGTTTAAACGAGAGTTAAATCCGATTAAATATAGATTAATATTTTTTCCTCCAATAGTTTGAACCCACAGTAAAAGCAAACTTGTTTGTATTGATCAGTAAAAATACTTCTCAACATTTAGAAAAGATCAGATCATAAGTCAGTAAAGATAGAAGTGCATGGAATTATTGCAATTGCAATGGATATGGAGTACAGTTCAAACCTTATCTGGTGCAGGAAGATCCTCTTAGTATTCTTATTCTATCCTACAACGATGGTCTATATCCATAAGTTGTATGGGGTATAGATTACGACGACGACGAAGAGCCGTGGGTATCAAAGTTTGGGTGTGTGGGTGGGTATAGGAAGCGGATGCGTTTTGTGGGAATGATCCGCATTGTTTCCTTTCTGAGGGTTTGATTTAGGGTGGCATTAATAGTCGTCAGCTCAAGCTCGAGCTCAAGTAGGTGACCTCAAAAACAAAAATGCTAATGTCAACCCTTGGCTAATGTCAAGCATGAGTAGCTGTCAACTTAATAATAAACACTAGCTTGAGCTTGACATTGATATTAACCAAGGTCTCAAGTCGGTGATTTTGTGTTCTGAGTCCACCTACTTGAGCTCGAGCTTTAGATGACAACTATTAATTGAGTGGCCCCTTAATTGCAAGAATGGATTCGCTGTTTATTTATTTACCTAATTTTATGTCAAGTTATTAACTTCAATGTATACATAATATTATGGTTTTTAAGTTATTGGTATCGCATAGTAATAAACTTCTCACATTCCTCATAAAGTAACGGTGAAAATTTTTTTACGGGCGAAACGTACAATGTAATAAATGACATTGTATTTAGTTCTGAGTTGTCGAACCTTACTTAATTGTTCGGCTAGCTAGCTACATTCCTACATGTGCAAAATAATTTGCTCGAACACAACATCCAAATAGTTATGACTGTAAGTTCAATTACAAATTAAAATTCTACATTCTTCTCCGTAGGTATCAAACTAATTACCTACACGGTTTTATCTAGTTAAGAGGTTTTTAAGAGACAAAAAGATAATTACAGGAGACAATTAGCTACGTATCTTGCACCTTTTCGCAACTTTGTGGATATGTTTGTTTAAAAGCTACAAAACTAGGCTGTTCGTGCAACATGAAAAAAAAAACAGCTCGTCTTGGGCGCGAAGAAGTGTTCTCTCACTCTCCGATGATCTGTGTAGAGCGGGATAGAAAGTTGTTTATCGAACTGTCAAATTAGTTACCTACACACGTATAAAAGGTTATAAATGTGCCTGTTTTTATAACTATGTGGCTCTGATATTTAAAATCTGGTATAACTCTACATTATTAATTAAAAGAAAATTATATGCCTTCTTTGTAAAAACTATCATAATCGAATAGGTACAATTTCCCGTGCACTAAATACGTATATGTTCATCTACAAGAAAGATGTAAAGTCCCAAGTTCACTAAAAAACATTAACGCTTTGTATTTTTGGTTCAACGAACAATTTAATGAACAGTTATTTAATTAACCAGCCGTTATCTATAATCAAAGGATAAGGCCACGCACTATTGTCAACGTTTCGTTTAACGCAACTTTAATTACATACGCCGCTAACCTCGCTACCGTGGTTCCTTCCCAACACATGCAAAATATAAATGACTTAAAAAAAATCACTCAGCCTCAGCTGAGACTAGCTAACGTAATAAACTTAATAACGTCGACAAGTTTTTTACTTAAACATCTGCCAGACTTCCTTAATTATGTAGTAGTTTTATCTATCCAGCCCATAATTTAAGCTGACTGTGTTCCCTATACAAACACTGACCTCTCTAGTCCCTTCTTACTTTTCAGCAACTTTTTGGGTCTAAATTATCACCTTTTGACTACTTTTGACATAACCTTCTACCTAAGATAATGTGACATTTATCTATTGCAGCATTATCTGACTGTCACTTGGAAATTGTTGATGAGATACATAATATTATAAAGATTTTTATAAGGTTAAAAATAATAAGAATATATTAAAAAATATATAATATGTAGCTATATATAACTATGTAGCGTGTATAACTATGTAACTATATGTATATAACTATGTAGCGTAGAAAATGATATAAGCTACATATCTAGTTATATCATCTAAGTATAGGTATTGTAGGTCTACATAATTCTACATAAAGCCTTCCGTTTGTGCTTTTTTGCTGAAAACAACTTTTACTGACTATTAATTATTTATTGGCATTAAGTGAACATAAACAAGATTGAATCACCTAAGAACGAGCCGATTCATATAAAGGTGGAGAATGCAATTATGTTACCTAACAGAGTCGAAGATAAATAATTCAATTACATGGTATTTACTACCGTAGAACGCTGGGCGGTAACGCTGAGTGGAAGATGGATGTCACAGATAGTCCACTTTAGCTTTTATTGTAACTTTATTCAATATTATGTTCTGAAAATCCTCAAAAAAAAAGTAATATTAAATAAATTTTATTCAATATTACAAACTGAATACTGGTAGTACGAACAAAGTCAAAAGTATATGCTAACCACTAAGTAAACCCGATTTATTTTTCTTTTCACACAAACCGCCTAAGCCTATTTTAAATTTTACCATCATTATCAGTGATATTTTAATTTTGATACAGACAGAGATTACCTTCTACAAGTTACTCTACTTGGACTAGACCTATAGGGCCAAGATAGAGCACTGTTTTCTTATCTACGGACTTGAAGTTCTGTCGTTTTACAGTCTTTGCCGGTAGGCTGGGTGGGCACATAATAACGCTAATTATGTCAATACTCCAGCTATTAACTATGAATTATTGATGCGTTGAATGATCTAGGTTCAGACAGTACCGCCATTAAACAATAAACTTAGGTACTAATTTAATTGCTTTTAAGTTAAAGCGTGGTATTAGTTTTGCATAAGAAATAGGTAGGTGGAGGTAAAAAGGCCCCTGTAATTTAAACAAAGTTTATGGCACTGACTGAATTGTTTATAGGAGCGTAATTTGGATCTCTACCTTTTTATTTACAGTTTTTTATTTACAGTTTATTTTCTTTTCTTTTTTAATGAAAATTTTGTCAAAAAGGCAATTCAAAAGAAACGACCACAATGATAATGAAAAAAACACACAACGACGCTCCCTTCGCACAAAAGCTTTTGTAGAGCTTTGGTTGTAGTTCTTCTACTTCACACTAGATGTCACTGTTGAATTAAATATTTGAAAAAATAAAGCGCCATGTTTGTTTTGCTGTAAAACAATTACACTTTGTTTAAGGTCTTTAAAGAACAATTTAGTTACTCGTAAAAGCCCAATGAAGTAGCAATAAAAGTGATCGTTTATCAAACCGGCGCGATTGTACGGCGATAAGGCAGCCGGGGTTACAGCTAGTTCAATAAAACCACACTAGAGGGCGGTGATTTACACCGCCACTGATGTTCATTTATTTCATTTTAATGATTCAATTTGTCCGCCTGAGCGATTATGAGCGTATTAGTTTTTATAGATGCATTAAAGTGTATAATTTGACGATCCTCCTTATATTTAAATCATTATGTTAACAGTTTAGTGTGATTATTTTATTAGTCCTAATGACTGTTTATTGATGGGACATTAAAGCTTTCTGTATGAATAAAATAACGACTTGTTTTTAGAATCATAATTTAAATCGTCAATCAAAATCCTTTACTACCTCAACGAAACAGCAATCAAATAAAATTATCATTCGGAATATTTTACTCACCAAACCTACTGCCATTTTTATTTCTTGACAGCTAGTTTTTTTTTTTTGGTGCAACAATAGGGCATCCCATGCAGCCAAGAGCAAGCAACCCTTAAAATTAAAAATGGCGGCGTGCAGGGGTGGGTATCGCAAGTCGATTGGTCGCAGTAATTCATCCCCCGGGCGCGGGGGGAGGGTCGTTTGTCAATGTCCACCCCACACACCCCCCCGCCTCTGAGGCGCACTTGAGAGCAAGAAAATGTTGATTGTGGGAAATGCGCGGTACAAAAGGATGTTTTGTTGAATTGTAGAGCAAGTTGTGAGGCGAGTTTTTCGAGGCTGTTCTAAAGGTTACAAGAGCACTTAAATATTACTAGCATTATGTTTAATTTATGTACTCAGAATAATTTTGTTGAGAACGTAGATAATCATATTTATGTGCATTTAATACAAGATACAGATCTGTCTCGTTTCGTGATACACTATGATATCACCATATTATACCTATGATGATATTGGGGTTCTTAATGAATTTTAAGATATTAGTTAGACCATTTTTCATCACAACAGTGTCGTCAACCTGAACTTTAATTAAACAATTCTAACTCGCACCAATTTTCCTTACCGAAAATAGCATTTTTCCAAACAGGTCGCATTCCGCAACAACGCAAGTTTGCGTGTTTAGGGGTCGTTTCCGCACATCGCACGCACAGGCCCGAAATTATTTTAATAAAGCAGGTAGGTAAGTGCCGAGGATTTTTGGTTTCCATTTCTTTGTCACAATCATTTTTCTTTTTTGGAAAATTCTTTGTTTACGAAACAATGCATAAACTACATTCTATTTTCAAATGCAATTTAAATCTGCACCATATTTTTTTTGTGAATTCAAATTCACATTTTGAAATTGGAATGCATTTAGTTTTTAGGTCTTTAAGGGTCGACGATAGCAACGTGGCGGGAAATTCAAAATTTTCACAGTTTTTTACATTTTGTAGCTAAACTGAGCTATTTTTGTTCAGCGATTTTTCGTTCGCAGAAATAACAAAGTATTCTTTTCATTATTGTCAACAATAAACAACAATAATTCAGCCGATTATGTGTTCTGGTCTACGACAAGTTCTTTGGGCAGTGCCACTGCTTCGTAGATCAGAACACATAATCGGCTGAATTATTGTTGTTCTGTTGTGTACAATAATGAAAAGCATACTTTGTTGTTTCCGCGAACGAAAAATCGCTGAACAAATATAGCTCAGTTTAGCTACAAAATGTAAAAAACTGTGAAAATTTTGAATTTCCCGTTACGTTGCTATCGTCTACCCTTAACGCGTCCTTCTTCAAAAGTGGCCAGTATTAAGTCCTTTAAAACATTGTAAGCAAAATCGACGATGAAATAATGCATTCTACTATGATGCAACTAAAACGGAGCTTCGATGAGAGGTCACTGCTTCACTAGCCCTTACCGCGACGTAATTAAGCTTATGTTCGTGCGGCAAAGCCGAAACTAATACAAATACTAAATAGGAGAGAAATCGTGATCGCAGTTCGTGATTGTGACACTGCGTGCCCTTTGTACGAGGTGCCTTAGCCGTGAAAAATCACTTGTACATGTGCAAGCCTGCCAGCTACTGCCTGGAGACGTTCTAATCCACTTGGTAGAGTCAGAAAAAAACGAATGTAAAAAGAAATTTGATATTTTTTTGCCAACTATTCACGCTTTGTTTTTATTTTGCTGATAAAGCGTGTTAATGTGTCCCATCTCTACAATAATCGATATCGTGAATCATCAAAGTTAGCTAGTATGAGGATGTCATATTTGTAGTTCAATAATTTATTACCTATCTTGTAGATGTTTTCTCTCGAGCACCAAAATGTAAGATAGAAATCTTGCTAGGATCCACGTATGAAAATCTTATACCATAATGCTATTTTCATGGGTGAGTAAGATGATAACAGGGTGTGTAGTTTTCCATAAGTGCATTGAGTTTTTTCTAAAAAATATTTATCAATATAAGCCTGAATAATTGTTTCTGTTGACGCTACATTTTAACAATACAGCAAACAAGCTTTTGGTAAACACGCGAGTATTATGCACTGCCCCAGCACATATCTCTATGTCTACCGTCTAGGAACTATTGTAGACTCTATCTAGAGGAATTACTGTTGGTTTTCTACCTTACATTAGTAACCAGCTAGCCTAGGCCTCGTTTGTATTTCGAATTATAAAATGTTTTGTTTCTAAGTTAGCATTTTAGCTTTATACACATTTTTCTAAGGTCGGGATGGCCTTTATTGCTTGACGAGATACGGTCAGTACATCATAACGATTGTTATCTTAAACTAATACTTATTCGTTAAACTGGATCATGTGTATGTTGTTTTGTTATTGTCATTTATTTGAAGTACTCCTCACGACGTTTTTTTTCACGGCCAGGCAGAGAAAGACCCTCGAAGCTGTAGAAGGATTTTATCGAGGAAGACCTACGGTCCCCTACCGTAAATCAAACACTAGACAAAAACTGTCTTTCCTATTGCACCTCGCAAGCTCCAGTATCGACGGCCGGCCGATGCCCAATCGAATAGTAGCACGCTTCGTCGTCGTTTGATATTCGGTCTCGGCCCCGTCTACAAGTAAGGCGCACAAACGATCGTTAAATATAATAGCTCTATTCTATTCACTACGTGATAAGCTCTGGGACAAATGGAGTGAATGTTAACGAACCACCCCGCAGGCCTAGAGTGCAAATGTGTCACTTCGCCACTTCCCGGACGTCCAAAATTAACTGTGCTTCGCTTGAAGGATGTTTGGCGAGTGTTTTGCTTGTCTGTTTAATTAATAAGTCATAAGTTTGTACCTAGGACATGCTTTAGATGAGTAGGCTTGCCCAGCTCCTAGACCATCTTCTCAGGCCTAGAGTGCAAATGTCTTACTTCGCCACTTCCCGGACGTCCAAAATTAACTGTGCTTCGCTTGAAGGATGTTTGGCGAGTGTTTTGCTTGTCTATTTAATTAATAAGTCATAAGCTTTACCACGCTTCTTCTCCAAGAACGATCAGAGCTAGTGAAGCTGGAGAAAAAAAAGTAGCTAGATACTTAGTATTAGATAGTAATAAGTATCTGATTTATATAATTTTTTTACTTTAGATAATATTTTGACGTTCAATGTAAATAATTTATTTATGGAATATTGAATAAAAACATTTGAATCTTGAATCTTGAATCTAAGTTTGTAGCTGGGACATGTTTTGCATTGAGTAAGCTTAGCCAGCTCCTAGACCATCTTCTCTTCTTTTTGGTTGCAAAAAATCCTTCCCAATACATTTTGTCCCACACTGTTACCTAATAGTACGCACTATAACTAGGTTTAACGACCTGGACTAGACCGAAAAAATCGGAACAAATTAGTATGCTAGTAAACAATCGATCGTAAAAGTGTAAGCTGTAAGTACAGTTAAGTAGAACGTTAATGTATGAACTTTTGTTCGAATTTCGCACTTAATAGTGTGAGTATTAAGAGTTATAGTGTGTCAATTAATACTGCGTATTGTACCGATAGCACGTGCAGGCAACATTGTCTTCCAAGTATTATAGCCGAGAATTCTCGAAACTAAATCAATATGCGTTAGTGTTACAGAGATATACCAAAGACTTGTTCTTTAGCAACACGGGAAACCCAACAATGCATTTTCATTGTCAAAAATCTGGGCAGCCGATTAGTATGCTAGGCCTTAGCAGGTGGACTTATTTGCAAATCGCAGTACGGAGAAGGCTATCCTTAATTTTTATTCCTGGTAGTCTTGCTCAATAGAGTCTAACTAGACCGTACTGGGAAATAACTGACTAGAGTCTGGTTACCGAGAGTTGGCATTGGAAAAGGGCGGCAAATTTTAAAAATCTCACTGTGGCAACATCAATATTACTTTGACTGACTGACTGATCACGATCTCTTAAACTACAAGAGCTACAAATCTCAAAATTCGTATGGGGATTCGTTTTAGGACGTAAAAGACGCTTACTAAGGGATTTTGAGAAATTACCTTGACGTTACCTTAGAGTTGCAATGTAAAGAGTTTTCAAGTAATCTCAATGCCAACTCTCGGTAGCTTGACTTTACGCTTTCTGTGCAACTAGCGACCCGCTCTGGCTTCACCCGGGTGCAATTTAGAAAAAATCCGTAATCCGATGATGGCGACCTCACATGAAATGTATACTGTGTTGAGATTTATACTATGTAGAGATGTGCTCAAACTAGCAATACGCGATAAGAAGGAGTTACTTTACTCAATTGATTAATTGCTGCTTTATTATTGAAGGCGAATTAAGAATAGACGACGTTCCCATTACGCAAAAGCGCATTTATTTTATTTCGTTTTTTCTACCATATATTCTCCGTGTATTTCTAAAGAGGTAAATGTAATTAATTTTAGAAAAATAAATATTTCTTTCCACACTCCTTTTACCATTCGATCAAATAGATAGACGAGTAGATAGACAGTCGATGTATGTAAAATAGCCCACCCGTTGGAAGCGGACACCGCAAAATTGATGTCTTACAATAGCTGTCTCTATGTTTTTACTCCTCGATGCGGCTCATAAAGCAAAGGGATGCCGGGTCTGGGACGGATCTAGGATTTGTTTTGAGGAGGGTTTAATGTTACTTTTATGATTGTAGTTGTTGTTTAAAAAAACAAAAATAAAAAATTTGCTGTTTTAACTAAACAATTTTGGAAATAAATAGACGAAAATTATGGAGTTTGTTTGGAAGTCAGAAACACAGCTACCACGAGCCCCTTGCGCGTCTATTCACGCTTAAAATATAAGAAGTAATTAGTTTCTGTTGCCCCCCTAATCGATCAATTATAATATGTAATAAGTATTGCTGAAACAAATATCAGTTTGACAACATCAAGTAGTTTAGTAGTGGTCCAGAGAAGGGAGCCAAATCACCCGATGTCCCTTCGATGAACCGTGATCCGCGCCTGAAGTCCGCAAAAAGAATCGATCAATTCAGTTTGCAATATCAATCTCTACCTACTTTGTGAGAATGTGATTGGAAAACAGTAAATATTTCTGAAACAAATGCTTACTAGGCAAAATCAAGTAGCTCAGTAGTGGCTGAAAGGGGGGATGCAACAGTATCCATCCACTGTCCCCTTCCTAGATCCACACCTAAGTTCGCAAAAATAATCGATCAATTCTTCTTCTTCTTCTTCTTCAGCATGTATATGTCCACTGCTGGACGTATGTCTCTTCATGATGCTTCCATTTTAGCTGGTCTGTAGCTATTGTGGTCCAGGTTGAGCCTGCTGCGGCCTTGATGTCGTCGGACCATCGTGCAGCTGGTCTACCCACACTTCTCGTTCCTGTACGCGGCCTCCATGACAGGACTTTTCGGCTCCACCTGCCATCTTCTCGGCGACATACGTGACCTGCCCACTGGCATTTAAGGCACGCTATCCGTTTGCCGATGTCGGCAACTTTGGTGCGTTGGTATATCACTGAGTTCCGTATTCTGTCACGGAGGGATATCCTGAGCATCGACCTTTCCATGGCCCTTTGTGTAACCTTGAGCCTGTTTATGGTTTCGTCGGTAAGCGTCCATGTTTTGCAAGCGTAGGTCATGACTGGCAGAACACACTGGTTGTAGACCCTAGTCTTAAGTGTTTGAGGGATCTTTGAGTGGAAGACGTCTTTTAGCTTTCAATTGATTAATTCAGCGGGCAATAAATTAAGCCGTGCAGAAGTAGCAGCTACACAAATTGTCCTATGAGTGTGAGCGGTAAATTGTAAATTTAACTAAAATAAAAGACAATTAGGCGAGGAGTAGCTCAGCAGTGGTTCAGAAAGGAGCCTATATGATCCGATGACCCCCCTTTGCAATCCGCACCTGAAGTTCGCAAAAAGAATCGATCAATTCAGCTGGCAATAAATCGAGCGGAGCAGTAGTGGCGGCCACACATACCTATCATCCCATGAGTATCACCAATAAATAGTAAAATTAGAAAAATAAACAAGACAATTAGGCCAGATCAAGTAGATCAGCAGTGGATCAGAAAGGAGCGAGAGTCTATATAATCAGATGACCCCCCCTTCGGAATCCACACCTGAAGTTCGCAAAAAGAATCGATCAATTCAGCTGGCAATAAATCGAGCGGTGCAGTAGTGGAGGCCACACAAATCATCCTATGCTCGGTGAGTGTGTGACCGGCCAATGGTGTGGAAACTTTCGGGGCATGTTTTCAAGTGTTGTAGAGAGTGATCACTTTATTTTGTGGCGTTTTGATAAAAAGATGGTGATATAGTTCATAGAAACCTAAATATTTACCTGTAAGCAGCCCCTGTACTTAGGTATTCTCTAAAAAAAAACTCCGTAAATATGTCCGTTTTTAAATGTCAAAAAAAGAGTGTTTTTTGTATTTCAATAGGGGCTATTTTGGAGTGTATTGACGGGCGACGGTTGAGTGGATTTCTTATAGAATAGACGCGTAGATTGTACTTATGTAATCATAAGCAAACAGAGGTACACACGACAGCACTTCGGCCCTATACGCTAGCACTCACAGCAAAAGACAGACTTAACAACAAAAGTGTACATTCTGACGGGCTGTCGTGTGTACTTTAATGTAAAGAGGCGACCTCACTTTGTCACATTCGAACTTACAGGTTTCTTCGCAATGTTTTCCGTCACATTTCTGTCTACAATCCACAGGGTTATGAAAACGGATAGGTGTTTCGTACGTGTATTTGCTGTAATTAAACTCAATATACCTAGGCATTTCTATACATACATAGAGCCTGCATATTCAATTCACAAGTGATTATGGGAATGATGAGTGATGATCAACATAACACTTACCTACCCATTATAGCACAAAGTCAATTACACAATAATTATCTTTCTCTCCTAGGAACGTTTTCCTGTAACTATAACGGTTAGGGTACCTACCTGCCCTTAATGCCCCGTCTCAAAAATCTACCCTGTTTAATATTAAGGTTCAATGAAAGTAGCGTGGCCCCGCCACCGTTTTTTTTTTCAATTTTGTATCTAAACTAAAGCAATTTTATTTTAACGATTTTTATTTCACGGCAATAAAATAACATTGTTGTCATTATTCTAAGCAGTAATAATTCAGCTGATTATTATGATTTGCTCGAACTCCTAGTTTTTTGGGATACCTATATAATACCACTGATTTGTCGACCAGAAAATAAATCAACTTAATTATTGTCGTTCCGTTGTTAAGAATAATGAAAAGAATACTATTTTACTGTCGTGAAACAAAAATTCGCAAACCAAAATATCTCAGTTTAGCTACAAAATTGAAAAAATAATAATTAAAAAAATGGGCTTTCCCGCCACGCTACTTTAATTGACCCTTAGGTAAGTCAGCCACGTCCTAAATAAAGACATCTTCGTATAGCAAAACAGTTTATATAAAAATAGATAGGTAACTTCAAACTAATTAAAAGCAAGCTAGTATCGCCTAATCAAAGCGTACATTTTATTCGCACCCTGTAGCGCTGTTGTCTCTATAAATACCAATTTAAAGGCTAGACCACATTTACCAGATTAATCTGTTGTGCACGAGTCACACAATGCAAACCGACGCAGGTCGGTGCACCGTTTGGATACACGGAGGAGGCTAGTCAACTTGAAAGAGGTATTACTTATTATAGAGTCGATAACTTAATAATGTTTTAGGTATCTGGTAGAGGTCTTTTTTACGTGAAATTCTTAACACTATCTGTACTCGTTGAATAAAATATCTACCTAGCAACCTTTGATAAGAAATGCTTCTACCTACTTCCCAATTAGGTTATATTAGGTAAAGATTTGAAAATATTTTATTTTTACAGTTACCCTTTCAACTCGCTGGCATTTGTCTGGTTTGCGTTGTAGTTATAGCTAAGTCTTTTACTTCCCTTTTCTTTTCTGTAGACTTGACCAAGAAAGCTGAAAGGCTTGTCTACGTAGTAAGCAAGCCTGATGTCATAGGAACAGTAACTGTACTTCCTAGACGCTGTAGCATTGCATCGACACTGTTTAAACTTTTAATTTCAATTACTGTAGTTTACTGATCTAACTCATTTCTGCGCTCACCTACTGTTACATTTAATTATATTACATCCATCTAGCTATGCTATGACCTATGTCAACTAACCCATCCGGCCAGACAGCCCCACAAACGGGGCACCCGCTAAATCTGAACTTCACCTATACATAGTTAATCATTCGTTAGCATTCCAATCTGCATGCGTAACGCGACACGGCGATGCGTCAATTAATAATTTCGACACTTGGTAATTAACATTTAAATCGGACGGGGTTGTGGTGAGTGAGGGGAAAGACTGATGGTCCATGTACATGCTTCGGATGATCCTTGTGGCGAGTTCACACTTGGTATTGGAGGTTTATTACTAAATTTTCCAAAATTAATTTGAAAACTGAATAATTTTAGTTTCTAAAATTTATATAATACCTTCAGTGCGGTGGTGGTCTAGGGGTAGAACAATGCACTCGGAAGCGAGAGACCCAGGTTCGAATCCTGGTGCGGGCATATACCGATGACTTTAATTTATTTCAAAGCTACGTTGTATTTGTGAATTTGTAGTAGCAATACCACTCGCTGATTGTGAAGAAAAACTTCGTGAGGAAACCTGAGCGTATGAGGCATTATACCCTCAACGCAAAAATCGCAAACCCGCATTGAGCACGCGTGGTGATTAAGCTCGAACTCTCTCTCTGAGAGAAGGCCTTTGCCCAGCTAGTGGGACATGTACAATTGTACAGGCTACATCTTACTTACTTTCAGTGCGACCATAAGGACCAGTCCTACCATAAGGAGATAATTGATAAGCCGCCATATCGTTATTTCATAGCTCATACTTAGTTTGAGAAGGAGATAATTATCGTATCAATATAGATATGGCGCTCCTACTACGCTAGCAGGAAAGTTCCAAAAAGTTTGGAAAACTCCGGAACCCGTGAAAGTGAAGCTCAAGTCAAAGTCAAAGATTTAATTAAATAAGCCATATATAAATTATTTACATTGAACGTCAAAATATTATCAAAAGTACCTATCAGAAATTAGGTTTTAGACTTGGATAGACTATTTATTAAACATTTCAAGCGTAGGGTATAAACATGCTTAATAAATACAAAGCTGCATTCCTGAATACTCATCTCATAAATTATCATTATTATCCAAAGGGGTCGGGAAAAAAGCCTCCCCCGACAATTTCTTCACCTCCGAGGCAAAAACTACCTCCTGCACCCAGTATTTATACGACAATCAAACTACAATCAACACGTAATTAGTAAGCGGCTCTTCCGAGGCAGCTGGCAGAAATATGGAGTGACACTAAGACAGATGTTGGCTTAGGCACCTCGCTGGCTAATAAAATTACGAACACATAATCGTTCCCTGCTAGTGTTGCCAGGTACTTCTTCTTCTTAGCGTATCGATGGCATAACCGATACTTAAATCTAAACTGTTTTGGCCCAGAATTTGGCAACCTGAATTGCGTCGTCACTAGCCGTCATGAGGTCCTCCTGTGTGCAGTTGTTGGGGCACGCAGGGCATGATGCAAGATGGATCATGGTTTGGGGGGTACCACACAAACAGCCCAAATCGCCGCCGTCCGCGAATCCCCACCTGGCCATATTCTCCTTGCTTCGGCCGACTTGGGTCCTCAGACGATTTAGGGACTTCCAGATAGCCCATGGTAGTGTATGTCCAGGCGGAAGACTCCCAGAAGGCGACGCAAATGGAACTGGCAGAGAGGCACTCTCACGCCAAAGGTACTAATAAAATATAAGAGTGAACATTTTCTTCGACAAATATTACCAGACCAAAGATACTTGCTCCACTTAGGTACTTAGGTTGCTACGCTGTCAGGATGGTACAGGCGCTGGACAAGCCTACTCCATCTTAAATAATGTAGTAAGCACTGCATCCGATTGATGTATGTATGACTAGATGTATGAGTGAAAGTTACTGCCACGGCCACTACTGCCACTGTGAACTGTATTAATCATCTCTCTACGTAGATGCAAAGGCCTTCGTTTATATTTAAGCTGGCTCAGCAATCCTAAGTGGATAATATTGGGCTCTGCGACCTAACCTACCAACCTTTCTACTTGTCCTACGCCACTCGCTTCCAATCTTCTTCCTCAATCCAGCGATACTTCCAATTTGCTCATTAATCAATCATTGAAATGGTACGAGTAGCACCGCTATTACGATACCTGTCTGTTCCACTTTAAATAGAGCCACGTTTGCCACGGTGTTTAAGTAGAGTTCATGCTAGACTTGCTGTTGATCATTTTCTCCCCCGCCTTGTGATATCGACAGGCATTTTAAACGGTTTATTGTTTGACCTTCTCTCCATCTTTGGTATCGACAATCAAGTATTGAAAGGGCTAAACACTTAGGAACATTATATTGTCTGGGTGTAATCATTCCATTTAGTTTTTTCACTCTAATTGAACAAAGCTATAATAGACTAAATAAATAAAACGCCTCATTGGGTAGATAAAGGATGACTCGTTTTTAGTATTTTAGAGACGTTGACACAGTGACAGTATTTTCCACTTGATTCCACAGATAAAATCTAAAATAACTGTAAAAATTGTAAGTATCTCTAATTCCTGCCTAAAGTGCTTGCTTACTTACTTCTTCTCATTTGTAAAACATCACGTCGTATCAAAAGTTACTGTGAACTCAGTTTTATGACAAGGCTCACCGCACACATACAAAATAGAGAACGTGGTATTAAGCCAGGCACATACCAACACTGGGCTGGGTATTTGCGTTCTATTACGAACGACATACCTAATCAAAAGACATAAAAGATTCACTCGATAAAGAGGATCCAAATTGGCCCAGACAAACCCGGTTGCTTTTCAGTAGTTTCTAAATAGGTACTTGTCTAAATAACAGCTGCAAAATTACTTCCATTCTAGGTAAATAATGTTATGTATGAATGTATGTATTTAGAATTTTTAAACTCATTTTATCGTACTGCATACCTAAAATAACCCCAATATTGAGCCCACTTCGGGTTTAGTTCATTGAGGGGCCCACTCTACAAGAGAGCATAATTTCTGTAATTGCAATTAAATTCTTGTAAATTTAATTATTATACGTATAATTCTTCCATTCCATTCAGTCGTTCCCTCAATGCTGAGGATCGTGACCATCATTGAAGTTGGCAGAGAGTAGAGTTCTCCATTGCGCTCTATCACTCGCGATGTGGATCAGTTTGTGCAGGTGTTTTTGCGTGGCTTTGGTTATAATATCCGTCCATCTAGCGGGTGGTCTGCCTCGAGCTCTCTTTCCCTCCACCTTTCCCGTCATAATTTGTTTTTCCAGGCTATCAGGTCTTCTACGGGCTATGTGACCGAAGAACGTTGCGATACGTCGTTGACATATGATTGAGAGTGGAATGCGTGTTTCTTCAGATTTCAATAACTATAACGAGACTTCTGGGTCATTCTGTTGACGCAGTAGATCAGCGTCAATCGCCGCGTACGCATAGAGTGGCACCCGCGTCGCGTCGCGCTCGATCGCGCGTACCGTCTCCCTATGGCTGATCAAATATAGATGGCGCTACTGGTGACCTAGCGGTCAATACACAGAGTTCGTCCTATATGCGACCAGCACAGTAAGAGAGAGTACAAAGAGTACCAAGCCTCATAAACTAGACACCTTTATTAGACGTCTCGTCTTTATTTATTGCCACTACGCATTGGCTTTTGTTTTGTAACAGTTGTCGATCCGTCTTTGTTTTGATGAGTTACTTACCAGCGCTTCCAATGCCGGTTTGATCGCCATCGTATATGAGGCGATGTTTTACATATTTGCACAAAAATGTAAGCCGTAACAAACAAGCAAAACCACTGGTTAATACACATTTTCCTCATGCACCGCCCATTACATCATCCCGCAATTTACGGCGGCCAAACAAAACTTAAGCGCGGTATTATTTTGACACGCGCTAGCGCGTTTTTTTCGCCATCAATTTGGTGAGGCGCATTGATATGCGAATGTCGCGCGGTGCGCACGCGGCATACATACGATTAAAAATCACCGCGGTAGGTGACCGATGCATACGCTGCTTTAATTGAATAGATCCAACGCCACGCTCAGCTTCCTAATTGTCTAATTTGCAGCGAAAACAACATGTCGCTCGCTCTGAATATTTTAGCGAGTAGAGTTTTACGGGACTTTCTATTGCTACGGGATATTGCGATGACCGCGGCGCATAGCAAAGTGCAGTTGATCTTTTAGGTCTGCTTGCAGCCCTAAATTGGTTTTACCTTCTGCCTCAAGACAATAAAATATAAATAGATGTGCCGTCATAATACGATGCATAAGAATTATGTCTCGTCGAAGAAAATTCGTCATAACTATGTCTGAGTTAAATCTTCATAAGGCGAAAAAGCGATTAAGCCATTCTATTGTCCAGGTGTCCTTGGCACAAGATAGGTACAACATTGTTATGCTAGATGGGACCCGGTTTTGCGCACACCTACCCGAAGAGATTCATGTGGGTGGGCTGGGTTACGAAAGTTGAGCCGTGTTTGGTGTGGCTAAGACATTGGTATGTCTTGTGCAACATCTTCATAGACTGATCAATATACAATTTTATTATAGCTCCCAGCTTATCTAGCTCTCTGATTGTGAAAATATATTGATAAGACAATTTAATTCAAATATTCACAGTAGTTTCACTAGAGATGCTACCTTTCACTGTAGCTAAATTAATTATTCTTTTGAAGTACCTTTCTGTGCCTACCTGTTACATAAATTACGGCCATGTGCCATACACACTTCATGGACGGAAATTATAAATTGAAATGTCTAATTAATTGTACGAGCATTGTAAACACGATCAAGATAAGATGTGGGTGGCATTAGTTCAAAACTAGCGGATTCAAGAACTTATAAATTTACATTATCCAAATGGGTCCAAAATGGTACACACATTCAGAGCAGAACTTTTACACATTTTTCGCGATACAAAGCCGTTGATTAAATAACATAAAATTAACACGAGCGCAAATGAAAAAGCGAACAAAAGCGCAGCATATTCCCACAGAAAACATGTCGCTGGCCAAAGGCAAAAAGACAAAGACGACACCAATAAATTTCAACTGAAAAGTAACCAAAAACAACGCCACCGCAGTTGCATAACAGTAAATAAAAAGACTTAAAGAAGCAAAACTGCACAAAACGCAGCACTTTTAAATACGGGCCGACGTGAACGCGGCTAAGGCAGAGACATTTATGTTCACTAAACAAGTAGTAAAAGTCACTGCTTGAGCGTTTTTATGACGCTCATAAATGTCAGATTGCGCGCCTGGTTTTAGCGGGACCGGCCCGTACCGAGCGGCCTGGCTCGCTTCGCCCAAACTGAATTCGGCAAGATATCTTTTACATATTGCCAAATTTGGAAATCAGGTTTTAATTTTATTGATTCCACAAGTTTCTGGATAGTTTTTATCAAGTTATTGCTTATGTTATGTTTGAATGTTTTCAGGTAAAACGCTGCTTCTTTATCTATCACCGGAAACGTCACTTCAGCTTCTTTCTGTCGTTCTAAGGTTAGTAATCAATTAATCTTACCCTTGAGCAAAACAAAGAAGGCCAAATAGTAACAAACCCTTATCGTAATCAATAACGTTAACACCAGCAGAAATCAAAGGTGTCTCAAAACAACAAGCGGCGACAGAACACCAAGCGCAATATTTAGCGCATAACAAGAGGTCCCGCTGTAAAAGGTAACATATCAGGCGACTTAAGGCGACAACGGACATGAGAATGGCTCCACGCTGCAACCAGACGAGTGACCGACAGACGGCTATGCAAATTATTGCATCATTAAACACCTTGCCGTGCTTTGGAGCGTTAGAAATCTCAAGCTCGCAGCTGGAAGCTTCGAGTTTGAGCCGGATGCGACCGCGGGTGATTGGCGTTAGTTTGTTCAATTATTTGTTCCTATAGTTGGCTCCAACTATGGAACTAATGGGCCAACTGGAATAACAAATGTAAGCTTAAATGTAAAATTGTCCGATAGCCATAGTGGTTAAAAGCTTATAATGAAAACAGATGGGAAAACTTGTCATTTCGTTTACGTGTCTTTATTGTGTTTTAGTGCAGAGAAGCATTTAATTACAAATTCAATTGACTTATTTTATCCACTAGCAGATAATTTCAATGATAAACAATCGTATAAGGACGTGGTGAGTCGTTTCAATACGAAAGGTATGAAAATGTTGACTGGCGTCTCGGTACAGCGAAGCAAATTTACATAGTTCGAGTTTACGAGGGAAACGTTTAGGGTTATCGCTTGCTTGTTATGTAGATGACGGTATAATATAGACTTTTACACCGTGAGACGTTTCTGTTTTACACTTTTTTTTCTGCTAAATTTTACCGTTGGCTTAGCTGTTTACTTGCCAAGCCAGTAGGTTGTGAACGCTTTCACCGGTGTTAAATGCATCTACTTATTTCAAAGTCATTTGCAATTATTGTACAGATTTTCCATCTAAAACAATGTCCCTGGAACTGCAGCGTGGAGTGGTCTCTTTATGCAACTAGCGTGAGTGAAGGTGCCACTGGACACTGTATAAATCATCTCATTACGTAGATCCAAAAGCCTTACAGATTTTCCCGATTCGGAAGTTCCTAGTGAGCAGTTTGTCTTCCTCTTCTTCTTAGCGTGCCTCTCCACTAATACATTGAGGTTGGCCGTGAGCGCTCCATATTCTTATTTATTTATATAAAGTTTACTGTTTTTTTTTCTCTTTCTGATCAATAAATCAATCATTAGTTGAATTGAGATTTGATCGTTCGAGAATAAAAAAGTACGTCCGAGGCGTATTGTACCTACTGGCTCTCGAATTTGCTTTCGATCTTTTCTTCAGGCCCTCCAATTTCACTATGACTCTTCAAGACTTCAAGTCTCAACCCTAAAGCCCTTCTAACCGGTACACCTGCTGCCGAGGGACATGTGTATAGCGCGACCGTGACTTTTATTGACGCGCCGCGTTTATTACCGCCTGCCTTCTGTGGCCGCGATTGTGGGACCCAGCGTCAAGATTGTCTGGCTTGACTATACTTGACTGTGCTGTACAATCTCTGCATCATAGAAGGCCAGATGTATGAGTGAAGGTTTCATTGTTATGATAGGAAAATGCTGGCCATTTGTCATTGTACCAATGTTCTGGCAATATAAGCGTTGCTTCTGCAACACTCATTCTTATGTTGCTGCAACTTTCCGGCATTCTGCTAAGCTAATTGGCTTCCAAACTGTTATTTTTACAGCTTTGACGATTACTATAAACCCTCAATAGCATAAGCTTGAAAAAACATTAACTTATCAGAAAGAAAACCGGAACCTCTGGTACTAAATAAAACAGGCAGTGTACCGTAGCAAAACAAAACACAACAACAAAGGAAGTGCCAGCGCTAAGAAGTTAATCAAGGCGGGCGCAATAGGTGCGTACGCGCTGAAAGCACAAAACGTAATGGCGCGAGGGGGCATGTAGCGATCGCAGCGCCACGATAACATTGTGAGCGTCCGGCGAAGCTCCGTGATCGCGGCGCGATTGTCGCTCGCTGTCGCTTATGTGTCGCCTCGCACCCCTATCTTGCCCGCCATCGCACGCAAATTATAATCGATACCATTATTGTAATATCGAAGTGCTAACATTCCCAACACTATTGTTCGTTTTTCGCAGGATTCTCTTTGTTTGTTTCGCATTGTTTTACATTGTAAGACGTGTCTAGTTTTATCTAGCTGCGCAGGCGTTCGGAGTATTTAGCGCTGAATTTTAAAATAAGAATATCGGTACATTCTGTTTTGATGCTCTTGCTGGGTTAACACGCGCCGCCATATCGAAATTTATTTTGATGCACCAGACCTTTGTCTATACCGCCCTATGTAGGTCAAAAGAGTGGGATAGAGAATTCGTGTCCATGTAGATACGGCGCTCATGTTAAGACATCTGCACTTGATTGATCGTGCGAATAAAGGAGAGGAATGATGATTTCATTAGAGCTCAATTTGAGAGCTGTCAAAGCCTTGTAGGGAAATTTAAATACGCAAAGTCAATTATTGGGCAGTCTTTCGAGTTTTAAAGTTATCTGCTCGGTAATTGATTGCCGGCACTCCATTAGCAAGTGGTTTTTGACAAACTGTCTGGGCCGTATCGCCCGATATGTCCAATTTAAGTCCTTGTCGAGCTTGCACGTACACCACCGCCGCCGCGATAAAAAAGGCACAGACAGACGACTGCAGTTTCTTTCTTTTTATTTATTTGATTCAGTAAAGTATTGCTCAATAAGTAGAGGTCTCGAATCCCATCGAAAGACGCGACTTCGAGGAGGAAGATGCAACTTTAATGTTCATATTCATTTGTCAAATTGTCACATCTAACGCGTAGATTGCACGTCGTAAATTCAAATATTAGTTTGATGGTAGAGATCGCCTGAAAGTAATCTGAGTGAGTTATATTTCACGCTTGCATTTGAATTATACTTCTGACTGTACCTAACTAGTGGTTCGCCCCGAACTGTGAACTCGCGACCCCATATAAACTTAACAACCCCATATCTCGGCAACCCCTCGACCGATTTGGCTCATGTTCGAACTTAAAAATTCGTTTTACCTTATTTACCTGCTTACCAAATTTCGTGACGATCCGACTAAATTTACTCAAGTTATCGTCGAACGAACATTCATACATACATACATACATACATACATACATACATACATACATACATACATACATACATACATACATACATACATACATACATACATACATACATACATACATACAAACACCGGATTGTTCCAGTAGACTCGGAGAACTACGCTCGCTTCGCTCGCTCGTTCAGAGTGTGCCACAGAAACTGCCGACCAATTTATCAATACAATGTTATAATTTAGCTGACTCTTAACGTGTAGAAATACGGGCGGTTTTAATAGTAGGTGGTTCCGAAATGTTTTCAAGTGAAATTATATGGCAGGTGTCGTTGTAAGTAAAAAGTATGCAAGTGGGTATGTTTTCTTTCGACGTTTCGCTCGAAGCCGGCCCTGGTGCGAACCTGAGTTTTATGAATGTTCCATGGTGTTGATTTGTGGACGTTTTTGC
Organism: Zelleria hepariella; assembly: GCA_949319315.1. Lineage (NCBI taxonomy): Eukaryota > Metazoa > Arthropoda > Insecta > Lepidoptera > Yponomeutidae > Zelleria > Zelleria hepariella. The sequence continues at coordinate 11,310,946 of OX439388.1, forward strand.
TCGACTCCCGTAATCGTTTGTTTCCTGGAAATGCTTGGTTTAATCAGGACAAGGAATGGGAGATACTTTTAATGGAGAACGGCCAAGATGCCTTTAGTTAAAAGACTGACGGTTTATTACACAATATTCTCTTAAGGGAGCAAGGAAATACTGATAACGAAGCGTTCGTAACATTCAAAGAAAGGTAGGAAATGCAACTGTCAAATAGTAATAATTTTTCAATTAAAAAAATATACAGGGTGTTAAAAGACCGCCAAAAGACCCGAAAGCCACGCATACTAGACACCAAAACAAAGTACTTTTTCGATAAATTATTGCTGGGAAATGAATTTGGTTTATTAGGTTATAATTTTGAAAAATATTTTATCACGCAATGAACGTGTTACGCACAGAAGTCATATTGCGCAAACGTAGGTATAAGTTTATGTTACTTAAGCTGGAAGTGCCGATGTTTAGAATACATTGCGGGTTACAATTTTAAGGTCGATTTTTGTAAGAAATATTCATAATTTTGATATAGCTTCTTGAGAAGGTATGTTAAGAAATAGATATTGAATACATTTCAGCAAAAAAAAAGTTTTGAAAAGTCCGAGTCCGAGTCTCTGAAACCGTTGATTTCCCAGGCATAGTTCCTTGGGCAAAAATATTCCTTATGATGAGGACAATACGTGGTTTAACGCTTTATTGGCGGTCTTTTAACACCCTGTATATTATGGTACTTTCGGTATTGTAATTATGTTGAATCCACTGACCACTTTTATCAATATTGTTAGCGTGTAGGCCAGCTGAATCAAAATAATTATGTATTGAGGGTTTAAAAAATGCTACGTGCAATAGCATCAAGAGAAGTAAACACGACAGCACGTCGACCCTTACACGCTAGCACTCTACTCGGTTACGTTACGGGTGACTTTACAACAAAAGTGTACACTCTGACGTGTGTACAAATAGATATTATTATTTAATCCAATAAACACAATGTATGTCAGAGATTTAGGCAGGTAGGCAACCAACGCAATAACCGGACAACCTCTCGCCTTTGTTATCAACCAAAGGCCATCAAACCTTCATCCAACATAATCTTCCTAACTTCTACCACATACCTTTATTGCAAATGTAGTACAAGCATTTAAAAAACCGGCCAAATGCAAGTCAGACTCGCGCACTGAGGGTTCCGTACCGCCATACCTACAATAAAAAATCTGTTTAAACGGACCCTCGGTGAGTGAGTCCGACTCGCGCTTGACAGTTTTTTTATTATTTGTTGTTATACTATAAAATAAGCCCTGTAATCACACCAAGTTTGATGTTCGTATGTATTACTTACGGTATTTGCGATAGAACAAAAAGAATAAAAACCTGTTTGTTGCATGGGAGGGAACTGACCTTATTTTTAATTATTATTGTTTTTTTTTTGGCAATCCGCCATTTATAATAACGCATAATCTGTGAAAATATCAACTGGATACCTATTACGGTTCCAAAGATACAGCCCTTTACAGTTAGGACAGACAGACAGACAGTACGTCATACCTACGCAGAGTAATAAAGATACTTTCATTAGCCAACTTTATAGGCGACTCAAAAATAAGCAGATAAACCTTTTTAAGGCTTCAGCTGAGTTTAAACTGTAAATTGCTGTGACATATATATTGAATAAATAAATTAAAATATATGGTCCCGTTTGGCATCCTTCGGGTGCGGAACCCTAAAAACAAATCTGTTGAAAATTATCGTTTTTTCCTTGCCCTTACAGTCAACAACATAACAAAACTTATCGACCATAGCAGTTCTTATCACGCGCGACGTAAGTTCGAGAATCGACTACAAATGCATACTTTATCAATAGTTGAAAGTACTTTGGGGTAGAGGCGTGCTCGTGCTACCACTGTCTTCATAAATCACTGCATTTACAAATATATTGTTGCGAATCATAAATAAATATACTATATTGTTTCAACTCTGGAGAGGAGCGCGTCTTTATTTGTGATTTCATGGCGAGGGAGACAGAAAGACGCTCTGTCATCTCCTCGACAGCCTATTTAGCTCAGTCATTCTATGTTTTCAATGTATGGGGCGGTTAAACAAATTAATAAAGTTTTTAAACTTGTGTGACATGATATCTTTGGGTGTAGTGATGAAAACCCACAACTCTCCCCCCCTCTCCACCTGACGCTTCATCCCCCCTCACCATAAAATAGGTCCCATTTTTTATTTTTTCAATTTTGTGGGAAAACTAAAGAAGATACGGCAAAAGTGTCAATAGCAGACATAATTCTTATTAAATTTCACACAAAAAAGATTCTGTACCTTTTTTTATTAAACGGTTTTTATTAAACGGTTTTATTTAGCTCACCCCGTTTGTTTTATTTATTATTCTTGGGTCAAATTTAGTAATTCAAATTTCACCCTCTTCCTGTCAACCGATTAATCTGAAATTTTGTATACACTTTGGATTTTGGTGACAATACAATTATGTTTATTCATTATCATTATAAATTCAAGATGGCCGCCGCTACAAAATGGCGGATAATTTATGTTTTATTAATCCCATCAATATGGGTATCAAATGAAAGGGCTCAACAAGCAGAATACAATAGACTATAAAAAATTGAAATCCAAGATGGCGGCCGCTACAAAATGGCGGATAACGTAGGTTTTATCAATCCCATCAATATGGGTATCAAATGAAAGGGCTCAACAAGCAGAATACAATATAGTATAAAAATTGAAATACAAGATGGTGGCCGCTACAAAATGGCGGATAACGTAGGTTTTATCGATCCCATCAATATGGGTATCAAATGAAAGTGCTCAACCAGTATAATACAATGTACTATATAAAATTAAAATCCAAGATGGCGGCCTCTACAAAATGGCGGATAACTTAGGTTCGAGGGGCGGAGTTGGACTGCAATAAACTAACGGGCAAGAAACCTTGCAATAATGAAGCACTAAATGAATTAAACAGAATGTGAAATAAAAACTAAAAACTAGAAAATAAAAATACTTTTTAAGTTAAACGGTTTTATGTTAAACATACATTGCAATGTTTAAGATAAATGTACTAAAAACCAAAAAATAATAAAATAGATACAGTCGTGGGAATTATAAACATATGCATAGACTAGACTAAAATAAAACCGTGGGGCACGTCAACACTGCCTATTTTAACGACGAATTAAACGATTCTTCTATCGCACATTAAGTCGATAATTTGTAGACAACTGACGTGTCCCACGGTTTTATTTTAGTCTAGTCTATGCATATGTTTATAATTCCCACGACTGTATCTATTTTATTATTTTTTGGTTTTTAGTACATTTATCTTAAACATTGCAATGTATATTTAACATAAAACCGTTTAACTTAAAAAGTTTTTTTACCTATTTTTTTTTTTGATAGGCTTGATGGTATTCGAGCTATAGCTAGTTCTATTATGCAAAAATGTGAGTATGAGCATATTTATACCCAACATTGGCATACGCACCTCGCATCAAGGTGATAGCAATTCAGACTATAGAGATAAAATCATAAGTTATAAAACTTAGAAAAAAAAAACAAAACAGGAGTTTCAGATGACGACGACGTTCTCCAAAGTTAACGCAACGGGCTTGACTGGAGTGCCATCTACATGGAAACTATATCTCTAACCTTCTCCTTTGATCTAAATAGAGTATTATAGAGATATGTGTATTAAGCTCTAAACCTAGATATGGCGGCTCCCGAAGCCAGCAGCATAGGTCATGTTCCAGAGGTCCAGGTCCAGTTTGGATCTCTTAGCAAGCGAGAATAAATGAATGAATATACAGGGTGTTAAAAGACCGCCAACAAAGCGGGAAACCGCGTATTGTCCTCACCATAAGGGACATTTTTGCCCAAGGAACTATGCCTGTGAAATCAACGGTTTCCGAGATAATGAGGTTCAAAGTCGGACTTTTCAAAACTTTTTTTTTGCAGAAATGCATTCAGTATCTAGTTTTTAACATACCTTCCCAAGAAGCCATATCAAAATTATGAATCTTTCTTACAAAAAACGAAGTTAAAATTGCAACCCGCAATGTATTTTAACATTGGCTCTTCAAGCTTAAGTAACATAAACTGATACCTGATTGCGTGATAAAATATTTTTCAAAATTATAACCTAAAAAACCAAAATGATTTCCCAGCAATAATTTATCGAAAAAGTACTTTGTTTTGGTGTCTAGTATGCGTAGCTTTCGGGTCTGTTGGCGGTCTTTTAACACCCTGTAGATGACCATGGTCGAGCATAAATCAAATGTACAGCACAACCCCCTGCGGCAATCCTTCGCACGAACTCTTAAGAGCAAGGGCACTCTGTTGTATTTGTTTTGTGATACATCTGCCTGATAGCACTGTGGAGGAAATCTCAATCGAAAAGAGACGTGGATGGGTGTGGTTTAGTTTTATTTGTTTGGGGAGAAATTACAATGTTTGCTTGAGTTGTGACTAAGCTTTTATTACTGGTTTTTACTGCCGGTTTCTGATTTGAGAAATTCGCTAAGCAAGTAATTAAATATCGTTCTGCCTCTGCGGATTTCTCACAAAAGAACGTGACAGAACGATAGTTAAGTGTTTACTTAGTAAAATTTTCAATTCAGAAACCGGGCTTTAATGTTATCCAAAGAAAGATGCAGTACCTAATTGAATTAAAAAGCTTCTCTACAAGCAATACAACCTACTTTTTCCACTAAAATACCAGCGAAGTAGCTAATGGTTGCAAAACGCCGTACATCATTACGTGCAAGGCTTATTTATAGCCAATCAATAGTGTCTAATCACAAAAGGGAAAAGTTCGATACAAAACAAGGTTACTGTGCCAAAGGTATCACGCGAGATTATAGCAGCTGTTGCGTAAAAAAACATTTTACGGCTTCGGAGCCACAGCATAAGTTCAGGGTCCCCATGTCGATGCACTACACGCCAAAGTGGTCATTTGCTTCAAATAAATTGCCGTGTAATGGAGTGTTAATTTGCATACTCTGCCCGCAATCTCAGCACGGCAATAACAGCTCTATTTTCTTTCAGCGAGAGGACAATCTCGACTCTACACAAAGTTTCATTCAAAAGCTCAGGGCGACTGTGCTGCTGCGACGGGAAATGCTCGAACTTCCACATTTTGACATAGTTCGTTCGCCATCCCACAGATGGCGCTAGTAAAAAGCTCGCTCGGGGTGGCGCTCTCGGGTGGTTTTCGGTACTTTTTGCAGAGGGTTGTTTTGTGTAGCTTAGGAATTGTTGTCGCAGTGATTGAATAGATGGCGCTACGTTAGGGTTTTGGTCTCGTTTCGCATAATAAAATTGGTTTTGGGGTATTTCAAGTTGTGGGCTATTCACGATAGAGGGCTATTTTGGTAACTTTGAAATGGTTTATATCTTTGAAAACTCATTTTACTGCCTTGTAATGAATATTACCAATAAAAATGTATATTATGTCTATGTCTAAAACTGGCTTTTTCTTATCTGGACCAAGACCAACCAGCCCCTCTACCCTTGACGCATGTTTCCAATGCGGCCGCAATATGGCGCAATTTACAAAATTTAATATTTTACAAATTAAGACGCATTTTGTGTTTTTATTGAATAAAACCGCCTAACCTTTGAATAAACATTACAAAATATTTAAAATCAAAGCCTTACTATGCGAATTCAAAGAGAAATTAATTTTTAAACTTTTTCAATTGAATCGCAATAGCGTCAAGGGTAGAGGGGAGATTAAAATATTGACAGAGAACTAGATATTTAAAAAGAAAATAACTACAAACCTAGTTATCTCTACCAAAATAGGTTTATAAGTTTTATAACAAACAGCAAAAAGCAATGGCCTAACTAATATTTTCATCGATAAAAATGTACGATATCGCGTCATAAAAGCTTCACTTCCCGACTCAAATAGTAACAATAAAAAAGGGAAAGTACACTTCATGCAAATTTTAATTCGCATAAACAAACCAGCAGATCCTACTGTTTCCTTTGTCACTCAAATATTGCGTAAACCTTTATCTTTGAACGAAGAAAAGAAGTCGTAAATTACTCTTCAGGTATGAAGGTCTTTGACCCAATTTCTGTTAAGATTGCTAAGAGCTTTTGTTATCAAATTATTTGGGATGAAAGAGAGATTCCTTTTTGTTCATTTACCTGAACGAAGGGCGATTCCATTGCGAGTGAAACCAAAGTTTAGTCAGAGTTTGTAACACGACGATATTGGTAGAAAAAGTGGCCTCTCCTCAAGTAGGTAATTAATTACTTACAGTTATAGCTTATAAAAAGCTTATTATTATCCGGTGTAAGATGTAGTTTTACAATTTTGTACAGTCGGCCACACGCTACGATACCCCTTTTTGTTCGTTTGGCGCCCTTATGCCGCGCGCGGTAAGAGCTACCATGGGGTATCCCAGACTGTGGCTGACCGTACGTGTCCCACTAGATGGGCAAAGGCCTTCTCTTAGAGAGAGAACTCTCTCTGTTCGGGCTTAATCATCACGCGTGCCCACTACGGATTGACGATTTTTGCGTTGAGGGTATTATGCCTCAGACGCTCTGGTGCCTTCACGATGTTTCCCTTCACGTTTAGTGAGTGGTGTTGCTACTAAAAATTCACAAATGACGTAACTTTGAAAATTTCAAATTGTAAATAAACAAATTAAACCTGGGTCTTTCGCTTCCGAGTCCATTGGTCTACCACCAGGCCACCACCGCTTTTTTTAAGTAACAAACATTTTTATTACATTTTATTTAACTAACACGTACCTCATCATTATATTTAAGAGTTATCCTCTTATCGGTGCAGCATTCTCCATGCACTTCGATCACAGGCCAGTTCCTTTGCAGCCTGGTACGTCACGACATCAACCTTCTCTTTAATTTGGTCAAAGTAGCTTCTTCGTGGAATTCCTCTATCTCTCTTTCCTTCTATCTTTCCTTCCATTATGTTGGTCATGAATTTGTCGTGACGTAGCAAGTGGCCTAGCATCTTTTCTCTTCTTAACACGTACCTATGTATCATATAATTCATATAGCAACTACGTTAAAAGCTATTTATCATTAAATCTGTGCATTTCTAGTGGTGGAGCTGTGGGCAGGCTCAGTGGCATGCAAAGATAGTAAATGCCCAGTGGACAGTGCCTCGCTTTATCGGTGGAGTGTGGAGGAAACCGGCACATCTCACTGTCTACCAACCGACTCTATACCTTCGTTATACTTCTGTATACATTCATCTTAGCTGCACTTTGTAGCTCATAGAGATAGGTAGATAGAGAACTCTTTATTGCACAACAGAAAGAATATTACAGATAACTTCTTACAACAACATATAGTACAAATTGTGGCCTTATCGTTAATAGCAATCTCTTCCAGACAACCTTGGGATGAACAGGACTGGATACGGAAATAATGTAACAAGTAGATGCATAATAAGACAGAGGTATGGTAGAATTAAAATACTGAAGAGATGGTGTTTTGAAGGCTTTGAAGTGTTTTGAAAAGAATCTAAGTTGTTTGCCAAATTACTCACATGGCTGGTTTCAATTTTGTCACAGTGTATCGGTCCTCATATTATATTTGAGATGATTGGGGGATTCCGAACACACTATTGTCGAAAAGAACCGTGCCTTTTATTAGATTGTCTCGTGTTATAATTTCCTGAAAACTTGGTGTAAATAAGCTTATTAGAAAATAATCCTGGAGACAGTCTCTACATTTTAAGAAAGTAAAGTAAATGTTCTTTACTGATTGATTTTTTTTATTTTTTTATTGACGGCACTTTATTATTTCTAATAGAAAAAACGACAATGCAGTCGCCCATATGAACGAAAAGCATGGTTCTTGCTTTCATAGGTATATTAACTCTTGTCAACAATCTCTGAACGCTAAGTATTAGGTACTATTAGAATAATATTATTTCAAAAAAATGTCCCAGGCACTGCAGCGCCGAGTGATCTCTTCACCCATCTAGTGTGAGTGAAGTTGCCATTGGACGCTGTATAAATCATCTCATTACCTACGTAGATGCAAAGGCCTTAGTTTTTTAAAATAATATTTGGACAGTCAAAGCCAAGAAAATGAGCTAGTTTAAACGGCTTCATAGTCCGCGTCGGTGGCGCCCACGGCAGGGCCGTATTTAGACGTTCCTGGCTCTAAACAAACAAACCACACATATGATTTATACGGAGACGCGGGGCCTGATGACGTTTCCACGCCATAAATCGCGCCCCTCAAGGCGTGGGGACATATCGGCCTCTATGAGGAGAAAGCATGGATGTACTGCGCGGAAGTACAGTCGTCGGCTAAGGGGTTTCAGCGCGTGCATAAATTGAACTGTTGCTGGGCTTAGGGTCTCGTAGTGAGAAAGGAGAGCCGCGGTGCTTTTTTTTTTGTAGCCTTCTTTGGGTCACCGATGAAACGTTTTGGCACAAAATATTTATTAAAACTTAAAAACTATAAAAGTAAAACATGGTTAGTCGTGTGTACCTATTTACCTGATCTTCTGTACCTATGCTAATTTTATTATCTGCGTGTTGTGGCACGTAAATAAAACGTTTTCTATTCTATTCTTTTCTATAAATACAGTGGGTGCTTCGTGTGGACTTTCCTGCGTCTTTACCACCTACTTACTATTTACCTGATCTTCTGTACCTATGCTAATTTTATTATCTGTGTGTTGTGGCACGTAAATAAAACGTTTTCTATTCTATTATTTTCTATAAATACAGTGGGTGCTTCGTGTGGACTTTCCTGCGTCTTTACCACCTACTTACTATTTACCTGATCTTCTGTACCTATGCTAATTTTATTATCTGTGTGTTGTGGCACGTAAATAAAACGTTTTCTATTCTATTATTTTCTATAAATACAGTGGGTGCTTCTTGTGGACTTTCCTGCGTCTTTACCACCTACTTACTAATAGATTTTTTTTTAGCAAAATTGTCACAAAATAATCATACCTACTTAGTGGAGATGATCGGAAGCTGGGGGATTTGAAATATATTTATTAAGTGATTAGAAAAATATTTATTATTAAAGCTTTTTATGAATTTTAATTATTTTATTGGCTACGGAACCAGTCTTCCATGCATATTTTTTGTTCTCCTGTGACGGTTTGTTTTGACATTACATGTCACTCGAAGTGAAGTTGTCGTCATTTCTTGTAGAGGTTTCTTCCTGAAATGCAAATCCTCGTTTACGCTCAGAATGTAGTACCGATTTTAAAGCGTGTATTTTCACGGCAGAAATACAGCTTTTTTGTCCACAAGTTTGTTTTGAATTTTGTATCAAAGTTATAATTAAGTATTCATGGAAAATTATTGTCATAAGAATTACTGTAAGTTTTGTGTAGAGCACACAAAAACATATTGTAATGTGATGTTTCCTTGTACTGTATTGTAGACATTGTAAACAAAGCTTTAGTGCCTTAGCCAAGCGAGTAGACGGAAGATAGTCTATCCGACTGTACGGCCGGTCATACCGGGTACACCCGGGTATAAATCTGCCGCATCCGGACGACTCCCGCGCCGGTAGTGGCGACGATTATTCACCCAATATCGAGTTTTGGCTTCACTAGCCTCGGTCCTAATCTTCGATTTCGCCGCAACTGGATTTATGTCGCGAATATTCGATTCGTTTGCGCCTTTTTGCGGCCAGCGCTAATGTCGCTGGTGTGTTCGAAAATTGAATTTAGAGTTGTTGGAGGTTTTTCGGCATCCGTACGAAGCCAACGTATCTTACCGGCCAGCTAGTTGTTTATTTACTTGGATTTTCTAGGATCTTTATGCCATGCTAGTTTCAACTTTATTTCGGAAGAATTCTATATAGCGTCAAAAGCGATGTTGTATTCTAAAATTTAATTCCGATTTTCAGAGGTTTTTCGGCATCTGTACACCAGCCAGCTAGTTGTTTATTTGCCTGCTGCCTACTTTTTCACGACATGTGCATGTTTAATCTCGCATTGCCTATTTTGGAAAAAATATATGTAGAGACTCACTGTAGAGTGTTGTTCTTTAAAATTGTTTGAGATTATTAATGTTATGTGAAGCATAGGTATAATGAGGAGCTGGAAACCTAAAAAAACTAAATATGAAGGAAAAGTTGAGTGCAAGAGAGTGAACAGCAGGCTACTCGCTGGATCGATAAAGAACCAGAGTAAAGCTAATTTACCAGCACGAGCTGATTCGAATCAAGAGTGACAGAACTCAAAGAAACTCCTTCCTACTCTCAGATGCGTTTAAATGACGGTCACAATTATCCTCAGCATTGAAAAACCACAAAGTGAGAAAAAAAAAACAATGTTTTTCTTCCAACATCTAGCTCCGTAGCGGCCACATTTCAGGCGGAAAATCATTAGAAACTATCTTGCACCACTTAGGCTGTCAGAAAGGTATTTTATTTTCCACGTAACCTTCGTTAAGCATTACACGAGTACTACACACATACCGTCGTTGATTCAAGCCAGTGATCGCGATAAATCAGTACGCCATTTTTGTTTTCAACGCACCGATAACTCTTTTGTCATAGGGTGATGTAGTGGTAGGCTGGGGGTCCGATGGAGTTATTTATTTTGCCGTGTTTTCCTTGCCGAAGGAAATTTCCTTTCTTCGAGCTTCATGGGTCAGTGATCAGATTCGTTTGGCGGGATACACCGCCGTTGTTACGCGCGACGGTGGCTAAGGAGAAGGCAGTAGCTGAAAATTTTCTGAAACTTTATGGCACTAGTGTTTCTGAAATTTTAATGCAACGGGGAGTACACAAAAGTTATAATTTCACAGTTCTAGCCCCGAAAGTTGTAAACTGAGAAATGAAGTTATGGAATTACATTCAGGTATTCGGTAGTATCTGACTAATACGAAGTCGGTCACCGCTGTTTCAAAACTATTCCGGGGATTTTTTTTAAAATAAATAAAAAAATAGTAACAAAATTAAATAAATAAAAAAAAAACTAAATTACTTCCATAATATTTTCTTAGGTTTGCACGAGCACTATACATAATTAACGTAACGTATAACGTTGGGAAAATGTAAAAAGTTAATAAAACGAGTGTTAAATCCGTTAAAATCTGTGTTTAAATTAAATTACTTCCCTTAATTATACCTTAAGCTGGTTGCAACTCTAATACGCTACTAGGTACTCTGATAGACTCATGTAAATAATAAAAAATACATTTAGCTATAATAATTTCCATGTTACTAAGATTTTTTCTTCCGTCGAGGTTGCTCAGAACGGTGTACATCTGAAAAAAAAAGTATGTTATAGCGGTTATTTTTTGTACTAAAAAAACATAAAAATAATATGTTTTACGGTCTTTTGCTTGAAGGCGCTCGATTCACTCCATGTGCACTGGAACTTCATGGCCAGACTCTTTGTACGACCCTCTGCTGTAACACAGACAATTGTTTATTTTCGACAAGCTGCCATTCACTATGCACAGCGCCTTAACTTGCACTCTCTTTTAGATATTAGGTAGGTACTTCTTGTAATTTTATTTATTGCTGCAAGACAAAAATGTCTAAAGGAAGTAATATTATTACAACAAAAATGTATTCCTCTATGGCGGTGGCGGTTTTTTCACTCAATGTGAAAATGAAAAAAAAAAAAAAAAATGAAAAAATATTTATTCATACTTAAGAAAATATGTCACAGACAGCTATCTTTACATAATAATTGTTTTGTAAGTTTATTCACATGAAGAGGTTGCAAACAACTGTCCGGACCCATAAAATTGTTGCCCTGACTACCAAACTAGGTTGCCCTGTATCATGGCAGTCAGTGATTCCACCGTCTTGGTAAATAAAGCATGAGATAAAAGAAATCACGAAAAGAAAACATATTAAAAAATAAAGTAAAGTATTATAAAACCTACCTAAATATTGCATGCTTACCGGCACGGCGGTAATAGATAAATATAGATAAATAATGGATTAATAATAATATGGATAAATAATGTAGATTTGCTATATTGACACATAATTATATGTGCATTTGTAACCGCAATCAGAGTACATAATGGAAACAAATGTTTAAAAAAGTCCTTTACGGTCTTCTGCATAAAGGCCCTCGAGTCACCCCATGTGCACTGAAACTTCGTGGCCAGACCCGACTAGCTCTTTGTACGACCCCCGGCTGTAACACGGACATAATTGTTTATTTTCGACAAGCTGCCCACTTCACTTGCACTCTCTTTTAGGTATTGTGGCCGGCGGCACTTGGGCGGGCTTGGAATTTTATTTATTGTCTGATAAAAAAAAAATAGAAGGATGCATAAATTAAAAATAAATTAAATGTTTGGTTTTCAAGTTCAAATAAGAGAATTTAATATGTTAATCTTAAAATCTCTGTTTTTCCCCCATATATTGCAATTTATTTTAAAGATGTTTTTCGAATTTTTACACACTTGTTATAATTTGCTACTTATCTGATCAAACCCTGTAAACATAGTTAATATTAGTTACTCATTGTTCAATAAATAAGCTTCAATAAATAAGCATACAAAAAAAGTGCCAGATAGAGTTACCTATCAAATTGATAAAAAAATCGTAAAAAAATACTATTTAAAAGCCAATCTATTTTTTCAACACCGTAACAACAGCCTATACATATTATTTACCCCGGTGACATAAATAACAAAGCACATAAGTGTAAAGGAAAGCGGGCAGACAACGGCACAATGGCAAATGCCGGGGTACACTCGCGAGCATTGTAGCGTGGCGCGGAGGCGTTACGAATCAATGGAGGGAATATCGGCACTGCGGCCCGGTGGGAGTAGCCAGGGAATTTTATTTTAGCTTCATTTTACGAAAAAAATTAGTAATTTAAAATAGTGTTTTGTTAAAAAACAAAGTGATGAAAGACTATGAATGAGTGAATTCCATTTTAGTGTACCTAAATTTACTCAGACGAGAATTAAAAACGTACTTTAAATTAGGTCGATTTTGACTAGGTCCATAATAGGAGCTTTTACCTTAGTACACCCGTGAGCATGGTAGCGTGGCGCAAAGGCGTCACGAATCAATGGAAGGAATATCGGCTCTGCGGCCTGGTGGGAGTAGCCAGGGAATTTTATTTTAGCTTCATATTACGAAAAAAATTAGTAATTTAAAATAGTGTTTTGTTAAAAAACAAAGTGATGAAAGACTATGAATGAGTGAATTCCATTTTAGTGTACCTTTTACTCAGACGAGAATTAAAAACGTACCTTAAATTAGGTCGATTTTGACTAGGCCCATAACAGGAGCTTTTACCGTAGTACACCCGTGAGCATGGTAGCGTGGCGCAAAGGCGTTACGAATCAATGGAGGGAATATCGGCACTGTGGCCCGGTGAGAGTAGCCAGGGAATTTTAATGAAAAAAAAAAGTAATTTAAAATAGTGTTCAGTGAAAAATAAAAGCATAAAAATGTGCTGAGTTGATTTCAACATGCTTCCGAAATTGGCTTGCCATTCATGGCCATACCTACATGAAATAATTTTAATACACATGATAATTGTAAATAATTGTTATCTCCACAATTCCAAAAATAGTTTTTAATCATTGTTAATGTTTAATATGACCAAATATTGGGGGTCGTTAAAATGTTTAAAAACCTCAGGGTAAAGCTCAACATGATCCGTTATGCAGAAGAACGTGACTTAACTTTGACCAAAGAGTTTTTTTATTTTTTTTATTTAAGATTAGAGAAGTATTGTTGTGCTAGATTTTACTGACGAAAATAACAATCAAAATAAAATAACATCCCTATATCAATAAAAAATACATTGACAAATAATGCAATAGTAGCGACTCCATTCCAAACATTGTTTTAGATTAGTCCGTCCCACGCAGCGTATCGGGTGAAGAGGTAAATGAAAAGCTATCCAGAGGGGAAAAGTTAAATTACTAAATTTGAGGGTCAGAAGAAACTGTAATAAGTCTTGCAAAGAGACACACGATATATGGGCCGAAGATTGATTTAAGTGTTTACTTGTTCTTGTTGATCTATTTTGCTTTTGTTTTTTTGTGTGCCTTTAGATTTTGAGACTTGTGATTTTGAAAAGAGAACACAATTTTTCACAACATTCGAATACTCCAATACTATCAACTTCATGGTTTTGTTATGTAACTAAATGTCAAGTATTTTTCGATAACGTAGTTGACATAAATTACAAACAACATTTATAAATATTTATAAAGAAACGCAATCTTGTTCGATGCGATGGGATTGAATTGTTTTACATTTTTAATTTCCCCCTAAATTCAAAACGTTACGAGTACCTATCACAAAGCCCTGTATAAAGTTTTAGAGTTCCGTGGTACAGACAAAGACATGCTAGGATACCCATTTCAGTTCTATTGGTGCACTTATGCCATTTGCGATAAGAGCTATCCTAGTGTGTCACTGTCAGTTCAAACATTATTATAACGTCTAAATTCATTTTAATACATTGTCATTGTGTTACAAATGGATTATTTCACTCATTATTAGCGTAAAACCCTGGTTTTAGTAATTTTTCAAGATTTCGGATTTTTCCCCAAAAATAAGAGTTGTTGTTTTTTACAATTTGAATGAGTCGGGGCTTGACTCCTAATCTCTGTTTCACTATTACACTATTTAGCAAGTTGTGAATTCATAGTCTGTAAAATAATCGTGAATTACTTTTATAGAGGCGAATCATCAACGTACGAAACCCTCAAAAGAAAATGGCGCAATCCAAGTCCTCGCCTTTTATTTTTCCGTAAGTGGTCGATTCTGAATTTATGGGACGGAGCTTAGTAGCAGCCCTTGGGGGTTTCCCCGCTCTATTTTTGTGAATTGTATTGTTCGTTACTTTAGTGAAGGGCGGAGTTCAAATATTTCTTCCAGCTCCTAATCACATTAACTGTACCCGGCCTAAAAGGTCGTATGTCCACAAACAAAAAGGCGTAAGTTCAAGAATAAAGTTATTATAACTAGGAAATTGAGGCAAAACGATATTTTCGAACGCACGCTTGACAAATGTTTCGTATTAACTAAGCGTCGTACGAAATTAGGGGGGACCTACTTTAATAATGACTCCGTTTACCGTTATCTCTGATCATCGCTACCTAGCCCTTTAAACTGCCGCCAAATTTAAAATTCGAACAACATAATACGGCTGTACGAGGACGAAATAAAAAACTACTTCCAGTGTCGTTTTTTGGACGGGTGACACTGTGAATGTAACCCACATGTGGCATCCATTAGAGTTCAAATTGCACTGCAATGGTGTCTCAAGTAGATATGATGGGAAATTCGAACATCTGCCGTTAAAAGTTGGGAGCGCTCGCGCGCATTTGAAATTTTGAAAAAGGAACCGTCGGCGCGGGCGCAACAGATGCGACATGTCGGAATCCCTACAAGCAGATGCTTATTAACTCGGTGCCTCCATAGATTATGCTTGGGAATGCTTTGTTTTTGTTTGTCTGTTAAGCAATATAAGTTTTAATCGGTTTGACCTCAGCCGCTATTGTGTTATGCGGGCAATATTTTGTTAGTCATACTTTTTATTGGGCTGAGAGTAAGTTGTATCTTTTTTGTTGGCGGTATGAAATGTAAAAGAAAGTTAATCAATCTCTGTATTAAATCAGATTTTTGTCACTTTGTCCGAAATGTCGCTGTGTATTTTTAATATCTTTGAGGTTACATCTCGGACACTAACAAATAAAGCTGTTTGGTACAGTCGGATAAAAAAAAAACTCCCTACGAAATTATTTGTTTGAGGTACCTCATACATTTTATGTAAGTATGTCTTAACTATATTATGCTGACAATATTTGAATGTTTTGCCTCGTGTAACAACGTTTGGCAATCAGCCCCGCGTCTCATGTCACTGCGCAGGTAACAAAGGCTCAGCACAGCCAATTATTCCCACTAGTTATAGTGTTTTATGAAGACGTAGAGTAGGGTAGCGTTAAATCAAATCATTTTTGATGAAAAAGTACTAGGTTTACATAAGGTTCTCGGAGGATCATCACCTCAGTTCTCATCAAAAATGAACGAGTGGTTCAATTCAGGTTTTAACTGTCAAGGATAACGGCTCATTTAAGCCGCTTTAGGTATCCTAAAATAAGCAGCTGTGGTAACTCTCTTTCTCCTTGTATTATATTTGAAAACTTTTGTAACTTTTGTATCAGTGTCCGAGATGTCGTCTCAACAATATTAAAAATACAAAGAGACATTTCGGACAGTGTCCGAAAATATTTTGTCCGAGATGTCACCTACTCCTTTGTTTATATCTGATCTTTTGGTATTCCTTTAATAAAATTATTAAAACAGAAACAAATAATGTGCACAAAAAGGCGTATTTCGACCACAATCAGTGCGGCAGCGTAACAAAGATGAAATTTTACGGACATTTTTCTATATCATTCCGGGAACTCCACGGTATGATAATAGTTTTAATCTAAATCGGAATTTAACTGCGTTTTGACATGCAAAAGTTCGTGATGAGTTTCGGTGGAGGTACTGTTCCCTTTTTCAAATTATAAACGCCACTTTAAGTGCTGGTCCTACCCACCTAGTTTTGTTAAATTGCATAGACAGTGAGAGACAGTTTTTTTTTTTTTTTTTTTATAATTCTGAATAAAAGGTATTAAAAACTCTAATTTTCTAAAAAAGGGAATATTACTAATGAATTTCATGCTGTATTTTTTCTGAGTGCCAAACAGTCTCCAAAAACAAATGTCTAACAAACAGCTGATGAATTAAACGACACCTAGTCACAAAACTTTGTGTTATATTTTTTAAGCCAAGCAAGTTTTAGCCAATTCTAGACCAATAACATTTGGTCAGTCGGGTAAAAAGGGTTACGAACAAAAAACTAAGTTTTTACTCACCCAACCAAGTACCCACCTACTTTGTAGAAACAAAAGCGGGAGCGTAAGCACACTTCCTGTTGTTCAAATTCGGCCATGACGTAATCTAATACACTGTGTAGTTTTCTACAATGGTTGGCATGGCCGGTCGACCGCGCCCGCTCCCTCTGTACCTACTATAGGTCCAACCTATTATATTTACTGGGGGGTTATGTTTTCACTCTATAATTACGTATCGATTTCGAGCCTGCGTGACGACGCCCAAAATATTATTCATACGGCCACTTCAATTACTAGTTCGGAACAAAGTTGGGTTTGTGGGCCGGAGGGCGACGGATTTTTTTACTCTTTGATTACTTTTAAAGACGTCGACTTTTAATTTCAACAGTATCGCTATTATGCGATCTAGTTTTATTTTCGTATTCGAGCAAAAAATTCGAGTGCAAAAAGTCATACAAAAGAAACAGTAGCACAATACCAGCATAATACGCCAAAAGTGAAAGTGCACGCGTGATTGTGGGTCCTGTTGGCAACTTACCTGTTGCAGTCTTATTTACGAGCCAAAACAAGCGCTTTATCTCTGCGCGGCCATAAAATACGGTCATAAACCCGATTCTTCACAGTGATCCCCGTTTACGAGTCCTTGCGAGCTCTTGCATAACACCTTTTTGTTTATAAACAATGTCCTCAAGGTCGTCAGTTGCCTTTTGCATTTTTTCCGTGAAGTAAAGACTTGACTGCTTCAAGGGTCGTTTGATTTGACAGGTTTACGATACTATAACAGCTGGAGTTAGTAATTAACAGTTCGTTAATATGTCAATAAATTATTAAGCATGATCTCGCATTTTGCAAATAATATTGAAACGTCTTAAATGTTAATTTTATAGCTCCACATGGGCCGTTTTATCCAAATCAAGTAAAAATATTGACGAAGTTGTGTAAACAACATTAAATTATAATAATTAAATCACTTTACTTTTAAAAGCTCGGCTAAAGGTCGCCGATAAATAATAAATTATGCAATAAAGTCGCCGGAGAGCGATAACCTCACGGCGATTCATCTTGGAATTTACGGCTCGAATTACGTTTATGATCCATTGAAAACGAATACTGCTCCTTACGACAAGACGGCATAATTTCTTAATTGACCATCGAAGGTGCTCCGAAATCCCGAGAGCACGTCCGATTCCACGAAAAATTTCACCTGACAGATTTATGGGGCCCACCATAGAGCGGCGAGACGCAATCAACATTTATTAACACAACACGAAATAACCATAATCAAGCCGATGCAGATTACAGATTTCCTGCCAATCACGCATCGATCGCGGAGCGAGGGCCGTCAAAAAGGGGGCAAAAAGTGTGTTCTAGCGCTAACGCGGGGAAGGGCCATGGCGGCACGGCCCCGGCGCAGGGGGACGCGACAGTCTGTGGGGTGGGGACAAAAAACTAATAATAACCGTTCGCGTCACTCTCACTGGAAGTGTCACATGTCCATGTGGGACGCTCCGCCTCAAGGCCTTTCTGAGCGGTGCCATTTTGGGACACTTCTCTCTCCCCGATTCGCAGACGCTTTAGGATTATTGTTGTTTAGAGGAAGAAGGTCGTAAGTAAACTTTGTTTGTAGGGCATTTGAGAGATTACGTTCGGAATTTAAAATATAATAAAGGGCGATTTTTTAATAGCTTTATTCCTGAAACAATTCAACTTCTAAATGTGATTTCCAATAACTTTTTGTTCTACGACTTTTCGAATAGCTCGATACTTTTTATTTAAGGAACGTTTCTTACTCTTTTAAAATTCGTATTTTTACCATTTCAGCGCTTTTTGAACGGTGCGCTTTTATCTCCCTTTTTTCATGTGGAAAAATAAAATTGCGCTTTCACCAAAGTCGTAGAACAAAAGTTGTTGGAAATCACATTTAGAAGTTGACATGTTTCAAGAATAAAGCTATTTAAAAATTACCCTGTATATCACGCTCGTAATCGTCGTGATATCTTTAATTTAAGCGCTCTACCTACTAAAACTTTATTCGTGCTTATCTGACAAACAAATCTCTAAGTAATTATAACATGCACTAGCGTAAGTCGGCTCACGATCTGAACTCTATCTACGGCTCGGACTGGGTAAAAACTTTGTTCCTTGTTAGCGAGAATGCTCTGATATTGTATGTAGGTAGATATTCCTTCGAGAATCTGATTATATCATCGCGCTCGAGAGTTAGGCCGAGAGCACACAAAGTGCAGCAAAAGCAAGGTTTAGTTTAATAAATGTTTTTCATGATACTTCAAATTATATACAATAGTATAGTCTGTATAAATTAAACCATAAAATTTATAAATGTAATCGAAAAAAAAAAAAAAACTAAGTCGTGGACCACCTTCACGGGTGTACTCGTAAATAAACTATTAGCAGTTTTTGTAAGTAATCTATCAATCGCGTAAGAAAAATGTTAGATATAGGTGGCCTAATAACTATCCCACTAGCGGCGTATCTACGGACCTTGTCAGAAGAGAGTTTGGGCTTAATAACTATAATATATAATATCACCCACCACGCGTGCAGGTCTGAAATTCTTGTGTTGGAGTTATATTATAATTCAGATACTCAAGTTTAATACTTATTATTATCTAATTTTGACATTTGTATCGAGATCAAATGACACTTTTTAATATACCTAATAATTATTATGTGAATTCATATAATAATAAATAATTATAGTTATTAAAATAGTTTATGTATGTGTATTTTAAATTGGTATTTATGTATGATCTATGTAAGTTTATGATTACTTTTAAGTAGTTTATATCATCGGTTTTTATTCATAATTGCACCAACTACCCGTCTCTCAATTCCCTAGCACTTTTTTCCATCAGTGGTTGCCTGGAAGAAATTGCTGTTAGCAATAAGGCCGCCAATTGTACCTTGTTTAGTTAAGTTTTTTTCCTAGCTTGTATTTATATTGGTGTACAATAAAGAATATTTTATCTTTATCTTTATCTTTAATAACATAATTAAACTAAACCTTTAAACTAAACTTAGGCCTTTGCATCTACGTAATGAGATGGTTCATGCAGCGTCCAGTGGCGCCTTCACTCACACTAGTAGATGGACAAAGAGACCACTCGACGTTGCTGTGCCTGGGACATTGTTTTTGAAGCCTACTTTTGACTAAAAGGTGTAGGTATTTTAATTATGTACGCTCGTGCAAACCTAAGAAAACCTTTGTGCCAAAGTTTTAAAGTGACGTCCCGCCCGGTGAGCCTCCGTCTCTACATTTCGACCGTGAGGCAAGCCGGCAGATAATCCTGGATGTTGAACACGCGAAACACGATGCCTCGTGGTCTCGTGGACCACCTTCACGGGTGTAAATAAACTATAATTAGGCTACTGTCCTACATCACCTTTATTAACGACAAAAACTGCAGGTATTATATTCCAATCTTGAGGAAATTTGGATAGTTTTTTTTACATTTTTAATCTGTGGAATGTATGAAATTTGACGCGCCACGTTCTCCAACTCCGAAGTTCTTCATCAGACCGTTTCCATTTTTTATGGGACTACCCTGTCAAAAAAAAAGTATCAGCAAAATCGGTAAATTTTGGAAAAAAAATCCGAGGTAACAAATATTTAAAAAATAGCGGCCGAAATTTGTGCCTCCTCCTTTTTTGACGTCGGTTAAAAATATGAATAACCAAGCGGCCCAATTTTCTTGCTTTCAAGTGTAGCTTATTCCGTTCTAAATTCAAACTCAAACGCTAACGCGTTCCGAATCTGAGCACTCTCGCTTGGATTGACAAAAATAATTAAATTCAAATATCGAAGGCGGAAGTCGCCACCCTCTCGCGCGTGATTTATGACGTTTGTCCTGCCCTGCGCCCGTTTCATTATTTAATTCTCTACATTCGCGGCGCGTCGCAAGATTTGGAACGCACCCGTCTCTATACCCTAATCAAATCACCCTATGAACTGGAACGTAGAGTAAATAGCCTAAACGCCAGTTTCATGATAGCCTTACCCCCTAATTTCTCATAAAACGGGTAGAAATGTTTTGTTTCCGAGTTTTGCTCAAAACTTCACAATCAATCAAGTGTTTTTAGTACGATCTATTCCTTGCGGAATAAAAAACTGCACAATAGAGTATTCATACCCTATATAATAAAACATTTTCTAATATTTCACCTTTCTTTTTTTTTCAGGTAATCTACAGTTTTCTTTCGTCTCCTCGCAGCGAAAAGGTACGAACGACTGCAAAAGAAATATTATAGAAAAACAAACGTTTCCCCATTTCCAAGTTTCCCTCCACGGAAATAAGCTTGGCGAAGGAGTTAATGGATTGAGCGTTTCTCCAAAACAAGAATAACTCCCGGAGAGGGTTAAAACACTATGTAAATAGTATGAAAATCGTTTTATAACTGTGCAGAGCGCAAAAACTTTTTGATGGCTTCCCCGTAAGCTCACACTGTATAATTTACAGTACATGGAAAAAATGCAGATATTACACTCCGCCTAAATAAAATATATAGATTTTATTTCACTGCTCTCGTTTTAAGAAAGGTCCTAGAATTTCCTTTTCTTCAGTGACACGAAAAGTTACAGGATTATTTTCGTTGAATTTCCCATATCCTTTCTAGTATTGGTTGACAAACACTTACGAATAGAAAGCAATGAATGAATATCTGTCTCGTTCACACTTGGGAATAAACTTATCAATCTACGCGAATCGAACAATAGCTCCTCGTGTTTGATTTATATAGTCGCTTAGTAGAAACATTACGGATAATTATAGCTGGATAAGGGAGTCTTAACACTTTCGCGTTTACTGTTTACTTTATTTCTTATTGTAATGTAGACTAGGTTACTTTTAGGTGGCATATTAACATATTCTGATCACGCAAAGTTGCGGTGGAGAACTGTTGAGGCGATGTTTAAGATACAAGCGCTCTCTTGAATATTAAAAACCACTTTAACTATTCATTTGGAAGCGTGGAGAGTACAAACTATTGTTGTATATTTACTTGTTCTGCATATTTTTTAAGAATAAACACCTTATGGGAATGTTTGCAGTACTATAAGCATTTATGCTTATTAAATTCATAATAATATTAATGGTCTGGTATGGTTTGAAATGCAGTTGGTACCTACATCTTTTTTTCGTTTACTGTTAGCGTTTCAATCAGCTAGTTTCAGTAACTATTTGTAGAAGATAAAGCTAACATTTGATTGTTATAGACGACGTGTATTTAACCCGAAACCTTTTCAAACCTTTCGAATTCTAGATGATATTTTGAAAACTGTAGTCTTTTTCTTTTTCTGGTACCTACTACTGTAAACTCTCAACGCAACCAACACCATTCCGAACACCAAAAACCCAACACTAGCGCAACCGCCTCAGCTCAACTGCGCCTCGAAATTCGAAATTTAAGCCCGCAGCGCGTCACGCGCAACAGCCAGCAAATCCCAAGACGTTTCGCTCCCGCTACACGGGCAAAGCCGAACAGAAGTACGGGCTCAGTTCACGAGCTTTTCAAGGGTGGCGGCGGCTTTCGGCGGGAAAGCAGAGCGGCTTGAGGGGGCGCGGGGTGAGGGGAGGGGGCGTGATGGCCCGTATTGATTTAGTGCCGTCGGCGACGAAGCTATGTGCTACTAGCTTGCTATAGTAGGTACAGATTGTCGCCCGGCTGATGCGTTTTCTTTGCTTGGGGCTGGGCTAATCTGCTGCTAACTGGACGGATCTGGATTTGTGATTTTAATGGAATTGTAGTTTTGTGCGTTGTGGCGATATGGGCGTGATTGATACTTACCGCGGGCATGGTTTTACCAATATTTTTGGTGGTTTGATGGTCTTATCTCCACATTTGACATTGTTTTCATCGTAATATCAATCGAAAATCAAACCAAAAGGTTAATTGAATCCTGTTTTCACCAAATGTAATGTTTACGGCCTGTTTCACCACCTGCCAATAAGTTTCTAACAGCTTATCCAGCCATTTTCAAATGTATTGCTCCATAGCCTTAAGGTATAGCGCCGCCAATAAAATAAAACATTATCTTCTTTTTGGATGCGTTTTTTGATTTAAAAAAACTAGCCGTTAAATGAGTATCCCTAGGCTTAACTATTTTAGGTCCTTAACTATTTTTAGGACCTATGGTGTGATTTTTTTTTTCGTTGGTGGTTCTAGTGGTGCTTTCCTCTTCGCCTAAAACTATTATCGAAATGATGCTGTCTGTCCTGATCTATTCTGTGGTTCCTACCAAGAATTAAATATTACATATTTTTATCCAAACTGTTAAGACCGAATCCATTTTTGTCTGATTTCGGAGTTTAACAATGACAAACAAAATCGTTTTCCGAAAACAGCAAAGAAAGGACTTTCCAGGCTTTAAGGAAAGAGATTAAACATTTTCTAAGAGGATATTTTGTGGAACACTTTAAAACGCTACAAAGTGCTGAATTCCCCGAGGCTCTCCGGGCTGTCGATTTAAATGGATATTTAACTTTAACTTTAGTCTCTTAGAATTTAAAGTCTACTGCCGCCCGTCACACGCCTTCACAACTTCCAAAGTTAGAACATGGTAACAAAAATCGACTTTTTGTCTTCTGAAAATGTGACATTTTTAAATTATGCATGTAAATATTTCGAGTAAAAGAAAAGTTACCAAATTAGGTCGCGAAGTGAAAGAGTGGTAAAACGAAAGTCACATCAAATGTAGTTCAATGTGCTAGTCGAAACAACAAAATTTCATTAAAGTATTCGTGTTAGCAACATCATCTCGTAAATTATAACTCCACGTACAAGTTTATAACCTAAGCTTACATCCGTATAGAGTGTGGAAAGATCAGAGGCACCCCAGACAAGCATACGAACTGATATACCTTCGTGTTAGGTATGTACTGGTATTCATATTGACTTACTTGAGTTAAATCCTGTTATCCCTCAGGAGGGACATAGGGCTCGAAGAAGTTTTCTCCACTTGGGACGATCTTGCGCAGTTGGTTCGAGGTCGTTCCAGTCCAGACCGACCTTCCGCGCCTCGCTGGTGACCGATCGGCGCCACGTGGATTTGGGTCGACCCACTCGCCGTTTGCCCTCGGGCAGCCAGGTTAGCACCTGCTTGGTTGGGTAGGTGTCGTGTCTCCTCAGTGTGTGTCCGAGCCAACCCCACTTTCTAAGGAGGATTTCTTCGTTGACCGCCTTCTGCTTGGTCAGCCTCCAGAGTTGGGCGTTTGATATGGTCCGCGGCCAGAAAATCCCCAGGATCCTCCGCAGGCATTTGTTGACAAACACCTGCAGACTCTGGGACAGGTCTTTTCTAACGAACCACGTCTCGCACCCATACATCAAGACTGACTTAACGTTTGACTCGAAGATCCTCAACTTAGTGCGGCGTGTAATGACCGGGGAACTCCAGACAGGCTTCAGCAGTGCAAAGGCGGCTCTGGCCTTGTTGATGCGGGCTTCAATGTCCATGTCAGCTCCTCCATGTGGCCCCACCACTCCACCCAGGTAGGTAAATTGCTGTACCTGCTCCACGGCCTCACCGCTGACATCGACAGCTTGTGCATCTTGAGTGTGCATGCGCATCTCCTTCGTCTTTGCACAGTTGATGCGGAGACCTTCTCGTGCAGCTTCCCTGATAAGGTCATCTGTCTTATCCTGAAGGGCTTCTCGGCTTGTGGAGAGCAGGCAGAGATCATCAGCGAAGTCGATGTCCTCTAGTACGCTGTTGTGTACCCAGGGCAAACCCCTCCTCTTCTCACTGGTCGCTCTGCACATGACGTCATCCAAGACCATGAGGAACAGTAGCGGTGACAGTAGACAGCCCTGTTTCACACCAGCAGTGACCGGGATCGGTTCGGTGAGCTGTCCCTGGTGGGACACTCGACATGTCGAATCCACATATAGGGCTTTAATGACTCCGATGATCTTACTGGGGATACCCCGCCCTTCTAGGACTCTCCATATACTTGACCATTTCACTCGATCGAATGCCTTCTCGAAGTCGATGAACAGTGCGAACAACTCGCACTGCATCTCGTTGCATTGTTCCAGGATCATTCGAAGCAGGTTCAGTTGGTCTGTACAAGATCGGTCTGGCCTGAAACCTCCTTGTGCCTCCCGCAGGTTTTTGTCCACAGACTTTGCCATTCGGCACAGCAACACCTTGCACAGGACTTTCGCACAAGCCGGTAGGAGATTGATACCTCGCCAGTTCGAACAGAGAGAACGATCACCCTTTTTTGGGAGCTTCACTATGACTCCTTCTTTCCAAGTCTTGTCATATTAAATAATGTATTTTATCACTCAGTACCTAATGTGACTAGTGGTTCGCCCCGAACTTTGAACTCGCGACCCTCTATCTCAGTAACCCCTCGACCGATTTGGCTCATGTTCGAACTTAAAAATTCTCTTGGCCTCATTTACCTGCCTACCAAATTTCATGACGATCCGACTAAATTTACTCAAGTTATCGTCGAACGAACATTCATACATACATACATACATACATACATACATACATACATACAAACGCCGGATTGTTCCAGTAGACTCGGAGAACTTCGCTCGCTTCGCTCGCTCGTTCAATAATAATAACCCCCGTGTTATGAAGTGTTGTGAAAGTCGCCACGATCGGATGAGGCTTCTCCGATTTCTTTCCTATCTTATAGTGCTTCTATATGCTTCAGGTCCAGTTCAATATTCATAAAATCCTTTACAAAGTTTGCAATTATCATTTCCAACTCAAACTTTTCTTCTAGCATTTTTAGTTTTCGCCAAACATTCGTTGAATGTTTTCTGTAACTTGTTCGCCGCTTTTTCTTATTTCAAGTTTTTGTGCCTCTAGATCATTTTGGATTTTTTGTAGTTTATCTAGTATTTCTTCCATTTTAAGTTTTGTATAGTTTGTAAAGGACTCTCTTGTAGTTTTGAAGTAAAGCGACCTCTATTGGTGAGCATAAGGACTTTTTGGTTTATAATTTTGAACACTAGATAACTCTGATAAAAAAAATGTCCTGTTAGGACGTAGAATAACCATTTTTTTTTAATAGATGGCGCTGTTTTGTATTTTCTAATCTGGTGTACTTTGGACCTTAGCAATAAGATACTTTCTAGGTCACGTTCTTTCGATATCTCATAGATGGCGGTAAAAAAGCAGATTTTATTTTTTTAGAGGCACGGATACGAACTAATCGAGCCATTAAGGTTTACACAAAAAGGTTTACAATAAAGACTACTGTATCGGCGTTGACAGCCTTGTTCGACCACAGAGGGAAAAAATGTTGGACTAACTATTTCATTGTTAACCGATTGGTTGAGGAGCTAGGTAACTAAAATCCAGCCAAAACTGTTGAAAAGCTATATTATTATTGTTTGTGAAATAATTTTGAACATAAAAGTAATATTTTGAAGGCGTGAAAACGGATATGCACAAACATACCTACACTCACCATCAAAAAAATCAGCCCTTTTGAAAAATACTTCAAACAACTATTGTTCCTATTTGAAACCTATTGTGAGGGGATTATTAGGTATCAATGGATTGAGTGGATGGTAAAAGCGGAAACACTACATTTTGCTCCACCACTAATACCTAAATGTGTTTGGACGTAAGGTACGAAGGCAACGAGCGCGGACTGCCATAAAAAAACACGTCTCGTCAGCGACATCTATAGTTACAAATTTGGAACTACAGCTTATAAGCTGTCAAAAAATCACCCATTGGTTTAATTTGAAGGAATGAAAGTTTTTCAGTCATTATTTCAAAAATTGCAATTTTTCTGATGCTGAGTGTAGCTTGTCAACACTTTTGGCTGGATTTTTTGTAACTTATAAGAACCTAGCTATCTCAACTTTGCCAATCGGTTAACAATGTCTAGTCCAACCTTTTTCCCTCTGTGGTCCAAGTAGGTTATCAACACCAATACAGTGGCTTATATTGTAAACTTTTTGTGTAAACCTTAATGGCTCGATAGGTCTGTAT
Source organism: Zelleria hepariella (assembly GCA_949319315.1). Classification (NCBI taxonomy): domain Eukaryota; kingdom Metazoa; phylum Arthropoda; class Insecta; order Lepidoptera; family Yponomeutidae; genus Zelleria; species Zelleria hepariella. The sequence continues at coordinate 11,337,751 of OX439388.1, forward strand.
CCTTGCCTCTAAAAAAAAAATATAGGTATCTATGCTATGAGTAAAGACTCTTCACCCCGTTTTTTTACCGCCATCTATAAGATATCGAAAGAACTTGGCCTAGAAAGTACCTATCTCATTAGCAAAATTTTTGGTTATTTTTGGATTTATTGGATTAAAATAGAGTTCTGTTACGGATTATTTCGCGACCCGTAAAAGTTTATTTTTATTGTTTCCACTGAGTTTTACGTCCGATATCCACAATATTGTTTCCAAACAGAATTTGTATTTATAGTTCACTTTTGTTAGTTTTTATCACTGCTTTCACTGTTTACTGATTAGATTTACGTTTTTGTCACTTTTAAAATAACTTTTTAGCACTATTTTAATGTTACTGAGAGGCAGCAGTGGCGCCCTCTCTCATCCCATATAAACTTAACTACCCCATATCTCGGCAACCCCTCGACCGATTTGGCTCATGTTCGAACTTAAAAATTCTTTTAATTTCATTTACCTGCCTACCAAATTTCATGACGATCCGACAAAAATTACTCAAGTTATCGTCGAACGAACATTCATACATACAAACATACAAACATACAAACATACATACATACATACATACATACAAACGCCGGATTGTTCCAGTAGACTCGGAGAACTTCGCTCGCTTCGCTCGCTCGTTCAATAATATGTAGAATTTGTAAAGTCAAACATCATCAAGTCGACGTTTTATTAAGCATGACATCCATTTTGAAGATTTTCTGCGTTATTTTCGATAACTTTACAATGGTCGACTCGTAATAATATTTGCGTATAATAAGACTATTTTGCATGGAATTAATAAAATATCAACATCATTTATTCGAAGTTTTATATATCATAAAAGTGGGGTTCAAACGTGTCAAAAAGATGGCATTGCCAAGATGGCCGCCAAAATTTTAAGAAACACCTGACATCATATACCTACGTAGATATACTACAATCTCTAGCTAGGGAAGAAATTTTGACAGCGTATTTTTATCTGTGGCGCCTCATATTTCATACATTCCACTTAAATTAAACTAAGGCCTTTGCATCTATGTAATGAGATGATTTATACAGCGTCCAGTGGCACCTTCACTCACACTAGATGGGTGAAGTGACCACTTGGCGCTGCAGTGCCTGGGACATTGTTTTAGACGGAGTATAGGCTTGCCCAGCACCTATACCATCCTGACAGCTTAGTCGGCCTAGCCCACGGGAAAGACAAGTCAATACGTGTGAAGCCAACTAAGCCGCGGGCTTCCTCACGATGTTTTCCTCTAATTAAGTCTTAAATAAAAAATCACGACGTAAATTTCTTAATTTAAGTCGTGATTTTTAATAAAAAAATTATGAATTAATGTCCAAATTTTCTTTTTAACGTTGAGTATAGGTGCCTCTCTGCTCCATTCACTGCTCTACGTTGTCGTAAAGATTTTATAGGTTGTGGTTCTCGCGGTGCTACGCGCGTTTTAAGGCCTTCCACGGATTAGCTTCCCTGTTATTTTAATTATTATATTGTTACTACGCCTCGACATATTTATCGCATAGGATAGTACTCAGTTTTGACCATTGGTTAATAAAAAATGCATTCTCAGAGACCAAACAATGTTTTGTAATATGTTTGGGTCCTTGATTTTTTAGGCAGAGCATGGGAACTGTAACAGAATTGTACGGTGCGGTATGGTCAATATTGGGCACACGTATCGCATTTAATTACTAATTTAGGAAAATATATCCAGATTTTACCTACCTACATTCTTTTTTTGTACAACTTTTGCTAGAAAAGCTCCAGTTTCAATCTACCCCAACCGACACAGCTTGATATTTGCAATTCATATACTTTCTGACAGGTAGAGCACTTTGAAGAAGATATCTTTTATTTATAACAAAACTGTCTGAATCTTGCACGGAGTTGTGAAACCAGCGGGGGTGTCCATAATTATATTCACGGGTGATATTTTTATAAACTTTCCACGTATGCTTGGCCTTTATTTCAAATCTTTTTTTCAGAAATTTTTTTCATATCTATTTTGTCACGCAATTTTTTCTCAACTTTTATGATTTATACCATTTTGGCTTTGCGGTATCTTTCTCTGTGCGTTGGAGTCGACGAAAGGTTTACGCGGAGTTGAATTTATTGTGAGTTAAATCTCTGTTATTATATTACTGTTTTATTTTTTCACTTGTCTCAGAAGTGTCTAGTGAAGTAACGTATTAATATTGTTATTATCTTGGCCGAGATAGTGAACTAGTATATTTTATTTTATGTTTTTGAAGAGCTTTTAAATTGTCTTGTTATATGTTTTTTTTCTGCGCCTACTCACACACTACCAACGTTACCTGTCAAACTTTTCAAAAACATGATGTATTGGCCTTTTTTTTTAATTAAATTTTACTTCTGTCAATTTAAATATAACAAATTAATCATTCCAATATTATAAAATTGTCATAAATACCTAAGCTAATCAAAGCGGGTGTACCTATTATTAAATCAGGTTTACTCAAATTTTTGCTGCAAATAGTCCTTAAGCGATACCATACTACAATTATAAGTTGTAATAGATTTTAATTAATCTGATATATTTTTTAAGATATCTAGTACCTAGTATGTCAATTTAGCCTAGGGTCAAAGTTTCAAAGTTAGTTTTAAATATTATGCTAATATATAACATTGAAAATAAAATCAATCTAACATCCCAATAGATCATTCACTTCATAAAAACAAAATAATAATCATCTCCTAATAAGAGATAAACACAGTACAGGCGCCAATGTGTAAAATTAACTCTATCATACAGTTAGGGGTAAAGGTGGGTATAACAGCTGAGAGAGAAAGATTTTCTTTTGTACTTTTCCCTCCTTTGCACTTTCCCGGTTGAAAAAAAAAAAGGATTTACGTCAGACTGTCTGAGCAATGCTCCTTGAAAATTTACTTTAGGTGTTGTTACTTACGATATCTTAAGTATTTAATGCTAACACCACGCTCGATAGAAACCCCAAAATTAAAGACATCTGAGACTTTATTGTATGTAGTATGTAGTAGCAAAAATGCCCTCTTGATCGCAAACCCTAAACGATAAAATTCCGTTTTTGGCGTTATAGGTCCTAAAATAGTTAGGTATTACCAGGATTATCATTGCTCTACACTTCCAAAAAACGTAAAGATACGATAGTAAGTATCATTTATTTCCTGTGGTGACGCTAGTTTGACCCCTATTATAGGCCCTTTGAAACAAGACAGTCACAGCTTAGGTAGACAAGACAAGTAACCCAACCCCCAACTCTAGGCAACTTGCAATGCAAGGTAGGCAAGGAGCAAAACTAGGTACTTTACTTGTTCTTTTTCTCGCAACACTCCCCGTGGAAACTTCGCTGAAGGTTTCAAAGCGGGTCTTTCGTTCGGCCGTTTGTCTTAGTCGCCAAATTAAACATTTTCAATCCATTTGCTAATTACTCGGCAAGTTTGTTCACTCCCTACCGATGCCACGTTCAATCTCGGCGCGGAAAACAAAGGCAGCGTTTTTAATCGGGATTAGGCATCAACGTTTGTGGATTTGTAGTTGTGGATTTGTAAAACAAAAAGCATTTCAATTTACACGTAATTTTATTTGAAACTGGTCGTTACGAAACGTTTTAAAAAAAACCTTGTTACCTCAATGCGAAAATCGTCAATACATGCCTAGTAGGTCACACTCTCTTGAGAGAAGGCTGGTGCAATTGAGTGTTTGTGACGCTTATCAACTATATGCCAAGAAAAGACCCTCAACTTCTTTGGACACATATTGGGGTCGCCCAGGCATAGGAGAAGCTCATAAATTGGAGCAGATGAACGTTAAACGCGCCAGCACAAGGGTACCAACCAGATGATCTGATGCGATTAGGGCAGCGGCTGGGGGAAGCATTCACCGGGCAGTTCACATGACGGAAGACAGCTCCCAATGGAAGCAAGTACGACATGATTGCGATCCTCAGCCATGAGGAATCAATTAAAAGCAGAAGAAATGACGCCTAAGGCTTCACCACGGCTACACTTCCTTTTATCTTGCCCCGAAAATACTATCAACACAAACGCAAATCATTTCGATTAAAATTAAATGGGTTTTTGTAGTGTTAAGTTGATTTCGATAATGAAAAAGTATATTTCCAGTCGGAGGCGTCATTTCACAATGTTATAGGACGAGTTAATAATCCAATTAAAATTTTCTAACAACGTCTGTCCCGGCGCCGTGTTTCAGAATCGTATAAATCTCCTTGGAACTCTTCAGGACCGAAATAGCATTCTGAACGCTCATAAATCTCGGTCTATTTAAACAATCTCTGAAACGAATGAAAAAACACATGAAAAAACAAGTCGCATACAGCACCGCCTTAACACACGACGACGGACGTAAAAAAACTTCATTCAGTTTCTTTTTTGAACAAACAAAACACTTAAAAATCCATAGGATTTTTAAACACACTCGTACATAGCAATTAAAGGCATAAAACAAAACAATTAAGAGTCAATTTTCAGCCAATAAAGATTTACATCTCGTTTTTCTCCACCGGAGCGCAATTACGTGCAGCAACCGCTTTCATCATCATAATCGCCATTAATATTAATCGTATCATTACCACTGTTTAAAAGCTCATTACCACCTGCTATCTGCACTTGTTAATCGGAGTCGGACAATTCGTCTCTTCTTATCTTCCAACTGTCAGTATTCGAGTTGACGATCCGACTCTTATTAGTTGCAATTAAACACTCGATACATATTAATCGATTGCTCGTTGGTGCTGTGTTTTGTTTTTAATTGGTATTACTTAACTCTTTGCGTTGCGTCTTCGCTTGTTCAACGGGTTTTAGTGTTTACTCCCTACATAATAGCAAAGAGAATGACTAATTCATGATGGATGAATCAAATTATTAAGTTTTTTTCGGACTAAGCAGTTACAAATTAATATTTTAAATTACATAGCGAGATTGCAAAAACTGCCTACAGTAACTTTACGAGAATATCCTAGGATCGATTTAAATGTCGCTGCAGCATACTCTGGTCACATGCCGGCTTACAACATCAACCTTCTCTTTTTTGTCAAAATATTTGGCAAAATATTTTACTATTTGGCCTTCTTCTTTCCTATCTCTATCTTCCCTCTATCTTAGGAAGAAGAATATCTTAGATCTTTAATCTAGAATAATCTAGAATTATTCAGCTTACACTTTTGAAATATTGAAAGCCCATAAGATTCGTGGAACCTAATCCAAATCCAAACTCAGTGACGTCATACAACAGGTTCTGGCCCAAAAGGCCTGTCGAACGGAATTCCGGTGTGTTTTAAAATGCTGCCTGCGTCCGCGCCACGTGTGATCGAGGCCTATCGATCGCGGGCCCTTTTGATTCGATCCAAGTATTGTTTCGGACTCGGGCCTGATTATGTAACTCTAACGTCAATCAATATGTAGGTATACTTAGTGCTAGTGCAAACCAAACGCAATGTTTTGTTAATTATCTATTTGACACGAAATGTCTTTTACAGCGATTGTTTTCTTATTTGCCATTCGTTTTTGCAGAAATAAATAATCGAAATTGAAAATTCGCACACTCAATATTCTTAAAATTAAATGGTTAGCGACTGTGATTTAAAACTTAGCCAAATAATTCCCTTCTAAAGTTCAGATCACGATCTATACATTTGAGAGGAATCGTGATAGAGAATGCAGTAAGACATTTAAGCTCTTTTTTCGTGGTACATGGTGTGGTGCCCTGTGTAGCCATAACCGGTCGGATATCGGAGCCAAAAACACCTGATGGAACAAAGATGTCTTGAGATAGTCAATTTAGCTCGAATCGGGACTTAAACCCGTGACCTCTGGCGTACCGTGCTAGCACTCTTAGCAACTGAGCTATGGACTAAGTATGAAAAAAGAGCTAAAAAAACTGAAAGTTGATCTTTAATATTTTTTTAAGTTCTCACGGGGACTATTCATAAAATCGAAACGTTGTTTTTTTTTTAAAGGTAATAAAAACAAATGTTTAATCCGTTAAAAGTTTATATGTCGAATTTCCTCTGTATGAATGCACCGTTGAAGTAAAAATTAAATACTTGTAAGTCGAGTGTTTTGGTATAAATTGGATAAATAAGTACCTAAAGGCGTATTAAATGCGTCCTTGTAAAACATTTGAATGTTATCCAATACCTACATTAAAATGTGCACTTAGAGCTCACTTTTTTTTTAAATATGATGTAAGCTCATTTCAAACCGCATAAATTTGAAATTCGAACGGATTCGATTCAAAAATCGAACGCGGCACCTATTTAATCAACTGAGTCCCGCGCGGTACACCTGCTCGCATACATATTCATTAGCCCACTATCAACGGGACAGCGACTGCAATGACGGCTATCGTGAATACATCGAGAATAATCGAGATATCGGTTGATAATCGAAAGGATACATGGTGCAAATTTTTGGTCCAGGTTATTTCTAGCAAAAAAGACTTTTGTGAATGGTTTACCGCTTCTGGAACAGTGACGCTTAAAAATTATCGTGGGGAAACCTGCATACGTAATCATAAGCCCATTATCAACGGAACAGCGACTCGGATGACGGCTATCGTAAATACATCGAGAATATCGAGATATCGAGAGTTAATCGAATGGATACGCGGTGATTTGTAGAAAAATATGCTTTTGTGAAACGTTCACCGCTTCTGAAACAGTCATATTTCAAAAACACCGTAAGAAAACCCGCATACATGTCATATTAATTAGCCCACTATCCACGGGACAGCCACTCTGATGACGGCTATCGTGATTATTAACAATAATCGAGATATCGGGAGATAATCGGAGGGAAACCATGTTGCTGATTTTTGGGATTGATGTTTTCTATTAAAAATACTTTTTGTGAAGCGTTCACCGCTTCTGAAACAGGCAAACTTAGAAAATATCGTGTGGTAATCTGCATCCATATTCATTAGCCCAATATCAACAGCGACTCCGATGACGACTTTCGTGAATACATCAAGAATAATCGAGATATCGGGAGATAATCGAAAGGATACAGACATGGTGCCGATTATAGGTTTCTAGCAAAAATCTAGCTCTTTTGCAAATCTACCAAAGACGACATTTTGTGCAACTCCCAAAACAGTAAAAAAAAAAATTTGACTTTCAATCGGGCAGCAGCTCGAACGAGATTAATAACGAGATTATCGGATATATAAATGAAAAAAATAACTCGTAAAAAATAGATAAAAACAAGCAGCACTAGACTTTATCTAGGGTTTGGGAAATGAAAGTAGACAAATACCAAGAAATTAACTGTAAATGCAAACAAAATTGAGGACGGCTTTAACAGCACAAATGTGGCACTAAAGTTAATGATAATGGCTAGGCAAGAAAGTCTTGTGTGATGACTGATGATGAAATTTAATAAGCAAATTTAGTTTTGAGAGCTCTACAATTTAGAATTTCACGGTGGCCTATCACTTGCACTTTGTTTAATTTCAAAGTTACGTACATTTGTGAATTTGTAGTAGCAATACCACTCGCTAACTGTGAAGGAAAACATCGTGAGGAAACCCGCGGCTCAGTTGGCTCCACACGTATTGACCTGTCTTTCCTGTGGGCTAGGTCGACTAAGCTGTCAGGATGGTATAGGTGCTGGGCAAGCCTACTCCATCTAAAACAATGTCCCAGGCACTGCAGCGCCGAGTGGTCTCTTCACCCAACTAGTGTGAGTGAAGGTGCCACTGGACGCTGTATAAATCATCTCATTACGTAGATGCAAAGGCCTTAGTATCACTTGCAGGAAAAATCCGAATACCTATCAATCTAAAAGTCCAACCATGTAGGCCCATTGTTTTCATTTTGTATTAGTACAAAGCATCTCGATTCGGTGTCGATGCTGATCGAAAGCGTTCAGAGAATACACCCCCGAATTTCAGTACATCGGGCAATGTCACTCAATCAACTAAAGAGTGTTCCACAAAAGGTCGACTCAGTACTGCGCCAAATGTATGAAACAGCTGATATTTTTTTCGCTCCATTTTTTTCGCCACCTGGTACAAGATGTTTGTAGTGATCAGTAGACAGCCTACTTAAAGTTCCGCTATCGACTAAGAGTGCACCCTGTAGATTGGCATATTTTGTCCGTTGAAATCTACACTTTCCTACCATGAAACAGAGAAGTTTAGTACTTCCAGCGCTGAAACTTTGCCGGTTTAGAAAATATATCTAGAAAATTAGACCCACAACCCTGAGGAACCCAGGTTTAAACCCCTGTGTGGGTATTACCTATGACTCTGTTTATTATCAAAGTGACAGTGAATTGGTAATAAAAATACTACTCGTTAACTGTGAAGGAAAACATCGTGAGGAAACCTAATCGATAGAAGGCGCTTAGCAAGTTGAACATTGAACACAAGACCGTCGACCCTTATTATGACGCTTGCACTCTATAACCCGTGTCATTAAAGAAAACATTTGGGATGAACTTCAAAACACTCGCCCTCTCGCTCTAATTAATACAGTCAAAGCGAGACAACGCTAGGTTTTTAACTCCGTCCTAAATGTTTTCTATAATGACACGGGTTCACGGGTTATACTCGGTTACGTACGTTACAGGCGACTTAACAACAAAAGTGTACGCTCTGACCTGCGGTCGAGTGTACACTCGTACACATCTTACTTACTTACGCTTTAAAAGTGGTGAGAATCGAGGGCGAAAGGCTAATTCCAAAAAAAAAAAGGTTCCCAACAAAGAAACCACGCGACCTTATCGATCACAATTCACAATCGAAAGAAAAAAAACGGTTCCGTTAGTATATTCCTTCCCTCTCTTTTTTCCATAACAAATGCCGTCTAATCATTGTTAACAATACACTGGATCGCATGCAAATATTGCCAATTAGAACCGTTACGTCACTAAATAAATACAACGAAAGAACTGGCTGCTGAATTTTGCTATCGGTTTGCCCTGTTTTCCTGCCTAGACAGGAATTAACTTATAAACAATTTTAAATAATATAAGATTCTAGTCCATCTACAATCGGAAAATGTGAAAAGGATGGTTGAGAATTTTTTTTAACATTGTAATGGATGTAGGTATATGGAAATGACGCATCTGGGAATGCATCTTTGACTGATAGGTCTCCATATCTTTGTATCTGCGACATGCGCACCACAGGTTTCTATCACGTGTAAAGTTGCAAAGGAACTAAAGTTCTGTCGTCTCTATATAGTTATTTCCTGGCCCCAAGTTCTAGAGAAAAATGCAAAGAGGAGAGACGAATTCAATTTAAAATGAGATCCGTCTGCGTTCCTTTCCGCTGCGAGCCGATCGAAACGAAATTGAAAAAGAGGACTAAAAAACGGCGAGAGGGAAATAAATAAAAATAGAGAGATCCCGCTACAGCGCAAGTCGCCGTTGAAATGAAAATAAACCGGAAAAAAAGCTTTTTGTGGACGAAATAAATTAAAAAGTGTGTCCCGATTGTGGCGCGGTACACGGCTGACATTTGTGCTGTGCTCGCTTCTGTCTATGACTGTCATATTTATTGTTTTCTACTTTCCGCTGGCCACTTTCAACGTCGCCTTCGTATTTTTTTTTTGTTTCCTGGAAAATAGGCTGCGTACATGTATTTCGGTGATACTTTTGCAAAAACTCTTAAAAAAAAAAGCAAAACTATCTTAGTTCCAACTTGGCTGTAATTTTTAGTCTCTGAATATAATTATCTTTTGTATTGCCGCAAATAAATACCTACATCGGAGTTTCCAAGTAAAATCATTTTAAACTTTTTACCCGTGACGTCAGTTTCCAAGAAAAAATCATAAATTAAGTCCCAGAAATTAAGAGTGTGTCCATAGAGCGTCGATTCTTAGGATCGATCAACTATGGATGGACGTAAAGGTAAAGTAAATTCTGTTTAGAGGATGTATTAGAGGTAACCTTTGCATGTTTTTTTTTTGCATGGTTTTATTTATACATTTGCTTTTTGTGACTTTTTTGTTTCATTTGACAATTTTTGAATGCATGTATTTAAAAAATAAATAAATAACGTGACTAACTTTTAAAAATTAATATTTACGTATGAAACACGACCTAGAAGTAGAACAAATAAAAATGTATGCCCAGAAATCGCGCCATAGAGCGTCAAACATTGGATCGAAGGAGAAAGTTTTGCCTAAAATTATATTTGTAGGTTGTAGGTCGTCTGACATTTGAGAACTTTTTACTTTGTAAAAAAACATGAATCATCGCGTAACTATGTAAAACAAATCAAAAATTCATGGCCCGAAATCGCGCGTCCATAGAGCATCGAACGTCGGATCGAGGGGGAAAGTTTTACCTAAAATTATATTTGTGGGTCGTCACGCTTTTCCGGAGGGGCGGGGGCGGCGGGGCGACGAGGGGCGGTGATTAGAGGGGTCTTTTGTGCGTTCGCCGTAGGTGGCCGCGGCCCGGTATTCATAGGTCCGCGGTATGGACGGGGTGAAAAGTGATTCGCGATGAGGAGAATTCGAAAACAAAACAACAACTCTTTCCCACTTTTGTTCACGGTAACTTTTTTACGAAAAAAAATCAAGCTAAATTATTACGTAAATTTTGCTAATTTTGGTATTTTTAGTTTTAAGACGTTATGTTGGGAAGTAAAGAGAAGCTATCTATTGTAGCTGAGACACCAAAAAAAAGTTAAATTTTGCGCAATAATATAGGTACAGGTACCGCCGAAAATAATGGCAGGGGGACCAAAACGTGACAACATTTTATTATTTTATGCACATGACCTCTTACTGTACACTATTTAGGTATGTAGTAAAAGAAAGTCCCTATAAATACGGCCCATTTCTAATCCGGCTGGCTTGCTTAAGTTGTGGGGGCAATCGGGTGGGATACACATTTATGCCATTTAGTTTTCTGTTAGAGCAAGCCGCTCCCGTTGTTCTGCAGGTCGTAAGTTACACCGTGACGGACTGACTAGTGGAACTTCATCCTTATGCCGTTGTCGTAAGGTTTGCGTTATCAGGGGAATAGTTTTGGCACCTCATAGTTTTGATCTTGATATGACATTGCTGAAATATTAGGTTGAGTGACTTTAGTTCGTTGAAAATATAACTGAACTAGTCTCAAATGAAAGTTTTTCAAAGTTCAGATAGTACCTCACTATTTACATTAATTAGCATTCCCGAAGCTTTCACACGGCTGAGGTCAGTCACTGAATTCATAACACGCAGCTTTCCCTTTCGGGCGGAACCTAAGCAGCGCTCTAAGCGCAAAACCATTTACCTCGAAAGTTGGGCTATCCCGGCGAAGTTCGGGAAGAATTTTTAATCGGTCTGCGTCTGGGCGGGCGGGGGCGGGCGGCTGGGCGCTAGGCGGCAGTGCGCCGCGCGCGGCCGAAGCGCCGCCCGCCCTAGCAGTCTCACCGCACCGCGCGATGACGTCGAACGCCGCGCCGCGACCCGCTCCGCTTGCGACCGACGCGCGACCGCTGCAGCGAACGCGCGATCACACGCTCTGAACGCGCCCCAAGCCGAAAACGAAACTGAATAAGTTCGACAAGTCTTGCTCCTACCTGGACCATTACATAGACGGACGTACACAGTGATATTATTTTTTTAGTACAAAATTGTAATATATCTCTAATACGTAAAACATAGTTTTTATTTATATAGTACAAAGAAGTAATAAATAGTCCGGTAGAGGTTAGTGTACGAATAATAATACAGGGTCACTTTTGTATGAATTCAATGTGATTGTAGTTTTGTAAGTCGCGTCGATACAACCGTAACTCGATAGATAACAACCGTTCAAACCGCTTTCGGACTGCTAAGGGTACTTCAAACTACAGGTGAGTTTGTTATCTATAAGAAATACATTAACATTTACTAATTATTATGAATAACTTTTAGTTGAGATTCGCAAATAGCAAAATATGCCAACCGCATGAAGCAGTATTATGGTACTTGGTTGACCCTTGGCACTCTAAGTAGCAACAAAATAAAACAAAGAAACGTCCGAACGTAACAAAGGCTATCAAAACAAAAAGCAAACGTCCCTTATCTGGGTGCGAGACGTCGTGGCGATATAAAACACCATTCGCCAGCCACTCTGCCTCTCAGCTGAGACAAAAAGCATACACGACCCGTTGAAGACGCGACACTAGTATGATTTAAGCGCACTTGCACATTACTAAATCACGCCGGATGCAGCCTCGGCAGCTAGCGCAATCCGCAAATTGTTTCACCCGCGCCTAACGATTTAAATTTAGAACGAAACAAATACCGGCCGTAAATCGAATCGGGAGCGTTCGATTGTTTTAGTTACTCTGTATCTTAAACAGCAACAATACCGCATTTGGAGTGCGGGCGAAATTGTTTAATAACAATACAATACCGTGCTAACATTGCACTGGCTCTGTATTCTGTATTCCTATCAACCGCACCATTAACTACATATTTGCATGTTTATTTTAAAACGTAACCAAATATTTAGACTTGCAATACAACGTTGTAAAACAAGTTTCTGACACTGTTTATATGAAACAGGTATTCACATTACGTATATGGTGGAGGTTTTTTGTAAGACGTTTTCTCACCAAACAATAAGACTAAACTTTGATAGCAATGAATAAAAACATATTTTTTAACAATAAAACAAAGATTCATCCGTCAGATATGGGACTAGGAAAATGCATAGTCCATACAACGTTCTCACATACACATTACCTAATTTGTGGTAACCATGAAATGGTCACAAAATGGGGGAGCAGCTAAAAATCACGGGAGATTATCTTTTCAAACACAAAACAAAATCAACAGCGACACCAAGATACAATTGGTTAGATTTAAACGTTCATTCTTTTAAAAACACGAGTTCACATACAAAATGTAGATTTAGGCAATAAAAATTGCCTCATGCTGAGCGCTAGTTGTTCTTATTTATTAGAAAAGGAAAAGAGCTTTGAAGACCGTTACTCGAAAAAAAACGCATCTGGTTACGCTAATTATCTCTTTGGGTTCGTTTTAAAAAAGGCATAATAACCTCCTTGCAGAAACAACAGTAACAAAACGACTGACCGTAGAGCGCAAAAAACAATACATTTTCTTCCCCTAACAAAGAATAGGAAACTACTAAATCATATTCGGTTCTTTTATTCTGCTTGTCACGGAGAGAAAAAAAAGAAACTGGTCTACTTTTTTTTTTCTTTTTCGTCTCGCGTGGGCTCTAACGGTACGGGCACAAAAATGTGAACAATTGTACCGAACCTTGTGTTACTTGCGCAAGACGGTTGCCTTATTTTGTTTTTGTCTGCCAGTTCGTGAATAGGAACGGAGCTGAAAAGCATTGTTGTGGCTCTGTGACGAGGGTGGTCGGGAGAAAGCGTCGTCGAATTAGGGGTTTTGTGCAACGTCTGACTGTTGTTTCTGCACTTTAAGCTTTTAACTGATACTATAAACTATACTTATACTAAACCCCTGAGTAAGATAAAGAAAATGTAAAGGTTTGTCAGGGATGCGATTTAATATTTCGATAGAAAAAAACTAAGGCCTTTGCATCTACGTAATGAGATGATTTATACAGCGTCCAGTGGCACCTTCACTCACACTAGATGGGTGAAGAGACCACTCGGCGCTGCAGTGCCTGAGACATTGTTTTTTAGATGGAGTAGGTTTGCCCAGCACCTATACCATCCTGACAGCTAAGTCGACCTAGCCCACAGGAAAGACAGGTCAATACTTGTGGAGCCAACTGAGCCGCGGGTTTCCTCGCGATGTTTTTCCTTCACCGTTTCGATAGAACTATTTAAAAAAACATGCTTATTTTCCAGGCAAAACCTAACTGTATTAACCAAACTAAGTATTCCAGTGAAATATTTTCGTCCCATCTAAGTTCTACTACGATTCGTTGGAATAAAATTTGGTCATCTAACTTCTTCGTGCGCTAGCGTGGTTAGGAAGAGCGACGTCTTAAAATAGCCATATTGTCTAGTTACAAACTGTATAGCGACTGGGCTAATTTCGTCCCATGTAAGTTCTCAATTAGACGTATACATATGCTAATCGTGTCGCCTTACATTACGAAACTACGTTGAGAATCGCGTCCCACACAAGGCTGAGAAAGCCCGAGCCATGACCTGCTTAGCTTATCTTGAGCATTTTATTTTGTGGTCCGATTTCCTGTCCAGCTAAGCCGGCGATCTTAAAATTTTACGACTTCCCCCGACTTCAGCATACTTTCGCAAAACATCACGATTTTCGCACGGTTCGAATGCATTATAGACCTCATCTATCGCTCTGGAACGAATTGTGTAGCTGTATTTTTAGAAATTAAATTCACGAACGCGGTACGCTCCTTATGTTGATGTTAGGGTAACCATAGCGTAATGGATAAACAAGATAATGCAATGCGTTGACATGGTATCTGAAGGTTCATGCAACTACAAAAATACCATGCTTCTAATAATTGTATTATGTGTGTGTGATTGCAGTAACAAATAAATGCTTTTTACTTTACTTACTTTACTATGTAAAGCGGGATAAGTAGGAACCTTTTCGCCGACGATGACTACAGTTTTCCGTTCCTTATCTGAAATTATTTGTATATCACTTGTCTCTTGAACTGACAGAAAGGCTGAACGCGGAAAAAAACAATTTTAGGCCACGGTTACCCTCAAAAACGTGTTAGCACATAAAACTACTGGTATCGCCGCGGCGCACTGCCCGCCAGTGCCATTTGTATCTGAGTATGACATAAATCATTCTCGAAACAAGTAATTAAAACACTGGTGTCTGCCTGGCAGCGGCGAATTTTCAACGGCGACCGATGCAAAAACACGTGATATTGCACGGACCGCATTGTATGTGTTCGGCACAGCACATAACCAACTATGAATGCGCGGGCATGAAATTAAATAAATATTAATCATCCGGGTAGCTCTAAGGGTGGTATTCTAGAACGCTACTTAAACTCAGTTTAAACAGAGTTCAGACTGTCGATAAAACAGTGCATGTTTTGATATGAAGGGAGGGATATTCAAATCAAAACATGCACCGTTTTATCGACAGTCGACACTACTAAACTCTACCTAAACTGAGTTTAAACAGAGTTCAAGGAGCTTTCTAGTTTAAACTGAGTTTAAACAGAGTTTAAGTAGCGTTCTAGTTTGAACTGAGTTTAAGTAGCGTTCTAGAATACCACCCTAAAAGTTATGTGCGTGGTTAAATAAGAAATTGTTCACGCAGGTATGTAGGTATATTACAATTAAAGCAATTAAAGTTTGCGAAAACACTTAGAACGGCTACGCAAAGTCCAAACTGCGAAGTTCGGGCGATCCAAAAAAGTTTTTAATTAATATAGAACTCTAACTAATAAGGGTACTAATGTTTGAGAGATTATATCCATAATGCATGGTTATACACCACTAATAACAATAACAAGCACTTGAAAGTGGCTGCAGTAGGTAATGAGCGGTATGGTTCGAAATTGCGGCCTAATGAAAGCCTGCTGCTATAATTTCATGCGGAGATTCTGAATAAAAGTCTTTCAATTAAGTAAATTTACAATTATTAAATAAGTCATTGGACTGAGTTCTTGTACTAAATGGAGATACCTAATTATCTGTGCCTAGGTAGTAGTTTTCGCTGTGAATAATTTGCTTGAGGCGGTCACACACTTTTAGATACACTTGATTCATAAATCAAACCTAAGTATAACTTTTTCTTCAGAGCTGTTGCTACATTTGTAGTAGTTTTGTGTTGTACGGTCGGCCACAATCCCAGATACCCCATGGCAGCTCTTATCGCGCGCGGCATAAGGGCGTCAATCGAACAAAAAGGGGTATCTGAGACTGTGGCCGACTGTACAATGGACAGCAGGTATACCTTTCGATTTTTGTTGCAAAGCCGCCTATATCTAAGGTACGTAACTGAGCAGAGTTCCCATGCTTAAAGGTTTAAGGACCGTACATAGTTTTGAACAATTTATTATAAATAAAGTGCTCTATGAAAACTTTCCAGAGGTACGATACCATCTGTTAACTTCGGCACGTTGTACCGTAAGAAGCGGCCCGCTAATCAAATCACCATAATCAGTTCCAACACTCGTCTCCATAAAAACCTCAGCTAAACAAACGATAAAGCCGCCCAATTACCTGTCCATAATCTCCAAATGCCAATTAAGGTCAGTACGGTGGGCCCGGGTGTAAACGGTTGTTGCCTCCAACACGGGCTATAAAGTGCGTCGTAAAGCGGGATTTAATGGCCCAGCTGATTCCGAGGGAATCCCTTCCTTGGTCGTGCATGCGAGATGCCGCCAGTTTTTAAATTTGGAACTGGGAGTTCGATTGTGGAAGACGACTTGTCTTCTTCTGTTTTTAATTTTATTTTTAATGGTAGTGCAGCCAGTCTTAGAATGGTAGAGAACTATTTATGAATAAAAACAAATACCTACAAGATTTTTTCTGTAAATAAAAAAAAGCATAGTTGAGGTCTTTTTTTTAATAGTTTATTCTCCAAAAAATATTTGCAAAAAAAGTAAAGACAAGATTAAATCGTTCTAAATTACGACAAAACTATGCAGTTTAAGTTATGATAAAATTTCATGTTTAATTTTGAGGAGCTCAGAATTTAAAACAAAATCTGAATTTATTCTCATAATATCTACATGAATTAAGATATCTCGATAAATTCAGAAATAAGCACAACTCAGTGTAAAGTCACAATAAAATCACAAACTAAGCTGTAAGCTCTATTGCGTGTGGCTTGGCAGTTTATCTTCTAATAAAGTTATTTGTATGTAGACAACACGGCTTGGAATCCACTGTGTTGGTGACATAGAAATTGTTGTAGTAGGGCACGTCAACTATTTTAAATGCAGGTATTTTGCGCTTAGCAACATTTCCGCCTCGTATAATTTTCTTGGGGCTCGTGACTTCATTAGCTGAGTAGGAATGGAGACAAAGAAATGACAATAGGCCCTTGGTTAAGGGCGTTTTGGATTTGTATCATCATGTTGGTTTTACACATTTTCCATAAAGGACAAAAACACGATGTTTTGCTGGCAGATTGTAGCAAAACAGCCTTTTCGCAGCGTGTTTGTGCCGTGTATGTCAAACGTCTAAAACCACAACAAGCACGTTTATTTAAACACTGAGAAGACGTCGTGATCATGACATACGGGGCTATGAGAGAGACATGAGTCTGACTCTTAAACACATTAATGGTGATAAAGAGTCTAATGAACATTGCCACTGAATCAGCGTATGGTTTCACTGCTCTATCAAATCACATGTTTAGAGAGAAACCTCTATCGCGCTCTACCTATATAATAAAGAGCTCTAAATTGTCCTCTATGGTAAACATCCACCCCCATGCATTACTGAGGATTGTGACCATCAAGTGAAAGCATCGGAGAGTTGGCTTCTTCGTTTAGTTCTGTAATGTAATCAGCTCGCGCAGTTGCATTTCCATAGGTTTGGCGTCCATTTTTCTTTAGGTCTGCCTCGAGCTTTCTTGCCCATTTTCTCTTGGTTTTTATCATGATATCATTATTTTTCTATTAAAACACGGTTTCTTTCAGTCTCTCAGACTTTATAATAGTTGCCTTGCTATGACGTTCCAAAGTACTCAGGCTCTACCATGAATTTCACTAATACAAAACTTGTTTTCGGCTGTCCCATTTTAAAACCTAGTAAGGGCATTTAAAAAAAAAAACGGGTTTTTTATTTATGGCTCATTTTAGACGATTGCCCATGAAATTGCATTGTCAGAATCTCAAAAAACGGCTTAGAAACAAAAATAAAAGTTTTAAAATACCTAGCAACTCCACCACGATGAAAAAACAGGCCCGAAAAACCATTTCAAAACCTAGTAAGAGTCATCGACCACTTTAAAACCTAGCAAAGGAAATGAAGTGACCAAACCGTTTTTTGGCTCTCCTGTAAAATTTGTCTGATGTCCCTTACTAGGTTTTAAAATGGGACAGCCATTTTGCCGGTGCCGCCGTAGGTCTGCCGGACGTAACTCGTGGTAGAGCCTCTGTACGTTTTGGTGAACTAACACCTATAGCGTGATCAGAGTCGCGATGATAAGATATCTCCCCACAATCACTTTCCAGTATGAACGGACTCTATATTTTTATTCTGTCTCGCTATATACTTTTGCGTGCGGGCACCTCCCTTTGGCCGTTAACTGAATTTACCTCGTATACGGTGGTCGCAGCCTACAATCACAAAGTCAATACGACAGAACAACAACTCTTTTATTTCAAGGATTTAAGACGTAGTACGTAGTGATTGTCTTTTATGGCTGTAAAAGATGGAAAATAATATGAATGCAGGATCGTTTATAGAATGTCTTTTATATATTTTTTTTGTGATATGCACCATGGATACATTTCAGAAAAGTGTGGATTTTAACATAACTTTCCAACTAGCTAAATCAAAAATTACTGAAAAGACTCATAATTGGGAAAAAAATTAAAAATAAATAAAAAATATTCATTGACACCCGTTAGACAAGTACAAGTTGATACAAGATACAAGTGGTTTGTGTGACGTTAAATTTTGTGGGCTATGGTGCCCGAATCAGAATAAAATATGTACAAATATTAATACTACAAAGAAAAAAAAATTGACTTGAATTTTGCTCAACTTGACATGCAATGTAGAGCGCAGTAAGGTACACTATTTTCATGTACTTCTGTGGGATTAGTTTGTGCTGCAATACAAGGAAATTGTGTTTGGGGTGGCGGAGCGGTCATTAGAAACGCAATCTATTTTAATAGTAATAGCTACTTCCACTCAGCACTACAGGACGAAAATAAATAATGTGCCCGCGTGGCTTGAAGGAAAAATTGCAGTGAATTTTTCACCTTTAGCGGTGTGCGTGCTTTTTGTTTTGAAAAAGTAATGGTAGTATAGGCGGTTATTTGCCGGTGGTAAAAGTGGCGAAGCAAATTCGTGGTTTCATTTCAACCAAATTAAGAAATCTATACTTATAATAAAACTCTAGCGAAGTCAATTCTGTACATTGAATATTTTTAGAAAAAAACTAGCAGGTCTTACTAAGTAAAATATACTGAATACAAAAATGCAAAAAAATCGGTCTATGTCTGTCTGTCTGTCTGTCTGTCTGTCTGTCTGTCTGTCTGTGTGTTACCTCATCACGCGAATACCGCTGAATAGTTTTCAGTCAAATTTAGAACCGTGATAAGTCCTGGTTCTGGGAACAATCTAGGCTATCCGATGTTCAGAATACATTGCGGGTTGCAATTTTAACTTTGTTTTTTGTAAGAAATATTCATAATTTTGATATAGCTTCTTGAGAAGATATGTTAATAAAGTGATACTAAACACATTTCCGAAAAAAAAAATTGAATTTCCGGAAAAAAAAATCTGACTTGGAACCTCATTATCTCGGAAACCGTTGAGTTCCGTGGGCAAAAATGTTCGTTTCGATGAGGACTATGCAGGGTGTTAAAAGACCGCCAACAGACCCGAAAGCCACTAGACACCAAAACAAAGTACTTTTTCGATAAATTATTGTTGGGAAATGATTTTGGTTT
The DNA here is from genome assembly GCA_949319315.1 of Zelleria hepariella. Lineage (NCBI taxonomy): Eukaryota > Metazoa > Arthropoda > Insecta > Lepidoptera > Yponomeutidae > Zelleria > Zelleria hepariella. The sequence continues at coordinate 11,357,312 of OX439388.1, forward strand.
TTTAGGTTATAATTTTGAAATTTTTTTTTTCACGCAATGGACGTGTAACGCACAGAAGTCAGTTTGCGCAAGCGTAGGTATCAGATTATTTTACTTAAGCTTGAAGTGCCGATGTTTAGAATACATTGCGGGTTGTAAGAAATATTCATAATTTTGATATGGCTTCTTGAAAAGGTATGTTAAGAATCCCCTTAAGCTCTGCAGCCCTCTCGCCCGCACTTTTCAACATTTTAATTTATCGTAAGAGAATGATTCAACTTTGGACGATAAAATATAGTTGCAGACATAGATAATAAAGCTATCGACATGTAGACATACTTTAAATTTCACATTTATGTCGATAGCTTTATTATCTATGTCTTCAACTATATTTTATTATATTCTCTTACAATCAATTAAAATGTTGAAAAGTGCGAGCGAGAGGGCTGCAGAGCTTCCGGGGATTCTTAAGAACTAGATACTAAATAAATTTCTGAAAAAAAAAAAGTTTTCAAAAATCCGACTGTGAACCTCTTTATCTCGGAAACCGTTGATTTCCCAGGCATAGTTCCTTGGGCAAAAATGTTCCTTATGATGAGGACAATACGTGGTTTTCCGCTTTGTTGGCGGTCTTTTAACACCCTGTATGTGGTCTCCCACTTTGTTGGCGGTCTTTTAACACCGCTCGGTATTCAATACAAGCACTCGCCGCAAACAATAATTTTGCATTCTTGCATAACAAATAACTATTGTTTACCGTTGAGCTGGATAGACAGAGTTATTAGCCGTATGCTTTGCTTGATGGCTTAGCATGAGAATGAGTAAGACCTTATCTATGGCCTTATAACTTTATCTATCCCACTCTACGTCGAGGGAGATACATATAAACCCTTTTACTTCCTAAGCAATTCTTATGCTAAGCTTCCTGGTATCTTATCACGGGCGATACCTTAATGTAAAAAATACATATTTATTATTAAATTTATAAATGTATTGTTTAGATTAGGGTTTTTATTCTATTTTATTCTATTGCTTTCTTTTGAGCCCTGCTACCGCAAGTTAAGAAATAATAACTATTAAAATACCCCCGACATTTTAGCTTCGAATAAGCATATTTAATAAATAGCTGAACCAATTTTGACAAAACATAACTAAGAAAATTCGCTAGAAAACATGCTTCCAAATCGTTCACCCATTTAAGAACTACGGTGTCACAGACAGACACACCCTCATAAACACTTATACAGACACACTCACAAAGCTGTCAAACTTATAACACCCCTCTTTTTTGGTCGGGGGTTAAAAAAAACCTTCCTTTTGAGTTTTTCTCCACAGTCGAATTTAAATTAAATGTCAAATGTGTAAAAACGCATACGAAGTCGCGGGCACAACTAGTTACTTGGAATAAAGTAATAGCTTTACCAATAAAATATCAAATCCACTCAAATTCCGTAGCAAAACAGTCGAATCTCCAAGTACCTACATTTGAAACCTCTACTGATATTACATACAGAACCTTACTCGAGTCGATTACCATATTTTTGTTATGTTGCCTTTATTGATGGATTCACGCCGACACAGGGCGACTTTTAGCGTGGCAAGGATTTGTATGAAACCAATCGTAGAAGCATACAATATTGGTGATGTGTTGACGTGCGTCAGTGCGGCAATCCTGCAACGTCAAAAGTTGCACTGACGCACTTCACAACGACACGCGTCACCGTGTATGATTAGCTTTGCAGAACACACCTATTCAATAATTCTAAACAGAAATTAAGATGAAATACGTCTCACAACTAGCGCCGCCAATGAAAAAAAATCATATCTTTTTTGGATGCGTTTTTAGCAAAAAACGCTCTTGCGATTTCTCAACGCGAGGCTTAACTATTTTTAGGACCTAAGAATTCGATTCCAGATCCTAGAACTTAAGAATGCAATCGATTCTCGCCAAAAGTGGCCACTTCTGGCGAGAATCGATTGCATTCGTAGGAAATCCAATACTGGAATCCAAACCTTAGGTCCTAAAAATAGTTAAGCCTTGCGTTGAGAAATCGCAGGAGCGTTTTTTGCTAAAAACGCATCCAAAAAAAAGATATGATTTTTTTTTCATTGGCGCTAGTTGTGAGACGTATGGCGTCTTAAACCTTGAGTTTGGATCTGTGGAAATACTGGCCTAAGGCACTCGCGATTTCAACCGAAAAGAAAAAAAAAACAGTGCCAAATGTAAGTAAAAGCCGTAGCTGATTGCTATGCGGAACGGCGCTCCCAGTCCTGATTTCGGGCGAGTCTCGGCGACGAGCGCGAGGGAAATGTATTAGCAGATCGGCCTCCCTGATCAAGTATTGCTTAGATTTTTTTGGGATTTACGGTTGAGGCTTTGAACTCAGAGGCTTGTCAGAGAGGGCCAGTGACAAAGCATCGCGTAAATTAGGAACTTCATGAAATTATTTTAAAATTCCAAGTTTACAATTTCGAGACTTGCATCTCAGAGTGTAAGAAACTCGTGAATTCTGTCAAATTTACTGAATAATTATGGCTTCTTTTATATTTATTAGGAAGAGAGATTGATTCTCAGTATAAAATCTATCGGAAAACATTCAGTATTTCTAAGTTCGTCCTTTTGCCAACATTGGCAGTTGGGAAGAAAGATCGGAGTGAGATCGCGAGATAATTGAACGATTATAGCTTGTCGTTGAATGAAAGTACCCATTCCAATAGTTCCTTTTAGAGAAATTTATACTCCAGACTGTGACCTTTAAACTCCTTTGTTTTACAAATTACGTAGTGGAATTTCAAGACTTTTAAACGGCAAAATACTCCGGTAGCAATGCGCAGCCGTTCGGGCATGTATTATGTAATTGTTTAAAGGAAAAGGCATCAATAATTCAGCCAGTCGATATGATTAAATACGACTTGCATTAGCACTTTAATTAATTTTCATAGCGCAAAGACCGCAGCGAGCGGATAGGAAAAAAAAACCATAGGAGCAAGCATTTTGCGTCACGGGTAATAGAATTTTTTGCCCGGCAAAAGTATCAAGAATAGGTGTGCTGGACAATTTATCACTTCCTGCCCGTGTTTTCATATTGGAGCCTGCTAACGCTTCTAATCTTAAAAGTTAATGAATTATCGCGGTTATAATTACGCAGTTTTTACACGCTTCTTGAAGCTTACTTTAGGTTGAATAAAGGCTGGATAAAATCTTTACATTATACAAATCTGTGGTTAAAGCTCGAATGGTACAATCGTGAGAAAAAAAATGCTTTAAATATTACGCAGTATATTTTGCCCTCGTCTGTTAGCTCCACGATATACCTGTGGATATAAATAAGGGTATGTACACACGCGGCAGTTGCCGGGGCACTCTCTCATTTCCTCCGCGCGTCGCTTCCGCCCGATCCTGACACTTGATACCGCAGTCTGCACTCGGGTTTAGCTTTTGTTTTTATTTTTTAAAGGCAGCCGATTCACTCGCAACTTTATTGACTTGTGTTGTGTGTGGCCAGTATTTTGCATGGTTTGCGGCCTTTTTGCGTCAAAGTGGTTTATGACGCTTACATTCTAATGCGGTATAATAAAATTAACTCAAAATAATATTACTTAACGTGCTTAATCCGAACACCTTGCCGCGTTAAAAATTAATAATCTCTAACCGAATGTAGTAAAATATTACATAGAAGTCGTAATAAATAACCAAAGGGTACGAATGAGGTGCGTTTAAGAGGACTGGCTCGGGCTCACGGCCATACAAACCGACAAAACGGATTTAAAATATATTATTTGATTTAATTGATTATGATGTCAATCTTTTCTGCAGAATATAATTTAACACTGCACGTTTCTTTTGTTTTAAATTGTTTTGAGGTTTATAACTAACTAGCTTTTGCCTGCGACTTCGTCCGCACAGACTTATTTTTTTTCTCGTGAGTTTTTCCGTTGTTTTAATGGTTATTCTGCTATTCGGGGCGGAGAGAAATCCAACAAATCAAAAATCATAAAAATCGATCCACCCATTCTTGAGTTATAAATGGTGTAACTAACACGACTTTGTTTTATAATATTAAGATTTCAAAAAGGGAAAATGTTTATTATACGTAATTTGCAGAAACGATTGACACCAAAATCAATTAAATCTGATCATCATCGTTATCAGGGATATTAAAAGATTTTCTTCTTTTTTATGGGTGTCAGCGCAGTAGACTATCCTCTTAACTGGTGTAGTGAACACGAGCAGTCTTGGTACTAATTTTGAATTCAATGCTAATTGACTTGAAGAAATCGCCGGCTTGATTGCCGGTGAGTTCAAATTACGGCTTTCGGATACGATGCCGCGAACTGATTACGAACTTATTTCACCCCTAACTTTCATTCCGATATTTTCGTAGCCCTACTGATATTTTTGTATACCTACCAGTGAAGAAGTTTTGTTCTTATACCTAGTAATTCTATAGGTAAGCATTCAATGTGTGTGACACTTTTTACGCGCGATAAAAGCTTTATCACTAATTAATTAAAATTCTATACTAATTAAAATTCTATATTCGATTTTCCATAAGATTTAAATTAGATGTAGATTTACTTACTAAGATTTATTTTAAACTTTTATTTGAAAGATAAAAAAAAATGTCATTAGAAAACAACGTTTAAGTATATAGAGCCTATGTCATTGGCGTTCGGTTTGCGTTTGGTGCATAAATTAATCAAATAATTTCAAACCGTATCTCACCTCTTAATACGGCACATTTTATTCTTTTCTCAGTCTGCGGCTGCTAGATCGTCACATTTAGTCACAGGAGGCCGGCTAACCAATCAGTTTAAGTAGGCCTCCCTTGATATTGCACTCTATTTCTTTGTGGATCCTTTTAAATCCACAATCATTATTTGATACAAAGGCGCGTAGGAACGGCACCTCTGGGAGGGACGTCGCGTTTTTCCTGTTTTCCCGGGCCACGGGATAGGAATCCAGCAGTAAAGTATCTCAGCCGTTTTCTTGAAATAATTACCTATGTATGCCCTTCAAGCCGCCTTCGTTGGGTCATACCTAAGTATCGCGGGTTATATTATATCTACCACTGCATATACAAGCTGTCACTTTTCCCCTGTAAATAAAATAATAAATAATAAAGTAAATACAGAGCTAACATAAAAGTTCTTCCTACCTGCGTTCTATTTGTCTTGACGTGCTATCAACGCAGTATCCAAACCGCTGAACCGATAATCATGCATTTTGGTCAGCATTTGCGTTTTATATCACAACCGCCGAAAGAAGGGATTTTGCGAAATTTAACCCTTAAGTAGATCAAAATAAGGTCTAAAGTCAGTATGTGAAATTTTTTTTTAGTTCGCGTTTCTTGAAACTTTTTTTTTTGTATTTAGCGAGATTCGAAGCGCGTATAGTTATTGGAAGAGCTAGTGTCGGGGATTAACTACTGTATATTTATATACTGTGCCCAGGCGAAAACTTTTAGTGGCCAGCATTCTCAGGCCCATGTGATTTCCAGCTGAGGAATAGTTTAAATTGGTTTTGTTTCTAATTTCCACTTTTTCCCTGTGAAGTTGTAAAACTAGATGGACTTTTACACGATTGGGTTAAGTTTGGAAAACCGTTTGTGACTATAAACTCATTTAGATCACTCTTTCCACGGTTCTGTTTGTAGGTACATAAATAATAGAGAAAAACTAATAATAAACCGTGTAAGTAACCTAGTAGGTACAGTTTGATTCAAGAAGTTAGTCATTTGTGGCATCGAAATAACATATTTTGAGTAGGTATAAGTACCAGCATTCTTTACCGCGCTCACTTCCATTAAAGTTGAAAAAACAAATGGCCCATTTTGGCACCATTGCGTTACAGGCTAAGGCCCCTGGACTCGTGGTTAAAGGCACTGAAAGACAAGTAAACACACACACTCATCCACGTTTCCTCTATTGTCCCAGCTCATTACTTCCTACTTACCTACTTGGGGACATAAACCAGTAGCAACCGGATATCTTACCCTAATGCGTCAGTGTTCCCCATTTACATCGCGCCTACTGCTACTGGAGTAAGCACGAAAGTGCAAGAAGTAAAACTTAGGCCTTTGCATCTATGTAATAAGATTATTTATAGATAGATAGAGAACTCTTTATTGCACAACAGAAAGAACATTACAGATAACTTCTTACAAATAAAATATAGGTAGTAAAAATGGCGGCCTTATCTCTAAAAAGCGATCTATACAGCGTCCAGTGGCGCCTTCACTAACACTAGATTGGTTAAGTGACCATCCAAACGCTGCATTGCCTGATGGGATGTTGTTTATATGGAGTAAGTTTGCCCAGCACTCATACCATCCTGTCAGCTTAGTCAGCCTCGCCCAAGGAAAGACAAGTCAATACGTGTGCTGTTATAACTAAATCATCAATATTTTGTTATATTGTAGTGCCCTAACTGGGTGTCGTGTAATTCACCTACGAGTATATAATTAATTACAAATACTTACCACCTGTAAATAACCTGTTACACGATACACAATAAATTTATATGAATATGAATCACAGGCATAAGAAGTGCATTCATCTAACTAAACTTTAAAATCTCTGTCTAAAAAGTGCAGTGTTTACGAAAGTTTAAGTTTTATAATTATCTAAATTCGTTCATCCCTTGATGGTAATATATGGAAGTCGGTCCAAATGCGGTCCAATGTTACTCGTATTGATATTGTAGAGTTTACAGCGCGAGGAAAGTAATGTAAATGGGACTTGCATCAAGAAGGACAGGGGCCTGTGTCGGCGCTCTTTGCTACTTAAAGTATAGCTATTTATATCTCTCAGTGAGGGGTGGCCCTTAAAACGATACGGTGATATAACTGAAGGAAAATAGAAGGACTACTTTACTTACAGGCTCTTATCGGTATTGATAGTGTTGAATTAAACAAATTAGTGAAGCAATAGATACAGATACAATTAAAAAAATAATGATGAGTGTGGATAAAAAGTCGTGTAACATAAAACCATTGTTTTTAGAGACTCGTCACTTAGTTTCTGGGTACAGGGAGGTTATTCTGGAGAATGTAAATAAGAAATTATGGAAGCAAACAAAATCATAATTTTCTTCTATAGTTGCGTATTCGACATCCCTAAAAGATTTGGCCCTTTAACTTGGTCTTTCTGTACCATGATGTTTTAGTTGACAAGGTTCTCATAACGGCAGCTGTGCCCATGTTTTTAATTGAGCCTTTTTTTTCCAAGATTCGAGATTGATTTTATTATCGGATAGAGTCATAAACATAGAACTCTACAAAATATTTGTCGCATTACCTTATTGGTCAGACCATAACTTTAACTAATAAGTAGTTATTATTAAGTGGATTTTTGACAGCTTGTAGTAAAGAAACACAAAAATTGTTCTAAGAGTCTGCTGAGATCACAAATCAATTTATATGTGGGAATTACTAGATAGACTGTCAACGCCGTTTGATTCATATAGTAATGTAATACGTCTGGTATGGCTCTAGACAAATCGACTTTCATTAAAACCAGATGCCTTAAATGCCGATTAAGTGGGCATTTACAAAGAGATATTAAATGCTTCCTACTAGATACAATAATTTGTAAAGACGTCTTTTGTAATTATATTATTATCTACCCATAGCATGAAATAGAGGATTTTAGAGCTGTAGAGCAGGACAGACAGTGATGTACCGAGCAGTCACACTTCGATGTTATTCATGCAGGATGTGCTGGCATTTTCATCTATTTGTTCACCCATTCTAGGGGTATAATTTTACAGTCACCTTTACTTAAGACTATGACAGTTTTATTCTTATTTGTTTCAGGTATGCATCTTCCAAGCACCTACACCAGTTATTTGTAATACAAGGTATGCAATTCTATGCAAATTTAGGAATGCTGCAGCAAAAAGTTAGAAAGTTAACACCCGGAAACTTTTAGGTACTCGTATTCTGAACAATAAGAGTCACTCGCAGTAGAAAAAACTCCATTGAATTGCAAAAATAGCTTGTGCAACTGAATCTCTCAGGGACTGCATTGAGAAAAAGCAACGTTCAACTTTTATACAAAAGCTCTCAGGTAACTGAGTCCCCCAGTGCGATAGGTAGCAGAGCGAGGTGAGAGGTGAACAAGCGCAATCCATGTGTTAGACAGAGATGAAAGTATCTTGCTCACTTGCGCCCCCACGGAGTTAGATCCGAGCTGTCTAGGTGCGGTGATGTTTGAAACACGGGACAGGCGGAGCTTGGCCACAAATCACTCAATGTCACATTTTGACACTTGAGATATTAGGTCTTTTTAGGGATCCCTAGAAAAAACTGCGAACCATGCAGCAATTTTCCTCCGCCGTAATAATAAGCTATTCCTTCACGCGTGCCTTGCGATTTTAATATGGATCGCCAACGTAGCATACATTGCTATTTCTGCAGTAATTTTTCAACTCCACAAACTTGTTATGTTATGTCTTCTCTAAAAAAGCTGCGAAGCATTGCTTGAAGGCTTAACAATGCTCGCGCTACGTTATTTACGACCGCAATTGAATCTAAACCAAGCGTGTCACATGGGCCAGACTTTGACCAACAAAAAATTAAAACAGCAGTTTCATAAACCAATTTACAAAGACCCTATGCACCCCCGCGTCATTTGAACTGTGGAACGGAGATGTGTTAATCCGTAGAGGCCATGTTTATCTGGTCGGTTTATAGTTCAAGGAAGTGCCCTGTGCCCCCCAATTGAACAAATGAGACCATAAAAGTGGCCAACAGTGATGTCTCAATACCGCGCGTGCTGTACTAATCACAATTTTAGTGCCCACCATAAATTAAATACGGGAACAAAAAGTGACCGGATCCAGTCGTAAATTTGTAGCTTTTTAACATTTTATGCCTTTGTGGTTATGGTATCCTTCATTGTGGCGTATCTATTTACAATTTTACATAAGTAATTAAAAGATCTACTTACCATAATGCTGAAAATGTTTGTCAAACTTCTGCCGTTTTCAGGTTTTTTTTTCATTAATAAAAAACGTTAATATTAAGTTGGTGTCGTATTAAAAACGATTAAACTGCTCATGTTTTCTGAATATTAAGGTTGTTAGAATTGCTCATTATTAACCATTTAGTTTTAAAGAATTTAAGAAAACCGTTAGTTGAAACATTAATCTGCAATGTTCCAAAAACGTCTTACTACAAACGAAAAAAAACTCTGTATCTTTACACGAAACAATGACCCTATACATCATAATAAAGTCTTTTGAAAGCATCAACTAAAACTTGAAGTTTTCGAAGCCGCATGATCCCGTACGGTTACGGTTACGGTCATAAACGCAGCTGGAAACAAAATAGGGACCCGAACATCATCAAATAAATAAAGAACTTACATCAGAACAAACAGAGTTCAATTTCGAGTGTTAAGTTTAGATTGCATATTTTATTTTTATAGACAAAAGCCACATTCATAATGAGCGCCTTTTTACGTAATTGTCGAACAAATATTTGTCTGTGAGCATTAAATTTTGTTCTGAACAATGTGGTCAGAGTCTGTCGTTTACCGCTTATTGTTTCCATTGAATTTTTTCAATCATGATGACGTAATGTTTGATGCCCTATTTTGCCCACCTTATCTTCACCACTTTGTGCAAAATTATGTTTAAATTAGGTATTATAAATTCTTATTAAAAAGTTATATAAATATTGACTGAGATTTGGTGTAAATGTTGTTGGTGCGTCAAAAGATCTCCAGAATCCAAAAGAGTTGACTGCATTTATCATGAACTTTAAAAATCATGCCATGTTTGATACTTTAAGCATTTTTAAGGCCCATATGATAGGCCCGAAATCAAGACTTTATCTCTGTTTCACCAACCAGTAGAACCTAAAGATAATTTTCTTATTATGAACAACACTCTCTACAACCAAAATCAGCGAAACTGGCTGGTACACACGACAGCACGTCGACCCTTACACGGTAGCACTCTACTCGCTTACGTTACGGGCGACTTTACAACAAAAGTGTTCACTTTGAGGTGCTGTCGTGGTACACGTCAGAGTGTACACTTACGTAACCGAGTAGTGTGCTAGCGTGTTACCCTCGAGGTGCTGTCTTGTGTAGAGATGGATCCGATATATTCCTATTAGTTAAGATATCACTAATATTGGATGGATTCATGTATTAGAATCCGACGAATTCAAATATGCTAATAGGACGGTATTCACTTCTAGAAAGATAATTTAATATTACCTACCCTATTTTAATGCTATAATATTCAAATACTCAAATGACTTATAATTAATATTATCAATAAATAATGTATAATATGTCTATGTCTATGTCAACTGTACACTGAACATTACGTATGGGTCGCTTCATATCGCACTTCGGCTCTGATTCGTCAATCCACGCGATCTTGACGAAGCTCACACTAATACATATTAGTGTGAATATTCTATGAGTCGCCATTTGTGATTGGATACAGGCACGAATATAATATCGAGTTGATACCAGCGAACCACTGACCAACGTGATACGATAATATTGTACGAGTCGCGCAATCTGTGATTGGATACAGTCGTGAATCTAATATTGGGTTGTAAGCAGCGAACCAATGAGACATCATCGATATTCATACATATATCGGTTAGGATATTATAATATTGCTTTACTTGATATTCAGTATTAGTAATACTCGAAAATATCGGTATTAACCCGGCATTAGTCTTGTGTACCAAACTCTACAACGTGTTACAAAACATCCTAGCTCTTTTTACAGGGTGTAACCTAGTGGTCAACAAGATGTCAAATCTGTAAAAAAAAGTTGAAAAAAAAAATTATTTTATAACCTCAAAATTGAAAAAAAATCATAACTCTTTTGTTTTTGGTATTAGCTCAAATTTTAAAATACCATTGTGTGTGTAGGTGCATTTACATAGCTTTGAGTTGTTAAAACATTGTGAAAGTCAATGATAACAATATTTAAAAAATACTATTCTCCCGCCACAGCGTTCACATTTTATTAATTTAAAAATCAACGGAACGTCATAGAGCAAAAAATATATTTAGGTTGTGATCCCTATCACCGGGTGCTATTACCCTGTAAAAAGAGTTAGGTACTTTTGTAACACCTTGTATACACGTTTGCTCTACCTCCTTTTGTTTACCAGAGCTCGCATTAATATCAAGTGCCTTCAACGTGGGCTGAATCGAGGCTGACGAAGGTTTTCTAATATAGTCGCCCCCTATAGCGAGGAGACGGTGATAGATGACCCTGTATGTTGAAAACCAATAGAGACTTACTTCACACACGAGGTAAATGCATTGTAAAGTCCGCGCCACATAAATGTGCGCGTGGGCATAACTTTTACTGAGTTATTGTGTTGTGTGTGTTTCGTGCTAAATAAAGTTTAAGACGCGGTGCATAGTGAATAGCCCGCGCGCCAAGAAAAATGCACAAAATCAAGTCCTGTATCAAATACACTAAACAAATCGAAAATTTTCACATATCAAACCCTAGAATTAGGTGAGACCTATCTAACACAGCCAGTTTTGTGTTGAGATTCGCAAACGTTTAGAAGATATTTTTGATGAAAAAAAATAGGCGGCTCACTTCTTTGCAAACAAAATATCTCGCAATCTGTTATGGGTATCAACACAAAACTGGCTGTTTTAGATAGCTCTCACCTAATTCTAGGGTTTGATATGTGAATATTTTCGATTTTTTTAGTGTGTTTGATACAGGAATCGATTTTGTGAATTTTTTTTGCGCGCGGTCTAATTCACTAGGCGCTGGGCCTTAAGGCAGGGTGGATAGTGAAACTCCTGCGGGAGAAGTATAGCAATGACGCAACTCTTATTTGCATTCGCATGCAAGATACACTAAAGAAATCGAAAATATTGCCATATCAAACCCTAGAATTAGGTAAGAGCTATCTTATAAGGCAAGTTTCGTGTTGATGTTCGTAATAGATTTGAAGAAATTTTCATTCAAAAACTGAGGAAGTTAGTACTGGGAATTTGTTTTTTTCAACGAAAATATTTTGCAAACTGTCATGATTTACAACATGAAAAATGGTGTGTTTGATAGCACTTACCTAATTCTAGGGTTTGATATGTGAATATTTCGCGATTTTAGTGTATTTACGATTTTGATGTTGTAAATGTGCTATTCTTTTCTCGCAGGCGTTGAATACATTGTTTACTTAGTCAATTTGACAGTTCGTCCGTACCGGGGATCGACGTTCATCCAAACAAAGTGAATCACGTGCCAAACTGTCAAAACTTAGTTTGGTTTTCTGATTTTTTTTTTTTAGTTGGTTGTTGCTTGATTGAATTATTAATAATGCTTGCAGATATTGCAATAGATAGATATTTTGGATAACAGACGAAGAGCGTGAGCCGTGGGCAGCTGCGGAGTCTGAAGATTCTCTTTCGATCTTTGTATCCAACTATTGCTTGCTAGTTCAACGCGCGATAGGTGCACACGACAGCATGTCAGACTGTACACTTTTGTTGTAAAGTCACTCGTAACATAACCGAGTAGAGTGCTAGCATGTAAGGGTCGACGTGCTGTCGTGTGTACACACGACAGGACGTCAGACTGTACACCTCTGTTGTAAAGTTGCCCGTAACGTAACCGAGTAGAAGCTAGTATGTAAAGGTCGACGTGCTGTCGTGTGTACTTACTAGGTGCACACGACAGCACGTCAGAGTGTACACTTTTGTTGTAAAGTCGCCGTAACGTAACCGAGTAGAGTGCTAGCATGTAAGGGTCGACGTGCTGTCGTGTGTAGGTACATACCTACCTATTACTTACCTAATTTGGTAGTCATCAAGATCGCAGAGTACCTACCTACCTATCCCTTTTTGTCATACGCCGCCATACGTTGCCTTACCTACGCCGGCCGCGCGTGACGGCTAAAGTCCGTTCGCTATCATAGTGTCACTTTGATATTTGCCGCCTTGGCGCGCGGCGGCTTTTCACAAAAGAAATTAAAGGAAGCCGACGCGGCGCAAACACGCCAGTGAATTTGGCTCGCCGCTCGTCAAAGAAGCGTCGTATTGAGAGGTTGTGCTTGTGACTTAGTATTTTGTATTGAGTGTCGATCGCTGCGTGAAGATAAAATGTTTTTTCGTCCGTGGGAGGACAGCGAGGTGCCTCTAGACGCAACTTCGAATGACCCAAAAATTAAAAGACGAAGGTTTTGTAAAACATTTTAGCAAATTCTAGTTAGGTAATGTCCATCAGCATTGTGTTGAAATGAATATGTCTGCGCCCATCACAGATACTTCGAAAATAGTTGGTATCCCAAGAACCAAGATTGCCGTCGTATGTCACTATGATAGCGAACGGACTTTACCTACCACAGATTTGCCTTCATCGAGTCCTATCAAATATAACGTGTTAGTTACAAAAGATCTTAACTCTTTTTGCAGGGTTTACCTACTGCCTACTGATCAACAAGATCACTACCTACTGAAAAAAAATATATTTTATAACCTCAAACAAAAGTGAAAAAATCTAGTTACCTTTTTTTATTTAGGCCTAGTTCAAATTAAAACATGATTGTGTGCGTAAGTGCATTGGCATATTTTTAAGCTGATAAATAAAACACGGTAAGAATCAGTGAAAACCATATTATTCTCCTGCCACAGCGGTTACATTTTATTAATAAAAAATCAACGGAACTTCATAGACCAAAAAATCCCTATCACCGGGTCCTATTCTATTACCCTGTAAAAAGAGATAGTTATCTACCTACATCTTTATTTATACAATGTATAGTATTGTATAAAAACATACAAAGGAATCCTAAAGTTAGTAATAGGCTGAATTTTATAAAAACCAAAAACCATTTGGCAAAACATACTTTATTATCATAACCATGTATGTACGGTCGGCCACAGACACAGATACCCCATAGCAGCTCTTACCGCGTGCGGCATAAGGGCGCCAATCGAACAAAAAGGGGTATCCTAGCATGTGGCCGACTTTCTGTCGATCTGTCTTGCCCCGCCAGCTACATTCCTCGGTCTTGCATCGCCACACACCCATGTAGAAGGTTATCTAAAAATAAAATGATAATTATGTTATACAATAATAATTAAAATACATACCTATAGCATTCCTTAGACGTGAAGAAAAACAAAAAAAGATTTAGGGTAAACAAACAGAGTCGTAGTTAAAAAAATACATGCACCTCATAATTTGTTGTTAACTTGTTAATTTCAGTAAGGCTCTTAGCTTTTCCAAATTACAATTTGCACGTGTTTTGTAATAAAGTTGTACTTCTTATAGTTTTGTATGGGAATAACATTTAATTTTCCTAGCCTTGCATGAGGACTATTTACTTTGACTAATACTACTTTTATGGACTTTCAAAAGTTTTCCATCATTTCGAGACCTTTGCAAGGCTGTTGCACACCCGTGGTGACAGTAAAGTTGTCTTGAATGCCTACTTACATCTTGCTTTCAGCACCACAAGCGTGGAGCCCATGTTGTGCCCAAAACCATAACATGGAGCTGGGAGGCACGGACTCATTGTTTAGTCAGCGGTTCTGTTGCTTGCTACCGGATGGTAGGTGGCCTTTGGTTTGTCATCTGAACTTTGGTTGCGAGCAGGCAGCTGCAAAGAAGTAATAGGAGGAGTTTAGTTTAGGGAAGGTACCTACTTTAGTAAAATAAGTGCTAGTCCCTTTGAATACCTAATTTGGACTTGAATTATGAAGAACTTTTAGCGAGCTGTATTGCTACTAGAAACTCACAAATGTAGGTACATAACTTTTAAGACAAAAACATAGCTAGGTCATAGACATAGCTACATACCTGCACCGCTAACTAACAGTGAAAGAAAATATCATGAGGAAACCCGCAGCTTAGTTAGCTCATCAGATAAGTAAGATTGACGTATTGACCTCTTTTCTGGGGGCTAGGCCGACGATGGTAGTTGCTACATTCACTACATTCAGTCCGCATCCGCAATGAATGAAACACTAAACACTGTTTATTTATTTATCACAGGCACTTTTGCAATCACACAGGTTGTAGTAGCTGTAGGTAATCTGTGGTGGGGAAGAGAAGGAAGTGACAGATATTTTTTTATGTTGTGCCACTGCGTTTCGTTGCATAAAACGTTGAGTTTTTTTATTCAAACAACTAGGTAATGCATAGGTACTAAAATTTAATTTTGATAAGTCATACATATAAATAACATGGAATGAACATTTGTTATTAGTGATTATTATTTTGCTAAAAAATATATTATTT
Source organism: Zelleria hepariella (assembly GCA_949319315.1). NCBI lineage: Eukaryota > Metazoa > Arthropoda > Insecta > Lepidoptera > Yponomeutidae > Zelleria > Zelleria hepariella. Next base: position 11,372,541 of record OX439388.1, read on the forward strand.
TATTGCACATGAAAAGTCAATCTCGAAAAATGACAATTTGTTTTACGACGAATTCGAGTTCGCGATCTGGGGTCACGGCAGTGCCCCCGCCAAGTCGAGCGCAAAGCAAACACTGCCGTATTTTCAGGCCCCTATTTGAGAACCTCTGGATAAGACCAAGGGGCTGATTCTCGGGAATCTCGCATTCGACACAATATCTCGAAGGAAAAATCTCATTTTGCGGCAAATGTCACATCTCCTATTCTGACAAAGTCATCCTCGACATAGGGCACGAGATATCGGTGAGATGTTTGCCTTTTTCGCTCGACATGACTTGCGTGGTCGGGAGCAGTCGAGATCGCAATGACATGAGATTTTTCGAGATTTATCGAATACGAGATTCCCGAAATTTTCGTCATCCAGTAAGCTATAATCACATACCTACTTACTTATTATTACCTACTTAAAATCCAAAATTTCAAGTCTGTCGGTCATTTAGTTCCGAAGTTAAGCGAAAGCAAAGTTTCGCATTTATGACACTCACTCACTCATGATCATTAGAATAGAACTAGTATTTCCCATAAACTCAGAGAGCTGAAATTTGGTACAGAGTTAGGGTTTAATGACCACATAGAGGGAAAACTATAAAAACTAGGATCGCGACCCCATATAAACTTAACAACCCCATATCTCGGCAACCCCTCAACCGATTTGGCTCATGATTGAACTCAAAAATTCTTTTAATTTAATTTACCCGCCTACCAAATTTCATAAAGATCCGACCAAATTTACTCAAGTTATCGTCGAACGAACATACATTCAACATACATACATACAAACATACAAACGCCGGATTGTTCTAGTAGACTCGGAGAACTTCGCTCGCTCGTTCAATAAACAAATTACACTAAAATATTAATTTCGCTTAAAATTTGGTCAAAATATAATGAAGCCCGGGCGTGTTTACAAAAATATGAAGATGATGCGTCGATGACTGCTGGACTGGAAGAAACTAATATCATTAAAGAAGGAGCTAAAGTAATGCTTAGGAGAAACATTGATGTTAGTTTAGGTTTAGTGAATGGGTCGATAGGCGTTGCACAAAAAGTGAGGTTGGACCCGGAAGACCAAACAAAACCTCAACAGTTGGTAGTAAAATTCGCTAATAATTTGATTCACGAATTATTGCTTATTAAGTCAAAATTTGAGATCATACCCCGGGCCTGTAATACGTGTACAAAGAACAATTCCCAATCTGTGTGGCGTATGCCCTAACCAAGGTCTAAGTCTAAAAAATGCCCTCATGGACATTGGCACCTCTATATTCTCTTGTGGCCAAGCCTACCTACGAGGCGCTTTCACGAGTTACCAATCTTCATGGGGTGCACCTCATAAATGTTGACTTCAAGAGTATAAAAGCTCAAGCTTCAGCGATCACCGAATAAAACCGGCTTAGGCGTAAATACCGCGCCGATCTTTCAGAAATTAAACCGTCTAAAAGAATAAATAACTAGTGGTTCGCCCCGAACTGTGAACTCGCAACCCCATATAAACTTACTGACCCCATATCTCGGCAACCCCTCGACCGATTTGTCTCATGTTCGAACTTAAAAATTCTTTTAATTTTATTTACCCGCCTACCAAATTTCATAACGATCCGACCAAATTTACTCAAGTTATCGTCGAACGAACATTCATACATACATACAAACATACATACATACAAACATACAAACGCCGGATTGTTCAAGTAGACTCGGACTCGAACGCGAATGGGCAATACGAAAAACTGTTGCTACTGTACAAGAATCAGAACCGGAAGAAAGAAAATAAAGATTTGTAATAATAAAAAAACTACTCCTAAAAAGAAAAAAAACTGTTTCAAATAAGAAAATCTAATAAAATAAATCAATATGCCTACGTTTCTATAAAAAGAAGTGAAATCCCACCAAAAACATTCTGTAAAAAACTAGCCAAGTCTCGATGGAACTGCTTGTTTATCTCTAAAAAGTAATGAAATCTAGACAAAGTCGTGCCAAGTCTGAGGTTTCTTACTGCGATTGTGACTTGGCCGTTGAAGGGTACACAATAGGCTGGGCCGTCGAACTTTTTTTTCGAATTTGATTATAAAAGGGGTGTCAAAAGTTGCTTTTTAAGACGTACTTACCGTAAAAAATATAAAAAAAATATTCCATACTATTTTGCCCTCTACCAGACACCAAACATTTCAAAATTACAGCGTTTTTATCAGTTTCTTCATTTAAGTTTGAAATCGTTTCAATAATAATGTATACCTAGTCTAGAAGAGGTTTAAACTACCCTAACTATGTTAAACTAACTATGTTAAAACTGTAACTCTGCAAATTCTATTATGTAAAATGGAACGCTGAATGATATTTAAATAAATATGAATAACTTTTATGCTTGGTTTTTACATATTTATTCTTTTATTAATATGATTTTTGTATCCGTTATAACTGTGAGCTTGCCTTCTACATATTGCGATGAAATTTTCATTTATTAATTTAATAAAAAAACGACAAAATCCAAACTTTAAGCTCCGGTAGAGGGCCAAAAGTAGTTATGTATCTGTAAATAAAAAATGAGGTTATATTAGTTATAGTGCTACGCAACTTTTAAGACCCCTTTCACTTAGATATCTTGAAAATTTTTTTTTGTCATTTAGAGACAGCCCAGCCTAGACACAAGGGTACAAAACCAGGTGCTCCATGACACCATTGCACCAATCTGTCGCCAGAGCCGCTACTCATTGACGATGGAAAATTGCCACTTGGAAAATATTGATTCAATAAACAGTCAATTGGTAGGCTTGATAAAGCTGCGTATTTCAATAATACCTATATTTCGTTTCAGGCTCGCCTATAAATAGGTAAGTGTTATTGAAATACGCAGCTTTATCACTGGTTATTGAATCAACGTTTTCCAAGTGGCAATTTTCCATCGTCAATGGGTAGCGGTTCTGGCGACAGATTGCGGCAATGGTGTCATGGAGCACCTGGTTTTGTACCCTTTAACGGCTAAGTCACAATCGCAGTAAGGAACCTTAGACTTCGCACGACTTTGTCTAGATTTCATTACTTTTTAGAGATAAACAAGCAGCTCCATCGAGACTTGGCTGGTTTTTTACAAAATGTTTTTAGTGGGCTTTTTTTCTCTAAAATCTGGTAAGAGCTTTACGACTGTCTTCCCATTCGGTTTGCGATGCATTCGACCGGGCAAGACTGTCAAATTTTAGTTAGCCAATAAGCGATCTACCAAAAAACTTTAGGAGAACTGCACTAGGTAGGGCAGAATGGAAAATTCGATCTTTGTATCCAACTGTTGCTTGCTAGTTCAACGCGCACACGACAGCACGTCAGAGTGTAAACTTTTGTTGTAAAGTCGCCCGTAATGTAACCAAGTGGACTGCTAGCGTGTAAAGGCTGACGTGCTGTCGTGTGTACTTACTAGGTACACACGACAGCACGTCAGCCTGTACACTTTTGTTGTAAAGTCACCCGTAACGTAACCGAGTAGAGTGTAAAGTTCGACGGGCTGTTGTGTGTACCTAGTAAGTACACACGATAGCACGTCGACCTTAACACGCTAGCATTCTACTCGGTTATGTTACGGGCGACTTTACAACAAAAGTGTACAGTCTGACGTGCTGTCGTGTTTACCTATCGCGCGTTGAACTAGCAAGCAACAGTAAAGTTGGATACAAAGATCCAAAGAGAATCTGCAGACGCCGCAGCTGCCCACGACTCACGCTCTTCGTCTGCTAGCCAAAATATCTATTGCAAGATCTGCAAGCATTATTATTATTCAATCAATCATTATCCAACTAAAAAAAACAGAAAAAAAAAAACAGAGGTACCCATAATAATTGTTCAACATCATTGCCGCGGCGGTGGATCAAAGTGTCATGGTGACGTCCGTCTAAGTTCCGAACGTTACTATGGCAGGATTCCGATCTGTTATTTTTGTAATCTGTACAGCGCCCCGCAGAGGGCGTGGCTTCCCACCCCGTCACTTCTCGCTTCATACCCCTCAAATACCTAAATATCGTCTATGAACAGCGCCTTAATATCAAAATTTATATGGAGCACGTTTATAGAGCTGCTTCAATTTATTAATAGTGGTCAGGAGATCATTTTCCATTGCAAATTCAATTAAATTCGCAACCTGTCGCGCGCAGTATTATCCGGCGCGGACTCTATCTAATACGGAGCGGGATCACGTGACCACCAATTGGATTAAACTGGATTTTGCGGTGCCTAATTTGATTACACACTGGGGTCTGATACTCTTCCTCTCACTCTGATCGTACAGTCGGCCACACGCTAGGATACCCTTTTTTGTTAGATTGGTGCCCTTATGCCCCGCGCGGCAAGAGCATCATGGGGTATCCTAGACTTTGGCCGACCGTACCTAGTGCTGTGTTGGAAACGTCGTGAGAAAACCCGCAGTTCGATCTGTGGCCTCGGCTTAACTATGAATGTGATCGACTCAGGTACAATAACTTCGTGTTTTTGTATTTATTAAACGGTTTCATTTACCTACTTGTAATTATTTCGGTGTAGCCGACTAGTTTCGGTTCATTCAGAGACATTAATCATCATAACTTCGTGGTCACTTTATCCATTTATTGTGATCAAAACGTTGCGTATGTATTGACAAGTCCAACGATCTACGTTGGACTTGTCAATACCTATATAAGTATTTCAGACCAATTTTGAAGTCTCGAAAATAAACTCAGTTGCTCTTTAGTCAGCAGGAAAGTATCGAATATTGGTAATATTTGGTAAGGTACAGTAGATTTTTTTGTGTAGCCCCGATGATAAAAGTAATTTGGATGAATGAGTAAAAAAACCCTTACATACCGTAGATATTTATAAAGTTTTTGAGATAGTGGCGATGGTATAGTTAGATTATTACCCTCGAAGAGTAAACAATGTGGTGGTTTATGGCACTAGTTTGCATACTGAATGGCGGCCGCCCATCATTTTGTCTCGCTAGTTAACGTTTTATGAGGTTTTAAATACGTCGATGGGCAGATAATTTCAGTAATTTGCGTACGCCATAGTGCAAAGTGATAGAAACATAAATTACGTTTAACAATTAGTGGGGTCTATTCTATCAATTAACCAGGCAATATTCATTTTTCAGCTATTGAATATTCAGAAGGGCTCTATCATTTTAATTTTAATTTTTTATTTTAGGCTAGTTGGCTACCGTTGGACTTTTTATTGCATTTTCATTGCCCATAAATGTGTTGGTAATAAAAAATAAAGGTAGTAAAAGATAACGGTTGATAAGGGCCTGGCTAACAATTTAAATTCGGTGGTTTACCAGTACGTGACGATGATAAAATTGGTACATGAGCACTTTCTTTTCATTTTCTTCGAAGGTATGTGTGCTTTACGACGTCCCTTCGCACTACAAGTGTTACCTACTCATACTAATCTTCATAATATGTTTGTAGGTTTGTAAGAAGATACACGGACTGACTCCAACTGACTGAATATAAAAATATGTATAGGTACAGGGCAATTTTTTAATAGCTTTTTTCCTCTGTGTGATTTACAACAACTTTTGTTCTACGACTTTGGCAAAAGCGCATTTTTTTAAGAAACAAAAAAATAATTTTTCCTCATACCTAATAACAAATAGGAGCAGAAGAGGCTGGAAAGGTGGTAGAGAGTGGAGGGGCACAACATTACTTGAAATGGTAGAATTGCACACTTTTAAACTATAAGAAATGTTCAATAAATAAAAAGAATCGAGCTTTTTGAAAAGTCGTAGAACAAAATTAGATGAAAATCACATTTTGAAGTTTACAATCACATTTAGTAAGATATTTAAAAATTGCCCCGAATATCCATTATCTTCTTAATTAGCATAATATAGACTCTATATGACCATTGATTCATAGCGCGATAGTTCTAAGGACCGGTTTCTGAGTTGAGAATTTTACTAAGCACATACTAACGTATCGCTCTGTCTCGCTCTTTTGTGAGAAATCTGCAGAGACAGGACGATACTTACCCATTGGCTTAGCAACATTGTCAACTCAGAAACCGGGCCTAAGTCTTTCTGACTTTAATTAGATTAAAAGAGTGGACGAGAGATATGGCTCTCAAGCTGTGCTAAAACGCCTTGAAAATATGACATTTTATTCTACGAAAACATTTAAAACGTTGCGTTGACGTTACTAAAGATTCATGGTATCCAGTAGTGGACCTAGCTACACAACTCTTCAGGTCCATCCACCGAAAAAAGACGGAAACAAAAGAGATTACCTCATCCGGCGTCTCTCGAACTCTATCTGGGAATTCCTTAGAGCGCGCCACACCACCGCCTCTCCAGGGCATCTACGGTCTGCAAAATAAGCAGAGAGAAAATTGAAAAAAAAAAATGCTACGCAACAAAACGTGTTATTTTAATGTATAATGTTGTGAAGGTTTTAAAGAGTTTTTTAAAATAAATAAATTAGAAATAAAAGGAACGAACTCGGTTTAGGAATTCTTCAGAGCGTACCTCTCCAGGGACGGTCAGCACAAAAACGAGGGAGGAGTAATTCGTTTTGGAGCTGTGAAGTGAATGTATAGGTTGCTCAAATTAAGAAGAGATTACCTAACTAACATATATACAAATTATACGACCTCACAAGTCGCACTAGAAAACGAATCATAATAAGAAATAAATTTCGTACTAAATGTTTGGAGGTAAACCTAAAAAAAGTAAGTGAGATGGAATTAGACTTAAAATTTGTCAAGTGCAAAGTTAAGCGAAACGTTATACTAATACATCACAAAACCACACCAACCACACAAAAAACCGACCAATTGACGCCCCACACACGAAAACAGAAAATGAATACCCCACGCACACCCCCAAAGACATCTCTGCGGACCCTCCCAAGACGGAGTACCGAGAAAGTTTGAGTGACGTACCTCCCTTCGGCCCCCCGCGCCCCCCTCCCCCCGTCCTGGAGGATTTATGGCGCCATATTGGATTGGGACAAGATGACACGGGGGCCGGATAATTCGGCGCAAAACAGAAGTATGGGAGTCGAAAGTGTAAAATGATGGGTTAAATCAGTTAAAATTAAAACACTGTAGGAGTTACTTAGTAGGTTTGAAACCAAAGGAGAACATTAATTTGGGTGCTGATTTGTTACATTCCGTTTTTATGGTGCCATATTGGATTGGTACAGTCGGCCACAGTCTCAGATAACCCTTTTTGTTCGATTGGCGCCCTTATGCCGCGCGCGATAAGAGCTGCCATGGGGTATCTGAGATTGTAGCCGACCGTACAAGATAACTCGGGGGCTGGATGATTTGGGCGCAAAACAGAAGTACTTTTGACTCCCAATCAAAAGTGTTAAATGATTGGTGATTAATTAGAAATCAGATACCTACAGAAAATCGAATAAAAAAAACTGTAAAATACCTGCCCTTGTATTCCCTAAAACGTCCCTAAAAAGTGGTAAAAAAACATTTCAAAAACAAAAAGTGAATTCAATGAGGGATATTCTCGAGTAAATAGATAAACCCGTTTTGACGGTTCGCGACTGTGCGGGTTTTTTTTTTAACAAAATGAACCCTCTGGCCGCCAAAAAACCAAGGCTAGGCTCCAGAGTCACGACCATAATTTTATAGCCGACCTCTCTTAGGAGATGGCACTGGCACCTAAAGAACAAGAAGATTCGGCCCACACGTGTACACACGACAGCACGTCGACCCTTAGCTAGCACTCTACTCGGTTAGGTTACGGGCGACTCTAGGACAAAAGTGTACACTCTGACGTGCCGTCGTGTGTACCTTATAGTTATAGGTTGCATCCACCCGCCGTGAGGTGGCGTGAGGGGGAAAAGGCCTATACCCAGCAGTGGGCAGAGGTGGGCTGATGATGATGATGATGAGCCACCCGCTGTTTTGGGCGGCCTAAAAACTCTGACACCAGTCCCCGTAGCATGACTTTTATCGAGGCGGATTTATCCAACAAAATGGCGGTTTATCAGCATTTTTGACGTCTATAGTGGGTTATATATCGCTCTCGACGATATATAACCCACTATAGACGTCAAAAATGCTGATAAACCGCCATGTTGTTGGATAAATGTTGGATTTTGTTGATAAACCGCCATCCAACAAAATGGCGGTTTATCAGCATTTTTGACGTCTATAGTGGGTTATATATAGTCGAGAGCGATATATAACCCACTATAGACGTCAAAAATGCTGATAAACCGCCATTTTGTTGGATAAATCCGCCTCGATAAAAGTCATGCTCCCCCCGCAGGTGTGGCCAGGCCACTACCTCATACGATAACCTAACCTAACTAAAAGCCATCCTTTCACCCCCTTCACATTGCGGGCGGAGGCCTGATAATTCGGGCAGCGGCATCACGTGACAGGCGCCGTGGACTCCGAAACGGCACTTTAATTATGAATTTTGGGGCTAGGGAGTGTATTCGCGAGTTGGGCTGGCTCTCGGGTTAGTTCGCGTATTGGATTAGTTGCGGTTATTGAGTTGGAGTTGCGAGTTTGTGGGAGTAGCTAGAGAGTATGTTTCTCCACTGGTGACGAGCAACATGTTGTGCTTTAGGGACTCTGTGGTCCACTACCTGATAACGTTGAACATCTAGCCGTCCAACCAATCAGCTGTGTATCCTTTACGTCGTAAAATAAAGTAAGAAGGCGCTATGCGATAGCGGGATTAAAAGTTTTGTCGCTATATTGTGCCACTGGGCACCGAGGTAGCATTAAAACCCTTGATGGAGCTTGATAGCTCACTACAGCGTTGTATATCCCCCTCAACATCAAAGATATCTATCGGAGAGCGCAGTATTGTTCTCAATCGAGCTCGAAAACACAATCCTTATGCTAAGCTTCTACTCTTCTACTGCACAAATGCTCACGATATATTTGTATAAATCGCTGTTTTCCTGCTCTATATAACAACATACTTAGGGAAGAGAGCACAACATCGCGCTCTGATCTTTATCTGGTCCAGAAAAAAAGTCTTTGAGTCCTCGGGACACCGAACTAAGTAGGTATCTATGCTTGGGAGTAAAAAAGTTACCTTATAATAACTTACTTCACGGACATATCGACCTTAGTATATTTTTTCTTGCTCTCCCACAAACGATAGTCAATGGCGCAAACAAGTTCGGAAATCATCTACCTGTCGTCGCTCCAATTTATCGTGCCAAAGGCTCGCTCAGTTCCACGGATTGAGTGGAGCATAGTTGCTCCGAGGGTGCGAATTCCTTGGAAACGGCGTCGGAGGCGGCAAAAACAGAAATCTCATCAAGATGACAATTTATGGCTTGTTTTTGCTAAATGAAAATAGTCGCGGGCAGGGATGTGTGCAGGGGAAGGGCCCACCCCGAAAAGAGCCTGTTAATACAATTGGTATAATCTTAAAAATGTTACTGAGCAATTTCTGCATTATTCTGCACAATGAGTCACAACTCATTATGTTTTTTTTTTACTATCAAAATTCTGAGAAAAGGCCTTTGCCCAGTCAGATATGTACAATTTTACAATTTTACAGGCTACATCTTACTTCATAGTATAAACATTCATTCAAACATGTTTAACAATTTGCAAATTACTTGCCTTAGCATGCAAACTGTAACAAACATAGAGCTATTCTTCTCCCATTTTTACCAAAACGTTTTTAATTAGGTAGATGATTGATAAGATGACCTATTCTAGGGGTTTCAGTGTCGTTAGTTTGATCTGTTTGGTTCTTGCCCCCTTTCTACTTGTGCCCCGTATGTGCCCCTATTGCGTAAGAGTTGCTGGTTTTTGTTGCTTACCGTGCCTTGCATAGAATTTTTTAATAACCTCTGGGATGGACCCGAATCCTGGCTACAACCCTGGCCCCGGGCCCTGAACTGAGAGGACCTTTTTTGATTTTCTTAATGGAATCTTTCCGCTGGGGATTTGCGACGGGCGACTCTGTTAAGCTCTCACTCACAATATGTACTCTTAAGTATATTGTATAGGCTTTTTCATAAATTAATGGCTTTGTGGCCGTTTACATATTTTTGCCACAACGACGCGACGTAATCTGTGAAGGAAAAAACCTAGATATTTCTGCTTATGGGGGAATCATCTCTAATCCGTGCTAGGGTTCAAGTTCTGTCCCGAGCAATTTTTTCAACTTATATAAATGTTTATCTCTAGAATTGCCAATCCGCAATGAATTATGAAGGCGCTTCAATTTTTCAGACACTCACGTTTCCTTTGTAAAAAAATTAACAGCAAAATAGAGGAACAAGGAAATAGCCGACGTCCCTAAATTAATAGCGGGCGAATCTATCCCCAATATTCTTAAAGACAAAGCAAACTCGTCGCCGAACCGAAAAACTTTCAGTGTACCGCCGCGGCCAGCAGGAAACGTTCCGCGATTTATGACAAAGCAAATTTTTATTTCCATTTCTCCGTTCTCATTGTTTTTTCACCGCAGCTCCTCGCAGCTTTTCAGTTAGGTACAAAAAGTCGCCGTAGAAAGTGGCTTTCGCTTAGTGCGAAATGGAAAATGGAAGGAAAATAGAGGAAAACGTAGACGGTCGCATATGTGCGCGCAAAACTTTAGCGTTATGACTGGGGCGCTACTTTGGATGGTTAGAGCGTTTTGAGTGAGCAGAATCTATTTCGGCTGGACCAAGCTACTCGTACTTTAGTTAGTTACACCTGCAGATACTGGCATGTTCACTACAATACCAGTTTGGCGACAATACTACTCTCGAAGGCTAAATATGGAAACTGTTGGTAAATTTGCTAGAAACGTTTCATGTAAGAACATTTTATTCTCCTATCCTCTTTTATTTCTTGGAACCACTACGATAAGATTATTTCAATACCAAAGATTCTAATGCCACCATTTTATAAGGGTTTAGAGTAGATGCTATCCCTACTAAAGCCAGTGTTTGGCCCAGCGCGAGTGTTCTGATGTGAACTCGGCTTTTAGTTGTAACATTTCTGATTTCGTATATTATACGGGCTGGTAGGTGACTATAGTGAAAATGGCAGGACCGTACTGAAACAGCTGGGAGTGATAACTACTCTTTCGTTGTAGTTATTAAAAAAAGCTTAATACAAAATATTGGCTTCGTAAGGTAGCTCTACATTTAGATACTAGGGTACCAGCAACACACAAGAGCAAGTTTCATAGCACTGGCCAGCCCCGGGAGGTTTGTGAAATTAGGGAGCTATACTAAGCCGCGGGTTTCCTTACGATGTTGTCCTTCAAAATTAGCGTGGGTCCACTCACTCAGTTACACATTCCAGCAGTCAGAAATGTAAGTACGTAAATACACTAATTAGGTATGTACGAAATCTTGGCTTCACAAGATAACGTAGCTGCACATATAGGTACTAGGCTACCAGCAACACACAAGAGCAAGTTTCATAGCACTGCCCATCCCCCGGAGGTTTGTGAAGCGGCGGCGAGGCGCGTACACGTCTCTCGTTCTTTTTGCGCCGTTTTCCTGTCACGCGGCGAGCTTTTCCTTTTCGGCTCGTGCCGTCCCACTCCCTCTTGGCAGCGGCTAAGCAAAGGTGTGGAGTCGGTTGTTTTTGAAGAATAGTTTGTTGATTTGAAGACTGATATTTTTCATTCCTTCTGATGCGCCTATCCACTACCTACTGAAGCTTGGCCAGTAAGTCTTGATACGTCGTTCTGTTCTCGGCAGACGAAACATATATTTTGGCCGTCCACTTCTATCGATTCTCTGATGTTTTTCGGTCAAGACTTTTTTCTTCTATCGACAACACCTCTTTTCCGCTCAATCTTGCCCACTATGTTATTTTGAAGAAGTCTGTATCTATCGTGGTCTAGTCACAAGCCCTAAACAACTCTCTTTTGAAAATACTCTTGTCAATATTTACAAAAATATCAATCTCTTTGAATTCGCAAAGTTACGCTTTGATTTCATAAAATATACTTGAGATGTTAATTGAATTAAAGTTACTATTTTGTACAATAATAAACGTGGACAATACATCTAAAATTCTAAAATATTTAATTTTGAAATTTTCCCAATAACAGAATCACAAAATTTTCACCAACGTCACAAAGGTCTTTATTGTCTTGTTTCAATTATTTTGGTAATCAGGTTAAAAAGAGAAGTTTGTAACTGATTTTATCACGCGTTTAATAAAATCCGTTGTCGACTCCACAGATTCGGGTCCGTCGTGCTGTTTTCTTTAACCCCGGCTGTTTTGCAGCACCCCGCGGCTCGGCCGAGGACACTTTTGGTTAGTTTGCTCTGTTTAGTGTACAATAAATAATAACACACATTCCTAGCGGGGACAAGGAAAATGTCGAGGAGGAAGGAACTAAACTGTAGGTAGGTAACTAAGAGCCAAACTTTGATGGGATCCTTTAGTCTATAATACAAACAGATTTCACTATGGGTGCCATGAAAAATGGCAGCAGTTTCATACATTTGGTACATTTTTGAGACTTTGCGATACTATTATGAACTATCGATTTAAAAGAAGAAATAAGATGTGGTTTTGCTTTGAGACCTTTGTTTGGGACAACTTTTGTTCTAGCACTTAACCAAAAAACGCGAAATAAAATTACTGCTATGAAGTATTCCATAAACTAATACTAAAATGTACGTTTAAAAAGAAGATGCGTGGCAAGTGTAATGTATGATACTTAATGTATAAATAGGTACACATTAATTATGAAAATGTATGCGAATCACTTAGTCAACCAATAACATCGACATTTTTATGATTTTCTGTCTCATTTACTTCTTGAATATTCATACTTACTTTGCATGAAGAGTGTTTTGCACGCCACCTTACAATCACACTATTTTTCTTACATACCATTAGATACCTATTATAATTTCGTTAGCGAGATTTCCAAGAAAAAACAACGATTACAAAGTGATCGAGATCAAACTCGAACAAGAATCGAATTAAATTTAAAATGAGCGTTTACATGTCGGGTGTCTGCTAGATAACCCGCAATCAATAACAGTTTTTTCATTCACCAAACTTCGAATGGTCGTATAAAAGCTTCCACACAACCACATTAACATATATGCAGAATGGCTGCGACAATATTGATGAAGAGCATTTTAATATTCTATTAAACGGGAGTCGATGCGATGATGAATTGAAGGCTGATTCCCGTTATCGCTTGTAACTGAACTCTATACCTCCGCACATAGGGACGATTTGTAATTGATCTACCATCGATACTGCTGGTGTTGGCACGTGTTTTGTGCGTTTTATATGTGATTCAGTTAAATGGGATCCATTTAATAGGGCGAAATCAGTGATATCATTGTAGGCCTCTGATTTATGAGTCAAGCGTGGTGTTTGTGAATTTTCACGTAACTAGAATATTTTTTACGACATTTCGCCCAGGGCTTTATCTATTAGTCACGATTCATCGGCTGATCATAATAAATCTTTATTCTTAATCAATTTCATGTTTTTTAACAGCCATGGAGTTTGGCGCAAAAAATATTTTAAACTAGCTGATAATATCTCGATTGCTTGGGGCGGATTTGCGCTGAAATCATCACGTTAACTCATAGTTATTTTAGAGAGTATATCTTTACCTTCTCATTAATCTAGTATGAAATCACTATATCCATCTCAGAGGTTTGCCAAGTTCAAATATACCTACGCATTTCCAAATACGCTTTAAAATTTCCAATGTAGAGTCAGGCAATAATATTAGCTTTAGAAATAGTTAAGTGTTTAATCTAGGTAGCAAATGCTGTATTTTGCACCCTAGATATGTTTTTCTTATTAACTCATTCATTTGTGATCCCGAACTTGTAAAAATATTGCCTACTGACTAAGTATTTAAAATTTGCCCATATTTAAATAACGTATAAATTGGGCATATGTTTTTGGCACCGATATATGTTTTTATATAAATAAGTATTTTGTTCTTCTATTGTTTCAAAATGGTTTTAATTTTTTGTAAAGCCCTTGTCTGCGACGACACGTTGTTCAATTGTTTCTTTTTCTTGTTTCTTGTTTTCTTTAAATTATTAATGCACCACCATTTTATTATATTTTATTATATAAAGTGTTATAATATTATTTTGAATGCAGCTTTTGTAGTCTATGTTTCTGTCAATTTAACTGTCATTTTGGTTACCTGTCACCTGGCGCTCTGATCTTTCTTTATTTAATTGATTATACCTAAATTCATAATTTCAAACTCTCCTTTTTATTTAATCTTTGTTCCGAGACGAACAGCCCCTATTTTAATATTTCTAGCACTTCAAGAGTTGGGGCCTCTGACGCGCTATCTTGCCACGTCCTCTGCCCATAAATCAGGTGGCGGCGTCAGCGCTTGTTTTACCAATAAAATTGATTCCTCGCGAGAATCACGATCACAATTCTGGTCCACGAAACAGTTGCGTGGCTAGTGAGCTATGGAAGGAACTCTTATATAGGGTGTATCACGATTATATAGGGTGTATCCTCAAAGGTCAATAGTACAAAAACCCTCCAATGGAAACAACATCAGTTCTTTAGTTTTTGCAATTTTTGACAATGGGTAGCAGGTCCTACCAATTTTAAAAATTGCAACATGAAACTGATGTTGTTTACAGTGTAGTTTTTTTTTCAAGAATTGCTGTAGGTAAGTTGAATGTTATAACTTTGTTTAAGTTCCATTATAAGCTTTCAAATTATGCGCCTCCATTTATGGTAAGTGTAAGAATTCTGAGGTTGAAGACAAGTTAACTGATTACCTCGTGTGATATGACTCTACATTTGCGAGTAAACGTACATTTTCACAACGTACAACAATAAAAAAAAATACGTTGACATTCCGTCATCGTGTTTCTGTTTCTAGATGCGATAAACAACAATGTATTCACGATAGAAAAAGCAAATGATAAACGTGAGCCAGGATGGTAGTCATTTTACATGAAATTCCTTTGCATTTTTCCCTTCCCCTGCGCATACTTATGGTAATTGTTTGGTATAACTGATCAGTTTCCACAAAAACATTTTTATTTTGTTGTCTCCACCGATCCCGGGATCACAGGATACAAACATTAACTTAATTTTGATGTTTCCACTGATCCCGGTATCGGTGGAGACAACTTGGCGGGATCCGTGGAGACATCCATCTGATCCCGGGATCGGTGGATACAACTCCTAACAGATACAGAAAGCGCTTCTATCTGAGAATTCAATAGAAGGTCCACCAAATGAAGTGGAAACTAGTGTCTACAAAAACATAATAATGTCACTCGTCAGCAAAGCAATTTTGCAGACAAATGCAGTAATATACCTAAGTACTACATTTCTAGTAGGAGAGTCGACATTAGGTATATTTAATAGCAGATAATTATCAAACTCAGAATTCAGCCGAAGCCCAGCTTTCGTTATTATTTGTTTTGCCTGTGGTGATGGTTTTATATGTTGCATTATGATAGACTGGCTAACCGCCGCTCCGACGGTAATCTATTCAGCAAACCATTGGAGCACAAACAATTTGTCATTAATGACAACGTTTTGCGATTATTATTCACACGTCAAATAACAAATTAGTTAACCACTCGTTATTGTTAGCAAACGAGCCATGGCGTTCGTACTATGCTTTGTCGATGCACGATGCAAAGCGTTCGGAAAGGCATAAATTATGTTCCAATACCCAATACCGTTATAAAATGTGTTCAAGCAAGGGAATCCTTTTGGCTGAAACTTTGTGATGGAAAAGCTCACGAAATTCTTACCATATTTACTAACTTCATTGAAAAAATTGGCCCGTATTTAAAATAAAGAAAAAATAAAACGGCAACGCTGGCCGGTAGGAAAAGAGAACAAAAAAAAAGATTTTGGAACGAACTGGAACACTTAGTTCGAGTTGCAATATGGCGGCCCAGAAATAACCTCCAAATGAAAGTGGCTGCGGCACTCCAAAAGGATTAAGGTCACGTCTTTACTATAATAGCCCGTGATACTGCTATGTGGCTTTCGTGACACAATAGAAAATGTTACTGTTTTTTTTTCTTCTATTTAGTTACAGCAATCTGACTGTCTATTCTCTGTCAGAGAATAAAATTGGTGTACTGTAAAAGCTTCATATTTCATTGTCACATTGTAGAGACAATAATAATGCCAATTAAATTGTTGGCTGGTTACTGTTGTGGTTCCTTTTACATAATTCGTCTGGCAAAGACGTCAACTACCTATTACAATGTAAAAGCTTATTCTTTTCAGCCTGACATGTTTGTAGTGGCAGCCAATATTTCAAGTCCCAATTAAAAGTACTGTTAGCAATTTGACATCTCGTGAAACCTTTATTTTTTCTAAGTCCAATAAATCGTGCTTCGGTTTCGGTTACACCTCGGGAGGCGCGTCGCCAGGGAAGCGTTTAAATCACGCGCATACGCCTGAAATAAACTGCGCGCGAGCACCTACGGGCTAATTTACAGCCCGTGCGTTGTATAAATAAATAAATACAACTGTGCGGCTGATATGGCAGACTGAAGATGATGAGGATAAATGCTCTTTTGGAATATCTCGGCGATTGATGAGGACTTCTGACTGACAGCTGGCTACTATAGCTGTACGGCGTTCAAATTAGATGTTGGACTATTAGGCTGATTGATAGGATATCTAAAGTGCTTGAAATTGTCTTTCAAGAACTTTGTATTTTGTTTCAAATATCAGCAATCTTGCCGATGAAACGTTTTAGACACTGTCCTGATTTTGCCAGCGAAATGCTTCAGCCCCACTATATTCAGATCTGTCTGCAGTAAAACGACCGTCTGTACTTACCGAAGATTTACTCTACGAATCAAAGTAGGTAACTGGCGATCGAATAAATCCATCAAGCCTCTGTCAAAGAACAATGGGTGCAGCAATCCTTCTTTTCTAAGAGGGCGTCGCGATCACAAATTATTCTGCCACCTCCTAATGTGACGCGAATATTATTGAGTGCCAAGTAACGATGATCCGTGCGAGAAATGTTCACTGCAGAAGTTGTACTCACTACTCTCTATCCACACCACAGACTTTGATCCACACATTATCTTAAGGGTGGACGATAGTAACGCGGCGGGAAATTCAAAATGTTCACAGTTTTTTACATTTTGTAGCTAGGCTGAGCTATTTTTGTTCAGCGATTTTTCGTTCGCGGCAATAAAAAAGTATTATTTTCATTATTGTCAACAACAGAACAACAATAATTCAGCTGATTATGTGTTCTGGTCTACGAAGCAGTGGCACTGCCCAAAAAACTTGTCGTAGACCAGAACACATAATCGGCTGAATTATTGTTGTTCTGTTGTTTACAATAATGAAAAGAATACTATGGTATTGCCGCGAACGACAGATTGCTGAACAAAAAAAGGCTCAGTTTAGACAGTAAAAAACTGTGAAAATTTTGAATTTCCCGCCACGCTGCTATCTTCCAGCCTTAAGTCACCGACACGCATGGTAGCGCGTGGCGTAGCATTATTTGAACAAAAAGGAGTATCTTATCGTGGTTCAGAGTGTACCTAATGACTAATGTAATGGGTTACAATGAGCGAAATACGTTGACGCTTGTTGTCACCACAACCACAGCCCCCAGAAAAGCGCGATAACTCCGCTGAAGGTTTGACTGTCTAGTCGATGTTCTTCAGTCAAATATTTCGTGATCCGTGCGACTCCGACATGCCAAGGATCAGCGGAACATCGCCGCGGCTATTGTGATACAAATACTCGACCGCTGTTGCCATCTGTCTTCGCGACTCCGCGAGAAACAAATGACGCGAATCGCGGTAGTGGCTAGCGAGATACGAAAGCTCCTGCCAATGGCAAGAGGCTCACACACAAGTCGCTGTAAAGTTACGAGGAGTAGGCGACATCTCGGACAAAATATTTTCGGACACTTTGTCCGAAATGTCGCTTTATTATTTTAATATTTTTGAGGCGACATCTCGGACACTTACAAATAAAGCTGTTTTGTACAGTTGGATAAAAAACTCCCATCGATCTTATTTATGAGGAGACTAATAAAAATGTTACAAACTCACTTGAAAATAATATCTTGTGTACTTATGCAGTCTTCAATATTTGCTCTCCCACGCAAGTGTGTCGCTCGCGACACACATTTTATTTAATTAATTTATGTATTTATGCTTATGCTTATCTTAACTATATTATGTTGACAATATTTGAATGTTTTGCCTCGTGTACCAACGTTTGACAATCTGCCCCTGCGTCTCATGTCGCTGCGCAGGTAACAAAGGCTCAGCACAGCCAATAAGTCCCACTAGTTATAGTGTTTTATCAAGACGTAGCGTAGGGTAGCGTTAAATCAAATCATTTTTGATGAAAAAGTACTAGGCTTACATAAGGCGGTAGGAGGATCACCACCTCAGTTCTCACATCATTACGCGGGGTTGGTTAGGAATAAAATGATGTGAGAACTGAGGTGATGATCTTCCTAGCACCTTATGTAAGCCTAGTATTTTAACTGTCAAGGAAAACTGCTTATTTAAGCCGCTTTAGCTATCCTAAAATAGGCAGCTGTGGTAACTTTCTTTCTCTGTGTATTATATTTGAATACTTTAGTATCTGACTGTACGATACAGGTTCAATATTTTGAGAGTGTCCGAGATGTCGCCTCAAAAATATTAAAAATACAAAGCGACATTTCGGACAAAGTGTCCGAAAATATTTTGTCCGAGATGTCGCCTACTCGTTACGAGACACTTTTTATTTCCTAAGCCTTCCCAACTAAAATAATGTTTAGTTCGGAGATAATTATACGAGATTGTCTGCCGATTTCTGAATTGAGAAATTCGCTAAGCAAGCACCTAGGTATCGTTCTGTCTCTTCAGATTTTTCACAAAAGAACTGGACAGAACAATACTTAAGTAGGTATTTACTTAGTAAAATTCTCAATTCAGAAACCGGGCCTTTGTCAACGGGGGCAGTTTTTTTTTCGCGTCACCACGACACCCCATTTTGTAGTACCTATAACCCGTGTCATTAAAGAAAACATTTAGGACGGAGTTAAAAACCTAACATTGTCTCGCTTTAACTGTATTAATTAGAGCGAGAGGGCGAGTGTTTTGAAGTCCATCCTAAATGTTTTCTTTAATGACACGGGTTATACCAATTCAAATTCAAATTCAATTCAAAATTTATTTATTGCACTTATCAAAAGAAATGAGTTTACAGCAAGCCCTGACTCTTAAACTAGGAGACCTATATCTTAAAAGCCAGTGATTACGCGAGTCACCCTATTAATGTTACCACCACTTTAGGAGCGCGCTAACCCTGAGATCCCTCTCAGTTAAAGTGTTAAACTTAGGGTTAAAGTGGACATTCTGTACGTTATCAAAGACGGTGGTGGCGGGAGCCTAGACGCTTGTGGTGGAAGGATTATAGATTGAATGTTAAAAGCATTCGAGAAGTTGGCACTCCTAGCAAACCCGGCGCCAATTTCGCTTTTTAATTACTGGGTTATTCGTGTCGCATGACAAATCTCCCTACATTGTGTTCAATTTAATGGCTAACGAAAGAATTCCTGTTGAAAACGACTGAAACAGTTGTTTTTGCTAAAGTGTTGTTGAGAATTATGTTGTTCATTCATTAGCTTTTCTTGCATGAGATGAGCGTTTTCTGAATTTGTATTTTTCTGTTTCCTTCCATTTTCTTCTATGATCCAGCGTAGTACACACGACGGCACGTCAGAGTGTACACTTTTGTTGTCAAGTCGCCCGTAACGTTACCGAGTAGAATGCTAACGTGTAAGGGTCGACGTGCTGTTTTGTATACATTGCATTTATGGACCTTTAATAGAAAAACAGCTAGCCGCGCTTTTTTTTACCCGTCAAAATGTTCTCCAAGAAAACAGATCTTTAAAACATTTAATTCTTATCTTATAGTGTTGTTAACGTATTAATTTTACCACCAATATTGGTTCTCCACGACACAGGCCAGGCCTAGTGTGGAGACCACCTACGAACTTAGTATAGACTTCTTTGTAAAAGCAAATTGTTGTTTCTAAATTTCATTATTTTCTTTCTTTTAAATATTTTATCCGGCACCCACCACAAAGGCCATGCCTAAGTGTGGGGGCCACCAATGTATCTTCAATATGTTACTTCACTATTTTTAAATAAAGACCTTTTTCATTTTCATTTTCATTTTCAATAGTTAGCGTTTTTAGATCACATTGAGTCCTAGTTTTACGCTCTAATTAGCAACGAAAACTCGGCTTCGTCCAGAAGTAGACTTATACATTAATCTAATTATGATATCCCCAAGACTTTTGATTGACGTGCGCACTGTCAGGCAGGGCGGACGGGGCGTGTATCTCCAGTGGTGCCAACTATGGCGAGCGCGCTAATGTGCTTTGCATCGAACGGATCGACGCCAACGCGTTTTTGTTGCTCGCCACTGTACGATCCACCGGAGAAATATCGCTGTCTGATTGACGCTCTTATGAGCTACGCGATAAGAGCTTTAAGAGCTAGTAGTGACTGTACGTCGCGGCCATTTTGATCTATTCCCCCGCAGCCACACACGGTGAAGTTTGTCGCTCGGAAAATAAATGTTTCTCTGCGCGGAGCTTAGTGGACGCGGGTGATTCACTTGGAAATTTTAATGCTGCGAACGTCGATTTGTGACTCAAGCTCAGGTGGTTAGCGTGAATTTGCCAAGCTCACGATGTTCTAAATCGACCTTTGGTACACCTTCTAAGTCTTCTAACCTATCAAACAAATCAATTTATCAATGAAAATCACAGTAACAAAAGAATAAAAGTATGAAAATGAAACACATTTTTGAATTAGCTTATAAAATGTAGAAATTGCAGCTGAACTACCTATTGTGTAAATTATATGTTAAACTCATGGTATGGATTATGTTGAATAAAATTTATTACCGCACTATAAACGGGACAATAATCTACTAAAGTAAATAAGTAGTACTAATCCACAATACATTTTTAAATAGGAGATCAGAATAATAATAACAAAATATACTTACGAATTTGAAGAAATCATCAACTGCGCCTAAGTTCGAAGGAAGAAAAGGGTGATAACGCCAATTTCAGAGTACCTTCTATGTCTTCGGCTTACCTAGCATGACCTCCAAATTGAACTATAACTTTACATAAATAAATCTGTGGTTAGTAAATCAAACCGTCTCGCCTTATATCGTTACCGACCCTGCAAATCTCAGTTCCAGCGAGCGCGAGCGGGCGCAAACCTGAAATCAAATACAAATACATATATTCGCATCGCAAGATCTGTTAACTGTGTTAACAGAACCTCGGCACACGTGGCCCGTAGCTGTAGCTGTATGTGAGAAGGGCCCGTCATGTTTTATTTATCTGTGGCGGTGAAATGAGGGTGGCAGAAGGGCGGGTTGAGCTTCTGTGTTTTTACGGCGTGTCTTTCCCGCCACGCTACTTTCTTTGACACTTAAGTAATAGAGGAAACTTAAGGGTCAAAGAAAGTAGCGTGGTGGAAAGCCCAAATTTTCACAGATTTTTAATTTTTTGTAGCTATTTTTGGTGAGCGATTTTTGTTTCACGGCATTAAACTTGTATTATTTTAATTGTCTGCAACATGGTTCTAAACAACAATAATTAAGCTGATTAGTTTTTCTCATCGACAAACCAGTGGTAGGTACTGCGGTACTGCCAAAAAAACTAGAAGTTCGAGCAAATCTCATAATTAGCTGAATAAATTGTTGTTTTCTTGTTTAGAATAATGAAAACAATGGATAGATACTACCTCTATTTTATGGTCGTGAAACAAAAATAGTTGAACAAAAATTACTTAGTTTAGCTACAAATTAAAAAAAAACTGTGAAAATTGTGCATTTCCCGCCACGCTGCTTACGTTGATCCTTATACTTACAGTTCTTCTGTCGCAACAACTTTCGTAGTGCCTTGGCCGGCTCGTAATAGAGCTGTGCTCGCTCGTGAGAGAGTCGGGGAGACGAGCTTTTTTGCAGACCTTACCGAGGATGCAGCGAGTGAGACGTCCTTATAGATGCTGGCTGTACCTGTGTACCTGTCGTGTCGTGTAGCCTGTCCGTGTAAATGACAGCTACACGCCGGTACGCGCCTGTCCCGGTCTTATTGTGTAACTTTCAACATCTATCAAAGGTTGAAATTCCCTTCAAAAGTATCGCGATTATGATCGCAATCGAGATTTTTGAACGGAATTGTCAACGCCATCGCTAACCAAACAAATGAATGAAAATGTCTGATAGTGTTGACGATTTAGCATTTTTTTTCACCTTCAAAAACAAGTCGCCATCACAACCACAATCACAATCGCTCTAAATGACTACTCGTGTCAAATTAATGTGCTTTGAGAAACATCATCCATGTATAAAACTTAAAGGGATCGTCATAGGCAATGTGACCCCAGCTCAGTAACATCAAAAGGAAAATATGTTTGCTCAGGAAAAGTAAGAAAAGAGCGAAAGCTCTCAAAAAGGCATTTTTCATCAAAAGACTTTCGCAGAAGACAGCTGCAGTAGGATATTAAAAATCCATATATCATACTGACAACGAAAAATAAGAATTCTGATTCACACCCAAACTCGTCTACAGAAATCTGAGCAGAGCCAGTGAGGTATTTTCCACCCCCGTTTGCCCCCTACTTTAGGGCGAGAGGTGGGGGTGGGTTACGTTTGACAGGAAATGATTGGCTAATATTAGCTTTGTAATACGGCTCCTCTTTTGAGATTTGGGGCCGTTCTCAGAAGTGTGTTTCGATAACGGGCAATCGATACTCAACACCGAAACTTAATCGAATTCCTGCCGAACGAATAATCGAGGTTGTTTGCTATTCAATCATCTTTTTCTAATAGTTTTAAATAGCCGGTAATAATTCGCCCGTATGACGTGTCCCGTTGGTATTTTATATCATGAAATTGCTCACGATGTAAATCGCAGGTCATCGCACTGAGCTGTATATTTACGCCAAGACGGAGGAAAAAAACTTACTAGCCGCTTCCGATTAAAACAATAAAATCCCGCGCGTGTTTTTCTAAATGAACGAGGAGTTAGATTTTTGAATAGAATTTATGATCGGAGACATCTATTTCTGAATTTATTTTCGTCAACACGAACAGAGAAACAACGTCTATGAATAGGTCCGAGAATACTGTCGCTGTGGGAAGGTCTTGACAGATTTGTGGATACCCATACAATGTTTCATTGATCACGAAATAATATTTTTAGTTTTTCGTAGCCGTAATTGACAGGCCTTTCCTTATTTCCAACTAAATTCATCCAACTATGTCAAACGCATATTTATTTAAATATACACGAGCGTGATGATTGTGCTTTTATTAATTTTATTTGTATTTCGAATTCAGAACTCCGAACACTGGCCACCAAAAATAATATTCCCGCGTAAACGGCAAATAATGAAAAGCGCGCATATTGTCCGATCTCGCGAGTAGATAACAGAAATAATGGGGTTCAAAAATGAAATTAATTCCAGGTTGATGATTTCAAATTGAAAAGTCATATCGGGCCGCGCTATAATTCATGGTCCTGAAACGTGTCCGGGCGGCAATGTCCGACGCTCCTGCCAGTGACACGCAGGGCTGCCAACTAATTTATTGTTAACCTCTTTGTTGGGTTTTCGATGCTGGCAACTTTTGTGTTTCCATGTTTACATTTTTTTACATCAAAAAAGTTATAATCATCCATTGTCTGTGGACGATTGTTTTTTTTTTCTAAAGCTTACTGACACTGACAATTAAGGTACAGCCAAAACCAGTAAAAACAAAAGTGTATATATATATTTTTTATACTCTTGTTAAAAGACCGCCAACAGACCCGAAAGCTACGCACACTAGACACCAAAACAAAGTACTTTTTCGATAAATTATTGCTGGGAAATGATTTTGGTTTTGTAGGTTATAATTTTGAAAAATATTTTATCTAGCAATGGTCGTATAACGCACAGAAGTCATATTGCGCAAGCGTAGGTATAAGTTTATGTTACTTAAGCTTGAAGTGCCGATGTTTAGAATACATTGCGGGTTGCCATTTAAACGTCGTTTTTTGTAATAAATATTCATAATTTTGTTATGGCTTCGTGGGAAGGTATGCTAAGAACTAGATACTGAATACATTTCTGCAAAAAAAAAGTTTTGAAAAGTCCGACTTTGAACCTCAATATCTCTGAAACCGTTGATTGCCCAGGCATAGTTCCTTGGGCAAAAATGTTCATTATGATGAAGACAATACGTGGTTTCCCGCTTTGTTGGCGGTCTTTTAACACCCTGTATAGTGGCTGCAGAAGATTTTTTAAAAGAAATATTCAAGTCGCGGAAGAAGGCTACTTTGACGAGAAAATTTAAGTTAGTGTGAAAACGTTCAAGTGGTAACCCTACAAACGCTGTGCGAACTTTACGGAATCCTCATTGTCACACAGGCCTCTGGTAGACCCGGCTCTTTCCGCCTCACCACACATAGCTCGCGATATTAAACCTGCAGCTGAGGTGTTAGCTTTATCATGTACATAAATTACCATTTTACCGAGCGCAACCTACGATACTGGCACTCTGGCAGCAAAGGGTTAAATGAAGAAAGTCCTGCTTTCATAATACGTCGTGTTTTATTATTATGGACGAAAGAGTATCTTTGTTGCTTTGGTATTATTTTTAAAGGCAGCGTTGCTGATAAAGTATTTTTTTTTTGCATAATTATCGTATCGGTAGCAGTTGTTGGTCACATATTTTGCGTATACAGGGTATCTCTTAAAACATATTTAAAATAGTTGGAGAAAGGGACCTCTTACGTTTTAATATGAAAATGAAAGTAGAATTTTATTCAGTTTGAGATTTTGTAAATTTTTTAATAGTGTCGAAAATCGCCCGGAAAAAGGTCGGTAAAGTTACCATAACTTCAGAATATTACTTAAACGTGACACAATCAGCGTTTTACATCTTATATTTATTTTTTATAGTTTTATAGAATGTCAGAAAGATGTTGAGAGCTGTGACGTACTACAGCGAGTCACGTCACATTTTTGATTTCTTAATTTACCTAAATGTCGGCCTATTAATTATTTCGGAGCTTTTATAAAAAAAACTTTTTTTGTTCTTTTACTGCGTCGATGACACACGGGCCACCTTGTATATTACAAGTTTTCGAAATATTACGCTTATTTCTTTAAATGGCAAAGGAGACTTATTCTAATGGCATTTAACGGTGGATCTGACCATAATTGGCTCGCAGTATTTATGGTAGAGTTTGGAAAAAGTTAGCAGTATGTAAATATAGGGAAGTGGTCGCCGTGGCGGGCGCCATGTTTAATTCAGAAGCTTGTCATGAACATTTGTCGGTTGCACTTGCTTATACCGCTCCTAAAACTACAAGTTCCAGCTTTAGCTTGCAATTTATTGTTTTACAATTCTCAACTAACCTGACCTAAGTAATTTTCATGTACACCTTTAAAAATGCTTTGAACTTTCAGTATTTTTTTCGTAAACCGAAATTTTATTAGTTTTAATATGCTGAAAGCATCTGCTCTACAAACATTTTGGTCTAAAAATGCATCGGCCACCACATAAGCTTGGTTCTTTGTGTTTGTTAGAAACGAGATAAAAAAAGTTATATGATCCAAACTGTTTTTGCGCTTGTGCCCCAGAAAAATAAGACGCTAGGACCCAAAACAAATTGCTCTATGTTAGTAATAATTGGGCTTCAAACTTCGACGAACGTAAATCATGTCATCCACGTTTTAATCCATGTATTGTATACCTGGTACCTACAGCTACACCCTGAGGCATCAAAGGACGTAATTATTTGCGTTCCCTTCTTCCTTGTGCAAAAGAAAGAGACAAAGATACTTCCTCACGAAGAGGCCGTAATTTGCCTGAACGAAAATTTGATAATAAATCATAATAGTTTTAGACAGACCAGAGAAAAAAATAAACCAATTTGGAAAGTGAATTGTAAGGTACGGCGGGCACCGCCTCTCGGCCGTACTATTAAAGCAATTATGTTATTATGTTCGCTGTATCTAATCCGAAGAAAAAGTAAATTGGGCCCAGACGCTGCCGGCGTATGCCCGATAGGTCCAATAATTTAGAATTGTGGGTCGCACGAAATTCGTTGCGGAAGCAATAAGAAACACGAATTTTGGACCGGCTCGGAGAAGTCACAAATTTACGCGTAAATAGTTAGCGGCCGCAGCGAATTTACAACGAAGGAGATTGATCGATACAAAATTAGGATCGAACCAAGTCGCTGAATTACACATTCTATGTCGGATTCTTTTATACTTGTAGGTTTTTTTTGTCATTGATAGCGGAATATGATAGAATCTACCGCTGATTTTAAACAGCTTCTTCCCCACAAAAAGCTAGACAACAACACAGTGGTTCGGGGAACAAACTCTTTTGGCGCATTTTCTGGTAAAGTTATTAAGAATCCTTCAAGATTTTGAGTCATGCAAATGCAACTATTCTACAGCCAAATGCCTCGTTTCGGGAGGAATACTTTTTTCCTAAAAGTTTCGCTAGCAAAACCCTTCAAAAGATTGATTCGTGTACCTAATCCATTTTTTTATCGTCATCATGAGTATCGTTTTAGGACCCTATTTTGCCACGGTGCACAGTCGTGTACAAATTAAAAAGGGGTACGTTAGTACGTTTTGTTGCAGCAAACTAGACATACATTTTTCAAAGTTCACATTTCATATACCCCGCGATGCCCTTTGATATCCCTCACTTAACTCATATTTCATTCAATATGACCATAATTGAAGTATTTACCCTTAGCATGTTTGAAACAAGCGCTTGTTGCCAACTGTATAAGGTTGTCAATCCCTTGGACCAAGTTGGCAGATAAGAAACAACGCATGAACGATTGCCTCTTTCACAATTTGTATCTTTAGCATACTTTGTTGGTGAAACTGGTTTTTCCCTTCAGTCGGACGCTTTGTGTTTTCATTTGAAAGCTCGGTCCCTTTTGTATTATCAAAATATCAAATATGATTACCAAATAAGGGGTTGGGACAAAAAGAAAAAGTGACATGTTTTTAATTTATGCGCGAGCGAGTACATGAAAACGTAATAATAGGAGCGTGTTTGGTAAATATATTAAAGTAATAACCGCTTTGGGGGGCGTTTCGGGATCCGAGGTTCTATTTTTCTAAATTTCACGGTAGATACATCATCCACAGCCCGTGTGGAAAATACGACGTCTCTATTAAAAATACGTCGAGTGGTTGAGGTTTTTTGAATGCTTAATTATAACGGTTGAATTTTAATAAACTCCTTTCAAAAGATTACAAATTAATTACGAGTTCTGTAAAAAGTACAATAATGATGCATTTTCTCAGATTAATATTTTATAATAATGCAAATGCAACAGTTTATTCATATGAAATAACAGAGAGCGTTGCACCCGGTAAAATAAACAGCTTACAGATAAAATCGGGTGAAACATCATTGAACCTAAAAATGCTTGTTATTCTTTCTTTTAAATAGACTCGCGTCCAAAAGATAACGTTTTGCAATAAATATTCCTTTTTATCAATGAATAAAGCGTCTGTTTACAAAATGTTATTTTCACCTTCCTCTTCCAATGGACTTTATCAGTTCAATAATATTTTTTCCTACTAATAAACTTAGCGATGTTTTGACTTTTTCAATTAATTTATGTCTTTAGTTTATCTCCTTTAATTTAAACACAGAAATATGTTATTAGAGCAATATAATTTTATGACAATTGCAAAAAGATTTATTGTTTTGTTGATGTCTGTTAAAACAATCTAAAAGTGTTTTACTTTTATGATTTTTATATGGTAGAGTTCATATTTTACGAGTGAATCGAACTTGGCGGTTGGTTTAGTCATTTGGTACATTGAATGCACTGACCCACTTATCAGTTGCCTGGAATTCTGCTCCCAACTCCGTCTCAATAATCAGTACCAATGAACTAGATATAAGAGTCATAGGCCATACGTACAAGGCATTGACTTTAAAACTTTTTCTTGTCTTCAGATAGCTTATCCACGATTGATGAATGCGTTTATTATGTGGCACTTCTAATCTATCGCACGAAAGTTACAATGTCGTTTTCTTTATTTCAAAATTCGAACGTCTGAACAGCCAGTCAGAGTGCTTGATGCTAATGATGTGATTTCTTTTGTTTCAGGTAAGGATTCCAGACGAAGCGATTTGGAGAAATTCGAAATTCAAATGTGCAAACGTCTCTGTGTGTGTCGACTTGTCGAGTGATTGTTTGTGTTGTCACGTGCTCGCCGCACGATAAACAATTCAATTTCGATTTACATAAAGTCGTATTTCAAATTCGCGCGGTCCCCACGTTATCCGGCTTCAATGAATTCGCTTGTGTGCGTCGCGTTCGGTAGAGGCAGCAGCTGAAAATCGGAGGGAGAGTTTTTGTCTCGCTCTGGCGTGTAAAAATGCATTTGCGAATACAAGACGGATGACAATGTTTGAATAGTAGCCAACCTAAAATTCACAAGACCAAATAAATTGTGAAAGGAAGTTGTAGCTTTGGTTGTTTTGGTGTCTGTCTGGTAAACTCAAGAAAAGTCGAGAAAACGCAAAAATTTTGTTCAAGGATTTATTTTCGCTCTGTTTCAAGAATTTCCACCGAAATAGACTAAAATCTCATGAGATCTAAAACAAAAGCCCTACGAGCGTCCGTAGCATTTCCCGCCCATCCGTAGCGCAGCGCTACATGCATTCACACGCATTCGGCTAATCTCCCATGCGATCAGCCACATAGGCGCGAATAACCGGCCGCTTTACAAAAGCGATAGATTCTACTATACACCTCGCAGTTAGGCATCATTTCGTCTGGCCGCGTTAAAACGTAAAAGCATGCTGCATGTTCGCACTCCCACCCGCACCCACACAAAGCCATTCGGCATACGACAGAGTCGGGGGCTGTCGGTGTACGCGTGTGTGTGTTTGCGCTCCGCTGGAGGCTGTCAGTGTGGTGGTGTCCGTGACTACACGTGCTCGCGTGCCTGTGTGCAAGCCACTCATGGCAGCCGACTATGACGGCCCGTAGATTTGACAGCTAGCTCAATGCGGGTTCAGACGTTCATTATATTCCAACCGATATAAATTGTCCAGTAATGCACGGACGATTATTTGTAAACATCAGTGTAAGATGAGACTGTGCCGTGAGTCCATGTCGCGGACTTCAAAGGAGTGTGCGCGGAAAAAAATCGTGAAAAATATTAGAAGTTTCGCGCGAACTTGAACTTTGATTGTTTTGTAAAATGCCCGGTTTGTTGATTGATTTGTGACACACGTGTTTCGGTGGTGTTGATGATACGTCGGTACAATTAGATACGCTCCGTTTGGATTTACTGTAAGGGGTCCCGGTATGAATAAAAGATCGTTTGTGCCCAAACTTCGGCGGTCGTCTTTGGGAATGATAAATTTGTAGAGTGGAAAAAATAAATTGTCTCCCCGTTAATGAGACCCCGGAAGGCAATAAACTAAATCGTCAACAAAGTGAAAGACTAACTTTAAAAAACAAAATGTTGAGGTGATAGTAAATGATGAGTTTCGACCACAAACAGTGTAGAAAGAAGTGATGGTGTTGATAAGGATATTGCTGTAGTGAAGTTTTATTTTCGTAAATGTATTGTTTTAGCGAAAATATTGTGGAATCTTATTGGATAAACCCATTGTTTTATTGGTGAGTATTAATGACATAAAATTGCATCTAAAAGTAGGTACTAACATAACCTGAAATTCTGCTATGCTAATTTTAAGGATGCCAGTAATGTCTACAGGTCTTTGCTTATTACGCTTTATTGCACACAACATGAATAATATAAATTACCTAAATAATAATTAGCGACTGTTAGCCACACACACCACAGCCAAACATAAAAATATTTATGAAAAAAATCTTCCAGGAAACCCTCACAGCTTTAATCATCTCATTTTTGGGCTTAGCTAAGATAATCTTGATTTTTACCCACTTGATTATTAACCTTTTTTTTATTGATAGTTCGCAAAAATTATTACTATTTCAATAGAAAGTTGTGATGTGCTATCTACGGTAGGGTTGCAAAATAAATAAAAAACTTTTTTTATAAAATAATTAGTGTTCAATAAAATTTTACCCGTATTATTGTAATATTGTAAGTGAACAAAAAATGCAATAAATATTGTATAAAATTCTGATATTCGCACGATGACAACTCTACAATATGAAACTAGGTAGGCAGACAATATTTTACACACATCTCATCGCTTCCCTTTTGCCTCTCAGCCGAAAGGGACTGCGCAGGTAACAGTAGGGAAAAGGGTCCTAAATACGTCATTAATCAATACCACTAGACTCCTTCTTATAAATGACCGTGTTAGGTAAAGATTGAGTTGTTCGCTGTCTCTATTTGAGGGTTGGTCTCGCAGGCAACGCCTTCAAAGAGGCCATTAGTCAAAATTAAAAAAAAAACGGCCAAATACGAGTCTGACTAGATACAAAAAGAGTTCCGTAACATCACAAGAATTATTAGATTTAAATATTTTTAATAAAAAAAAAATGAAATACATAATGTTTGTACCTATGAGCAAAGTTTAATAAAGTATGTCTTTGAGAAACTAGATTTTTCTCGATTCAGGACTACTTAGGTACGGTCGGCCACAATCTCAGATACCCCAAGGCAGCTCTTATCGCGTGCGGCATAAGGGCGCCAATCGAACAAAAAGGGGTATCTGAGACTGTGGCCGACTGTACAACGCGAAACTACTGGCATGTTTCTCTAGCTAGTCTATTCGTAGAAGCTGCTTTAAAAAAAAAATACATTTTAGTCTTGTTCAGGCCAAAACCTAGAACTTTGCTCAAAAGTATTATTAAATTATTTACTCGTAAATTGTTAATTTATGATATCAAAAACTTAAAATTAATCAAAACGTTTTTTTAGGTATCAAAACTCGTTTTGAATTCAAAATTGTATTAACGATCAATATAACATTTCTCTAATTCAAAACTAATAATAAATAGACTCGAATGCACAAACAGCTACAAGAATCTACATTTATAAATGGCACCGTAAAACATTAATCATCTGAAGTGTCTCTACAAAATTAATCTATCAAAACTAGGACACTGCAAATTGATCTGAATCCTTTGGCTTAGATATACTCTATACCCTAGATATGTTCTATGTTCATAGTTTTTTTTTGAGAGGTCATTATTCTAACGGCTCCTTTCACCGCTATCTCGGACTGACCATCAAATGGACTGCTTTTTTACAGCCTTAATAAAGCGTCTGTTAACCACAGAGGCACCGTGATTTTAATGCAATGGTAACTCGAAGAGATTTAGTTGATGTGATAATGGTCCGTGACTAGACGGCGCACGATTTTCGGCCAGGCCGCTGCCGAGAGAAATCTTTTTGAAGAATTTTTGGAGAAGTCTTGAATTCAGAATTTGGAATGAATCGTGCGCGCCGCGAGTCGAAACGATAAACGCTTTTGTAGAAAGTGGAATCGGTAGATAGCAACTACTGCTGAAAGCATTGGTACTTAATCTCGTTAGTTCCATTTAGGGATTTTATTGAAACACTCGTAGCACTTTGTAAAGCACTTAACTGTGGTAGAAAAACACATTGTCACATCTTTGAATATTGAATACTACATCCAAAAAAATATCCAAGCCGCAGTTTGATAAATGACTTTAATAAAGCTAATACCGCTAAATCCGATATTTAGCTCATGGTACCACTCGTTCTGAATAGCGAATGAATATGGAGAACGCCCACCGCGTAGTTTTAAGTTATTTTATACCATTTATTATTGTCATCGTACCAGGGCCCAAACTGGTATCTCATTAAATATTTTAATTAACTTTCCTCAAGCATGTAACTGTCAAAATTAGATATATACCACACTGCATTTGAGTAATACCACATCACACAACCAACTCTACATCACATTTGCTTTCGTTTCAACATCTGTACTGTTAACGTGTTGTTTTAGTTTTTGATAACAATAATTTTGATGGTTATCTTTCATTAAAAAAGGCAATGATTATGTTCTTAGTAACGTGTGTCTTGAATAAAGATGCGGGAACAAATTGCAGGCTTAGCGATTGCAGAACCAAACTGGATCTTAAACCTTGTTTTGCGAAGAGTGAAAATTGCATGTGTTTGCGAACGGTCTTGCAGGATACATTGATAAATTAGCCTTAAATAAAGATAATCGTTCGCGAATTGTTTGTCATGTGAAGTCGGCAGAATTAATGAATATTATAGGCCTCTAACTTGCGGCCTGTTACCGGTCATTTGTATCGGGAATTTGTTAAATTATCGGCCCTGCCGATTCAGAATTTGGACCTCGAATTAATTTTTCGTCGGAACTTTGTGGTTTTTTTTTTGGAAAAGGTGTCTTAGGTTTTTGGAGCATGCAGATTAATTTCTAGTCGTCTTTTATTTTTCTATATTATGCCAAGCTACATTTAAACTATTTCCAAGTCATGTTACTTTGCATCGTTGAGGTAAGAAGATAATTAATTTCATTAGGTGTAAACAATCTTGCAAAAAAAAACTACGTAATACGATTAATAAAAGTAATAGCTGCTGTATACAGTGACTGTTTGATGAATGGTACATACTCGTATTATAGTTTACAACTAAAATAAATCCACGTAATATCATATTGAAAAGTAAATCAGGTCTTTAACGCTGGCCACATCCCTGCAAGCGTAGCATAAGGCTGGGTTAGAGCGTATCAATGGGTTTAACTCTAGCTATCCCGCTCTATGTAAAAAAAAGAGTGAGATACATAGTTATAACCCCCTTATGTACTGCATAACCTAGCCTTATGCTACGCTTGCTGGTTTTTGTAAAGCCACAATTGACTTTTTTCACCAACCTGCCTCTTCCCATTCCATCTTGCTTATGATTTACTTGAAAACTCAGTTCTCTGTTGTCGATAAAAAAAAAGCAATAAAACCAACAGATTCTCAGTCTATTCATAATGTCTACGCTCTGTTTTCGTCCTCGATCGCCGCCGGCTCCAATCATTGCTCTGTCTATAATTTGGGGCTTGTTTTTGTTCACTGTCTTGTGTTTTTTTTTTTCTTTATTATCGGACCGATCTTCGATTGCGGCATTCTTTGGATATCGGCTTAGTCCTAAACAGCAGTCTCTTTTTGTTGGGTTCTGTCTTGCTATATTGTGATTATATACGTAATGTGGTTTTTATGAAAATTATTTGACGAAAGAATTCGTTTTATCAGTAACCTACTCGATTGCAAATAATATCAATTGAGTTGCAGGGCAACTTGGCTCTATATCACTATATTTAATTATCTCCAATATTAATTGAGTATTTCTCCAATTTTATTAAAATAGTTCATATTTTGGTTTTATCACTATCTAACTACTATTCAATATCATCATCATACCATCATCTTTCTTAATATACACTAACGTAATTCAGTTGCTGTTATCCATGTCACAATTTCCTCAATAAATATGAAAACTAGTCAATGCTACTAGTTCCAATGGGATTGCCAAAACACCGACAAAACGAAAACCAATTTCAAGTTTGAGAATTGAATTTAAATTGTCATATTCTAAAGGTGCCTGTTGACTAGTGTTGTACTCAGTAGCGAAATAAACCATGTTTATAAGGATCAACTATAATCTTCCTGAGCATTCAGTTTAATTTGTTGATTTATTCGTCGTACCAGATTTTTATATTATGGCCATAAAAAATGTAGTGTCGGTGAAGAGGATTGATGTCTCGTGCGATGACTGTCTTACGCGAAATTAATTCCTAAAGTATTTTGCCAGTCTTCTCAAACATTTAAAACTAAGGGCTTTGCATCTACATAATGAGATGAAGGATTTATACAGCGTCCAGTGGCACCTTCACTCACACTAGATAGATGAAGAGACCACTCGGCGCTGCAGTGCCTGGGACATTGTTTTAGATGGAGTAGGCTTTCCCAGCACCTATACCATCCTGACAGCTTAATCGGCCTAGCCCACAGGAAAGACAAGTCAATACGTGTGGAGCCAACTAAGCCGCGGGTTTCCTCACGATTTTTTTCCTTCACCGTTTATGAAGGCCTTCAAAAAGTTACCCTAAAATGGTGATATTCCGCAGTTGGGGCTATTGTAGACTATGTGATGGACTGTGCCATCTTTCTGAACATTCCTCACGGGGCTTTACAAAAGATAACGAATAGATGGTTTACTTAAAATGGGTACAAGAGGCGTAGCTAGTGTGTAGATGTGCCGTGCAAAGTGTTCCCGTGCAACTGACCAGTGCCGGATTAACCCAGCGCGGAGCCTGTAGCAAATTCTATCAATGGGCCCTTGGTTTTCTTTATTAGATTATCAATTTATAGTATGAAATAATACAAAACTGTTACAAAAAAAATCCTGGATTGAAACTCAATTTGAAATGTTCCATCCATTGTCTAGAGCCGCGCACGCGCATGACGCGCGCGACTTCGTTTGTAGCAAAAAATGCATCCAAAAAGAAGATTTTTTTTTCATTGGCGATGCTATTTGTGCCTATATATTCAACGTAAGTCTAGTATACAATTTAATATTTTCCGCTTAAAAAAGAAAACAATATCAATTTTTGAAACTGCAAATTCATGTTCCTTGTCGTTTGTACAAAAATAAGCGCGCGAAGCGCGCCCGAAACAATAAAAACTATCTAAATAGATTTTTTTTTTCGGTCAGAAAGCGCGCGGGGCCCCCAAATGTGCGGGGCCCGTAGTTAGCGGGCGGAATACCTTTCAAAACACATCACTAGCTGCGCCTCTTGTATCATCTATTTGTAGCCTTATGAACTTATAACTTTAGAACGAAAATTAATGTTCAGAGAGATTGCAGATAAATCTAAAGAAGTGGGAGCTGGCGCAGTTAATATTATATGGTCATAATCCTTAGTTACGATGAGTCTATGAAGAATTCTGGTTCTAAGGTTCACGCGGTCACAAATAGGTGGTTACCTTAAAATGGTGGGTGCGCGAGGCGTAGCTAGTGATGTGCCGTGCAAGGTGTTCGCGCGCTAACTGCGCCCCGTCACGCGACTGCGCTCCTCCCACCAACACGACGACGCTTTGCGCTTTGTTTTGGTTAGGACTCTACTGGTTTCCGCTATGTTTTGTTTCTCTTTGTCATCGATTTTTTTGTGTAAATTGAAGAACTAAAAGAATAGGTGAAAAACGAAGTATTTGGCAGAATACCCTGACATTCTGAAATCGAACACAGGTAACTGTTCGCAGGTAAGAACTTTAAAATGCCATATCCCAAATTATTAGTTTTTTGTCAAGTATTGCCTATGCTTTTTCCTCATGAGTTTTCCATTTAGATATACCATTACGCATCTCCGAAAGGGCAATGTGACAAGGGAAGAGGCAAATTATGTCTGCTTGACTGTATTGGTTATCAATATCTACAGGGCAGTTTTTAAATAGCTTTATTCCTCAGACACCCCAACCTCTAAATGGGATTTCCGACAACTTTTGTTCTACGACTTCTCGAAAACCTCGATACTTTTTATTTACTGAACGTTTCTTATGCTTAAAAAGTTTGAATTGATGCCATTTCAGCGACGTCTTTCAGGAAAAAAGCTATTTATAAA
This sequence comes from Zelleria hepariella, assembly GCA_949319315.1. NCBI lineage: Eukaryota > Metazoa > Arthropoda > Insecta > Lepidoptera > Yponomeutidae > Zelleria > Zelleria hepariella. The sequence continues at coordinate 11,408,135 of OX439388.1, forward strand.
TTTCCCTGTCTATATGTATAAAAAAAACAGTAGGTAGGTAAGTAGACACATCCAACACTACTGAAGATAGAAACATGATGTTTAGAACATAATGTATTCTTTCACACCAGCTAGGAAACGTTTATTACCTTAGGATTAACCCTAGAGTGTAGAACAGGGTTTTAAAGTTTGGAGAAAAAACGGTCACGAGGACTTAGTCACCCGGGAATAGGGTTTGACCATATCTCAGGATTTGACCTGAGATCTCAGGATTTTTAAACACTTTTCAGGATACTGGCCCGATTTAAAAATTTCAGGGAATATACAGATTATTTTTCTATTTAAATGGCTCAATAACAGATATAATCTTCTTTTTAAATATAGAGACTAATTAAAATCTACTTTAGTTATGTTAATCGCACAAATAAATTCAACACTTACTTATTTATTAAGAAAACTATATTATAAGTTTTATCTGCCACCCGCGCCATGACGCGCGTGAGCAATAAGCATGTCCTCTGAAGTCCCTAGTGCACAAAATTTATAATAACATGACTTTTTTGTTGTAAATTGTGATAAAAAAAAACTGACATTGCGACAAATTCTCAGGATTTATTAAAGGATTTTTTTCTCCGGACTTTATTTTTTTTACCTATCTGTTAACCCTACCTGGAAAGATTATTTCTAATAGTTTTCAGGGTTTAAACGCAAATTGACCGTGGGAAAAATAAACTTTTTACTTGACACATTTTTCTCTACGATATTTTTTCATAGCCTATTAAATTTAATGTTAGCGGCCTTTTTGCAATAATTTATTAATTTAACTACTCAAACACAAGTCGAGCTAGAACATTCGAATACATTACGATCAGTTTAAAACCGATTTTGAATAATTAATTTACGATACCTTTCATCATAAAGGATGTTGAGTGAGTTATAAAAATCATGCCAGGCAAAATATTGATGTAAATCGGTTTATTATTTTAAACAAATTTACGCTCTCAATCCATTAGCGGAGCATCTAAAAATAATGAAGTTATGATTTAATAATCAGTCTGACAGATCTGAACTGGAAACGTCAAAATATAGTCCAAGTGCAGAGCGAGCGCTTCATACAATCGTGATAAACGGCGGCCATCACTGCACGGCCTATTATGAGAGCGTGACGTCACTCGCCCCACCTCCCGCTTCAATCAAACTGGGGAACCCTCGTCATGCCCCCACCCCGCGTTCCGCGTTACTGACTGCGCATTTTTTCTTATAATAATATCGTTTGAAAAAAATCGCGCAAAAAATCTCGACAGGCGGCGTCCGATCCATCCCTAGCGGTCGGCCCGTCCCTTTTTCGGAACGGGAGGAATTTAAATTTGGAATCGAAAAATTCGTGGCAACTTTTGGAAACTGGCCAGTATTCGGATCGGTTCTAAAATAACTTTAGTACAGAAAATTTTAGGTCTAAGAAGGTAACTGGTAAATTATACTGTATCAGATAGAGTCCTGCTAACTTTACTATATGCACCTACATACTAATAGAAAACTGAACATTTTAACAGTAATACCTATTATTGAATGAATAAACGCATAAATTAACTCCAGTCTGTTTATAAAAATAATTGGTACTTAAAAATTTGTTATGACCTTGCTCTACAACCTGCAGCTTTGTCACAAAAGTAAAGTGCGAATAACAAACACACAAATTAACAATAAGAGGAAGGCCACCATTCGTAGACACAGGTGGCTGGGTTCCCAAACTGTGGCTGAGCAAACAGACTTATTGGATAAAACCTTCTGTTAGGCCGATTGGTTTTTGTCCAATTAGAATGGTCTTATTGACTATCTAATTAGAATTTAAATTGCATTTCATAGTATCTTTTGTACACTTAGATCTAAATAAAAACTACAGATGGTAATTACCAAATTAAAAATAAATAATTTGGAACATAAATAAAAACCAGCAAGTTTAAATTAAAAACGTATGATGCCATCTATCAACGGATAGCGACCGGTAGAGTCCAATCTAAAAAGTTTAAGTTCGGCTACTCGTCAATAGAGGTCACTTGGGAGCGCACTGTTAAAAGTTTGTTAAGAACTTTTTCATTTAGTACTTGTAGCAACTTATAGATGGTGCTGATTTCTAACTTTTTATTTATGATGCGATCGCTTTTTGTTTTCAGACTGGATTTCAGAGTTTCAAAACTTTCGTTCAGATTGTTTTTTTTTTAATTCATAACTTCCAATTTTGAGCTATTTTCACCCCTAATATAATATAAAATTCAAACCTGAAAATCATCCTGAAACCTCCACCCCAAATCATCTAAACAAATATGGAACTCCCTATACAGGAATAGAAACGGAAATGCATCGTGCCCGACAGGGCAAGTTAATTTTCGGGTACAATCGTCAACAAAAATATAAAAAGACTTTAAAATATTTTATTGCTGTTACAGAAACTCTGTCATAAGCACTTTAGCTTAGAACTTTAGACGGTCGGTCGTTCGTTGCACTAGACAGTTGACAGTTGTAACAAGTTTAGTAACGTAGGTAGCCTGCCTCGGATTAAGAAATAAACCTTTATGTAGAGTCAACACATTAACTCAGCCTTTTACACTATCTAAAAGACATAGACGATCCATGACTTAGCTTTTGATAACTGTGCTTTAGTTAGGTAGAGTCTTGCCTTGCCTGACCCTAGGATCAACATCTTACGTACTAAAAATAGCTATAACTATTAATAATTGCAGACCGGGGGGCTACCACCTACTGACGAAATTGAGGTCTCACGTGTTAGCTTCTTGGCAATTTTTTTATTAATATGTTCTTTTTTTTTGCACTATGGTAACCATGTGGCCTTTATGCGGACTTTACAGTTTCCGCATCGACTGTACTGACCAGAGCGCCGTATCTAGGGGTTTCCGGCAAACCGCCCGGAAGGTCCGTCCGCCTGATACGCTGAAGGCCATTCATCAAACAACGCTACGGTCCGCTCTGGCGTTTCCAATAAACATTCCTTCGCATTGTTCCGAGCGCGATTGCGATGTCATAATGTCACTGGTCACTTGCGGCTTTGGCCCGAATGATTTTGCATTGTCTGCGCTTGGCGGCTTTAGAGTATACATTTATACAAGCTGTAATTTGTAATTTTATAAGGTTTAAGTACTAAAAAGTTTACGTTACTGAATTTTTGGGGACAGTGCCCCACTTTGCCATTGTTTTTTTTTCTATAAGTACTTAGCAGTATTTTTTGCTATTATCTCATGGCTCGTCAACCACATTTGGTCTTGTGACATAATAAATAGCATAGATGACAATATAAACTAGAAATTACATAGGTACGACCCTAATTTTTAAACTGAATACGACCTCAAGAGACTCCTTACATGTTCTAGAATACCACATAGAAGAAAAAGGGAAGGAATGTCTAGAATGTCTAAAATCACAAAAGAAAAATGTTGGTAGCCTTGGTTTATAAATTCTTTAAATTGCCTGCCAGAATATAGTATAAAGCCTGTTTAAAAAGCTATTAATCAACTTAAATCGTTATACCTAAAGGTCGAAATACAGGCACGCACTATTAATTTAGAACGATGTCACCAATGATAAGGGTTAATCTGACGATTTAGCTCTACATTTTCGCCGTGTTTCCAAGTAGGTAGCAGACCGTAGAATACATAAATTAAATTGTAACTCAAATCATATTATTTTCACAGTATAATATTTTCCTAATAAGAAGGAAATTAAAATGACCATTACGTTCATATTGGATTAAATAATGGAAGTCGAACTCCAAAATGTAGCGACTCTACCTCTAGCAGACAACCTTTTTACACACGTTGATAGTTCATTTGTATTTATACAGATGGCGTTGCCCAATTAGTTCCCAGTTTGACATCAAGATGGCGCTAAATTCTGTGTGGGAAATACTGTGTAGAAAAATATATCCTTTTACACCGCAGTTACTGACGTATTTTAAAAGGTTACAGTAGACGTATTTTTAAAACTATGCAGAAACATGCCTTGCATTGTTTACAATGTTGACCCTTGCACCCTATACCCATGTCAGCCCTAGGTGGTAGTTATCTGTAGTTATAGTTAGCGGATTGTTGACATTCTGCACTTGCGTAGAATGTAGCATTCAAGCGGTCGCAATTACGAAGGTGTCGGCGTCCAGATCGGGCCATAAATCAGCTCCGCACGATATAACAATTAGCCGGCATGATAGTAATGTTAATTAAATGGCTATAATTCCCGCGCTGGTGGCGCTACTGACGCCTGGTGGCGGGATTCGGTACTACATGCATAAACGAAAGAGCTACAGTCGTGCAAAGCTAACTTTGCAGTAAGATAAAGCGGCAACCCGAAAAAAAAAATTACTGCAACACTCACTAGCTGTCAATTCAGTGGTGCATGTTACGTCAGTAATTGTCTGTTACAATTTTGTTTTGTGGAATACATTGAAAATATGGTGAAAACATACAAAAGCAACGTACGGAAATTACTATTTCGGATGCTCCACTGCAAAGTTAGCTTTGCACGACTCTTGGAACCTTATCGGACCATTGCTTTTGCTATGGCTGCGTTCAGTAGCTCGATCATCGAGAGGTTACAGGTTCGATACCAGCTAGTATAATCATGAGATTTACCTATACTTTAGTTCATTAGAAAATCAGTGAGGAAACCTGTGTCTGCTCCTACTAAATACCCTACTACCTTAACGCTAACCACGGTAGACTCTGGAAATATTGGTACAGTCGGCCACACGCCAGGATACCCCTTTTTGTTCGATTGGCGCCCTTATGCCACGCGTGGTAAGAGCTGCCATGAGGTATTTGTGACTGTGGCCGACCGTACTTACTCTCTCTCTCTAGAAAGTTATACTGATTACGAAAGAAGCTTTATAAATCTGTCAGAAATAAAAAATACTTACCCTTTGAACATTCAAACTTAACCGAACCTAAAGGTCGGTAGGTAACTTACCGAACATTTTGCTATCAAAAATAATTAATCAACGATTTAATTCGGGCTATCTGACTGGAACTTGTAATGCCATGCTCCTTTGATGTAATGACCTTTACCCTTAGAAGGGTATGCCAGACATTTTGATTGCAACTGTACTTACTGTTTGGGTAGCCTAAAAGGGTTCATTAATTTCTTTCAGAGTGCTATCTTGAATTCATATGCATGAAATTTTTGATAAAAAGCTGTTTGACCTTTCTCCAAAAGACATACGATAAATTACATAAACTACTGACTTACTATCTAAGAACTCTATTTATAATCCTCATAGCCAAGACTCGCAAAAAAATGTTTTATGATGTAATAGAAAAATTATTAAAACACTAACATTTATAATCCAGCCAGCCACTCTAGAAGAAAAAGATGTTTCCTGTCGGATCAAACTGAAAAAAAAATACTTCTTTTGCTGAATTCCAGCCAGTCTTTTGATGTTCCTAGAGGTAATAACCTCTTTTCAGCCACGAAACAAATGGTGTTGAAAGACAAAAAAGAATATTCGCACACCATACATCACTCGTGGTTTCCGTTAAAATGACAATGTCAGAGAAAAATCATCCATTGGGTGTATTTACGACTTCCTCGAAGTTTCGGCCACTGCAATCGGTCTCATGCCTCCGTAAGCTTTAAAATTATAGATTATAACACTGGTTTACACCTCAATTCATTTCTAAAATACCATTCAGTAATAAATAAATGTTAGTAAATATAATTAAAACTTCAAGTTAACTTTGGCTCGAGGTACTCGAGCAGCATTTATTTTCTTTTACAAACAGGTTTCCTAGTCTAATAAATGCATATAATTTTTAAATATTAGCAAGCCAATTAGGTCTTTTGTCTTCCAAAAAATTCATCAATACTAAATCCATTACAATTTAATCCCAATTGTAAAAAAAAACATATATGGTTCGTCCAAAGCCACTGCCTTATTATTTTGATCTCAATAAATGCAAGGCATATATGCAATACTTTTTAGTTTAGGCTCTACAAAGCTTTGAGCTATTGTCAACCTATATTGAGATATTGTTGTGCCTTTAGCGCTACAGCTACAGGCCTTCTTTGTGGGTCTTGGCTACCATGGTTTTCTCAATCTCTGGCCCCTTTTTCGCTATTTGGTTTATTTATCCATCTCCAGACTTCTGAAATGCCATAAATTCAAAGCTTTTTACATATTTGTCAACACAAAAAAAACGTGTCCAAATCTAAACAATAATAAAAAAAACTTTGTTCCGTTGATCCATACTGCCATCCATCTGCATAAAGCAAACGTCACACGACCGAGAGTGCGTGCGTATGTAATTCGCTGAAATATGTGACTACTGCATACACACTGTCGTGCTGACTGTACGTACACATTGCGATGACGACGCGTTATATTTCTGCGTTTACATTTCTTTTAAAAGTAATATTGCGTACTCGCTAACTGTCAAAGGAAACATCGTGAGGAAACCCGAGAGTCTGAGACATAATCATGAATGCAAAAATCATCAATCCAAAATGGGTACGCCCTCTCGCTATCTCTTACTTTATACCGGGCAATTTTAAATAGCTTTATTCATAAAACACGTCAGCTTTCAAATGAGATTTCTAAAACGTTTTGTTCTAAGAAAAAAAATTGGCCCGGTTTTACAACTAGGAGCAGAAGAGGCTGGAAAGGTGGTAAAGAGTAGAGGGGCAAACTTTTAAAGAATAAAAAAGGGTCAATAAATAAATTAAAGGTATCAAGCTTCTTGAAAAGTAGTAGAACAAAATTTAAAGTGGTCTGTAATCACATTTCGGAGTTGAAGTGTTTCAGGAATCAATCTATTTAAAATTTCCCCTATATAACACTTCAGTGTTCGTATTTTTGTGTGTGGCTGATTCGGTAAAAGATTAGAATTCACTTAAATAACCAGGTTCAAATATTATATCTGCCCTCTCGTTCCTGTACGGGGTCTCTACATCAATACTTTTCACCTCCATTTTCCTTCTTTTCAGTCCGTTTTACGAATTTAATGATTTGGTGCTTCTGCCCCTGTATTATCTAAAATATCCACCATAAAAATAACTGTTTTTAAATGTCAAAAAAAAACCGTTTCAATAAGGGCTGTTTTCGAGTGTTTTGACGCTCGACGGTTGAGTGTTTTTTTAGAGAATAGAGGCGTAGCGATAGGGCACATTTTACTATAAGATAAACCCAAACTGGATCCCACAGGTACCTGACGGCAAAAACCCCATCACCTCAATTCCTCAGAGGCCTACCTCATGAAAAATTATGAACCCGCCCACGAAAATTAGTGAAGTTTTCTGATTAAATTTAAAAGTTGCGTCACTAATTAGTGAAAACATCGCATTTCACTCAGCCGCCGCTTAGCGACCCGCTCCTCGCTCAAGGGGGTCGTTTTGGGTTTTTGGGGGGTTTAAAAAAAGGGTGAAATAATGCGTTTGGTCACTTTTGGTGTTAATGCTGGGATTTTTGGTCAGTAAACACTATACAGGGTGTTAAAAGACCGCCAACAAAGCGGGAAACCACGTATTCTCCTCATCATAAGAAACATTTTTGCCCAAGGAACTACGCCTGGGAAATCAAGGATTTCCGAGATAATGAGGTTCAAAGTCGTACTTTTCAAAACTTTTTTTTTGCAGAAATGTATTTGGTATCTAGTTCTTAACATGTCTTCTCAAGAAGCCATATCAAAATTATGAATAATTCTTACAAAAAACGACGTTAAAATTGCAACCCGCAATGTATTCTAAACATCGGCACTTCAAGCTTAAGTATCATAAACTTATACCTACGCTTGCGCAATATGACTTCTGTGCGTTACACGTCCATTGCGTGATAAAATATTTTTCAAAATTATAACCTAAAAAACCAAAATCATTTCCCAGCAATAATTTATCGAAAAAGTACTTTGTTTTGGTGTCTAGTATGCGAGGCTTTCGGGTCTGTTGGCGGTCTTTTAACACCCTGTATGTATACTATAGGTACACGGATGTTTTTCTAATTCAGAATGTTTACGTTACGGAACCTTCGGTGTAACTCGCACTTGGCTTTTTTTCCATCGGCTATCCAAGTGCCTTTATTTTTCTGTTAGAGCGGTATCCATGTCACTATGGACAAATTATATTTCATATATTTAATCAGTGTCAAAATCTGTTCATTAATACCCTACTTTTTAACAGCCAAAGTATGACAGCGCCATCTAGAAATCTTATCAAAACCAAATTTGAAAATAAGGAAAAGCGCCCATTACCATGGATTCTGCAACTGCCCATCATGGCAAGTCCTTAGTTAATCTAAAACACATTTATTTTTAAACACGTTTTATTCCATTTTCAAAAGGCGGCCCTGGGGTTAATTCTCGGAAATCTCGCATTCGACACATCTCGAAGGAAAAATCTCATGTCAAGGGGGCTGGAGCTAACTCTCGGGAATCTCGCAATCGACACATCTCGAAGGAAAAGTCCCAGTTTGTGGCAAATGTCATAACTATTCTCACGGAGTCATCGAAAATTAAATAAATAAATAAGCGATTTCGAGATTCGTGCAAGATGTTTCGCTCGACATGACTCGAGTGGTCGGGAGCAGTCGAGATCGAAATGGCATGAGATTTTTCCTTCGAGATGTGTCGAATGCCAGATTTCCAAGAATTACCCCCCAGTAATCAAAACGGGATCATCCGGGGCGCAGTGAGTGAGATGAATACACCCGTCCGCCGTAATGAATGCTCTCACGCAGCGGCCCTTTGATGGCTGCGCGCGCGCAAGTAGGGGCGTATCGTGGGGAAACCTGCAAAAAACAGGCACCTAATTAGTCATTGAGTCAGGTTTAAATTAGCATTCTGCAGGTCTGCAGGTCTTTATACGATTTCAAAAATGATCTGCTTCCTTACCACTAGTAGTTCACCCAGAACTGTAAACTCGCGACCCCCAAACTCGGCAACCTCTCGCTCGACCGATTTGGTTTATTCTCAAACTTTTTTTTTTGGTCCGACTTTTGGATTCGACCAAGATGGTCATGTTTGGTAGGCAGATAAATAAAAAAAAAATATATATTGGATCATGAGCCAAATAGGTTGAGGGGTTACCGAGATAATAGGGTCGCGAGTTCACAGTTCGGGGTGAACTACCAGTTACTGGTGCTTATGAAACCAACGCCACCGTCAGTTAAAAACCACAGCGCCAAAACCAAAACAATTTAGACAGTAGTATTTCGTAATACTACACTGAAAACTACAGTGTAAGCCAAATAAATCAAAACCACTTTACGCTCCCACAATAGCGCACTCTAATTGACAAATAGTGGGAATGATAAATACAGTCGCGGTGGAATGTCCAGAAATACCCCCTTTGATCGTCTTTTGATTAACTGCCGACTTGTGTCCTACAAGAAATGTTATTAATTTCCTTTTTAATTTCGTCTCTCGTCTATTAGACGATGCTCTGCCCGTAATACTCTCCACATCATATTGTATGATTTATTTGTACTCCCAAACGACTTGATGCTTCGCTGTTGTATCCCTTATCGCACGAATCATAAGGCATCTACTTTTTTTTTTGTAATGCTGACTCTATATCTACACGAAATACTTACCTATAATAATAATTTTTAAGTTTTCTCGTCGCGCGAAAAATAATTTCCGCCAAAGACTGGAAAACAAAGTTCAACACTGCTATATCGCTCGCATTAATCCTTTGTCAAATCAGACATTAATTTTCTTTTATAACAACGCGTAAAATTCTAATCACTCCCAAGGGTTTGTTAGTGGCCAGTGTGAAGTGGACACCGCGTCTATTAGACCAGTTTTTAAGAAAAATACTTCTTCAAGGAAGCGAAAACTTAAGGGCATGGGAACATAAGAGCGGGTGAGTCACATGGAGTTGTACAGCCTCAGAAACCAGTTTCGTAGGGAAATAAATCAAACCGCTCAAGACTGCCGGTTATCAAATTATCAAAAGCACGTGAGAGCTGTTAATTTTATCGGGCGGTCCAGCTAGCCTTCGCCTTCTCCGAACTAGAGGCATGGTCCGACTTTGTTACTGATATTTATCTTCATCGCATAATTGCCGACTAGAGCGTTTAACCCTATTACGTGTTGTAGGATTTGAGTTTTTGAGCGGTTACTTTTTTCTTCTAGAATAATCGCCCGGCTCAAAATTATCACGTGTGAAAATTATTCTGTACGTAATGGCTTTGGCAGCAGTTTGTTTTTTTTTTCTTAGTGTAGGTCAGACTCTGTGGTAGGAGTAGGATGTTCACCTTCCTCCAGAAAAGTATGGCTTAAATTAGGGATAATATAATATTGCAAAGATTAATTTATAAAAACCCCAATAATTTATTTTTACATGTTAGTTAATCGCGCTGCCACCTATGCTAAAGTATAAATTATAAAAATATAGTATTACTTTCAGATCGCCACGCCATTTATGCTAAAGTATTATTTTCAATGGGTTCGCCTAGTGTGGGATCACTGCCCAATCAGGCATAAAAGTACTGTATTTAGTTTAAACTACCACTTTAATACCAACCATGTTTTATAGTTCTTAAGTTTAAATAAATATTTTGTATAAATTTGTATTTATAAGGGTAATTTTGAAACTAGTCTGAGTTTCATGCCGTTTAGAAGGATTATGCCAAAAGTCACCTCTAGTATGAATAACCCGTCATTCTTATGCCCACTGCTAGGTTTAGGCCTGTTCCCCTTTGCCATTCTCCTCGGTCTCTCGCAGCACACATCTACAGACCTTCTGTTACTCTTATATTTCTTTAAAAAGCCACCAAACTTCTTCTTGGCGTATCGATGGCAAAACAATACTTTAATTCAGTTTTGACCCAGGTTTATTGCGTTATCACTAACTGCCATAAGATACTCCTGTATTAGGGCACACAGGGCATGATGCAAGATAGATCATAGTACCGCACATAACTATAGGCAGTAGGCACCTTAAATTGCACTGTAAGTACAAAGATAAATAGGCATATACACCTAGGGCAGCTATTCAATCCAGCACAATTGGACGCACGCAGCCAGTCGGTGAAATGCAAATGGAAATTGAAAATTAAAAAAATGCGCGAGGGTCGCTTTGGGGGGCGGGGTGCGCTCGTAAATTTAAATTGTCCATCCCTCAACATGCAAATTTTCAGGGAATGCCTTTCAATTGATGCGGCTACGTATGCGCCGTTAAGGGTCTGCTCCCCGTTCATTCCTACAATACAGAAATGGCTTAATACTAAAATACTCTGTCTGAAGTCTAATTTATTATTATTTATTACTTTATGAAAAATTGGCAGCATTATTTTACAAAGTGACTTTAGTTGCCGTCACTTTACTCCAGTGAATTTATTAATAATTAGACTTTAGTTTTCTTGCTTAAGGCCAGAATATTCGAAATTAGCCAATTTTTGATTTCATTTAAATCATCAAATATCTTTTGTTTTGATCGGACAAAAATAATGTTGTGGTTGGATAAAGATTTGGTTATTCTATGGTTCCAGTGACGATATTTATAACTTAATCCAATGGTTAAAAGATACGAAGACAGTTTTTACAGTTTTTTTGGTTGTACTTTGACGTACAACGTTTGACGCTCAAAAACAAGTCAAAAAAAGGCAACGACATTTAAAATATTATTCTACAGCATGAACATGTTAGAATCTGGAATAGGATCATAAGGTAGATACCTAGACATACACTTACTAAGTATTGTCTGACCTTACTTGCATTAGATAGGGCATCGATGAATATTATACCGTTGCCAGCATAAATTATAAAAATACTTTATTGTATATGTACATAATGTATAGGAACCAGTTGGGTACAGTACCCTAAAACCTGCAGCCGATTTTCACGGGAAGCGTGGTCTTAATGCTTCAGAGCTGTGAAGGGAGACAGGATTTTATTGTTGGTTGAAATTAATACCGACAGAGTACTGTGACCGCATTGTTAGAGGCAGAGATTAGGTTGTTCGTTATGAAAAAAAAAAGAACCTCTGAAAATATGAACAAATTGTTACAAACAACAGTCAAATCGTACAGATATCATGTAGACCCTTACACGCGTGCACTCTTTTCAGTTCAGTTACGTTACAGGCGACTTTGCAACGAAAGTGGGGGGGGGGGAGGGGGGCTAAGGGGCTCGAGCCCCCCCCAAACACCCTCTATAAAAATATATTTAAACCTACGCTCAATAGGTTCAATGGGACAGACACCACCAGAGTGCTGCCTAGTGGTCTCTGCAACCATGTTCTCTGAAAGCAAAAGTTACCTCAAACTAACTAATAGGTAGATGCAAAGAGCCAAGAAGTAGGAAAAGGGCAATTTTTCAGAGCACTTTCTTCTTTGATACGATGAGTAGAAAGAAACTTCTTCAAAGAGCCGGTTTGTTATTACAGGAGCGTTCGGGAGCCGCGTGTATGCGGCCATCATTAACTCTCGCTAATGAGCCTTGAGCTTTCGGTTTGAAATAACTTGGGCCAACCCCTCGAAGGCGGGCCCAGACTCACCAAAGTAAATACTGCACATGGCTTTTTTACACGCAGAAATGCTAACAAAGCGAAGCGAAATCTTGCCAAAGCAACTTTGCGGCGAGGTAAACGTATTTTAGGTGGAAAAACAAACAAACGCGCGCAAACATTTAGCTAACTACGCGCGAAATATTATGCCTTAATTTATTTAGATCGCTTAAAGCTGATACGGCCGTATCAAGATTTGCCCTTTAGCTCAACCTCAACACACTCACCGCCGCGTGAAGTCTAGTAGCTGACGTAATAAGTATGCAATAAATCGTACAGTTTAATACCGGCTGAGTGAGATCCCTTGATAGCGCGTAGTTTCGGCGACAGCTCTCGTCGACACACAAATTAACGTCGGTGTAAGGTTACGTCGGCCGGTCGCGGCGCGGCTGTCACTCATGCTCCATCAACTGTTGGGAAACGTCGAGGATATGACGGCGGGTCAGCCACATGTCGCCCTGAGACGTGACACTATGCCATATCTTGCTCTCTCGCTTCCGAGGACCTCGGCCCTCCCGTTAGACAAAGACGGCTGCCACAAACTCTACTTGTATTCTAAGAATGTTGAGGCTCACTTATCTGCGGAAAACGGGGGCTCACATCACAGACAGGTTGTCGCTAATAGGCGGTTTACTTGGAACACGTGAAACTTAATGTCTTCGTGTGTGTCCCCGTGTTGGGACATTTGTCAGTCTGTGTCGGCCGACAGGTCGGCGGCACCGCTTGTTGACTCTGGCGCAGCACCAGCTCCCGGAGCCAACACAAACAACCGATTGACAGTGCCGCCGCTCGATCCCTATCGATCCGAAAAATAATCTAATAAAAGACTCAATACTAAGTGCGTTCAACTCTTCCTTTGCAGATTCGCCGAGGATCCGATGCGGAGACAACCGTCCAGAGCGCGCAAGCTGAGCCTCGCCGCCGCGTAGTGAATGGAATCCGAAGTGTGTGTGTGGTGATCGAACAGTGAGAGTGTCGGCCGCGGCCGGGGGTCGGGACCTGCCACGGACGGGACGGACGCGAGCCGCGCGGGCTGCGCGCCCGCGATGAGCGCCAACAACTGCGACAGCATGACCTACTTCTCCAACTCGTACATCCCCGACATGAGGAACGGGGGGCACGAGCAGCACCAGCCGCACGCGCACTACGGCGCCGTGCCGCAGCAGCACGAGATGGACGGCTGCGACCAGCAGCTGCGGCCGGCGCAGCACCACTACCCCGCGCAGCCGGCGCCGGGCATGCCCTACCCGAGGTTTCCGCCCTACGACCGGCTGCCTTACTACCCGCAGATGGAGCAGAACGGCTACCGACCCGACAGCCCCTCACAGATGGGCCACATGGGGCCTAAAGGGGCGGAGGGTTATGGACCTAACGGGCACCAGGCGCCGGCACCAGCGGTTTATACGTCGTGCAAGCTGCAGGCGGCGGCGGCGACGGCGGGTGGAGTCCCGGGAAGCCCGCCGCTAGAGCAGGCACAACAGATGCCGCATCATATGCACCCGCAGCAGCATATGGTGCACCAGGGCGTGCCGCACCAGCAGCACCTCATGTACCCGGTGGACGACATGCAGCATCAGACGCAGATGCCGCCGATGCACCAGCAGCCGATGCACGGCCAGCAGCCGCCGCCGCAGCAACCGCCGCAGAACACCAACGCCTCCTTACCCAGCCCGCTCTACCCGTGGATGCGGAGTCAATTCGGTGAGTTTCACTTCTTTTGTTAGTTGTTTTTTCGGCGAGCCAAAAGCGAATGTCCATAACTGTGTTGCTAACAAAACCTGTGTAGGCGATCCGTATTCGCAATTTGCAAAAACACTTTCGCTTCACGCGCATAGCATGCATTGACAAGAAACAATAAGTGCCAGAAACAATGCCGCTCCTTCTGTTCCGGGATTATTTATGGGCCGAGCAGGCATTCAAAAGGAATTTCACTTTTCATAAAATTTACAACTCCGTACACAAAGGGTTCTCACCTTCTGTTTTGCTTGACGCCCGATCCCGAACAAAGCGGCTGGAAGTTGCGCTACCGTCTCCTACTGTTTTTGAATTTGTCTTCGATCTAATTTATGGTCGTACTCTCTGATTTAGGGATTCCTTTGTAATCGGTGAGGTCATTCAAATTGCGCTCGAGTTTGTTCGGAGTTGGGATTTTAGTTTGTGTTCCGCGTTTGCGCCGCCGAGCGCCTCTCGATTAATCGTGGTTTAAATTTCAATTTAATTTTGTGTTAGTTAAACACGCGTCCTATTAATCAGATGTCATCCAAGGTAAAGTGTGTTCGTATATTTGTCTATTTATAGTTTCTACAAGTAAGCGTGCCAATTGCCATATTATTATCTGCAGTCTAGACTGGAGACAAGATCTCAGCAGTCTCGAGTCCAATGAAGCGGAATTGAATACTCGACTGGAGAGGGCGAGGTCTTTTATCCATTAACTGCCGTCAGGGATCTGAACGGAAACTCTATTGACATGTGGGTAGGAGCGTCGGGAGCGCAAGATCGATGTGCGAGTTACGCAACCGAATGTTTGCTGAAACTAGTAGGTTTTTATATTGGCACACGCGATCTCTCTAATGTAATTGCTTGGCTGTAAATCAGTCCAATATAAACCGCTTTAAGTGGCTACGTAATGAACGAGACTCAATCTGCAAAACGGCGAAACCTTTATTGGCAAATTGAGTGTTTATTCGAAGCAATAAACAATTATCATCTTTTTGCTGGAGTCTCTGTTGAAAATAGTTCTGCAGTCGGTACAGGATTGCGTAGGAAGTAGGTACCTACCGACCGCGACGTTGTGATATAAATCTAGCTCCATTTTCTGGCGTCTCTGAACCCATGTCATAACCTATCTCAGTTCTGCCGAGACCGAAACTGTTCCGATGCCAGCGATAAGACATGCCAATTTTGACTTTACACAATGACAAACTTCACGATGCCTTTAGTTTGAACGAAATTAGGCTTTATAGCGTTGGAAGAAACGATCAATAGGTCGCAAAGATAATTTTGCCAGAGCATCGTGTCCGCTACCCAACAAGGCTAGGTTTAGTTCGTCGTAGTTAATTAATTTGGAACTTGCTTTCTGACCAGATTGGATTTTGATGAGATGGATATAGTTTCACGATTAACCAAAGGCAAGTTCTTGGAATTAAACACAGATAGTTAAAGGACCGCGTACCTAATTATGGTTTACAACATCTAAGATTTTATCTAAAAAAAACTATGTCTGGTTATTCTCAGCATTCTTTCGTTGGCCTTGTTAAGATAACGTTTAAAATCCTAAACACGTCTGAAAATTGGCAAAAAAATCCTCTTAGCGCTACACATATCGAAAAGTTTTTCTGTCTCTTTCAAGCATCGCCGCACTTTAAAAGAGCGAAAGAGAAAATTGATCCGTAAACGTGACAGCTTACGATAATCCATCAATAGATGCAGTAGCACACACTTTGACTTAAGTTAAGCCTTATCTCAAGTACCTATAGCTCCATTTTTCACCCATCAGTTAGGAGTTAGCTGCCATCTTGAACCGACAAAAAACTCGACCAATCAGAAGCGGCGGTAGTGTTTTGTTTCTGTATAAAAAGCAGAACATGCGTTTAGACGTTCGATTCATTAATCATTCGGTTAGTTTTTTTGTTTATCCAATCATACGTATAGCACATACCTACTTCTATTCCTACACAATTTTACCAGGTAGTACCTATGTAGGAAATAGCTTCTCAATGTAGGTGTGCCTGGAAGCAGCAGCCACCGCGACTATCTAGGTACAAAATCTCATTTCTTAATCTACGAGGTAGAAGAAATTAATCACAATTTTGAGATTTGATAGCCGTGGACTCCCTTTTTTTAATGATCAACAGACGTCTAATTTCGACACAAAGAGCCTTCTAAGGCCTTGTAAAAATTAAATGTTAGTAATTCGGAAGGCAAAGTTTTTTGTTCGAAAGTCCGTTATTGGCTTAATCTTATCTTTAGACAATATTGAGAAACTAATTTCAATATTTTTTATTTTGGTCCAGTAGTTTTGTTTTTATGCGCTAAAATGTTTTGTTCCTATGACCGCATTGACCGCCAACAGTATGCAGACCGTCGCGTGACGTCATAAAACCGTATCTTTGAAACGTTGTAAAATCCAAACTACTGAACCAAAATAAAAAATATTGAAATGAGTTTCTCAATATTGTCTAAAGATAAGATTAAGCCAATAACGGACTTTCGAACAAAAAACTTTGCCTTCCGAATTCTGTGCTTCTATCTCGCTAGACGTTACTCAGCTTTGCTATTTCAGTTTGGAAGCAACTAATGCAAACATCGGTTTGTTTTGACAATATGCGTGTTCTATTTAGTCTGGGTATTAGTTTTTTAGAGTGCAATTTGTTACTCTCTGTTTTGATACGCGGCTGGCGAAGTGAAAGAAAGATTATGCATTGTTAATTGCCTATTGCATTCGGGAACGCTGACAAAATATCCATTAGTCAAGCGCTGCGGCTGTTTTGCTTAAGCTCTGGGCCGATTCGTCTTCCGTTCGAGACTGGCAAAATCTTACAGACAATTCATACAGCGTCTAATGACATTAACACTCATAAGAGATGAGTGAAATGACCACTCAGGTGGCTATAGGCACTGAGATACGTTCAGGTAGGCTTGCTTCCTAGTTTCTTTTACAGAAAATACAGTAACAGTACATCTAGTTTCCTCAAAATTGTTTCATCACGGTTAGCGATCCTTATTATTTCGTTGCTAACATGATCCATGAAAAGCATCCTTATTGCAGAGGGGATAAAGGTTGATTACCTTCTTAGCTGAGGTGGGCCATCATGATCAACATGATCCATATTTTTTCTCCAGTTTACACTACTTTTCGATAGTGTAGACTACTTTTCTCAGTAGAGCACATCTTTATTTTGAAAATATCATGCACATTTCGCTGCCCGCTTTCTAAAATAGGAATCCAACCATCTCGGCCCTCCACCTCGTTGCACCACCTCCTTTCAAACAGTTTGACGTATAGCCGGTCTGACTAACTGTACAGAAAGATAGACTTACCTTCACAGAGGTAGGCCGCGATAAGTCCCGGGAATCGAGGTGGAAATGGAAATATAATGGAAATCCACCCTCTCGGGGGGAGGCCAGCCACACAATGCCAAATGGACGACTTGTTACATTTCATTGTTCAGTTATCAGCCCAGCCGCTTTTGTGTGAGGCCGATGATTGAATACGCGAATTTGTTTGGGCCCTGCTTCGGATTTTCTCCACGCCCCGCGCCTGTGTCGTAGAGCACTTAGTTTATTTCAACTAAAGGTAATTTGGTTAATTATTCTTCAGGCTTATTCTTCTTCTGTAGGTTCCATTTTCTATCAGAGTCGGCCACTTGGGTCCTTGGATTTGCTGCTCGGAAAAGTTTCGTGTGGCTCATACTGAACCAATCTACCAGATTTTGGTACCATGTTTTTCAGGCTTATATAGGCCTCTATATCCATTGATAATTCCTACATTTTATTACAGTATCAATACGAAAAAACTGTCAATGTGACTTTAATAACTGGCTAGTTTCATTACGTGTATTCAGCTTTGAGAAATGTTTTAGATATAATAGGCTTTTCCACCCCCTGTATCATCTCAGCTTGGCCGAGCTAGCCACTTAACACTACTGAGGTGACAGTGAACAGTGGATAAGGTGACAGTGTAGAGTAGGCCAAATGGCCTGCTTGCTAAGCCTACTGGAAAGACTGCAAGATATGTGCGGAGTCAACTAAGCTGCCGGTCCTGATGTTTTTTTTTCACAATTAACGCAAGTCAGCAGTATCCGAGAGACCACTTCACTCATCTTCTTTACCATGCTTCTTCTCCACGAACGATCAGAGCTAGTGAAGCTGGAGAAAAAAAAGTAGCTTATCTAGCTCTTAGGCCCGGTTTCTGAGTTGAGAATTTTACTAAGCACATACTTACGTATCGCTCTGTCACGCACTTTTGTGAGAAATCTGCAGAGACAGGACGACACTTACCCATTTGCTTAGCAAAATTCTCAACTCAGAAACCGGGCCATAGTATTAGATAGTAATAAGTATCTGATTTATATAATTTTTTTACTTTAGATAATATTTTGACGTTCAATGTAAATAATTTATTTATGGCATATTGAATAAAAACATTTGAATCTAATAATCAAAATCTAGTTGACATAACACTGGACTCTACAATATAAGTAAATGCAAAAGGTGTAACATAAGGCATTAAACATTGCCCTCCAACAAATTCTGTTACGAATTTTTCTCCCATCACGGCTTTTGATCCTGAACTCCACTGTTCCTAGCCTCCATTGTAAGGCTTTCTTCCACTGATCGATGTCGCAGCGACTCGGCACAATGAGGATAAATGCACCGCCAGATTGCGCGCTCCACTCTATCGGTTTTTCACTCGTGTTATCACTCCATTCAGAGCCGCCTGAAGGATTGTAGAGCTATAAGTTAGGGCGAAAAACGCGAGAGGTAAACTAAAAAAAAAAACTAAGGCCTTTGCATCTACGTAATGAGACGATTTTATACAGCGTCCAGTGGCACCTTCACTCACAATAGATGCGTGAAGAGATCACTCGGCGCTGCAGTGCTTGGGACACTGTTTTTAGATGGAGTAGGCTTCCCCAGCACCTATACCATCCTGACAGCTTAGTCGGCCTAGCTTATAGGAAAGACAAGGTACTTGGTGCTTGGGAATAAAACATAAGTAGGTAGGTAAGAAAAACAAAATTTATGCCACTGCATCGAAAAATGGTTAGCGAAGATTGGTTAGAAAAATGATTTATTTTATTTATGGTACAGCGTCCAGTGCCACTTCTACTCACACTGGATGGTTGAAGTGACCAAGATCTACACATGTTTCAGACACTGAAACGTTTGAGTGGTCACATGAGTGAACTAGACCACGAAACTTACCATAAAAATGTAACTGTGATGGATGACCAATGCCCATTAAATAAAAATTTGGTGATCGAAGATCTGAAAGTCATGGGGCGCCCTCTTCATAAAATATTTTCAGTTTTGTTGAAAATATATTAGGGATCAATTTTTATTTCGTAAACCTTACTTGTGCTTATATCGGATTGGGGATCAACTTTCAAGATTTAGAGCAGTCCAAGATAGTCAAACGGTTCAGGGCATGTGGACTTTAGATTTTTTTAATTTTACTCATTCTATCAAATCAGAAACACAAATCAAAACTTCGCATTTCGCAATAGCAGTCCTTCCCCCAAAAATCCTTCGGCGAAGTTTTGGCCGGAAGCCGCAACGAAGGAAAGGAATAAAAGAAATCTACTGTTTTTATTTATTTAAAGCGGCAGAGTGATTCTCTTCGCATTTCCGCGGCTTCCCCTAGTATTTACACGTGCCATTATTTGCATTTTTTTTTCTACTCAGGAGGGTGGCTGCGTTTATTCTGTGACTGCCAGAAATATCCGTCTAATTCGGTTCCGAAGTTATAAGATTTCCTCAATATTTATGACTTTATTTTGATCCTTGGTAAGAGTGCCCTAAAGGTGATTTTTGAATGTTTTAAGCGCCCTTTGCAGGACTCTACAAGCTTTCCGGTGCTGCCCCGGTAGTCGTGACGTTGACGAATGGCGTTCCTGCTTCAATTTTGTGAATGTTATTTTTATATCATTTTAAGGGTAGACGATAGCAACGTGGCGGGAAATTCAAAATTTTCACAGTTTTTTACATTTTGTAGCTAAACTGATCTATTTTTGTTCAGCGATTTTTCGTTCGCGGACATAACAAAGTATTCTTTTCATTATTGTAAACAACAGAGCAACAATAATTCAGCCGATTATTGTGTTCTGGTCTACGAAGCAGTGGTACTGCCCAAAAAACTTGTCGTAGACCAGAACACAATAATCGGCTGAATTATTGTTGCTCTGTTGTTTACAATAATGAAAAGAATACTTTGTTATGTCCGCGAACGAAAAATCGCTGAACAAAAATAGATCAGTTTAGCTACAAAATGTAAAAAACTGTGAAAATTTTGAATTTCCCGCCACGTTGCTTTCGTCTACCCTTAAAACATTAGAGGGCTCACACTACATTTGAAATTGGTGGTATTTTCTCGAATGAAATAAAATTAAAAATTCAGTTCACCTCTATGCGAAGCAATGGTTGTCTGTCTCGGTGGTCTTGTTTTCGTGAAGATTATAAAACGAAGTTCCATCAACTTAAGAGAGATGGCGTTGTTTTTACTACTCCAATTACTCACTTTGAAAATTATATAGGTATTATCCTTGTGACGATCGTTTATATTTTTTTCGAATTAAGACCTATTAAGTATTTTTTTAATATGTAGTAGGTACTTTCATTCCCACGATCAGTTTCCACATAAAAAGGAATAAAAATTATAGGTAGAGCAATGCTCTAAGAGCATGTCAAGGCGGCAAAAACTCTTCCAAAAAGGACAGCCTCTCGAAAAGCCTGTGGCTTATTAAAAATCCATTACCAGCTCATAATTACATACATACATACATCAACATCCACATACAGAGGGGCCATTTATAAACGTCACGTCGACGCGGCCACCAACACATCGAAAGAATCGGGACTCCACGAGTGTGAGTTATTTGAGTGTGTGAAGATTTTATGTTGCCAGATTCGATAGTATTGCCGGGATTGAGTAGTTTGAGCCTTGACAGTTTTTTTTAACGGTTCTTCTTTTTCTTGAACCCATAGTAGCCAGCACCCTATGCTGAGTCTCGTGCAATTCACAATATTTTTTTTTCCCTTCAGGTGGGTTACCCTTGACGCTATTGCGTTCATATTGTCTAAGTTTTTAAATTAATTTCTCTTTGAATTCGCATAGTCCTGCTTTGATTTTATATACTTTGTAATGTTCATTCAAAGGTAAGGCTATTTTGTACATACGTATAAAATGCGTCTTAATTTGTGAAATATTGAATTTTGTAAATTGCGCCATATTGGAAAAATAGCGTCAAGGGTAGAGGGACTGGTCTTTCGCTGCTACTTTGACCAGCTTTTGTTTGGGTTTCGGAAAAAATAATCTATCGTAAACAATATACCTATAATTAAATCAATACACTCTAGTTTGCTATGTAGAGCCATGGGAGTAAAATGAAATAAGGGAAAATAACCCTAAATAGATGATGGAAACAAAAAAAATAAAAGAAAGTTAATTCCATAGTCACAAAAACTTCTTTTATACTTGACGGTTTGTTCAGCTCGTGGATTTAATGCCACTCATCAATGCAGTAGTTATCGAATTTAACACGTTTTCTGTTGTCACAGCTTAAAATAATCCTACCCTATCGAAACTGCTGGATGGTATAGGTGCTGGGCAAGCCTACTCCATCTAAAAAACAATGTCCCGTGCACTGCAGCGCCGCGTGGTCTTTTCACCCATTTAGTGTGAGTTTAGGTACGGTCAATCTCAGATACCCCATGGTAGCTCATATCGCGCGCGGCATAAGGGCGCCAATCGAACAAAAAGGGGTATCTGAGACTGTGGCCGACTGTACCACTGGACGCTGCATAAATGATTTCATTACGTAGATGCAAATGCCTTTTTTATTTATTCGAAACTAACAATACAATATTTTGCAATTATATTGCACGTGTAGAGCAGCAAATCTGTACCTACCTACTCTCTCTCTCTACATTTAATCTGGCATTTGACCTCATGATTAATCAATCATACATTATCTGTTAATTAGACGTTAATTGCTTTCTAGTGACGTAAGGTCAACAGCTGCAATCTATCATGTTGACACAAAGAGAGTACTGACTCTACAATAATTATGCATTTAATTTTGTATCTTTACATTTTGTTTTCTTTTAAAACTTTATATTTTACAGGATTTTTTATATCGCTTTAACGGTTTCACTTACTTTTATTTTGTCGGAATGGCCGACATGTTTCGACTTCGTCCGGATGTCTTAGTCATGGAGGAGGGATGGACGACGCGTTCGTCTTGGCGTTCATAAAGCGATATAAAAATGTGCAGTGCTTACGAAAGTTTAAGTTTTAAGTTTTAAAATTTAAAAATTTTACAGGATGTTTAAATAATCTGTTATGGCAACATTAACCGAAATAGTCCGTCCTTTTTACACAATATCGTGCCGTCTCTTTTCGGCAGAAGTTTAGTGGGGTCCACATTAATTACACACCAGGATAGTAACGCCAATCAAACTTTGAGCGCGTAAGCTGATGAAGCCGAAATCATTATGACTGTGGTATTATAAAACAATTTCCATCCACTATTCAATTTAAATGGTAACGACGTAAACTACTTACTGAAATTGACAAAAAAAAACACTAATACGTTCATCACAGGGTTGAATTGTAAACCGGCCGATTACTCGTCATTATTTTTTTCCGAGCGCAACGAAGAAGCAAATTACAGCTCTAATAACCCTAGTTGAATTAAATACGAACCGATAGCCAGCTATCATTAGTCGCGGACAAAAAGTGGCGCATCCCATGATGCGTGCACATGTGGGTCCCTACTGGCACATAAATCATATCCAGCTACATAGCCATACTAGATGTATCTACGTCGATAGGAGTGGAAAAAAGGGCCGCATTTCCTGCGAGGGCTGGAGATCACACATGACCGAGCTGTCTATCTGCCAGACCCGTGTCAAATATCCTCTGGAGCGGAGCCCGCCCCCTCCGGGGCTCCGGGGGGTGAAGAAGCCCCCTGGGGCCCGCTGTCCCGCAGCGAAGCTCATCTTGGAGCCCTAATGCGTTTCTCACTCAGCGTTACGTTGAGATGAATTTTTAGACGCCTCCTTTCTGATACTCGTGTCGAGGCTTTTCCGCCTAAAGTGCTCTGATGTGCCTTTGAATTAATTTCCCCAAATGTGGGATTTCTCTACCTACAGGGTGAAGAAGGGGCACGATTGATATTTCCTCCTTCATTAAGATTTTCGCTCGGAGGCGGCGGCGATGAGAAATCACCCCCGCCAGCACCTTTCATAACTTTTCACTTCGTGATCCGTAGCAATTACTCACTCTCTATCGCCTTCTCAAATATTCATTCGTGCTTTTCCGCCTGAAAATTGCTCTAATAGCCTCCCAACAGAACTGGTAATTAGCCCACGTGGTCGGCGCGTTAATATTTTTAAAAGCAAACGCGTTTCTTTCATTAAAATTTTCATGTTCCGGGGAGTTTATGGTGCCGTCTAATAGTTTGTAATTGATGGATTTCATTTCGTTAATGGAAAAGCGGATCGATGGCTTAGCTGCGTGTTTCCCACTTTGGGCGTATCATAATTCCATTAACGATCTATCTATTTATAAAAAATAAGCTCACTTTTTGCTTAAAGCCAGAGAAAAGTTCTTGCCAAAAGATTCCTTGCTAATCTAGATGCATCATCACCTTGTAAACGGTTGTTCGAACAATATTTATGTTGGCACCTTGTCGGATAGAGGTAGGTAGAGAGGTCGTCCAAGTAGCAGCGACAGTGACAGCGACAGTCGCGCTCACAAAGCCTCCTCGGCTAACAAAGACATCACCCGGCCTGCCGACGACAACGAGTTATGACGCCCATTGTACACAACAATACCCAACAAACGAGTTTGTATAAGCTATTAGGTGCGCGCATTAATATATATTTTTTGTTTGCCCGAAAATTTCGCATTCCATTACGGGGTGGGAGAGAAATGAAACGCCCGCCGGCATGAATTATATTAAAATATATTTGAATATTTCATTTGACACCTTTTTTTGGGCGCGGAATTTTCGCCGTTCAATCCCGGCTCGTGGATTGTAATTTCTGCTGTTATTGTCCCCCGTTTACATTCATCCCACACACTCTCCCACTCTTCTCTCTACTTGTGTTGTAGCTTCCTTGACTTTCTCAGTTGGAAGCATTTCTTTCCCGCAGCAGTCGCATGAAAAACGCTTTTTCAATATCCTTACTTCCCTGCTCACTACAACCGCAGCGCACTTAGTGTAAGCTACTTTCTCTTGCTAGCCTTTTGGAGAATAACATTCCACCAGGATGCTGGAGTAATGATGTGTCGGATACGCTTTTACTTTTACGGAAAATTATCAACATAAATCTCGTTGTATTCCCGCGCGAACGCTATTCATTAGGTGGTTTGCCGAATACGAGTATTTGTGGACAACCCAACATTGAAAACGCAAATATTCCCGAATGAAAAGCTCGTCTAGTCTGTCATATGAAAACCTAGATTTGATTTGATGTTATGTTTACTATGATGCAAGGAAGCAATGAGTGATGGCCAAATTCTTTTGACGCCTCGCCAAATTCTAGAATCTTGTTACAATGATGAAAATGATGCGTTCAGTATTTATATTTGTCACTGAAGAATTGTTTGTGCGAACGACACTTACCCTTCTCCATGGTCCATCTTTTCAAAGTAAATACAGACTGGGAAAACAGATTATATTACGCGCTATCGAGCTCTTGATTCCTTGTGCTAAACCACAAGAACTGTCATCACAAAATATGCATTAATTTTCAATTGCAACCTCTTAGTTCATCTTCTCTAATGAAAAACCTATCAATCAGTCAATTAGTTTTTAATGAGAATAGGTATGTGATAGATTACTTACTTCGAAACATATATTATACTCGTATATAGAGCCAAGCGTCCATTCATATACAGTCAAATACCAAAAGTCATTAAGCAGGTACCAAGCCACTAGCTATATCTTGCCGGGTCCGCCCAACCCGTGCCCAAAATGATTAATGAATATCAGAGCTTGAAAGGCCGCCGTGTTTTTTGGCTTTGTTTTCCCTTTTCTCCCCTCTCTCCTCTGTAGTTCTATTCAACTTTCCCCCATTTCCAATGTCGAAATATACATGCCCGTAAAGCTGAGAACTGACCAAGCAAAGAATTGAGTGTGAAAGGAAAGGACTCGGACTTATTGAAAATTGACCATTACCTATATCTGAGAATTGACCATGACTTCAATCGATATCTCACAATTGCTAAGAAGGTTCAAACAAAACATTCCTTAGTTTGGGGTTCTTACTTATTATAAGAAGGCTAAGAATGATTATTCGGCTTTTGGTAGCATTTGATTTTAAGATTTCTTTCGATTAGTCTGTCTCTACCTTAACATTCCATGGACGTTAATGTATGAGGTGTACGTAAGTATTATATCGCGTGCTATGTCATCCATCGTGTTTTGGCTGGCCTATGTTGTTATCAGTGCCATGCCAACAAATGGGTTTGATGTAATTGCCTTGGTTTTCTTATTGTTCATGCATATTGAGTCATATGTACTTCCGTTCTTCAAATTGTATTGTATCTGTTACCTCATCTATCAGTGTTTTTGACGAAAGTTTCTGTTGTGTCTCTTAATTGTTGTTTCATGTTTTTCAATGCCTCAAAAGAGAGATCCAAATAATGACTCATCATCTCCGAAAGATTGTGTGCGTTTAATACTTTTTCTTGTTGCGTGATTGCAGTCAAACAATTAAACGCATTAACTCTAATTTCGCCCTCTGTTCGCCGCACGCATCTTCGGAAACCGGCAATTTTATTTACGACGTGTAAGCGTTTAAGAGAAATTGCATTAATCTGAATACCCGTTTGATATCATGTCCGATGTTGCAATACACTGAATGACCAGCCTAACCCAAAAGCTCCCAACAACCGGTTGTCATCAATTGAAACTGGACCTAGACAGCTAAACAATTGAGCACCAATTCCCCTGATAAGGCTTTCTGGCGTTATTCCCATTCGATTGCGTTGAAACGTATTAAATTGTTGGACATGAATTATGGATTGTCGATACTGCTCCAAGCTGTTGCTGTATATTTTTTCATGTTGAGCTCGCCCGATACCGCATCGAATTAAATTAAAAGCTCTTTTCACTTGTCATCCCTTTGATGAATTTGGTATCGGAACCTCGTAGCACGCATTTTTGTTACGTAAAATATTACCCTAACAAAACTTTGTTGTAAGTTTGTTAAACGAATAACTTTGTTTTTGTTTTTGAAGCAACGATTTATAAAGTAGCGGGTGATCTAAAACGAAAAAAAAACTTTGATCCACCAATCAATATGTCTTGGGGGATTTCCCCTAAGAAATCACTCTTTCTGGATTTCAATCACAAATGACGAGGCGTCTCCCTTGGATGCCAATCACCAGAGATTGTTGTGACGATAAAGATCATTCATATTATTAGCAGTGAAATCCGAAAATATCTCAATAACACTGATAATCTTCATCACCAAAGAGATCGATATAGTGACTCGCGTACTTTTTTTAGCTTTATTTTTGCAACAATATTTTGTTTCACAAAAGTTTAAAGTCTCCATCGAGACACGGAAAACCTTAAATAATCGAAAAGCAAATAGTTGGTAAAAATATTGCAAGAAGCTCCTACAATACTAGCCAGCACTGACTGCACTTGCGTGATGCAAGTACAAGGGGTCGGCCCCGATAATCAGTACAAATGTCTCGCCAGATAGTCACTAGTCCGAGAGTGACTAACTGCCAATTGATCCCACATTTTGATTCTTATTTGAAGATATTGATGATATTGTTTATACTAACAATATGTATGGAGTTAACTCATGTCCCGATGTTGACAAAGTCTACATTTTCTTTTTGGGCGGGCTATCTTTTGATCTAAAACATTGCGAGAGGATACAGTAAAATATTGTGACTTTATTAGACACAATTTTGCATCAACTACTTAACTAATTCTGCCAAACTGTAGCACAGCTTAGGTCGTGCTTCGCAGAACCTTTTGGAGTTTGGATATTATTAAGATGATTTATGCAGCGTCTAGAGGCACCTCCACGCTAATTCTAAAAAGAAATGTCGTCTCAAAGGTGCATTTTGTAGTTCATGTTTTTATTAAACAGTTATGTAAATCTATCGCCAATCATTTACCAGTTTTTTTTTTGTAAAATTACGTCGCGTTACTTAGTTAATATTTTTCTTAGATCACTTTTTCATTTCAATGGTGTCAAAACCTGGGATCCAATGGCAATAAACCCCAAGAGGCGGTCAATATTTTAACAAGCTTCTTATCCTGATAAATTCACCGCGGCTTCGCCCGTATGTATACTGGAGATTACGTTGGTGCGGCAAAATTAAGTTATTGCGATTGCACTATTGGAAAATGCTATTATTAAGACCCTGTTGATGTATGACTTCATTGAAGTTCAGTTTATATTCAGGTTTAGGATTATGATTTCTTGAAGTGGCATAAACTAGACCGGAAAAGTATAGGCGGTATACCTTCTGAAGCTTATGACTCAGACTTTAACTAAAAAGGGACCTTAGGAGAAATATAGTGGGACTGGGGGACAAAATCTCATTAAAAAATCCCGACAACAAAGTGTCGAAAATTTCCTCCTCGCTTGCGGAAGAAATGAAAAACATCTCTTTGTGACCACTTACAACAGTAACTTATCAAATGAACCTTAATCTTCCCTCATAAGTGATTTGAAAGTAACCATAGCCACAAGAAGCATAACAAATCAAAATCACTTAAACCAGCGTGTACAATCGTGTTCTTAGTTAACATCAAATGGCATTTCTTTGATATTAATATTGGAGAAACATCTGAAGCGTCATTCATTAGGGGGCACTGAGCTTCTTGCTTGTCGACTCAGACTGTCTACTATAATGCTCTTATTACAGTACGGTTTAAATCTGAAGAAGTTGGGGACAGTTTTGACCCTCAGAGTTTGCCCCTTGTATTTTTTATTTAGTTTTAAAGGCTAGTCACATAAAGTCTTATTTTGAATATTGTTAAGTTTAGTATACATTTTCCCTTAACAATGTAAAATTAAGGCATTAAGGCGCTGGGCATAGTGAATGGCCCGCGCGCAAAGAAAAATGCTCAAAATCGATACCTGTAACAAATACACAAAAAAAAAAAAAAAAATCTCATATCAAACCCTAGAATAAGGTGAGAGATATCTAAAACAGTCAGTTTTGTGTTGATATCCATAACAGATTGCAAGATATTTTGTTTGAAAAAAAGTGCGCCGCCTATTTTTTTCATCCAAAATATCTTCAAAACGTTTATGAATCTTAACACAAAACTGACTGAGACCTAGGTCTCATCTAATTCTAGGATTTGATATGTGAATATTTTAGATTTGTTTAGTGTATTTGATACAGGAATCGATTTTGTGCATTTTTCTTTGCGCGCTGGCCATTCAATATGCACGGTGCCTTAAACATCATCTTCGCAGCAGGTTTATGATTTTACTTTCGTCCATAATAGGCAAATCCGCGCAGTTTAGCTCAAACCTGCCAAGCAATATTCATTCAAAATTATGTGGCCGCACAGCGCCATTCAAAACAAGTCACTACTACTTTGACATTCGCTTCACATTAGTGCAATGTTGTGATTTGAGAGAGGTATTTTTACCCCTACTTATTCGATTCCTCTCATCCCATATTTTAGGATTTCTGTCACAGACATTATGCGTTTCTTACCGAATAAGGTTATGAAAAACTTGTAAAAGTATGTAGGTAATCAAAAATACTGAATTCGTTATTGTTGCTACGAGTATGATCATGTCACTAACTTCACTTACACTTACTCTGCACGAAAACATATAAGCGTCCAAGGGACGAACCTCACAGCAGGACGAGTCTAACATCACAAAGACGGTAGGGTGGTTCATGTATTATGCATCCGGGTGAGCGACAAAACCGCGCCTCAGTCCGCTGGGGTTTCATGAGCTATCCCTGTTTTGGACATTATTTTCGACACGTACCCTGCCGCGTGTGTGACTTGAAGGTTGAGAAATCTCATATCACTAAGACGTGGCTCAATTACTTGATAAGCTGGCTCAATGTTCTTTGGTGTTTCTTTTGCTGCTTCTAAAATGGGTTTCCGCAGAAGGCTAAACTTGTTTGCAAAGATTGATGGTTGGTTGAGGGATTTGAGTTTGAGACAGGATTTGAGCCCGGAAACTCAAGCTACAGGTCACCGGTTCAAATAAAGGCTTGAGTGAATGTTTAATACTTCCTGCGTTCCTGTATTTTCCTATGATGAAATAGGAAAAGAAGCGTTTGTTATTCCCATTCCCAGTGGTAAACAAACCATTTGATCGAAGTAATAGAAATCGTAGAGAAGTCTTCAGAATCAGTTTTTTTTTTACAAATATTATAATGCCCATGTACATGAAGAGTTAAGATTTCACTGCAAAACTAAAATGTTAACCCCCAATCGTAACTCAAGCGGTACACCAAAAAGGTAGTCCAGCGAAAGATGTTGCATTCTGGAATACCGTCTAAAACAGCGAACCTCAGTGCGATGAGGCTGTTATCAATTTCCCCCTCAACAAGTGGGCAATAATTTTGAATCCGGTGCACCCGGGCAACCGGGTGCTTGCCGCGAAAGTATCTCGACTTACAACTGGCCTTGTTTTGCTGTTTGTGTTTTGCTCTTTGTGATTAGGTATGCTTCTTTTTATGCAGATTTTTCTTTGTTTTTTTTTTGTGAGGAAACGCCAATATCTGAGCTATACTATTATCAGCGGGCACGCATTATAATAAAACACATATTCTCTATCATGACAAAAAGCCACTCCTCAAGTGCCTCAGCGGGCACGCATTATAATAAAACACATATTCTCTATCATGACAAAAAGGCGCAAGTGCCCACTTGTCCACTAGTGAGACATGTATGGTTGTATGAGCTCTACATTTTTAAGCCGAACTTTATTTAGGAAACCGTAGCGCAATCTCTGACTCTTTTTTCACGCTGAAGCATAGCATTGTTGAATCCCTTTCCATAAATTTCGAAACCAGTTAGTGAATAAAATGGGAACGCTATTTAGCCAAAATATTGAGAGCAAGAGTATCTTGTTAAGATTTTTTGCCCAAATAAAAGTGTCAACATAATGGGCCCAAGATGCAATGCAAAATGCGTCCGCTGTCATCGCTCCCATTAATACCATTCTCCTAATAATTTTATCGGTTTGTTTTGCGACAGCATTTGTTCTGAGTTCAGCATGATTCTGGGAAACACTCTGTAGTGTGAAGTACAGTGTCATTTACAACATAATCCTCGGGTTTCGTGCCCTGTATTTCTTCGAAGTTCGCGTGTTGATCGTGTAAGGAGAGACGGATCGCATGTTGTTGCTGGCGCCCTGAATAAACTGAATGCCTTTTATTTTTTGGCTTTCGCGAATACTTCAGCACAGGAAATTTTTGTACTCGCAATGCTATTTTTACACCGTTTTACTAAACAAGTTTTCTTACTCAAGTTCCATTCCGTGCAGTTCCTTTTTTATTCAGACAAATTACAGTTCGAGGCATCATCTAAACCGTGTATAATAGGCTTCCCAGCTTTCTCGAAGAATAATGATTCCAAAACAAAAAAGGCCCTCAGCGTCTTAAATTATTTTAATTGGCTTCGGTAGCGCTTCGACCTGCGTCTTCACGGGCGCACACAAACAAACGTTCGTTTTAAATCTCATAATATTGCACCCACACATATACAACTGTTGGCAATACATCAGAATTAAATACCTTTATAAACGTATTGCTTGTAGCCACCGATACCTCATCGTGCCAGCCCATGATGTCATGTGTAACTGGACCGAAGCGCCGAGAAACTACCAAGGCGTATTGACAGTTAAAAATCTCACTAGATCTTGATGAATTGTGGGGGTCGGGATTCTGGTTACGAACATGACCCCCACATGGACATTTTTCAATTAAAATTGGCATAATTACTGAACAGCCGAAAGATGATTGATCTCGCGAATGAGTTTGCAATGTATTTAAGGCTTGTACCTATCTATTACCCATTTTGAACAAAAAAACTTGTTCCACCTGACAGCGAAGAGAAATATACAACAAGCAAAAACAATTAACAAATTGATAAGCTCAAAACAATTTTCAATTAACTCTCCGGAGTTTGCCGTTTACAAATAACCACCATTTATCAGGAATGCCTATGCAGTTTTAAAACGATGGGTTTCGCCAACTGACTTAGGGTTGCCCCGCGCGAGTTCGTTTCATTTAAATTTGCATCTTCACTCAAGTTTGCCTTCTCTCTATTTCCAGAACGAAAGCGGGGCCGGCAAACGTACACGCGGTACCAGACGCTAGAGTTGGAGAAGGAGTTCCACTTCAACCGGTACCTCACGCGGAGGAGACGGATTGAGATCGCGCATGCGCTCTGCCTCACCGAGCGACAAATCAAGATCTGGTTCCAGAACCGGCGAATGAAGTGGAAGAAGGAAAACAAGACCAAAGGCGAGCCAGGCTCAGGAGACGAGCCGGACAACATGAGTCCGCCCACCTCGCCACAATGAAAACTCTAGCTTAGGAAATAAGGTCGACTTTCAATTGTTTCAGGTTTAACCATTTACCAACTGAGTGCGTTTGTGGAACGTGACGTTTTATTTATAGGTGACGATGGTAAACTTGAAACAAAACGCTTCGATCCTGAAGAGTTACTAGAACAGTTTAATTTGTATAAATTGTATGTTGGACTTCTCATGGATAATATTACATTATAAACTAATACGTAACTTAGTGATTATGCATAATGATAGTGTGATGAAGAGATTTTTACAGTTGTTAAGTATAAATTAATTTATAGACAATCTTAATACCAATAATTACCAAAAACGCAGTGTCTATTTGTTAGTGGACTGCATCATTATGTGATTATGTAGTTGGATAATTATTATTTGAATGCATTGGTAATTACTGATTTGTATATTGGCTTTATTTTATTTATTTTTGCAAAGTGTTTGATGCGTCCAGCCCCTGTGGAGCAATTTGTTTTTCGAACTCAAGAGCTTGAGCTCTATCTCATTTTTTTAACTATTTAAAGCGAGATAAAATGCATTATATCGCGCTCGATAAAAACCATTGACGTGGCATAGCACAGTGCACCTTTCGCAGAGTTGTAAACTTGTAACACAATAGTTGAATTAATTCAATTATTCTAACATAATGTTGTGGACAATTATTTCTTATCCCATTCAGAAACATCAGGCACTTTGCAAAATTGTAATAACAAAATTTAAAATTATTTTTATTAATTTTAAATCACAAAACCACAAGGACCTCTTTTAATTAACCATTGATAAGAAGGCAATTAGTGACGATGTTGTTATTATTTAATATATTCGACGTTTTATTTCTAATTTAAGGTATCGAAAAGTACTATTCTGTAAATAGATTCAATTATTTTAAGAATTTTATATATTGTACAATTGTTTTTAAGTGTGAATAATTTTATTGAGATTATTCTTTCCTTAAAACAACGAGACTTTTAAGTTTTGAATTCAGGAAGTTTTTATTCGGAAACATACATTTCTAGTATGTAGGATGGGAAGGCCAGTTACACATGTGCAATGTATACGATTTTGACAACAGATATACGTAATTATTACTTAAAAATAAACTTCATAGAGAAATCATTATTGTAAAAATAAATGTTACGACGAATTTAGCTGAAATACTTACGCAGATTAATAATATTCTTTGATAAACTTGTACTGAAAAATGTAACAGGAAAGTCAATCTTTGGCAGAAACAAACAAAATGTTTGGAATACGTCTTGAGCTATAGAAAATGCATTATGATATAAAAGAGATTGCTTTTATATTGCGTATAATTTAATTTATAAGAAGTTACCTTCCATGTAGGAATTGAGAAAATAATGAAATTGGATACTTACTGTAAAATGCGTTTGCACTGTATACCAAAGTTAGATGTGCTGCATAAACTCAAAATAAAATATTATACCTATCAGATAATGAGATCAATATTCTCCAATAGCTTGACAAAAAATACTGAGTGTTCCCGCTAGATGGCGCTGGTAAAGCCAATATAGACCGGTGAATGAACTATGGGAAAAAACATTATGAAATCTTTGCCTATGAAATGAAACGAAATACGTAATGATGTACTAAGTAGATATCAGTTTAAATGTATTACAAATAATTAGTTTTACAAGTTTACAACAAAAATTGACATGAAGATTTTGGTCAAAATCATGTATAGTTTTCCTAAAAGTAACTTTTATGTTTTGGGGATAGTGTTCAAAATCAAAAATATTTTAGTGAACTCAGAAAGCCGAATCCACATTTTTCTCTTTTTTTATCGTGTGCTGTGTTCGTTAAGTATCTTAATGTAAATTGTATATTGTCGATATATTCATAGGTATTTATTTATTGATTTCGCTTAACTAGGGTTGATTCCGATTTATTTTGTTTAATTAAAATGGGTAAATGTTTACTTAATTTATTTATTGGAAAACTGTCTGGCTGGGATGCATTTTTATGGGAACCTAGGTACTATGCCTTAGTTTCGAATGATGGTTTATTTTGCTCAAGAATCTCGTATTGTTTTATATTTTGTAAAATTATCTTAGAATTTTGACTTGTTTTCTTACATGTCATGTTGAGTTTGTTGATGATTGTGTGCTTTATCATTATTCAAGTAGAAGTACCTATACCTTCCTACTACCATTTAGTACCTACCAAGTGCAATCTTAACGAAAACTAAATTCTAAAATAATCCCTTGCCAGATAGAACTCTCAATATTGAATCGGTCGTATAAATTTTTAATTGGTAAAACTAGGTTTATATAGAAAAAAAATACAATTTAAGTTTTGATTGTTAGCTCTATGAAACAAAACTGTCCTTGATACCTTCTATCAAAATTAGGTGCGTAGAAACAATGTTGGGAAAACCTGATTTGAATAATTTCATTAACTACCTACTTATGTTCTATCGATTCAAAATTTATGAAATATAACTTTAATTAGTAACTTTATAAGGTTAGGTGAGACGATATTGTCATAAATATATAAATACATGAAATTAATAAAACATAATGATTGTATTCAGATTCTTTCATTAAAATTGTCTCTTGACCTGATGCAGACCTTAATGCTAAGTACATTTTAATGCCTGTATACAAACTCTGTACCTACTGCCATCAGCGTTTACATAAAAATTATACACGCCCCGGTGTAGACTACAAGAAGATTGTGGCCCAAGATACGTACATTATAATACGTTCCCCTAACGACAAAATAATGATTCGCGTGATACAAAACCCGGTTCCTTCCGTGTCAGCCACGGCTGATTGGCTAACTTCACCGACCGACCAGCTTAGCGAAACACCGAAATTAGTCCACAGTCATTTTCACACTCAAAAGAATAAGGTTTCTTTCAGCGTGGCAAGGTGCAAGGTTAACTTGGCATAGCACCACCCACAGGCCACCCCAAAGGCACAAATCTCAAAATTACTTTTTTCTGTTTCAACACGAAGAGGGTTATTTATAAGGCTAGGTGTGGTCGCGGCTTAATGCATTTTTAATAATGCCTAGCCAATGGAAATTCGCCGAAGACATTCGCCCGGTGAAGGCGGCCTAATGAGATTTTGACAAGTTCGAAATTGAGGCAATTATGGTTTCGCCGAGTTTTAAATGGCTGTGTTATTAATATTTTGTGTTGCGATGGAATGCTCTACTAAGGCTATTATGTGATCATGTAATTGGTTTTCGGACAGGAAATCATTTTCTCATTTTGGAAGGTCAAACATTTTTTCATTTGTTACAGTAATCTCTATTATTATGTTAGTAATATGTTATGTATAATGCAGATAGGTATAACAAATCAAAGATAGAGGTATGTTTCATTTTAGCTATTGTCGTGATAAAAATTTTTCAATACGTTTCGCGTCAGTCATCCATCAAGCCACCAATGTAGATTGAGCTCTGCTCTCCCTCTCTTTATGAACAAACTCGTAGTACCCTGACAGGTCATGACTTCCTGGTAGGTTATTCCTCTCGACTTATGAATGATAAAGTGGCATTTATTGAACGAGACTGCTTTATATTGCACTTGGTACCAGATTGAGTTCATGGTCAATGTTACAATACAATGGTCTTTATAGACTCTGAACAATAAAAAAGAATTACGTGACAAGAAATGTTTTGCTGTAAGTCATGATCTCGTGATGTGAGAGAACAAAATAACTTAAAATTAAGTAACCAATCATCAATCTTAACTATTAAAATTCCTATTTGTGAAAATAAAAATTGAGGAATGTGTGAAAGATATCACATGAAAAAAGCGTGAACTTCATTTAGAAAACAGGTTCCTCTCAATAAAAAGGCGAGCCCATTAAAACCATTCAGAAGTCGCGACATGGCGATAAAAGTCCCATAATAATAAACTAAACAAGTCATCGGTTTAAAAACTCCTGTCCCACCTATGGATAAAGACATAAATCACTAACAATTTTTCACGAGCGACCTTGCCTCATAAAGCGTTCAATTTTATTGACCGCAATAAACCAAAGCAATGGTTAAATCAACACCGCTGTATCGATATAAACACCTCGTAAATATCACCTGTCCTTTGCACTCATACATAAAATGTAACTCGATAGAAGAGGACAAAAGAGGTGTTCATTTTCAACGTGTCTCAAAATAGTTTAC
Source organism: Zelleria hepariella (assembly GCA_949319315.1). Taxonomy (NCBI): domain Eukaryota; kingdom Metazoa; phylum Arthropoda; class Insecta; order Lepidoptera; family Yponomeutidae; genus Zelleria; species Zelleria hepariella. The sequence goes on from OX439388.1 coordinate 11,444,045, forward strand.
GGCTTCTTTACCGGCTCAATTGAATGTCAACTTTATGGGTTACAAAATAAGGTCGATGCAGGTCTTTTGTTTAAAATTTATAGGTTTTAAATAGCCCTTAAATTGCAATAAGGTATAGTTTATGGTTGTTTGTTTGAAGACGATCACCGATGCGCCGGCGACTCTTTGAGGGCGATGAGTCAATTTATTTCTTCTTTGTTTACCTTTGTTATCATAGAGAAAAATATTATGAAGGAGTTTTTCCGAGAGAGTTATCTTGTAATATGAAATGTAAAGTAAGATAGCCTAGATGTTAAATAAGATATCAAATAATTTAAATGTATATTATAAAAAATAGTGTTATAATACAAAGCTCACTCGTCTTGTAAAAATTAGGAGCTCTTTTAAAAAAAATCAACCATGCTGGCCACTTAGAAAAATCTAATTCAAAATTCAAAAATTGGCGCCAGCTGCCCGCCATTTTGTTAAGGGCGTTTCCCCCGCTCGCCCCGCCCCCCGCCGACCACTCCCACTGCTCCGAAACTCGGACGCAGCCCAAGTCATTTGTTATAATGTACGGTGCGCCAAACAGGTTTCTCACGGCTTACTATTGGATGATTTTTTTGTCTAAGACATTGTGATGATGATTTTTCTAATGGTGGACGGGTTTGGTTGAATTGGATAGTTGTTGAGGATTTTATTGATTTATTTATCGATTGGTAGAGATATTTGTAAGGAATTTCTAGCAATGTAGAGCTAAGTTAACATTTTCATGTTGCATTTTATTAAGCAGACAAAGAAAGGTAGACAAAGAAAGTAGGATTCACTAATTTTGACCATACCTGTTACTAAGGCTTCCTTGGTTGTCATGAAGTATTTTGATAGTGTTATAATACTGGACTTCATCCGTTGAAGATCAAACTAAGTGGTTCGGAAATAGATAAATAAATGGCAGCCAAAACTTATTTCCGCCACCCTACAGTACGGCGGTTGCATTTGAAGATGACAGTGATTGAGCCAACCGTCCCGTTTCTTTATACTGTAACTTGCATAAGGCTATCGGCACTTATTTTAATTTTGACACTTCCTACTTCAAATACAACGTTTTAGCGTAGGACCCCCGTTACGTCATTAAAATGAGACAGACGTAGTGTGGGGATGCAGGATATAGGTAGATCTGCCTATATGATGAGAGGAATCAGAAGGAAAATAGAAAAGCTAATTTTGTATGTATGATGTTTGGTTGGAGACGCGCTTTTCTGTACTTTCCTGAAAGCACGCAAAAAATAGATTTAAGGCAAACTAACAACAAAGGTATCATGCAAAACCAATATCATCAGTAAACTATTGAAAAACGAAGGTACTTTTGTGATTCATATCTACAAGGATTTAGGTACAAGAAAGTTCTATCATTATCTATAGGATCATTAAAATCAATGCGAGCAAATGTAACGAAGGACTGAAGTCTGACATCTATATCAAAACCAATATCATAAGTAAACTATTGAAAAACTAAGGTACTTTTGTGATTCAAACCTACAAGGATTTAGGTACAAGAAAGTTCTATCATTATCTTTAGGATCATTAAAATCAATGCGAGCAAATGTTACGAAGGACTGAAGTCTGAAATCTGAGCGTTCAAACGTCCCTTATCAAATTAGGTATGAACAATAAATTAAAAAATACAAAAAATCTGCTGAAAATATGTACCTAGGTAAGGCGAACTTTTTGCATAGGAACTTAGGAAAATTACCTACCATACTCTACATAACACTAGTATACCTACCCCTCGCATAAATATAAAGGCACAAACTCACTGAAGCACTATTCCACCTATGTAGGTTTCTATAGACAGGTTAAGCACTCAAGTCAATACCGGCATTAGATAAATGCTCTAGTAGGTAAAATACCGTGTATCATCCATAATTATATCAATCAAACAGAACACTATCCCATAGGCTGATACCAAGTCACCATTAGCGCAACACGTTATCTCGAACTGATGACATTATAATCATCAGCGTTGAGCACTTAATGATCTGATGATTGCACAGCAGTCATCATTACGCTATCTGGTGCATAATCGGGCGATTATACGTGTTTAATCTTTAATGGTTTTCTCCAGTGAAAAACTCTATGAATCAGTAAACGACGGACTAAAATAGAGTAATAGAGAAATATTTGGTGGTCGTGATAGGTGATCATTTAATGACAAAACAATGCGGACCATCAAAAGTTGAGAATAGAGAATCAAAAGAATAGAGGTTGTTTTGTATGTAGGTAGCATTTACTTAGGTCTCAGAGGAAATACCTAATTATAAAATTACTTGTATTCCTAAATCAAATACAATTTAAATAAAAAAGGCTTTTAATACAAAAACAAAGGTCAAAACTAAATCTTACTTTAAACTGTGATCGATATAGTATCTACGGGACTAATTATTCACAAACCAGCGTCCAAAAGAAGTCTAAAAAAAACGAAACACGGCCAATTAAAAGATCGCAATCCGTACCAAAATAAACAAATACCATTCCCATAATAAAGAGCGAAACGATTCGAGCGTTCATATTTCGGGAGCACGGGAACATGTGGAATGTTTGAAATACGCCGCCGCTGCCGCCGCCGCCGCCTCCGCCGCCGCCTCTGCCTCCGCCGCTGTCGCCGTCGGAAGTTCCCGGGTCCCAAAATAGCGCCAAGTCCCGACGGGGAAAAAAGGTTCTGAAAAGGAGGCGAGGTTACGAAAGCTGCAGCATATGACATCACCCAACTCAATGGAACGATGATTGCTGGAAGAGGTAAGGTATTTTTATTTGATAGGATGAAAGTTGAACAAGAAAAGCAGAATATTTTGCGCCCTCGAATCTTTAATGCTATCGAATCACAACAGCATCACAGGCTTGGGGCTCGGAATGAAATCGAATCCCGATGGGTCTGTCAAACTCAATACCAGAATAATACATGAAAACGTGACAGGAAAGTCGAAAGTTCTAATAAATTTTTTGCTAATTAGATAAATGATGATGTAGAGTTGCACACAACACAACTTAACGAATTTTTACAATCATGTGCTTCAAACTCGATAAAGTAATGAATAGTCCAATAAATACTTAGGTACCTACTTTTCCTCTACCGCTAGTTGGGCACTGAATTTCTTTCAGGTGAGATAACGAGCATAAAATGACTAGAACCTTTGAATGGTAAGTACAATATCAGAAAAAATTGAATATTTCAGGATTGTGCACACTGGTGCTGTTATTTTAAATTGTGGAAGGCGAAATATCTACACAAATACCAAGACACTACATTGATAGAGATTTTCTGCTACCAGCCTTGATTGATGATGATTATTTAAAAATGCAAAGCAACTGTTGTCATGTCGCAAACGTTGAACATTGTAGCATCACCCAATACCCTACATTAGACACTACGGTGCCGGATTACAATTACAAATGATCTCTAAATGTAATGCGAGGTTTGAACGACGCATTTAGACTGAACAAGCAAATTAAACATTACCAAATTGGTGGAAGTAGACTGCGTCTAAGTATTCTAAAAAAAATCAACGGGTTTTTACTGGATTTATTTTCTTATTCCAAGAAAAAAAAAATTCGTCATTTAAAAACGGGTGGATTCATGCAGTGCATTTTGAGCTAATACAGGAGCTGTTTCACTTAGTTGGAAAGAAATTAAGAGGAATATGAACACCTAAGGAAGGATTATCAGGAAGGATTTCATTAGAGGAAAGCATTAAGATGAAAAATGCATTGCATCGCGCAAATAGCTGTAGAAAACCCAAATAATAATATGTGATGTAGGTATCCCTTGGGCACGTAAAGCGGAAGCAACCTGACTACATCGGAAACGAGGCGCTGCGTCTATCCATAACCGGGCGGAGATCCAGAGGAAGACCGAAAACCAGGTGGATGGACGTGGTCAACAAAGACCTCATAGAATGCGGAGCCTCCGAAGACGACACCAAGAACAGGGCGAAGTGGAGAGAGAAAATAAGGAAAGCTGACCCCATCCCCATGTGGGACTAAAGCTCGGAAGAGAGAGAGAGAGAGATGTAGGTATCCCTACTTGTATGCGAAGCAGACCGTTTATCTTTACAAACAATTTTCACCATCTGCTGTGCATCCACTCGCTGCCATTAAATTCCAGAATATGATTTTATTAATTTTTATCTTAGAAATGATTCAGGATTTGGAAAAGACCAACAAACCTACACAATTCAGGGCAGGGTTTTAGCCATTTAAGGCGAAGGGGAAGGCACCACTAGCACCGCGAATGAAAAAAAATCATATATTTTTTTGAATACTTTTGAATCCTTAGGCTTAACTATTTTTAGAACCTAAGGTTTTAGGTTAGATTCCAGATCTTAGAACCTACGAATAAATCGAAAAAAAAAAAACTCTAGGGCGCCGCCAAAAGTGGTCGTTTTTGGTGGCTTTTTTTTTTCATTGACGGCGCTAATGGGAGTTGTATCTACCGATCCCGTGGGCCTGGGACTTAAACACATAAACATTAAAATTACCAGCTAGGACTTTTACATAAATAACTACAGACTTTAGATAGAGCCTAGAGCAAGAGTATCTTATCTTGGTAAACAATAATGAAGAAAGCTTCAAAATTCCATAAAACATGAAAAACTAAACCTAGATCTCATTTCATGACATGACTTAGGTTCCTAATATCAAGCTCAGTATAAACCAAAAAGGCTGGTTTCTGTTGATTTTATTCTCCTATTAAATAGATACTCAATATACTTTCATACGCGCCTCAAAGTGGGTCTAGCCTCAGACACAGGAACGCACCACTGGTGTGTGTTCTGCAAGGTCTTCATCAGGTCCTTACCGAAATGCCGATTTCATCCCTCTAACGGTATTTGGGATGGCTAACTGGTTTTTTACCGCTTTGTTCTCCAAGGTATTCCCTCTTGAGTGCCCGGTCCTCTCTTATTCTTTTTAGATGACCGAGCCAACGGAGTCTAGGTGGGATTTAATTTCACCGATGATATTGGGTCTACGATTTCCTGGTTCTTCCTCACTCTCCAACTACCATCTCCCTTCTTCAATACGAAATAAGACGTACGGTCTTAATTTAAACTGCGATTAAAATTATGGGCATTTATGTTTGTTCCTTAGGTCTAAACGCGCCACTGCACGATGTTTTAACGGTGCACCGTGCCCTCGTTAGATGACGGATGAGGTTAGTTTTTCAAGCGGCTTTGTTGGAAGGTCGATTCACATCATTTGCATAGGAATTTTATACGGCAGAACGTTTAGGCGACTTATTTAATGGGGAATGTTGAACATGAGCTAAACAAGTAGTTTAGATTGGTGCCTCTGTTTGCCCATACAAATAATGTGGAAACAATAATATTTTGGTCAGCAAATCACATTCCTTACGCTTAAGAAACTTTAATTACTCTTACGGCTAACAAGTACCGAACTCAGTACGCTGGTTGGAGGAGAAAAATGAGGGAAACCCGGTTTTGTCCTTCTACTATATGGGAACCTATCGATCCGCCATTGCGTTAAAGACGTTGCCCCAGGTCAGCACCGACTTGCTTCGAGCTTTGGAGTCAGTAACTTGCTCCGTAAGCCCTTAAAATTCAAATAGAACCGTCGCTTTTCGCGATGGCAGCGTAGTCTGTCCCCAATCCCTTTGTTCGTCTAGATCCAAGCGTCCCGTGCGCTTCCCGAATATCCGACGTTTAATATCCGACCCGGATCCGCTCATTGCGTATTCCCGACTCCTTTCCACTCATCCTACATGCGGGGGGTTCGGGGTTCGTCTATGTATCCACCTAGACATAATAGTCGCCGTCTGTCGCAAATTGGAATTGCAAGTAGGTACCTCCATCCATCCAGTTGTTCCCTCAATGCTGAGGATCCTGAGCATCACTTGAAGGTGGCGGAGAGTAGAGTTCTCCACTGAGTATCACTCGCGTTGCGTATAAGTTCGTGCAGGTGTTTTTGTGTGGCTTTGGTCATAATATGCGTCTATCTAGCGGGTGGTCTGCCGCGAGCTCTCTTGCCCTCCACTTTTCCCGGTATAATCAGTTTTTCTCAGGCTAGTACCTACCCCATCTTAAAGCATGCTTCAGCCATTACAGCGTCCAAGTGGTCAATTGACTCCTGTAGTGTAAGTGAAATTGTCACTGGACGCTGCTGACAGTACAAGTATGCCTAACTATTGAAATTCTGGTTGATTCACCTCTCCTGCCTGACTGATTACTTATACTCATTCGTTACCTCTGCCTATAGATGACCTCTTACAGAAACTTTTATATGTGCTTATAATCTGTGCTTCTGTAGATGATTGGTTGCATATTTTACACCTATTATTTAATTTCAAAGTGTCTATTGGCGGCTTTTACCCACTCTAGGATGGCGATGAAGTGATCATTCACAACTACAAGACACTAATGCTGACATGCCTGAGTTACTTCTACATAATATATAGGTACTTGTAGGACATGTCCAGCACCTATAAAAGCATTATAGCTTCCTCTCAGCCAAAAAAATACCGTCCAAACCAGCCAACATGATCCATAGCCTCTGAAATCTCTCAAGAGGAGCAACTATTTCCTAAGTTATGTGCCTCGGTGCCGCCGTGCTGCGAACAGCGTGGGGTAATTCAATAAAGATAATCCGAGAGATAAAACTGGGCCTGCCCTATCTACCTAGCCGTCTCTATGTAGCGTGTAGGTACAAAATATAATGGGATAAAAGTACAGCTCATAAGGTTTTGATAACTTTACAGGATCGTTTAATGCAAGAAAAATATAAACCATAAATGCTGAAACCGCTTTCAGCCCTTTTGCACGTTGCGTGGATGATGAATTATAAACAGATAGCCAAGTAGTAGGTTCAGATAAGTAACAGACTCTATTATATGACGTATTTAACATCATTGACTCTAATATTAGAATTCATATTAGAACAGTGAACAGAACCTAGAGTGTGACCTGTTTTTGTCCCATCCCAGTAATTTAAAATTATTGGCTCATAACTATTGGCCTTTTCATGTATACCAGGTTTGTGACTGGACTGACTTGTTGTAGTGTATGTAGTATAGGAGAGATTGGTGTGGTGGTGAAAGAAAAGAGAGTTGGAAATAATGATTTATTAATATAGCATTTTCTTGATGTTTTCATTAACAGAGCTAAAGTATATTACAAACATTTAATGAGCGGAAGTATAAGGATTAATAGACTCTTGTTAGGGAGATATTATTTTTTATAGTAACTAAAACCACGGCTGTATTGATAGAACTGTACTTTTGTAGTCTTTGTTGTAATTTCAAGGATTTAATCACTGTGACACTGGTTGTGCAATTTAATTTCACTTATTTCACTTTAACTAAAATAAATTTATTTATCAATTTTATTCTAATTTACTGTGATTTACTTACTAGCAACGCCTCTGCTACTCCTAAGGTAGGTAAAGTAAGTTATAGCTTCTTTTACCGAAATATACAAAAACCTCAACAATTTACGTAGGTGCCAGCCCTGATGGATTACAACTAATATTTCTTTATTACAGGCATTTTTTTCACATCTTCATTAAAGAGTCAAGATTGATTGGTCGATCATAAATTTAAATATCTTCCAATAATCACGTGGGCCGGATTGTCGTTGGGACAACCGTTATCTGACATTGTACGGCGGTGTACTAATGCTTTATACAACGTGCTACAAAACATCCTAACTCTTTTAACAGGGTGTAACCTACTGGTCAACAGGATGTCAAATCAGTAAAAAAAAGATGAAAAAAAAAAAACAATTTTTATTTTATAACCTCAAAATAAAATAAAATATCATAACTTTTTGTTTTTGTTATTAGGTCTTTAAAAATATGTTTGTGCGTGTAGGTGCATTTACATAGCTTTGAGTTGTTAAAACATTGTGAAAGTGAATAAAAACAATATTTAAAAAAATACTTTTCTCCCGCCACATCGTTCATATTTTATTAATTAAAAAATTAACGGAACGTCATAGAGCAAAAAAATATTTAGGTTGTGATGCGTATCACCGGGTGCTATTACCCTATAAAAAGAGTTAGCATCTTTTGTAACACCTTGTAGTATTTACATACTATGCACTGTAGAAACCAATATTCGAAGACCTGCTAAACCCCTGTCGCTTGTGTATTTTAAGCGTAAAGGCGAGACGTTCTAAGGTTCATCATAGGTCAGACTACACTGGCTGCATGCATAATGTCTGGGAAATGAAATAGGATAGAAGGACATCTTTACCTCATGTAGTATACGATAACCTAACCTAAGTTCAAAATAAACTTACTGCCGATTTTTCAATTGAGAAATTCACTAAGCAAAATACGTAAGTATGTTCTGTCTCTGCAGATTTCTCACAAAAGACAGTGACAAACCGCGTCCATGGAATGACAGTTGCTACAAAGGCTTTATCTGATTGTATCATACTAGCAACTGTCATTCCATGGACAGCCATTTCTGAGTTCCACTATTTATTGACAATAAAGTTTATGTAATTGAACAACAAGTACATTTTTATTTATTTTATCAATGCGAATTGCGAATGGCTCTAAATCCGAGTTAAACTTGTAAGTACTTGACACAAGTCGTACTTGTATGTATAAAAGTCGTACTTCTTGTGTACTTGTTGTGTTTATATCGTCTATCGTCTGAGGTGAGCGGTCCTATTGTCGTCATTTATTGATTAATGCCGTAGTTTATCTAGCGATATGACAACAATGGCCGATTCTGCGTCTCTCACCCTAATGCGGTGCAGCTATAGGTAGGTTTTGTTAAACCCCTTTTTTACCAACAGGATGTTACACGAATTACAACTCATACTTAGCTATACAGAGTGACGCGTTGAAATAGGTCAGTGGGGGGAAATCCGAAACTATAAGAGGTACCTAGTTAAAGTATTCTAAGGAACCAAGTTGGTATTCAAGAACTTTCTTATAGTTTTGGTTTAACCCTCCCCCCCCCCCCTCCCCATTGATACATCTTAATGTGCCTGATCTTAACATTGTAATTTGTGTTTTGTCACAAACGCTGTCTACCCCTGCGTGTCTACACAAACTATTATATTTAAATTTAAGTAAAAATTTCCATTATTTCTTTTCAGATGCCTTCGTCGCCTCGTCATCTTCGATTACCTGAAACCAGAGAAAAGAGCTAGCTTCAGAAACATTCTTAAACAAAAACAAGTGAAGCACGCTCTATAAAACATCACTCAGCTGTCACAGCGCATAACCCAAACAACGTTCACAAAGACAGATGTCTTGGGACACATCTCTCCATCTCTACCCATTATATGCAAATGTTCGCCCCCGTGTCCACCACACGTCGTTTCTTCGTCAAATCGTATTGATTGATCTAGAGAAGTGGTCCTGATTGGTAACATTCAACGCGACCCCGGCTCAGAGAAATACAGTAATATAATCGAGTGAAAATCAGAATGGAAAACCACCATCAAACCATAAGAGGATAAGTGGATAGAGATATGGCAAACCAAGACGCTAGGCAGATGAATGAGTTTTTTTTTCTCAGCTGTATGAAGATGAAATATCTTCCAAAGTTTCAGATTTTGATATTTAAAATTTAACAAGCGACTCCTTTTTCATATTTAAGAAGATCTGATTACTTATTGTGCCGTTTAATTATACAATCAGATCTGAATGAAGATGAAGTGGCTAGTTGAATTTTGAATGTCAAAATCTAAAACTTACACACAGGTTACTTGGATCGCTAGCTCAATTGGTAGAGCGCCTGCACGGAATGCAAGACGGACGACAAGCCTGCACGGAATACAAGAGGTTACTGGTTCAAATCCTGTCCCGAGTGAATTTTTTAACCTTATAAAATTATTTCTAAAACTTTGTAAGTACCTAGGTTATTTCAAAACTCAAATAAGTAAGTGCTACCTCCACCACAGTTACCGCTTGTGTTTTTACCATTTAGGACGCCGACAAACGGCTTGCTATCAGTGCTCAAGAGTTATGGCACAATATTGAGCACACTGTCGACCTGCCACTGGTTTTGGTCTTGATTCGGCCATGATGGATGGAGTCCCACGCACGGGGTGTAAGGTGAACCTGCAACAATTGAACGGGTGATTATTATCGTGAATTTAAGATAATTTTGTAAGCATTGTAATTTCTGGAAAGTGTTTAGTAGAAAACGTCAGGTGGGTCAGGTCTTAGGGTGGCATTAATAGTCGTCAGCTCAATCTGAGCTCAAGTAGGTGAACTCAGAAAACAAAATCACCGACTTGAGACCTTGGCTAATGTCAATGTCAAGCTCAATGTTTATTAATACACGATGATATAAGATTGTGTTTTCTGAGATCACCTACTTGAGCTCGGGCTTGAACTGACGACTATTTATGCCACCACTAGACTTGGTTTTTGTCTACATTTTTCATATCTCTCTAGCAACGTAGTTACAAGCCTGCTCCTCTGCCGCCTCTCATCATTGTCATATACTCCGTGCAATTTTAGTGGTTTTAAAGCCGAAGGTATTTTGTTGCACTGGTGATTCTGAGCCAAATTACAAAATTTAATTCCAAAACGCGCGAAAAAAAAATTCACTTCTCCATACAAATGGTGTTGATTGACGATAGCCGTTTTGGACTATCCATTTTGGAATTTGGCTCAGAATCACGAGTGGAACTAAATACCTTCGGCTTTAAAACCACTAAAATTGCACGATGTATTTAAGAGAGTTAGACTATCATTGTCCAGCACTCCCCACGGAGAGTAGAAACACACTGAGGCATTGAATGCATACCTAGTAGAAACACACTGAGGCATTGAATGCATACCTAAAAACAAAGATTTTGGACTACTTTCTATTGCTACGTCATGATCATGACTAATTTATACCAAAATAATTTAAGGCGCTGGGCATAGTGAATTAGTCCGCGCGCAAAGAAAAATGCACATAATCGATTCCAGTATCGAATACTAAAAAAATCGAAAATTTTCACACATTTTTCTTGGCGCGTGGGCTATTCACTATGCACGGCGCCTTAAGGCTGGAAGATAGCAGCGTGGCGGGAAATTCAAAATTTCCATAGTTTTTTACATTTGGTAGCTAAACTAAGCTATTTTTGTTCAGCGATTTTTCGTTCGCGGCAATAACATAGTATTCTTTTAATTATTGTAAACAACAAAACAACAATAATTCAGCCGATTATGTGTTCTGGTCTACGACAAGTTTTTTTGCGCAGTACCACTGCTTCGTAGACCAAAACACATAATCGGCTGAATTATTGTTGTTCTGTTGTTTACAATAATGAAAAGAATACTGTTTTATTGCCGCGAACGAAAAATGGCTGAACAAAAATTGCTCAGTTTAGCTACAAAATGTAAAAAACTGTGAAAATTGAATTTCCCGCCACGTTGCTATCGTCCACCCTTAAGCTAAGATAAGAGGTTGAGGAAGACCACGGAGAAGCTATATTGACCAAATTAAAGAGAATGTGGATGTCGTGAAGTACCAGCTTGTTAGGGCCTCTGCTTACGTGTATTTGCGGGTTGGAGAATAAAACAATGAGAAAACATCGCTACGTTTATTACTGCCTATCTATAGATTCGGAGTAAAAAGTACCACGTATTTATTTTAGACTAAACTATCACCATTTTAGTTAATCGAAACTGATTATCAAACTATCATAGCCAAGAGTGATTATGCATCAAGCAAGGCTTTGTAATCTTCGTGTCATCTTCATTTCACACGTAAATGCCCGCGAGGCTCCAAGATTCTGGTGCCAAGATATATTCACACCTTGAGGTGTTATGAAATGTGTAATTAACACCGTAACTCATGAGAGGTGACTTGATAAACTTATGATATAGGTAGGTACTAGCTTTTGCCCGCTACTTCGTCCGCATGGACTATATTATACAAGGTGTTACAAAAGTACCTAACTCTTTTTAAGGGGTGTAACCTACTGTAAAAAAAGTCGAAAAAAACAATTTTTATTTTATAACCTCAAAATTGAAAAAAAATCATAACCGTTTTGTTTTTTTTATTAGCTCAAATTTTAAAATATGTTGTGCGTTTAGGTGCATTTACATAGCTTTGAGTTGTTAAAACATTATGAAAGTCAATGAAAACAATACTTTTCTCCCGCCACATCGTTCACATTTTATAAATTTAAAAATTAACGGAACGTTATAGAGCAAAAAAAAAAAATTTGGTTGTGATCCCTATCACCGGGTGCTATTACCCTGTAAAAAGAGTTAGGTACTTTTGTAACACCTTGTATTGTAGTAATAATATTGCTCTTTAGGAGCATGTGCTTTACTTTACTCTTAAGTATAAATACTAGTGGGGTGAGATAGTAGGATTTAGGTAGAGATGACATGAATTAAAAAAAATGCCTGTACCCAGTAGTGGGCAAATGTGAGCTGAATGATGATGATGATAATATAGATAGATACTTTTTATCGGTCTATCGATTTTTCTGAAAATTCGACAAAAATATAATAGAAATAGTAGGTAAGTAAGAAAGATAACTACACTTTGCCGGCGTATGGATCCTCAAAATTAGGCAAGTCTTGGAACAAGAATTCTAACTATAGCTACCTATACCTACTATTTCCGACAAAATAGAGACGTCTAAAACCTTTTTTACACGAAACTTATCAAGAAAATGGAGTAACTAATGATCCCGAGATAATGCGTAAGAAATGGACGGAGGAAAAAGCGATTTTCCTGTGTCCCTTCAGAAAAAAGACGAAAAAGTGCCTGCGAGAAAAAAAACTGTATTTCGTCTCACGAGACTCGGACTCCAGAACCTGAGCCTCCTGAACATGGGAAAAAAGACTTATGTGAGTACTTTTCCAAACGCAATTTCAAGGTAGTACTTTTAGAAATAGAGCTTAGATTCCCCTGAAGGGTCCAAGATGTGAATTCGCTCCTCGACGTGGTCGAAAAACGAGATATCCGTGTCTAGTGCGAGCAGGAGGTCCCACAAAAGGAGCGAGATAAAAATATGGCATTTTGATTAATACGGGGCCATTGCTCAGCGCTCGCTGTGTACCATTGCTAAGTAATGACCAGTCCATAAAGACATGGTTAAGGTTAAAAGAAAATTACTTTATCAACGCCTTGTTTTAAATAAATATCCTGTTTCAGGAAATATTATTGTTACGTTCCGATACGAGAAATTGAGATGTTAGCGATGGTTGAAGATTTCGCCGCCTTATTGATGGCTACACAAATGATGCATCATTGAGGTCGTTTGTTTTGAACTTTTGTTCCGAAGAGGTGGAGAGTTGGGAGATGTTTTGATAGGGCATCATTTATTAGCACTAATGATTGTTGTAAAAAATACCTTAATCATTGATGTAATCGTTAGTGTTGGCGGAGGTGTCTTGTGTGAACCTTACTAATGAAATCAACATGTTTTTTAGCGTGGTCACAAAATGCATTTATAATGCTGAGGAGAGAAAACGGCTGAAAGTGTCAACTGACTGGAAGTCAATGATTATTTGCAAGAATAATTTTGCATCTGGCACAAAGCAACTATACAGGGTATTAGAAGACCGCCGACAGACCCGAAAGGCATGCATTCTAGACACCAAAAAAAGTAGATACTTTTAAATAAATTATTGCTGGGAAATTATTTTGGTTTCTCAGGTTATAATTTTGTAAAATATTTTATCACGCAATGGACATGTAAAGCAGAAAAGTCACATTGCGCAAGCGGTGGTACATTTTTGAAAAGTCCGACTTTGAACTTCATTATCTGGGAAACCGTTGATTTCTTGGCATGGTTCCTTGGGCATAAATGTTCGTTGTGATGAGGACAATACGTGGTTTCCCGCTTTTTTGCGGTCTTTTAACACCCTTTATAACATAGGTATCTTTTTAGAAACCCGATACTACAAAATATTAAGACAAAGTATCCCATCAGACACGATGGCGAAGAAAAAACCAGCAAAGAACGAGTCAATCTAGCACACTGGAGATTTCGTACCATCAAATACGTAATATTATGTATAAACGTACCAAACCCTCAATTTTTGTCCAAAATACATTCACCCGGTTTGAGTATGAAAATAATAACCGTTTCAACGCGAAAGCCAGAATGCACTTTGGCATTCGATGTTTCACGACCGGAATTATAATTATAGTTATGCCGCTAATCGTGAGCCTATGACATTATCATTGGTTAAAAAGGGTTTAAGACAGCTGTCAGGTTGGCCTTCCTCCAAAGGAATGAGTAATGGCTCAAGATAATCTGTGACAGATTCATCGAGGTAAAAAACACGAGTCTTGGCGTAGATTAATATGATTATTCGGGGATTGGGCCTCGGATCTTGGTTCCCGCTTTAATTACCAGAATTCTCACAATGTGATCGTGTACAAAATTCCGGGTTGAACACTTTTTTTAACGCGACAAAAAAATCTACGAAGATAACGGCTCTATACTATGTAAATAAGCTACCTAACTAAGCTACCTAACAATTTTTCCTGTGACTTTACATTGCAGCGTCACAGCAGGATAACTAATTTACTAACTTTGCATCAAGTTTCGAGAAAAAGAGATTCCGGATTTGTCGACCTTAACGACGGACTAACAGAAGTGTTTTCTATTGTTCAAAGACTATGAGGGATTCTTTTTATTTCGTTTAAAATACCCTTATGGAGCCCCTTAAAGTTAGGAAGCCAGGGGGGTCTGACTCACACCAACAGAAAATTCAAAAACGTTCCATCCTCAACATCAAAGTAATAAACTTTACCAACCAACCTCACGATGATGGACAACTCTGAAATTATTGCAGCACCACACCTGACTATCGATGGCTCCTACGTAAACTACCGTATGTTCAAAAAGCTAACTTTCCAGGAGAGCCATTTAAAGATGTTTTCTTTAACCGTTCTTTTGATTTTAAAGCTTTTGGTTTGAAATTTTTACCATAATTAGGTTATTTTGGGCTCGATTTTTATGTGCTAAAGTAAAAGCTGTATTTTGAATACTTTTGGAGATATTGTTGTTACGATTCTTTACGACGGGGTAACGAAATAAGAAAATATCGTATGTTAATCTTACCATTTTTTACGGCGTGGATGAGGTGACTGAAAATATCGTATGTTTCACATACCATGTTTTACATGGATAAATCGCAGGTAAAATGACATGTATGTGGCACTTACAGTTTTTTACTTTGTGAATCACATGAAAAATAGTATGGTATGTAACATTAATTTAGTAAATACATGGGGAAATATTAAAATTTTAAATGGGACCAGAGGTTTATCTAAGTGATAATTAATATTTACTTCATTCATTACATTTAGTAGAACCTAAACCTAAATTATAAATAAACATTTATATGAAATAACTTTTTATACTTCCTTATGTTTCCATTCCACTAATCAATTTGTATATTTCCTATTTTCCCAACTGTCCCCTTCGAAACTGCCACCGGGGTGGGGACTTGGGTAAAATTAGTAGCGTTTACCACCCTGGCAAATAGTAATTTTATTTTCAACAGTTTCCTTGAAGCTCACGACCGAATCAACTATTTATTATTTCCGACTTCAAGATATTTAATGAAAAAGTACTAGACTTAAATAAAGTAGGAGTAGCACATTGTAGACTCTCTGCCTCAGTGCTTTTCTCATTACTTGTTTTTTTTTTTAAAGGATTGCATAAACTCTAAAGAGGCCTACTTTAGGCTAACCAACCCCGATATTATCCGTTGATGAGCTCGAAAAGGACGGTTGGGAAATAAAATTCATATTTGCCACTGAGGTGGTAAACGCAGCAATTTTTTCTCGAACACCGTTACAGTTTTGAAGAGAACAGTTGGAAATAAAGACTGTAAATTAGTAAGATATGAACATATTAAGAATTCCTGTAAATTTTAACGAATCTGTATTGGAAATTCGTATTTGGAAATTTAGGATGATGTTTTCACATAGTTATTCTTTAGTGCCGGGTTTCGGGATAACTCGTATCAGCCATTTTCCTATTCTTACTCAGGACATGCAAAACAGGAGCATTTCAGGAGCTAAACTTTACCTAAACTTTCATGCTTAGGAGCCCATGATAGTTATCCCAAGAAGACTGCAGCAGTCACTCAGACTCAGACGTGTATTTTCTCTGGCGTAGATTGACAGATAGAATACTCTTTGGTTGTGGTGGTTGTTGGTTACTTTGTGATCCAAAGATAAGTCAGACATTTCACCTATTAGTATACAGACTTAGTCAAAGAAGCCACGCCAAACACAGTGTACCTTAGGCACCAATGAAAGTTTTGGAATATACAATACATCACGCAGATCGGAGTTTCAGTTTGGCTTACTATTGTGTTCATACTTAGAAGCGTTCATATACTGTCTATATAAAGGCCACTGATCCATTAACATCTTCTCGTTACCATGCACATGAACACCGCGTGTCTAGGAACTAGACCAAATGAAATTAATGGTGACGGCTGAGCTTGTCAAGCATACAGACACAGTTCTCAACAAGTCTTGAGTCCATCCAACTGGCCAAAAGAATTAATTTAGAATAAATACAGATTTATCTATGATTTTAATAATTGAATTTATTAACTTACAGGCTATGAACAGATTTTCAGTCTAAAAGTCTGCTGCAAACTACCCCAAGATTGGGCCTTTTTAAATCCTTAGGATCTAAGTTTGTGAGTATTTGATGAACCAAATGAGGATCTCTTAATCTTTGTTTTGAAGCTCCTTTGTGGAGTGTTTGTATCTTCAGTAAAAAATATATTTTATAAATGAATTTCTTGTTACCTTCATGTGTTTGGTGTTCAGCTTCTATTGGTATTGATTTGCCTACGCCAAGTCGAGTCTCGGAAATTTATAACCCGGGTAACTGAAATTTCATTGTCAACCAAAGCATATCTCAAGCATGCATACAAAAACGGTTGGTCAGTCTATAAGAAACCACATCCGTGTTTCATTTCAAATCCTTGTTAAAAATAACTCTAGTGAAAGTGAAGGTCCCAAACATTAGTGTGTAATTTACCATCATGAAGTAAGTATATTTAATTTTGTTTTCCACCATACGATACACAAAGCGGAAACTTTTATGTTATGGTTTTGTTTTGATTTTTAGATTGTTCCATCCGTTTAATAAGTAGTCGATTTCAGTGATGGTTTTGTATTAAAAATATTTATCTGCGATAAAAAAGTTGTTATTATTAATCAAATCTGCTTTAAGTGGTATAATCGATTTGAATTATTTGAATATTTGAATAAAAAATCTATTTTTTTTTGTTCAACCTCAATGCAAACTATCGTATCTGTAAGATATTGTCATAAGCTCAGCCTAATATTGCAACGTAAATAAGTCTAAGTGACACATACAATAGTTAACAGGTTCATATAAACCAAGTAAATAATCGTACGTGTTACATACGATACAACATCACTTTTTATCGACGTCGTACAAAATGGTATGTGTAACATACCGTAGCATACCCCCTCGAAAAATCAACGTACGTAATCGTATGTGTTACATACTATAGTTTTGAACAAGATTGATAGAAAACGCAGTAAAACTAACAAAACTGAATACTTAACATGTTTAGTAAGAACATGCTTCATCACAAAACACAAGCTCAGATCTATATACTTCCCACATAGAGAATGGTAAGATATACTTACGATAGGCGTAGCATGCAATGTGTCCCACGTAAACTACCGCAAGAGGTCGATACGATAGTTTACGGCGCGCCCGTGATCAACATACGATAGTTTACGTCTGAAAAAATCTTCATTTTTGAATATTATTAAGTTTTTGTTTTTGGGATACATGCGAAATAATCATCTAATGACAAAAAACTAAAAACATGAAAATCGCCATTTTGTGGGATACGGTAGTTTACGTAGGAGCCATCGCTATGTCAACCAAGCGCCACTATACGGCCGTAGAAGGGTTCAGCAGTAATCAATTATGTATGGCGAGGTGAGGCGTCCACGGCAGTTAGGCGAAATGGGCTCGCCATTACAACCTAATCCAGTGTCATTTGCCTGCGGCGACCGACGTCTGGTCACTGGAACCTTATTCAGATTCAACGCTGTAGAAATAACTTAGCTCTATCCCTCTCATATCGCTTGGGAGAGAATGCTGTAAAAACATCTGACGCTGGCAAGGAACTGGTTTGAGTCCGTGGTTGGTCAGTGGTGCCCATTCGAGGATGGGTGCACGCTGATTTTGCGGCAGAGTTTATACAAGTTGATTTGGGAGATCTTGTAGTGCAAGGATTTTGCCAATTTCAGTAGAGGAAAAGACTATTGGGCAGTGCTTTGCATTTCTGTAGCTTTGTTAGTTACCTGTTACCTGAACATTTATTTCATTGATGTTTTCGATTGATAAACTTGTGCATAAAGAGTTCGACTAAGCTTTAAACCTTTGATTTTCAGCATTTATAAAGGAAGCTGTAAAGAAAACCCTGAGTTAATTCAAAATTTCGATAAGCACACAATATGCATTGTGATTAAGGGGCTTATAGGGGTAAAACTAGTACTATATTAAATAAATCACAGCTTTTTGGTCCGTTTCTCGGAAATGTTGAGCAATGAAAATTTCAGTCCTGGTATTAGTTATTTTTACGACTTACCCGGAGAACCTAGGACGAGTGTCCAAAAAGTTTCATGTTTAGTCATTATCTCAGAGGAACCATGCTGTTACTCACTTATTCAACAAAACCGTGTGATGTAAGCCCCCAAACAACAGAAAGTACCCCAACAATACTCGAGTCCAAAGAAAACCAAGAAGCGTGTGCACAGACAATCGATTATACACGGTTACCACGTAAGGCGACTGGCACTTACTGGGAATTGCTGCACCATTAGAACGTAATATTCAGCTGTACGCCGCCGCTACCGATGCTGTTTGATTTGTGAGTGCTTACTAGGGTCTTGTAGGTTTAGTTTGATTCTTGAAAAGAAGGGCATAAGGGTAAATATTGAAAGACTGGCCTGCATGCATTCCTCGCCAAAATACTGAAACAATCTAAAACAATCAAATTACGTTTGTGGCAATCGTCTTTTGCCCAAAAATTTTCTATTTGCCTGATGCAGGAATATTTTTCAGCAAACACTCTACGTGTCCGCCAAACCATTAAGGATTGTGATAAACAAACATTAATAGAGACACTGAAAATCATCAAGAAATTGAAGATTGAGTATTTTGGCCATTTATGATAAGCAAAATCAAGTAAATCATCCAAGGAAAAAAGTAGATAATTTAACAGGCGTAGGTATATAAAAGACAAAAGGCGAGATAGAGATAATATCCGACGTTTCCGGTGGATTTTTTAAAAAAATACTTTCATCTAAAATATTTCCGGAAAAGTATATATTTTTTTATTTGTCTGTATTGATATAAATATTGTGTATCTTCTTCTTCTTCTTAGGGAACCTCTCCGACTTAGCTAAGTTTGGCGGTCAGCTCCGCTAGACTCGCTTTGTTTCTCGCGAGGTGAAATAGTTGGACTGCACTGATCCCAGTCCATCTCCCGTAGATTCCTTATTGCCAGAATTTTCTCCTTCGGCCGACGCGACCAGCGACATAGTAAGTAGGTGCCAAATCTTAAGCATAAAACCATTTCGACACTATTATGTGCACTTGTCTCATCCCTCGCAAGACGCATGGAACGTAAACAAATCAGCCCTTATCCGTTTGTTTACCACTCCATATCGCGTCAGGGGCCCATCCGGGCGATTTTTCTCAAAAACCAAACATGACAGATTCCTCCAGTGATTGATCGAACTCAGAGGGGGCTAATCTGAGAGGGTGCCGAATTATAATACAGAGGGTGTCGGGGTTTTTTTCGGAATTGGAAATGGAGGCGCAATGGTGCCCGCGTACGCCTGATTGCTTCTTGTCACCCGTTTCTACTTTTCTAAGTTGGAAATTGTTTTGCAATAATGCACTTGTCCATTGGTTTTGAGTGGGTCTATTCACAGGGCACGAAGACTTTTCTGTTGGCCACTAAAATTTATGAAAAGTAATATTGTAAAGAAACAAAAAGTCCTGAAATTTAGCAGAAAAGTAAAAATTCCTCCACTGCTTGACTCAGACTTTTCCCATACCATGTCATATTCGTGGTACTTCTCGTAAGTTTTTGCGCCACAATTGCTAAACAAAACTAAGCAGATTAAAGTAGGTTGATTATCGTCGACGAAGTTGATACGAGTCACCTTTATTGGCAAGCCACTTCATTATATTTGTATTGTAATCAATTTGGTCATCCGTTTCTTTTGTATTTAGCAGAATGCACTTTCTACAAGTAAAGTTGACATTCAATTTATTAGGTGGTTGCAGTAGACTACGCAAGCCTTTTACATCCCAGAACAGGATTTTCAAGTAAGTAATAGTATGTTTTTAAGGCCTACTGTTTAATTAGGGAAGTAGTATTAAATGTTTAGTCAAACAAATTTCGTTTTAAGCTTCTTCCAATTCCCCCTAGCGCACTGATGGAAACCTTCGTTCGTCGGGGGTGAACTACCCTTGAAAAAAAAAGTATTATTAAAGAAGGAGACAGTTCGGGCGCATTTGTAACTGTCGCGAGCCGTATGATGAAAAATTAGTTCAGTCCCAGTGACAAAGGCGCGCTAAACTTTCCATAGATAGTTATCTCTTTCCAACCTATTGTGCTTCGTAGAAGGATAGAGAAGCTACGCACATCAGCCATGTGTTTCCAATAGCAAATGACATAGATAGCTTAGGGATGACCGGAGGAGCGAACAGCAAGTTTTTGACAGCCTCCATTTGTTGTGTATTGAATATCAATATAATTCTGTGTGAGAGAGAGTCGATTTTTGTCCCATAGTCGCCGGGGACTCTTGGGCCAAGTTTGGGTCTACAGATTACGAGCCAATAGCAAATATTGGCTTTGATTGATGACGGTGCGCGGCTCGGGCTGGATGTGACATTCCGCAGGTTTCTTTTGTTTTGATTTAGGATTTTGGTCAAAGAAGAAACAAACTAAGAAAATAAGAAACAAACTAAGAGAACACAAAGCCATAGACCTACTCAGTCCTTAGATTAGCAGACTCTACGATTCTTTAAAAAAGTATTATTTATTTTTGTTTACTTTCTGATCCAGCTGTATTAGCTTAGTTCGCATAAAAAAAATCCTCTTCTATTTTGGGAATGTAAGTAAAAAGTGTTATAGACATGGATATGAAAAGAAAACCACTTAATTACCAACCCATCTTACCCTCTCCCATTCCTGAACACAAAAACCCTTGAAGACTCCCATTCTTCCGCGGAGGCATTTGTCTAAGTATCGAAGGGTCAGTTGGTACTGCGGCTTTTCCCACGGAGGAATAGGATTAAAAGGGCACAGAAGGTTTAGCAGGGGTGCGTGCTGTGAGAAATGCGAATTTTGGAAAGACCTGTGAAATCGTAAAGGAAAACTTTGTGAGGAAAACTGTTGTCATCCAAAGGTAGTCTGGAAGAAATCGCTTTTAGCGATAAGACCGCCATTTGTACTGTTATTTTTAAATGTTTATTTGTAAAATGTTTTCGTTTGTGCATTAAAGAGTACTTACTTGTAAGTCATTAACTTTCACCAAGAATTCTTGCCTAGGGGGTTACCCTTGACGTTATTGCGTTCATATTAACTAAGTTTAAAATTAATTTCTCTTTAAATTCGCATAGTTATCGAATTTTGTAAATTGCACCATATAGAAAAATGGCGTCAAGGCTACAGGGGCAGACCGTCTTCTAATCCCAGTATGGTATAAAAATACAACATGGAGTACCTAAGTCTTTCTGAAAATTAAGGTAAGATTTTGCTGTTGTCGCTGCGGTTGAGGTCCAACCGGCATCTTTAATCTCTCAAAAACCAGGATCCTACTCGTAAGTCTACTAACATTTGAGATTTCACAGTTTTTAGAAAAAAACAATGAACCTATCAAAACACTTCTGCGTTACAGACTTGAAGGCAAGATCTGGATTTCGACATGAAACTAGTGGCTCCAAAATATAAGGTTTGTAGAGGTGATCCCTCCGTAGGTATTTCGACCGCTTCTCTCCGCTAATCGACCGGAAAAAATATTTCGCTGATCCGGCCTCCTACTTTTTTCTGTCACTGACAAATTGCCCGGCCGTATGTTATATGTGGCAATTTGCGAGGTGGTTTCAGTCTTTTGTTTCATTAGTCGATGTTTTTTCAGGGCCCTAAAGATCTAAGGTAATGGTAACCTGAAGCTTACGTTTGGTTGGAATTTTAACTGGCTAAGAGCAAGGTATAGTGACGCGATTAGCACTGTGCAGCAAACATTTAATTTTAGGGTGTGTTCTTTGAATTTTTTTGAAAAAAATAATTACTCAATCCAAATCGTTACCTATGTGGATTTATTCGCAGGTAACGAAAATATTGATACACATGGTTTATTTGCTGGTCTAGAAAATATTAACAATATTGAGTAGCTGATCGATAAATCTACTAACTACGACTCTCTTCAATACGTTAGACATTTAATTAAATCCGATACTAGTTGGCTATTCCGATAAAACTTAAGCAATAAGTAAAATCTACCTACGTTTTTATACATGTTTTTATAACAACCAAAAATATTTGCATATGAACAGACTAAACGGTTTTCCAAAAAAGTTTCGCAATGAAAGTTCAGCCCTTGCTAACCTTACCCAGCACCCAAACGCCGGTACAAAAACTCCACTGCCTCAGTATTGGTACACCGAGCAAGTAAGGCAGATTTTTTACCCCAAGACATTAGCCTCGATTGCTTTGTTACTCCTCACGTCTTGTTTCTGCCGCAATACGCTTGATAGTGGGACTTTTTGTTGCCGCTCTACAGGGTGTTAAAAGACTGCCAACAAAGCGGGAAACCACGTATTGTCCTCATCATTAGGAACATTTTTGCCCAAGGAACTATGCCTGGGAAATCAACGGTTTCCGAGATTATGAGGTTCAAAGTCGGACTTTTCAAAACTTTTTTTTTTTGCAGTAATGTATTCAGTATCTAGTTCTTAACATACCTTCTCAAGAAGCCATTCCAAAATGATGAATAATTCTTACAAAACACGACGTTAAAATTACAACCCGCAATGTATTCTAAACATCGGCACTTCAAGCTTAAGTAACATAAACTGATACCTAAGCTTGCGTAATATGACATCTGTGCGTGACACGTCCATCGCGTGATAAAATATTTTTCAAAATTATAACCTAAAAAACCAAAATCATTTATTTTCCAGCAATAATTTATCGAAAAAGTACTTTGTTTTGGTGTCTAGTATGCGTGGCTTTCGGGTCTGTTGGCGGTCTTTTAAAACCCTGTATACCTACCCGTATCATCATATATTAAGTGCAAGGGCGTTGGGTAAATGATTTGAGTGATATAGTAGAGTGTATACCTAAGTTACAATAGGCTATAATGGCTTAACACTTCTAGAGTGATATTAAGTCGTAGTCCAAGCCCTTCGTAAGTAAGGACAAAGATTTCCAGAAAAAATGGAAGCCTCATCATAAGGTTTTGAGTTTCAAGTTTTCGGCGTTTGATTGATTCTCGCAGCCGTAATTATAGGTACTGTTGTTGTTAATTTGCTTCGATATTAGGATTTAAGACTGCTTCAATAGTTCCAGAACTCAGGAGACCATACAAAACAAAACACCAAAGGTCTAAAACTCCGAAAAACAGTCGCGAAAATTCATGAAAATCCAACCGTACACATCAGTCAAAACCCGCAGCTCAAAAACGCATCATCATACATACGTAAAACCAAGCACGAAGAGAAAACATCTCAATCCACAGAAAGCCCAGCTATTGCTTATAAAACACGCATTAGGTGGTAATATTTATTGAAATTCAAATAGGCGGGCGGTGGTAGATACGGACCGAAGAAATACAGCCAGAAGAAATAGTAGGACGGATCGGAGGCAATCAAAATGCGGCTGGAAATACATAGACTTGGAGGATAGATCGACGAACAAAAGACGAAGCTGCGACTTTTATATTATTTTTTGCATACCCATATTTCTTCATAGAAACTACCCGAAACAATGAAAAAAACGTAATCATGCCGTACGTGATTGAAGTGACTTACCAACTTACATTGAAGGGTTGTACGAGTACCTATCTATTCTAAGTAGACTTAATTAATTTTAAGAGCCGTGATCGTTCTGATTCAAAATCTAAGATTTAAATCTAGGACCTTGATTTAATTCTAAGAACTAAAAGATACTGACTACTGCTGGACAGAAGTGGGAGGAAGCATTGAAAATATTGTTGAGGAGATGTGAGAAGGTATTAAACAAGATTACCTTATGATTTTCGATCTTCAATCAAAATTGTCCTGACATCTTCGATCCAGACCATCTCTCTCTCTTCCGAGCTTTAGTCCCACATGGTGGTAGGGTCAGCTTTCCTTGTTTTCTCTCTCTACTTCGCCCTGTTAGTTAGGGAGGCGAATAGGGGAATTTTCTGCAATACTCGAGCGTGGCAGTTTAAGATATGAGAGATACCTTAGACCTAATAGAACAACCTTGTAAAGTATTTCGCTCTATATGTAGTGACGCGCGCCTAGGATAGACGATCAGATTAGTAAAAAAAAATGGATAGTCTTAAATACTCGAGCGCGTCAGATTAAGATATTGGGGGTTGATTTTAGTGTTTAAAGACTAAATTTAACTAATCTGACGATAAGTCCTTGACGCCGCCGAGTTATAGGGTCGCGAACTTGTAAAAAAAAAACGTTAATCCGGCATTCTCGAGCGCGATTTATTTATTATTTATTTTGAAGAATATAATCTAAAACTTACTAAAAATACAAAATCTGCCGGTTTCCGCATGACCGGAAGTGTGGAGGAGCCATTTCGTCTTCCTAAGAACGCGTTACGGCATATAAGTCGCGAACGATACATTTTACAAAAAAAAAGTTTAAATAAACAAAAAATGTAATTTTATTTTACACAAAAAAGGGTTCTTTACACTTTTGTCCAAAGTTAAAACGTTTTGACTTGAAGCATCATAAAAACTCAAACTTTTTCGGTCAGATTAAGAGAACCCACCAACATTTTTGTCAGATTAAAAAAATATGCTTTCAGGATACCGAGATAAACCTCCCTTATGAAAATCTGACGCGCTCGAGTATTTCAAAATAACTTTTTTTTTTTGCATTTTCAAAAATTCATCGTAACTTATCGTCACGCCGAAATCGTCAGTTTTTTTAAAGGGAGCTTCCTTGGGGCCTACTTAACACCCCTTCCGAAAATCTGACGCGCTCGAGTAAATTTTTTTTTTTGCATTTTTGCCCCCACCACGCAAACCGGCAGATTAGTATACCGTTGTTATCAGAGGCACTCGGGGCATACGTAGTATGAATATCTGACGCGCTCGAGAATGCCCAAGTAACTGTTTTTTTTTACATTTTTGAATAACCGTACACGCCAAACCCACCGCTAAAATGGTTTTTGCCATACGAGCTTTTCTTTTCGAAATTATTGTATCTTTCGATTTTGATAGGTCTCGACGGCGCCGTTGAATTACGCCATTTAGCTACCTCGCCTCCCTAACTATGTTCTTGGTGTCATCTTCGGAGGCTCCGCATTCTATGAGGTCTTTGTTGACCACGTCCATCCACCTGGTTTTCGGTCTTCCTCTGGATCTCCGCCCGGGTATGGATAGACGCAGCGCCTCGTTTCCGATGTAGTCAGGTGGCTTCCGCTTTACGTGCCCAAACCATCTTCGATCCAGACCATCTACCAAAGTATTTGTTTTGCGGCCGCGGTGTGATTTAGTATTCATTTGATGTGATGGAGGCCGGTGGCTTAGGTCTCGCGCGGCGTCTTCGCGTAGATCATAGGCGGCCCTCCCCACCGGCGTGGACTTACGAGGAAAAGGGTGGGAATATACTGAGATTGAGACTTTTTATTGCATAAAGCAATACCCACTGCTGAGTAAAGGTCTCTTCATACTCACAGGATCCTGTGCCAGACGTAACCTGCACTGTTTTCCGGCTATTTGGGCTCTAAGTCATCTAAGTTTTACTTACACGGAACTAATTCCCACTGACTACGAAAGTTAGTAAGAAAAAAAAATTGCATTCTTAGATTTTTCTAGACTTTTAGTACCTATGTCATACAGGGACTAACAAGGATCTAAAAACATCCTTGTGGGAATTAGT
Organism: Zelleria hepariella; assembly: GCA_949319315.1. NCBI lineage: Eukaryota > Metazoa > Arthropoda > Insecta > Lepidoptera > Yponomeutidae > Zelleria > Zelleria hepariella. The sequence continues at coordinate 11,470,171 of OX439388.1, forward strand.
TGCAGCATACACTCATTTTAAGCGTACAGTCATCTCCTCTACTATCTGATGTCACCACAGGGAGCCGAACCTGGAAGATCATAACAGTTCTACCAGGTAGGCTGCTTCCCAATATTTAGTTCTCCCGGTATGTCTCCAGCATGAAAGTCCGCCGTAATCCCAAAAGATTTCCACTTGCGAGCCGCAACGGGTCCCGCCGACCGCCTGCTACACATTCTAAATAATAAACAGGACGATCGCCTTCAGACGTCTTGTAACTACGTATGTATGTACGAGTGGAGAAGTAAAGTAAAGAATTATAACTAAGCATATTTAGAAATTTTCACCTGGCAAAGAATGGAACCCGCAGCTTCTGGTTTCTCAACTAGCATTTAAATTTAAATAAATGGTGATTGGTCAGAAAAGGTGGACATAAACAGATTTTCGATCGTTTACATTTAAACATTTGTAAATATCGTCATTTCTATATCTCGGCATATTTAATTCGACAATTTAATTTTATTTGCTAAACATTTTATGGCCAAAATATATCTATGAGTTGAACATATTACAAAATAATAGTTGGAGAGCTGGTGACCAATCGAGATATTTTTTCGTACAAGGCTGGGAGTTAGTAGGCTGATAGAGTAGACTTCGCTGAGTCTGGGAAAAATATTTTTTTGGTCCGGTCGCGGTTGAAAGTTAGATTTTTTCGACTTTGAAAGTTTAAATGTATGGGTTGAGTCATTTCTTTTTTCTCTACAAGGCTGAGAGTTTTTAGGCTGCCTTTTTAGTCTCCGCTGATCACGAAATCACTATTTATTACGAGCCAAATGCGGTAGAAATATTGTTTTTTATAACCTAGAAAGTGTGAATTTTTGGGTTATAAAACTCAAACTTTCAACCACGCTCGGCCAAAAAAACAAATATTTTCTTGTTCAACGGAGTCTCAACAACTAAACTAGAAGTTTCTAGCCTTGTACGACAAAAAAAATATACTGAACCCATACATTTAAACTTTCAAAGTCGAAAAAATCTAACTTTCAACCGCGACCGTGCCAAAAAAATATTTTTCCCAGACTCAGCGAAGTCTACTCTATCAGCCTACCAACTCCTAGCCTTGTACGAAAAAATATCTCGATTGGTCACCAGCTCTCTAACTATAATCTTAGTCATTATTTCGACAGCTATAAATCAATATTTTGACCAACTTTTGAAAGATTTCGATATAGCCTTTTGTAACCTTTAAAAGTAACAAGCCTATGGTCTCGTTGTTTTCAAAATTTTATCTCATTTAATCTTATCAGTTACATTGTCGGCAGTTGAAAATCTATAAAGATACATATTTTAGTTAAATATTTGGTAACTAATTCTAACTCTACATGTTCTCTAAAAACCAAAATCTAGCTTTCTGTCCTCCAATTCCCTAAACACCAAGCACTGCAGTCGGATCTCTCTCTCTATATTTATAAAATGCAACGTCGTCTGTCTAACTGTCCGGCTGTTCATCTCTTCTCTACTAACATGAAACTGGAGTGGCCCTGCAATTTTCTGTTTGTTTGAACGTTGATTTTTTCTATAAAAATCTATAAAACAGTTATTTTTTTAATTATTAATTAAAGGTTTTTAATTATTAATGTATAGTCGCAATAAAAACATATAAAATAATAAAAACCAGAGAAAAAGGGCCAAAGCAGTACTGCTAACATATGTTATAACTTATAAGGTAGATAACAATGTATTATCTAGCATGAATTGGATCATTTCCTTTAGAAAAGAAGCTGGCGAAGCATTTCCATAGATAGCTGTGAGTTCACTTAACGTCCTATCAAATAAAATGTATTTTCTGGTGGCTTTAATCATTAAATTGAGAACAATCTAACTAATAAGATTTCGTATTTAGTTCTTATAAACGTTATGGCTGGCACCACGAGCGGAGCTTGCGAAACTAATCACTATGCCTATCATTCTGACTGATAGACAACAGGCACTAGACAGGTACAGCCAAAATCCCTGAAGATACCTATAAACAAATAAAAAAAAAGTTCATAAAGCGGTGTACACGTAAAGGTGTAGCTATAAAATAGTACCCTGAAAATGATTTATCAAGAATTTCCTCGTATGAGGAATCCACTTGGGCAAAGTTACGGGGAAAGGCTAGTCCCAAAATAAAACTCCTTGGGCAGGGAAAAGGATTGCATTGACATCGAAGCGCATAACGAGAGCCATACGTCGATTGTCGCGGAGCATCAATCCCTAGCCCCGCGGGTGCAGAGCGCATGCATCAGTGCACTCTGTACTCTACGAGGTAGCGTAGACTGAAGGGACTGTGGGGATTAGGAAAGGATTGCTTCCGGATTGAAAATTTTGCTTAAATTGTGTATGCGAGCCTAGTCTCTGGGGGCTTAGTATCAGACCAGACAGTCACCTGTCAAAAGAAGGATTGACGTGGCAAGCTAATGGCAAGAGACGGCCGGGACGCCTCCGTACTACCTGAAGGCGCTCAGTTGAGAAAGAGGATGCATCAACTGGACTCGAGCTAGCGGCTGCCGCGCTAGACCGCGAGAAATGTTGATCCCTGCTTCGAGTCCTAAGGCCTTTGCATCTACGCAATGAGATGATTTATACAGCATCCAGTGGCACCTTCACACGCACTAGATTGGTGAAGTGACCACCATTTGCATCGCCGACTTTTCCAGTAACCTTAAAGTGGACGAACCGAACAAGGATTCTTAAAAACATTCAGCTTTACCTATGAAACGCGTCCCACTCGTAAATCAAACCGCCTCTCAAACTTTGACTGAAATAATATCCTCAGCCAGCACTAGGCTATATCCTAGCCCCCTCCCACGTCTGTATACATTCGTTGACAGATACGACGGAGCGGCGGCGGATCTTAGGCGGAAATTAAAACTAATAATTCAAAAAGTTTCTGCACCACCGCGCCGACGCGCTGGATTTATGTTGCAACCAGTCTTGAGGATGCCTCCTCACCGACTGGGGCAAAGCATGCTGTAGAAGTCACACTGATTGTAGTATTGATTGTTTTTTTAAGATGTCCGTTCAGTTATTTAATAAAGAACCCGCTTAAGAGAACATATTAAGCAACGCCTAGCCAGCGGTTGTATACGAAAGGTTTTTTTGTTCTTCTATTTTTTTTAAATTTCCCATTGCTCAGTCAATAAAAATTCAATAATACTTCATTTGCGTGAGCGTGGCAAAGCGTTACACTATCCTCCTAATAAAAATTCTGATTGCGCTTTCATCTAAAAAAACTAATATATTTGCCCATGGTGTGTAGGAAGAGAAAGCTTATCTTGGAGTTTGAAGATTAATTGGCCGTCTCAAATACCTCTGGAAGAATGAAAATGGAAAAGGGCCTGCAGAATTTAGTCTCAAACACAAGGAGTGAAGTTACTTTAGCAGCGGAGTAAGTGCTAACATTTAAATGCCGCTAATAAACTTTGACCTCCTAATGAATGACCGAATTGGAGGTTCTGGCTCTACCCACTCTGTGACCAGTTCTTGAGGAAGCCTCGCAGGTTCTGTCGAAAGTTTGCTCCAGCAGTGCCCTAATTCAAAACGAAAACCGGAGCAGGACCTTCTTGGAGCGAGTCATAGTGTCGCGTGAGACAATGTGTGTAGCTGCGGTCACGCGGCACTTATTGGTTAGTTGGCAAAGGTCCGGTTTCTAAATTGAGAATTTTGCTAAACAAATACTTAACTATCGTTCTGTCACGCTCTTTTGTGAGAAATCTGCAGAGACAGGACGATACGATATGGGTAACCATTTCCTTAGCAAATTTCTCAATTCAGAAACCGGCAGTAAGTCTATGATCAAATATTAAGTAGCAAGTGTTAAAATATGGTTTGTTTTAGCAAACAACAATCAAAAGTTCTCTTACTGCCGGTTTCTGAATTGAGGAATTCGCTAAGCAAATGGGTAAGTATCGTCCTGTCTCTGCAGATTTCTCACAAAAGAGCGTGACAGAACGATAGCTGTTAAGTATTTGCTTAGCAAAATTCTCAATTCAGAAACCGGGCCTCGTTTTTTTTACTGAACTCACGGCCTTCGTTCCCGTGAGTTCAGTAAAAATAGATATTATGTACATTTTTATCAGTAATATTCATTACAAGTCAGTACATTTTCATGTCTATCAGAATTAGTTAACTAATGTAACAAAGTAATAGTTACCTATGTATGATTTTAAAAAAATGTATTTAACAATTACATACACCTTGTAACGTGTGTGAAAAATATAGATTTTGCCTTTTAGTGGGCTAAATCAGTGTAAATTTATATGAAAATCTATGAAATCCAATTTTTGACATTGTTTACCGTTATCATTGATTACCCGTTAGGCTTAAATAAATGGACCAAAGAGGATTCTAAATATTTTATACCTACACCGTGGAATTTTAGTGGTTTTAAAGCCGAAGGTATATAGTTGCACTCGTGATTCTGAGCCAAATTCCAAAATTTTACTTCAAAACGAGCGAAAAAAAAAACACTTCCCAATACAAACGGCTATCGCCAATCGACACCATTTGTATGGAGAAGTGAATTTTTTTTTCGTGCGTTTTGGAATGAAATTTTGTAATTTGGCTCAGAATCACCAGTGCAACAAAATACCTTCGGCTTTAAAACCACTAAAATTGCACGGAGTATATTTGCTAAGAGTTTATACACACTTTAGTAAGAAAACCAACATTTCCATTCACTCAATAACGCCGAACTACCTAATAACCCGAGCCAACATACCAGACTGCATTAGAACGAAAGGGTTCGAAGCAATCTCAGTGCAGTCCTATCTTCCATCTGTAATGTTCTTAGCACTCTATTAAGACTGTACAGGTTTGTTATTGAATGCCTTCATAATAACATAGTGGGAGACCCCACAGGCTATATTAGTTTACTTACCGAAGGATCGAACAAGAGATATCTGAGCAAATAATTAAGGAGCACACGGATTTTAATGAGAGGTTGCCTTATGCTATGTTTATTTGTGAGATTAGTGATTTTGCGCGTGCTGAATTGATAAGTTTTTATGCCACTGCGTCACGATACAGGGTAATTTTTAAATAGCTGATTGAGTGATATCCAACAACTTTAATTTTGTCCTACGACTTTTTATTTACTGAACGAAGAATCGCTCTTTGTACCATTTCAGCAGTGCTTACGTGGCACGCTTTCGTGCCCCTCAAATTTTCCAAAAAACGTTAAAAAGTTTTTTTTTTTGGAAAAATAAATTTGCGCTTTCACCTAAGTCGTAGAACTAAAATGGTTGGAAATCACATTTAGAAGTTGGCGTGTTTCAGGACTAAAGCTGTTTAAAAATACCCTGTTTATTTATACAGTGGCTTGGTCTGTCATCGAGTCAGTCGATAGTAGACTCAAAATCGTAGCGCTCTACCCGATAGGATTAATAAATTTGTCGTGTGTAAAAGGCCCGCTTTCACTGCGCCGCCGTTTTTCGTGTGTTTCCACATTTTTCAAGCGATAAATCATATTTTTTCACGAGTCGAGCTTTTTGCAGTGGCGTCCTTTGCGTTTGCTCGGACGGGTTTGTATTTCGTTTTTCACGTTCGCCAGTCAGGAGTTTGCACCGGGATATTTCGTTTTGTTTCGCATTGCATAGCTCAGCGGATCGCAGATTAATAAGTTCGAACGTTTATGGAATTGTGACGTCGACGGTTGAATGAACTTACGAAGAAAAACTCGTAACACGAAGGAGACAAAGCGTAATTTTATTGCCTAGAGAATACGTGATTAAGCAGAAGAAAAATTGCAATAAAGTCACTTGATTGATGCTCCGTAATAAAGACGAATATAAACATAAATAGCATCATATTAATCGCTCTTGAAAGCTAAACAGCGCGGTTCACAAATTCCCTCATAAAACGCGAACATAACAAATGCATGTCCAACACGGACATTTGGTGAAGTGTTTAAAATCTCTCATCGCACCTTTTCATTTTACATTCAGCTACCTCAATGAGCCCACTTAATTTAATTGCCAAATCATTAAGTTAAACGAAATAAGCGGCACTAGTTCAACATAACAGACATAAATAAAGGCGTCATCGAGATATTAAATAAAGTAATCAATGACGTGCCTATCTTATGGAAAAAATGGCGGAGACCTCCACATTAATACGTAACCATAAATTAAAGTGTGGCTTAAAATTAAGACAACAAGCCTCTTTAATCTACAATAAATGGTGGTCGTCGGTCCAAGACCTGTTCCGCCGAGATGAAGGCACGAGAAAAAAATAATCCGGTCCCGAGCGGGTCCAAAATATGATAGGCATCCATAATGCAACATGGCCGCTAAGCCCCCTATATCGCTCTCCGTCGCACGAACGGATCCCAGATAGAGCCATTTCGCTTTATTAAAGTTGACCACATGTGAAGTGGCCTGCTAAGCCCAACCTTGATATCATACTCTCGGGATACAAGGTATTCTGAGCAACATTCTCTCTTTAGGCAAACCGAATGCTTGGAAAAATAAAACTCGATTTCTTGGAAGCTACTTATAAACTTAAATGTGGTGTAAGAACTTACCTTTCCTTTAAGTTATTCCACAAGCCACTAAAAAACCACATCTTGCGTTAAAATAACTCATCACGAGCATAATAATAATATTATGGAGAGCAACTTCACCAAAACGAGTAAACTTTTCAACTGAGCGAATAGAAGCAGAGTCAAAAACCTCAGGTGAAAACGAAAGCGGACACACCTTTGATGCGAATAAATCGTAATGTTAGGAAAACCAGCAGGTGGTCAATTGTACCCAGAGCAATTGTTTCTCCAAGGTTGTTCTATTATTGCGTACAATTCGCAAATTGGTTCCGCTATTGTTGGATTCGCAAACTCGGTGGTCACTTTCGCTCGCATTCTTCTCTGGGAGACAAATGAGGATAGGTGAAAAGAAAGGGTCGTGAAAGGATTTTTGTTTAGCCTGTTTGCGGCCTTAATGTCCTTAAGATGATTGTAAATCAGAGCACTCTCTTTTGTTGCAGAAGGGTACCTGTTGCTGGTTTGTGGTGCACAAGAATAGTAGGTCTTGGAATTTCAGAACGGGTTTACGTGGCAATGGCAAGTGAAAGAGGTGATGGTGTAAAAAAATACTGTATAGGTGAGTGCCAGTTAAAATTGCTTGAAATTAAGGAAATCAATTTGAAGTTTATTGTGATTGAAAAGTGTGGGGATTTTTAGCTATGTTGTTCTGAGATATAAAATGTTACCAAGAGTCATGATGCAAAATTAGAAAGTTTATATTTTCAACGACGAAACCAATGGAAACCCACAAAAATGCAAATGCAAAGACGAATAATAAATAATGAAACAACCTACGTGCTATTCGAATAATGCACTCCGAAATATATTTCCAAACAAAGGTCGCCAGAGTTCAATGCTGGACGTTATAATAAATAGTTGAACGAACATATTCGACGTAGAAACGTTTGATCCAAGGTGTGAGGGCAGGAAGAACAATGCGGTTAATGCTATTGAAATACCATTATCTAATAACTTGATACTCCATCTATCACTCTGGGCACGTTGAAACAACGTCCCCTCTTCACTCCTATATCATTAATCAGAATCTATAAATATCCAACCAACAGACACTTGTGTATCGAATTTTGAATCGGGTTTTTTTAGACAGCGGCATTGGAATTGCTAAGATGGATAATTTATTATTCGATGAGTGGATACGATTTCTAGAGTTTTTGAGGCTCCAATATCCGCTTTCAATACAAATGTGACTAAAAGGTGTAAACCGTCAGAGCTATGCTTTTAAAAGTGAAGAGTCGTCCATAATGCTAGACATAACAAAATTCAATATTCAGTTATTCCATAAAGACGCGTGACAGAAACAAATGGACCATGTTAGTTTAACCTATGACATTCAACGTAACACGTTCTATGATTAATCCGTAAAAGATTGCCACAATCTACAGCTTATTAATCTTTGAGCGCGTTTAAACAGGTACTCAATAAGAAAACAATTTGCCCGATGCGGAGCATCTACAAATGACTTCATCTGGCTAACGAAGAACTAATGCTGGGTGTTTCTGAAGCCATTAAGCGAAGTGCCAGCTTATAAAAGTGATCGGTATGCCATCCATCCGATCTCATCAATATGGGAGTGGCTGGTACTGTAAGATGTATTGCACTTCAAACGACTCCTGGCAACATGTTTCTTTGTAGCGCCGCGCTCTCTACCTAATAGTTGTCTCCGCCTTGACTTTGGAACACAGAAACCTGAAGATTATTTCTTTCAACATAAGCGCTCACGTCGGTATCGTCAAAGGGGTAAGTTGAGGCACAAACTTATTAGCATACATAACATAGAAACCCGAAGTTTATTTCTGGAAGAAATCAACATTCATGCATATGACATTGACGGGCTATGCTGAGGAACCAACCGATTGAATAGGGTCTACGTATTTCTAGATATTACCGTCCGAGATTTCTAAGTCACCAATCTGGTACAATCAATACGTTTTTATATCTACTCAATGAGCTAGTAACTACCTAGGTCATGAAACAATGAAACTTGTGATACGACCATTTACCACTTTGTATCTCAATTAAAATTTTACATAATATTGATTCCCCAAAAGACATACTAACATGAACCAAAACAAAACTCCCCGGAAATCGAATTACCACGAAACACAGGCCCATATCATAGCCACTCTCGGCCGCACGTGAATAATTCCCTCCAATAAAGCGGTTGGGGACTCCAATCGTCACTAGAACCGTGGCATGCGGGTCATGTACTACGGCACGCGATAGTAGGTTCGGAATAGTACGATTGCATACCCCTCGTGCATACCACTGTCGTGTCGCACAACATAAATACGGCAGAAGCAGCTTGTTTGTGGACATAGATAACTCTTTGTTGCAACTAAAAAATGTGATCCCTCCATCCTCGGATGTGTTTAAGCCAAGACTTAATTTTACTACCGCCAATTACTTAAAACTGAAGCCCCATAATTATCAACTCATCTCTGCCCAATGCTTGCCTCTCGCCATCCGCATCCATTAACCTTCCGCAGACCCAACGATGTCGTCCGACTACTAGTCTTCCCACCAACCGCAATTTAGCTCTTGGCCATCACTCTGTTACTGCCTTGTTCCAACGACATCTTTTCACCTTACCAGAGGACTACATGAGCACATAGCATCCGCTTTTATCTGTAGAGATACTAGTCTTCCGACTACTAGTCTTCCCACCAACCGCAATAATTTAGCTCTTGGCCATCACTCTTTTACTGCCCTGTTCCAACGAAATCTTTTCACCTCACCAGAGGACCACATGAGCACATAGAATCCGCTTTTATCTGTAGAGATAATGTATGAAAATGGAGACAAAAGCCAAGTGTATGGCTGATATCTTAGCCTGGTATGTGTTCTAGCTACCTTTTTCCACTTGAGACTCAACATTTGGTCTGAAACTGAAACTTCTTCACCAAGCTATGTTTGGCGGTCAGGTCCGAAATTTTCTTCTTGGTTTCTGGTGAGGCGAAGCTCTCGGGATTCCGGTCCACGCCCGTAGATTTTTTACCCAGAATTGTCTCCTTCGGCCGACGCGTTTCTTACCAGTGAATTTCCCCATCATTATCTGAACTGAAATGTAGCTGAAGCCATTCTTCTATAGCACTTCGGGGTGGTGTCGACGGCGATTTGTCACTATCGATCGCGTTCGACATCACTCGTGCTCCGTCCCGATGCGACGTGAGTAGGAATACTCGGAATGTTGTCTGGTATTGTTGAGTATGCGCTGCTTGATGGGAAAGCCGGTGTTTTGTTTTCGTGTCTGGCCGAGGGTTTTGGCTGTTCGACGTTGGGCTTTATGTCAGGTCAGGATACATCTTCTTTTGATCAGCTTTCGTTCACCCTAGCTACCTAAGAGCGTATCTTTCTCGTTCTCGATGAGGAGGCCTTTGCGGGATTATCTTATTCAATTTTACTCACAGAACATAAGCCGTTATTATTTGTTGACCATAATATGCATACAATTATTTGTTGGTAGAAAAAGTAGCCTAACACGGCATTCATGGCATTTTGATAATTATGTTCTTTCTGATACTCCTTATTTTACAACTATTTTCTGCTTAACTTTGTTCGCCATTTCAGTTTTCTTTATCCACAGATCCTCTCTATTCGTCTCTATTATACCCTGCAGTTTTGTTTCTAATAATTCGACAAGCTATTCCTAGACCAAGCAGACGGCGTTCGGAAGCGAACCCTTTTAATTCAAACCACGATCCTTCAAGACGTCTTGCCCGTCATAATTATATTTCCATAACTTAATTCAAGTAAAGTAATAAAGCGTGCTTGCGATGGTGCTCCGATACGAGGGCGGGGAAGGTGTGCAAATTATAAGCGGCCCGGCAAATTCGCGTGATGTGTTAATGGCTCGAATTATGAGGTGATTGTTGGACGCTCGTGCTTCAAGACCGTTCAGCACAAAATATGGACGATGGAAGAAGCCTTCGAAGCCCATACGAAGGTTTAGATGATGGTACCATTTTTTTAAGGTTTTGAATGTAGAGCTGAAATAAATGTGGTTATACCTATTGCATGATGTCTAAGTAATGCTTAAAAATAATACCGGCTTACCGGTCTTTACTTACGATGCTGGATGTAATAGGAGTACCCATTTCTGCAGGTTTAAAAAAAACTCTACCAAAATTGCTGTAAACTATCAGTTGAAAATTACATCTTGAACGTTCAGCTGAGGAATTCATCTGTTTAGTAATTAATACCGAGTTCAACTTTTGATTGTATTTATTTTGTGACCTACGCTTGCACTGCCCTACGTTTGCACCCAAAGTAAGGTGGGATACATCGTTGGTTACAATACTGCATTCAATCATAACCTTTACCATGCTTGTAATAAAATTCAGTACCCGATGTAAGTAAATACATAGTCAGGGAAAGTGGGAGTGTGTGTAATTTACTTCGTAGGTTTTTTTTCTTATTTATAGAGGTAATTAACTAATTGCGATTGATTGCAATTGCGTTACTGATCTTAGTTTACTGTCATTAAGTAATTAAGCGTAGGCAAAATGCTTTGAAGGCGAAGTTGCGTTATTAGCTCGTTGGTAAAAAACATATCGCATCTTCATCAAATCACAAATGAAGCAATATTTGATCGTACTGTAGTGTAAGCTAAAGGAAACATAGAAGCAATCAAATTACCTAAAGAATTTCTATAAGAAAGTTTTGTGTTTGATCATTACATGACATAGATAAGACGTGTTTGTTATTTTTCATATCAAAAGCGTCACCCAGCGCTGTCAACTTGAGGAGTTTTGTAAGAAGAATGCTGTCGACACAAAGAAGAAGAAGAAGCTCCAGTAAAAAGTTGATGCTCTATTTACATAGAAACGTGGTTGCTGATCCAATCATATTCAGTTTGCGGTCAACTGTACCACCACAAGTAAATGTTCCGATAAAATATTTTATAGGAGCTAATTGCATTACGCTTTAATCAAACCTGAGGCTCCAAAAAGGCAATCGTGACGCAAGAAACCAGTTTTCGAAGCGGGCCGGCGTAGGAGGCGGTAAAAATTCCCTTTGTTGCCGCATGAGCAGGCTAACTTCTTAAATAATGTCGGTTTGCGTAGGTAGGAGGGCGGGCAGGCACATGGGTGGAAGTTTCAGAAGGACAGGGCCACCTTCCTCTTATCCTATTAGGTTTATTTAACATCTATTCCGACAAATCAGGTCACGAAAGAGGCATACTATTCCCGACATCCTGCCGTATCTAATGAAAGGGTTTGCTGAAAAGAATACAAAAAAAAAGAATCGTAGAAACATTTTTAAAAACAAATTTTATTTAAATGTACTAAAAAGATGATAATAAACTTTAAATTAAATCGAACCCATCAATTAATTACATTACACAATCTATATTTTTTATCATTGAGTTCTTCATAATTTGAAAATTTGTTTAACTTTGATTTACCTATACATAAGCACGTCCTCCCACTTGAGCCCGCACCGACTGACTGATCTAAACTCTAATTTTTAAATCGAGTCCATAGAATGACAGTTGCTAGTATGCTACTGACAGATAAAGCCTTTGTAACAACTGTCATTCCATGGACTCGATTTAAAAATTAGAGTTTAGGAGAGCTAGCGCTAAGCGCTAGCTCTCCTAAAAAACTTTGCGTACCGAATTTGGCGTACTTGCTAGCACATTGCTTGAGTTAGCGCGGCAGAGCCCACACAATAGTGCTAGATTGGATGCTAACTGTCTAACTGCCATTACACCATCCAATCCAATTAAAAATAATCACTTAGCATTAGGAAAATTGGACAATGTAATGCCAGCTTACTTACCAAAGTGAACCTTCTACGCTTCTCTATTTCCCGGGGTAGGCCAGGCCACATGGGCAAAGCCGGGGGCAATCAGTCTTATTCCGCGCGGACGCGTCGCGATTAGTCAATGCCTAGCGCAGAGACAGAGCTAGTCCAACCTCCCCCGGCCTCCTCTCGCGTTCTTACTGCCGCCTTCCGACCAGTATCGATTTTCCGCAATCAATTTAGGTATTGGCTTTTTAGATTGAAATTGTTTGTTGCTACCTGCCTTTGGAACGCATAAAGACATGTTTTTTTTATTTTTATTAGCGACTCGCCCCGGCTTTGCATGGGTGCAGAAATTATGTATAAACCTTGCATGAAAAATCATCTAACTGAATGACGGTGAAGAACACCTCTAAATCAATTGCCTAGCTTAGCAGACGTTGGTCCATACACAAACAGACAGACTCGAAAAGCGACTTCGTTTTTTTTCATTAAAAGGGGTTAAAAGGGTTCTTCCTTCAGATATTTTTTAAAGTTGTAAAGGCAAGGCAGTGTTGAAGATCTGTGTATTTATTCTATAGATATAAAAAAAAAAACCGCTCAGTTGCTAGTCCCCAAACCCGTTTATTTGAGGTAAATAAAAAAAAATTACAAATAATACATATAATAAAAAAAAATTGTTTATTTGGATAAGAGCAATTTTTCCGAAAATAAACCGGTTTTGATTACTAGTAACTGTGCAGTTATTTTTTTAATTATTGAGAGATAACAAAAGTTGTTGGAAAATTACATTTAAAAGTTAACGTGTTTCAGGAATAAAGCTATTAAAAAATTATTTTGTGTACTTACCGGGTCGACCGTTTGTAGATAATCATCCATGGGGGATACAGGTTTTCAGTTTCACCCGTAGAGCAAAACTTAATGATCAGTTAGTTTAATTAAGTTATTTGCACTACAGTTAGGTACATTAAAAAGTCCTTATTTTAATCCAGTTTGTATATAGATAATGATTAAAGTTATCAACAATTTCGCAATTTGTAAGACAAAACTAAAACGGCACTAAACTACATAATTGGTTGATCGCAGCTTAATAGCGGTTTAAGTGTAGCTTTGTTTTAGCGCGAACTCAAACCTGATTGCACGAAGTACAGTATGGCGTCTTAGAAATAAACGAAGTGGTTAAAAACATAATGAGTGAAGTACAGTTTTAGAACTTAAGCTTTACTATTTTTAGGCCCGGTTTCTGAATTGAGAAATTTACTAAGGAAATAGGTAGGTACTTAAGTATCGTCCTGTCACGCCCTTTTGTGAGACATCTGCAGAGACAGGACGATACTTAAGTATTTGCTTAGTGAAATTCTCAATTCAGAAACCGGGCCTTAGATTTTTATATTTAAATTCCTAGTTCTTAAAAGTCACACGAAGTCGTCGAAATTGCGGACAGGGGATTTCGGGAGATCTTGATTTACAGGCATTTCACACAAGGTTTAACTTTCTGATAATTCAATAATTAAAAAAACTGCTAATTATCCAATTATTTCGCCTAAGAAAGCGTTATCAACTCAACAACAATGCTTTCAACCCCCTAATGACTCTACTTTTTCTCAGAGTCTTAAGGCTTCACCGCTTTGGGCCGGCGATTAAACGCCTGATTTTCCAGATCTCCAACGTCAAACGTATGTTCGTATTTGACGTGTGAGATTGGCGTTGCATCACATAAAAGTGAAATTGGCCCTTATTTTCTACCTCCGCGCCTACTTACAGTCTGAACTCAAAACTCTTAGGCAAGCCTTATCAGAATTCATTACCAATACACCCGCAGACACCCTACTATCGGAAATTCTCTCTACCGCCTCATAATGAAGAGTTTAAAAAGGCATAATTGTCGATCAATAAGATAAAAACAAGAGGGATGCGAAAACCAACATAACTTTTCGTTCCTTTACCGCCTTGGGCCGAAAGAATAAGGTTTATACTCCCCAGTTCTGGGTGGGAGGTAAAAGTGGTTAGCAGTAATGATGGATACATGGACGATTGCGTACTAAGCAGTCGGCTACCAGAATAAAGTTATCTTCTGATACGTGCTTTATTAATGGTTAACTCGTTATAGAGGTACACTTTAGTATTGATAGGTCTGTTTAGAAATGAGTTATTTATTTACGGTAAGGTTTAATGGCCTGAAGTTAAGTCGAGTAGGTCGATAAACCAAAAGTGGTTTTTCCAGGCATTCTTAGGTCACAAACAATGTCTTATAAATAATTTACCTAAAAAAAAAAGGTTCAAAATCTTTAGGTGGTTTCAGGGTTTCAGGATATTGGTTGATTCGAGTCCCATAAATTACTTCTACAGAGAGTGGGTAGATATTTTTACATTTTTTGATTTCCGTTTACGATATTGACGAGCTCCTTGATTGCAACCCTGGAATGAAGATACCGAGCTTTGGAAAAAAGACACAATTTGGAGCTCACAAAATTAAATTCGTCATAATTTTGTGAGGTATTTAGAGACATTTGTTGTAGTAGCCATACCTTCTTCTTCTTCAATGCTGAGTGTAGGTCACTGGCCAATACTGTTCAACGCGTAGGTATGTAAATAATTGTACGCGCTATCTCTTACTTAATTTTAGCTGGTATTTATTATTTAACACATTCTTCTTCTTCTTAGCGTATCGATGGCAAAACCGATACTTAAATCTAAACTGTTTTAGCCCAGAATTTGGCAACCTGAATTGCGTCGTCACTAGCCGTCATGAGGTCCTCCTCATGGTTTGGAATAAATAAATAAAATTAAATTAAACGCGAACTAAAAGTAAATTAAAACTAAGCTATAAACTAGACTAAATTAACAAATTTACAGGTAAAAGTATTAAGTAGTTATAGCTTAGTAGTATTAAAAGTTACCGATATTACGTAATTATTAGTCTGGCTATGAACCTTCATCTAGTATCTTTATTACTTTACATCTGCAAATTTTACAATTGGGTACGCAAAGTTTTTTGTTCGAAAGTCCGTTATTGGCTTAAACTTATCTTTAGACAATATTGAGAAACTGATTTAAATATTTTTTATTTTGGTCCAGTAGTTTTGTTTTTATGCGCTAAAATGTTTTGTTCCTATGACCACCAACAGTATGCAGACCGTCGCGTGAAGGTCATAAAATCGTATCTTTGAAACGTTGTAAAATCCAAACTACTGAACCAAAATAAAAAATATGGAAATTAGTTTCTCAATATTGTCTAAAGATAAGATTAAGCCAATAACGGACTTTCGAACAAAAAACTTTGCCTTCCGAATTTAGTAGAACTTTATCACCCTTTATATATTTTTTTCTTTTTATATTTTATCTTTTTTTTTTTTTTTATCTTTAGCAGCGTTCGCAAAGTCTGAGCAGCCTCACGACAGTCTACACCAAACCCAAGCAAAAAAGCGGCCAATCGTAAAGAGCAAAGACGGCTTGTGGTCAGCAACCCACGTAGCCGTTTCATAAGCCCAACCGCGCATTATCGGGACGTGATTGGCCGGGCACCGAACCCGGGACCGATCATAGTGGTTAGTGAGAGCGACTAAGTAAAAGCCTTTATACAGCCTTTAGCCTTTGAGGGGATCGGTTTGGCGTTTAGAGGCTGTCGATGGGGTGATTCGTTTTCGATACGCGCACGTGGGGCGATTCAGTTTCGACTGTCTTTTGGAAGACCTGTGTAGTAGACATTTAATTTTGTAGCGTGATATTATTATGTATTTTAGCTACTGAGCAGCTACCACGAGTGCTAACTGTCACTGTCACTAAAAGTGATAAGTTGGATAAACAACCTTACTACTTAACTGTCTATAGTATTAGGATACATGACAGGCGTCCGGCAGACGTCCGGCACAGCTTTTTCGCACTTGTGGTAGCTACTCTGATACTAAGGGTGGTATTCTAGAACGCTACTTAAACTCTGTTTAAACTCAGTTCAAACTAGAAAGCTCCTTGAACTCTGTTTAAACTCAGTTTAAGTAGAGTTTAGTAGTGTCGACTGTCGATAAAACAGTGCATGTTTTGATTTGAATATCCCTCCCTTCATATCAAAACATGCACTGCTTTATCGATAGTCTGAACTCTGTTTAAACTTTTTTGTTTAAACTTTAAGTAGCGTTCTAGAATACTACCCTAAGAGCAGTATTTACTTTTTGCCAAACAAAAAACTAAATAATAAAAAAAACTAATGCTAAAAAACTAAATAATAAAAGCTAAAACAACAAAAAATATTTGTATCCTGAAGTCTCTACTATCTTTATTAGAAATTTGATTTAGATTTTCGTCTTTACTATTCGATATTTAGCGAGATAACTGATACTGAAAACTACCTTCGCGGACATTGCCATGTACAGTCGACAGCACACGCGTGCACTCTATTCAGTTACGTTAGGGGCGACTTTGCAACGAAAATGTAAAATTTTACTTGCAGTTGACTGTTCAAGCAGAGGTACTGACTCTACCAATTTTACACGATATTCCAAGTGTCAATATAATATGCGAAATATGCCCAAATAAGTTCTTATCTAAAAAGAAATCAAAATCGTTCAACCTCTATAAAGTCGCCGTACCTAACAGTTTCACAATAGCCGGGACCACGCAATCATGGCGATGACTATCTTATAGTCGAGCGACCACCACAAAAGGGCCTGTGGTTCCAACGTTGTAATTTGCCTCTTTTCGCCGCCTAGCTCACTGTAATTTTACAACCGAGAAACCCGCGACGGGCTTGAGGTCTTCATTCCGACATTTTATACTTTTTAACCCGTAATCGGCGACGGTTACATAAGTGCCTCACCCTTATTGTGGAGCAGCAACGTAAATATTTTTACTTCGTGAAATTTCAGCTCAAATGGTGGAACCAATTTTTTTTGTTAGGTAGTTGAAGGTTATGAATAGTTATAGGTTTTTTTTTCATGCGACAGTGGCTTTGTTTTACATTGTACGGTGGTGAGCATTGAGAAGTGTCATAGAACACCTAATCTGTTAACCAAATGTCCATTCAAATGCATAAGGTCTCCTGACTATTGCGCAGTGAAAAAAAATCACATTGAGACGAATGGTAAAATGTGCAAAGCAGAAGTTTGGTGTACATTTAAATGAGCATTCTTCATAAAATGTCGAAGAATGTCACATTTATCATAAAGGAACGGAATGACAATGGGCCGTGTTGGCTGAGACAATGAGGCCCAGAGGCAGGTTTCTACGGTTTTCGAAAAAAATCAGGTCAGGATTTCACATGTGCTCCCGAAATGCCTTTGTGAAGCTTCAAGTGGCTTTGTGCAACGTCTTCCGGGTACTAGCCTTTGTTCACAGACAACGACATGCAAATTTTTTGCGCTCTTTTATTTAAGAAATTCGCTTGTCTCGGCACACTTTTATTTTTCCGTCCATTGCGCTACGATCGCAGCGCTTGTTTACGGATTTTGTACAATCAGTAGAGCGTTTTTCAATCCGGCTGCGAGTTCATTCGGCTATCGCGAACGCTAGGAATTCGAATTAGCATACCAGACGCACCGGTAGGTAGGTATGGCAAATCGAATTCGTGGGAAGTGAGACTCACGTCAAAGCAGACAAATCGCCGTGTCACACCATCCATTTGCTTGCAAATTTCTTGCCGAAGTGAAGGAAAAAAGTCGAGATAAAGGTACAAAAGTGCTCTCTATTCTAGTCGTCAAATGAATAATTACCGTTCACGGCGCTCCTTTCAATCTAGTCGGCGCGATCGATCTGCGTCGCGGGAACTCTTTCAGCCGGCCCCGTCGCCGTCACCCGTCACCCGTCACCCTAGCCGATCGCACACTGGCTCAGGTAAAACGCAATTAATCTGAAACATCCCAACTTAGAATTACATTAAAAACGGAACGGAAAAAAATCCCGCCGTTTTTTCGCGTCCCGCGTTTTCTTTCCATTCAGATTTTTTTGACAGGACGAAAAATGAGCGTCATTTATTTGACTCGTACACAATGTAGGTCTGTTTGAGTATTTGCTATAAATACGCATTTTTCTCTACATCTCGCGGCTCAATGTGGGGTGAGCATTTGGCCCGGGAGTGAAGGGAGACGCGTTCCCTTTGTTCGGTTAGAGATTTGAGGGGACGATGATTCACATTCTCCAAGAGAGAGGATCCATCAAAGGAATCACATGTTGCGACGCGCACCTATAATGGATGCTGGGCCGGCTCACTGTCAACAAACATGGGCACTATCGTTTCGATTTGAGGTTGCTGGAAGGTAATTGACTTTACTGTGAGATAGAAAGATAGATATAGTTTATTAAATTGCCATAACACAGTTAGGTACAGACTGAGCAGTAGACACCTGTCATATACTTACTAACATAGCATAATAGCTTCTTTTAAAGCACATATTTTTAAGAGAGATAGGTTTCGTCTCCGAATAGAACCATTCTAGAAAATATAGAAAGTGAACTTATAGATAGCTCTCGGCAAAATGGCAGAAAATTTACTCAACAACGTCAAAAACTAAAACAACTGACAATCGCCATTTGTCATGAATATTAACGCGCAGCGCTTAAAAATTACATCATTAGCACACACATAAAAGGCAATTGTTTCTTTATATATTCGAATGGTTTTCCTTTTGTCCGGTGAGTTGCGTGGCTGCGTCCCTGTCATACTTGTCAAGTTGTCATACTTGAGCAGCATTCGTTAGAAGTCAGCTCTATGAGTGATGCTAATAGTTTTTCTAAGCCCGATTTTAAGGCTGTGCGAGCCATTGTGCCGGCCGAAACATCGCCTCTTTGTAAGACAAATTGCTGAACATAAATACACTATTGTCTTAACCTATTCAGATTTAATTAGGTAGCACAATTTGCTCTCGTGAATTCGTAATGAGCGCGACACTGCGCCACGATTCTCGAAACAATACCGCGGTAAATCAATTGTTACAAATTCACAATACGTAGGTACGGAATAATTTACGCCTTTGACAGTTTCAACGTGCTTAAATTGTTTAATAGGTAGGTACTCGGAATCTATGATAATCAGAAAACTGCAACTGCAAAATAATTGATAATCGCAACTTTAGTCGCATTTACACCGGAAGATATTACTCCGTATTGTTTTAGCAACAAGAAGAGTTACGTAAGTACGCCTGTTAGATTCACGCACGCTCTTTACTTCTAAGGAGTAAACGAAGGCAGGTACTTTCCAGATTGCAGGTAGGTACCTATGTTTTTCCGGATACATTTTCATATTAATTGTTTTGACAGCTACGAAAAAGTCGTTTTACCACTATTTTAGTGTCAAGCAAAGTGCGTGAGCATCAAGTGTTGAAGGACAGTAGTGTCAACCACTGACTCACCACTATCCAATCGTTTTACTTACACCAATGGCCCGTTTTCAACTGACAGTAGTTAAAAGCTGAATACAAAGCCCTTGTTAGATTGCGCTTATAGGCTAGTCCATACAAGAACCGGGATGTGGCTGTCGAATTTCGCTTACACAGATTACCAATATCTTCAAACGCAGTTCGAGACTAGCCGCGGCGTCTCGAGGGCCGTCTCGTTTTCCATGATTAAGGTCTCCGAATGAGAACCGAAACTAGTCGGCTACACCGACAAAATACTAGTGAGTAAAACTAGTAGAAAAAGCCATGAAAACGGCTCATTGGGCTTTACCTACTGGGCTAGCCCTAATGCTCAGTGTAAACAAAGCCCAAGATAAAGCAACGTCCAGATGTTGCGATCCCATCCCGCCTGCCGCCGAAACGGTGTGGAGTATCAATCAAGCGCAAAAAGACATTTGTACAGACCTTTCAGCGATTTGTTCGAATGAAAAATTAATCTCGCCCACAATTAATCGTGATGGGGGGCAATGAAACGCTATCGTTGTTTTTGAGAAGTTTTTACATCTTATTCACTTCTCTTCTCTTCCGTTTGTAATTAATTCGTGTTTTTGTAACTTTACGGGTGGCAGGCAGTTGTTTTGATCATTTGATGTTCAAAATAACTGCCTGCCAGTGTAATTAGGAATCACTCTCACCATCGATTTCCAAGAGATTCTCTTACTTTGTAGTAGGGAAACGAGATGCAAGAAATAAGAAACCGTTACGATAGGTACTCCTAAAAGTTGTGAAGTCAGTAGCCATTTTAAGAATAGTATTGATAGTGATTGCAGGTTACTGCCAACTTCTACACACGTTGCTAGATTACTACTCATAAAAATAAAAAAATAAATAAAAAACTTTGTGTTTCTAACTTTTTTTTACAAAATCATGCTTTTGTCCTTTTGATACCTATTGGTTTATTAGGGTGGCATTAATAGTCGTCAGCTCAAGCTCGAGCTCAAGTAGGTGATCTCAGAAAACAATATCACCTCTTGGCTAATGTCAATCAAGCTCAAGCTCAAGCTCGAGCTTTAGCTGTCAGCATATTAATATAGCCCATCCAGACTCACGGCGAGACGTCTCAGAGAGAAGTTCGCCCAGACTTCTCGGCGAGAACAAGCAATCTATCCACACTCTCATTTTTCTCACTCGTGTTCTGGATCCCATCAGGTATGGACGACAACTGACGATATTCAAACTGCAGCTGGTTTGGCTCTGTGTGCCATTGCATATTAAAACTTTGGGACAATTTTAACTAAAAATAAAGTTATAAAAAAATAGAAAAGCTAGACTGGATATTTTGTTTTCACCAGCTCCCGATTTAGAGGAACCTTTCACCATTTTCCTGTATTTTCTGTAACTCGCAAAAAGAGACTCTTTTTTCCATTAATTCTCCGAGTCTGTTCCACGAATCGTGGTTTAAACTTTTATCCCATAAAAATAAATAGGCTCGGATTAAAATTATTCAATAAGTTTTAATTCTAGATCGTTATTCCACATTTTGAAAACGAAACCAAAAATACGGGTGACTGATCGACACTGCTGCGAGAAAACGTAAGTGTGATACCCTTCTCTTTTCTCGCCCAAGAAATCTTTTGAAGCGGCAAAATTTACCGACACCGATCGGAGAACAGGCGAGCCAGGGCGAGAAACTCGGTGTTCTCGGGGTTTCTCGCCGTGAGTCTGGATGGGCTAATAGACACTAGCTTGAGCTTAACATTGACATTAGCCAAGATCTCAAGTCGGTGATTTTGTTTTAAAATCATTTAGCTTAAGCTGACGACTATTAATGCCTTCCTTAGTATTACCTATTTTAGTAGGTACCCTAGACTTTTTAGTCGTTGCAATTATTGTGAGATACATGCTTGCTCAGCATTTGTAAATAATAAGGTAGGTAAATGAGGATATTACAAATCACTTTACAGCAGTAAACAAACCCCACAATACCGTCAGCCGAGCTCGGAAGCGAAACAATCGGGTGACAGGTTAAGATATGACATTTCGTAAAACAATGAAGCCGCTTCCACCCAAATAATGGGATGAAATATCTGCGGTAACAATTTATATCCTAACACTGGATCCAACTTGACAATTTATTAATCAAAGCGATTACCTCCCTTACCCGGCGCCTATTGTGAAAATATTTTCCCCCCAAACAATCATATGAATAATTAGGGATTTAAATTTTCCATACAGACAATGGTGTGAAACAATAAGCGCCCTTCGAGCCGACAAAAGAGTGGAGGGTTTCAGGACTTTTACCCTAAAGTGGGGTCCGGGAATTTGCTCTGATTGTCGTAGACAAAAACTATGAATTAGTTCGCGAATACGTGAAAGTGGCGTAGGATTGTGGAAATATAACGGAGTGAGTGAAAAAGAGGAGTTTTTTTTTACAAATTATATTGCAGGCTACTCGGCGATCCAATGCCTGAGATTTCGCATAAATCGCAGCTGACATTTCACCGCTTTGGAATCGGCGTTTAAGAACCTGAGAAACAAGGTCTCATCCGTCAAACTCTTACGTTTGACAAGCGAGATCAGACGTTTAAACGCGATCAACAAATGGTGAAATTGAGTATTAGTTGCAGGGCCACTTGGAAAGATAAAATAAAAATAATAAAAATAAAAATCTTGAGCTTAGTGTTTTTGAAACCAGACAAAAAATCCTTGAGGCTGATAAAACCTAACTTAAAAAAAAAACTTTCATTTTTCATTTTAAATTGTCTTTAGTTTCGCCAATGGATCAGGGGGGGTCCTGTAAGAACAAACGATCAAGCCCTCAGTTGCATACAGAAATCAATTAGGAGCAGCATTCGGTGAGTGAACACGTCACTTGCGTCTGCGGCACATGTCGACCCTACTACCCTTAGCTTTTTCCATAACGACCTGAGCGCCCCTCCCTTCTTTAGAGAGAAAAGCATAATCCATCACTGCACGTCACCCCTATTTGGGAGTCCTCCATCCCTCTCCCACGAAGGAACCTAGCATATATCGCGCCTTCTCTCGCCCGCTAGGGGTAGTTTCTCTCAGTCGCCGCTTGACGGGTGATCATTTTTCTTGTGGCGCGTTCAATCATCGCGTCACTATCCCTTTCCTCTTCACCCGAAGGGTCCGTATTAGTGCTGTCCTTGTCGCACGGGCCCTTCCTGTCTTTCGGTGTGTCCCTTATTTTCTGTTAGCGGTGCGTATTCCGCGGACCAAATATGGCGTCTTTTACGCTTCGAGTTTGACGTTTTAATTCTTTCCGTGTCGGTTTTTAATCGTTAATAAAGTACGCTCAGCGTTTTGGTCAGTTTTTTAATTGCCAACTTTTTTTTGTCGTTGATTTATGATGCTTCTTTTCGTTCTTTTGCTATTTATACAGTTGTCATATTTTAATTAATACAACTTCGTTACTCCTTGACTGTGTTGATCAATGGTTGGTGACATTTAAGGCTATGTTTCATTAATAGCTCGCTGGATCTTTGCAATCAAAGAATCCATAAAACATGAATGATTAAAGTCATCAGGCGCTAAGGCTGGGATTACACGATCTAATCCGGCAGTCGACGGTGGCAAGCCAGTCCTCAACTGAACCGTATGCAAATGCAC
The DNA here is from genome assembly GCA_949319315.1 of Zelleria hepariella. Lineage (NCBI taxonomy): Eukaryota > Metazoa > Arthropoda > Insecta > Lepidoptera > Yponomeutidae > Zelleria > Zelleria hepariella. The sequence goes on from OX439388.1 coordinate 11,493,433, forward strand.
CGAACGGCTTAATGCTGGCCACAGTACAAGGAGAGCTTTCAGAGAAAGCTTCGGCCAATATTCCGGGCGCGTCGTCCCTGCCTGAAAAAAAAAATTTGTGTATATTTAATTTTTTATTTATTTATTACATATATTTACAGATCAACTAATTCAACAGATTATCTTCCACTAGGTAAATTATGTGATAGTTATGGTATGATATGTGGAATATTCAATAGATTCTATACGTAGGTATTATTATTAAAATAGTCTTAATGAATATAGTGTTGCAGCTATGTAGCAACTTTGCCATGGTATTCGATTGGAAGAAGTACCTAAAAAGTTAGTTGGGTTTTTACTATATTTTTAAAGTATCAATTTCGTATCATAATTATAAGAATTGGGTTTGAAAAAAAGTAACATAGTGTGTTGGGCATGGTATTATCAAAGTCTGCGTACATATTGTATAATATTTGTAAAAACAAAAGTTTAATTTTGACGTGGTTATAATACAAGGTTATACATACAAGGTTCTGGTGGTGTCTTTCATGCACTTTCTTTGTTTAATTTAATACGTTTGTCCTTTCAAAATGCAATTCTGACTGAAATTCTTGTCTACTAACGACATCAATAGAATACTCAAATGTTTAAAAATCGACAATAGCCGTAAGTAAAAACCCAACTCTTCAGACCAACAGTAACTAGCAGTGGGTGGGTAATTCTACGGCAGAACTGCATTATGCAATTCCTGTGGCATTTTTTATTTAAGGGTTTTCAGATAATTTTATGTTCTCACATTACTTTAGAACACATTAGTAACAATTTTATTCTTACATGATTATAAAATTGTTACTAATGTGTTCTAAAGTAATGTGAGAACATAAAATTATCTGAAAACCCTTAAATAAAAAATGCCACGGGAATTGTTCTGCCGTAGAATTACCCGGGTGTCTTTTTCACTACACTCACAGCTTCTGAAAGTCTCGCATATCCTGTGCTCGCTACGATGTCCGACGCACGGGGGTGCGATCGCCAGGGACGCTCCGTTGATTGAGTCGTCGGAATATTTGAATTTTAATCCGAGCACATATAAACACTTTGCGTATTCATGAGAACCAGGAGGCCTATGTAGAGACTGCACGATTAATTGTGGGACTGAAAGGAAGGGTGAGAATTAATTGTGACGCGGTTTTTGGCGGATATTAAAAAGCTCAGATGAGTTTTTCCATCTTACCTACTCCAGACTACTCAAGGCACTGTAGCGTCTGAGAAAGTCTAGGATATACCATGGTAGCTCTTACCGCGCGCGGCATAAGGGCGCCAATCGAACAAAAAGGTATATCCTAGCATGTGGCCAACTATATCTCTGCTGAAAATCAGCGCTGTGATGATGTTCGCAAACATGGTAATAAGCTGAGCATTAACCTTTGTGTCACCCAACACAGTTTCAATTTCTATTTCACTACATCTACAGTGAGTAGAGGATCCACAGAATACTGTACAAATCACCAAAATGTATGTAAAGGTTAGAGGTGGCATTAATAGTCGTCAGCTTAAGATCGAACTCAAATAGGTGATCTCAGAAAACAAAAATGTTAATGTCAAGCCTTGGCTAAATTAATTTCAAGCTTGAGTAGAGTAGCTGTCAGCATATGGCATACAGACACTAGGTCTCAAGTCGGTGAATTTGTTTTCTGAGTTCACCTACTTGAGCTCGAGCTTGAGATGAAGACTATTAATGCCACCCTAAGTATAAGTTCATCTTAAACAACGTGTGTTTTTAATGTTCCAAGCCCAAAGATGCCTGAGCAAAGAATGTATTAGACGCTCGAATCGCTCGATGTTTACTTTCGCACTTCCCTTCATTGCTTTTCCAATATTTAAGACAATCGGTAATACAATCCATCATTTTGATCCTTCCTTCATAAGATCTTTACATAATTTTGAATCAATCAAGTCTTGATAAGTCACATATTTATATCGAAACACTACTTTTTTGTTCCTGTCTTTGTTCCCTGACGAATAGTATATATTGCAGGTTAATTAAATAATAATGTACCGGCGCCGCATAATCAAAGGCATTTTTATCCGACACCCCTTATATGGAGTAAAATAGTGATATATAGGAATGCATTAGTACTACAAGGTTGAGTTAGGAGCCCACAAGCAAGTCTTCCTTCACATATAAATATTCAATACCCCGAGGTTTGAATATGTTAATACAACGGATCCTCATTGGATTGCAGATGGCGCGTCGTTTTTATCTCATACGACATTTAACTCTGGTAATTCAATTTACTCTATTTGCATAATGTCGTTCGTTTGCTTCTCAAGTAGGTGTATGGAAATCGCTTTAAATGGGGTCAAGCGGGGCGGCAGTGGGCCTTTGTATATTTTTTTCTTTGTGGTAAATAAAGTGTTGATTCTTGTTTTGTTATTAAGACCGTCGATAAGGAAAAGCCAAAAACACTTTTAAAGTTTTTTTTACTTTCTCATTATTATTATAATACGTTCTTGTAGCGGCGGCGCAAATTATCTAACTTTTTACTAAGTTTTAACGCTATAGCCGGAATAGTCTCGGAGACATTTAAATTTCTATCTACAGACATGGCGCAACTACGAAATACGGAACCCTAAAAGAGAATAACCAAAACTTTATTAAGCCTTTTATAGCGTTCAAACTATAGCTTAATTATAAACACACGCTGCGAAAAAGCTCATTGTCGACCCCATTCCGTGTACGTCTGAATCAAAACGTTTCATCACACAATATCGTATAGGTGAATGGAGATATCTAGAATTAATCGGGTTCTAAAGGAATACAAAGCCGTGAAATATGGCTCGCTCGTTGCTCACAATGGCTACGTCTTCATCACGAGCCCATTGTTTTTTTTCTCGTAGGTTCTTCAACGCTTCGGATTGTTTTCTCTTACACACCGCCTTGAGTTGGGAAACGTGTTTGTCTGTCTAGTAATCATTTGTCAGGAGTTTCGACGGATAATCCCGCCTACGAGCGCTGGATGGATGGATAAAAAGTTATGTGTCAACGCTGCATATAGGTACCTATAATAGGTCGACTGTCCAAGGTGTGATACTTGTTGAGGTTCGGGCCAACAGTAAAACCCGTGGATTCCTCTCGCAGCTAGGTGACCCTCTCTTGGCGCCCGGGAGTAGGTACTTCTCGCAGCTGATCGTCGTCGTCGCGTAGGTATCGACCGTGAGGGCGGGCCGTAGGTACCGGCCGGACTCGTCGCAGTGGGTACTTGCGCCCTGGTAGCACCAGGCGTGTGACCAGGCGCAGGGGTACCGGCGGCAGGGTCCGCAGTAGGTACCCGTCAGCGGGCTCGGCGACTCGGCGACTCGGTGGCGTGCTTGACCGGCGAGTTCGCAGCGGTTTAGCAGGCGGCGGCGGCGGCGGCGTCAGCAGGTTGTAGCACCGACGTCGTTGGTGGTACCGGGATGTTGCGGGGAAGAGAAGAGAAACAAAACTTCTGCTTTCCACGATTGCTCTTGTAGAGAAGAGTAGTGGTAGATCTTGGCGAGTTCCGAAGATGCCCGGTACAATTTTGGGCGCGAGGCCCCTGAGTTGGGCTTTGCGGCACAGAGAGCCACCACAAATCTTCTCTAATTTGAGTCTAATTCGAATTTTATTTTGCCTATTAGAACGTTACATTTTACATCATATCTTTCTTATTTACTAACGGATTTTAATAATTCAAACGGTTTTAAGTTAGGGAGAAAGAGATCTTTGTTGTGGTGTGTAATGTGTGTAGGTGCATGGATGTTATAGGCCTCTGAGTTAGCTATTTCCTACCTACTAAGAGCTGAATATCCTACCTGCCATGGGCCGTGTAAGGAGTGTGGAAATAACTTGTAAGCGGGTGTGTTATCATTTATTTATCCCTATTGATATATTTAAGTGCTTATTTAAACGATAAATTAACTTTTGAGCAAGTAAAAGTTACAAATAATATTACGTCAACTTTAGGTATAAACAATTTGGTCTTAAAATTATGGTTTAGAGTGCTATAATTATCGTAATACTGGTCAGTTACACATGTCTACGTGAAATTAGCTTAGTTATACATGTCTACATAGATTTACAGGCTAAAATAACATCAAATTTACATACAAAAGTTCTAGGTATAAAAAAGATTTTCTAATAGGAAAATTACATCGAGTTATGATTAAAACAGATAAAAGGCAATTATTTTACATTCCAAAACAAAGAGTTACGTGGAAAACGTAATAATTAGCAAAGAAAAAACAACAAATCAAATTATTTACAAACAATTCGGGTTTTACTCCCCGCCCTACTAGCGCCTGCGCGGGTGACCGCGGTAAAGTGATCCGGCTCTCTCATTGGCCGATACAATTTGCTTCACTTTCTCGCTATGCGCTAAGATGCAAACTCTGCCTGGGTCGTGGGCATTTTTTAATTAGTTATAATAGGTAAACAATAGGTACAAAATTATTATAAGACGAATATTCAAAATGCAATTACGAGCCTTGCCTTATGGCCGATATTAGAAATGATAAGGAAAGTATTTACAATCATAGTAGACACTAGGTAGCTTTCAGCTTGGCTAGTTGACTTAGAGTCGGTCATACTAGGTAAATAGGCTCTAAAAATGCAATAGTTTAGGAAAAATAACGTGTTTAGCTTTTAAAATGGAATTTTAGGCTGTGCCTTATGGTAGGTATTTAATCCTAGTTGCCTATCCTAAACATCTAAATATCTTTTTCATAGGTCGGTCGTCAACAGTCTCCCCCTCAGTGCAGAGTGGTAAGACTACTGTGCACTCAAAATAGGTGTTGACGCCGCTATATGGTTCGAAGACGCAGGGACCAAGTTGATGAGACGCGACGTGAAGGCGGCGGAAGTCAAAGGTTCTTCTGTGGTCTGGATCTATTCGCTGCCATCTGGGTTGGGAGTCGTTCCCATCTGGGTCGGCCGTGGTCTGTTGTGGCTGAGTGACTCTAGGCTGAGCACTATGTTATCACGTGAGGGTGTGTGAATAACCTGCTAGTGAGAGTTTGAGCCGTGCGAAAGTTGATGCGTGTACTTTCGTTATCGAGCGTCTGTGATTAGTGGGTGTTTCACAGGTATCCTGAGGGCGCTTGCACCGAATAGTGTGGGGTCGGTTCGCGCTTGTGGTAAGTCAGTCACTAAGCTGAGGTGGTTGACAGCTGTGTGAGTGAGCTTTGACGAGTCACTTTACGGTGCCTTCTTTGGCGCTTTTTCTTCTTGGCTTTGTGAGCGGTGAGTGTCACAAGCGGAGGAGCGACAGGCTGAGCGGAGAGCGACGGGTCTTGGACGGATTGCGTCATCACGTGGCGAGTGTAGTGATGGGCGTCCGGTTTGGCGGGCTTATTCTTCCACCTTACGTGTTCTCGTGGTTGTAAGGGGTCATTCCACTCGGTGTTGGTTTTCTGAGCGGTGTTGTTCGCAGGCCTTTTCGGTTTTGTCGCGTGTGATGCGAATTCGGGAGGTCTCCATGATGACATTGCGATGCGTATGTCCTGATAGGCCTTGCATGTAGACAGCGGTTTCTTTGTAGATAGTGATGGCGCTTCTTGGGTGTTTAGGAAGCTTTGCGCGTAGTGGTTTTGCGTTGCGCGGGTTTTTGCGTCTTGGACGTCGTGATTTCTCACAGAAGTAGCTGTGTTGCGCGATGAGGTTGCACTGAGGTTTGTTGGGAGCTTGTCAATATTTTCGTGTGCGTGATTTCGCCACAGGAAGCTATCTGAGCTGCTTTTATCTTCCTCTGTTGTTTTCTCTTCGGTGTAGTTTACTTCGGCGATCGATCTCTCGTCGGGGCGTGGTGGGATTCCGGATTGCGTTCGTAGTGAACCGGGTCCGGAAGTCGGCGCGTCGTTGAAGTGAGAGCCATCAGTTTGGGTGGCGACGTCGATGGTAAGGCGCATTTTGCTCTTCTTCGAGTGTACGTCGGCTAGATGTCGAAGGTGCCGCGTCTTCACGGGTGTTGGGGTCGCAGTAGTTTCTTCGACGGAGCATGGGCGTTTCTTTTTACGCTTGGCGCGTCGTCTTTTGCTGGACGCCTCGTGGCTCACGTGGTACGTACTATGCGATTTTGTGTACGATGGTGCGATGGCTTTTATTCCGTGTATTACCCATCCAAGGTTGGTCAGTGAAGCAACTGGTTCGTCTGGTGTTCCGTATTTCAGGCTTCTCGTCACTATAAGACTCCAGTTGTCTTGACCTATTAGCACTTGGGGTCTTGCGTTGCTGTATGTTAATTGGTCTTTGATCTCTTCTAGGTGTTTGCAGTTCTCGATGTCTTTTCTTTCCACTGACTGGGTGCAAATGTCCATAGAAGGAATCGTGAAGGCTTCCATTTGATGGTGGCAGTCTTGTTGTATACCACGGATTCGTATGTTAAGCTTGGCCGATAGGTGGTTCAGCTTTGTGTCTGCTATGCCTTTCACAATTAACCGCTCTTGGGGTCCGGTTTCTCCAATCGCGTCCGCTAATTCTTGAGTTATAAGCGTGACCGATGATCCTTCGTCAAGCAGCGCGTAAGTCTTTCGCGTTCCGTTGGGTCCGGATATTTCGATTGGTGCTATCTTCAAGTATGTCTTCCAATTTGAAAGGATGCAAACTGGCGTCGATCTTTCTATGGTTTTCTTGACGTAGTGCAGCAGCTCGTGGTGTTTGCCTTTGCAGTCATTTTTACCACAAACTCTGGCTTTGCAGCTGGTGTGGTAGTGCTGGTTGCTCAAACATCGGAAGCAGGCGTTTGACTTTTTGATTACTTCCCATCGCTTTTGAGGATCCAGCTTCAGAAAGCTTTGGCACTTTATGATCGGGTGTATGTCGCCACAATGCAGACACTTGATGTCTTCTGCGGAAACTGTGTTCACGTTGGCTATTTCATTTTCCTCTTCTTCCTCTTCGTAGTCCGATATGAAGCTGTCGTCTTCTTCAATGATGGCGGCGTGTACCACTCTCGGGGGAGGCCCGCGAGTTCGCTGGGGTTCTCTCCGTCGTACGGCTTCGGGCTCATATGCGTCGCTCTCTTCCACCAGTTCGTTTAAGAAGTCTCTCAACGCTATCATGATTGGTTTGTGTCGATTTTTGTGACGATAACTGAACCATGCCACTCGATATATTTGTGTTAGTTTGTCCACGATTTTCTCCGCAATTTCCTCGAAGTCCAAATATGTGTGATGGTTCATCTGTTCTATGGTATTCACCGTATTCGTGATGACTCCGGCGAAGGTGGTTAGATTTCTTCCGTCTTCTGCCAGTGGTGTCATCTTTTCTATCGTGTATATCTCGTTCTTGATGAGCCGCTTGGGCTGTCCGAACAGTCGGGCTAGGTTTTCCATAACCAACGTCGGATTGATACTACTGAACAAAGTAGAGCGTACAGCTTCTCTTGCTCGTCCCGTAATCGCTTTTCGGAGCCGTGCGACATTTTCTATGTTGCTGAAGTATTGTTTCGTGTCTTCATATGTGGCCCGAAAGGCGATCCATTCGCTTGGGTCTCCAGCGAAGTTGTGCAGCTCGCACAGGTATCGTGGTGCTGCTTGAGGCGCGTTTCTTTGTGCAGGTGGTGCCGCTTGCGCGACCGCCTCCTTAACTGCCTGCACGAAGTCGGTAACAAGGGATGTCGCGACGCCCCGTGCGTCACCAGCGGGCGGCGCGGTCTGGGATTCTTCAACCTCCCCCCCGTGTCGCCTTGACGCTAAGTGATGTGGTTGTCTTCTCTGTTCCATGTCATGGCGCTGTTGTCCGTTTACTGTGGAGTTGACCCACCGCTCGACATTTGGCTGCATGGTCACTGGTTCTTCATCGCTCAAGTCGTTGTCGGTGTCGTCCAGTTGGATCATTGCTAGCTTTGTCCGTGCGGCGTTTGCCTCTCTTCGAGCAACGGCTGCTTCTTTTTCTTCGAGCTCCAGTCTTGCCTGGAGCTCAGCGCGCTTCTTAGCGCTTGACGTGGATTTTGAAGACCGGCGTAACACGGTACGCACTGATGTAGATCCGCCTCCCTGTTCCTGGTGAGTGTCTACTTCAGTCATCACTTGGCTGGTGCTCGTCGCTCCATCGGTTGTTGTAGGGTTTGCTTGACCAGTAACGAAGACGCTCGAAGTCCCTCCGCTCAACGTCGTCGCTCCGCTCCCCTTATCCTCCCCCCGCTCTTCAGTGTCGGAGGGGGAAAGCGGTGACTCTTGCTCGGTGGTTAAATCAGGCCGTGGGGCTCCCTTCATCTTCATTGATCTAGTCGTTCTTGTAGACATCTTCTGGTCTTCAGGTGGATGGCTTGACTGGTCCTCTTGCAGTTGCTTTGGTCCACCGGGCTCTTCGCTTGTCCCGGCACCGCGATGCAGTGTCCCTTGCGTCCCTACGTCCTCGTCCCTAACGTCCCTAAACCCAGTCTCTGTGCGGCCCTGTTTACCGCCAGCAGACTGTCCCTAGCGGCCCTACTGACCCTAGCAGACTCACTCGAGGGCCCCTTGCGGGGATATGCTCGGAGTGAGGATGGATGTAAAGGATAGGAGAGGGGGGATCTGCCCTGCAGAGGGTGCGTAGTAGGTTCAGGGTGCACACCCAGTTGGCTGGAATGTCCAACTGGAGTCACGCGGTCCTGGCCGGCATACACCGTCAGGCCCTGCCCACTCACGCTCCTTACAGGCGCAGTCAAGCTGTCAGCCTAGCCGATTGCTCGACTAGACCGGCGACCTCGCTTGAAAAGTCGCTACACCCGAAGGCGTTGAAACCACCCACGATAGCGTTTGGCACCGTTAGGTGCTACCGTGGAGTGGCCCACGGGTAAACCGTGTTGGAAGGTGTCTTCTTGTTTCTTCACTCTTCACCGCTTCCAGGTCCAGATCCAGGTCTAGGGGCTTCTCCAGTACCAGCTTGGCTCGTCCAGTGTCCAAGGCTGGTTCCAGGTCCAACTCCAGGTCCAGGTCCAGCTCCAGCTCCAGGGCCAGGGGCTTCTCTAGTACCAGCTTGGCTCGTCCAGTGTCCAAGGCTGGTTCCAGGTCCAACTCCAGGTCCAGGTCTGGGTCCCGTTCCAGGTACAAGGGCGACTTCCAGTTGCGGCAGGCTCTTCCGTGTCCCAGTCCGCTTCCAGGTCAGCTCCAGGTCCAGGTCCAGGTCTTCAGGGGCAGGGTCCAGGTGCGACTTCCAGTTCCGGGGTGGCTCGTCCGTGTCCAGTCCCAGTTCCAGGTCAGCTCCAGGTCCAGGCTCCAGATGCAGGTCTGGGTGCGACTTCCAGTTCCGGGGTGGCTCGTCCGTGTCCAGTCCCAGTTCCAGGTCAGCTCCAGTTCCAGCACCAGCTTCCGGATCTTCTTCGGGGCCAGTGGTCGAAGGTCTTCGCTGTCTTCAAATCCGATGCCGAAGGACCATCAACTGTTGAGGTTCGGGCCAACAGTAAAACCCGTGGATTCCTCTCGCAGCTAGGTGACCCTCTCTTGGCGCCCGGGAGTAGGTACTTCTCGCAGCTGATCGTCGTCGTCGCGTAGGTATCGACCGTGAGGGCGGGCCGTAGGTACCGGCCGGACTCGTCGCAGTGGGTACTTGCGCCCTGGTAGCACCAGGCGTGTGACCAGGCGCAGGGGTACCGGCGGCAGGGTCCGCAGTAGGTACCCGTCAGCGGGCTCGGCGACTCGGCGACTCGGTGGCGTGCTTGACCGGCGAGTTCGCAGCGGTTTAGCAGGCGGCGGCGGCGGCGGCGTCAGCAGGTTGTAGCACCGACGTCGTTGGTGGTACCGGGATGTTGCGGGGAAGAGAAGAGAAACAAAACTTCTGCTTTCCACGATTGCTCTTGTAGAGAAGAGTAGTGGTAGATCTTGGCGAGTTCCGAAGATGCCCGGTACAATTTTGGGCGCGAGGCCCCTGAGTTGGGCTTTGCGGCACAGAGAGCCACCACAAATCTTCTCTAATTTGAGTCTAATTCGAATTTTATTTTGCCTATTAGAACGTTACATTTTACATCATATCTTTCTTATTTACTAACGGATTTTAATAATTCAAACGGTTTTAAGTTAGGGAGAAAGAGATCTTTGTTGTGGTGTGTAATGTGTGTAGGTGCATGGATGTTATAGGCCTCTGAGTTAGCTATTTCCTACCTACTAAGAGCTGAATATCCTACCTGCCATGGGCCGTGTAAGGAGTGTGGAAATAACTTGTAAGCGGGTGTGTTATCATTTATTTATCCCTATTGATATATTTAAGTGCTTATTTAAACGATAAATTAACTTTTGAGCAAGTAAAAGTTACAAATAATATTACGTCAACTTTAGGTATAAACAATTTGGTCTTAAAATTATGGTTTAGAGTGCTATAATTATCGTAATACTGGTCAGTTACACATGTCTACGTGAAATTAGCTTAGTTATACATGTCTACATAGATTTACAGGCTAAAATAACATCAAATTTACATACAAAAGTTCTAGGTATAAAAAAGATTTTCTAATAGGAAAATTACATCGAGTTATGATTAAAACAGATAAAAGGCAATTATTTTACATTCCAAAACAAAGAGTTACGTGGAAAACGTAATAATTAGCAAAGAAAAAACAACAAATCAAATTATTTACAAACAATTCGGGTTTTACTCCCCGCCCTACTAGCGCCTGCGCGGGTGACCGCGGTAAAGTGATCCGGCTCTCTCATTGGCCGATACAATTTGCTTCACTTTCTCGCTATGCGCTAAGATGCAAACTCTGCCTGGGTCGTGGGCATTTTTTAATTAGTTATAATAGGTAAACAATAGGTACAAAATTATTATAAGACGAATATTCAAAATGCAATTACGAGCCTTGCCTTATGGCCGATATTAGAAATGATAAGGAAAGTATTTACAATCATAGTAGACACTAGGTAGCTTTCAGCTTGGCTAGTTGACTTAGAGTCGGTCATACTAGGTAAATAGGCTCTAAAAATGCAATAGTTTAGGAAAAATAACGTGTTTAGCTTTTAAAATGGAATTTTAGGCTGTGCCTTATGGTAGGTATTTAATCCTAGTTGCCTATCCTAAACATCTAAATATCTTTTTCATAGGTCGGTCGTCAACAATACTGGCCACTTTCGAAATCGACGACGCCGAATTTAGAGGAAGGTAGGTACTAGCTGGCCTAAATAAGCTGTATTGTTATTGAAAAAGTATGCATCACTTCACAGGCCGGATGAAAAAAATAATGACAAATAAAAAGTGTTGTATTTGCATTGTAAGACGTTCCATTTTCAAAATATCTGTTTCGAATTATTTCCGTCTCCGCTCTGAAGTCTTGTATATTGTATCCATTTCCTTGCCTATTTTATTACCTATTTGTTTTGCTGGGTTTATGTGAGTGTGCTTGGTGTATATTTGTACTAATTTGCAGTACATAATAATATTATCATTGTAACCTTAGTTTGTGTGGACGTCATACTTCTTCCACTTACGCCCTCACAGCATAACAGTGCATGCAGTGGATCCACTTTATCCCCCGTTATCAATCCACCATGATGCCATCTGTGACGCCTCGATCACTCAGTTCCGGTTACCGCCAAAAAAGCAGAGGGAAACAAAAAACAACTGTTCACAATTCGATATGAAGTGAAACAAAGACGTTTGAAGACTGCTTTGTTGGGTGGTTTGGGGATCAAAAAAACTTGTGTGATTTTTATACATTGTTTGATCGACATTAGTCACCACCACCATAAATATGGGTATATTTTATTTGCAGTTACGTTTTCCAAATAAAAGTGTAACTCACACATGCTTGATTTGGGATAAACCGTTGTATATGTTGATACCACTGAATGATAATTTAAATTCATTCTCTCCGCCGCCCGCGCCATCATTTGGACAAATGTTGCATCATTTGTCTAAGGGAGTGAAGTAAGAAGTACGGGGGGAAAACCTGTGGTGTTTTCACATGATTCTAAACCTTCTCAACAAGCAATGTGGTCGAAATTTCCTTGCGATCTCGAGGTCCCATTCTGAAAACTGCCCTGGAAATTCTTTTGCTCCATAATAGGCTTTAAACTAAAGCTGTTTGGGTCTTTTTAAGCTTGTCTACTCAAAATCTCATTTCAGGAGCCTCCGAAAACTTCTGTGTGATGTGAAATGAATCTTCCGAGCTACAGGCAGCGTCCATTTTTCTTTAATTTCAGCTCTATATTGAATTAAAAGTTTGTGTATAATAATAATGTGTACCGAGATACAAATTAATTGTAATTATTTCTATGTTACTGTGTTATTTCATACAAATGCAAATGAGTTCAAGGTTTTCCAAGCATTTAAAAGCTTAAATATTTCTTGTAAGGGCCCAAAACATTCGTTCACCAAAATGATGTAAAAATCGCACATCGGTTCACATAGGTACCTACAACGTATAATAAATAGCCTTCCATTTGTTCAAGTAAAATAAATAATATGCTGAAATTGTACGAAAAATTGCTTGAATAATTAGTTGTGTTGCTTGCTACCGTTTTTGTCGACAGGTAACTTTATGTAAAATAAGTAGAGTCGATACGAGAAATAACTTATCGTGGTCATTAAAATCTGGGTCATATTTTGCATAATGAAACATTTGGATATTTTCTGATCAGATCTCGATCACACTATTTTATTTAAAGATGGGTAGCAAGCATTATTGACAATGGCTTCAACAACAATATCAACATTATTGACGATGGCTTGACAATGGTTGTCTCTTGGTTTCAACTTCAAACGATGAGATTCTTGGCCAAACAGAGAGCCAACTTGCGAAACTAGCCCAGTCATTCTATGTTTTCAATGTATGGGGCGGTTAAACAAATTAATAAAGTTTTCAAACTTGTGTGACATGATACCTTTGGGTGTAGTGATGAAAACCCACAACTCTCCCCCCCTCTCCACCTGACGCTTCACCCCCCCTCACCATAAAATGGGTCCCATTTTTTAGTTTTTTAAATTTTGTGGGAAAACTATAGAAGATACGGCAAAAGTGTCAAAGGCAGACATTATCCTTATTAAATTTCACACAAAAAAGATTCTATACCTTTTTTTGATAGGCTTGATGGTATTCGAGCTATAGCTAGTTCCATTATGCAAAAATGTGAGTATGAGCAAAAAAATATCGTAACCAGCATATTTGTTTCAAAATATTATAAGTTAGGTACGGAATTTTGCTCAGGAAGCCTATGTTAATTAGTTGTCAGTACTTTAGCCTACTAAATGAGCTTTCATTTATTTCATTACGCATAATACTTTTGGAGTTATACCTATCAGAGGTCTGGCGGGCACAAGTAGCTTACGGCTCCCCGTTAATAGTTTTTTTTTTTTTTTTTGGGAAAACTATAAGAGATAAGAAAAAGATGTCAAAGGCCAACATTATCCTTATTAAATTTCACATAAAACAGTTCTACATCTTTTTTTGATAAACATGACGGTATTCAAGCTATAGCCAGATATAGGGGAAAAAATATGCCAAAAATTACATAAGTAGCATTTTTTTTATCTTAATAATTACGTACGAAATAGTGCTCAAGGTGACTACATTTAGAAATTTTAAGTAATTTAGACTACCGAACAAGCTTTCATCTATATCATTATGTACAATAGTTCTCGAGTTATTAGTTCTGGAACTATAAGACAGTTAAAAAAAAATGTTTATTAATTATTAAAGGTAACGAGTAATGTACGAATCTATCGCCAGAAGGACGTCAAAGGGAGGTAATTTATTGAAACGTTATTAATAGTGAGCCATAACATCAGTTACAACCATTTGATAACAGGAAAAATAAAATAAAAACACTAATCACAAAGACTCCCTCAATATGATGATTTTTGTTAAAATAGCTTTTGCCTCGGCAACCGCTGCATTGCATTTTTCCGCAGCCTAGCTGGAAGAAGACTGAGACGTATTATCAACAGAAAATCTCCTGATATTCAATTCAATGAAAGAACACAACTTTCCTAACTGAAACATTCTGTTGAGTAATTTGAGCAATAAGAAAAGACTCATTGCTCCACTGGCCAACAGACTGAAAGACGAAGGAATAACTCTAATAAGTACTTGCTAATGATGACGCAAATGTTCTCCTCATTCATCATCTGCGGAAAATGATGCAATGCAACGGTTGCCGAGGCAAAAGCAGTTTTAACAAAAATCATGATATTGAGGGAGATGTAGAGTCTTTGTGACTAGAGTTTTTATTTCATATTTCCTGTTATTAAAAAGTTGTAACTGATGTTATGGCTCATTATTAATACCGTTTCAATAAACTAACTCCCTTTGACGTCCTTTTGGCGATAGATTCGTATATAAGGTATCGAACCTTAAATAACACTGGTCAACAAAATTTTAACTTTGTCATGCCACACGGACTTTTTTGATATTTTTTACTTTAATTGGTGATTGACAGAAAAAATAAATAGTTAAAAAAAATTTGCTAGGCAAGGATTTTATTCTATTGAGTAATTTAAAATATTAAGTAAAAACACAGATCTCGTAAATCAAAAGTTGTTTTTTTATAAATGACTGAATAAATCTAAAATTTTCTTGAATATTTAGCTTCTGGTTGGTCCCTTTTAATTGTCCAGCAGTAATCTGCTAACATATTTGGGCTACATTTGCCCTGGTACCGCTTTTCCTTATTAGAAATGTCCTGATGGAACCTCTAACCGTGCTCGTCGCTGACAGCCCCTAAATTGTCAGGAAAATAATCCAGGTGTGAGTCTAAAAAATGAATCTTAAGTGACATGTTGCAACCCAATGCTTGATAGGACAATAATAGCTCGCTAACCAACTCTCTGTAGCTGTCACTCTTGTGGCTACCCAAAAAATTTGCAACAACATTTTTAGAAGCCTTCCATGCAGATTTTTCTAAATTGCTTAATTTTTCTTCAAATCTTGAATCTTTTATGAACTCCTAATTTGAGGGCCAACAAAAATACCCTCTTTTATCTTTGCATCACTTATTTTAGGGAATTTTTCTTTTAGATACAAATATCCACTCCCATTGCATTCCATTGCCTTCACAATTTTTTGTATTAATCCTAATTTGATATGCAATGGTGGTAGAAGCACATTATATGGCTATACAAGGGTTTTTTTAAGATTTGCCTTGATGGGCGACAGAAAAACCAAAACCTTGGTGATAACACTCCAACACATATTCGTAAAATTTCGTCGTTGTTTTTTTAATGTAAGTTCTCCGCAGACATAAAAAAAAGAGTTAGGATCATTATTACACTTCCTCGACATGTTCACAGGGTTAATAAATCACAAAAAAGTGTGCAAATTCAACAACAAATATTTTTACAAGGATTTACTTGTAAGCATTTCTGTTAATTTACTGCTGTATTACTAGTTATGAGTCTTACCGTATCACAACAAATATGAGGCTAATTGACCTTTGAAAACTGTGATTTAATAATGAGGGTAGATTGATAAAACAATATTAGCTATCAAAGTTCGTGTGGCAAAACCAGTGTTGACCAGTGTAATTAATAAGCAATATTTTTAACTGTCTAATAATTCCAGAACGTATAACTCCAGAACTAATGTACGTAATGATATGGATGAAAGCTTGTTCGGTAGTCTAAATTACTTACAATTATTGGCGTAGTCTCCCTGAGCACTACTTTGTACGTAATTATTAAGATTTTAAAAGAAATGCGACTTATGTAATTTTTTGACATATTTTTCGGTGTATCTGGCTATAGCTTGAATACCGTTAAGTTTATCAAAAAATATGCTGTACTGTTTTATGTGAAATTTAATAAGGATAATGTTTGCCTTTAACACCTTTTTCGTATCTCTTATGGTTTTCCCAAAAAAAGGAAAAACCCATTAACGGGGAGCCGTGCGTAACTGGTGACCGCCAGACCTCTGATAGTTATAACTCCATAAGTATTATGCGTAATGAAATGAATGAAAGCTCATTTTGTAGGCTAAAGTACTGACAACTAATTAACATAGGCTTCCTGACACAATTCCGTACCTAACTTTTAATATTTTGAAACAAAAAGGCTGGTTACGATATTTTTTTGCTCATAGCCAAGTTTTTGGATAATAGAACTAGCTATAGCTCGAATACCATCAAGCCTATCAAAAAAAGGTGTATAATTATTTTTGTGTAAAATTTTATAAGGATTATGTTTGCCTTTGACACTTTTGCCGTATCTTCTATAGTTTTCCCACAAAATTGAAAAAACAAAAAAATGGGACCTATTTCATGGTGAGAGGGGGTGAAGCGTCAGGTGGAGAGGGGGGGAGAGTTGTGGGTTTTCATCACTACACCCAAAGGTATAATGTAACACAAGTTTGAAAACTTTATTAATTAGTTTAGGTGAAAAACATAAAATGACTGGACTAAACGGTATGTATTTGCTCTTAAAATATAATTTAGTACAAAACCTAACTAAAAGTAATTACTTACTAAAATCAAGATTAACAAATGAAAACAAAAAAAAAACCTTTTTCCGACTTGTCAGAACACTGAGTAACAAAACGTGAAGGGGAATTACTCAAGTTTTTTCCTAATTACACGAGCAGAAGCAGTCCAAATCTCTAGAGAGAGGGTGATGAAAAAGAGCCTATACAATATTATAATCTCAGCCTGTACGTATGAGGCAGTGAGCTTAAAAATGGTGCTCCGATAAAAACTCCCCACACTTTGGGAAAACATGAATTTATTTGCTTCTCAGTCTTTAAGGAGCCAATATAAAGACGGGAGAAAAGTCAAAAAATTTGAGACGTAGATAACGGTGAATGATATATCAGGAATTCGGAAGGCAAAGTTTTTTGTTCGAAAGTCCGTTATTGGCTTAATCTTATCTTTAGACAATATTGAGAAACTAATTTCAATATTTTTTATTTTGCTTCAGTAGTTTTGTTTTTATGCGCTAAAATGTTTTGTTCCTATGACCGCCAAACAGCGCCAAAAGTATGCAGACCTTCGCGTGAAGGTCATAAAACCGTATCTTTGAAACGTTGTAAAATCCAAACTACTGAACCAAAATAAAAAATATTGAAATTAGTTTCTCAATATTGTCTAAATATAAGATTAAGCCAATAACGGACTTTCGAACAAAAAACTTTGCGTACCGAATTGGTGTGTCTGATTATTCTTTAGTTCTTTTTCTTTTCGATTTGGTAGTTTTAGTTTTTCACTATGTACTTTATTTTATGTAGTTTTGGTACATAAACGTGATTGTACGTACACCATTTATTTTAAAGTATATATTATGTTTGAGAAACCTATACTTTAACATAAATTCTCTCTCGTTTGAGTGCGAACCGTTTGACTTCGGACACCTTCTCATCGCCTAATTCTGAACTCAACATTGTACAACATTCCGATTCTAACACCGATTCTTCTGCTTTTGAGTACTTAACAACAATAGGGACCATTCCATTGACCGGCGAACATTCCATCAACGCCCAAACAAACAACAGCACGCTCCGGCAAGCGCGTAGAAGTATAATCTAAACCCGAACAGGGAAAATGTTATTCCGAAAGGATATCCAGCGTATTTCAGCACTAAGTAGGGAAGAGACAGAAGCACCGATCAGCGCCTTTATTATCAAAGAAATCCACTCAATCTTTGATCGTCAAAACAGTCGAAAATAGCCCTTATTGAAATAAACAATCTTTTTTTTACATTTAAAAACGGTTATTTTTACGGTGGATATTTTAGAGAATACAGGGCATGTGAAAGTTGCTCATACACATCCCTCCATGAAATTGAAAAGAGTTGATGATCTTTAAAGTTTGGTTCTTGAATCAACTTGGAAAACTTCGACTTTCCCGCCACGCTAGTGGTAGTGTTACCTCTCGCTTCAAGTAAGTGGAAAAGCTGGCTTTATCAACGTGGATCTTTTGCTGCTGACTATTTTGTGATTTTGGTCCCTGGTCGAGAGTGTAGCCCCCTCGGCGAATGACAGTGACGGATCGAGGGACATTAGTCATAGTCGAGACCTCGTGCAAGACCCCGTACCCCCCTGCAGCCGCCCCGCCGGCCTATGTACTTTGTTTATTTACTTTTTGTCAAGGTATTGATGTTTAATTATAGCGCGGAAATGTGGGGTGGATGGGGACGGTGGATTTTTTAACGTTTCACGGTGCGGTTGGTTTGATGGCGTTTAGAAGAAATGTTTGGGACATTTTTTCTATCTGTGTCTAAAGCCGTTTAGTTTTACTCCTCCTCATTCTTGCATCGGAATTCTCATTAGGGAATTACTGAGGCCCGTGGTCATATAATCTCTCATTCGATGCGATATGCGTGAACGAAAGAAAATATTCTATGTACCTATGCAGATGTTTATTGTAGATGACGTCACTGAAAAACACCATTCGCACGCTCCCAAAGGTTTTTAATAAACGTTTATCTTATCTTATCTATTTGAACACAATTTAGAAAAAGGTTTTCCGTCAAAGCCAACACACGATCCATCAACACCATAGATATTCAATACAACTTAGTATCTTCTTTCAGCATCTCACCTTTAGGTACCCGCCCATCCCGCGAGCACTCGCGAAGCTGTCTTCACCCTCTGCTCTTTGTCTTATCACGCTTGGTGACTGATACCCTTTGAATTTGCCTATACAACATCACCTAAAAGTCCTACAAGAGTCTAGACAGCACTTTACCTTTTTAGGAAGAGCGGACGATCATACTACTAATAATAATACTAGAGCAAATGTTAGGCTTGGAGACCGGCCGGGTACAGCTGACCATAGTCGGACGTTTTATAGGTATATCTCAGCTCCCATAAAAACTTTGCTGGCGCGATGCAGGATTTGCAGCGGTAGCATTTGCCCATAGGTATGCCCGACAGGGGTCGGTAGTCGCTTCAACTTCACCTGTACGGGCAGCATGGTAAGCCCGAGATAGGCCCTTCTCTATGCAAAACTGTCAACTTGTCGGTCGGGCTCGAGTTGGCTCTACGCTAACATGGCGATGGAGACAAAAATACAACATTTTTATTAAAATGGAAATAACTACTTTTTGCTCGACATGACCCTAATCTATTGCCATCTCGAGTCCCGCTTGCCATGATCGCACAATAGACATGGCATGTCTGTCACTCGAGTTCGAGAGAGTGTAAAAACGACCATGCTAAGCATACTGCCCACCCCGCGAACTCGCGAAGCTGTCTTCACCCCCTACTCAAGACGGGGTCTTATCACGCTTGGTGACGGATGCCACGATGCTATCTCTTAATTAAGACTTTCGCGACTCACGTGTTATGTCAACTGATGCCGCGTAATTTACGGTTGAAGATGCGAAGTGAGTGAATGTGCAAGGCAGTTTGTTGATGCTCTACCATAGCATCAACAACTCTACAGGGTGCACTCTAAGTCGATAGCGAAACTTTAAGTAGGCTGTCTATCGATCAATACAAACAACTTGTACTGGGTGGCGAAAAAAATAAAGCAAAAAAAATTATCAGCTCTTTCATACATTTGGCGCCGTACTGAGTCGACTTTTTGTATGGAACAGCTGATATTTTTTTCGCTCCATTTTTTTCGCCACCTGGTAAAAGTTGTTTGTAGTGATCAGTAGACAGCCTGCTTAAAGTTTCGCTAACGACTTAGAGTGCACCCTGTAGATATATAGACAACAACCCTAGGCATAGACAAAATTGAAACATCCTACTTATATTATAAATGCGAAAGTTTGTGAGTGAGTGAGTGAGTGAGTGAGTGAGTGAGTGTGTTTGTTACCTTATAACGCGGAATCCGCTGGACGGATTTGGATGAAATTTGGAATGTAGATAGCTGAGACATCAGAATAACATATAGGCAACATATTATCACGCTTTGGTGCTTAGGAGCAAAATAAACACACAAAGATTATCATATAGTGGCTATTTGTATAAAAGTGAACGACACAACCATTTACCAAAGACCCTCTGTCATCGCGTAGCGTTGAGCTATTTACTTTCGTAAATCCATCGAAAACAGAACAACGGTGAATTTTAATGCACCAAACAGGCCCAAATGTGCCGCAAAACTCAAACGATGCACAACAGTGAAGAAGTTGTTTTTAATTATCGCTGTCATCCGTCACTGTCACAAAAATGGTATATCAACAAAGCAATAAAGGAAAAATCTACAAGTTTAATTACTCAAAACAGGCAAAAAACATAAGTTCAGTGATATCCACTTACAATCTGAAAGAGCCAATAAATCCTTACTTTAAAAACTCTGCATCCGGCAGTTTTATCAAAGCTCTTTACAAAGTTGCGGTTGCATCCTGAGATCTTTTGGCCAGACGAAATGGGACGTCCGTTGAGTGCATTGCTGATTGCTGGTTATTCAGGGAAGAATAGGATGAACCAGACCTCGAAGAAAAATAAAGATACGATGTTCTGACCAAAAAATCAGCTGTGCGTACTGTGCAAGTGTAGAGTCCCGAGCGACCATAGGCGCATAACATCAGCCATTGATGGTGTAACATTAGTTCCATGATCGCCTTATTTCCATTAAGTAAGTACGGTCGGCTACAGTCACAGATACCCCATGGCAGCTCTTACTGCGCGCAGCATAAGGGCGCCTATCGAACAAAAAGGGGTATCCTAGCGTGTGGCCGACTGTACCTAGGACTGGACACTGGACAGGTGCACATTTACATAATATCATAGTCGCCTATTCATTGTTGACAACTCTGATAGGCTTTCCACATACTTCAGACTGACGAGATGATTGGAGCATGTGAAAATCCCTGAACGGCCTGCGTGGTGGTGTTGCCCGCATGAAAGATATGTGAGAAATAGAGCTAGAAGAGAAGTTTTGTTACAATCTTAAATCATACCGACAACTTCGCGTCGTCATACCTGTCCTGATGCTCCACAGTCCAGCTTATCGGATTTCCTGGAGGCGACCCCAACGCGACGTGTGTGTGTGACACTTTCAACACGAAAGAAGAATAAGACCGACGATTCAGAACGGTTGTTTCAGACTATGGCATCGTAGATGCTAAGAAGACGCGTTGGGTGTTTCAGAAGAGTAGCTCATAGAAAAAAACACTATTCAATGTGATAGAAATAATATGGTTAAGTATCTCCTGATATTATCTCATATTTTCTGGTGTCAGAACCCAATAATTATGATCGTTCTCTTTGAAATGGTATGATGCGATTAAATAAAATAAAATTTCTTAAAGTTTTTCTCTGTTAAGTAACTTTGTGGGTACGAGTAGGTGACGCTAACTAGCTCTGTTGGAGATCTTTTACAGTTTTATTGAACGCCAGAGAGATGTTGAGACCTGTGACGTACTGCAGCGAATGCTGATAAATATTCATTCACCAAACAGCGCAAGCAAACGAGATGTACACACGACAGCACGTCGACCCTTACACGCTAGCACTCTATTCGACTTTACAACAAAAGTGTACAGTCTGACGTGCTGTCGTGTGTACTTGGGTATCAAAACTACGCATTAGGGCTATCTAACATCGGTAGATGCAGTGTTCACAACGACCACAAAGGCCACAAAGGCACGAAGACTTAGGTCATCTAACAGTAGGTATCTGCATCTTTGCTCCGTTCAGTTTGGTAGAAGCAGACAACAACGCGTGGTCCACGGGATCGAAATCTCGAGCCAACGCTTTGATAGTGCAGGGGGTGTGTTTTAAGTACATCATACCTACTAGGTGGTAAAAAATATGCTAGGTACAATTTGCTAAATCACCACGTTTATCCTTTTTCTTTTAGCCACGTGAATGAAGTCGTGGGCACTAGCTATCAACACTAATATTATAAAGAGGAAAAGTTTGTAAGTATGTACGTATGTAGGGGGTAATCTCCAAAACTACTCATCCGATTATAAAAAATCCTTCACTAATGGGAAGCTACGTTATTGCTGAGTGCTATAAGCTATGTTTTATTGTGATAACGGGAAAAAAACTAAGTCTGCGCGGACGAAGTCGCGGGCAAAAGCTAGTATTAAGATAAGCAGTGGAAGCTCAGTGGGCGGACGATCTATTTAAACCTGGAATATCTTTGATTGACATATGAGATGGAAAAGCTTCAGTCAGTACTTATATTATACATACTGACTGAAGCTTTCCATCTCATATGTCAATCAAAGAGACGTAACGCGTGTTTTTCAGTTCATCCCACACCTTTTCTGTTACAGGCTATACACAAATAGTACGTAGGTACTGTAACCTCGGATTGGTTCACTCATATAGTATGAGGAAGATTCTAAGGCCCTTTATTTTTTCTCCATAAATGGGTGTTGGGGCTTACTATAGGTAATCAAAATAGGTAGGTATAGGTCTAGGTATAGGTTTCTTTAAACGGATATAAAACGAAAAAAAAAACAAAAGCTGGAATAACATTACTGGATAGGCAGTGACTTATCGCGACCGCCAATCACACACCAGAACTCAAAATAAATCGATGTAACATCCAATCATTATTCTATGTCGGGTTCGACTCAATTAAAATATCGTTAATTCCACCTGGCGGCCCAAAACTAGCCCTTACTACTGAACATTAAAGCTCAACATCGACTGGCTTTGAGGGCACGACACATCGGTAATTATGGTAAATGCCCGTATAGTATAAACCACGAAATCGCCGTGGCTGAATCAGAAATAAAGGCAAAATAAACAGTTGGTCAAACCGCACAGGACAGGGGTATACGATTTAAATAATATAAGGGGGTCATTATAAAAACATCAAGCACCGTTGACCGCTAAAGGCCCGACTACAACGGAATGTTAATGTAAACCAAGCCGCAAGCTCTGCTCAAACGATGTTTATGTTTTCACAAGAAATGAAATGTTAAATAAGCTGCAGTTTATCTCGAAGTTGATAATGATAGAGAGTCGCGCTCCTTACAAGGCGATCGCACTACCGAGAGGTTACCTTTTTTGTCAAGATTGCCCTCAATGACTTGGCAGTGATTTTACTGTAAATATGAATATTAAATTTACAGCACCGTTTCAAAATAAAACAAGAAATACAAATAACTCATGTAATGAAAAGGTGCCACAATAACTAACAGACAACTAAAAGGCAGCACAAATTACTAACGAAACAATAACATTGCAAGATAATTTTATTATGCAGGATTTCCTGAATCATCTCATAAGGGGGTGAAACGGGGTCCCCACTTTGTATGAAAAGGGCTCACGGTGAAGAAATCACAGGAGAAGTTAGTGAGATTACAAAAAAATATAAAACAGATTTTCCCCGCATCCCGTCAACACTTTCTAAAACATTAACAGAACCCATTTACCCTGGTACGAAACTACGGCCTGGTTTCTGAGTTGAGAATTTTACTAAGCACATACTTACGTATCGTTCTGTCACGCTCTTTTGTGAGAAATCTACAGAGACAGGACGATACTTACCCATTTGCTTAGGAAAATTCTCAACTCAGAAACCGGGCCTAAGAGTAGGTATATGCGCGATAAATTACTTGTAATTTCGTGAGAGGATGATACCTGAGCTCAGTGAAAAAACACGAGACATAGACGTCTCGGAGCGTCGCAAATTACCGTCATCATCTTCTCATCAGCGCTGTTGGTACACGTTGATGTATAGGGCTCCGCTGGAGGGTACGGCGGATAGATGAGCTAACGTGCCAGAAGAGACACCAGAGTTTTGTGGGAAATGAAGGTAAGAGAAAAATTTAAGCAAGAAACTAGCACGGTCTAAAGGTAAAAGTGAATTTATCAATTCACAGGCTAAAGGACCATGGCCATTTCGACCCAATTTTTCAAATAAATTTGAATAAAATTAAACTTAGTATTCAAATGAGCGCTATGGTACATACCCAAAGTAATTGTAACTATTAGGACAAAGAAACATTAAAGAAATATACAAGGCTGCTAATGGCAGCCTTGTAACCAAGGCCCTAAGTGAGTGAAGTCACCTATAATAGAGAATACATAATCCTATAAGCAGACGTTGAGGTAGATGGAGCCAAAAAGAAGATAAAAGCAGTTTCAAATAAGTGTAGTCTCTGAAGTCAGTTGATTCTTCTGTGACAAGAAAATAAGCACCCAAGAGTTGACTTACATAGTAAATGAGTGTTCGGTATTAGATTCTAAACTCCACTAAAGTTCAAACCGCCACGCAATAAACAGATTATAGGGAAATTAAGGCGCTGGCTGGCTGGATCAACTTGGAAATTACTGGTATAGGACTCTACTATGGCAATTTTGCTGAACGATGATGTAGGTAACCCCAGCAACAATCTTAACTATATCCAGTTACGTTGATCGCACGTTGAATAAGTTTGAGAAACAAACAGAGTATTCAAAACTTCAGTTGTGGCTACAGCAAAATGTGGCTCGTGTAAAAAATGTAAACATGAATTTCAAAGCTTACGCAAGGAGAGGAGATTAACTTTTGCAGTAGCAAAATGTCATTGCACAGAGCGTGGCATTAAAATCGATTTAGCTATTACCAAAGCCTCCGATGGGATCTTTAGAAAGGTGCTCCTCTTCGAGGTTCTCTTGGACTCTGTTGCGCTTGGAATAGTAGTGAGATTCGAGTGGGAGATTAGTGGACTACATTGGTAGCAGAGCGGTGAACGGGTGGCGATAACAAATGGAGCAGCATGCGTGGCCAATCGGAATAGTGATGGCTTCTGAAAGGTCGCCGCGCGGTGGGCGAAGGCTTTTGATGCGGTTACTGTGTGACGCTGACTGGAAATAAACTACAGATTGTACAATAATATTGTTGATATCTTATATAATATATCTTTAGATAATATATTGTCGAGAGATTATTTATTATTTATTAATACTTAGGATGTCTAAAACACTTTGACACTAGGAATGGTCAGTATCTCAAACGATTCAATCAATCAACGCATTTCTTGACTTGGAAAACTAGGCGATCTAAAGTAGCAAACAGATATATGAAGTTGCAATACCATGAACCTCCGAAATAAAATGGTAAGACCAAAAACTTTTGTGGCTACCCCTTCAGGAATATCGACGCTAAAGTTGTTATTCAAAACATTTAATAAACAAAGCCACTTTTCGGTCTCGTTATGACGAATGTGACCGGAACTGAAAAAATTGTCATTCCCACCCCCTAATTTCCAAAAGCACAGATAAACCTAATAAAAAATTCATTGTTTCCTTGGCCGGTGCCTTTGCACTAGCGTGATTACCAAAACGGATGGTCGGTACAAAAAAGTGGGCTGACCCAAAAGATCATTAGTGGCAACCAATGGTCGTTACCTAAAAGTCATTAGTGCCGACTTTTACCGTAAATTGAGGTAGCCAACACCTCCACGCACGAATTTATGTACACGTATATCTCATAAAGAGATGACTGAATTTTTTCGTTAACATAAATTATGTAGAGAATTTTCCGTCATTATTAGAACTTTCGATAATGACTTGATGGGCGCTGGTGGTTGATTGCAATTTTTTGTTGTTCTGAGCATTTTGCTGTAATGAATTTTAATACTTTTAAGGTACCATCACTGATTACTGAATACGCTATAAGTACTGTTATTACCTACTTGAATCAATCGATAGACTGGTGATGTTTGAGTTTGAAAAAAATGTTATCATACAGGGTGTCAAAAGACCGCCAACAGACCCGAAAGCCACGCATACTAGACACACAAACAAAGTACTTTTTCGATAAATATTTCTGGGAAATGATTTTGGTTTTATAGGTTATAATTTTGAAAAATATTTTATCACGCAATGGAAGTGTAACGCACAGAAGTCATATTGCGCAAGCGTAGGTATCAGTTTATGTTACTTAAGCTTGAAGTGCAGATGTTTAGAATACATTGCTGGTTGCAATTTTAGCGTCGTTTTTTGTAAGAAATATTCATAATTTTGATATGGCTTCTTGAGAAGGTATGTTAAGAAATAGATACTGAATGCATTTCTGCAAAAAAAAGTTTTGAAAAGTCCGACTTTGAACCTCATTATCTCGGAAACCGTTGATTTCCCAGGCATAGTTCCTTGGGCAAAAATGTTCCGTATGATGAGGACAATACGTGGTTTCCCGCTTTGTTGGCGGTCTTTTAACACCCTGTTTACCCATATTTCCTGATGAATACTCTTATTATAAAGGCTGGAGTTTCAAATTTTATTGTGAAATGACTCCGCGCATACGAATACTTGTTCACGCCTCGCCCACACAAACCGTATCCTAATATTGTTGTGTATGAAAGTGCTTTACTTGCAAGTAAGAAAATGGCTTTATCCTAACAATTTTGAACCTATCGCTATCTTACAACGAGACGATGACCCTAGAGCAGTGTTTTTCAACCGGTGGCTCTCGGGAGGTCACCATACTACTTTAGGGGTAACGAAGCTTCTTTAAAGTATCGCGGAGCTTCTTTGAGAGGGTTTTTAGGGGTCGCGGGTTTTCTTAGTTAATTACACCTTTAGACCATCTAAAGGTGTAATTAACTAAGAAAACCCTGGTAGGGTCGCGAAAGGTTTTTCCACAGTAAGAGCGTCGCGTCGTGAAAAAGGTTGAAAAAAAACTAACTCGTGTCTAGAGCGTGAATCAGTCACCTTGCACATAGGCGCTCCATTAATCTTACCAATCCAATTCATCCAATTCGACAACTTTAATTCTTAGGGTGGTATTCTAGAACATTACTTAAACTCAGTTTAAACAGAGTTCAGACTGTCGATAAAGCAGTGCATGTTTTGTTATGAAGGGAGGGATATTCAAATCAAAACATGCACTGTTTTATCGACTGTCGACATGTCATTGGTCGACACTACTAAACTCTACCTAAACAGAGTTCAAGGAGCTTTCTAGTTTGAACTGAGTTTAAGTAGCGTTCTAGAATACCACCCTTAATGTCAATCTCTAACTAAAGGCTGAAATGGATTTTTAATTTGATTGTGTTCACTGAACTCTTAAAATACAGGGCAACCTAGTTTAGGAGACAGGGTATCATCTATTGGTGTATCAATCATCAGGCATCGTACTTGAATCAAACATTTTTGTTGTTTTATTTTTATTTTATTTTATAATTCCAACCAGACACTGAAGCAGCGTGACCACTCAGTTCCGTGATCGCTTTCCTCTAATTGCGCAGTTCCATTACATTTAATACGGTGTAATGATAGTGCTGCTCATAACGGCTGTATCACTCCTCAATGAGGTGTGGAAACTCGCCGCTTTGCTTGCCGCAGTTTTCAGTCGAAAGTTCCTGGTGTATGGGATGAGAGAAGAGCGTTTATAGAACACAGTATATTATTTTGATAAAAGAGAAAAGGATTTTTATCTTATACTTATTTGACTTAAGTTTCTAAATAATATTTTAAAAGTTAAGGTTAGTTGAAAAAAATCGCTTGGGACAGGACTTGTACTTATAAAATTAATCTTCAAAATGTTCTCTAGCACTGGTAAGTGCTTTAGAAAAAACAAAAAGTCTCTGAATACTTAATACTTAACGACTTAATAAGACTTTTACATAATCTCTAACTTGGAATGAAATACCAATAGCCGAAGCGCTATGTTAAAAACTTTGAGATTAGGTACTATGCTATACTTAAGAGTTTTAAGTGTCATTGTAGAATACCAAACATTCAAATAAGAGTCATGATATTTTATGGCACAGAGGAAGTTAGCTGTCTAAATGTTGTCACAATATTTATTATTTCTTTTTTTTTGGGTATTGACTGGCATAATAACATGACCAGATAATATCTCGTATTTATGGATAGGATAGGTCACTCACTAATAGTAGCCTAGTGTCAACATCAGACCATGTAAAGCGAAAAAAGAAAGAACTTTTGAGCTTTAGGACCATCTCAAATTTTATTCTGATTGTAAAGTAGGTAATTTGAACCATCGAATTTCTTGACACTTGTACCCAATAGTCAGTACAATTTTTATGCCAGTGCTGGTCATGCCGGCAACCAGTAGCCAATGTTGCGGTTTAGAAATTGATCCAGCTATTCATTACAATAAACATTTCCTGCCATTCGACAATTCCATCGGTTTCTAGCGGCAGCTTCGTAACGACGTGGTAAATGAGCCGTTGTTTCGAAATGTCCTTTCTCTTGACAGAAGTTATTGAAAAAAAAGTCGTACATTCTAGTGGTTATTGAAGTTTTTTTGCTAACTAGAAAGTCCACTAGAGCCACTGCTCTCTGTGGGAAAATCCAGGTACAAAAAGGAACATATTTAGGCTGATAATGGGAACATAAGTACACATAGTACATACCCCTTTACACGACAATAAAAGATTTATAATAACCTACCTACAACCATTTATATTTGCAAGCGACACGCCTCAGTTGCAGCAAAAGTTATAGCACGAAAACGGAACAAACCAACTGGAGACTGGTTGTGGCGAAATCTTTGTATTTTTTTCCATCGGCATCGTCTAACTAAACAAAATATTGAAATTAACTCTAAACCCCTGATTAACCCTAAAGTTTGTTGTTTATTTATTTGTATTAATCTAAAACCCAACTACGTAAGATACCATCTTCACAATGATAACAAGGTTGGTTGCAAATAATCTTTTTAATTTAAAAAGATAACTGCAGGTATTATCTGCAGTTATCTTTTTCAATTAAAAAGATTCAGTGACGCGAAGGCTCGACACAACACATCACGTCATGTAATTAGGCTTCGTATGACAAACGTTCCGCTGAAATCTCGAGAGATCTTTAGGGTTGGCACTCCCTTTGCTTTTCATTATTTCATAGGGGGTGTCAGTTATTTCAGGTTGCAACTGTTCGGAGTTCAATAAGGATTCAGAAACTGGAAAATTTTCTGTTTCTACAGTTACTACTCTCCTATTACCAACTACTCTCCACAGTTACTACTTGGGGTTACGGGGTTGCGGATGTTTTTTTATATCGCTATAACGGTTTCACTTACTTTTATTTTGTCGGAATAGCCGACATGTTTCGACTTCGTCTGGAAGTCTTAGTCATGGAGGAGGGATGGACGACGCGTTCGTCTTGGCGATCATCCGCTCACTGCGGGCTCGTTGACGATGCGCCCGCGCGGACAACTCCGGAGGGGGAGACGAACGCGTCATCCATCCCTCCTCCATGACTAAGACTTCCAGACGAAGTCGAAACATGTCGGCTATTCCAACAAAATAAAAGTAAGTGAAACCGTTAAAGCGATATAAAAATGTGCAGTGCTTACGAAAGTTTAAGTTTTAAAAAGGGTTGCGGATGATTTTCTTCTTATTCTAAATCACAATCACACTTCTAATTCCGACCAATTTTTTTCCTGACCATTATTCGCGCGTGATAGCCCTACTAAAGCTCGCCTAAAGCAGTGTCAGTGTCAGTAGGTACTAACGACTTTGCAGCCGAGGGCTCTTAGCCTAATGTGGAGCGACCCGAAAATCCACTTAGAGCGAGCCTAACACCGCGGCAGCAGCAAATGCAGCCTGAAATGTACTTATTACGGTACACTGATTCCTCTCAAGGTTGTAAAGCTTTTGTTTTTCAAAAGGATCGAACCTGTAAGAAATAAAACCGACCGCAGTCGCGCACCGACAGTTCCGTACATATTTGTACGGATTTTTTTTACCTTTTTAGTCATAAATTAAAAAAATACATTGTGTAAATATTAAAAAATATGTTTTAACTTTTGCTAATGAAGCCCTTTCATACGAAACCCCACCGATATGGTCTGTTTATTGAACGAGCGAGCGAAGCGAGCGAAGTTCTCCGAGTCTACTGGAACAATCCGGCCATGTATGTATGTATGTATGTATGTATGTATGAATGTTCGTTCGACGATAACTTGAGTAAATTTGGTGGGATCGTTATGAAATTTGGTAAGCGGGTAAATGAAATTAAAAGAATTTTTAAGTTCGAACATGAGCCAAATCGGTCGAGGGGTTGCCGAGATATGGGGTTGTTAAGTTTATATGGGGTCGCGAGTTCACAGTTCGGGGCGAACCACTAGTTTATCTCGGCCAGAAATCCTAGGTCTAGCTAATTGAACGAGCGAGCGAAACGAGCGAAGTTCTCCGAGTCTACTGGAACAATCCGGCGTTTGTATCTATGTATGTATGTATGTTTGTATTTGTATGTTTGTATGTATGAATGTTCGTTCGACGATAACTTGAGTAAATTTGGTCGGATCGTTATGAAATTTGGTAGGCGGGTAAATGAAATTAAAAGAATTTTTAAGTTCGAACATGAGCCAAATCGGACGAGGGGTTGCCGAGATATCGGGTTGTTAAGTTTAGGTATATGGGGTCACGAGTTCACAGTTCGGCGCGAACCACTAGTATAATAATGTGACAGTGACTTCTAAGATAAACGATTTTCACTTCGACGAATATCCCTCAAGCGGCTTCAATCTTCGATCACACTATTTTACGTGTACCACTATTATTTGAACGAGCGAGCGAAGCGAGCGAAGTTCTCCGAGTCTACTGGAACAATCCGGCGTTTGTATGTATGTATGTATGTATGTATGTATGTATGTATGTATGTATGTATGAATGTTCGTTCGACGATAACTTGAGTAAATTTAGTCGGATCGTCATGAAATTTGGTAGGCAGGTAAATGAGGCCAAGAGAATTTTTAAGTTCGAACATGAGCCAAATCGGTCGAGGGGTTGCTGAGATATGGGGTTGTTAAGTTTACATGGGGTCGCGAGTTCATAGTTCGGGGCGAACCACTAGTTAATAGGTGTCACCGACAGTCCTCTGTGCAGACCCTGCCTTGAGACAGACGAAACAGCCGCTCATGTCCCGCTGGAATGCAGGGAGGAGGCAAACTACCGGGTTACCCACCGGGGTCGCTCCCCGAAGTGCTCCAGAACATTCGTGGACTGCTGGACTTCTTGCAGGAGCTGGGTTGGCAAGGATGAAGAATCACACCTGACGCAAAATAGGGAGACGTCTAGTTGCGGAAAATAGCCCGTTTTAACATTATTGAACGAGCGAGCGAAGTTCTCCGAGTCTACTGGAACAATCCGGCGTTTGTATGTATGTATCTATGAATGTATGAATGTTCGTTCGACGATAACTTGAGTAAATTTAGTCGGATCTCCATGAAATTTGGTAGGGGTGTAAAGGAGGTAAAGAGAATTTTTAAGTTCGAACTTGAGCCAAATCGGTCGAGGGTTTGCTGAGATATGGGGTCGCGAGTTCGAAGTTCGGGGCGAACCACTAGTCATTACGTCTGCCACCGGACTGCTTGTATACGACCGCTCGGCTCCACACCTCAAATATTCATCCCGGTAATCATCGCCAGGCAGCCAGTTTTACAACAGATAACAATCCGCGGGGGAGTCCCAGCAGGAACTTTTAATTGGCGTGCCATTAGGACGGACGAGCGGCGCTAAGCGGTTTCTGCTGTAGCTGCTGGCTCTCCGGAGGTTTTAATTCCTCTTGCTTGGTTCGGCTTGTTTGGGTTGCTGTGGGACTCGTGTGGGGATTTGGTTTTTGGTAGGTAGATGGCACGTTTTATTGTACTTATAAACGTTTCACTTACTTTCGGTGCAGTGAAGTGCTTGCGAAAGTTACAGTGTAAAGATCTATCTGAAGGAAAATGTCGTCGGGAAATGTAAGAATCTGAAGCATACCGCAGTTCAAGACTGGCCACGGCGTCGCGAGGGACGTCTCGTTCTCCATGATTAAGGTCTCCGAATGAGAACCGAAACTAGTCGGCTACGCCGACAATATAGAAGTATTGATTTTCTGAAAATTTACGATTTGAAGTGGTATCACTGGTTTTACTGAAGGCATAAAGCTGAACTCTTTTAACACAACTTTTTATCTTTTAAATCTCGATGTAGTCTAATAAGAATTCAAAATTCAAGTAGATTAAAGTGAAGTTTTCCAAAATTACAAATTCGTCGCGCGCCTCTCTCGCCCGCATTAGGCAATAGGTAGAGGCCAGAGAGGCAAAGTTTTTCCCGCCATCTCTCGTCCATACTCCCAAGAACAATCCCTCATCGGTAAAGCCTAGGGTACACGGGTAGAATAGGCGGTAGAGTCGCACGGTAGAGTACTAACTATGCTTCTAAATTTACCAATGTAGACAGCTTTGGTAGAATTGAGTACAAACATTTGTTGTATCAGTAATAGAGAACTCTTTTATTACTTACTAATAGAGAACTCTCTATTGCACAACAGAAAGATTATCACAGATCTGGGGGCACGGCAGTGCCCCCGCCAGGTCGAGCGCGAAGCAAAAACTGCCGTACCATCCTTTACTGGAACCATTTCGCCGCATTTTCAGGCCCCTATTTGAGAACCTCTGGATAAGACCAGAACGCAGAAATTTTCGTCATCTAGTAAGCTATAATAACATACTTAAAATCCAAAATTTCAAGTCTGTAGGTCATTTAGTTCCGAAGTTAAGCGAAAGCAAAGTTTCGCATTTATGACACACACTCACTCACTCACTCACTCACTCACTCATGATCATCATAATAGAACTAGTACTTCCCATAAACTCAGAGAGCTGAAATTTGGTACAGAGTTAGGGTTGAATGGCCACATAAAGGGAAAACTATAAAAACTAGGATAATCGAAGATCTGGAGTACCTGGTGACCCTGATTAGAAAACACAAGAGCCCTAATAGAACTAGTACTTCCCATAAACTCAGAGAGCTGAAATTTGGTACAGAGTTAGGGTTTAATGGGCACATAAAGGGACAACTATAAAAAATAGGATAATCGAAGATCTGGAGTACCTGGTGACCCTGATTAGAAAACACAAGAGCCCTAATAGAACTAGTACTTCCCATAAACTCAGAGAGCTGAAATTTGGTACAGAGTTAGGGTTTAATGGGCACATAAAGGGACAACTATAAAAAATAGGATAATCGAAGATCTGGAGTACCTGGTGACCCTGATTAGAAAACACAAGAGCCCTAATAGAACTAGTACTTCCCATAAACTCAGAGAGCTGAAATTTGGTACAGAGTTAGGGTTTAATGGGCACATAAAGGGACAACTATAAAAAATAGGATAATCGAAGATCTGGAGTACCTGGTGACCCTGATTAGAAAACACAAGAGCCCTAATAGAACTAGTACTTCCCATAAACTCAGAGAGCTGAAATTTGGTACAGAGTTAGGGTTGAATGGCCACATAAAGGGAAAACTATAAAAACTAGGATAATCGAAGATCTGGAGTACCTGGTGACCCTGATTAGAAAACACAAGAGCCCTAATAGAACTAGTACTTCCCATAAACTCAGAGAGCTGAAATTTGGTACAGAGTTAGGGTTTAATGGGCACATAAAGGGAAAACTATAAAAACTAGGATAATCGAAGATCTGGAGTACCTGGTGATCCTGATAAGAAAACACAAGAGCCCTAATAGAACTAGTACTTCCCATAAACTCAGAGAGCTGAAATTTGGTACAGAGTTAGGGTTTAATGGGCACATAAAGGGACAACTATAAAAACTAGGAAAATCGAAGATCTGGAGTACCTGGTGACCCTGATTAGAAAACACAAGAGCCCAACCAAACTATTATAGATCGACATATACCGCCCTTACAAAAAATATTCAACTTGGTGGGCCGCTTTATTTGATGTCAAAAATCTAAGGTCTGAAGTATCTGATGAAGAACCCTCAGCTGGTATCAGCTTTATTAGAGATATTATGGTTATGCCCCTTCTACTATTGGTACATAAAAAAATCGACTGTCATTGCAAAAATCCAGCGTAGTGGGACACATCTTTATTTAATCTAGCCTATAGCGTCCCACTAGTGGTTCGCTCCGAACTATGAACTCGCGACCTCAGTTACAGATGTATAACTTTGCTTACGCCATTCGCGCAGGCGCGCGCGCGCTTTGCATTTAAACTATACAACCCCGTATCTCGGCAGCCCATCGACCGATTTGGCTCATGTTCGAATTTAAAAATTCTTTTAATTTAGTTTACCCGCCCATCAAATTTCATAACGATCCGACCAAATTTACTCAAGTTATCGTCGAACAAACATTCATACATACAAACATACATACATACATACAAACGCCGGATTGTTCCAGCAGACTCGGAGGACTTCGCTCGCTCGTTCAACAAGAAATAGTCGGACGATTAACTTTATTCTACTCGAACATTACACAAATTTCAAATAAGAAAATCTAATAAAATTAATCAATATGCCCTCGTTTCTACAAAAAGAAGTGAAATCCCACCAAAAACATTCTGTAAAAACTAGCCAGGTCTCGATGGATCTGCTTGTTTATCTCTAAAAAAGTAATGAAATCTAGACAAAGTCGTGCCAAGTCTAAGGTTCCTTACTGCGATTTCTTTATTATTATAGTTAATGTTGTGAGACTTGGCTGTTGAAGGGTACACAAGGGTACAAAACCAGGTGCTCCATGACACCATTGCACCAATCTGTCGCCAGAACCGCTTGTGTACCCTTCAACGGCCAAGTCTCACAACATTAACTATAATAATAAAGAAATCGCAGTAAGGAACCTTAGACTTGGCACGACTTTGTCTAGATTTCATTACTTTTTTAGAGATAAACAAGCAGATCCATCGAGACCTGGCTAGTTTTTACAGAATGTTTTTGGTGGGATAATTTCTTACAAAAAATATAGTACAAATGGCGGGCTTATAGCTAAAAGCGATCCCTTCCAGATAACCTCGAGATGGACAGGACTGGATGCGGAAATAAAGTACCCCGTTGGTCCGACTTGGTCCCGTTGTCAACTTTACTCTACCGGGAACTCGACTCATGCATACGGTTAGTGCGTGGCGACCTTCATGGCGTAACTTGTAGGCTTTACTAGCAAAATATAAGTTTTACTTGCAGAGCAAAAACTTAGGCCTTTACATATTTGTAATTACATGATTTATAAAGCGTGAGTAAGACACAATAGATGGGACGTGCTGGACCAGTTTTAGTTGCTCTACTAAAACTGGTGGAAACTCAGAACCCGTGAAGTAATACTCTTGACTCTACCGCTAACTCCACCCGTGTACCCCAGGCTGTACTTCCAAGAACAATCCCTCATCGGTAAGGCCGCAGCACGTCGGCAGTCTCACGTTAACGATACCTCATTACCGCCACAAATCTCCGACATTAAAGCCGTATTAAAACTCTAAAACTTCAGTCAGCCATTTGGCGCCGACAAAAACTTTCTTACATCACCCGCTTGAAATTCAAGTCGCAAGCGGAGTCGTCGAAATGTTTAACGCAAGGCTGTCTGCGAGCTAATGGAACAGAGGTGGAAGTTCTGGGATGCTAGGGAAGTTATAATGTCAACAATAGAATTTGTAAGCGTGAGGCTGGGTGGAGACGAGGCTCAAGTAGGGACTCTCTCTCTCTGAGAGAAAGAACGCTCACAGAAAGACATAGATCACATTTGAATGCCTAAATGCAAAAGGGGCACTTATGACACCTTAATTTTATTTTTAGTTTTTACAGGAGAGAGAATAAACTAAATATCTAATGTACTGCACACTGCACACATCATCATTTGAATATATGTTATTGTACATTAACTATTTGATCTTTTTCAGCTTACTATTCAGCTTCAACATTTTTGGATTTCTTAAAAAAGTCAAATTAAAAACTGTGACATGTGCCATTTTTGAAACAAACAATGCACAAGTGCCCTATATGCACCTAATTTTCATAGTAAAGAGAAGTAAAATTGACATGTGCCCCTTTCGCATGTAAGTTTAAAGTTAGTTGTGCAATAATAAATGTGAAATAAAACTACAAAATTATCATAGAAACATAATTACTTATATTCAACTTTTTGCTTAATAATAAAAAAAGATTAAATTGCTGGCCAGTCATATAAGCCTTTATCTCCATAAGTCTCTGTAGATGAATATCTTGTTCGTTTTTTGATCCCATTGTATAAAAGGAAGTTAGAACATCATCTAAGGGTGGTATTCTAGAACGCTACTTAAGGGTCGACGATAGCAACGTGGCGGGAAATTCAAAATTTTCACAGTTTTTTACATTTTGTAGCTAAACTGAGCTATTTTTTTCAGCGATTTTTCGTTCGCGGCAATAACAAAGTATTCTTTTCATTATTGTAAACAACAGAACAACAATAATTCAGCCGATTATGTGTTCTGGTCTACGACAAGTTTTTTGGGCAATACCACTGCTTCGTCGACCAGAACACATAATCGGCTGAATTATTGTTGTTCTGTTGTTTACAATAATGAAAAGAATACTTTGTTATTGCCGCGAACGAAAAATCGCTGAACAAAATAGTTCAGTTTAGCTACAAAATGTAAAAAACTGTGAAAATTTTGAATTTCCCGCCACGTTGCTATCGTCTACCCTTAAGGCTGGAAGATAGTAGTGTGGCGGGAAATTCAAAATTTTCACAGTTTTTTACTTTTTGTAGCTAAACTGAGCTATTTTTGTTCAGCGATTTTTCGTTCGCGAGAATAAAACCGTATTCTTTTCATTATTGTAAACAACAGAACAACAATAATTCAGCCGATTATGTGTTCTGGTCTACGACAAGTTTTTTGGGCAGTACCACTGCTTCGTAGACCAGAACACATAATCGGCTGAATTATTGTTGTTCTGTTGTTTACAATAATGAAAAGAATACGGTTTTATTCTCGCGAACGAAAAATCGCTGAACAAAAATAGTTCAGTTTAGCTACAAAATGTAAAAGTCTGTGAAAATTTTGAATTTCCCGCCAACTTGCTATCGTCCACCCACGTCCAATATGCGTCCAACCAACAAATTAAGCGCCAAATGTCACTGTGACATTTACCACAAACTACAGAATTAGTTGCAGAAAGGGCCCATTTTCAAAGACAAGTGCCTTTTTCGCACTTAACCAATATTTGAACAACTCGTGTTGTATGAAAATAACGTGGACACGTGCCCATCTTAGACCAAACGGTAGGAATAGGTGTTGCCAAGCGATTAAATACATAAAACTAATTTGGGTAAAAAAGGTGTCTTTCTCTATGTAGGTTTGCGTCTCCTGCCTATTCTACAGAAATAAATACATACTAACTTTGATTGAACAAAAATTGCAATAATCCTGAAGTCATGAAGAAAATATCAGCCTTTTATGAATTTGTACCATGACAGGATCCAGTGGAGGTCCTAATTTTGTTTTATTGATCTGCGTCTGCTACGTTTTGGAATTCTTACTTCGTAACTCTATCTTATTACGTGTATTCCTACTACAAGTATACAATTCTAATAAGCAAGAATATTTATCTTATCCAAGGTTCGCTAATTTGCACGACCTATGGGAAACTACCAAGCCAAAAAATCTACTTACCTTATTAGAATAAGGCATTTAGTAAGACGCGAAAGATTTTTTTATAATTGTAGCTTTTTGGGAAAACAGATTTTTTCTCCTGTTTTAAATTGCAAACATTCACCAGCAGCGCCATTTTGCAGATATTTGTTTGCAACCCTTAGCGAACGAGGGATGAAATCAGTTCTCAAATTATTTCACAGATGGCGGGCTATGTAGGTTT
This sequence comes from Zelleria hepariella, assembly GCA_949319315.1. Lineage (NCBI taxonomy): Eukaryota > Metazoa > Arthropoda > Insecta > Lepidoptera > Yponomeutidae > Zelleria > Zelleria hepariella. The sequence continues at coordinate 11,530,773 of OX439388.1, forward strand.
TGGAACGAAACGTTTGTAGTTCTAAAGAGTAAGGGTAGGGGGCGCTGGGAGGCTAGGTATACATTTTAGTTTCAGATTGTCAGGGAAAAAACTAAAGTAGATAAAATATTAAAACACGAGCATGATAATAAGTATTTCAGAAACAAAAATCTCGATATTATAAAATAACAATTGACATTCAGTTAGTGTAAGTTTTCATCATTCGAACGTTCTATCTTCAAATTGACGTGAGGTAGAGTCAATGAAATATTATGTAATAAGTAGCAGATGAAATGTAGACGTTGAACACAGCAATACTTACATGCATAGTTTAGTACATAACTCAGGCATAGCTCCAAACAGCACTAATCCAGAAAGGATTCAACAAAAATTGTGCAAAGAATTTTACTGCTTTATTCATGAAAACTCTATGCTTCGCTTTCATCCCAGCTTTTTGTTTAGAAGATTTTTGACGCATAAAGTTGTACACAGGTACACATGCCAGCAAGTCAACCCTTACACGCTAGCACTCTACTCGGTTACGTTACGGGCGACGTTACAACAAAAGTATACACTCTGACGTGCTCTCGTGCAAAGAACATGTTTTAGCAAATGACAGTTTTTTTTCTTCAGATCTCTATTCTACCAAATTCTAACCGTAATTTTAAAGTAGGTACGGTAGTGTCGACAACATCGTTCCCGTGTTAGTGGAAGGCGAAACGAGTGGGGCGCCAGCCGGCGCCCCGGCTGCCAGAGATTAGACACGGTAGCCGGAACAATTTTTTAATATCCTCAAACAAGGATGTTGGGAGTTTCAGACGCGAGCGCGAGGTGGATACGACGACGCCTTTCAAAATAATGTCCGTAGTTTTTTTTTTGGTACCGTTCGGTCAGTGACAAGCTGAGATATCCCATGGTTTTAGGTAATTTTAAACGCTAGCATGAGGTGGATACGACGCCTTTTCCTCGTCATCAACATCCACATACACCGGTTACTGGCCAGGCCCGCGTTTCATATAACTCATAAATATTTTATTATGACAATTCGATGTTCATTGATAGGTCGGTTGTAAACAAACCTTTTTTGTAACCTCATGTCAAATCGACTACGCAATATACATCGAATTGTAATAATAAAATATTAATGTCAGTTATATGAAACGTGCACCAGATTTTTTTTCTGGTACTGCGCAAAAAAACGTAGGGTCAGATACCCCATAGCTTTTACCAGGCGTGGCATTAGTGCGTTTATAAAAAAAGTATTTTTGAGTCTTGTCGCTGACAAAGATTCTTGGAAGCTGAACCTCGAACGCCCATTCTAAAATATAAAAAAAAACCCCACTCTTTTACAATATTGTTATCTGCCGATTTCTGAATTGAGAAATTCGCCAAGCAAGTACTTAAGTACCATTCTGTCTCTGCAGATTTCTCACAGAAGAACGTGACAGAACGATACCTAAGTATTTACTTAGTAATTAAATAAAATTCTCAATTCAGAAACCGGGTCTGAGTCTTGTAATACATTTCTTTCTATAAAGTTGTAGTAAATACTTCACTGTTTATAATAAAATTTTGCCTTGTTTGTTTCAGATTATCGGCAACTACGAGCGAATATGAAACAAATGAACCGACTCTACATTTACAAAAACAATAAAATTAATTAAACAATCTTCCTAAGTATAAACTGAATCTGAACCTAAACCTGAAAAACTGATAAGCATTACGGACTGATGCTTAACAGTTTTTCAGCTTATCAGTTTTACAATAATGACATACATTGTAAAGACTGGTGTTCTTAATAATCTAATTTAATCCGATAAGATTAACATCACATTATATGTAATATTCTGTGTCAACATTTAGGTTTAAGTAATTATTGTATTAATTAAAGCGAGAGGGCGCATTTTTTTAAGTTCATCCTATTTTTTTCTGTAAGGACTCGGGTTATAAGCATATTTCGGTTTGAAATTAACGAGCATACTATCATGGTCGTATCCACCCAAAGCCATCACGTCTCGCCTTCAGGATATTAACAGCGTGTTAGTTTGACAGGAGCAATACGTGTTGTGGTAGGAATTAGCATACACACTTGACGCGAGCACTTGTCAACATGGTGATCGTACTCGTAAATAAGCGTTTTCCACGGCCTTGCGAGAAAAATGCGAGCGGAAAATTCGTTATGTTCTTTGCCATTTGTCACTTCTTTTTAAAACAATAGGCGCTTTTGTCTTAATTTCTTTCTGGAAGTGAAGTAATAATACTTTGTCCCCGTGCTAATGCATCTGAACTGAAAAGCTATGTGTGACAAATTTACTTGTAGAGATTTGAGTTCTGAACTCATGTTAAGACTATTTTTTTAAACATTTTTTATAAGGATAAGATGATATGAGGTCAAGGATTTGAATAATTAATTTTATAAGCTCATGTTCTGAAATGTGAAAATACGGATTCACGCAAGCTACTTAGGTACGTACCGTCGGCCACAGTCATAAATACCCCATGGCAGCTCTTACCTTCTTTCTTAAACTTATTTCAATTACCTCGATGAACGATACCGGCATTATAAGATACACACATAGATACATAGATAGATAGGTGTGCATTGAGGTAATAAATGTCTTTTATCTTTATCTTTATCTTCATTAGTGCAAATCGATTGCAAATCACAACCAAACAACGATCCGATTGGCAGTATTGTATTTGTATTAAGATTTCACTGCTACCGGCTCCGGTGGCTCTCAAAGGCTTCCGTCTTGAATATTCGCGACTCCAGCCGAAGAATGGTTCACTAACACGGATTTCCAATTAAGGAAGGCCTGATTGGCAGGTCGTTAGTCAACGCTGCACTTCTATGCGGCAAGCCGAGGCGCGAGAGAGTGTTCACCCTTATATTGGCGTTTTAGAATTGGCTACGGAGCGCGCCGCGATGTTTGCGTTTACGATGTTTAATTTGTATCCGGGATTCTGGGATCCATTTGAAAAGTGGGCATAGTCCCTTTTTGTTCGATTGACGCCCTTCTGAGATGCAGAAAAAGCGAGGTATCCCAACGTACGCTGACCGTAGCAATTTTTAAACAATCTGGATAAATTCGAGCTCTTTTTACCAAAGTCATCACTAAATATAAGGCGGATGGAGGCGCGAGAATTACTTATATATATTTTTCCATAATTTCATGGTACCCTAAACCTAAAAGGCAGAAGTCGTTTATAACGTTTTTAAATACATGGAATGATAGAATATATTATGGTGGATATTCATTCAAAAGAGAAAGTCGATAAACGAATTAAAGCACTCTTAATGTAACATTACCACCAACATGATTTATAGCTTGCCTGACAGTAGTACGATCGATTATGTTTAGTACATACGACAGCACGTCGACCTTTACACGCTAGCACTCTACTCGGTTAAGTTACGGGCGACTTTAAAACAAAAGTGTACAGTGTGACGTGCTGTCGTGTGTACAAGTAGGCACCTAGTTAACTATCCTATATAATAGATGTGACGTCATCAAAGCCTTGTTAATTACTCTTTGTATGATACAAGGGCAATCAAATGGGATCTCATCTGAGCTAAGAATGTATTTTAATACGTTTAAAACCTCACTCGACTCCGATAATCGTGTCAAATGCATGTAAACACATTTCCAATCGTCTCAGTCTCAAATGCACCAATCATTGTACGATAAGCTATGTGTCACCAAGCTGTCTAGTATGGATCTGGGGGCACGGCAGTGCTCCCGCCAGATCGAGCGCGAAGCAAACACTGCCGTACCATCCTTTACTGGAACCATTTCGCCGCATTTTCAGGCCCCTATTTGAGAACCTCTGGATACGACCAGAACGCAGAAATTTTCGTCATCCAGTAAGCTATAATCACATACTTAAAATCCAAATTTTCAAGTCTGTAGGTCATTTAGTTCCGAAGTAAAGCGAAAGCAAAGTTTCGCATTTATGACACCATTGCACCAATCTGTCGCCAGATCCGCTTGTGTACCCTTCAACGGCCAAGTCTCACAACATTAACTATAATAATTAAGAAATCGCAGTAAGGAACCTTAGACTTGGCACGACTTTGTCTAGATTTCATTACTTTTTAGAGATAAACAATCAGCTCCATCGAGACCTGGCTAGTTTTTTACAGAATGTTTTTGGTGGGATGTTATTATACGTAACAATGTTGTCATAAGCTTGTTTACCAAATTACTATTGAAGATCATCGAAATAGGGTGAGTGTTATGAATTAAAAACACCTCTACGTAAGTGATAAAGTTCTAGATGCCTTGTAGAAATTTAAAAAAACAGGCAGTTCTTGCTATTTTCTTGATAAAAAGTAGATAAAAAGAGATTTTTCTTCTGAAGTCGCTTCCGGGATATTTTGATATCACTTAGAACTATTAAAATACCACACAAATGAACAAAACGTACAGAACAAGTACAGAGCAAAAGAAAATTAAAACACCATTAGCTACCTACCTCTATAGGAACTATAGCACATCTCTCTGCATAAAACATGATTGATTACTCAAAGCGATAGGTCGACTGAGGAAAGTGAAGATATCCAGCGAAAAAATAGAGAGAACATTAAGTGTATTCCTGTGTCGGCAGTGATATCATTTTCATCGGCCGTAGACGCTTCTGCATCCCCCTTTATTTGGGGACAAGGAAAGGGATAGAGTAGATTCTATTCTAGTCGATTTTTCGAACAGCGAACGAAACACACAAGTTAAGTTATTGACTCCAAATCCGAGGCAAAATTCAAGAATTATTTGAAGTCAGACGAGCGCATCGCATAGCTCTTGAAATCAATTCAGTGTAAGTTCGGCTATTACTGACTTGCCTCCACCATAAAGAAACTGGCAGATCAAAATTATGGTATAGGTACACTCGGCCACAGTCTCAGATACCCCTTTTTGTTCGATTGGCGCCCTTATGCCGCGCGCGGTAAGAGCTGCCATGGGGTATCTGAGATTGTGGCCGACCGTACGACCACTAAATTAATGCTCTGGTAGCCTTATGGTGGAACGGACATTTTTAAGCGACTTCAAAAAAGTAGGAGGTTCTCTATTTGACGCGTATGTTTGTGTTTTGTATGTGTAACCTAGCTCGAATTTTGAATAAATGGTCACTATCGTGAAATTTTACGCATCTCACGGCTCACCTCATAGAAAACACGTTATTACAAAATTTACTACAAATAAAGACTGCGACTTTCTTGCAGCCAAAAATTTCGTAAGTAATGCACATTCAATCTGGGGGCACGGCAGTGCCCCCGCCAGGTCGAGCGTGAAGCAAACACTGCCGTACCATCCTTTACTGGAACCATTTCGCCGCATTTTCAGGCCCCTATTTGAGAACCTCTGGATAAGACCAGAACGCAGAAATTTTCGTCATCTAGTAAGCTATAATCACATACTTAAAATCCAAAATTTCAAGTCTGTAGGTCATTTAGTTCCGAAGTTAAGCGAAAGCAAAGTTTCGCATTTATGACACACACTCACTCACTCACTCACTCACTCACTCACTCATGATCATCATAATAGAACTAGTACTTCCCATAAACTCAGAGAGCTGAAATTTGGTACAGAGTTAGGGTTGAATGGCCACATAAAGGGAAAACTATAAAAACTAGGATAATCGAAGATCTGGAGTACCTGGTGACCCTGATTAGAAAACACAAGAGCCCTAATAGAACTAGTACTTCCCATAAACTCAGAGAGCTGAAATTTGGTACAGAGTTAGGGTTTAATGGGCACATAAAGGGAAAACTATAAAAACTAGGATAATCGAAGATCTGGAGTACCTGGTGACCCTGATTAGAAAACACAAGAGCCCTAATAGAACTAGTACTTTCCTTAAACTCAGAGAGCTGAAATTTGGTACAGAGTTAGGGTTTAATGGGCACATAAAGGGAAAACTATAAAAACTAGGATAATCGAAGATCTGGAGTACCTGGTGACCCTGATTAGAAAACACAAGAGCCCTAATAGAACTAGTACTTCCCATAAACTCAGAGAGCTGAAATTTGGTACAGAGTTAGGGTTTAATGGGCACATAAAGGGAAAACTATAAAAACTAGGATAATCGAAGATCTGGAGTACCTGGTGACCCTGATTAGAAAACACAAGAGCCCTAATAGAACTTGTACTTCCCATAAACTCAGAGAGCTGAAATTTGGTACAGAGTTAGGGTTTAATGGGCACATAAAGGGAAAACTATAAAAACTAGGATAATCGAAGATCTGGAGTACCTGGTGACCCTGATTAGAAAACACAAGAGCCCTAATAGAACTAGTACTTCCCATAAACTCAGAGAGCTGAAATTTGTTACAGAGTTAGGGTTTAATGGGCACATAAAGGGAAAACTATGAAAACTAGGATAATCGAAGATCTGGAGTACCTGGTGACCCTGATTAGAAAACACAAGAGCCCTATTAGAACTAGTACTTCCCATAAACTCAGAGAGCTGAAATTTGGTACAGAGTTGGGGTTTAATGGCCACATAAAGGGAAAACTATAAAAACTAGGATAATCGAAGATCTGGAGTACCTGGTGACCCTGATTAGAAAACACAAGAACTCAACCAAACTATTATAGATCGACATATACCGCCCTTACAAAAAATATTCAACTTGGTGGGCCGCTTCATTTGATATCAAAAATCTAAGGTCTGAAGTACCTGATGTAGAACCTTCAGCTGGTATCAGCTTTATTAGAGATATTATGGTAATGCCCCTTCTACTATTGGTGCATAAAAAAATCGACTGTCATTGCAAAAATCCAGCGTAGTGGGACACATCTTCATTTAATCTAGCCTATAGCGTCCCACTAGTGGTTCGCTCCGAACTATGAACTCGCGACCTCAGTTACAGATGTATAACTGTGCTTACGCCATTCGCGCAGGCGCGCGCGCGCTTTGCATTTAAACTATACAACCCACAGCCTTATTTAAATAAAGAAGGCTGTGATACAACCCCATATGTCGGCAACCCATCGACCGATTTGGCTCATGTTCGAATTTAAAAATTATTTCAATTTAGTTTACCCGCCTATCAAATTTCATTATACTCAAGTTATCGTCGAACAAACATTCATACATACAAACATACATACATACAAACGCCGGATTGTTCCAGCAGACTCGGAGGACTTCGCTCGCTTCGCTCGCTCGTTCAACAAGAAATAGTCTGACGATTAACTTTATTCTACTCAAACATTACACAAATTTAAAAACTGTGTCAAATAAAAAAATCTAATAAAATTAATCAATATGCCCTCGTTTCTACAAAAAGAAGTGAAATCCCACCAAAAACATTCTGTAAAAACTAGCCAGGTCTCGATGGATCTGCTTGTTTATCTCTAAAAAAGTAATGAAATCTAGACAAAGTCGTGCCAAGTCTAAGGTTCCTTAATGCGATTTCTTTATTATTATAGTTAATGTTGTGAGACTTGGCTGTTGAAGGGTACACAAGGGTACAAAACCAGGTGCTCCATGACACCATTGCACCAATCTGTCGCCAGAACCACTTGTGTACCCTTCAACGGCCAAGTCTCACAACATTAACTATAATAATAAAGAAATCGCAGTAAGGAACCTTAGACTTGGCACGACTTTGTCTAGATTTCATTACTTTTTTAGAGATAAACAAGCAGATCCATCGAGACCTGGCTAGTTTTTACAGAATGTTTTTGGTGGGATATAATATTCTCCAAGGAGCCATTTTTGCGCTAAACAAATTGTAATTTAATGGTAAGTACACACGACAGCACGTCGACCTTTACACGCTAGCACTCTACTCGGTTGTGTTACGGGTGACTTTACAACAAAAGTGTACAGTCTGACGTGCTGTCGTCTGTACCTATTTAGGTATTATGTTAGGTTTTTTCAGGCCAGTAAGTCGTTCCAAATACTGCTGGAGGGGGTCAGCAAGGATCTGCACTAACAGAACCAGGGGGGTTACCCTTGACGCTATTGCGATCCAATTGAAAAAGTTCAAAAATTAATTTCTCTTTGAATTCGCATAGTAATGCTTTGATTTTAAATACTTTGTAATGTTTATTCAAAGATAAGGCTGTTTTATTCAATAAAAACACAAAATGCGTCTTAATTTGTAAAATATTAAATTTTGTAAATTGCGCCATATTGCGGCCGCATTGGAAACATGCGTCAAGGGTAGAGGGGCAGGCTACAGGAAAGATACTGCGCAGGACAGAGACCGTGACGACTTATTGGGTCTGAGGCCAAAACCCACTTCTGGACACTGAGCCATAAGTCGTCAACAACGACTCTACCCCACCCCAGAGCCAAACCATTCCAGTACAGTCGAGCGCAGAAAAAACACGACTATTCAATCGTGTCCCGCTTCGATCCGTCTTCGTCACTGGCCCATAAGGCTGCTTCAGACGGGCAAGGCTGTTTCAGCACCCTGAGAAATGGAGTTCTCTTCTTATATCGTACAGAATTGTGAACATACGAACCTATACAGGGTGTTAAAAGACCGCCAACAAAGCGGGAAACAACGTATTGTCCTCATCATAACGAACATTTTTGCCCAAGGAACTATGCCTGGGAAATCAACGGTTTCCGAGATAATAAGGTTCAAAATATTCACTTTTAATGATTCGCGATATTTAAACATTATCACGCGGCCGAAACGTCGGGATAAATAAGGTAATTAATTTGCCTAAAAACAAATCGCGACTCGACCCGTTTCGAATACAATAATAAGGTTCAAAGTCGGACTTTTCAAAACATTTTTTTTGCAGAAATGTGTTCAATAACTAGTTTTTAACATATCTTCTCATCAAGCCATATCAAAATTATGAATATTTATTACAAAAAACGACGTTAAAATTGCAACCCGCAATGTATCCTCAACATCGGCACTTCAAGCTTAAGTGACATAAACTTATGCGTACGTTTGCGCAATATGACTTCTGTGCGTCACACGTCAATTGCGTGAAAAAATATTTTTCAAAATCTTTATTTTTGTCTCATTTACCGACCTAATAAACATGACCATCCGATTAACGATACCCGAGTTATCGTCGAACAAACATTCATACATACATACGAACGCCGGATTGTTCAAGTAACCTCGGAGACCTTTTCTAGCATCGAAAGCTGCTTCAGACGGCTTGGCTATTTCAGCACCCGAGAAAATTGGGTTCTTTTCTTGAATCATAAATAGGAAGTTGCATACAAAGACAGAATTTGGCTCTATGTAGAACAATTTGCAAATTCGCCATTTTTGTTTTAACACCGATACGAGTAAGTCTGAATTTGTCTCTACAATAAATTGTTTTAAGGTTAGATCCATCTTTGTCTCTGGATCGAATGTTAAATTATGACTTCAGTTGACTCTATTTTTTTTATACTTTAAAAAGATTTTTTTTGGTACGTGACGAAAATTCGCCAAATGTGGCTCCACTCTTCAACTGAAAGACAAAAAATGTCGTGAATTTCATACCAACTTTCACCACCATGATTTCATTATTTTCCCTCTTTAGTACTTTTACCTAGCGTATAGTATCAAAGGACAAACAAACACATGGCAGGTGGGTTTTGTTCTACAATCTTTACCAAAGTATAAAATAAGTACTTTCCATACCGATACACGCTGAATTAAATAATTTCTTTGAGGCTCCCTAAGTAAAGAAATGTTCAGGAGTCGCAGGGCAAGGCTAGAAGTTATTACATGAAATCCACATTAAAACTTGCTATTTCGAACTAGAATGTCGATTCTTACTAAAACTTTATTTTCAGCGCATATCTGTGGCGATATTGCCCTAATAAATCAGTCATGGCTGTGTTTTTCTTGGAGCCGCAGTCTGTTTTGTTTAGCGACACGCACAGCGAACGACACTTGTCTCGCACCTTTGATTTAATGCCATAGAATATGGGATTTTCTGACAGCTCATAAGTTGTAGTTCCAAATCTGTAACTAGATGTCGCTGACGAGACATGTTATTTTTTTTATGCCAGTTAGCGCTCGTTGGCCTTCGTATATACGTCCAAACACATTTAGGTATTAGTTGTGGAGCAAAATAAAGTGTTTCCGGATTTACCATTCACTCAACAAGAACATTAACAAAGTCGTGCACTTTTTCATGTACTGTAAAATGGAATGACAGGTACGACGATGAAAGATGAAGTCACAGAGCAATGAATTGAAGAAATATTTTCGCTGTAGTAAGCACTAATTTACTTTGTGATAAAAAACATGTCGTATCAACGCCATCTGTCACAGCTTATAGAACTATTTTTTTATTTTTTTTAGCTGTCAGAAAATCCCTTATTGTTTCGTGACTAATATTAGATGAATTGTAAATAGTCTGTGGCGAAAATTCTCGGTCGGGCGCGGCCGAGCTTGTAATTTTCCAATGCCTAGTATTACTGTTCGATCTTTATGTCTACGAATACGTAATTCAAGGGAAATCCTCACAATTTTGATTGTTTGAGTCGTTTTATTAACCCCCCGATCCAAAAAGAAAGGTGTTATAAGTTTGACCGTCATGTGTTGGTGTGTGTCTGTCTGTCCGTCTGTCGCTGTGTGTCTGTGGTACCGTAGCCTAGGCTCAACTTTAGCTAGCTAGCTCTTAAACGGGTGATCCGATTTGGATGCGTTTTTTTTTAATTTGAATGCAGGTTTTCTAGCGAGTGTTCTATCGACATCTTTCTGTTCGGCCGTTTATGAAATAATACGTCTAAAACGTATATAGTGTCAATTCCAAACTTCTCGCGGACCCGGTGCAAAAACTTTATGATCTGATGACTGGAAGAGTAATTATTGTTATTCTAATGGTCCGCGCGGTATTCTGGGCATTCCCTTTTGTAAGGAGTCCAGGGGCTTAATTGCCTAAATTCAATACAAATCTCAATGTTACTCCTTTAAAAACATTCAAAAGATGCTGACGAACTTCAGATCGCAATTATTTTACACGAGCTTTCATTCAAAGCAATTGAAGGCTAAGGGGAAAGAAGGTCATAGTCAGTATTTTTCATAATTAAAGCTAACAACGCCATCAAGTAATGAAATTGGTGTTCTATGGCATCTATGGTATAGTGAAAACAGAAACGCAAAAGAATGATCACTGTCTTCAGAAAGTCCGTATAAAAAAAACAGGATTCTTTAAGAAAAGATCATTGTCAATAACGTTCTTCAAAAAAAGGCGTTGTTAGCTTTAATTAATTAAATACTAAATATGACCCTTCTTTCCCCTTAGCCTTCAATTGTTATTGTGCTCTTGCTTGTGTGAACAAAATCGCAATTTATTCACTCAGTATCCTACAATTTGTAAGGCGCTTTGACCTATTCGTTTTCTTAACGATTGTGATATGAAATCATACAATTATATTTTAAAGTCCCAATCATAACCAGAGTTTAAATACCTTTGTATGTTATATTCACTTATACATTTTAAAGTCTTGATCCCGATCATATTCACAATACCTTGAAAGAAATTGTGATAGAGGTTGGAGTAAGGCAATCAGGCCCCAGGGTCGAACCCCTGATTAATGGATGTGCAGCGAGGGGCAACTCCAAGGGTCCGCGCTCAGTCGGACAAAAATGTTAGTTGTATGGCGCAGTTGAATCTATGATGGTCCAAGTATATCTCTCTCTTGGCACAGTATTATAATGAGATTTCTATGAAGTTTGCAGATGTTTTTCTCAGTAGTCCGAAAAACGGACTAAAACTATATCGTTCCCCGGAATTCGTCTCCATTGAAGTGATCAAAATATAAAAATTTAGATAGCTATTTCAAGTATATACTTATAATGCAGTAGATATTGTAATTTTTAAGCGATGGCGATTAGGAAGGCAGATAATACGATAAATTTAAGACATAATGCCGTAAAGACAAGAAAAACTTCTATTTACACAAAACAATGCTATTGAAGCTCCCTTTTCCAACGCTTTGAGTGCTGCCGAAAGTCTTTGTTAGTTTTTTGTATTGTTTAAGATATACAGGGCATCATAATTAGTAACAGAAAGGGCCGAAAGATGTTTTGACTCAAAAAGTCATAACAATGACGGAGCGAATCTGTGTAAAGGAAGGGAGTGCTGTAAAAGGGATAGCAATAAAAATACTTTTGCGACGTCCCGAAATTTCGCAAATTCAAAAAAACACTCTGGTCTTAATAAATATTTTTGAAGCGAAGAATATTAGAACCTAAAACAATGATTAATTTTATTAATTCCTGTGCATTGGGAATTAACACGTGAGACATAGTTGGATATACGCTGGTTTGGTCTCAATATAATACTGCCCGTAAGCTGAACCAAGTGAAACTAAGTACGAGTAACTTTGCAAATGGTCTGAGCAAAGTACCTTCGTAGCAGCTCTTTATTTCGTCTGGCAACTTCGATCGTCGAGATATCCAAATTGATCGCATACCTCCGATAGGAGATGGCACAGAAATCAGTAACTTTGCACATCCTATTCACTATCTTCTGAACAGACCTCCAAAAAGTCCACACGGGGAGTCCCGTTCAAGACAGTTGAACCATCAACGCGTCTGATTGTTCACGGCCATAAATCCTAAGGTTCCGTTCCACCTAACTGTCCAAATGGACACTGAGTTGACAAAATAATGGCCAAAGACAATGGCTACGCATTATTGTCCATAAATTTGAGCGTGGCGAGAAGTGTGACTAAATTCGCTTTCCGTTGCGTGTGTTCTGGTTTTGACATACAAAACAAAATATAACGTGATGGCGATGCGTTTAAAATGTTTAATCTGGGGGCACGGCAGTGCCCCCGCCAGGTCGAGCGCGAAGCAAACACTGCCGTACCATCCTTTACTGGAAACATTTCGCCGCATTTTCAGGCCCCTATTTGAGAACCTCTGGATAAGACCAGAACGCAGAAATTTTCGTCATCTAGTAAGCTATAATCAAATACTTAAAATCCAAAATTTCAAGTCTGTAGGTCATTTAGTTCCGAAGTTAAGCGAAAGCAAAGTTTCGCATTTATGACACACACTCACTCACTCACTCACTCACTCACTCACTCACTCACTCACTCATGATCATCATAATAGAACTAGTACTTCCCATAAACTCACAGAGCTAAAATTTGGTACAGAGTTAGGGTTGAATGGCCACATAAAGGGAAAACTATAAAAACTAGGATAATCGAAGATCTGGAGTACCTGGTGACCCTGATTAGAAAACACAAGAGCCCTAATAGAACTAGTACTTCCCATAAACTCAGAGAGCTGAAATTTGGTACAGAGTTAGGGTTTAATGAGCACATAAAGGGACAACTATAAAAAATAGGATAATCGAAGATCTGGAGTACCTGGTGACCCTGATTAGAAAACACAACACAAGAGCCCTAATAGAACTAGTACTTCCCATAAACTCAGAGAGCTGAAATTTGGTACAGAGTTAGGGTTTAATGGGCACATAAAGAGACAACTATAAAAACTAGGATAATCGAAGATCTGGAGTACCTGGTGACCCTGATTAGAAAACACAAGAGCCCTAATAGAACTAGTACTTCCCATAAACTCAGAGAGCTGAAATTTGGTACAGAGTTAGGGTTGAATGGCCACATAAAGGGAAAACTATAAAAACTAGGATAATCGAAGATCTGGAGTACCTGGTGACCCTGATTAGAAAACACAAGAGCCCTAATAGAACTAGTACTTCCCATAAACTCAGAGAGCTGAAATTTGGTACAAAGTTAGGGTTTAATAGGCACATAAAGGGAAAACTATAAAAACTAGGATAATCGAAGATCTGGAGTACCTGGTGACCCTGATTAGAAAACACAAGAGCCCTAATAGAACTAGTACTTCCCATAAACTCAGAGAGCTGAAATTTGGTACAGAGTTAGGGTTCAATGGGCACATAAAGGGACAACTATAAAAACTAGGATAATCGAAGATCTGGAGTACCTGGTGACCCTGATTAGAAAACACAAGAGCCCTAATAGAACTAGTACTTCCCATAAACTCAGAGAGCTGAAATTTGGTACAGAGTTAGGGTTTAATGGGCACATAAAGGGAAAACTATAAAAACTAGGATAATCGAAGATCTGGAGTACCTGGTGATCCTGATAAGAAAACACAAGAGCCCTAATAGAACTAGTACTTCCCATAAACTCAGAGAGCTGAAATTTGGTACAGAGTTAGGGTTTAATGGGCACATAAAGGGACAACTATAAAAACTAGGATATTCGAAGATCTGGAGTACCTGGTGACCCTGATTAGAAAACACAAGAGCCCAACCAAACTATTATAGATCGACATATACCGCCCTTACAAAAAATATTGAACTTGGTGGGCCGCTTTATTTGATGTCAAAAATCTAAGGTCTGAAGTATCTGATGAAGAACCCTCAGCTGGTATCAGCTTTATTAGAGATATTATGGTTATGCCCCTTCTACTATTGGTACATAAAAAAATCGACTGTCATTGCAAAAATCCAGCGTTGTGGGACACATCTTCATTTAATCTAGCCTATAGCGTCCCACTAGTGGTTCGCTCCGAACTATGAACTCGCGACCTCAGTTACAGATGTATAACTTTGCTTACGCCATTCGCGCAGGCGCGCGCGCGCTTTGCATTTAAACTATACAACCCCATATCTCGGCAGCCCATCGACCGATTTGGCTCATGTTCGAATTTAAAAATTCTTTTAATTTAGTTTACCCGCCCATCAAATTTCATAACGATCCGACCAAATTTACTCAAGTTATCGTCGAACAAACATTCATACATACAAACATACATACATACAGACGCCGGATTGTTCCAGCAGACTCGGAGGACTTCGCTCGCTCGTTCAACAAGAAATAGTCGGACGATTAACTTTATTCTACTCGAACATTACACAAATTTAAAAACTGTTTCAAATAACAAAATCTAATAAAATTAATCAATATGCCCTCGTTTCTACAAAAAGAAGTGAAATCCCACCAAAAACATTCTGTAAAAACTAGCCAGGTCTCGATGGATCTGCTTGTTTATCTCTAAAAAAGTAATGAAATCTAGACAAAGTCGTGCCAAGTCTAAGGTTCCTTACTGCGATTTCTTTATTATTATAGTTAATGTTGTGAGACTTGGCTGTTGAAGGGTACACAAGGGTACAAAACCAGGTGCTCCATGACACCATTGCACCAATCTGTCGCCAGAACCGCTTTTGTACCCTTCAACGGCCAAGTCTCACAACATTAACTATAATAATAAAGAAATCGCAGTAAGGAACCTTAGACTTGGCACGACTTTGTCTAGATTTCATTACTTTTTTAGAGATAAACAAGCAGATCCATCGAGACCTGGCTAGTTTTTACAGAATGTTTTTGGTGGGATCATAGTTACAGCAGAATAGCGTCTATTTTGGCCATATAATCCGCAATACCCAATATGGACTCCTTCAACTAATCATCCAAGGGAAGATACCAGGCAGGAGGAGACCTGGAAGACCCAAGATATCATGGCTGGAGAACTTACGCCATTGGTACCAACAATCCACGAGCTCCTTGTTCCGTTTGGCAGCCTCAAAGGAAGAAATAGCCAAGATGATTGCCAACCTCCGATAGGAGACGGCACTACAAGAAGAAGAAGCGTCTAGATAAATTCTGAGTCATATTGAGTAGTTGTACATAGCGATAACAACATGTCTTAAAAATGTTATCTTTCGCAAGGTTTTCGCAAAACCCAGGAGCAGGTAACGTTTGGGTCTTTTATGACTTGCAGACTCAGGCGGCACCTCTCGTATCGGCTCCTTCAAAAGCGTTTACAACTAGAAAGTATTTTATTGTCTTAGCACCGGCAGTAAAACTAAGGGAAGACGTGTTTTTGTTTGACAAGGAGCCGCCTTCCGTTTATGATTTTAGACTTCTGAAATAACGCCGACATTTTTCCCTGAGTCGGAGGTAAGTTTTTAGTTTTTTTTTGTTACAACCGTGGCACAAAGAATGAGAACTTTACTTTGCTCAACACGACAGATGCTAAAACCTTTTTGCGTTTAAACCATAAATTAAGTAAAAAAATCCAAAGTAAATATGAAGCGAACAGGCCTGCGGCAAAGCCAAATACAATATTCTGAATAAGCCATCGATTGATTTCGCAAGATTAATGGTTGCACATTGTCAGCGGCACGGTATGACAAAATTGTTACAGCCGGATTTGCGCAACAAAAATCGGTTTTATAGCCTTCAAAATAAGGACCAACCAAATCAGTGTTTGATATATTTTTGAGCTGACGTCCGGATGAATGGTGTTCAGTGTTTGCATGAAACACATGCGATATCTAACCTTGTACAAATCCGGGTAAAGTTTATTTTATTTTTGGCTCGTTTCGGTCAGATTTGTTCCTTTTGTAACAAAATATCTATGCCCGGGGTTCGATATTATAAATTTATTTTCCAATTCAGTGTGAAATTGAAATAAAAGGGTATTAATTTTAAACCTACAGGGGCAAGATGTTTAATGTCGGTATGGTGAATTTTACTGTTAAATAATTATGATTTTATTTTATTACTCACCAATATTTGTTTGTAGTTAACTCTATATCTAATGGGCTGTCATATTAAATTGTTGTTGATAAAACATTTATTTCATTCATCAATACCTTTTGCTTTAGTTTGGGTTAAGTTAAGTTTAAAGTTTGCTCCGTAATTCATTGGGTACCTATTTGGATGCATAATAAAGTTTTCGTGATATTTTCATAGTGACCGATGAACATAATACTTAATATCATAATATTCTAAAATAAGGAGAAAATTACCGACTTTGATTTAATTAATAAATATTCCATTGCTACAAACAAAAAGCTTCCTAAAATTTTCTTGGTATACGACGTAGAAGTAAGGTTGGGTACTAGTTCCCTTTTAAAAGCCTTCCAAGTGATTTTGACAGAAGACTTTTGCGGAGCCCTTTAAAATTAGGTAGTGTCGGTGAAAGTGGTAAGAATAGCAACGCTGAATATCAATTTCGAGCTCTGCATTGACTACCAATCATTTGCATTCACAACCCAAATCAATCGAATGAATCAATTACCTCATAATACCACATAACAACCATATATCAGCTAGAGCTCCATGCACATTGACAATGCAATCGTGGGTGTGTATCATGTCGGAGTCTGTTGGACAGATGCAGGCGAAGGGAGGTGGGAGACTTGTGTTTGACAAAGAGTGCATATGTCGCGTAGTGTGCACGCGGCTTTACCATTGGGCGCTCAATAGTGCGAACGTGGCGTGATTAGGCATATTGTTTAGTTCTGAATCGACACAGTCATCCATCGTAGTAAGTAAATATTCCGAAGAGATTTGCTGGACCTTGTGATACGAAGTAACTATTGTTTTAAAAATAATATCAATTTAATATAGCTGAAAAAATATTATATCTGCATTTCCAATTAACTATTACTACCAACTTCGAATATGTTTGTTAGGTAGCTGTATTTATCATGAGTTAAATGGACTATGACTAATTTGTATGAAGTAACTGTGGTTTCCAGCATATCCTTAGTCTTAGTCATGATGATATCTGTAAAGGTAACGGCACTTAAAAAAACTGATTTTGAAAGAAAAACAATCGGCTTTTTCATTTTGTTAGGTAGAGTCAATATTTACAATTCCCAGAAACAGAAACCAGAAGAGTCCGAGTGGCCACTTCATGGTCCTAGTTTGAGTGAATTTGCCTCTGAACAAAAGCCTAAGTTATTTTTACTTCGCATCAGGCTCACATGCGAAGTCTCTATCTCTAATACAAATCTAAGATCCCAATCTCCGCACAAAACATTCACGTTTTCGCGCGCGCACTCCCGCGCAGGCCGCGTGGCATTTCGGCGCACGCGCAGAGGGACACATACTGTGCCATTGTGCGACCCCCGATTGAACTGTTACACGGCACATGAGTTATGTTCCTTAGACACCCGGGGACTATACAGGGGGTTTTAGGTATGAAGATAAAGGATGTGAATGTTAAATGTTGAAATCACGGTTATAGTAGCTATATAGTGAGGGTGGTCGTTAGAGTCCGTTTAAAACTTCCAAAGAACCAAAACAATTTATGTTAGGTATGGCTAATCAGTTGTACAGGTTGTACTTAATATTTCATCCGCTATACGAACTAAAAGTTTACATACCTAAATTCAATACCAAACTGCTCGGTGGGCAAGTAAAAATAAGCCTTTGTTGTATACGATATAAGTAAAAATAATGAATAAAATAGTGGTTCATGGCGTTTGTAAAGTCAAAATATCTTCAAATTAAGCAAATGTTAAAATAGAAGAAATTTATACCAGTGGTATACCTATAAAATAATCGACGCATTGACGCATAAAATGTTATGAGTAATATCTAAGCGCGATATACATGAGACAATAGAAGAAATGTTAGGTAGAGAAATCAAAAGAAACTTGCAAAATAATATCAAACACCCTATATAGATTAGCAATCGTCAGCGCAGCACAGTGACACACATACGCGGCTTTACGTTAAACCAATAATGGAATAAAACCAATCTATACCACCCTCTCACGCACACCGCCACATCCCAATCAATGACTCACCTATCCGTACACACGCACACAGACGAAGCGCAATTTCACTTATTGGAAATATTGGCATTGTAAACATTCATTTCATTTTTGCAAAAGTTTGCACCCAAGCTGAAACGCTCTTGCTATCTTGCTCACACCAATGTAATAAAATAGGAGAGTGCAACAAAAGAAAGGGACGATGCACCCGGGCTTACAACTTCGCAGAGGGACAAAGGGACTCTATTGTTGAAAGTACCCCAAAACTTTTTTTGGGTCATACAATAGTTTGACATTTTGTTAGGGACGTGCCGCTTGCATTGACACACTGCATTCGTTTCGCAGTCAACCTAGAAGTCGGGAGTCACCCACGCAGTCCAGTGAACTTGTGGAAATCCAGTAAAGTGATAGTGAAATAGTGATAAAAACGATGTCTTCGGTAGCCGCTACCAATCGAGCTAGTGACATGTGGAACAGTTGTGCTGATATGAACTCTCAAAGTGGCTTACAAGCAAAACAGTTTGGTTACAGACAATATCCAACCTTACCGGATGGATACAATTACCAGAACAACGGATATTACAGTCAAAGTGCTGAAAACATCCCAGTAACACCGGCCGACGCGTACGCAGCGAAAATTTACGGAAGCAGAAATCAAACTGAAGAGCATGCAATAAAACCGGAACCGGTAAGCTGGCAGGACCATTCTAACTATGCAAATTCTAACAATTATGCAAATATGGATATTATAAACAGATGGAGAGAAATGAATGATAATCTCCCGTACTACAAGTATCATTACGAAAATGGCTACTACTGCTACGATCAAAGAGTTGAACACCCGATCGGCCAAGGCTACGTCGAAAGTAAAACTGATGACTCGAGATCAATTACCTCGCCTAGCCAATGCAGTATACCTGATACCAACTACGGGTCACCTAGCAGCACTACAAGTATTATAAAGCCAGCGAGCCCCGAATCAGAGGACTCGCCAAACCTCAGGGCGTTGTTAATGAGACCTAAAACACGCAAATCACCGTCCTATATCAAAAACGAGAAATCGTACAAGCAGGAAGCGATCCAGCGGCTTGTAAGCCAAAGAGCAAAGGTTTCCGAATGGGAAAAAAGTAATGAGGCAGCATCTGATATGCAATGCAATTTGCCGCAATTTCACGGAGGATTGAAAGCAAACGGTGAAGATGAGAAACAGAAGAGCGGTGTTGTGGGTGGGGCAAACGGGATAGAAGGCGAAGTCGCTGCGTCATCGCTGGAGCCGTGTCAGGACATGACGAGGGTCGAAGCAGGCGGGGACAATGCGGATTATGGCGACGACAAAATGGCCGCTGCCTCCGACACAAGCGGAATTTACCCCTGGATGAAGACTATCGGTGGTATGTTAAGCTTTTAAATAAAAATAAAAATATATATTTTACCATGGAACAAGGATTTGAATCTAATTATATTTTTTGTTTTTCTCAGGAGACGACAAAAAAGAAGGATCAAAACGAACGAGGCAAACCTACACGCGTTTTCAGACACTTGAACTAGAAAAGGAGTTCCACTTCAACAAATACCTTTCAAGGAGGCGCAGGATAGAAGTCTCCCACGTGCTGGGTCTCACAGAGCGGCAGATCAAGATCTGGTTCCAGAACAGAAGAATGAAGGCCAAAAAAGATGGTAAACTAACTACTTCACCAGAACATTATGTAGACGATTTAGGTACGACGGGCTTAGGTCCCATGCCGGAGTACATTGACACCCGATCGCAAATGGCCGGCCTACCTGAAGCTTATCCGAATTACCACATGGCTTCGGCAGGTGTACATTTAGGTCACGTACCTGGGAATATGGGTCAAAATTGCATGATGCCACCGTACGGCAGTATTGTACCAAAAATGTGACGGGATTTAATTTGTTTAGTTCGGATTAATTTTAAATATTTAATGAATAACGGGTGTTTTTTTGTGAAAACCGTTTTACCTATGGGGAAGTTTATTATAAGGATTCTCTCACGTGAAAACTTGGAAAGATGTCTAACAAAAAATACTTCCGCCGCTATAATATTAATAATCGTTAGATATTCATATATTCGGCGAGTTAATGATAATTAATCGATCATCGGCTTGTAACAAAATGTGGGAAAATCATATTTCTTCTTAATCCGGGTTTGCTACTTCAAAAAATATAAATCAATGAGTAACTGGCGCTTTTTAGGTAGCATATTATAAGTTTATTCGTAAAGGAAAACTCTAAAATTATACTTGTTGGTATCATGTTATGTATAATCTAAGGTGCTAAGATTATAAACAGACCTACAAAATGTTTTTCATGTAAATAGAACTTAGCGATAACATAATGGTTCCTATAATTTAAGTTGATTAATTAAATATTAGTATTTAGACGATCGTGCCCGTATAACAAAACCAAAATAAAGCATTGTTCTAGGTTTAGAACGCTATCAAAAGCATTATTATCACTGAGTTTTGCACTTGAGTTTGGATTTAGCGGGCGGGGCTAAATATTTATACTTATAGATAAAAATAAATTAACTACAGTAGAATATATTTTATACTCTAGTCAATAAAAGTGTTGATATATACTGTATGCAAAGCAGTGAATAAAAATAACTTGAAAAAATAAAAAAAATACTTAATAAATATTATTGTGTACCTTTTACTTAGACAAACCTACTCATTATATTAAGCTAATAACTTTATAATTATTACACAATCAATAAATAAATTATTAGTATCTACAAACTATATGAGACAGTTAATATTTTGCATACTTTAGAGCTTAGCCGGTTCATTTCCTAAAAACACATTTTTTTTTCTGCAATAGATCCGTTTAAAACGTACTCTTTCCAACAATGCAATAATTGTTTACATTGTTCGGCGGAACCCTTTTCCCTCGCATAGTTTCTAAAGGGCTGAAGGCTTAAATACTGTTAGTTCATTGCTCCCGAGGGACCGCTCAAAAGTGCAAATGTTGATAGAAATTTTGACATGTTTTGACGAATTGTCGGATTTGCTTGTCCCTTTTCTGTAATCCTGTTAAAGATCAGCCTACTAGTGTTAGCGATATTGTTTAAAATGGGATAGCTTTTTTTCTTAAGCATTAAGGTGCTAGGCGTTTTACTTATTTAAGTGTACTTTTTTTGTCTTTATGCAACTTTAACACGGTATGACAAAACCAAGCTTTATTGCTGATTTCTTTGACTTTTTACAACGGGACTAACTCAATCCTATTAAATAAAATTAAATATTTTATACAAGTAGAGAAGCAGCTAGATAGGTACATAAGTAGCTAGCTAACTTATTTGTGACTAATTACACGAAATGGTGACAGCACGTAAAAACTGTAAAATTTTTGAAGTATAACTCTATTTCATAGCAGTTTCTAAAGTCAACAGAAAAGGTAATGCTTTGATTCGCAACTAACTTCATTTCAAACTTTACCCTAATTTTACAAAGACCCTTTTGCCTTTTGGATAAAGAACAACAATGCAATTTTTTAGAAAGGGACGAAGTATCCTTCCATTGGTTGTTAGAAAGGGAGAGAAAACAATCATCCCCTAACTCCACGATGATGCTATGCTCGTCTACGCATGCGCGTATTCAACCATTTGCCAATATGGCTGCCAGTAACTTCTACAGTAATCTGTGTTAGTATTGGATTTCCCTTGTTTTGTTTTGTTTTTGTCAGTGATCACCAATTCTGTTTTTATTTTGCACAAGAGAATACATGGTTCTTTATTCAAACTTCTACGGTATGTAAAATACACGTCAAGTAACTGCAAAAAAATCTGTGACTGCCTGATTTTTCCTAAAGTTAAATAGATAGGTAGGTATGGTATCTTAATATACAATGTTTATTTCCAAAACAGCATTTACAGAAAAAAAAAAACATTATCATGGAGGTAAATCAAGACCTTTTTCGAGCTTTAAAATAAAACTAGCCAATATACCCACCATTTCGACACTGTAAAAAAAACCTACTTACAACAGTTCCCCGTATTTTTTTAAAATAATGTTGTACAGATGTTTTCCTGATGGTATAACTGAAATTCTATGAAACGGAGTCCGCATGTTGCTACGTGAATCACGGGACAAAGTCGCGGGGCTAGGCTAGTCGACTGCATGCATCAAAGAAGTCAACGGTCTGCTGCAGCATTGTTCAGGATTGGCCAAGACGAGACTGATGATAAAAACGTTTCTTTGGTTTCTATCAGTTTTTTCAGAGGTGCAGAATAAAATTACCTAAACAACAGCCCTTATATTCTCAAAAAAAAATCACTGTAAATATTTTCGTTTCTGAGCAGCTACCACGAGTGCTTACTGTCACTGTCACTGAAAGTGATAAGTTGGATAAACAACCTTACTACTATAGTATTAGGATACATGACAGACGTCCGGCACAGCTTTTTCGCACTTGTGGTAGCTACTCTGAATGTGAAAAAAAAGATAATTAATTTCAATAAGGGCTATTTTCGAGTGTTTCACGGGCAACGGTTGAGTGGATTTCTTAGAGAATAGACGCGAGCTTTCGCCCGCGAGTTTATTCGCGCAAACTGAAACTTCGATTGTGTTGTGTATACCAAAGTGTGTTCACAGGGACAAAGTCGTGGGGGTAGGCTAGTCCACTACATGCATCGAGGGTAAAGGAGCAGCATTGATCAGGGGCCTTACCCTGTAACGCAATGGTGCCAAAATGGGAGTTGACGGCTTTAACGGTCCTTTTAATGTTTCATTTAGTACAGCAAAGATGGAGTGGCACGGTCACGGGACAACATGAAGAGATGAGGATTCCTGCCACCAGACGCCAGCACCAACTGCGTCTGCGGCCAGACCCATAGCACCCAACACCTCCTACAGTGCCCAGACTCTCCATTCACGTACACCACTGAAGACCTGCTGAAAGCGACACCCAAAGCCATAGCGGTCGTGAAGCACTGGCTGCATGCCCTATGATAATTTTGACACTCTCACACGAATAAGAAGAAGAAGTACAGCAAAGAATATTTTGATTCTAACTCTAGAGGATTAGTTCTCTGGTTGTAGGAAAAAAACGAGGACATCCCAGGTTTGTCCTTCAGCTGGGACGCCATCGACACGCCATTGCGATACAGGCTAAGACCCCAGGATCGGCCGAGACTGGCACTGGACCGTTCCTGATAAATGGACGCTCGCCCCGGACAATACGGCGGGCGAATTCTTTTGTCGTCACGCACGTTTTTGTACGGACACGTCGCGATGTTTTGGTGACATTATGTCGCTAGCGTCTGGGGCTGTCGTTCGATGTCAGCGTCAGTTGCGTAGTGTGAGCGAGGTCTTATGTTTTGTAGGTATTAGGAGAAGATAGTAGGTACCTTTGTTTTGTCAAACATCAAAGAAAAAAGGGATATTTTTTTCTTTGTTATTGGAGAAAACAAAAGTACTAATCTCCACCTAATGCCTACATAACTACTGAATTCAAAATTAAAATACCCCCGGCCCCCAACAGTTTAATTTCAAATTAGCATATCTCATAAACGGCAAAACCGATTTTGATAAAACATGTCTAAAAACCCTTGCCAAAAAACCTGCCTTAAAATGAATTAAAATAGAATATTTAAAGAATATTTTATCTTTATCTTTTATCTTTAAAACTGCATCCCAATCGGTTAACCCGTTTAAGAGCTACGGTGCCGAGACAGACACACAGATAGAAAGACCGATTTTTGTAAATCGCTAGCCTGCTGTGAAGGAAAAGGTCGTTAGAAAATATGCTAAACTCAAAAAGTTTTTCTGTCGGGGTGTGAAAGACTCTTCCCGCTTAGACACAAATCTGAATGCCACGCAAAGCCGCGGGTCTTCACTAGTCTGTTCTACATTAAGCTACACTTACACTATCGCACCGCACGCCACGCGCCATAGAACCTCGTTGAATGGCTGTACTAATTAATTCGACATCGAGCCAGCAATCAATGGAGCCGCCTTCAAAGAAACCTCTGCTAATGGATATTTGAAAGAAGGTAGGTGCCATGCTTTATTCCGGGTGCAAATAAAAAAAAATACCACTTTACATGTACCTAATATAGGATTAATGAGCTCTCCCGCTAACACTTGTCATCTAGCTAGATGATTGAAGTAATTACTCGTATGCTACAGTGCCTGGGATATGTTTTAGAATTAGGCCCGATTTTTGAGTTAGGAATTTTGCTAAGCAAATACTTCTGTCACGCTCTTTTGTGAGAAATCTGCAGAGACAGGACGATACTTACCAATTTGCTTAGCGAATTTCTCAATTCAGAAATTGGCAGTTAGTATTTTAGGCTTGCCTACTTGCCTTGGTCAGCACCTATATCCTCCACCTAGCAAGCATAGCATAAGGCTGGGTTAAGCCGTACTATTAGGGTTTTGCGTCAGTTAGGGGGTTATAAAAATATGTCATCGACGGTGGTGCCTAGGGTCAGAAACGATAATATCTTCATCATCATCATCAGCCATTTGATACCCACTGCAGAGTAAAGGCCTTTTCAAGTCTTCATGCTCATTCCAACGCTCCACGATCCTGTGTGTGCCAGACGCAACCACTATTCTAAATAATGCTCTAACGGTTAGAGCATTTGGTTAGAGTCTAAGCCAGCCTTATGTTACGCTTGCTAGTTAGTCAGCCCAGCCCACAGGAAAGAAAAGAGCCGTGAAATAAATGAAATCAAATTAAAACAATGTAAATAAATAAAATCAAAATAAAATAAATGCTGGTCGGTGATTGTATGAAAGGTTTGGATTAGTTAGAAGTACTAAAGTATTGAAGTATGAAGTAGTTAAAATATTACAAAAGCTCTTCTTATTGAATTAGGATTGATAAAAAGACAAAACTGTATTCATATTTCCTGACTGTGAGTCATCAACTGATCACCTATATTGTTAGTAGGTACACAAGAGGTTAAAAAACCGCAATCAATTGTGATAATAAGCATCAGATTTTAAAAAGTGGGGACCATAATCTATATCTATACTTATAATAAAACTCTAGCGAAGTCAATTCTGTACATTGAATATTTTTAGAAAAAAACTAGCAGGGGTTACTAAGTAAACTATACTGAATACAAAAATGCAAAAAAATCGGTCTATGTCTGTCTGTCTGTCTGTCTGTCTGTCTGTCTGTCTGTCTGTGTGTTACCTCATCACGCGAATACCGCTGAATAGTTTTCAGTCAAATTTAGGACCGTGATAAGTACTGGTTCTGGGAACAATCTAGGCTATCCGATGTTCAGAATACATTGCGGGTTGCAATTTTAACTTCGTTTTATGTAAGAAATATTCATAATTTTGATATAGCTTCTTGAGAAGATATGTTAATAACGTGATACAAAACACATTTCCGAAAAAAAAATTGAATTTCCGGAAAAAAAAATTGAATTGGAACCTCATTATCTCGGAAACCGTTGATTTCCTAGGCATAGTTTCTTGGACAAAAATGTTTGTTATGATGAGGACTATACAGGGTGTTAAAAGACCGCCAACACCCGAAAACCACTAGACACCAAAACAAAGTACTTTTTCGATAAATTATTGTTGGGAAATTATTTTGGTTTTTTAGGTTATAATTTTGAAAAATATTTTTTCACGCAATGGACGTGTAACGCACAGAAGTCATATTACGCAAGCGTAGGTATCAGATTAGTGCTGATGTTAAGAATACATTGCGGGTTGCAACTATAACGTCGTTTTTTGTAAGAAATATTCATAATTTTGATATGGCTTCTTGAAAATGTATGTTAAGAATCCCCTGAAGCTCTGCAGCCCTCTCGCTCGCACTTTTCAACATTTTAATTTATTGTAAGAGAATGATTCAACTTTGGACGATAAAATATAGTTGCGGACATAGATAATAAAGCTATCGACATGTAGACATTCTTTAAATTTCACATTTATAGTTTAAAAAATAAATATTACTGAACTACTACTTTTAACCGAAGTTCTGTGATATTTTTTTTATTAGTAGGAATATGAAATCAAAAGTGTGTCCACATGTCGATAGCTTTATTATCTATGTCTGCAACTATATTTTATCGTCCAAAGTTTAATCATTCTCTTACAATCAATTAAAATGTTGAAAAGTGCGAGCGAGAGGGCTGCAGAGCTTCAGGGGATTCTTAAGAACTAGATACTGAATAAAATCTGCAAAAGAAAAGTTTTGAAAAATCCGACTTTGAACCTCATTATCTCGGAAACCGTTGATTTCCCAGGCATATTTCCTTGGGCAAAAATGTTCCTTATGACGAGGACAATACGTGGTTTCCCGCTTTGTTGGCGGTCTTTTAACAACATGTATGTGGTCTCCCACTTTGTTGGCGGTCTTTTAACACCGCTCGGTATTCAATACAAGCACTCGCCGCAAACAATAATTTTGCATTCTTGCATAACAAATAACTATTGTTTACCGTTGAGCTGGATAGACAGAGTTATTAGCCGTATGCTTTGCTTGCTGGCTTAGCATGAGAATGAGTAAAACCTTATCTATGGGCTTATAACTTTATCTATCCCACTCTACGTCGAGGGAGATACATATAAACCCTTTTACTTCCTAAGCAATTATTATGCTAAGTTTCCTGGTATCTTATCACGGGCGATACCTTAATGTAAACAATACATATTTATTATTAAATTTATAAATGTATTGTTTAGATTAGGGTTTTTATTCTATTTTATTCTATTGCTTTCTTTTGAGACCTGCTACCGCAAGTTAAGAAATAATAACTATTAAAATACCCCCGACATTTTAGGATTTAGGCGATAGCTGTCAGATTCAAAATTAGTCAATTTAGTTTTAGGTTGTATTCTGAAGTTGTCAATTTCAGATTTTTGCCAATTTCGGTTCAAAGTCAATTTCTGAGGAGGTCAGATTCTCAGTAGGATGGACTGATGTCACGTCGGAATAGAAATAGGTTGGAGTCGCAAAAAAACAGTACAGTCATGAACAGATAGACATTGACGGATTTGTTCAGTATTTCGAAAAATATTGGATGACCATAGTTAGGTACCCCAAATCTATTTGGATGTTCAGATGAAAAATATCGCACCACAAACCATTTAGCACAACCGGTTTAACAAAAAATTGTCTAAACAACCGAGTTTGTTAAAAATTTCATGCTCGTTAAAAAAAGAAGCTAAACACTACGATATTTGCTTGAAACAGGCAAGTGCGCACCGATCCTCCAGGAAATCAAGGCAGGCTGATGTTAAGTACGATATTCATCTAAGAAAATTGATAATTCATCTAAAAAATGAATCTATAACATTGATGAGTTTCTTAAAAAAGACATTCTGCATATTGAAAGGGATTTTCCTATTGATGATCCAACGCCTGGCTGCAGCAGCAAGTCTATCAACTAGGTAGTGCGAGCTGCAACATAGCAAGGAAACACTACTCGGCTTATCTACTCACGTGTATCTTGGTGGCTTAAATAGATCTGTTTTTTTAAACGGTTTTATTTAGCTCACCCCGTTTGTTTTATTTATTCTTGGGTCAAATTTAGTAATTCAAATTTCACCCTCTTCCTGTCAACCGATTAATCTGAAATTTTGTATACACTTTGGATTTTGGTGACAATACAATTATGTTTATTCATTATCATTATAAATTCAAGATGGCCGCCGCTACAAAATGGCGGATAATTTATTTTTTATTAATCCCATCAATATGGGTATCAAATGAAAGGGCTCAACAAGCAGAATACAATATACTATAAAAAAATTAAATCCAAGATGGCGGCCGCTACAAAATGGCGGATAACGTAGGTTTTATCAATCCCATCAATATGGGTATCAAATGAAAGGGCTCAGCAAGCAGAATACAATATACTATAAAAAATTGAAATACAAGATGGCGGCCGCTACAAAATGGCGGATAACGTAGGTTTTATCGATCCCATCAATATGGGTATCAAATGAAAGTGCTCAACCAGTATAATACAATGTACTATATGAATTAAACAGAATGCGAAATAAAAACTAAAAACTAGAAAATAAAATTAGGTAAAAAAACTTTTTAAGTTAAACGGTTTTATGTTAAACATACATTGCAATGTTTAAGATAAATGTACTAAAAACCAAAAAATAATAAAATAGATACAGTCGTGGGAATTATAAACATATGCATAGACTAGACTAAAATAAAACCGTGGGGCACGTCAACTGCCTAATTATAGTGTAACATTACAAAAAAAACATTTTAATCAACGATTGTAGACAATTGACGTGCCCCACGGTTTTATTTTAGTCTAGTCTATGCATATGTTTATAATTCCCACGACTGTATCTATTTTATTATTTTTTGGTTTTTAGTACATTTATCTTAAACATTGCAATGTATGTTTAACATAAAACCGTTTAACTTAAAAAGTTTTTTTACCTAATTTTTTTCTGTAGAGTATAATAAGTATGTTGCGTTTGCGTGTAAGGAAAATTTGAGTTTATTACTTTATAATAGAAATAGAAACGTTTATTATCATTGAACAACAACATACAATTTATAACTGGGTACCTACCTAATAATACAATTTGTTTTCAATAATTAGTGTTTTAATTTCAGTAGAGACCACTTTTACTTTGACTGTACTAAATTCCTGACGTAAGCAAAATAAAACGTAGTTATATTTCAACTCAGCAATAATCTAACGTAATCACTGTTCAGACTAACTCTTAATCTGAGGAAAATACGATTCTGACCTACTCCGAATCCAAATTATACAGAATCTAACTAATCAAGATTTTGTCACAGATCCCCAATTGACTAATTTAGAATCTGACAGCTATCGCCGAAATCACAGACAGACACATCCTCATAAACACTTATACAGACACACTCACAAAGCTGTCAAACTTATAACACCCCTCTTTTTTGGTCGGGGGTTAAAAAAAAACCTTCCTTTTGAGTTTTCCTCCACAGTCGAATTAAAATTAAATTTAAAATGTGTAAAAACGCATACGAAGTCGCGGGCACAACTAGTTTATTATAAGTGCCCAAATGCTAAATATTTACCTGCGTTTGTGTTTTCAAAGTATCGGTATAAAATTCTATAAAATTAACGATATGTTTATATTGTCTATCATTCGAAAGCAATCATCAGAATTAAGTTGATGGTCTACCATTCAACATAGAATATAATTTTCGAAGTTTCTAATCGTTATTTTTCCTATTTTAATCCCAAAATAATAGGCTACAATCCAATTTTTTTAATTAAGCTAAAAATAGTATACCTACATGTAGCAAATAAATCATAGTATTGGTACTTAGTTCATTAGGCAAAATACTGTGATTGGTGAGGTCGCGGCTTATTCAGTGAAAAAAAAAGCACCGCTAACCCTGATGACTTGATGAACGCAGTTTTAATCAACATCAACGCCCGTATGAATAATGGAAATAGCGTTATAAATGGCGTGTTTTTATCCCGATATTTAGAAGCCAATTGCAGTCGGCAGACAATTAATATAATTATTTTAAGCAAAAAGAGCTGGCAACCCCACGCTGCTGTATAATAGTGGCCATTACGATTCAGCAATTTGACGCCTTGGCAAAATTCATAATGACTCAATTTATGAAGAAAACATTTTTTACCGCCGCAAAATTGCGAAAGGCTTCCGTTGGATGCGTTATTGCTAAAACAAAACCGCCCGATCGATCGTTGGCGGTTACCATAAGTGCTGTAGGGCTTTTTAACATACGCATGTATGACTACTGACTACTGTACGGGAACCAAGTACTCCTACTCTATCAGTTTTATTCCGTACTCAAATCTACCAATAATACTGTATCTACTTTGGTATATTTAGTAGAGTACCATATCTACCGCACGTGCAGTGCTACATAATTATAACAAGTATCCCATTTCCTATTTACAGCTGCCTTATGGGCTCATAGAGCAAATATAATTAACTAATGTAAGTCAGATTCAAAATATTAGTCTGATTTAAAAAAAAACAGCTGTATAATATGATTGCAGCATCAGTGTCGGTAACAGCGTATGTGAAAAGGCCCCATCTTTATTTTTTAACCCAAAGCGCACGATTTAATCGAGCAACTTATTTCGGTCGTTAAAGTTTCACTGAAGACGTTTTTCACTCTTTCGCGACGACAAAAATAAACCATTAACTCGGCATTTATTTTCGAAGCCCCTAACTGAATTAAGAGCTAGACATGACTTCTCCCAGTCCAGCCATCAAACCGTAACGTCATTTACCTGACCGGACCAAAACACGAGGTGACGGGGCCAGAAATAGTGCAAATAGGTACCTATTTGGCGACCACCACTTTACAATGACCTCTATAGACTCCTTTAACACCCCTTCTGTGGCCTTCCATACGTCTACGCGAGGGGAGTGGGGTAGGCAAGGCGGTCGTGTGGCGTCAATGCCACTTATTCTGCAACTACCAGTTTACGCTGACCCATAATACCTCCCTTACCCTTCCCGTTGTCGCCTTCTCCGGCTCAAGGTGAGAGGGGTGAAGTAGGTGAGGGTCCGCTGGTGGTTCTACAGCGTCAATGTCACTTACGGGCTGGTTCTGTGCCGAGTGGATGGAGGAAATGATCGATGGTACAGCGACCGGGCCGAGCCGTGGCGTAGCGTGAACTAGCGGGCCGGAATGATGTGGAGCTGCTACAACGTTACGTACGGTACAGTATTTTTGCAGTGACACTACAAAGTCACGGGGTGTAATTTGGTATGGCGGCGCGTGCAGCAAGAAGTTGTTTCAAGCGTGCACGCTGGGCTACTGAACGTATAGACTTGCATTGAAATGTCTAATGTCTATAGCAGCATTTTACAGTGTTTGAAGCGTTGAAATACTCGCCCAACACAACGTATTAACGCTCATGCCTGCGCCACCATTCCGAATTTGCGGCCTTACTTTCAATAGGAAATATTAGAATAGATATCCAGTAAAGGGCTAGTTTGTCAAGCCCGTCGCAGAGAATAGACCATGAAACAAGGAACTTTGAATTAAGTTTCAGTGTTTACAAAAATGTTCTGATTAAAATAGTTTCCTAAAGCTACAAATAAGCTACAAACACAAACTTTGTTTAATTTGTCATTTTAGTCGACAGAAAAGACAACGTTAGGTAATCACTAGGCCTAAGATGTCAGCCGTAGGCGCAGTTTTATTTTTTCATACAATATCATGTGGCGCGGAGTTACAAATAAGAGAGGAGAGGCTGGAAATATGGTAGAAAGTGGAGGGGAACGAAAGTGCGCCACGCTAAAATGATACAAAATGAAATGTAATCTTTTAAAGAATAAGGGTGGCATTAATAGTCGTCAGCTCAAACTCGAGCCTACTTTTTTTTAAATATAAACTCAGAAAACAAAATCACCCCTTGGCTAATGTCAATGTCAAGCTCAAACTCGAGCTTGAGGAGCTGTCAACATATTAATAGACACTAGCTTGAGCTTGACATTGACATTAGCCAAGGTCTCAAGTCGGTGATTTGGTTTTCTGACATCACCTACTTTAGCTCCAGCTTGAGCTGACGACTATTAATGCCACCCTTAAAAACGTTCAATGAATAAAAAGTATCGACCTATTCGAAAAGACGTAGAACAAAAGTTGTTGGATATCACATTAAAAAATTGACGTGTTTCAGGAATTATTTTCCATTCTGTGGCAATATAATAATGAACCCATGTTGAAAACGTTGTATCTGCTCCATACACATCCAGTTTTCCCAGCGTAGGCAGTCGACCCTCCGCGCGCACCAAATTCCAAATTGTTTTTGACTGACAGCTAAATGTAAGTTAGCATTGTTTGAGTGACGCACCGCAGCCTTCGGGCCCCTTTCTATAATTATTTCTGTTCTACAAGCAATATGGGCTAACCCTCTCGTTTATCTTTTAAGTTTTCAGAGTTTTCCTTTCCCGCGTCGTGTTTTCGAATCCCTCTTATCCGGAGTTGGTTTTTGAGAAGTAGAAAATCTCTGACCCATTTTAGATAATTTACGAATACAGTATCTCTATGTTGTACTCTTAGTTTTTTCTGCCTGTTTAGATAAAGACTAAATTGATAAAACTTCCTACTTAACTAAGGTTTGAAACAACACTTACCCCGTCTAAAATATGATTTTTATGTATCAGTTTTTTTGCTCTTCCAGACAGAAAATACAAGGTCGCCAGACATTTACGGCAAAACACTGAACTAAGTAGATTTCTGCAGTACCTAATGTAGCGGTGCGGGAGGGGGAACATGACATAATGTGATGTCTCGCTATACAAGTGCCAGCGATGCTTGCTTAGTTTGAGCCTGGCTTAATAATATGTATTTCACTCTTTTGTTTGACGTAGAGCGGGATAGCTAGTGTTATAAACCCCGTTATACGGTCTAACCCAGCCTCATGCTACGCGAGCAGAAGTCAAACCTATCAATGAAAACACACCCCCTGCACAGCTCCACTACCGCAGGCAATGCCTGTACAATGCTCTATCTATCTCCTTTTGGGGTAAAAGTAGGTAAGTAACGTTAAGAGGACAAAAAACCAATTACTCCGAAGCAGCAGTGAGGATTGACGGGCAAACAGAACAAAAGTTGCCTCTCAATGGAAATTCTTTTAAACTTTCCCGGCTTTTTTATTTACCCAACTCGGAGTGAGCGAAATCTCATTAAGGTTACCCTTATTTAACTTTTTCTTTTTGCACTGTACCTTCTTCAGCCGAATGTTTCATCCTAATCAGAAAAAAGTTATGACAACTATTATATTAGAGGCCGTAAATGAAAATAGAGACCTTGTTTTTCTGTGGAGTAGGCTTTCTGAGCTGAAATGTGGTATGGGAGCTGGAAAAGACAACATTTCTATATAGCCCGTAACTGTCAGTGAGTGAATGTGCTTCATTATTCATGTACCTACCTAAAGATTTTTATAAAAAATATAATTTATTTTTTACATATTCACGTAAAGTCCGGACGCTGAGCAGAAAGAATTTCGGGATTTTTGTACCAGTACAAGCGAGACGGCAATAAAAATACACATTTCTATATAGCCCGTAACTGTCAGTGAGTGAATGTGCTTCATTATTCATGTACCTACCTAAAGATTTTTATAAAAAATATAATTTATTTTTTACATATTCACGTAAAGTCCGGACGCTGAGCAGAAAGAATTTCGGGATTTTTGTACCAGTACAAGCGAGACGGCAATAAAAATACATTGAGCTATTATTACGCGTCTCTGTCACTCCCGCATAATCATATTGCCGTCTCGCTTGTATAGATGCAATGGCCAAGCGAGTTGGCAATATACAAGGAGTTACAAAAGTACCTAACTCTTTTTACAGGGTGTAACCTACTGGTCAACAGGATGTCAAATCTGTAATAAAAATTTGAAAAAAACATTTTTTATTTTATAACCTCAAAATTTAAAAAATTTCATAACTTTTTTGTTTTTGTTATTAGCTCAAATTTAAAATATGTTTGTGCGTGTAGGTGCATTTACATAGCTTTGAATTGTTAAAACATTTCAAGAAAATCAATGAAAACAATATTTAAAAAGTACTTTTCTCCCGCCATATCGTTCACATTTTATTAATTTAAAAATTAACGGAACGTCAGAGAGCAAAAAAAAAAAAAGTTGTGATCCCTATCACCGGGTGCTATTACCCTGTAAAAAGAGTTAGGTTCTTTTGTAACACCTTGTATAGACAGAGACGCATAATAACAGGTAAATGTACGAAATCACTTCTGCTCGGCGTCCGGACTTTAGTTAAGTAGGTGTTACAACAGATACCTAATACCTAGGTAAGTCGAATTTTGGATAAGGCCTATTTTTTTTTATTAAATAGAAATATCAATATGAGACTTGACCTGGGACTAACCAAATGATAAATCCAATGCTACAAATTTGGGAGAAAAACTTTGGGCCAAGGAGGAACAGACCAAGTATTTGCAATGTTTTATGTTCGAATGCCCGACATTAAGTTGTGTTGTAGTCACGAATAGCAATCTTGTGCTGTAGTAATAGTTTGTAATTATCTATCCTAGTGTTTTTTTACGATTTTCTATTAGTGCTTTTTTTTAGATATACAATTATTGTACTTATACTTAGATAATTAGATCAAAACATTAGCAGCAATATAACGCTTATTTTCCGCCTACTTTTGTTTTATTCTAAATTCATTCCGGCTTCGCCATTTTAACTCTTATTGCTCTCGATATTTGAAGCGATAGATTATGTAAACAAAACGTTTACGTTCGGCTGTCTCTGAATGTTTGTACCTATAGGTAGTTTAAAAGTCTTAAACGACGAGAAAAAACCCTTATTTTCTTCCACGTTATCAAGGTGTGACCGTCCGTCCGTACCGCTTACCATCACTTCGAAGTTAACACTTTCCGGGCGATATCTAAAAAAAAAAACAAATTTAATGTAAGATTTATGGAAACGAATAAACATTTATAATCTTACATTGATTGCTTGATGATGTCTTCTTGCTCTTGGCATACAGTAAAGCCCAAACAAACCGATAAACAACTTAAGATGAAATACGACACACAACTAGCGCCAAAGAAAAAAAATATCATATCTTTTTTTAGATGCGTTTTTAGCAAAAAACGCTCCTGCGATTTCTCAACGCGAGGCAATCTTAGGACCTAAGGTTTGGATTCCAGATCCTAGAACTTAAGAATGCAATTGGAAAAAAAAAACCCATCCAAAAAAAGATATTTTTTTTTTTTCATTGGCGCTAGTAGTTGTGCGTCGTATATCGTCTTAAACCGTTTCTTCAGTATTTTCATTCGTGGACATGAACCTATTTTTGACAACGTGTAAGACTGCTCGAAATGAACTATACGTAGGTTAGGTACTCGTACAGTCAGCCACACGCTACGATACCCCTTTTTGTTCGATTGACGTCCTTATGCCGCGCGCGGTAAGAGCTGCCATGGGGGCCAGATGACCCCTTTTTGTTCGATTGGCGCCCTTATGCCGCGGGCGGTAAGGGCTGCCATGGGATATCCTAGACTGTGGCCGACCGTACGTCCCGTCACTCCGGTGTCGAAGGGCGCAGCCGGGCCAGATGACCCCTTTTTGTTCGATTGGCGCCCTTATGCCGCGGGCGGTAAGGGCTGCCATGGGATATCCTAGACTGTGGCCAAAAAACTAGAAGTTGGAGAAAATCGCATAATCAGCTGAATTGTTGTTTAGAATCATGAAAACAATACTATTTTAATGTCATGAAACAAAAATCGGTACACAAAAATGTAAAATCTGTGAAAATTTTGCATTTTACGCCACGCTACTGTCTTTAATTTTATAAAGGGAGTTTATTTCAGTATTTTATTGTTCCAGCGCCATCTATGAGCGAACACTTGGAAGCGCCTCGTAGCTTGCCCGCTGAAAGCAACAGAGCTTGGCGGCGCCACTGTCGCGCGAGCTACGTCGCTACGAAAATGTAGAGCGCTTTTGAAGTTTCGTTCTTGAAACAATTGATAGTTATTTTTTTTATTAAATCACGGTTTTACTCACTAGTAATTATTCTTAATTAAATATTTAAATAAATGTTTGATGAATGCATAGGCTTCCACTAATTAGAATTGTATATTTCGGTAATAGTATTTTTGTCTTATCAGATAGATTTCAATAAGAAGGTGCTAACTAAGTAATTCAATAAACTAGTAGGTAATAATAAAAGTATAAGCATGAAACAGTGTTCCTAAGGCCCGGTTTCTGAGTTGAGAATTTTACTAAGCACATACTTACGTATCGCTCTGTCACGCTCTTTTGTGAGAAATCTGCAGAGACAGGACGATACTTACCCATTTGCTTAGCAAAATTCTCAACTCAGAAACCGGGCCTTTGACTAACATGTAGCCGGTACAATTGTACATGTCCCACTAGCTAGGCAAATGCCTTCTCTCAGAGAGAGAGTTCGAGCTTAATCACCACACGTGCTCAATGTGGATTGGCCATTTTCGCGTTGAGGGTATAATGCCTCATACGCTCAGGTTTCCTCACAATGTTTTTCTTCACCGTCAGCGAGTGTACCTAAGTATGTTTAAAATCTACAATGCAGATTTTTCCTCGTAGGTAGGTAATAGCTCATATCTAGGTAGGTAGGTGCGATACTAAAAATGTTTAAGATATTAAAATAATATTTTTTAACATGATCATCACCACTAAATAAAGGTATCGCTGATGCTAAAAAGATAATAATTGATCAGGAAAAGATATTTGCCAGTAGATAAGTACCTAATTACCTACAAGCTAAGAGTTCTAAGAATAATGAAACGATCGCTAAGTAGGTAACAGAAAAAACACGAACAAAACAGCCTAAAATCCAGTTAAAGCCCTTTTCAGTTTACCCACAGATATCGGCTTAGGTTTACAAAATTAAATCTCAACATCACTAGGTATAAGTACTTTATTAAAATATCCTAGAAGGCTCTACGTAGGAACGCTTTTTCTTACTGGAACCAAAAAGGTGCCTATGTTAGTTGATACAAGTAAGAACAGGGGAATACCGGAACTGCTGCCACGAAGAGTTACTACAAAATAAATAGGTATAGTTCGTTAAAGAAGCAATGCAGATGCAGCATTATAAGGTGATATATTTGCATTAAAAATAAGACGTCAAATGCTTCAGTATTCTTGAAGCAATACAGCTGGATATTCTCTACAATAATAGACTTAAAACACCTTACACTTCTGAAAACAAACTTATACCAACGAGCAATATAAAATTCCAATCACGACTCTACCACGGGGGTGTGCTGCACGCAAGAACAAAAGAAAATTCCTCTACATTTTCTCAAGTTTTCTTACAAAACTCGGGAAAACTTTGAAGCATACTCTGACACCCCACTTCAGCGAGCCAACCGACCAATCAGAGGCCGCCATTTCACGCAGTTAGCCCCGCCCACCACCGCTGCACTACGCATGCTTGGATTGCAACGCACGTATTATGCATTCTCTATCCCGCTCACTCTTATGAAATTTACCGTCGTTGGAAAGGGACAAAAGAAAAATTTGCGATTATGATTAGATGCAAACTTTTTATTCAGTTGTAAATTGTGTTTCCTCACGTGTATTAAGTAATTATGTATTATTATGTGCAATCACGAATTGGCTTATTATGATGCCGTTTTATTTATAAGTTGTAAAAAGAAAAACGTGACGGCGTGACAGTGGTATTAGGTAGGAGACATCGATGTTCAATGGGAGTCGTGGAATAAGTACCTACTGGGTTCTTGTTGTTAACTATTGTGACCTTTTTGAAAGGCTTTCGTAAGCAAGATGTGTTTATCATTCATCATTAAGTCGTTATCGCCTGTATTTTAATAGGTAAATATAGGCAATTACCTAGGTGTAGGCAGGTATAATCAACTTGAAAGGTAGACTAAATATACTGTAAATTAATATTTCCGTAAAAAAAAAAACAAACGAAATGCCATCGTAACAGTTTGCTTTCTATGTTTAAACTTCAAACATTATTACAACCAATCAATCAGACAAAAAATTTTGGTAGGTATGTATGACGCAGAATAAAATAATAATCTTATCAGACTTTCCAATCGTCTAGTAGGTATTTACCTAATAAGACAACATTCCTGCAACAAAAAGTTTCAAAAAAAACAAAAGAGTTTTTCTTCTTCTTAATTTCTAAAACCAAAACCCGTTCCCTAACAACCATAAACATAATTAAATTCCAATAAACGATTTTTAAATAAACATAGATAAAAATTACTTCCGTCCTCTCTCTCCAACTCCATAGTAAAGATGGAGACAAAAGACACACCCTTAAGTCGTAAATTATGTTTCTCTACGGAGTCAGCTCAGCCAAAAAGTGAACTTGAAAAGAAAAGAAGAACAGATCCGGTTGCATTTCTACTAATTACCTACCTACATACATATACTAACTTTCACTCTCGGTCTTTTTTTTTTAAATTAGTATCTACCCTGTTGTTTTGATGTTATTCTGAAGAATATAGAGCCCTGTAAAAGATTCTTGCTGTCTTTTTCAGTGACGTTTTTTTCTGAAACAATGCCAAAAAAGCATAAGAAAAGGTAGCTTTCAAATAGTGTGATCAAAAGGTAGGAACGAAAAATACACAGGCTTGCTTATGTAGCGACATCACGTAGACCCTTACACTTTTGCTGCAAAGTTGCCCATAATGTAAGTGAATACGTGAGTGAGTAAACGTACACACGTGAGTGTACACGTGTAAGGGTCTATGTGCTGTCTTGTGTACAGTTGTTTGGAAAACTTCATAATATTATTTTGAAAGAATCGGATATATAACCTCGTACACACATTGCTCCTATTTGGCTGCGAGACATGGAGAGTGATAAAGGGTCTGTTGAACCACCAGCAAGTTTTCGTCAATAAGTCCCTAAGGCGGATCCTCCGCATATACTGAATGGCCGAACACCATCCGAAACGAAGATCTGTGGGTGAGCTGCCACCAATCCCTCATCGGGCAAGAAATCTCCTTAGGAAAGTGGAGGTGGATTGGGTACACAATCCGAAGGGGACAGTGCAACAGCCCAAACTTTGCTTTCGATTGGTAGCCACGTGGGGGGAAAAAAGACGTGGATGCCCGTTCACACGTGGCAGCGAACAGTGGAAGGCGAGCTGCGAGCCGCTGAGCTTGAGCGAAGCCAGAAGAGTTGCTGAGGACAAGAAGGCGTGGCGTGATCTTGTAAAGGCCCTGTACCTCTGGGATACCATAGGACAGCAACAACAACATGCAGACACATTGCGCCCTATTCTTATGTTTTTTCCATTATTTTTCATCGGTACTGTATTTATCACAGGCACTCCGCCTTGTATGAATGGAGATGCCACTAGACGCTTTATAAATCATCTATTCTAGATGCAACTGTCTAAAGTTTTAAAACTACACTACACTTGTTTTACTAAGCGCGGAAGCTTAGCACATCTGCCAACGTGACCCTCTGTTCCATTTTTTTTGTGACTTAACCGACTTGCTCGGAAGGTAATTTATGAGTTAGCAACATGTGTCTGCGGCTCGCGTGACTGTTTGTGTTTATTAAGTTGTAATAAATTTTATGGCCCTCAGGGTTATAGTGAAAGGTGCTTTTAGGTGGGACGAGTTATGTATTGTCGCGGCGGTATTTTTTTTTTCTCTGTAGAAGTCTCGGTTTGCCGCCGAGTGCCTGAATGTGTCAAGCTAAACTTTTGACCTTTTCCTCTATTTGACCAAAAAACACAAATTATTCAGATAGTTTCAGTTTCAGTGATGGCAACAGCGAACTTCTTCCGCTCGCTGGATGGCAAAGATGGTTTCACTGTAGTAGTTAGGTATCCAATGGTCACCAAGCTAGATTTGTATCTGTGTTCTGGAGGCCTAGATAGACGATAGGTATACTAAGTTAAGATATTGAGTTATTGTATGCTTCGGAAAGTTTTATTTCAGCAGGACAGTTGGAAAAATCGAAAAAAGCAGATAGGTACAGAAGGTAAAGTGGATTCGGATTGAAGTCGGTTCGAGGACTATATCCGAACATGATACATCTAATCTATTTAATATTGTTTCGTTGGAATTTCCGCATCCCAATGGGATCTTTGATTATGTTATACTTAAAAACAATCGTGTTTGATTGCTTATTGTGACTTGATCTAAAAGTTCTGCAACTGGAAGAGAAACCAAAGGAAACTCTACATTCATCAGGGTGGATTTTCAAAGTGGGGCAGTAAGGGCAGATCCCTTGACCGTTATAGTTACAGGAAAACGTTCCTAGGTAACCCTCTATCACTTCGAAAAAAAAATGTTTATGCCAAACAATCCTATTTTGTATAAGGATGAAAAAAACCTCAGGAGCCAACTGAAGTCTGACTACTGGAAATGACATAAATCTTCTAAATCTTTCCTCGTACATTTTTTACGGTAAAAAGTATCATTACAAGGTCTAGACAGTTTTTTTTTCAGATTTGGTTACTTTAAAAAGTTATAGTGACCTCCAAATGTTTCAGAAGACTTTCTTCCTACAATACTCAGATTTTCTCAGACAATAAGAAAAATGTAGAGAGATAAAACATGAGCCGGGACCTTTAACTCCTGCATAATTAGTCTATTTTTTAAAGTGCTTATATTTACAATAGATCAATACACACACACTCAATACAAAACGTCAAAATAAAATGACAAACTACTACAATAAAAAAGAAATCATAATATAAAACAATAAAAATAATAAAGAAATCAACATAAGTTTATGATTACTAATCATCGGTTTTTATTCATAATTGCACCACCTAACCGTCTCTCAATTAACTAGCACCTTTTTCCATCAGTGGTTGCCTGGAAGAAATTGCTGTTAGCAATAAGACCGCCAATTGTACCTTGTTTAGTTAAGTTTTTGTCCTTGCCTGTATTTATATTGGTGTACAATAAAGAATATTTTATCTTTATCTTTATCATATCAAACCGCTCCGAGACATATCCGACCCAAAGGTCCCCATCACACTGGCAGCATTCCCCCGCTGCACAGCGAGGGAGATCCTCTGCATCAAATATGCCCCAGAGCGGTAGTCATATTCGCGGTTCCTCAGGCTCCTGCATAGAAGGAACCACAGCAGGGTAAGGACAAAATATCGTTTTATATTGATAGTCTAGGTGGGTAACATATGTATATTCAAACCCTGATTTTGAGGTCTGTCAAACCAAGCTTGTCACCGAGAGGATGGTAGATGGAGCCGAAAAGTCCTGACATGGAGGCCCCGTGCAGGGACGCGAAGTGTGGGCAGACTAGCACGATGGTCCGACGATATCAAAAGCTACAGTAGGCTCGAATTGGACCATTTTAGCAGCAAACCGGCATATATGCAAGGGACATGAAGAGGCATACGTCCAGCAGTGGACGATATAAATGCTGAAGAAGAAGAAGAAAAAAAGCTGGTACGGTAAAGCAGAGGTCGGGTTTGACAACTTTGAGAACTTTGGCAAAAAGT
Organism: Zelleria hepariella; assembly: GCA_949319315.1. Lineage (NCBI taxonomy): Eukaryota > Metazoa > Arthropoda > Insecta > Lepidoptera > Yponomeutidae > Zelleria > Zelleria hepariella. Next base: position 11,572,192 of record OX439388.1, read on the forward strand.
AACAACTTAGTAACGGTAACAAGATACAAGACATTCATTCCTTCGATATTGCAAAAATAATAAACATTATGTCAAATAAACTCTTGTCTGAAGGCGCTGGGCATAGTGAATTAGCCCACGCGCAAAGAAAAATGCTCATAATCGATTCCTGTATCAAATACACAAAAAAAAAAAAAAAATCACATATCAAACCCTAGAATAAGTTGAGACCTATCGAACACAGCCAGTTTCATGTCGATATCCATAACAGATTGGAAGATTTTTTTCCTGAGAAAAAGTGCGCCGCCTATTTTTTTTCAAGCAAAATATCTTCAAAACGTTCATGAATGTCAACACGAAACTGGCTGTTTTAGATAGGTCTCACCTAAATCTAGGTTTTGATATGTGAACATTTTCGTTTTTTTTTTGTGTATTTGATACAGGAGTCGATTTTGTGCATTTTTCTTTGCGCGCGGGCAAAGAAAATCAATCTCAGTAGGTATCCTATAGCCAGTAGCGTGCAGGAATCGTAATGAATGTTTCAGAACATTAAAAGAATCACAACGACTAATGATAGGCATCTATCTCTCGCTTCTACTGTTCATTAGCGAGCGGTAATTATTTTGATTGCCACTTCTATCTCTCTAAATAGGTAGCACGATCGATCTGAGTATGGGCTACATGCAGGTGATAATTGTATCAGTCAGGTTTGTGCAAAATATTGCGTTTGGTGAAATGTAACAAATAAAAGTTCAGTGAGGAATTAAAAGCTATGGACCTTATTTCCAAAAGAGACAACATTGAAACCATTTTGTCGATACCAAGTATCAAAATAAAATTGTAATGTGTGTCTGAACAATTTCTTCACAAAATATAGCAATTTAGTAGATGCCTTACCTACCTACACTGCAGCGCAGAGCGGTCTCTTCACCCATCTATTGTGAATGAAGGTTCCACTGGACGCTGAATAAATCATCATTACGTAGTTTTTATCTTAGTACAGTCGGTCAGAGTCACAGCTACCCCATGGCAGCTCTTACCGCGCGCAGCTTAATGGCGCCAATCCAACAAAAAAGGGTATCCTAGCGTGTGGCCGACTGTAGCTATAAAGTCTTGCCCAGCGCCTACACCATCCTCTTAGGTTAGTTGATCTGTTCCACAGGAATGACAAGGTCAATACCATCTGAACACATCCCAGGCACTTCAGCGTCCGAGTGGTCATTTCACCCATCTAGTGTGAGTGGAGGTGACACCAGATGCTATACATAAATCATCCAACATAAACGTAAAGGCCTAGGCTTTTTCCTTCGACTGGAAAAATGGTAATGACTCTATTATACTTCACTTAGCTATGTGTTATTTGCAAACAAAATTAAATTAAAACAGAAACGATGGTATTTCTATTTGCAATGCCATTTTTATCATTCGTAACGCAGGACCGACTGATTGCCCATATTGAGAAAGATAATACACAGAAAGTTTACCCGGCTGCCCAAGTTTATATAGCCACTAAATGCTAGATCAGAACATGGAAAATCTGCTGTTACTAAGCCTGCATGAAAAACTGAAAATAATATTGACACAGAAATAGCACCCATACTCATTTTCCGGTTAACTTTTGTTCGTCAAAAAAGTTTTCATTCAGGACCAATCGTGTATTTCCAATATGTTTACCTAAAATATTTTGGTTGCTTTTTAATCCTAAACTATGCTTTAATTATATGTAGGAGAGAGGTTAAGGAAATATACAGGGCAATTTTTAAATAGCTTTATTCCTGCAACACGTCAACTTTTACATGTGATTTCCAACAACTATTGTTCTACGACTTTGGTGAAAGCGTTTTTTTTTCATACATTAAAAAAACAAACTTTCCTTTATTTGCATATAGAGTGGAGTAACAAATAGGAGCAGGAGAGGCTGGAGAGGTGGAAGAATAATAAACGTTCATTAAATAAAAAGTTTCGAGCCATACGAAAAGTGGTAGAACAAAAGTTGTTGGAAATGACATTTAAAAGTTGACGTATTTCAGGAATAAAGCTATTTAAAAATTATCCTGTTTTATTTAAGCCAAGCCAAGGTTTTATCGGAAGTGTGACATATGATATGAGTGGGCTATCTACATTCTACATATCATTCGCCCATTGTCCATCATGCGTTTACCTGGATCATACATTTTGATCCATGGCCCCTGTCTTGCTCGCTCGACTGATACAAAGTACTTGTTTTTATTATGCAAGGCTATTATTTACATTTGCATTGTGACACCCGTAACTTGGAAGTAACATTAATTATACAAGTTTTGCTCTTGAGTGTCAGATGTTTTGCTCTACTTTTTGTGGAAAACATACAAGAAAGAAATAGATGGAAAAAATATACACCATAGGCACCTACCTAGTCATAATTTTATTATTTGCATAGATTTCGAATTAAGTAGCTTTTTGCGTAGGTATGGTTTTGTCCATGATCATGGTGGACCCCTGAAATAATGTTATATCCTAATTCATGTAAAACTTAAAATTTCAAGCTTAGACATTCTTAGTTTCATTAAAATCTGTTTCTTATTCGTATCAAATATTTTAAAAACTGTTCCAGTTTTTTTTTCTTTTGTAAGAAACTGTTCCATTCACTTTTTCAGAAGGTACCTAACTCTTACTATTTAGAATTGAAGACTGTTTTCTTGCCAAATTACTTTTTACGTAAGAAATATCGTTCCTTTATGTAACTTATCGCAGGTCACTTCAAAAGACAAACCCGCGTCGATAATAATCACCAAACAGAAGCGCCACAAAAAGCGCCATTTAGAACAAAATAAATACCGGGAACCATTAGAAAATCGTTAACGTGTGAAAATGTTTAGAAAACAAATCGGGATCGATTACCATTCATCATCCATTGATCACCGGCAGCGGTCTTAATTGCGCTAATGGGCGGCGTGAAGCGGAGCGACGAGCGGAGCGATCCACGTGGTGGCCATGAAAAAGAACTTCCAGAACGCCTTTAGTTTTATCTCATTTTTATTTCGCCACAAAAACCTATTAACACGCTCTGTATGGTTAGTTTTGTAACTAAAACACCATCATAAAAAAATTAAAGTGTTTTTTTCTGGTGTAAAGGGGTTCTGAAATACGTGAAAGGCAGCTACAGCAAAGTAGGGCTTCTGCAGTAGATGTCGTGCGTCTCAGGTGGTGCGGCCCCGCCCCCCGCTGACGCCCGGCCCCCGCGCCGCGCGCTCGACTCACCTCGCTCGACGCGGCGCACTCCACGCCCGTACGTCGGAAAACACGAGCGTTTTCCGACCGCGGTCCAACCGCTGCGTGCACGAAGTTTCGGACGCGTTCGAATTTTGAAAAGTTTTGTTTTTTATTCGCAAAGAAGGCGGCCGGATTTTCGAATTGGAGCTCCGTTCCCGTTTTTCTCGCGTAGTAAAGTAGATTTTTACTGTGAAAAGTGTGACTTGGAAATTTTTTGAGAGAAGAGAAAAACTTGTGGGATGTTTGTGATTTTTGTCTTCGTAGTTTTGACTGTGATTTTTGGTAGCTGAACCTTCACGTTTTTATTGTCTTGTGGAGTAAGTATCTACAACCTAGAATTTTAAAACTATTCAGAGTTTGTTGTTTGGCCATTAAATTATTGGTTTAAGTCACTGTATCGTGAAATCAAAGCGTATCACTGTAAATCTTCTGAGCTGTGTGGATTTAAACTGTCTTTTTGACACGCCGCATTAGAAGTTATTATATCCGGAGAGATCTCCGTATTTAAACGGTCGTTCAAATATTTATCTGAATTATCATTAGAATATTTATCATTAGAAACGCATTAAAATAATAACGTAGGTAAACATAATTCTATTACAAACATACATAATGTTGGTATCAAAATCATTACTTTACAGTCTTTAAATATTAATAAATCTGATGATTGTTTCGTTAACTACTACTACTTTTGATTTTTTTTAATAATAATATTAGGTATGTACAAACTTCAACTAACTTTGTTTCATCCCACCAATCGCAATCGATTAATTAAAAACAACTGAGCATCTGTGGCGAAAAAACATAAGAGCAATCGAACGTTCCAAATTTCAAACCGACCGTCATCCGTGGCTTATTCCCGCGTCTTCAAAGGACATGAGCGCGACGTCTGTTAAAAAAAGAAGAAAAAGAAAAACACCAAAAAGCAATAAAATTGCTCGGCCCATTTAACGTCCACCGGACGGGAGTGACAAAAATCCTCCACTGAAATAAACCACGAACACATGTCGAGACATATCAACAGATCGCGACGAACAATAAGTATGAAGTACTTCTGAAAAAATGTTTCAGTTGGTTCGCGCTTAAAATCCAACTGAAATAAAACACGTTAACTTAAAAAAAACGGTACCTTTCCCATGATTAATACAACGACCAGTGGCACCACCAATATCTTTAGATGGGTCATGTGGCCACCCGGAGGCTGAAGGGCCTAGGATGTATTGAGAGGTAGTAGATAGTGTTCAATGCTGATACTTGTACTAACCTATAACCCTCTCAGCTTATTTGGCTATGTGGATTACATAGCTACCACTGTTTGACTTGTAAGAAGTGGTAGCCAGGTAGGTAGATTAGACTCTGAAGCAGGAGGTCCCAGGTTTTTTTTTTTTATGGTGGCATTTATACTTTGTTTTTTTTTTATACTTTGTAACTTTTTGAATGAAAATCAAGATGAGGGAACGCGCCGTGGATATGTCAATACGTTAGGTTCCTGGTTAGCTTGTTTCACTTCAATAATACTTGAGAAAAGTTAGCAACAATCCAATTTGGCCATTTGGCTCCATAATTTTATCTCAACGACATAATTCAATTTTTGTTGTAAAATGTATGTTTAGTGCTACAGACATTTAAAGCATGAAAAGAAACACACATGTTATACACTGCCTAAGGATAATAGTTTACAATGCTTTTATTTTTTAAAGGCAGCATTATTTTTTATTCTGTTCTTCTCACACTAGGCAAGCCTGTATCGTAAGGATCTGATTATAATTATTTAACAGAGAAAAGATTCGCCGGATGGTTGACATTAAAAAATTTTGGGATATTGACAATGATATATAAGTTGCGTTAAGTGCTATATTGTTGTTTATTTATAATTTTATTATCTAATCTTTCACTATTTAAATAAAAATTATTTTAAATTATATAATAATAAACATGCCTAAATAAATATGAATAAGTATATACAATTAATTAAATATTGATATAAATAACTTAGACCTTTACATCAATTTTAGATAAGTAATTTATGCAGCGTCCAGTGGAAACTCCACTCACATTAGATGGGTGAATTGACCACTCGGATGCTGCAGTGCCTGGAGCTTGTATGGGTGGGGATAGGGTTGCTCAGGACCTATACCATAATCACATGTGTATTCTGTATGTATTAGGTATTCTCCGGCTTTCCTAGCACCTTTTTTAAAGTCTCCCTACTCATCTTTTGGGGTAGAGTAACTTTTTGAGGTGTTTTTTTTAAAGCACTATGCACTTGCGGGTGCAAGTAGGTACTGTCCTGAGCAATTTTTTGCAACCTCATAATAAAATCGTTATCCGGCGTTTTTGTTTAGGTATATTCAAAGCATAACGCATTCAAGCATTGAAAGCTTATTAATTTACTCTGAGAAGAGTATCCTAAATTAGCACTGTTTTTATAATATAATTGCTTATTTGTTTAGATCTGTACTACAGAACGCTAAACTCCATTTTCATAAATAAACCTGCCTATTCTTAATGGCTTGCTCTTAGGTGGAAAATTGAGATGGCCATTCCTACATCTGAGATGGTTCTTCTTTCTACGAAATAACTTACATGAGACTAGTTGCTCAACCCAAATGATAAATGTAGAGATAACGCATTATAATTTAAAGATAATACATCATCCTTTTAGGTATTTAAAGTATATGTTCAACGATCTGCACACCCAAGCATGTATTTACGGAATCATAAGGAAAACTCGCAACATAACTTTAAAATCTCAATAAATTACACAAATATCTGCCCAAATCAGAGATACGATAACAAATTCGCCGGCCACATTCACACAATTCGTCATTCCCCAGTACCGAAAGCAATAAATAAAGGCGAGTGCATACATACAATGACTGCTAATTTGCTCATAAAGACTTATGCAGAGCGGGACTCCATAAATCGGAAGAAGCCGACTTTGGCCTACCGCGGACACCCATAAACCTTCGCGGACACTTTTATTGCCCTACCACGTGTCTGGGAGTGATTTTTTCGACACTTGACTCGCTTGACATGTGTGTACGGCGCTTTAGAACGTCCCAATATTAATTTATAGCTTAGAAATAGACCTCCTTCGATGTGCTCACATGTGTTTGTCATTTTGCTACTAAGTAATAGATAAATGTTTGTTTTATAATATTATTGTCTTGAATTGAATCTTTGTTCTAATTTTAACCGACTGTGAAGCTGAAAGGGATGGTTATTAGCAATCTGTAATTATAATTATATCATGAATCGATATTGGCCTACTGATATTTTTATAGACAATTTACTTTATCGCAGCATCTTTGCTATGTTTTTAATTATTATCTAGGTAAAACTTAAAATAACATTATATTAGCTACTGTTTTTAATGGAAATTGAGTCAATTAATTTATCGGCAGCTTTATCTAGTTGCAAATAGTTTGCATAATTTCCTCTAAGTACAGTTCGAGTAGGTGCATATTAAGTGCAATGCAATTTACACACTTCGCAGCTGTTTGAAATTTTGAAAATGTCCTTTTAAAGTTTTGAAGTTTTTAATTTCCATAACACGTTTGCGTCATGAGACAAAAAGTATCAATTACGACCCACAATGCTACACAGACGTACAAATGTAATGATGCAGTTTTAACTGCCTTCTCCTCAGCAATGATTGTTAGCAATTATCAGTAATAGCGTGCAATTATTTGCCTATTGAAACATTCAATTTGCCTGTCATCAGACCAATGTTCTTACAATGATCGTGGACACTTCAGTCCACATCTTATCAGTCGCAGACGGGCATACATCATTTGTAACGACTCATAGCACACTTGACCGACTAATGTGTCTCATTTTATCACAGGTCCATCAATCAAGAGCCACTCTGCGGACAATTGAATCGCGCCGCGTCTCAGCATGCCCTCAGCTGAAACTTCACAATGAGGAGTGAAAACTGAGTGAAACCGAGAGAAAGGAAAAGCTTACAGATGAACGACTTAAACTACAACGCCGGAATGAGTTCCTACCAATTCGTCAACTCCCTAGCCTCGTGCTATGGGAACCAGGCGCCTGGGCGCACTGGGACGCCGGTGGAGCAGGCAGGGCATCCAGGGCTGCCAACTCCTGGGGCGGATTACTACAACCCCAATCCCGCGGCCTCGAATTACCCAAACGCGTGCTACTCGCCTCCACAAGTGAGCCACCACTACCCTCAGCACCCGTACGCGACGCCCGCCTCCGGTGCTCACATTCAGCCACAGAACATGATCGACTATACCCAGCTACATGCTCCGAGACTGGGCAACCCGACGAGCCACATGCACCAGCATTCAAACCCGAGTCCGGGGGCCTTGTCGCCGAGTCTAATGACGACTCCGCCGAGCCAGACCACGAGTACCAGTTGTAAATTCGCTGATTCGACGTCTACTACAGGAGTGGCGTCACCTCAAGACTTGACCACTTCTTCAGGGCCGGGCAGGACGTCGCCTGCCTTTGGGAGCGTCACGGGGCAAAGCGGGGCTGGCCAGACGAGTACTAAGCTCGGGCTAACTACGCCTATTGCCTCCCCAGTAGAGCACAAGGCTAATGTGAATCAGAATATCTCAAGCCCCGCATCTAGTACCTCGAGCAACGACAGCAATGACGCGAACAACTCGAGTTCTACCAACGCGAAGACGAAGTCGTCCACACAGGCCAACCCGCCGCAGATCTACCCGTGGATGAAGCGAGTGCATCTAGGCACAAGTAAGTTGATATTTTTTCTACATTTTACTACTACCTTATACGAGTGATTTGATAGCAGGATGCCTTATCGCACTTGGTTACTTTTTTCAATATTTTCATGCAATCTGTAGCACTGTCAACTTTTATACGTGGGATCGCACTATGCCTACTTTTCTAATTAGTTATGAGTGCGTATGGACCAGCTAAAGAAGGCCTTTAGGTGAGGCGAGTCGTATGTGCGTATGGTCCTTCGTTAGATGGTCAAAGTTGTGTAAAACTACTTCTTTCTTGAGTCTACTTTATAATTGTGGAAAACACTTTAAATATAAATATTTCAAGTAACAACGAGAATAATCCATCTAACTTCAATCATTAATAATTATTTAATTTCAACTCAGCAACATCCCGAGATACTTACCTGCATGCTAAAAAAAAATACTCAACAATAAGCCGCAAAAACTAACTCTACACCGGTTAAGTGCAACAACGTAGCAGTACCTAACAGGCAGACAATGTTAACGATCTACTTAGCCCACCCGGGGCATAATCAATATTGTTTCGCCCGCTAAACAAGCTCGATTCACACTTTTTTACCTCATTCATCCGCGGCGTGAAATCACAAATCGTTCAACTTCCGCCGCCCGCCACTATCATAAACTAATAACAAGCAACAAGGGCCACGCCTATCGGTTAAAAAGCGATAGTTTCTGCTGTAACAGAAAAGAACTATCCATCAATGGTAAGGTGGAGACAAAACAAATTATATAGATACGCATCTATTTATAAAGCATTAGCATGCATTAATGCTGGATCGATATAGCTACTTGATGGATGATGTCCATAATAGGGCATAATGGCTTTGTTGGCGGCTGCTCACGAGGAGTCTCTGGATCTTCTCTCCTGGTTGCTAATGACGGGGAAAGTACCTTGTCACCGTGACTGGGCGTTTCTCGGCTCCTGACCTTCTGGTGTTAGCCGTGAATTGGGTTATTCGAGGCCTAATCTCTTTTAAATTGAAAATTTCGGTTTCTGGAGCGCACGGGGCGGTTTCGTTTGCTTTACTTTTGACTGCATGGTTGTTTGAACTTTTTATGTAGGACCTGTCAATCAAGGCTTTTCAGTCATCTGTGGAACTGTCAAATCGTTTTTAAATTGTTTTTTTTTTGTTTTTAACACTTGGTGTTCAAAGTCACAGATAATAAGGCCAATTCGATTTTGAATGAAAGAAAGTAAGGGCTCACGAAATCATTTCTATCTTTAAGTAGTAAAACTATTTAGCTTTTTCACAAAATGTAGGTAATTACTTGGTCCGAGTGGTCACTTCACCCTTTTAATGTGTGTAGAGTGAGTAGAGTTCCATGGATATTATATTAGACATATTTGTTTATTTACCTAACCACCAACTTCAGGCATCTCAATTTAATTTTTATTTTATTGCAATTAAATACCCATACACTTTTGATACAATGACTGCGGCTAATTTTACCATCTGGAATGGCCGAAACTATGCAAAAAGCGACACAATGGTCTACAAAGACAAGTTCTCGGATATTTCAGGCGTGTTGTTCGCGAGGGAGACGTCCAATAGAGAGACAGTCACAGATGTGCGCAGGAGTTCTGAGAAACACATGCAGTGTCAGATGTCAGCTCGCTGTATTGTTTTATACAAAATGCTATGAGGAAATGCGGAATTGTTGTTTTGTTTTTTTTTTTCTGTCGTTGCACTGACTTCAAAATTGCACTGCGCTATTCATAAATGCTAGGTTTTTTCTGATAATGCAAGTTGCGTTTGGCGGTGATTATTGAGTAGTTAGATGGTCGTTGTTATTTTTTTTTGTCTAAGGTATGGTTGGTACTTTGTGCATTGCATTTGAATTTTCAAGAAGGTAGCTTCTAATTCAAAATGGATCGGGTGTGTAATTACCTACTCCCTTAATCGTAGAGGAAATAAAACATTTCGAGTCTCACAAACAGAATAGACAAGCTTTAATTCAATGTTCATTACAAAAAAACGAGTTTGGGTTTCACATAGCCAAAAATCAAAATAAAGTAGCAAAAAGACTAGACTGACTGAAACTGTACAGTCCAAAAACAACAAAACCTTGACAACGCCTTTTTAAGTTCTGAATTTTATTTCGTGTTTGTACTGTCAGTTACAAAAGTAGCAGAACCTTTGGGTGCAATAAACTTAGGCTTTTGCTTTTATTTAGCGTCCAGTGGCACTTTTACTCACACAAGATGTGTGGAGTGACCACTCGGATTCTGCAGTGCCTGAGACATTGTTTAGATAGAGTAGGAGACTGCCAAAGCCAAATCACAAATTATTGACTAAGATTCGACATCGTTTGTTTTTATCAGTAGCACGTCAAATTTTTATACAATCTAGATTACTTTAGATCAAAATGTCAAAATTTCCTTCATAACTATAGGTACTTACTCTAATTTGTGAACATGGTCACGGGTAGAGTGAACCAGCGAGTGTAATTTTTGTTATTATTGTCATCTTGACTTGAGTTCCAACTACGTACATAATGGAGTGCCAAATTGCAGCCTCCAACGCGCGAGTAGGATCTATAGGTACGCAAGACCTCTAACGATTTTAGGGCGCCTAGTTCAATTATTTTAGACTCAACACAGCCCAAAGAACTGGGTCTTATAAATCTATTTTTTGAAGAAAGAGCTACTTAGATAAGTACTGCGTTTATTGGAGAATGCAGTCAGATATGAACTGAAACTTTCAAAGGAGAAGTGAGTTAGGTAGGTACTTACCTGATTACCCCTTCAGAAAAGCTGAAATACGTATTCGGTTTCGCTCATTGAAATGAACATTTTACCACCAAAAACCGCGTTATTTCATATTATATTTTATTATCTAGTGGTCCTATTTGATGTCGAGTGTACTGCACTGTAAGTATGCAAATAAAGTTGAATCGAAGTGAGGTCGCGGCCCTTACGTGTTCCGAGGTAATATCTCAAAACGAGGTAGGAAGCGGGCTGGCTGTTCGCATGTTCTAAGCCTTATGAAATTTCAATACAATATTGTTTAGGTTTTGCTTTTAAACATTTATATACATACGCGCGGCGATTGAGCCAATCTTATGGCCAGTGTTTTAGCGAAGGATTGTTTAATTTCCTGGTTCTTATAGTGCATCGGTAGAACCGGACCCGGGGGTTACCCTTGACGCTATTGCGTTCATATTGACAAAGTTTTAAAATTAATTTCTCTATGAATTAGCATAGTCATGCTTTGATTTTATACACTTCGTAATATTTATTCAAAGGTTTGTGCAATAAAAATATAAAATGAATCTTAATCAATAATATTGAATTTTAAAAAATCGTATTTAAAAAATTGCGTCAAGTGTAGAGGGGCTATAGGGGCTATTCACGCACTATTAGATTTGTGAATAATATTGAAAATATGTGAGTGGGAGGATTTTTACAAATAAATTAACAGTTAGTCAAGTGGCCAGGAGTTGCTAAATACATTATTCTTCAATATGACAAAGAAGAACACTAAAAGCATAGAATTAAAATTAACGTCGTCACATTACTTAGGAACTGTCTAGAAACCACAAAATTAGTCATCATCAGAAAACCTGACTGGCCTCAAATAAATTCACGTCAGAAACGCCGCCATTAAAAAGATAACACTCTGAGAAAAAAATACTTCCTACACTTTTTAAAACAGGAGCTTTGACTCTACCTGTAGACAGCCAGTTTGAGTTACATACATACTCCTTACACTTAATTCATGAAAACTTATATCATTTAATACCGTTGATTTAAGAGCTATATTTCAACAACCGCAGGTAGTGGTGGCAAGATATGTATAGTGAATAAATAACAAATTAAATTCCAGTAAAGATTAGTGCATAGTCAGTGTATGGGTCGTAACTCGTAATAAATCAGGCCGTTTGGTCGCTTCGCGTCGGTAAATTATGATTCAAATGATATGAAATTAAAAGCACTGCGGTCTTGGCCGCAGATGTCTTGCTTTTGTTTGAATGCTTTGTATTGTATCATGCAAAAGTGATACACTATACTATCTCTGGTTCCTAGAAAACTGTAGAGCTTTACAATTATTTTAAGGTCTCTGCAGATGGTAGCATTTTTCAGTTATTAAAATAACATGTGTTACACAAAGTAGTAAATTTTGCACAAAAAGTAGAGCCGATTTTCCTAAAGGAGTAGGGCGATAAATGGGTTCAAAAGACGCGTAGGTTTTAAAATTTTGCTAGTTATGTTAAGCGAGGAAAATAAAATTCAGCTGCATTTTAGTCTGCAATCTAAGTCAATTAGAAAAACAGGTATATACGTTGTAAAACTTACGAAAATTGAAAATTAAACACTTGGAAAATTGACAGTCATTAAACGCGATTAGACCGCAGCCTAGATTGCACACGACGCAATCTTGTTCAAAACAAACGCTTGCTTATTACACAAATCCTATTTCGAGCAAGCGAAAGATAATTTAGATCAATAATGGAGATTGCCGGTACGAAATTGCGGACTTAAACTGGCTCCGCCTAAAACCTGTCGAGGTATTTAAAATGAAGTTATGCATAAAGGGTTAAGCCCGTCTGTGTATATAAATAATGTTTGGCAAGGGATTTCGAAGGTTGCCGCTCGCTGGTTGGTCGGTCGTCGAGCAATCCGAGTGTGGCGATGACATTGCAGAATATCCTTCGCTAAAATACGACCCGGCGATACAATGCGCTCTATATATACTGACACATCAGTAGTAGACCTAAACAAACACGTCGGATATGTTTGGGTGCTACTAGCGTAGCATGCAGAATCACCGAATCTAGGTCTTGCTCGATACACATATTATTATGCCTGTAAAGTGCTATGTAGAGCAAAAGAGTGAAAGATAACATTGTATTGAGCCCTTACTTGATATGGCAGTCGACTTAGACATGCTGAAAGTTCAAAATTATTATTTATTATGTTATGATGAACATTCTGGTAAATAAAAAAATGTTGGTGTACAATAAAGTGTTCTCAAACTATCTAATGTCTCACTTGTTTTTGAGACTTCGATCTGAGGCTAATATTCTGAAATAAACACACTGACCCCCAGAAATCCAAAAGATAATGCAAAACTTAAAATTTCAACCTTATTGTCCTACAATACATATAATATGGTTCGAATTGTTTTAATATCAGTTAAGTACTTGCCAAACTTATGCCACCAACTTTGCAGAACACAGTGAAAAACTAAAAGTCGACTGCCCATGAGGGAACCTAAACCCTTTTCCCTCGGGAATCCACCTCGAACTTCAATTATTGATGGCAACTTTTAGCCTCAGTAAAATATAGGGGAAAGAGCGGCAATTTTTCACCCGGATTAACTTTTAAATAACTTCTAGCAACCTCGGACGTGGTTATTTTATTTAATTCGCCAGTGGATTTATTGGTTTGGTTAACGAATGTCCCTTGGGGATGCGTTTCAATGTCTGTTGCATGAGTGTCTTGATTCTTATTGGAATTTAATAGCACTTCTACTAAGACACTGTTCAAATTGCGGAAATAGTAGTCAGCAAGATAATTGATTTTATCACCAAAATCAAACGCGATTCAGGAGAAAAAAATTAATTGACGAACTTTTAACTGAAAACAAATTGAAGGCAAAATTGTAGTCTTGACTTTCTCTCAAACGAAATGCGGCACAAAATGGGTCGATCGTGTCAGCGATTCGAGAGTAGCTTACAGCGAAAAGCAGCAACCAGACCACACATCAAAAGCCCCCGAACATAAGTGTTTTAATTCCGCTTTAATAACGCATGTCGTCGAAACAGATACTGATTAAGCCTCTCATAAAGACTACATTGATGCGCCAGCGCATATGCCGCGGATGCAGATTGCAAATTTTAAATTAGCATAGGAATCCTGCGTCGTAACTCAACTGACGGTGTTGTTGAATGCTAATATTCGAGATATGTGCGAGGTAGGGGTTTAAATAACTATGTAACACCTAAAATTAAACCTATTAATGATAACGAAAATCATTTACAGGTAAGGTAATATTCAGAATTATACAAAATGTATAACTAATGCCTAATAGGCGTTCTAATGCGTTCTATGCAATTAATTAACTGCCAATAAATTAATTAATCTAACATAATTATTATTGTTACTTGGGTTTGGTGTAGAAAATAATAAAGGTAGATGTAAAAAAGCCAAAGACGTAAAAAACTTTTTACGTACAACTCATAATGCCGTGACTGCAAACAAAGAAGCAGCTTTTTTGTTAACTGCTTGAAAGATAGTACAAAAAACTCAATATAGAGCAGTTTTTTATGAGCTGCGAACAAAAATGAAGTCACTGAGCGAGTCAATTGACATCTTCATCTTCACAAAAAGTAAACTCTTGATACTGTTATTGCTGTCAAATTTGAAATAAATGCTTACGCTGCAATTGTTTTCGTGACCATAAATAAAACTCAACAAAAGACTCGCGGTTTCCTTAAAAGCTAAGCGGGACTGATAAACATTTTTTTTTTCACCCAAGAAGACCGACTTTCGTTTCGGCCCGACGCCTATAAATATTAATACAATCAAATGTTTTGACGTGGGCCTTTTTTAAGCTTTTATCTTGTACCTTCGCTCACTTTTTTGTGGGCATCGATTTCGGTTTTATTTCGTGTTAATTTGCCCGATAAAGTTGGTATTTTAGCAGATCGTAAAGTAGGATCGCTTTGGGGTTCCGCAAGGAAACAACTTTGTCGCCACGTCTAACTATACTAGGGGAGATAGTATTTTGTGATAACTTAGGTTTAATATGCTGCATGTTCCAAAATGTGTTGTTCTTATATTATTTAAATCATTGGAATTCTTATTCATAACTATGCAAATCACAGTCAAATTAATTACAAAAAACATAGATTTCAACAGGGCCTCTGATGATAGTGGAAACGTTTCTGTGGTAGGTAATCAAAATAATAAGCGAATAACAACTCTGGATCTCACGAGATAAGTGTGTAAATCAGATGTTGTTTGGGCCACAAGAGGAGATTTGATCAAAGTATCTAAAATGGTCACAGTTAGTGGGTTAACCACTTTAAATTGTCATCCGTCTGATTTATTTCTGTATCGTTTGCGGCGAACACATTTTTGTGAGGCGTTCTTTCTTGAACTTTTGTTTCTCATTCTGGCTCTTTTGTTGGATTCATAATCAAAATCACATCTGTAGCATCTTTTACAGTCTGCAGTTTAGTGATAAAGTGTATTATTAGTTCCTTATTTACATCTTGGAGCTGAAATTATTTGATATCGAGAGACAGCATATCCACCTTGTTACGCCATAGGTACATTTTTGTGTCCATAGCAGAGAAGACCGCCATATTTTTCCAACAGGCACCAGTGTCATTCCCCACCTGCATACCTAAAGGTAGTAAATCTATAAAACGCCACCATTTTTGCGGTGCATTAACGCCGGCTAGTGGGCCCTGTGCCCGGAGGCGGATCGGCTCAAATACTCGTAAACTATAATCATTTGCGGGTCCATAAATAATTGCACGCCTTGTAGTGGCCGGTTTGGGCCCAACGTTATACAGGCACAGGGCCTTGAATCCATACAGGTGGTTGTAGCAAGACGACCAAACACAGTTAAAGTCCCGTATTATATAAATTTTAATATCATCCTATTGTCGAAGAATTAGAGAAAGTCTTGATTTATAGTAATTTATATCATGGATTTTGTAGGGCAATCCTGTAACCCACTAGACTCTACTATCTAATAATGTCCTAGCTAGGCCCTAACCATCCCTATTTGTTCTTAAAATGTTTTTCTAGAGCAATAAATAATATTACATTTTATTGTAACCCGTATAGGTGACACACAGATGAACCTGGTGCCAGTTTCATAAAACTACAATTCATAGTTTATTAAGACAATTCGATGTTACATTGAGTAGTTGGATAGTAAGCTAACCTTTTTTGTTACCTCTTTTATGTCTAATCCGGTACTCAATGTATACATCGAATTGTCATAATAAACGATGAATTGTGGATTTATGAAACCGGCACCAGATTAATTCAGATTTATCATAAAGCCTGGTTCGACTCCTTTCTTTATTTAATGACTTTTCATCAATATTTGAAGTTTTTTTTTTATCAATATTTGACCCTGACAGGGCTTCCAGGTTTTTAACCTCACTTAATTTTATATTATCATCTTTCGTCATCATTGTTATTTGAGTTAGACTCTTGTCAGTGCAGCACTCTCCACACATGGTCATAGACCAGTTCCTTCACATCACGATATCCACCTCCTTTTAAATTTGGTCAAATTAGCTTCTCAGTGGCCTCCCTCTCTTTCTTTCTTCTCCTCTTCTTCATTTTATTTTCATAATATATCATCTTTACATTGCACAATTTCTCAAAAACCGCTGAGTGTTACGTAACTTTACCTCCATTATTTTCTGGATCGGGTTTTTGTCGGCCATGGCCTGCGCGAACGCAGGTAATATAGTCATAAATTTCCATAACCGCCACTCGATCTTATCAAACATGATTTTAATTTGATTTCGGAGCCACACGTGTTGGTGAGGTCGTTTTAACAAAGTTATGGGCTGTAGGTATACTATACTGGGATGAGCTTTGGGCAACCTATCAGGCTCTTTGGGGATGGCTAATTGAAAGTTTACGATGGAAAATGGCTGTTAGCTTCAAAAGAGTATTGGATATAGTAAAAAATCAATGATCTTAATCTGATGTGCTTGATAAAGATAAAAATACGAAATCAATACAATATCTAAGTCCCTACCACAAAACAAAGAATAAATTGGTTCCTGCATATTTTTTTGCAAATGGCGCAGTCAAAAGTTTCAAAATTTTACAACACATAAACAAGTAGCTAATTTGAACAAATAACCCAACATACATTAAAGTCACAATGTCATAACCATAACCATAGCGGCAGTTAATAATCCACAAATCACTCCCTTAAGCAGGTTGGAACAGTAAACTTTGGCTTTAATGACATGTTATGTCCGATAAAACGACTACACGCGCCTTAACACGTATCATATAACACTTGACAGACGATATGTCATTAGACATCAATAAAAGTCGTATACGAGCATAATGGTGGCCACAGATTAGGTACCCAGTGGATGTAGAGCAATGACGCAAGAATGACTTATATGAGAGAATAGAGGGACTTGAGACCATATTGTTTTCTGTTGCCAGTGCAAAAGTGAAATAAATCCACAAAAAAAGTATAGCTAGGTATGTAACCATCAAAAAACGTCCTCGTCTTATTTTGCATCAATCGTACCAATCTCAATAAAATATTGGAGTCAATGATTGATTTTGGCAGATAAAATATCTGCAATGTCCAGTCAGATAAAAGGAATGAGTCTAGTCTGTTGGCACCTCTTGAGTCGTACAAAAGTGACCGGATTACGATTACGAAAGTATGATTTACAACCGGGAACATAGCATTATCTGGTATCGGGCCTTAATCCATTTATCACGGCTTTTGTTTACGATCTAGGCATATCATCGACTATTAATTATATGCGTTCCTCGCTTCAACTTTGACGTTCCTGCCGCTTGACAGGTCAGAGATAAGAGTTTGAACGTTATTCAATACCGACTGTACTTTACAAACACCCTTTGTTATTTGAAATTCTTCCTTAATTTTCAGTCACAAAGGTTGATTTTCTGTTACGTGTAATTTCACAAAGGGATGCAGTTGAATTTGAACTTTGTTGGAACTCGAAAGAGTTAACGCTTGAAGGGGAAGACGGCTACGTTTAAATCGAAAATATGGAATTCAAAATGTTGATGGATGTTGTTATAATTGTTTCTGTATCGATTATGCCATTGATAAATATTTCGACTATTGCTCACTTTATTAATGATGTGGAAGCGGAAGAGCTTTGGGCGAAGCCCTAACGACAGAACGTCACAATTAATATCATGGGGCTGTCAAAACATCTGTCCGCGGCCTCGTCATGGGCTGTCTGCTATTCATTTGTGATGACAATTGATGTAATTTAAATTAATTTCTGGAAGCTATTGGTAAAGGATTCGAGCTCGATCTTCCTTTATTTTTACTCCGGCAAGTAGTTTTCTGAATGCAAGAAAGTTCATTGACATCAACCACCCTGCTTGTGCAGAGACAGGTCTGTCTATGTTCCGCAAAAAGTCATTGCTGTTCCGTCATAATTTTTTGTTACTTTTCCGCCAGTCTTGGGTTTGCGTGAATTCTGCGGTAATTTTGTAAAAGTTTAAAAAGCGTGGGATTACGTGAGCCACAATGAAAATCTTCTTTCGTACAGTAATGATTACAGATTGACTTCCACTCCCTCCTTGTAAGTTTGTTTAAGGCAAAATCAATACTAACCCTGATCAAATTTCCACCAAAATTAACGGCTCCGTATAAACCAGGGACGCAACGAACCTTAAAGGAATTTAAATAGTCCGAAGACGCCGCGGATCAAGCAGCTGGGATCAGAAATACCAGGGGATTTACTACACTGAACTAAGCTCACGCTTTCAGACATTATTCAGTCTTTAATACGAAAAAGTTTAACGGCTAAAGATAGGCTGAAGTTCAAAGGTATCGTTTAGTTTAGCAGCTAAACAATACTTGAACTCGTAAGCTTTGCACATTCTAAGAATAAATACTTAATTTTATCAGTGCTTGTCTTGATATCCGGATAGCCGATTAGTTTCAGTTCTCATTTAGGAATCTTAATCATGAAGAAGAGACGAATCTCTTGTAATTCGTCTCTTCTTAAATTGGTAATCGAACCCTGATATAGCTAACGCCCATCTTCATCAGAATACAGCACTTCAAGATATTGTATCAATAAAAAACGGACATCTGAAATCACGCGTGACTTTTCTTAATCAATCTCTTAAGCCTCAAAGTGGCATGTCAGAAACAAAGCCTTGGCAAAAAACATTGAGCCACCAAAAAAGCACCCCCGGTCCAGGCAAAGCCGTTTCGCCAGACCGTTTCTAATAGCCAAATTCCTGCCCTGTCGTCCACACGTCACTGCTGGAGGCAATACCGTATTGATCAGGAGTTGTTCAAGAATTAATGAAGTGGCGGTGTCAACCCCCGTCACCGTGGACTCTTTTCACCCTCACTGGAGTACAATAGGTTGCGGGAGAAAGCAAGCGAGTATGAGCCGTAGTACAAGGGATAAGGGGTGTAAGATTTGCCAAACTTTGGAGCCAAATGGGTTTAAGTAAGTGAGAGGACTTAAGCTACAGGCGACCCTGCAGAGATCAAAGGTTTGATGTAAGCCTAAATTCAGTTATTAAGGCTTAATATGGCAACGGTAGACTTGGATTTTGTCTACGCTTCTGTAGATATGTCATATGAAAGTCTAGACAAAAGACAATTCTTCGTGTACTTACCTACTAAAAATAAAATAAATGTCTTCAGCATTTCATTGTATCTATTTCCATTCTAGCAAGTGTGTCAGACAGCGTGATATAGGGCAGGAAGAAAAAATATTTTATTCAGAAACATTAATATCTAGGGTGCAACAGGAATAGCTAGCACGGATAGCCGCACAGAGGGCAACCGTTGCTTGTCGTAGAAACAAAACGACGGATATTAATGGTCTATAAAGAGAAAGAGAAAAAAATCGTTGCGTTCGGTTGAAAGCGCCATAAACAAAATGCAATTAGAGCGCCAATAGCAAATTGATGATCGAGTTGATAGATGGAAGTTTGATTTCATTCCGCATTCACATTTTGAAATGCGGCGGTCGATTGTTTTGGTTTTCTTTTTTGATTAAATTCGAATTCGTCAGACTCCATATTCAAAATTCAATATTCGAATCGGTTTCTTTTTAATCCAAACCTGAACGGAACCAGCCAGTTTTGTAGTGCAAAAGAGCTATCTGTGTTTCAGTCAGATAGAGTTATGGACCAATGCATACCGATAGTCGAGGCAATTAAAATGGCGGCGATGATGTGTCATTCTGTAATTGGCTAATTATTATCAGCGGCGAGTGGGCGTGGTTTGACCACGTGCAGTGTGTACACTTGTATTACGGACATTTGTATGCATATCGCATATCGGGACCCACAAAGGGTTGCTCTACTACCGATTTAGTTCTTATTGCATATGCTTTAGCGTCTAACATTGAATGTTGCTAGAATGTTTTGTAGCAAAGAGGCACATTTGACTCTTAATTATTTTTCAATGGTCAGTAAAATGACATGTATTAGCGCCACCTTAAATTGCACAGTGTATTACTTTACCACAAAAGATGGTTAAAAAATGTTTTATAAAAACTTCACATAAAAAAGTCACTTTTAAAACTGATTACTTACCAATCTGAAGGGGAGCAAAATAAGAAAATGAGAAAAGAAACCCAAATGAGTAGAGCCCACTGCTGGGCAAACGTCTCTCCCTTTGCCTACATATCTCTACATAGTATAAAATAAAGTCGCTTTCCGCGTCTGTCTGTTTGTTTATCTAAACCACGCAATGGATTTTAAAGCGATTTTCACCGTCAGTTTAAATTTTCACGGACAGTTTACATACAAAGCGCACTTCTTTTTCTCTTACCCGCACCCATACGAAGCCAGAGCTAGCTGTTTTTATTTGAGGAGCAGAGGAATAAAAGGGGATAACTCAACTTTTACAAAATGTTGAGAAACTAGAAAAAAAAGGAAAAACGTAAGCAAGAATATCAATGGATTTGACCCTTTCTGATGGAAGAAGCTATTTTGAAGTAAGAAAACTAATGGCATATGACCTCTTTTTGCATAGGAAACAATGTAAACCAGTATTTTCAGTGCAATTCGAAAAAAAAAACTAACTTTGTCATAAGAGGATTTCACCTCTTTTGTTCCTATGTTCCTCATTTCCCAATGCTACAAAACACACCACCTAATTAAGTAATCGTTAATATTGTCTGTATTTCCCGTGCCGTGACGTAGGAGCGTTACTCGGTGCGAGTTCACACAGTCAACACGTCGTTACACTATGATTGATGTTTCGACCCCCAATGCACAGGGGAATCCGCGCGAGGTGGCAACCGTAATGGTAAATTCATAATTATGCGTTTATCATCATAAAAGTTTGGACGGATATTTTTTTTCTATTTGTGGCCAGATACTGTCGTGACGATTAAGTAAAAGTTCATTTTGTTTTCGGTTTGAAACACCAACACAATTGTATCCCAAGTAATATATCTACCTATGGTCTATCCATCTCGTAGTTGGTTGCTGGGGATTTTGACCTGTTTGGTAGTCCACACTAGCGGATTTAGGGGGGGGCTAAGGGGCTCAACCCCCCCCCCCCCCCCCAAATCATCTGAGACCATGTATAAAACTAATGTATGCTTTTTTATCTTGAAAATCTATGCTCTTTGGGTTCAAGCCCTCCCCCCCACAAACCAAAATCCTGGATCCGCCACTAGTGATCCAGGTTAGAGATGTATGGAAGATAAGAGTTGAGGCCTTTGCCCAGCTGTGCCCAAAGAAAGTAAGAAAGTGTTATTGCACCACTTATTTTAATTATTAATAATAATAATTGATCGATTAGACATCATCAAACAAAAAGGAAAAAAAATATTAATTGACATGTGACTTCATGTGAGCCAATAATATTATTGTTTTCGATACTGGTTTTCAGCAAAAATTTCAGGCTGAAACGTAAGAAAAACACTGTAAATAAACAAACATATTTGAAGGGTTATTTTAATTTCGAAAATTTAACGAAAGAGAGTTATCAAAATATGCCAATCCCGCGCAGTTCGGCGCGCATGCGTCGAGCGGACGCTGTCTCGCCGAGTGATCGGTTTGTTTTGATATGTCTCGGGCTTGTATTGTCGACGACATTCTCCTATACTAAAGTAGCTCTTACCGCACAAGACATAAGTGCTTGCGTCAAACAAAAGAAGAGCTTGACTGTACATTCGCGTTTCACATCGGATGATGAATACCGGACTGGTTTATATTATGAAACCTCGCGTCTTCTTTAATTTTATTTTTCGATCAGCTGTTTTCTGGGTAAGCCCTTTTGTTTTTGAAACAATGCGTGCGCATCGTATTATTATTGGAAGGAAATTTTTACTCTGCTGTGGAATCCCGTTGTGCGTGAGGTGTACCGATACTGTCTCGCCCAGGGTTTTCTCACGGGTTGATTAAATTGGGTCTTTGTCCTGCTATGAAACCTAAAATGTATTAAATACTATGTGGTCTTCATGAGTTCATTTGAACTTTTGTTTTTGTAAGGATGAGATATATTTAGGAAATAAACTATTCAAAAGTCAGCATTAATTTTGTTATGTAGTAATGTACAAACGTACATTTGTGAATCGATAATGGCAATTCCACTCGTTGACTGTGAAGAAAAATATCGTGGGGAATATAGCTACATACACCTCCTTCTCTGTCTCTCTCTCTTTGTAATCTAAATAATCTTTTGAACACAAAAAAGTTAATAACAAACGGACCATGTGCCCACTGCCGTTGGCCCCTTACCAATGCGCGTTTTTGAACGAGCGAGCTAAGTTGAACAATCCGGCGTTTGTATGTATGTTTGTTCGACGGTAACTTGAGTAGGGGTCGGGTCGTCATGTTTGGTAGGCAGGTTGAAATTAAAGTAATTTTAAGTTCAAACATGAGTGAAATCAATCGAGGGGTTGCCGAGATATTATTATGGGATTGTAAAGTTTATATGCAATGCGCGCGCGCCTGCGCGAATGGTGTTAACAAAATTACACATCGTGGGTTCACAGTCTGGGGCGAACCACTAGTAGTAGTTTTCCTCACTAGGTAGGTAATCGTATGAGGTAGTGGCCACCCCTGGTGTCAGAGTTTTTAGGCCACCCAAAGGGTCTCTGACATGGCTTAACGATTGTTATTAATGAACAACAACCGGGACCAACGGTTTAACGTGCCTTCCGAAGCACGGAAGCGCTCAGATATTATTGCCACTAGCGGTCACCCATCCATGGACTGACCGCGGCCGTTGTTGCTTAACTTTGCCAATCGATTAAGAACGGCTAGTACAACTAGGCTGTGAGCGCTTCTTCCTCACTAAAAAGACATTTCCATTCCACACACCCGACACGCTCAAAACGCTGTCGTCCCTTCGCAATGTGATGAGTCGCGCGCCTGCGCCTGCGCCGCCGCCGTGCTCCTGTCACGCGTTGACGTGCGACGCGTACGCAGAAACGTGGATTATTTAGAAATCCTTTCGCTAAGACGAAAATCTGCTGTAATGTGGGAATTATCGGGCTTGGTGATGATGAGAGAGATATTTTAATTGAAGGCAAAAGTGACCAAATATTGGCGATATTTTGTATGTACCGTCGGCCACAGTCTCAGATACCCCTTTTTGTTCGATTGGCGCCCTTATGCCGCGCGCGATAAAAGCTGCCATGGGGTATCTGAGATTGTGGCCGACCGTACCAGCGATATAGGTTTTCCTAATGCAGTCTAAGTACAAAAACTGTCGACAAAATTCACTTTTTCACTTATTTTCGCTCGCCTGTCTTGAAAATTTGAGAGAATGTGTCAAAAATCATGGTGATCTGCTGCTTCATTGAGAATAGAAAAAAACTACCTAGCACTACAGTTTTGCACAAAATTATAGTAAATCTCTTGAATTTTCAAATTAATTACATTGGGCCAACATTTTAACCAATCCTTGCCAGTTAATAATTTCTCGTGCGATTTTTCTCCCACGGAGAAGTTAAAAAACCTGAATCATGACTATTCAACATCAAAGCGTTTCCTATCGACCGTTGCGGATAGAGTTATTTATTACCAAAATAATCCGACAACATAAACCATCTCTTTCTGTTCGGTCGGCTCATCAGTCCGCCAAGAAATTAGTCGATGTCACTAGAATAATATACAGTAAGGAGCTCCCGGTCGAAACCTGCGCCACTGGTGTGGTACATACAGAAAGGCCACTCCATACACTCTGACTCTACACTCACACTCTAACTAAAGGCTCAAGCAGCGCGTGCGCGATCTATGCGACTGGCGACCTAAGCGACATGACAAAACGTATAAGTAGGACAGTACCCGTAGCATGACTTTTATCGAGGCGGATTTATCCAACAAAATGGCGGTTTATCAGCATTTTTGATGTCTGTAGTGGGTTATATATCGTCGAGAGCGATATATAACCCACTACAGACGTCAAAAATGCTGATTAACCGCCATTTTGTTGGATAAATCCGCCTCGATAAAAGTCATGCTCCCCCCGCAGGAGTAGGTATTGAGTCCTATGCAAGCGAGTCGTGCTATGATTGGTAGTTCTGAACTTGAAGCAATTTTAGCACTAGGTATATCACAAAAAAATTACCTTCTCCCATCGAACTTTACATTCTTTCTAATTTTCTTGAGATGTCAGGAGATTGTGATTTGTGATGGAGCAGGTGATACGCATATAAAAAAAAATCCTTCAATCAAAATAAAATTAATCAACTGTGTCAATGCTTGCTTTTCGACAGGATTAAATAATAATATGTAAGAAAAAACGCTGAACTTGAAAATACAGGCAATTTTATTAATCGAGAGGGCGTAAAGTGATCTTGTTTTCTATTCGCAGTTAGACCATGTCGAAAAACAACAGCCATCACAGACTTGAGGCCTAGATCCCAGTCGTTCTGTGAGCTCTTCATCAGTGCCGGTGGCCCGTCGCATAAATCGCTCCGCACTGACGACTAATGTTTTGTATGGAGATTTCTTTCGACGCAGCCCGCGCGCCGTGTTGCGCCCGCCGTTATCTAGTCGTAGATTAATGACTCAAATTGGTACAGCCGGCCACAGTCTCAGATACCCCTTTTTGTTCGATTGGCGCCCTTATGCCGCGCGCGGTAAGAGCTGCCATGGAGTATCTGAGATTGTGGCCGACCGTACACGCCAGCTTTAGCCCATTTCTTTCGATGTGCATATTGTCCTCGCAATCAATTTTAATATTTCGATGGTCCAAAAACAATTGTTGGAGTTAGTGAATACTAGTCCATAATTTACAAAATTGAAGCCTTGTCTGAAATTGTAGTGATTTGAATGCCGAAGGTATTTCGTTATACTAGTGATTCGGAACTAAATTCTACATACATACCTACCTAATTCGCGATAGACATGGTTTGTATGGAAATGGAAAAGTGATTATTTTTCGCTCATTATGTCACCCGATTGTAATATTGCCACAAAAAGATACGTTGTTGTTTTAGACTGCGAATCAAAACCAATAATTATATCTATGATACAGGATTAAAACCTTATAAGACCCAGACAATACAATACAGTGCCTAGGTACTAAGTTAACCTAGACGTTGCCTATGTAAAGGTGTATAAATCATCACCAGTATTTCCATACAAAGCAAAGTTACAATTAAAATCATTTAGCAAAACGTAAAATATACATCAAGTATGATGTTGTATCCGTGGTATTCACGGTCTAGCATTGCGTGCATTCACTTACTTGTGGGCGTCAAGGATCTTATCTACGGGCATGCGTCATCATTGTTTTTAGTTCCACTACGATACCCTTTATCGTATTGAATGTAATCATCCCATCTATTCAACTGTAACAATAAGCTTTTAATGTCTTTTTTTCACAAGTGAACTCCAAGTGTTTTGCTCTTTGCAATGTCGTATCCCGCAAGTTTTTCAAACAGAATTCGCTTTTAGTTTTTACTTCGAACAACAATGGCTAGCTAGACACAAATAAATCACTTTGGTTTGTGCGAATTTTACCAAATGTTGCGAAATGTCTGGTCTCCTTGCGTGCATAGTGGGCAAGGTCAGATGCATTGAAAATTGCGAGCAAATATTTTTTTGGTCGTCGCCAAAATGGGGTTGGACCATTGTGCGCACGGGGAAAGTTTGAAAAGGCTTTCTTTCCAGTATTGTCACAGATTAATGTACTAATGTGCGTATTCAGAGCTGGGCCCTTTATACTTTTGCTTTCTTTTTGAATGAGTGATAATGACTAATTGTTTCATTGAAAAAAGTGTTTGAGATTTGCATGCGGACCCACCGCGGGCAGGTAGTGCGGGTAATCGGTCGATTTGTCTTATTGTTTGTGATGTCGTTTGTGTGCGCTTGACCGCAGGCTTGCTCGAGATAAAAGTAATAAATTACGTGAAACGGAAAGTGTTCTTTGGGATTCGGCTTGGGCGCCGCCAGGGTTAGGCTGGGCTGCTTTGAAATTGATACTTTAACGACCGGATATTTGTTGGCCCTCGAATAGACAAGCAATTGATTTTCAACAATTTAACTAAATCACACATAAACAATGATGATAGCTGCTATGAAAAATACAAAATTACATAACGGCAGGTAGTGGCACTGAAACAAGCTACAAAATATTAGTAGATCTAAACACAAACAGAACTAAACCAGCGACCAAAGACTCTGAGACTCGTCCGACCAGATTTATTTTAAATTAATATTCAATTAGCTTTCCGCACATGATGCTGTTGCGCTGGGCGTACGTATTATTAAATTTAATTTATGGCATCATTTACGGAGCGATATTTTTAAAATTATTGCCGGTCCCACGTTTGGCCGGTAATTGTGAGGCGATCAATTTAGGAAGCGATCCCAATGCGCTCTTGGATTTATTTCTTTATTCCTCGTCGACGTTTGTTTTGTAATCTATCGCTTTATAAAGGAAACCGGTCACTGTTTTATCGGACTATTGGTTAAATCAACCTAAAGTGTTGATACGAGTTTGTTCCAATATTTTACGACGCGCGATCGGGATCATTTTATTTAATATGTATATTGTGAGAGTTTAGCAACCATATTTTTCTGTTTTGGTCTTACCTATCATATAATTTTGATGAATTGATACTAAAGCTAAAATATGAAACGAATAAGATTGTGCACGTTAACCGACCCTGCAATACCCCTGTAACTCAATACTCGTAACAAAAGTAACTCCCATCGGTTTTTACTTAAATAGCTTCTTCCAAAGTGGCAAACCCGCGGCAGTCTCCAAGTTTTCTCTTCAATTCCATGACTATACTCTACCTGTCTTACCTCTTTCTACGCCACTCTCCTAACATAAGTCATGACTCATAAGACTTCAAACCAACAATGACATAAAAGGATAAATGAAGTATTAGATATAAGTTTCCTCATTCCATCGGCCATTTCCTGCTTCTCTTAACCTTAGAACCGGTACCGTACCTCCGACCACAGCTCAAAACATACTCGTGGCTCTTACCGCTCAATATATAGGATTGTAAATCAAAGCTGCAGGTGTATTTTAGGCTGTAGCTTGTACCAACTACCAGTTAAAACCGTTAATGCCACTTACACAATATAAGAAGACTGCAGAAGAGCCGCTCGCGATAAAGGCTAGCAAACAAAATATACTAGCAGAGTTTTTTTAAATACTACTTATGTATTGCCCGATTAGAGCTGTTTTGGAACACCACCGTTAAAAGTCACTCATCGTATAGGTTCATAATCTGGCTGGATATATCGCACCCCCCGCAGAATAAACCCGTAAAGTGCTATTACGGCTTTTTTATTGTTATTGCAGAAACGTCATCTCCGATGCCGAATACATAAGTGTAATTTTTTTCAGACCCTGAAATACCATATTTAAGGAGATATTTAAAAATATGGCTTTATTCTTCTGACCATACCCAACAATTTGAACGAAGAATAAAACCGCAGTCATCCCTTACTGATACATTTATTGTATGCAGAAATTACAAAAGCCTTTACGGCTTTATTCTCGTGAAATATTTTGATCACCATGACTGTAATGCATGTTTACAAAATAGGAACCGGTTTTGCTATATCTGTAAAACCGTTTAGCTTTTTGTTGTTATATATTTATTCCAGTAATGATGTAATAATAAATCTAACAATATGTCATCGATGTGGTAGTCACTATGAAAGGACGATTTTGCGAGGAATAAAGAACAAGAAACAGCTATAGATAGACGAAGTTGTCTTAAGTTTATGTCTCGTATGATGTAGTAAACCTTATGGAGAGAAAACAGCTACACAAACTCTCACAACCGGACAATATTGTACAAGAAAAAAAAACTTGTGTACAATACGAGTGGTGGGCTCGAAGTTCTATAAAGGATGGAACAACCATGATATGGAATTTGTTGATAAAGGAGATGGCTGGGTTACGTAAAGGATAAAACCGGAATTCATTGACTGATTTCCCAGTCACTGCAGCAAGTGGTCACTGCACCCTGTGGTGTGAGTGAAGTTGCCACTTACTACGCTGGCTCAGTAACTCGAAGTGGATCTTGGCCTCCGCAACCAAAAGACGCCATCTCTCTCCGTCCTGCATCACTTCTTTCTAATCTTCCACTTGGAGTTCGCGCAAGTCCTTTGAGACTTCGTCAATACAGCGATACTTGGGACGTCCAACTGGTAGACGTGCACAAGGTTGCCGTTCGTATGCTGTTTTAGCTGTCCGATCCTCTCCCATTCTTTGTACGTGACCAAGCCAGCGGAGTCCTGCAGTTTTAGTCTCTCCAATTATGTTGGGCTCGGCCATGTGTCCGGCGTTTTACCGGATCCTAAAGGTGCCGTCTTCTCCTTTGGTGGGTCCAAATATTTTTCACAGGATTTTTCCTTTCCGCGACCAGGAGTTTGATCTTTTCTTTTTGCGTCAGTGTCCAAGTTTCACATCCGTACATAAAGATGGTTCTTATAAATGCGTATTTTCGTTCTTCTTGTTAGGTGCTTGGACGTGATGACTTCGTGGAGAGCCGCGGAGTATCGGAATGCATTTTTAATTCTGATCTCTATCTCGCCTTCTCGGGTGTTTGGATCATTTACCGTAAACCTAGGTACTTGAACTTAGTAACGCCTTTGTAAGTAATTGCCACTAGACGATGTATAAATGATCTCATAAGGCTTAAGTAACACCAAGGTTTCTGCATACATTTAATTCTGTATGCAGGAAGTATAAAAATCCGCGTGAAAACGCTGTTTGCCAATATACTGATCTATGAAACTGGTCCTTCAATCCTTTGATCAAAAGTAACTGGTTAAGGCTCTAAAAAGAGCCAAAACTGGTAAATCACTAAGACCAGATTAATTCAAGCCCATTAAAAACATACTCTAATAATTATGCGCTCTCCAGGTCTTTCAAAACCTTTTACAGCACTGGGATATTACCACAAAACTGGTTAATTTCAACCTTTCTACTGACAATACCGCACAATAAGTTTGTTAGGCCAGGTATGTTTCTCTTCATTCTTCATGAGAGGATCAGAGTGAAGTCCAATGAGCATAGGTATTGCCAATAGCTCTTTGAGTTTCAGGTCAGGGCTAAGAACCAGATAAGTCTTCTTTGCACCTACCTAGACCACAAGTCCAGAGACTTACAAACTGTCGTTTTAATTTGCTTGATTGCACAAGAAGGCCAATACAAGAAAGAATACAAGAAGGCCTTTGATCATGCTAAGCCCGGTTATAGGTACTAATGCCTCGTCTACAAGATGTTAGAATTGATCGCAGAGATAAGCGAATAATTCAGAACCTTTACTGGAGCCAGACTAACACGGTGATAATCGTCTGTGAAGAAGCCAATCAAACTGGTAAAACTCACAGGCTCTAAGCTAACCAAGTTTGTATTTTTCTTCTGTTTAAATAAGGTTTAAGTTGACTTTGGTTTTTACCTAGGTTTGTTTATGAAGCAAATAAAGGTTTATGTTCTATCCATTTGCTATGCGATCATAACCTCCAGATCCAGATCAGGAGGCTTCAATGTTACATCTAGCCTATAGAAATGTACGATGGTTGTGAATGTATATGAAAAATGGATCGTAAAGATCAAATAAATAGGAAAATTGAAGCTTTCGAAAAGTAGTGGTATCTTAAGTATAAGGATAAGGATATGTCATACAAAAGAGAACTCATTTAAACATCCAATAGAAATAGATAAGTAATTAATGTGATTAGATACGATAGGCTTCTCCAATTATCCTGATAGGCAAAGATTGAGGAAGGAAAAAGCGTCGGCAGAAGAAGAAAAAGTTTGCTGAAAACCATCAAAGAATGAACAGGAGTGGTCACCATATAAGATTTCTTTAGTCTAGCTAAGGACAGAATGACATAATGAACAGCCGACTGCCAACCTCCAATAGTGGAGAGGCACCAGAAGAAGAAGAAGTTTCGAATTAAATTGTTATTTAATGATTCAAATACTTCCAAAAACAAAGGGATAAAAAGTTGAAAAATTCACTTTTTGCTAACTTTTTTGCCTTTGTTTTTGGAAGTTTTTAATTTCATTGTGTTTTTCTTCCATTATACTGTCGATTTTTAATACGATTTGTTTCGTTAACTACTTTGGGTAGGTATTCAAAATTTCCTGGACTCCTTTACCTACTTATTTTTTTCAAGTCATTGCTACAAGGGGCACTTATGGAGAATTAAAATGTATATGAAAAATTGTAATGTACACTTACATTTCATATTCTTAGAAATTTGTACCAGAATAAAAAGATAATGAGCCATTATCTAACACAGTAACTTTACATATGCCGAGAATAAAGCCATAATGTGCTCTTACCAAAAAGAGTATCTATGCAAAATATCAGCGAATATTCCTATAATACTATGATGCTGTAAATATTCGGTTTCGATTTTACAACGAATAAAACCGTAATATCACTTTGCAGTAATAAAACAAGATTTTAATATTGGTATCATACATTTTGTTTAATAACTTCCGTAGTGTTATCTATAGATTAATAATGTTTCAATATGTAGTGAGCAAAAAAAATACCTATAAATTGATACCTAAATGACTTTTCTACCATAGGTACTTAGTGAGTTGTGACGAAAAAACAGTTTTTATTTTTTCCTGAACAATTACGTTTTTGATGTTACGGGTTTATTCGCCGGGGGGTGCGATATGGTACGCTCTACTACAGGAACGCAATGGCGTGTCGATGATTCCCAGTAAAATTAAAAACAAAAACGGTTTTCCTCGTTTTTCTCCTACAACCAGCGAACTAATCCTCTAGAATTAGGTACCGCTAAATAGACATATTATAAATCGTCATTGCGCATGTCAAACCACGTGGGGTCTCCAGCCTCATCTTTCGTGGCACGGGTTGTAGCAAAGTACTTACTTTTGTTCTTCTTGCCGTGCCTCTCCACTAATGGAGGTTGACCGTCAACTTATCTTATTCTTTTCTGTTCTTTGCCAAGCGAAATAGATGTTCGACTCTGGTTATCTCCGTCCATTCCTTGATGTTTCTGAGCCACGACCTTCTTCTTCTATCAGCACGCCTCTGCCCCTCAATCTTGCCCATCATGATCATGATCACAAAAGGACTTACTTTTAGCCAACTACTATTATTTTGACCTTTTGTCAAAGTCTATGTTGATATTTTCTGCCGTAATGCCACCAAGCAACCGGCGGTAGACCGATGGGCAATTAGTCTTTCAGATAACGGATCTAAATGGCTAGTCCTAATATAATTGGGTTTTGACTAATGTATTGTTTGCACTCGTGTCGATCTTAATTTTAGACGTTATTGATCTTTGTGTACTTAATTATTTATTCCATCAAATGTCTTGAGGTTTTGGTGATGTTTACAGTAGCGTTTTGTATGTAAGGCTTTCTCTAAAAAAAAAAATGTGGAAACCAAAAATCTATGTAAGAGACCTTACAAAACTTATTACTCGATCAATGAGCCGTTTATAAAGAACAAATTCAAAGAATTCAAAGCAGTTCATTGATAGCGTTGACAGGAGTGGCCAAAGAAGAACTGGAAAACGGCTGTCAAATTTTGCTTAGCACAGATTAATTTTGACGGCCGTATTCCGGTTCATCTATGGCCACGCCTGTAGGCGCCATCTATGAAATGCTTTGTGAATTTGTGCTGAAAATGGCTCATTGCAAAGATACATTATTTTAATAACGAAAAATACAAGTCTGTTGCAGAGACACAGTTTGTTAACCAAGTCTCAGAAATCGAAATTACAGGCGGTATACTGTATTTTGGTAGTTGTATAATTTATTATTACTTTGTAATGTAACTTTGTCTTTGCTTTTTGGTAGGTAAATCTATTTATTGTATTGTATGTATATAATTATCATCTCACTTGTTGTAGACGCTTGGTATAACTTGGGCGACCTAAAAACGCTGCATCTTGTACAAAAATCGACATTATGGTTGAAGGTACAGTCGACCACAGACTCAGATACCCTTTTTTGTTCGATTGGCGCCCTTATGCAGCGCGCGGTAAGAGCTACCATCGGGTATCTGAGATTGTTGTCGACCGTACAAGAGGTATTTATAGGATCTTGCATGCCTCTGTGGGAGCCTTCGTCAGCCATTTGTCAAGCCGATATGGCTGCGAGGTAACCGCGATTAAGTAACGCTGTGCTTGTAACTGGGTGTGGGTTGCAAACTTGAAACTTAGGGTTGACACTTCGCTCCAACTGTCTACATTGTTATACAGGGTGTTAAAAGACCGCCAAAAAAGCGGGAAACCACGTATTGTCCTCATCATAAGGAACATTTTTGCCCAAGGAACTATGCCTGGGAAATCAACAGTTTCCGAGATATTGAGGTTCAAAGTTGGACTTTTTTTTTGCAGGAATGTATTCAGTACTTGAGTACTTAACATTTATTCTCAAGAAACCATATTAACATTTTGAATATTTCTTACAAAAAATTACTCTAAAATTGCAACCCGCAATGTATTCTAAACATCGGCACCTCAAGTGTAAGTAGTATAAACTCATGCCAACGCTTGCGCAATATGACTTCAGTGCGTTACACGTCCATTGCGTGCTAGAATATTTTTCAAAATTATAACCTAAAAAACCAAATTCATTTCCCAGCAATCATTTATCGAACAAGTACTTTGTTTTGGTGTCTAGTATGCGTGCCTTTCGGGTCTGTTGGCGGTCTTTTAACACCCTGTATACCTAATACAAAATTAACAAAATAAAAAAAGTCGGCTCGTGAAAAGGTACCTATAATGCGTGCGGGATGAAAATGGGAAGAAACCTTGTCAAAGTCAATCGAAAACATACTGTATTTTACTTTGACAAGGTTGCATCGACGCGAGTTTGCTTACCGCGCGCGTCTCAGTTCCAAAAGGTCGCATCCCATTCTCATTCCGCACGGATTATACACTGTTATTATGGTATTGCCTAATTCCGATTGATCTGCTGCTGTCCGTTGAGGAGTTGCGTTCTTCATCTACGAAGTTCTTCATCAGATCTTAACCATTATGGGACCACATGGAAAGTATACCCTTTCAAACAATAAAAATGATCATCAAAATCGGTTCACCTAGAAAAAGTTCTAAGGTAACAAACATTTAAAAAAATACGGGTCGAATTGAATACCTCCTCCTCTTTGAAGTCCGTTAAAAAAAATGGTTGAACAACTGTTTCGCTTGGCGAGAAATAGAAAAGAATATGAAGAGCTGAGGGCCAACCTCCATTAGTGGAGAGGCACGCCAAGAAGAAGTAGAAAAAAAAATGGGCAGACTTCCGTTTTGTTAAAAACACTATAAGCAATTTATTTTACTCTTGGCGTAGTGGACTTTCTGCTCTACATTTGACGGATTATTGTTTGGGAAAGAAAACATCAATCGTCTGTCGATTCTGCATTTTGATTGCAGAATTCTGGAATATCGAGCGCATTATAAAGCTTAACAACTGCATTAGCATCTGAAAAGTATCTAAATTTCAACAGCATGGACACTGTCTAGTGCAGTTGTTCTTAACCTATGGTCCGCGGACCACTGGTGGTCCGTGGCAAGACAGAAATTTTGTCAAATGGTCCGTCATCACTAAAAGGTTAAGAACCACTGGTCTAGTGGGATCCATGGACACTAATCGTGATAGAAAATAACAGCGAGCGAAGTATAGGATACCCCATGGAAGCTTTTACCTCGTACGTCAATCGAACAAAAAGGGGTATCGTCTTATCGTGTCGCTGACTATACCAACTATTAGGTATATGGTGGATTTTTGTTTTTTTTTTTTTTTCAATTCAAAAGTTTTTATTTCGGACGAATAGTTTTAGTAAAATTTATTCATGCAAAAAAAAGAAAACACAGACAAAATACAAACAGAACTCAATTAAACCTAAACACCACAAAGAAAAACACACAAATAAACAAACAATCACAAAATGTATCGTCAACTTACAACTAAATTAATAAAATTAAAAATATGTCAAAAAATAAGTCAAAATGGTAATGTATGGTGGATATACTAAATATACTAATTCTACCTCTACACCCCTCTCTCGTATCTCATTGCGCACGACATGCGCGAGTATTGAACCTTTGAGATACTTCCGCCCCACTATACAGGGTGGCCTTTAAGTCGTTAGACAAACTTTGAGGGGTCTTCCTTCTGGTCAATTTAATCAATTTTTTATAGAAAGTACTTTTACTAATCAAAGTTTTGCTAGTAAAATAAAAGCCACCCTGTACCACAATCCTAGCAGTTACTTTTAAAATCAGTCATGGTGTGAGACCTCTACTTAGGCGCCTGCTCAGTAATATCAAGGTTAGATCGACAAAACTCTGTGTAGGTATCGCTCTACGATCAACATAGAGGGACAGATAATTATATCATTACCTCTTTAGATACCGCGGCCATGCTAGGCCTGCTTACAACGCGGTTACGAAATAAAACGAAAGTAGGTGGAGACCAAGACTAATAAACATCTCGTCGGCATTCGGGGACTGGCCAGCGGCCACCTAGGCAGATAAAACGCTAAAAACCTAAATCATTCACCAAACCAATACGCCAAACTCGCATCCGCTCCGATTCGGTGGCTACGAGACGTAGAAATAGACTATCGAGAAACCACCGACCGACCAATGAGAGGAATTTATCAGCGGCGCCGACCGCCTTTGCGCCCGCGCATGCGATAGCGCGGAACAGAAAGGTCAGGCTGGTATTTCAAAATGTGAAACGAAAAGACTTTCCCTCAAGATTTCAGTCGTTCGGAGTGTAAGATATTTCATAAAATAATTCTGGCATCAAAAAAATACTCTAAACTAAATTTCATATTTTGATCAGCTTTCGCTACTAGTATTTTCTACAACTGCACATTGGATAATATGCAACTATTGATGATCGAGTAAAAGAAAATGTCCGTAAGAAGTTTCTAAAATGTTACAGAATACTTAAAATTCTAACACCAACCGTTCAGTTTGACTGACTCCGCTTTGCCAACTACTACAAATTCATAAAAAACTGAATGATTATGTTGAGAAGGTTGCCAAATTGCGTGTTCGATAAGTATACATTGTAATCTATGGTTCGATGTTAGTGCGTCTGTAATCCAGCCCCCGTAGCACATCTCAGTCGCGCACCTTTCTTCATTTGTTGTCACTCGTTTTAACGCTTACTAGTGCGCGCGCTGCACCATTTGCGCGTGGAGCATGCGCAATAGAGCTAAAAAACTAGCGCGCGACTTTTTGTGACATTATTTGACACTTTGACGCGCCATTTATACAAGGTTTACAAAAGTACCTAACTCTTTTCACAGGGTAATAGCACCCGGTGATAGGGATCACAACCTAAATATTTTGTTTGCTCTATGACATTCAGTTAATTTTTTAAATAATAAAATGTGAACGATGTGGTGGGAGAAAAGTATTTTTTAAATATTGTTTTCATTGACTTTCACAATGTTTTAACAACTCAAAGCTATGTAAATGCACCTACACGCACAAACATAATAATATTTTTAAATTTGAGCTAATAACAAAAACAAAAAAGTTATGAAATTTTTAAAATTTTGAGGTTATAAAATAAAAATTGTTTTTGTAACTTTTTTTTACAGATTTGACATCCTGTTGACCAGTAGGTTACAACCTGTAAAAAGAGTTAGGTACTTTTGTAACACCTTGTATTAACGTCTCTCGAGGCCGTGACTCGCCCAGCACTTTGCAAATTTTCTTTTTATTCGTATCAAGAGCTATTTTCCCGCTGAATTTAAAATAGGATATAATGGCAAGAATTTGGGCTCATGTCTTGCTCGCATTTGCAACTCGCGTGCACGGTACCAAGATAAAAAGCGCTACATATGATGGTACAGACGTCAGCATATTAACGGTTACACTCCAGAACTCTACTCGGTTACGTCACGAGCGACTTTATAACAAAACTCTAGAGTCTGAGGTCTGATATTGATGTTAAAACGTGTCTAATTCCTGCTTGAAGTGGTAGTGAGAAGACGTTCTGTAACCCCCGCTCAGAGCCGCGCATCTCTACCCGAGATTTATCGCGTGTTATGTAAATGTGTACAAGACATTAGTGTCCTTAATATTTCCACGTCGTGATTAGTGCTCACCGCAAACGTGAGAAATCCAGTATTAAATGCGCCGAGTCCGATTTCGTAAGAGCTGAACCGGTCTGACCCTGAAGTTGTACCCAGAAGAGGCTAATAATAAGTGGTTTAGACTTGGTTATATCTCAAACAGTTACCTAAAGTCTTGTCAAAGGAAAATTTATCATAATATTTTGGTACCTGCATATCACAGATGTTCACGAAATTCTTAAACTGAGATCCATTCTTGGGAAGCTCTTAGCCTAAACTCTACGTTATACTGCAGCCTCTATTTTTGATTAATTTAAATCAACTCTGTGATAATTGCTCACTCCAATTGTCCATCTATTTGACAATAATTCAAAATGAATACTCTTACACGCATACCAGACTTAGACCACACATTTATTTTGAAATTTGGGTCCAAAGACTCAGGTCTGAGCCATCCCAGCCCGCTTCGTGCGCAAACGCTGCGATGTTAGGGGCAGATCGGAGCGCGATCCTCCTTTATGGTTACACCGACGATTATGCCAGGCTGCGGCTCAACCGCAAATTGGATCTCTTCTCTGATTGGCCGTTTATTTACAGCCGATAGAACTTTAAGTATTTGCAAAAGATGGACGCGCATTATCCGATAAAGGGATCAGGGTTGACTCTTTGGGATGGGTCGCAAGCGCTCGAACTCTAGATACGCGAAGAGCCGAAGATAAGGAGGAGATAATATAGGAGTTAGGTGAAATCGAAGTCATCAAAGTGACAAAAGGATTATTTTTAACTAACACTGAAGTTGGGGAGGCTCTTTCCTAGGAATGGGATACAAACACCGACGCTCAATAAAAAATATTATAATATTGAAGTAGAAAAAAACGTTTCAACGATAAAATGACGATGAGCGTATGAAAATAAGATGACGTAATATTTTTACAGTTTATTAATACGGTGTTTGACAACTCTGATCATAGAAAGGAAGTTCCAGTTCCAACATTAGATTCTGTCACTGCTAACTCAAGTGATTTTAAAATAGATAAATTCAATAGAAGTCACGATTTAGAGGCCACAAGCTGCCACAAGTGCGAATGATACGCTGGAATTTTTGCACTAAATACTTCAATCACTACATCATTAAGCGTCTTTTGTGACTAGAGTTATTCACTTTGATGTACATCTGAAATCGAGCTTATAAACAACAAGTAAAAGTACAGCACTAGAATTATAAATGTGGTGGTGCCCACAGCGATTTTGAGCGTAGATGGCGATCAAGTCTTCAGGTTAAGTTTAACTATAATGATTTGTAAGGTTGCTTGGGAGCACAATTTGTTCTCCATAGGTATTATAAATAAGTAGAAACAGGTTAAAAGGGCTAGGCTCTGCGTCCACTTAAGGTAACAATTATGAGCATCTTCCGTCTGGTTCTAGACCAATTTGGACCAATGACGGGCATTGCAGCAGGTTGGTTACTATCGGGAATACATATCAGAAGTTAAATGTCAGCATAAATTAAACAAAATGCTCCGAAAGAAGCCGGCATGTTCAAGTTAATAATCATAGGGCAAAGTGCCAAATAATAACAAGTGTCTCGAGAGTGGACTTACTACAAAAATGTACAGAAGGCCATCTGATCATTCATATTGTAAAAACAACACTTACCCAAGCAGGCGATGATCGCCCACTTCAGGACTTGTCTACCACTGTTATTTCCTTGATGTTTCTGAGCCATGACTTCTTTCGTCTACCAACACGCTTCTTCTTAATCTTACTCATAATCATAAGAATTCTGTTCCTGTTGTTCGAGACACACACTCTATGTAATTTATCCCCTCATTGTTAACATGCGTGTTGTAGGACTTCCACATTTTGGTGACTCTACTGATACAACTTTTGTTCAATATCCTTTGATCATTTATCTATTTATCCAGCCTCTACGGTTCTTTGCTAGTCTTGTCTTGTCTCTAATTTTCTGCCTGCCCCACCGACCCTCCGGACGTCGAACAGTTATAAGCTACCAGTCTGTTATACCTTTTTCGAACGTCCATCGTTAATACCTTCATGAAAATCAAATGACCCCGTGCTTTCGTATCTTTCGTCTTTGGTCACATAGTGTGACATTTAAAGGCGAGCACACAACATGAGCCGCCCGCCAGCTGACGACGTAATTCCAACGCGTGTGCACGGCTCTTCATCGTAGCGATATTTCATTACAATTACGCTATATGTTTGCAATGGTAACTTTATTGCCTGGGCCCACCCTTGAGAAATGGCTCAAAATACTCTTCTCTCGTCAGGAAATACTTTACAGATGTAGCGATAAATATCTCAGACTGGGCCAATGACCAACTTACAAAGTTCTGCTCTTTTGAAGACTCATAAAAGGATAGATGTTATGTTAAATTTTGTTCCTGCCTTAGTTTCAGATGCAAAAAACACGGCACATTTTTTATTATTTATTCACCAAACCTGGTATTCGGCCGAGATCTTAAGGATTGTCTTCTCCTTTCTTCCATGGTCAAAAATGGCTTTTGCTCAGCCGGTGATTCAGTATGTGTATACCTAGTCTAGAGATATCTAAGTTATTTACAATATCATCAAGGCTATGTACTGTCACGTGTATCTTTGTCTGAATCGCAGCCCCATGCGGAAGTGAAGTCTATTCTAAAAACAATGTTTAAAAATTTGAAAATCAGATTTGTCTTATGGCCATGGTTGCATTCGTCGACTGTCTAGATTTTCCATGTTTCAATTTTTCATTTTGTAAGTTATCTGAGATTGAAATATTTTAATTTCATAAATGGGTATGATGCATATCTTATGTGTAGTAGTGTGGATCCGTGTTTTTTTTTACAATGAACTGCTCTTTTTGATGATTACAATTCAATGAGAGCATAAACAATGTAATCTACAAAAAGTTTATTTTCAAAAAAAGATATTACTGAAGTTACCTTTATTGCAGAATGTCAGGCAAAAATTTGGTTACTTTTGGGTTACATTGTGATTCTGATGCCAGTATCTACCTGAATAACTGACCATCTTGCTTTATCGTTTGAACACTTCATATCAGAACCTAGCTGTCAGTGTCCACATCATAATTTTATTCTTCCTTCAACATCAGCTGCTGATAGAAAAAAAGTTATCACTGGACTGTCAAAGCATGACAAGTTTACTGCAGAATTCAAATAGACCATGACATCCGCTTACGATTCATAAAATTCAACCGGTAGCATGGTGATAAATGTGCTCGCGATTATTTTAAATTCTACAGACGATCGACCTGCTTGGGATGCACTAAGACCTATGTAATTTGGGCATCAATTGATGCGTCTACCCAGAGATACCTAAACAACTTATCAACTTGTTAACACGGGTTGACCAAATGAATTGTAGATTATGTCAATTGATATTGGCAGATGTAGACTATTATTAGGATAATGGTGACTCCCATGAAAGAGATAATAATTGTCTGGATACAGAATCTTGTGAGAGGATATGTAATTAATACCCCACTGTGACATTATTCTTGTGAGTGTTACATAAAAATATTACGGACTGAAGAAAATCTGCGAGTTGTATGAAAAATATATATCTTTGTCATACATATGGAATATTTTAATAGTGAAAACTATATTATGATTGTTAATGTATAATTCGTCCATAATTTACATTAAAAAAAAGATTACATGGGCCATAAGAAGAGAATGTGACACTTTTATTACATGTATACAGTTTTCATCTAGTTATAATTTGTCATAGTCTTCCTTTGATGTTTTATCGCCAAACATTTTTACACTAGCGTTTTTGAGTCACTTTCCGTTATTTACGCACGGTTGTTGACTGAGGGATAGATATACAAGGTGTTACTAAAGATGCTAACTCTTTTTACAGGGTAATAGCACCCGGTGATAGGGATCACAACCTAAATATTTTTTTTTGCTCTATCATGTTCCGTTGATTTTTAAATTAATAAAATGTGAACGCTGTGGCGCGAGAAAAGTATTTTTTTAATATTGCTTTCATTGACTTTCACTATGTTTTAACAACTCAAAGCTATGCAAATGCACCTATACCCACAAACATATTTTGAAATTTGAGCTAATACCAAAAACATAAAAGTTATGAAACATTTTCAATTTTGAGGTTATAAAATAAAAATTGTTTTTTTCACCTTTTTTTTACAGAATTGACATCCTGTAGACCAGTAGGTTACACCCTGTAAAAAGAGTTAGGATGTTTTGTAACACGTTGTATATTTTGATAATATCTTATAATATGTTGTACAAAATATACAGCATTTTCCGCAAAAAAAAGAAAGCCCTGAGTATATCACAAGCTTTTAGGTACCAGAAGTTAAGTAAGTATATCAAACATTGAAGCTTTTATTTGTTGAGCTTGTTGATATAAGGAACACATCATGAGGAGGCTCCGCCCGTAATGAACTTGTGTTTTCATGAAGACGATGGTACAGATGCTGGGTGAACCTCCCGTCATTCTAAACTGTCTCAGGCACTACAGCGCAGTGTTTGACTGAATGTTCACTTCTACAGCAAGCTGATGCCAATAAACGCTGTATCAATCAATCGTATTTTAGTCTGCAAAAGACAGATGTGGTTCCAATCCATATCCTCGCGTTAAATTAAATGATTGTAATAAAAGTAACCGTAGGTACCCATTAATAATTCAGTCTCCAGACATTGACTGCTTTAGTTTTCAAATTGGTGTCTCCTCTCATCCATAGGTAAGTCACTGAATTTGACCGTGCATTATATTGTCTAGACCCAGACGGAATAATAAAGTGACCTAGAACCGCTTCAGGTTTGGAAAAATCTGATAGAAACTGTTTTTGAATCAATTGTATGGGCCTTGGTTTACAGGTTGACAGAGAATTGACGCAACAGCGTTGTCCTTTCTTCCATAAATAGAAAAGTTGCATAAATTATACAGGGTGTTATGAGACCACCAACAAAGGGGAAAACCACGTATTCTCCCCATCATAAGGAACATTTTTGCCCTAGGAACTATTCATGGGAAATCAAGGGTAATAATGAGGATAATGACGTTCAAATTCGGAATTAAAAAAAAATATTTTTACTGAAAAGTGTTCAGTGTTTTAACATTTCTTCTCAAGAAGCCATAACAAAATTTTCAATATTTCTTGCAAAAAACGACGTCATAATTGCAACCCGCAAAGTATTCTAAACATAAAACATTTTCCAAAATTATAACCTAAAAAACCAAAATCATTTCCCAGCAATAATTTATGGAAAAAGTTCTTTATTTTGGTGTCTAGTATGCGTGCCTTTCGGGACTGTCGGCAGTCTTTCAATACCCTGTATAGTTGGTATAGTCAGAGACACGACCGGATGATACCCCTTTTTGTTCGATTGACGTACGGGGTACCTAAAAGCTTCCATGGGGTATCCTAATATACGTCGCTGGCTGTTCTTTTCTATCACGATCAGTATCCAGTGCCCATGCTCTTGAAATCCATAAAAAATACCATATAATATTATTATGCGTACCGCTCGGGTCTGTCGGCGGTGTTTTAACACCCTGTATATTTGCAATATTAAAAAATATATATAAATGATAGGGTGAGTGATCTAATTCATGCAATACACATATCATTTTACTTCGGATCGATACAACAAAGTCTTGAAATAGGCGAACGTCTATTTTAGGCTCAGTTTTCTCTGTGTTTGGTTTCACTTCTTAAATAATATGACTTTACTTAGTTTAACAAGTTTTTTTTTTTCAATTGTTCATTGATTAGGATCCTTTCTTACAACCACGTCATGACTTTGAAATTTCTAAAGTCAAAATTATTAGCAAAAGCAGTAGAGGATCAAAGTCTTCATCACGCCACAGGTCAACCAATTATACAAGGTGTTTTCAAACTCAACGACAAAAATGTGCATTTTTTTTATTTTTTAGGCCCGAAGCTGATTGCAATGACATGTTTGCATTCCATACTCATCTCTGACACAAGGCGTACTTCAAAACCTAAGCACATTTAAATGAGATACCCCAGAAAGCATTTAACTCGAATCACCATGTTTGTGAAGTCACATTGAAATTCAAATGTACACGTATTGCAGTCATTCGTTTCGTTTCTGTACAAGGCTTATGTTAAAATAATGCTGTCCGTCAGTTGTTTGTGCATCGCACTGTCACTAACATTTCAATCTTGTAGGGTTTTTACCTCGCCTGCACCCGATGCACCGGCGGCGGCATCAAATATTTATGCTTTCTTAAACATCTTTATTGACGCGAACTTGACAGAATTCGGATGCTCCTGCTGAATTTATTACCTCTTTTGGTTTCACAATTCTTTTCTCCATTGAAGTTAAACATTGTTTTATTTTTACTAGTCGCACACGTGCCAGTTGTTGCAGATGCATCCTCAAAATAGTTTCAATTTCAGTTGCTTTATATCTAAGCGTCAACTAGACGAGACCCTGTAAATCACTAGAACGAGAGGTTACTAAGAGCAACGGAATGAATGGCGCAGGAATAATTTGTTATAGTGCGGCATCCCTACCGTATCTATCACGAGATCACTGGCCGACTTCCAAAACGGGCCAAGTGGTGGGCCGCCGCGGCGACACGGAGTGACAGGTGGGGCATGCGACCCATGACTCTGCTCGCCCGCTCTGCATACCAGCTCCTTTGATATCGCCAATACAAACTTTCTCT
This sequence comes from Zelleria hepariella, assembly GCA_949319315.1. Classification (NCBI taxonomy): domain Eukaryota; kingdom Metazoa; phylum Arthropoda; class Insecta; order Lepidoptera; family Yponomeutidae; genus Zelleria; species Zelleria hepariella. The sequence goes on from OX439388.1 coordinate 11,615,082, forward strand.
TCATCCACTTCAAATGCGCATGATTCTCATACTGGCAGAGAATAGATTTGCTCCACATCGTCGGCGCTATGATTGAGCGCGAACTATTTCGATGAAGTCTGAGTCCAATTAGTGTTTAAGAAAACGGTGTTGAATTAAATGCCACAGTGGAAAATGAAGTTGTAAATAATTTCTAAAATAACAACGTAAATTTTGTGATAAAATTGCTGTATCTGACTGACTGATATCATAAAAATTAAGAAGAATGTGACAGGGCGGGGAGATAAATTTAAATTAATTCCACCATAGTGTTTTGGATTTGTGAATAGAAATCGTGTTCTTAATCGAGCTCGCGGCGGCAAGCCGTACATCACAATCGAGCAAGCGTGGCGCGCCGCTGACTCGATCGAGCCAACTATTCATTGGCTCTCAGACGGACATTCAGCTCTAAATATTAACATGCTTCACATTTTATTTCCTAAAATACTCCTACTTAGGTGTCTTCGTTCACTCATAAGAGTAAACACATTCGATCATTACTAATTAAGTTTTCTTCTCTTTGATTCCAGGTACCGTCAACGCAAACGGGGAGACAAAGAGGCAAAGGACTTCGTACACGCGGTACCAGACGCTAGAGTTGGAGAAGGAGTTCCACTTCAACCGGTACCTCACGCGGAGGAGACGGATCGAGATCGCGCATGCGCTCTGCCTCACCGAGCGACAAATCAAGATCTGGTTCCAGAACCGGCGCATGAAGTGGAAAAAGGAGCACAAGATGGCTTCAATGAACATAGTCCCATACCATATGAATCCGTACGGCCACCCCTACCAGTTCGACCTTCACCCCAGTCAGTTCGCGCACCTCTCCGCATAGGATCAGTGGAATTTTTCGAACAGTGGATAACTGATTTATTAAATGTATGACAGTCGTCCGTCTCTACGGGGTTACGTGTAATATCACACTTCGATCAGAAATGTTAGATATTACAGCAACCAGACTGGATCAGTTATTCGCTGTTCGAAAAATTACCTCTAAGAAGGTACTTAATTTTATGGTAAAGTGACATTTGATAGTGGTTTTAGTGCTACACGTGAACTTTTTGAGACACAGTGATACCTAAGGAATGTGCTAATTTTATAAGTTCAAACAAATTAAGAGTGAACTGTTTTATCATAGGTACACAATAGGTATTAACGTCCGAAAGCCAATTTTTCTTGTGATTTGAGAATCAAAAGTAAAAAAGTGAAGTAAACGCCATTCTTTGAAATTTTAATGACAGTATAATTAATGATACTGAAAGAATTTATTGATTTACCTAGTCATATAGTTTGGTTGGCCAAACAATGCGACTATGTAGCTTGAGTGACTTCCCTACCATGATGTTTCCAATATTTTCTTTAAATGAACAAAAAAGTGCATGTGAGTGGTCAAAAACATGTTCATTCTTTTAAAAAAATATTGTGACTGTATGAAAGTTCATGAAAAGTAATGTATTTGTTAGAATATTATAAAGTAACACCTATTTATACCCTTACTGTATGACCAGAAAATAACAAATTCGGAATGGTACAGGGATAATGTAAAGGGGAGTGATTCTGAAAAAAGTTTGAACAAAATCCAAAATCGTATTAAAAACTAGGTAATTTATAAAATAGGCCTCAACATAAACCTAGAATGAAATACGTCTGTTACTTAATTAGGATTGGCTTATGTAAGCGTTGTGAACATAAAAATTGTAAGCTCAGTAAAATAATGTAATTGTGAATACGTAGGCGATATTCTTCGTGTATTGTAAATAATATAATTCATGGTTTTTGTAGGAATAATGACAAAGTTTAATATATTTCACTACACTTCCCCAAGAACTGTTTTATGTTCCTGTATTAGTTGTACATAAATATAAGTATTATAAAATAATATTGTAAATGAGACGTATGTGTAATTAATTATATTTCAGATTTAGCAATGTTGTCGACATTTCTGACAGTTCCATAGAAAAACTTTGCATTAGCCTGAATTTTAATCTTGATTTGGCACATCAGTTGAGCCTATGTCATTCTTAAACTAATCTACTTTTGAATGTCAAATCAATAAAAGTTAAAAAAACTTTAAAAATACCGAATTTAATGCCAATTAACAATTTTCCATTTTAATTGATCGGAGGCAATGATTTTTCACAGTTAACTTTTCATTTGTTTGTCTTTTCGGATATACTGTTTCATCACCATCGCATGGAGTTATTGTGTTCATCACATTTTACGAATGTCGTGGTCAACTGTGATATTTTGTTAAATTTTATCTTTAAGTGATACAGTATGTTTTGGTTTCGTGTAGTTGATTTCTTCCAGTTGTATTATGTGGCTTATTTTAAATCTTTTTGACTCGTTCATTCGTTATTTTTATTTATTGTTGTAAATAATCAATACGTCTCGTAGAGTAATTCGGTAAAACTAATTATAAAAAGTGTAACATACATTGAGGTTCCATTATTTTATGTTAATTCGCTTTGTATAATATTAACTGTGCAATAGGAGGTGGCCTAATTGTTTTATCATTTGTGTTTCATTTTCGTTCAACTTAACTATGTATAAAAAAATATTTCTTGTAAATCACTTATTTTTTATTAGTTGTTTTATGTCTTTATAAATAACTAAAATTAAAACAATGTTATCTAATCGTTCTTTATCGTTCATTCCAATTTAAATGAGAAAATCTAGAAAAGTATGCTACTTGATCATTTAAATTATTGTACTGTATGAATTAAAGTGTATTAAATTTGAAAAATTGGTGAAGATGATAAAATAAATTATGAAATCAAGAAACTGTGTTTTACTTAGCTTGAGTCTGTGATATTTTGCTTTGAACTATCGTCTGAATGGAACAGAGCTCGCCAAAGCGACGCCTCGCAGTTTGATGGCAGTATTGAGGCATGATTAATGATGGCAACACCAATGACATGACGGCCGACCTGCCGCGAGGGGGCGCCACTGTTTTGGAAACGCACACCACGTGCCCTGACAAAAGCCCGCGCAAAAATATTGAAGGTTGCCCAAAGTTTGTAGGTCGCGAGAGTAACGTATCGGCTGGACTAATAAATCATTCTGTCGGAATATTTTGCCTTTATACTCTGTTCCTGTACGGGATTGCAACTCTGTTTGGTCTCTGTTATTGAATAAAATTTGATGTAAATACTTCCAACATCAGCCACACGCTGTAGAAGAAAATTGATGGTTCAGGATCATCAATCACCGAGTAGTAATATCTAAAAGAGGTCACTATTTAAATAACAATAAAATCCAATGAGAGCAAGAACAAAAAGTGTGTAGAGACAAATGGAATACTTTCCCAGTGGAGGCATGTTCGCAATCCGATTGGTATCGGCTAAGGAGCGACCCGTCCCGTAACACCGTGTAATATTATTAATGCTTGGGGGCACCACCGTATCTTCTCATACTAAGCGCTTGGTTGCTTCAATACTTGCCGATCTTGGAATGTATTCAGCAAGTTACCTACTGTTTCATAATTTCGTCGTTTCATGTGGAAAGTTGTAGAACAATGCCTCTCAACTGGCACGGTGACTGAACGTGCCCAGTAGCAACTCCATTCACACTAGATGAGTAAAGTGACCACTCAGCTCGAATAGATTTGTCAAGCTCAACCACTCACCCACCTTTTTGTTTTTTCTAAACCCGTGCTAGGGAATAATTTAAACATTTTTGAACGAGCGAGCGAAGCGAGCGAAGTTCTCCGAGTCTACTGGAACAATCCGGCGTTTGTATGTATGTATGTATGTATGTATGTATGTATGTATGTATGTATGTATGTATGTATGTATGTATGTATGTATGTATGTATGTATGTATGAATGTTCGTTCGACGATAACTTGAGTAAATTTAGTCGGATCGTCATGAAATTTGGTAGGCAGGTAAATGAGGCCAAGAGAATTTTTAAGTTCGAACATGAGCCAAATCGGTCGAGGGGTTGCTGAGATATGGGGTCGCGAGTTCATAGTTCGGGGCGAACCACTAGTTATTAAGTTGAAAAAATTCACTCGGCACAGGACTTGAACTTGCAACCTCTCGCATACCGTGCAGGCGCTCTACCAGTCAAGTAACTGTCGATGCGAATTAGTAAATCTTGTCCACAGTAAGACAAGGTCGATACGAAGTCAACTTAGTAACAGGATGCCAGGATAAAATGAAAAAGAGGCTACCACGGCTACAATAACTAGTGGTTCGCCCCGAACTATGAACTCGCGACCCCATATCTCAGAAACCCCTCAACCGATTTGGCCCATGTTCGAACTTAAAAATTCTCTTTGCCTAATTTACCTGCCTACCAAATTTCATGACGATCCGACTAAATTTACTCAAGTTATCGTCGAACGAACATTCATACATACGTGTGTATGTACACACAAAAACGCCGGATTGTTCCAGTAGACTCGGAGAACTTCGGCCGCTTCGCTCGCTCGTTCAATCAAGATTCAAGCGCTTACAGCCTGTCTTGTGGTGTTAAAGCCCAGACAAATGTCCGGCTGTCCATCCGCGTTTGTTACCGCAGTGGACAACGATTGCGGACGATACTTCGCATTAAGGTGTGTACCGAACCTCGCGGATCATTTCTCATCTGCAGCACAAAATGTATGTCGCGCTTTGCCTGTCCGAAGAGAAGCGCAGCCAGATGGTTTTTAAGTGATTTCTGGTGACTAAGCGACTGGGCTTGCCGAGATTGCCAAATTGGGAGTGCAGGTGGAACGTTTGCGTGCAGATAAATCGTAAGGATAAAAATTCACCTAGGTACTGGACCGACGAAAGTGTCTCTACATCGCTGTCAAAAGACTCCAGCATCCGTGGTACAATAACTCGACAATATTTTTTTTATTTCTATACAATCAAAAGCAAGATGGCGCTACTCGATAGCGCGATAAAACTTTTGTGGCAGTTACATGGAATGTGCTACGGGGGCTTGATTTCAAGCTCAGCCAGCTTGAAATCAAGCCCCCGCGTAGCACATTCCAGTCGCGCGCGCCTTTTTTCGTAGAGCCCCGGCCGTGCACGCGACTTTGAGTCACAAATAGGAGCATGAGCTTATGCGCGACCTAAATCCTTACCATATATACCTATCCTGTTTTCAATTCTGTGAAAAATTGGCTCTTGATATAGAAATAATTAAAAAAAAAAAAGAAAATTACTGTGCCAGGCTCGGCCTCGGAGATGTTGACATAAATGGCGCGTCAAAATGTCAAATATCGTGTCAAACAGTCGTCCGTGTATTTATAGCTCTGTTGCATATGCTCTACGCCCAAGTCACTTTGACATGGTGCAGCGCGCGCACTACAGGGTGCACTCGAATTCGATAGCGGAATTTTAAGTAGGCTATCTGCTGATCAACACAAACAACTTGTACTACGGCGAAAAAAATGGAGCGAAAAAATTATCAGCTGTTTCATACATTTGGCGCAGTACTGAGTCAACCTTTTGTATGGAAGAGCTGACATTTTTTTCGCTCCATTTTTTTAGCCACTCAGTAAAACTCATTTGTATTGATCAGTAGACAGCCTACCTAAAGTTCCGCTATCGACTTAGAGTGCACCCTGTAGTAAGCGTTAAAACAAGTGACAAAATAAATGAAAAGAAGCCGCGCGCGATTGGAATGTGCTACGACCACAGGAGTAAGTATTCAAATTAATGCTTAAGGCTGGAAGATAGTAGTGTGGCGGGAAATTCAAAATTTTCACAGACTTTTACATTTTGTAGCTAAACTGAACTATTTTTGTTCAGCGATTTTTCGTTCGCGAGAACCGTATTCTCGCGAACCTTGCTATCGTCTACCCTTAAATATTATGTAACAGTGTGAGATAACTTATACAATTTAGGTAACTTATACAGATACTCTATTCTCTCTATTTCTTCGAGGTCCAATAGCAATATCTACATCCTTTGGAGATTGTATAATCGGACTCTCTGTACCTGATCTTTTTTTGCTGAAAATTTAATGTTTACTCTATAGGATTTCCACAAAGTTCAAGCTTAGGATTCAAGTGCCAAAAGGCTTACTCAAACCTCACCGGATTTGATACAAATTCTTTCCAAAGAGAATAAATAAACCGAAAGGAGCGAATACAATTGAGCCTGTCGCCGCTTCCATCAATCATATGACTTCATTACTATTGGGGAAGTATACGCGACCCACCGGTATTAAAATTTCATACAGTCTTTAGTTTTTCGGCTGAGATATAATAATTATTCTAAAGATTGTTTTCAAATAGGTTACGAAGAAGAAAGCTCTGTAGAACAAGTTAGTTATTCCGGGAAAAAAATGCATTTACCAATAGGTATACAAACTTCGATTTTGCCACCTCAATGTGATACAAAATAAAAAACGTTATTTGCTAATAATGTAAATGTATTGTTTATAAAATAAATAATTATACAGGGCATACCCCTTTCTGTATCACAGGATTATCTGAAACACCCCAATTTTTATCGTTGCTACGACCTCTTTGCATAACCATTGGAACTAAATACAACATCACACGCTCTTGTGGTTATGAAGTTGGTAAAGTAGAGCCTTTTCTGAAACTTGGACAGCGCTATCTAGTGTACAAATTTGGAACTCACTGAATCAAAAGTCTTTTGTTTTAGGTAGCAGCTTTAGTCATTTTAGACTAGTTGCGTTTGCGTCGTTTTAGCCATAAAATATAGAGGTCATTGCTCGTTTCAAAATTAAGGAAATTTCAGTAAGTAGGTATCGTTTTTATACAGTCAAAAATTATTACAATATCTTGAAAAATCTGAAGAAAATTTTACTTAGTTCTGATAACCGTGCAGAATAAATAAAACCACTTGATTTTTTAAAGTTGGTAAAAGGGTAGGTAATTTATTTTAGCACTTGTATAGGAAGGTACGTCCTATCTTATTCAGAATCATACTAGCCAAAGTTACAAAAAAACACATTCCTACCAGATTCAAGCTCACCGAACAGTGAATGTAGAGTCTCTAAACAAGCAGTTACTTTGGAAACAACATAGTTCCGCTACTCGACGCCAGATGGCGCTGAAATGTAGAGCTGTTGGTAAAACAGTATTCTCTTTAGCATAGAGGTTACCGGTAGGGAGCTTTGAAAAGCTTTATCATTCGACAATGAACCCAGAAGCTTGTGTGCGCGAATCATTTTAAATTTAGATTTTCTTCTTTTTCTGTTTTTCGACGACGGTTTCTGTGTTTGGTTGGCAGCCTACGGAGGTGAGTAGTTGTTTGTTGTTTTTTTTTATTGTGATAATCATTCATGGACTATGTTTCTCTAACATCATTGTATTTTTCTTCAAATGTCGTTGCACTTACTTTACTTATTGCACATAGTTTTTTGCATAAAAGTTATCTTTATTGGTAATTATGGCTATGTATAAAATCATAACTTATTGTATTGCACCTTATGTGCTACTAATACCACGGCAGTTATTTTTTATCTTGGTAGATAAAATTGGTATCGCATCACAGCTAATTTAAATGGTGTATTCAGTTAGTAGGCGAACTTCTTAACTCACATCATATTACATTGGTAATTATGGGTTTTTGTTGCCATCTACTATTGAAATACTAACATTATATGCTGGCAATAGAGGTTCTATATTTTTTTCTATCGCTCAAAGAACATGCCCGACTCTCCGAAACCGACTTCAAAGTGCCAAAATAAGGGATTATCGTCGAGTCTCAGATCAAAACTAACAGGATTAAATATTTTTAAATAAAAGGAACGAGAAAAAGAAAAGAAAAATCGTATCCATAATCCCAACAGCCAGGTAGCGAGACGCTTGCACAAAACCCTAACAAGAAGTTTTATACCTGTATTCTATGAATGGCAACTAACATTTTTGTTTAATGGCTGGCCGAAAAGAAAAAAAGAAGCAATAAAATATGGCCGCCACAAAGGCACCTCTGGAGCGCATGCGCGGACCGGGGACTTGCGCATTTTTGGCCGCTTGGCGCGCCTACCAGGGGATCTCGATTCGATTCGTTGTCATTTAATTAGAGATGATTAGTTAAGTAAAGCTAGGATAATCGGTAAGTTCATAATTATGCCATAGTTAGGTAATAAACCCCAAAATCCTTTGGGATTTGAACTTATGATAATTATTTGGCAAATATTTATTTTGTGGTATTTAAATAAATCATCAACCACATGACTGTATGAGTCAGTGTTTTATAATTCCTTATTTTTAAACGATACAAAAAGAAGAAATAAACTAACTAAAAATCGACTTAAACTGTTGTTACAAATTGATACAACAACCGATGCTCTCAAATTCACAAAAAATGCATCGAAAAATGATGACTCCAATAAACTGATCATAACAGGCACAAAATTAATTGAATCCGTGTATCATTCGCAAAATGACCTAATGATTTCCAGCCACTTAGCAAAGCGGCGTAAGCGAAAAAATCATTAAAATTCAAAACGTTCAAAACTGCCCCTCTACCCTTGACGCGCTTTTCCAATGCGGCCGCAATATGGCGCAATTTACAAAATTTAATATTTTACAAATTAAGACGAATTTTGTGTTTTTATTGAATAAAACAGCCTTACCTTTGAATAAACATTACAAAGTATTTAAAATCAAAGCATTACTATGCGAATTCAAAGAGAAATTAATTTTTAAACTTTTTCAATTGGATCGCAATAGCGTCAAGGGTAGAGGGGCTGGACTGCGCTAGCGAGCGCCTGTCAGCTGTCGTGAAGGGTGCAGATTTAAATTGAAATTCCTTTTTTAAATTCACCAATAGAAAGAGGGGAGCCGGCGTAGGATTGGCCCCGCTCGTCCGAGCGAAATAATCCTCAAGCTGATTGACGTGAGCCATTCTCGTTCAATGTTCACTTACGCCCTTTTTCGCTTCATCGTTTTTTAGGCCTATTTCATATTGCCCTACACCTAAGGTGCTTGCTAAATGCTATTTCCTATTTGATAAAGAAAAATATATAACTAATACATTTAAGTAAGACCAAATGTTCTTTATTTTTTTACATGAATCTTGTCTTTTCTTGCGGTATTTTATACCTTAAATGTCACTAGTTAGAAAGTACTACATATAAGAACGAAATTAATTTACAGTCAGTGACAAAGTAGGATACAATTTTTGTTCAATTAACGCCCTTTTGGCGCGCGCGACAAGAGCTACCAAGGGGTATCCTAGGGTGTCACTGACCGTACACAAGACAGCACGTAGACGTTAACACTTTCGTTGCAAAGTCGCCTCTAACGTAGAGTAGAATGCTAGTGTGTATGCGTCATCGTCGTGCTGTCTTGTGTACCTACATAAGACGGCACGTAGACGCTTACACGCTAGCACTCTACTCGGTTACGTTACGGGCGACTTTCTAACAAAAGTGTACACTCTAACAAGCTGTCGTGGTACAGTCGGCCACATGCTAGGATACCCCTTTTTGTTCTATTGGCGCCCTTATGCCGCGCGCGGTAAGAGCTGCCATGGGGTATCTGTGACTGTGGCCGACCGTACATACTCGCAAAATTTAAATGTTAACGGCAAATTCTTCTTAATGCTCTCCCAAACCGAAGCGTGCGCGACGTAGTATGTATAAAATTGTTAATCGTTTTACAACCGGCTGCCGTAGACGGGTTAGTAAACGTCACGTCACGTCTAGACGCAGAGAGTAATCGTTTTGTACAGAATAGACGCTCAGAAATAATCAGACGAATATTCTGGTTGAAGTACACTTAACAATGGAATACACAGAATTTCAGAAAATAAGAATCGTATTTTGTTCATGCATGAAAATATAACAAGGGAGTAAATCAGACTCCTTTTGTCCTTTTGTCCTAGATAAAATTTCTTACCTCAGACAAAAATGTCGTTTCCTGAAAGTTCCCGTAGTGTTCAAGTATATGGCGGAATATCTAAAAAATATTTTACGTAAGAAGATACCTAATTGGTTTTTCATTGGTGCTGCTTAGCATCCCTATATTAGCAAGTACCTACAACCGTATTACCACATTCAGTTACGTTACGTCACTTTGCATTTTCGATCACTAAAGATGGCGTCCTACCATTGTATGTAGTTACGTGTCTAACACAAATAGAAGGGGATGTTTACTCTTTGACGAGCAAAACTCGTTATAAAACGGGGCACATTTTTATTATGACCAAAAGTCCGTTGAACTGTTTTACGTAGAAATTGTTTCTTTTGTTTGAAAACACTTGTTTCGCGTAACATATGGACCAATCCGCTTTATGTGTCAGAAGTCAGAACAAATTACTAATAAGGCCTGATTTTTTAATCCTCAGTTAAAGCCCCAGTTAGTATTCCACCCATACAAAATTAGTTTCATTTCTCTAGCGATTGAAAAATTTGACAATTTTTTTTTTCCATCGTTAGTGAAATTATTCAAATAGTCCGAAAAGCTTCGACAACTTTGTAAACGTGCAAGCATTTGTTTCAAACTTTAAAAGCTTGAGAGGTATTGATTGATATTTTAATATTTATATAGATATTATTATTCACAATATTATGTATTTTTTTGTTCAGTAAACCAAAGCTGTATCGAACTATTAATTTAAAATGGTGCCCTATTAGTCCATGCCTTTTAATATCTACGCTCGATTGGGCCTATGATGCCAGTACTAAACTTAATAATATTCAAATGAGACGTGTAAAAAGTATTGGGAACACAAGCGTGAACGCCATATGGCACGGGTACAGTCGACGCCAAATAAACCTGCACACATGTGCCCTTATTCCCTTACGATACGGGCGAATTAGCAACCAAATGTGTGAAGGTTGAACTGGTATTGACTGTACGAGCGCCTCTTTAGTTGGACATAGGCAGCGGACGTGTCGCGACAATGGTATTAAGGCGCGCTCTACATTGGAGCTTGGGAGCAAGCGTTTTTACCGGCAGCGGCAACCGAATCTGGCACTGAATTATTTATCGAAAACAAATAAAACTAGTGGTTCGCCCTGAACTGTCAACTCGCGACCCCATATAAACTTGACAACCCCATATCTCGGCAACCCCTCGACCGATTTGGCTCATGTTTGAACTTAAAAATTCTTTAAATTAATTTACCCGCCTACCAAATTTCATAACAATCCAACCAAATTTACTCAAGTTATCGTCGAACGAACATACATACATACATACAAACGCCGGATTGTTCCAGTAGACTCGGAGATCTTCGCTCGCTCGTTCAATGGGCATTGATCAGTGAGGCATCGATTGTCGTAAATTGAAAACCATTTCGAGGAATAGGGAAACTGATTACTATTAGGGGTTGACACTGACGTTTGTCAAACTTCAACATATTTTTATTTTTTAAAAGCATGCATGAATGCAATGAACTTAGTACATAATGCCATTGGTGACGTCATATACAAAACTTTTAGAAATTTTAAATAATTAATAAAAAAATATTTACATAAAAAAATAAGAAAATATTGAAATTAGTTTCTTATATTTGTCTATATTTTCGATATATAGAATAAAAAATAGGATGTGACGATGCCCATTAAAAACCAACTAAACATTTTGTAAACTTAAGCATTGCTTTACAAGTTGTAACGAAAAATAAATTAACACTTTTTAAAGATTATATAACAAACTAGCTGACCCGGTGAACTTCGTATCACCTGAATAGTTTGACTCTCCGCGTCAAAAATGGCGATTCCAATAGAAAATGACCAATTTTTATTTCTTCCGTTTTTCAGCTAATTCTTTAACTTTTCCCATATTTCTTTGCTTTTAAACCTACCCTGAACTATGGTGAACTAAACAAAACAGTAAATATGCAAATCGGTCAAGCCGTTTCTTAGTTTTAGCGGACTAATGCACAGCGATTCATTTTTATATATATAGATAGATCAAAGGACTGATACATCTTCAAACATTGTTATAATTTAACCAAATTTCAATCTCTACCCTTCTCTAAACAAAGTCTTTAATCCCACTATACGTATGGTGAAGAGAGACTCCAGACTTTGTAGGAAGAGCCATGGGTCGAAATAAGTGTAGAAAGCCTAGGCCAGTGTTGCAGATAATGAGGAATGAAGTAGAGATCGTGAAAACCAACCATAAGAGAAATCTAGTCCGGTCACTTCAAAAGACGAAATAGCCATATTTTTCGCTGAAGAAGAAGAGAAGTTAAACTGCTCCTTGGTGAACACAGACTAACAAAGTGCTGATTTGGTTACGTCACGTGAGGCGCTCGGCTTCACCTACTAAAGCCGTAACCCCGCGGCTACACTCACGAAGTACCTAGTGAGTGAGCGAGATGACGAATACAACTTTGTTGAGTTTGAATTGGCTTGTGATAATGGCTATGATCATATCATAATACAATACAATAGGAGTCAAACAGCTGCATGATCGCTATATCGAGCTAGTTAGCGCTCAATACAATGCTATTTCTCTCTCTCTTTTGATTTAACTACATAGAGCGATATTTATACACATAACGTGTAAAGAGCTGAAACCCTATGGATATATCTATAGAAAATGTAAGTTGACGTCCTGAGCAGTTCGCTGTCAATGTTGACTAAAAAACTTTACTTTCGTTTTCACTTTTCATCAGTAAAAAAATTACGCACTAGGTAAATGTCATACAAAAATATGTTGTCTGTCACGTGTCAGTTTATTAATATGATTGCCTTTTAAAGACCAGTTTGACTAGGTTTATTCAATTTCTGTTATTTCATTTACACTATTTTAAAATTCCGCTATTTTCTCTATCAATGGAGGTGAGTGTGAACCGGGGACCTCTATGACATGACAATGCCAATGTTTGCGCTGTCCACTGGCCGCATAACTTTTTAAACGTGTTTGCTCATAGTTTTACACATGCATTTTGTGCCCACTTTTCCTTTTATCAGACTTGAAACCTAGGCAACGCAGCTCAGTTTTTTCGTATTGTTGCTCAAGCATGATATTGTCTCAGATAATATAGTCGAGTTTTTAAGCTGTCAGGAGGTAGGTACCTATATTGAAATTGTCTATAGAAGGGCTGGGTGGAGTAAAATGTAGATGCTGCTGGGTTAGCTAGCACGAGCGTCGCATCTAAATGGATACCGAAACATTTTTATTCTACTACTAGTTGTGCCCGCGACTTCGTATGCGTTTTTACACATTTGACATTTAATTTAAATTCGACTGTGGAGGAAAAGTCAAACCCCCGACCAAAAAAGAGGGGTGTTATAAGTTTGACAGCTTTGTGAGTGTGTCTGTATAATTGTATATGACGGTGTGCCTGTCTGTAGCACCGTAGCTCTTAAATGGGTGAACGATTTGGAAGTTTTAGGTTTATTTTTTATTTGAAAGCAGGTTTTCTAGCGAATGTTCTTAGTTATGTTTTGTCAAAATTGGTTCAGCTATTTATTACATATGCTTATTCTAAGCTAAAATGTCGGGAGTATTTTAATAGTTATTATTTCTAAACTTGCGGTAGCAGGGCTCAAAAGAAAGCAATAGAATAAAATAGAATAAAAACCCTAATCTAAACAATACATTTATAAATTTAATAATAAATATATATTGTTTCCATTAAGGTATCGCCCGTGATAAGATACCAGGAAGCTTAGCATAAGAATTGCTTAGGAAGTAAAAGGGTTTATATCTATCTCTCTCGACGTAGAGTGGGATAGATAAAGTTATAAGCCCATAGATAAGGTCTTACTCATTCTCATGCTAAGCCAGCAAGTAAAGCATACGGCTAATAACTCTGTCTATCCAGCTCAACGGTAAACAATAGTTATTTGTTATGCAAGAATGCAAAATTATTGTTTGCGGCGAGTGCTTGTATTGAATACCGAGCGGTGTTAAAAGACCGCCAACAAAGTGGGAGACCACATACAGGGTGTTAAAAGACCGCCAACAAAGCGGTAAACCACGTATTGTCCTCATCATAAGGAACATTTTTGCGCAAGGAACTATGCCTGGGAAATCAACGGTTTCCGAGATAATGAGGTTCAAAGTCGGATTATTCAAAACTTTTTTTTTGCAGAAATGTATTCAGTATCTAGATCTTAAGAATCCCCTGAAGCTCTGCAGCCCTCTCGCTCGCACTTTTGAACATTTGAATTTATTGTAAGAGAATGATTCAACTTTGGACGATAAAATATAGTTGCAGACATAGATAATAAAGCTATCGACATGTAGACATTCTTTAAATTTCACATTTATAGTTTAAAAAATAAATATTACTGAACTACTACTTTACTTTACTGAATAGTTTTCAGTCAAATTACGGACTTATCACGGTCCTAAATTTGACTGAAAACTATTCAGCGGTATTCGCGTGATGAGGTAACACACAGACAGACAGACAGACAGACAGACAGACAGACAGACATAGACCGATTTTTTTGCATTTTTGTATTCAGTATAGTTTACTTAGTAACCCCTGCTAGTTTTTTTCTAAAAATATTCAATGTACAGAATTGACTTCGCTAGAGTTTTATTATAAGTATAGATTTTACATTATTACAACAGATTTTTTTATTACTAATTCAGAATCAAATATTTTATTTTAAATTACGTAATTCTAACAATTTCTAATGCATAAATAAATATTTTATTTGTGTAATTATTTTCTTGCTTGGACGCATGTTGTGCTTCGTAGTAAAAGATTAACATAAATAATATTTCTTTTTAATTTGATTTTTGCTGTGGGTTTTATTCAATAAATAAACGAAACTAAATCCCTATCCCACTCTTATGATCCATATAGAGCCGTGCAGAGATATAGGTGTGTCGAGCTATAAACCACGATATGGCGGCTCTTGCTAAGCCAATTAGACAACGTAAAAAAATGTGCCAAGTCAGGCTAGAGGCTGGGCTTGTCAAAGTCATCACTACACCAATCTTGTACTTATTAGAGGAAGGTACGGTCGGCCACAGCCACAGATACCCCATGGAAGCTCTTACCGCGCGCGGCATGCGGGTATCCTATGGCCGACTGTACCAATCTCTCTTTTTCTATATCGGTCCTTCGCTTCTGAGGATTGTGACCAGCAAGCGTAGCACAAGACTGGGTTAGAGCGTATCTATGGGTTTATAACTATACGTATCTCACTCTTTTGTTTGACGTAGAGCGGTTCAGACAGACTTATTAACCCATAGATAAGCTCTAACCCAGTATTATGCTAAAAAACTAAGGCCTTTGCATCTACGTAATGAGATGATTTATACAGCGTCCAGTGGCACCTTCACTCACACTAGATGGGTGAAGAGACCACTCGGCGCTGCAGTGCCTGGGACATTGTTTTAGTATTATGCTACGCTTGCTGTAAATATCCCCAACACCAACAAATGTAAAAGACAAGTTTTTTTTTTAATATTAGTTAGATTTTTCGTACAAAATGTATACTTACATAAGGTCGGTAGGTAGGCACATAATATGAGGAAAGTTCTGTCGCTTTTGGGGAACATCTGGTGGATCCCAGGACCTTTTGTGAGTTCATGAATATTATTACGCACCTACCTATCTAAACTTATATCAAGGGACCTTTTGCCCGCCACTTCGTCCGCGTGGACTACAGATAAATGATATGTCCTTTACTTTGCCCCTAAGTGTAATAGCGTAATAATATGTAGCATATGTGTTATTCTGGTATCTGAGCTATCTCCATTCCAAATTTCAGCAAATCGGTCCAACCGTTACAGCGTGAAAGAGTAACAAACACACTCACTCGCTCAAGCGATCTCTGCCAGGCAAATGGTTGCCTGGCAGAGATCGCTTTTAGCGATAAGGCCGCCAATTGTATGCATACTGATTAGTTTAAGAATTCCTTTGTAAATTATTTTCGTGTACAATAAAGAGTTTTCTATCTATCTATCTATCTCACTCACTCACAAACTTTCGTGAATATACGTAATATTAGTAAGATACTCCACAAAACTTATGTAATACAAAAATTGTTAAACGGATAAAATGCCGAAGTAGAAGCTTTACTTTTTATTTAGGTTATACAGCTTGATGTTATGCCCTACGCGTTCCAGGGTTTCCTCACAATGTTTTCCCTCACAGTTAGCGAGTTGTCTGCTACTAGAAATTAACGAATGTATACGTAACATGCACCGGGAATTAGGTACTTCACTTTCGAGTCCATTGTTCACCCACAAGGCCACCACCACTCTATTCAAATATACACAAAAAATATAGAAAAGCCTCTGTTTCAAAAGAAATAACTGCGATCTCTTCCATCCAGTCGAATTTCTTTTTCCTAACCAGTGATCAAACTTTGACAATAAAACCGTAAATTCGGGTCCTTCCACTAATTTGTAGGGGGCAGGCCCAATGTAAAATAATTAAAAGAATTAGGTCCATTTCGGGCCCGGGCGGGGAAAACGCGGGGCGCGGGGGTACTCTAGGCAAATCTGCGTAGAGTCAAGGAAGGCGTATGGTAGAAGGAAACCAAGTATTCTTTTCTGAAAAAAATAGTTCTAGAAATATTTTGAGACACGTGACACGTGTCTCAAAATATGCCGCTACGTTGGCAGTCACAGACTGGTTTTTGCCTAACGAGTCTACAGCGGTGGCTTGTTAGGCCTTCTAAATATAGTGCCTATTCAACAAACTGTAATATAGCCACGCTGTTTATGATCGGCCCCTTTCTCTCGGTACTTTACTGTATTTGAGTAAATCTATTAAATGTGTCAATCATGACGTCTTTCTTGCCATCCTCAAAACCTAAAACATCTTAGGGTCAGTGGCTGAATGGTTTCTTTCTTATACAATTTTAACGAATGCCTATAAACTTACAAAGCGTACCTACTACACACTCCATCTGTTTTCTGGTTTCTATCAGTAACGGGTTTTTTCGGGATGTAAAGGTGCACTAACCCCTACACCCCGAAAAAAACATTCAAACTACACAATTTCTCCATACAACTTATGTTTTCAATCAGTCAGTTTGTCATGGTTTTGTTATAAGATTAGTGCCATTGTATTGATGATGGCGATGGCCTCCTCGTCAAGTATCCGACGACAGTGACCGATACTGTCTCCTGTCTTATGCCTGATGCGGCTGGACAGGCCAAAACTTGTAAACAATTCTACTTAACTGTCGTTAAACAAAAATCGTTGAACAAAAATTGCTCAGTTCAGGTCCTAAAAATAGTTGAGCCTCGCGTTGATACCCTAATGAAGAGTTTTCAGCAAAAAACGCATCCAAAAAGAAGATAATTATGAATTTTTTTCCCTTGGCGGCGCTAGTTGTGCCTAGGTTTTCACCTCAAGTGACACTTCCACAAGAGACAACCCAGTGTGTCAGTCCCGCAAGAGGGCGCTTCCCTGGCTGTAGGCCTGGCCTAACTCACTCTACACTACGCAGCCGCGGGGACCGTACGCGCTTGCTCAAAAGCGGTAAGTGGAAAACGTGTGCGGTTTATAACCCCTTTTTGGTTGCCTTTTCAGAGATAGACTGGTTTTCTGTTTGATTGACTTTGAAAAATGTTTTGCGGTGTTTTTTTACATATTTTTTTGGTGATTATTAATAATACGTAATTTTTCAGAAAAAGTTCGCTGTAAAATACGCGTACATTTTTTTACTTTACCGTATCTTTGTATTGACTTACGGATAGTGAATTAACGTCATTAAAAGGCATATTCCACTAAGCCAAAATAACCCTTATATTATACGTATCAAGATACGGATTATAATATGTATTCTATTGAGACGTGTGTGCTTTTAAAATTGCAATAATTAACTGTACCTATATTTAACGTATTTATAAATTGACTTACGCATGTGAATTGACGTTTAATAATTTTGAGAACTGTTACCTTCCAGAAAAGGCATTGTTCGTTTAACTAAAATAACCCTTATACCCACCAGAAATACGGATCAAACGGATCCTATTAAAACATTTCTCCTCATTGTGTGTGTGCTTCCGTCTCTACTCAAACTAAAGCCTTTGAAATTAACCCGCGGTAGTTCTCTTAACTAAGTAATCCTGACTTAACCACACCTTACGTCTTCATTAACTTAGCTTAACTGAAAGTACAGTGAACATCACAGAATATTCAGGTACCCGGGTTTCATAGATCTACAATTGTATACAATTGTAGAACTATGACAATTGTTAAATTATCGAGTGGCCAATATGATTCTGGGAGATTTATAAACTAACCAGCTAAAAAAAATGTGACAAATTACTTTGTGGCGAATTTATAACAACGAAAAAAAAAGGCGTTTTTTTGAAGGAAATAAACTTCAATATTGGGACACTCTTATTCTAACTCAGCGCCTCTAGCTCTACCAATCTTGGCAAACAGTGTGAGTAAAAAGACCTTATGTTTTCGACGGATCTCAGCCGTCCTTTGTTAGAGGTTCGAACTCAAGGTCGGACCGTCCATAAATAACTGGCAGGAATAACTGTTTATCGAAAAAAAGAAAAAGAAACAGTCACTCACGCTGATATGCAGAGGGTTCCGCGCCGGACTATTTTACTCTCCAAAAAGTGCTAAATAGATATGAACCTTTCAAAAATTATGTTACTTCGACGCAACTTCGTCAACTTGGTTAGTAGATGATACACAAGATAGCTCGTCGTACACTTTTGTTGTAATGCCACCCGTAACGTAACCGAGTAGAGTGCTAGCGTGTAAGGATTGACGTGCTGTCTTGTGTACTAAATCTGATTACAAATTAAACACGGGTCACAAAAAAAAGTCATCATAAATAGGTTTCTTTCACGCATATCATGCGTCTCCATCATTTTATATCATACTGGAAATTACGATCTTTTGCCAAAATTCAAGCCTATTCCATCTACATTGCCTAGAACAGTGCAGCATTCCAGTGGTCGTTTCAATAATCTGGTGTGAGTGGGGGTTTTTTCCAGTGGACCAAGGACGCTGTATTTCTAAAATATGCCAAGAATCGAATTTAATTAACTTCTTCATCCCTAAACCTGTCTTCTTAAAACTTAAACAGCTAAACTATCAGACTTATCTCATTCACAATTTGCGAGCGGATTAAGGTGTGAGGGAAATAACTCCTTCTACGCGATGCCACTGTTCTACACTTTTGTTCTGCTTGTTTGAAGTAACTAACAGTACATTTTTCTTATTCCATTATGTTACTGACTGTTCTAAACGACGCACACCCCCGTGGCAAAAACGTTTGAGCGCGCTTGCTGCGCGCTCAAAAATCACCAGTGTTACTTACGCTACAAAGTGTAGGTATTGATCAAACCTTAAGTCCCCACTAAGTCCGCGTTAGTAAGCAAGTAACTTAGTGCACCAATAAACTAAACATGTTTTATTTTATTTATTTACTAGTTGTGCCCGCGACTTCGTATGCGTTTTTACACATTTGACATTTAATTTAAATTCGACTGTGGAGGAAAACTCAAAAGGAAGGTTTTTTTTAATCCCCGACCAACAAAGAGGGGTGTCATAAGTTTAATAGCTTTGTGTGTGTGTCTGTTTATGTGTTTATGAGGGTGTGCCTGTCTGTGTGTCTGTCTGTGTGTGTGTGCCCTAATCTAAACAATACATTTATGATAAAATATGTTTTGTTTAGATTAGGTATCGCTCGTGTAAGATACCAGGAAGCTTAGCATAAGAATTGCCTGGGAAGTATGGGGGTTTATATGTATCTCCCTCGACGTAGAGTGGGATAGATAAAGTTATAAGCCCATAGATAAGGTCTTACCCATTCTCATGCTAAGCCAGCAAGCAAAGCATAAGGTTGTGTTAGAGCGTATCTATCGCAAATAACTCTGTCTATCCCGCTCTACGGCAAACAAAATATATTTTTTAATATCAAGTTGGGCTCAGTAGAGTAAATATTTAAAAAAAGGCACAAAAAAAAATTTCGACCTCGCGTGGGTTTAAACCCAGAACATTTCGACCGCGACGCAACAGTACTACATTTCTAACATCGATAAACTTTGTGCGACCTCCACCGAAAACCACTCACAATTCCCTCCAGCAAGCATCATAAGGCTGGGTTAGAGCGTATCTATGGCTCTGTCCATCCCGCTCTACGACAAACAAAAGAGTGAGATACCTATTGTTTTAAACCCATAGATGCGCTCTAACCCGGCCTTATGCTACGCTTGTAGAACTAACATTTTCCGCCAAAATAAAATAAAAACAAATGCCGATTTTTCATTTACAATATGAGCCCCAAATGCCATAAGTCGTAGCGTGCTATTATACAGAGTGTTAAAAGACCGCCAACAAAGCGGGAGACCACGTATACGTACGTATACGTATAGTCCTCATCATAACGAACATTTTTGCCTAAGGAACTATGCCTGGGAAGTCAACTGTTTCCGAGATAATAAGTCGGACTTTTCAATTTTTTTTTTTCAGAAATGTGTTCAGTATCACGTTCTTAACATACCTTCTGAAGAAGCCATATCAAAATTATGGATATTTCTTACAAAAAATCAAGTTAAAATTGCAACCCGCAATGTAGGTTTTCGAGAGAATGTGGTTCAAAGTCGGACTGTTTTTTTTTTTTTGCAGAAATATGTTCAGTATCATGTTCTTAACATACCTTCTCAAGAAGCCATATCCAAATTATGAATATTTCTTACAAAAAACGAAGTTAAAATTGCAACCCGCAATGTATTCTAAACATCGGATAGCCTAAGTTACTCCCAGAAACGTGAGTTACGACCATGTTAAGTTTGGTTGAAAACTATTCAGCGGTGTTCGCGTTTATCGTGTTCATACAGACAGACAGACAGACAGACAGACAGTCAGACAGACAGACAGACAGACATAAACCGTTTTTTTTGCATTTTTGGATTTAGTATAGTTTACTTAGTAACCCCTGCTAGTTTTTTTCTAAAAATATTCTATGTACAGAATTGACTTCGCTAGAGTTTTATTATAAGTATAGATTATTTATTTATTAGAGAAAACAAACAGTTGTACAAAATGGATAAAGATCTTAGAATAGTAAATACAATTATGAATATTGTTGCACAACCAGCGACGTTTTCTACGGGTTAAATAGTGCCTGATCGGTTTTAGGCAGAAGTTCACAGTTTCAGAAGTCGGACAACCTCCCGGTAGCAGACAGGACTTTTGTTTAACTTTGGGTTTTCGTCTCTCTCAAATTCACCTCCTTTCTCGGGAATGTTGGACAAGGAATTTGACGGAGTTTTCTTCGATAGATGCGTATGCGACATTCCTAAGACTTGATCAATTCTTAAAATTTCTTTATAGTTTGTAGAGTTACATTTTAATACCGATCGTATACTTTCTTACAGTACTAGATTATTTTAGCATATTTTTTTGTAACATTTATTTGCAATTTAATCTACATTTGTGGATGAGTAATAACTAGATTCTGATTAAAATTTAATTTGTAAAAAAAAATGTCTAACGCTGATTTCCTACACAGGATGTTACAGAAAGGTCGTGTCATACTTGGTAGTTGACCTCATGTATAGAAGCTTCTTTTATTCATAGGGCCAATTCAGAAATACACAAAAAAAAAACCTAAATCTGACATTGTTTTGAGAAATCCGTGACTAACAGTAAAAGTGGTCTTGAAAGGATATTTTAATTGAACGACGACGTATACAAGGCATTACGCTAGCACTCTACTTGGTTACGTTACGGGCGACTTTACAAGTTTAGAACAAAAGTGTACACTCTGACGAGCATTCGTGTGTACAGTCAGCGATACGCTAGGTTACTTCATGGTAGCTCTTATTGCATGCGGTATAAGTCCGTCGATCTGACTGTACAACGGCCGGCGCCCCATCTATTAGCAAAGTTCACCCAAAAACCCTTTTTATAGTTCAGAAAAATCTCTCAGGTCAGCCAACTCGAGTCATCAATCTCGGCCGCCAGCCACACATGCAAAGCCGTAAACCGTATTATACGACCGCGACAAAATCGCCGCCTCGACCGCCCGTCTTCCTACCCGCGTCATGCTGACTCCGCCAATCCTGAGGCATTCAAATTGAGTGGGATTGTATTATTTTTATTGTATTATTTACATTATCGGGGTAGGTTCGGAGTCTGCGCGGTACGCCCTAACGGGCCGTCGATATTTGAACGCGTAGTACGCATGTGCGGAACCTCGGCAGCCATTGATAATATCCTGATTTCCACTTTTATGCATGCTAATGTCTGATATCAAAATCTGACCTTTCTACCCCTCGGCACCCTTTTTTCGTCATTTGGTTCGTTGACAGACGCCTCGTTAACAACGTGGACGGGTGCTCTTCGCCTGATACGGTGACCCTGCCCAAGTAGGCAGTATTAAACTTTAATATCAGCGGCCGACGTTTTATTTTTGATTTGAATTTATGAGATTGTCTCGACTTATCATTCAAGAGTTTTCACGTGGTTTACCTATTTCTTGGCAGAAGCTTGCACACGATTTATATTTAAAAAAAACTCAATAAAGTAGATACTTAATATTTATGTCATTGCCTAAGATAACCCCCTGTATATTTAGTGCAATGAATTAATTTGTAATGAAGAGTCAACTGTCAAAATTTAAAAATTCCATCCACTTCGAATTTCGTCATCAGCGCCCAAGTTTCCATGACATTTGACAATCAATTTGTAACACGGTAGATACGCTGTTCAAAAACCACCCTGAACACTAAAGTCAAGTAAAAAGTCAATATCCACATAAGGTGTAGGGAAGGCGGATGTTCACAAACGACCTAAGTACACGCAAAGAAAATGAGCCAAAAAACAGTTACTTGCACATTTTACTCGCCTTTTAATACTAGATATTAAGCCATTTTAGCCGTATTAATAGCATGTTCCCCGCTATTATTAGGTTCTGGCACTCATTAGGTAATTGCATAGGCTAATTATAAAATGTACTATTAAGTGCCTAGTAGGCAAACTTTTATAGGCGGTGTTTAAGGATATTATTTAAAGTTGTTCATATTTCTTTCTCTCGCAAAATATCAGCAAAATGACGAATATCAAAAAATGTGCACAAGCAAAAGCAAAGGGCATTTGTCAAACCTATTATTGTCTTCGCTTTTTTAAATAAATAGGATATCACTTTCAAAGAATATCTCTACTAAAGTGTAGAGAAAATCTGAATCTACAGCTGCTATAAGAATAATATATTTCAATATCGAAAAAAGTATTGCTCTTACAGAGTGATAAAGCTGTACGCTGACATTGTATGAGAAAATTAGCGTGCGTGTAGCTTGCCCTTTAAAGCACACTAAAGAGTCGTTGTTGTTTTTTGCTGAATGTTCGTGTGGTTATGTCGTTTTACGAGATAATTTGCATGTCGCTTACATTCCATTAATTTTGCTACTTGTGGGACTTATAAACTCTTTCACACGAATACCTACCTACCACGGACAGGTGTCAAATGTCAAAATGTTGGTCATTACACAAATACATATCATAAACTACATATTTTTGTAAGGAGAGCCCTTCGCTTCAATTTCACTTGTAGGTGATTTACCTTTTTCACCAGGGTTTGTATATTATGTGGGTTTGTATTTACGGAGTATTGGGTTGAAATGAGGGTCAGGAAAATCAAATCTTATCGTATTGATTAGTGGTATGACCGCCTAACTAAAGTATGACAGAGACAGACCTCTTCGTAATACCTTCACATGAAAATCAAACCTTGCATTGTAGCAAACCCTTCAAAATGTAATTTAAAAAAGCCAACGAATTTCGTTCAAATCTGGTCGAATCGCCGTCATTTTTATAGGTGAATATTGGTATGGGCCGGAAAACAAAGATATGAATTTAATATAAAAGGATTTTATTTTGGTTAGTAAATCACCATTGACAGTACATCAGAGAGAGACGATAGACAACATAGGTAAAATCATAGAGCCGAACATTTACTTTTTAACACTTGCCCTTAAATGGAAGTTATTTTACCTAAAGTAATTTGTAACAAAATACAGCAATAAAGATCCTCTGAAAAACTTGAACTTGCTAACTTTACTAACACATTTACCAAATAAACAAAATTGGTAAAAAAAAATTACCAAAAAAACTATCAATTCAAAAAACTATCAACACAAATAAATAGGTACATCCCAAAAACACAAACTCTCAAGTTAACTAACTAAATAAATACTTAAACCATTAAGTACTTAATAAAGTAAACTTAACTTAACATTGTTAGAACTTAAGAAACATTTGTATTGATGGACAAACCAAATAGTTTTACAAATTTTCCAGTTTTCTCTTTAGTGAGAGATTTCCTTAACACACAGCTCTCAGGGAAAGGTAATTTAGTCTGCTTGCCCTGAATACAAGCCACACAAGTCTCAAAATTTGAACTAAGTATCAAAATCAACAGCCACACCTTTCAGTAGTCGTATACTGCAATGGTTGAGGTGCCCAAGTCGCTTATGCCACACCTCCTGTGGTTCCTTGGACGTCTCACTGGCCTGCTGAGTTGAAACCTGTTGAACTTACTTGTTTGCTACTACAACAGACGAAGACGAAACACATGGCCCCGTGGCACATACATGCCATTCTGGCACCTAGCTGTCACAACACCATCAGCACCATGTAACAATTTACATGAGTTGCCTTTTAAAAACAATAGTAAAGCCTTTCCGCGCCAATGCGGATAACAGATCAGTAGACAGCTTCGGGGCGTACACAACCTCACTGATAGTCTTTTCAGATTAGATTAGATTAGAATATTCTTTATTGTACTAGAAAACATTTTATGGACAGACATTATTAATACATTCCTTTCTTTTCAGCATGGCGTAGCTTCACTGTAACGTCACCTTTGCCGCCAGTCATCAGGCTTTCCCCATTGGCAACGCTGACAGGTATAGGGGTCTCTACACTATAGTTCTTTAGCATAAGTATCCCTATTGTTGCACATGTGACTGCTGGCTCCCGAGTCCACATACCAAACGTCACTCCGGATACTCGCTGACAATGCAGTCAGCAGCGTCTTATTCGCTTTGTCCGGATCCTTGCCCTTATTTGAGCATTTCTTGATGGTATGTCCTAGCCGTTCGTCCTTTTCTTGTCTTCTCTGGTACTCTTGCGTTAGTCTGGATCGTACGATATCTGTTGACAACTTCATTGAAGAGTGCTCCAATGTCATGATGAGTAGGTCGTAGTCGTTTATCAGCCCGCTCAGCATTACAACCGCCAGGCAGTCATCGTCAACAGCCGCATCCATATCGGCCAGCTGCTGGCCAATCTCAGATGCCTTCGTCAGATACGCCTGCATATCGGGAAAATGGTCTAGCTTCAGTCCGAACAAAGTTCGCAGTAGACCTAGCCTCCTCGTCAGGCCCTTGCCTTCGTACACGGTTTCGAGGTTATTCCACGCCTCGTAAGCCGTCTTGGCATTCCTTATGTGCGTTAGCACTGCAGGCTGTACCATCAGACATATCCTCGCAAGCGCCTTCCTTTGCACTTTGTCTTCCGCGCCCAACTTCTGTTCCACAGAATCCCATAAGTCTTCATGGATCAGCAGCATTTTAGTCATAAATTTCCACGTAGAATAGTCTTCGATTCCGCGCAGTTTTTCCACGGAAATTTTCGAATTGTCAGCCATTGTCGGAAAATTATGATTTTGCTTTTTCGAGTTCGCGCGAGCCGAAATATACTTTTAATTAAGTAGCGCGCGTTGTCCTGGGCCCATAACCTATTGGTATGGGCCGGAAAACAAAGATATGAATTTAATATAAAAGGATTTTATTTTGGTTAGTAAATCACCATTGACAGTACATCAGAGAGAGACGATAGACAACATAGGTAAAATCATAGAGCCGAACATTTACTTTTTAACAGTGAATTACTTTGATTATCCCGACATTTGGCTCGTTTCGGACCAAATTGTGTGTGAATATCTCGTATCATTCAAAGTTACTAAAACTCAAAGTTTCATTCGAATTATGAACCACATTGCGTGATAAAATAATATCGAAACTCACGCTTATAGTCAGTTATTAATGTCACAGGCAAAGTTTACGTATCCTCAGGGAAGGTACATTTACACCATGAGGCAGCTTTATGACGTTACCTAATTATTTGTTTATTACCCTTAAACGGCAGGAATTAAATATCAAACTGTTTCGTTGCAACTTACATCTGTAATTTTATGAGGTAAGCTGTGATGCTTTTTTTTATGTAGCCTGTATTATGTCCCCGCTGAAGGGCAAAGGCCTCCCCCCTCTCAGCCCAGATTTTTCGGTCCTGAACTACCTCCGACCAGACAGGCAAATATTTGTCGAGGTCAGCTCGCCATCTTCTTCTCGGCCGGCTCCGTCTGCAATACTCGCCTTTGGGCACCCACTCAAAAATTACTGATAAAAAAAACAATGTCAAATATGACTTACGATGATGAAAGTAACGCTCTGCGTATACTATACCATCGATAATTCGATACTGCGCGATACGTCGCTCTTTTTCACTCTATTGTTCTACCTTAAGAGTTTCGAGCTTTCGAAGCTCGATGAGGTTTACATGAGGTTTACATGCTAGAAGTATACATACCTACTAGGAAAAACCTTTGGCTAACATTACAGTGGTACTGGTTTAGTGTGGGCTGAGTAGGTAGGTAATGCGGTAAATCGATATAATTAGCAACTCTACCACGTTGTAACTTAGTTCCTTCGCTATAATATATTTAAAAAAAGTAGACAACATTTACAACGTTTGCCGCAGCGCAATATATCTAATATACCCCATAATCTAATTATAACAAGGAGGCTGCAGATAATCCCGCTTATCTTCTTAGTAAAATAAGGCTTTATCTCAAGCTACCTGTTAACTGGGTGACAAACACGCTAATCTCTGAAGATACGACGGTACAGAATGAAGGTAAACAGATAAGTACCCAGCATCCGTTCGGATTATCTCCCTAGATGATTTTCGAATCGTAAAAGTCGCACCGTGGTTAGCTTACGTAATCTAGAAGCAACGAAATATTCCACAACGGCTTCTAGATTTTATAGCCAGCGGCATAAAACCCAAATTACATCTACGAGAGATTGAAATCAACCGGCGACATATTGTTTTAGTAGGCAACCATTTTCAAAACCACACGAATGTATGAACTTTATTAAAGGCAGGAAGCACGCAATAAATCCTGTGTCGTTGACCCTGCTCCTGACTTGAATATGAATAAGCAGATGTTGTGGATGATGTAGGCCCGCAAAATTCCGCTGCTGGTACAGAATTTTCCATAAATGTTTCCTGACACGAGAATCCTAAAAATAGCTTAGGCAGGTCGGTACTTAAAATGACAAGAGGTCTCGTAAAAAATATCGCCATAAAACATTTAACGGGACCAGACCTTGCAAAGCCGCCAAAGACAAAACGGAACAGCGAAAAAATTTTCATTTCATTCTGTAGATCAAAATGTTTATAACTTTCATTGTCCTGTCCGGACAGGGGCAGCCTCGCAGCAATGTGGCAAAAATGTCGTTCAATTTATGCCCAAATAGTCCCGACTCCCGACTGATCCCTTTCTGTTGCCATGTGCACGGCCCAGACCAGACAGCTCCACCCTAAAAAACCGTTTAGACGAGATTCCTATTCTGTCGCTCATCGCACGAGCCCGTATGATGCTTCTCCCTCTAAACGGTAGAGGCAGCCGGGTCCCGTCTTCCATCCCGCTCTGGCCCGTAACAGCCGGCATTGTTCTGCCTCGTGTTAATTCGAGTATTTCCGCTTCCCACACGAGCGACCGCCATGTTTGGCGGGACTGTCAAGTAGTCAACGCCAGTTTGGCGCATATCAAGCTAACGAGGAACAAGGTCAGTTTCCATCGATATGGAAGCTTCCTCCGCAATAAAAAGTGAAATGAATTGTCTAGCTCCAAAAAATGTGGAGCGGAATTTTATAAACTCATACCGTTTTGTTGTTACTTTCAGATCGTGGGTCTCTGCGCAACGGAGAGTGAAAGAAAGGCGAGTTCCTGCAATCAAGCAATAATCAAGGAGCTTCGATCCGTTTTCATGTGAGTTTTCAATGAATGTTTTCCTGTGGTCATAGGTCAAGAAAACATTACTAACTGTTTCGTTGTTGATGGCGAATTTAGTGATGACAATGCTGTTTCCTTGACCCTTGAAACTTCGGAGCATAGTCTTGTCGAAGATGATAGGATCTCTTACTTATGCTGGTATGAGAAATGGTTGGGCAATGTGCCAAAGGTCTAAGTTATTTCTAATTTACCACGAAGATACCAATAGTATAAAATTGGGCTCTGCGAAAAATATGCCAGACGCTGTAAAGCTTGGTAAGCTATGTTTTTCACTCTGGCAAAGGAATTTAGGTCTTATCGACAACGGAACCTTTGAAAGCCGGTACGATACAAAGCTTGCTCCGTAATAGTTACTAAATATCTACCAAACTTTCTAGTTCAACAACTTGTTAGCACCTCAGATTCTTTGAAACTTCTGCAAACACCACCTCTTTCCTTGTGTGCTCAAGCAATTATGATGTCTTATGATTATAAAATGCGCAATAGGTACACTAATTGCAATTAATTATAAACTTTCGTGTGATTTGCTCTTGTACGATAATTTGCTGGTGCCTTTACACTTCGTTTAGTCCAGTTGAAAGTTGCAAATTAAGATTGCTCTTCGATTTGCAAGAAAATGATGTGGTAATGTCGGCCACAGTAGGATACCCCGTGGTAGGTCTTACAGCGCGCGGTATATAGGCAGTGGGCACCAATCGAACAAAATGGTGTATCCTAGCGTGTGGCAAACTGTATGTCCCACGGTTCGATTGCCACTTTAACTATTTCACTGTGTAAAACTGCTATCCACATAATATTGTGTGTATGTAACTAGCCGATGTGTAAACCGGCCTTTGCCGATACTTTTTGCTTGTTTAAATTATTGGTCACTGATTAGACTATAAATTCAGACTGGGATATTCCTCTTAATTGCAAATACTTACCTATAACGCTTTACTCGACGCCTCGTGCGGTCTCTAGTTCGTGCTTGGCACAACCCATGTTAATAGGCCGCTAACAATTATACAGAGCGAACTAACAAAACGTGTAAATGGGGCAATTACCGCCAGAAATGTAGGCTGCTGTACAATTAGTGGTCTGCTAATAGCTTTCATCACCGATAGTTCTGTTTCATCCTCCGTGCCGAGCGGAACGCAGATCGTGTTCGGATCTCGTACTGGCCACACGCGCCTTTTGTTTTCCGTGTTCTTTATTCAAATTTGTATTGTGATTGAAATCAGTTTTCTTCTTAATTTTTACAGCCCAAACGGACAGCTACAAGTGATATGGAGCTAAGAAATGGTGAGCCTTATTTCATTTCTTTACTTCCTCCCTAATACCGTATCAGGAAATCCGGAGCTTGTCTGAAGGATATAGGGGATAGTAAAGTAAATTGTCATTGGATTTTTACGAGGCTGTCCATAAATAAGGCGATGGGGCTAAACCGTCCGTGACTCAAAATTTATTTGGCAGAAGTGGGTCGCAATGCAGGCTTTCGGGGTGGAAATTACGGCCGCGTTTAGTGCCCGAGTTATAAATGGCTACGAAAAGCAGTTAACACAACGACTACAAATCTTCAATCCGGAACGTTCTTATTTTGCGAGTTTTCCGAGCGGTCATTAAACTTTTCGCGTTGAATGGCTGAAGCGGCTGAAATTAATGACTTGGACTAACCTTCCGCTTAGTTATGAATGTCTCTGAAAGGTAGCTAATGGTTTATGTATTCAATCGACTTTAAATGAGGTTATTTGCTTCAACTCCGGCCGTGTTACACTATAGTAAACATTGATCATAAAACATATCCTTCGTCAAAACCAAATCTTATGCAGAAACGAGCCTATTTTTTCAAGGACGCTAAGTTCACAGTGCTGCAGTTCACAGTACATAAAACTGCAGATCCCAAAACATTGTCCTAGTTCTAATATATCAATGAATCAATAAAAGGAATAAAGACAATTAGAATTAGTGTAAATAATTTAGCCTTTGCAACCACAAATTCATTATCTACTTGACAGTTACTTATTCCAAGAAATGGGATTCTCATCATGAATTAATTGTCTAGTTGAGCACCCGCCCCACCAATTGCAGGTGTTTTCCATTTTCCTAACGGAAGAACTAAAAACAATTATAGCATTCCTCCAAGCTGGCCAAGAAACTCAAAAACCTTATGCAAGAAAGCTCCACAGCACAGTCCATAAATTTCAATATTCACGTGTTAGTATAAAGCGAATTTCCTTTACATTACCGTTGGTGCGATTCACTACCGTGAAATTGAATTTATGATTTAGGAAATGAACGGAAAATATTGTTTCCTTTGTTTATTCTACTTCCTTTATTCTCTTGGTGCTGAAACCTTCTTGAAATCCTAAACGAAATTAACCTACTTGGTACGGTCGGCCACAGTTTAGTATACCCCATTGTAGCTCTTACTGCGCGCGGCACAAGGGCGCCAATCGAACAAAAAGGAGTATCCTAGTGTGTAGCTGACTGTAGGTAATACAGTCAGTGACAAGCTAGGTTACCCTCTTTTGTTCAAAGGACGCACTTATTCAACGCGCCACAAGAGCTAACGTGGGATATTCTGCTGATCGTGCCTTCAATAAATTGTATTTCTGAAAAATAGAGCAAACAAAACGTGCCAAACGAAAAGGCTGAATCCGTTAGAAACTAAACTGAAACTGCAATCCACAGAGCATTCAACAGTTCCACTCAACAACCACACATCATCCATTACACCCCAACCACCCAATACTGATCCGTAGACATTTCGAATCTCTTTACACCGTCAGATCAATCTACAGCGGTGACAATTTTACACAACAGGGGAACCGACCCGACTAGCCTAGCTAGACCTCTAGACGTTCCCTCAAGTGTTCTACAACTTGTAGAAGGAAAAAGAGCAGGGTAGGTCTGGTAAAAGTGGTCGCCAGTGGGGTCTAGCCATTCATCGGGACGGGGGCGTCGTCATTGTGAGCGTCCGGGCCGCGCATGCGCACTGGATGACCCACTTGACGCCGGCGATGGCGGCTGGCCCGTGCCAAGGTTGGGCCGAGCCGGCGCGCCGAAATTGCGAACTAGACTCTAGCGATGGGGCGGGGAGTGACGACGATGGATTGCGGAAATGGGCCACGGGTGAGAGTTTTTGACTGACGAGATTTCCGTGATAGGAAAATTGGAGAAATGTTTAGCGCTGGCTGACAGCCAACCTTGAAGTAATTTCTGAATATCTGAACTTTGACTCAACATTGAATGCTAAATTCCTGTGCGCTATTGTTTGGTCTTCAGCTGCCATAGAGTATAATAATACCATGCAACTTATACCCTATTCTGCTTACCAAACGTACGCAACAAACAATAAAGAGGCGTAGAATAGATGAGTCACGATGATGCAACGGTTGTTAACAACCATTACGTAGTCGAAACGTAAGCGCACCTCACCTAATATTGATTAGCGGTAGCGATCTAAAAACCCTCCTTTGTGTGTGGAAATAATTTTCCTTTCCTCGGGCATCTAACGGAATTTTTAAGACGGCACGTCATCTGACCTCGATATGATAATCAAATCACGCGTTTTACAATTACTCATCGTGTGTGTGCTGCGTGTAAATATACTTAACCTACGTATCGATGTTTATTTTCGCCGACATGGTGTCAAGTGCTACTATATTTAGTCGCGGGTAATTATATACGATGATCGATCGCGACAGGCAGCTTCTGTCGTCGGTTACACGGTCAATAGAGAGTTGATTGTGCGACGACACTCAGGCGCCAAACTCATTGATACATTTTACGGGAGTCGATAAAAAATCTTTTATGCTTTGACAGCACTATGATAATTTTGATCGATGCGCGGGTCTCAACCTTTTAGGAGAAGTTGGAGCAGCAGGTTTATTTGGCTCTTTATTTTATTTTCTCATCATTATCATTGAGAATAGTCACGATATAAATTAAATATAATCTGTAGATATTTGCCGGTAGCGGCCTGCCTAGAGGCGAAAAAACAAAAAAAAATGTAGAGTCCTATATCCCGTAGTTAACTGAATTAAAATCGTTTATCATTTCATATCACTGTCCATATCAATCATCCAATTTGCTATTTTCAATCAAAATTTTTCTTCTTATTTCAGAGTGCCGGTGGTGAACCCCATACAAGAAGCTGGCCCAACCCAGAACTGAAGATGGCGAAAGAAGAAATGCGGTGCTTCGTAACAAAATACAAAGTATAGCTATATTTTTTAAAACGCAATAGCTATATTACATAGTCTAAAGGGTTATCTGACAATGTTCAAAACTCAAAGTTCTATTTTTACCCCAGCAAAAAGGTTCCAGTGAAAGTCATTCAAATGCTGCCTTGAATTTTGGTTAAAACACTCACACTGGACGCTATACGTTCTCCTGGTGTTAGTGTAATACACCACGACATCAAGTTATTTCTCTTATCTAACAAAAAAGTTAAACTTTTTTGGTATCATACTCAAGCCCGTATCAAGACCGAAAAAGTCATGATCTCAGTCATAAAAGATTGACAGAAAGCTATATCAGATTTGGTTGTTTTTGTTTTTGTATAATTTTCCGTCATCTCTAACATCACTACGACTAGATTATAGTAAATAATTAGTGTGAGTATGTCAGTTCAAATAAATTAGGTAAGTAGCCCTTTTTACTGCTTTTGTAAAACATCAACGCTTAAGTTTGGTTTTGTATGGGGGTCTTAATTTTGGTTCCAGTATCAAACATTGGAATCAATTGCTTCATCTCATAGATTTTACCCATACCAGAATAATGTAAGTAGTAACTACAATCACCAAGTGTCTAGAGATCATCATCATCATTCATCATTTTCAGCCCACCTTTGCCCATTGTTGGGTATTAG
Organism: Zelleria hepariella; assembly: GCA_949319315.1. Classification (NCBI taxonomy): domain Eukaryota; kingdom Metazoa; phylum Arthropoda; class Insecta; order Lepidoptera; family Yponomeutidae; genus Zelleria; species Zelleria hepariella. The sequence goes on from OX439388.1 coordinate 11,647,866, forward strand.
GCCTTTTCCCCTTCACGCCATCCTTCTCGGTCTCTCGCTGCTCGCATCTACGGGCCCTCTGTCTCCTTAGAGATGTCATCCGACCACTGGGCTGCTGGTCTGCCTACCGACCGACGTCCCGTTCTTGAGATACAATTTAATTTTGTATGGAAAACTGCTTTTCGGCAAAACCTCTGGCTCCGATATAGCGGCGATGAGTAGAATAGATACCGTAGTTTACCAGAAAATTACGTCATCGTGACGTCATGATGACAGCCGAGGTATAGATGGCGGAAAATTATAACGTTATGACGTCGCTATGGCGGCCGAGGTATAGATGACGGAAATTTGTTTTTCTTCTTCTTTAATCCCTTTTTTACTCCTCCGTGGAGTCTGGGGCGGACACAGGGGCTTTCCATTTATCTGTTCATGGCTAGGAGGGTAGCTAAAATAGTTTTTAGTAAACAGAAAATTTTGCTCGATCCATAGACACTTTTGATGTGTGTAGTTATTAGCCTCTTATGGTGATAGACGCTTCGTTTTGTGTTTGTTCAGATTTAAGACGTGAAGAGTCGAAGTCTTCGGTGCGTCGGCCTCAAATATTAGTGCCCTACATCTACCCTGTAGATCCGAATTTGTTTGAAGTGAGGCGACAAATTCGGTTCTAGAGAGGTTTGTGTGGTGCATGCACAGCTACGTTTGTGAAGAAACTGGTGCTAGAAGAGTGTTGAAGAACAGAAGAAAGAACTATCGTTGCTGGAAGAGAATTCTAGGTGTGGCTATGACATGTTTCCAGTGATTTAGTTCGGCAATCGGTTAAGATTCCCTTGATGTTTTAGTCAGTTTTATTTCCCAAGTTAGTGTTCTTTGCTCTCCGTAGAAATCCACATGATGATGTGTGATGAGATTCATTAGCTCTTTCCGGGTAGCCACTACCTCAAACGATAAGTAGGTAAAGGTGGCATTATTTATTTACCTTCTGCTGCCATCTAAATGATCATAACGATTACCTTCTTAACGGTACGTACAAGAAAAACTATTATTGTCGACTACTTTAAACAGGTACATAAGAATAAAACTTTATACTTGGTATCAAAACTACATCGCTGGAAGCCATGCACAACTAACCTGGAGGAAGATAACCTGGAAAATTATATGTAGATCACTAGATACTTCTCTATTTCACTATAAATGCTATAGGATATAGAAGTGACTAGTATCTATGCACGCGTCGAGATCCTGGCGAAGAACGAAGAAAACACAAATACTTAAAATTAAGCATAACCTTGTACCTTGACCTTGTCTGTCTTTCCTGTGGGCTAGGCCGACTAAGCTGTCAGGATGGTATAGGTGCTGGGCAAGCCTACTCCATCTAAAACAATGTCCCAGGCACTGCAGCGCCGAGTGGTCTCTTCACCCATCTAGTGTGAGTGAAGGTGCCACTGGACGCTGCATAAATCATCTCATTACGTAGATGCAAAGGCTTTAGTTTTTTTTTTGTAGGTACAGTCGGCCACACGCTAGGATACTTCTTTTTGTTCGATTGGCGCCCTTATGCCACGCGCGGTAAGAGCTGCCATGGGTTAACTGTGACTGTGGCCGACCGTACCTATCGATATTGCCATTTATACTTTTTAATACTTACATTAAACATTGTGAAGACTTTCCTTGCAAATTGTAGAGACTGTACAATTAATGTGCATTTATCAACAACTTGTGTCTGGCTGGACTACTCTATGTTGATCAAAAGAGCGTATTGTGGGTCCTTAACGAGATGTATCTACATCCCGGCAGGATATCTGAAAATTGGCATGAACGTAGCTTTCACATGTACGCTTCGATCTAGAAGTAGAAATACCCTGAGCAATAATTGTTTCCCTACTTTTTTCTCTTTTTCTTTTTGAAAGTTTTTTTGCGAGAACGGCTGAAGTTAGGAAAAAACAGTCAATGACCAAAATGTTCTTCATTAATTTACCTGCAAAATTGTCTTTGAATATTAATTGATAAAACCTATAATTTTTTGTCTGTGTTTTCTTTTTTTTGCATGAATAAATACTACAACATAATGTTCGAGATGTGCCCACAGTTCTCACGAAAAATATGAATAGTGATAGAAAAAGGGGGGAAAAGGAGGGAAACCATTATTGCTCAGGGTGTTTCTACTTTTAATTCGAAGCGTACATATGAATGCTAAGTTTCAGACCATCTGCAAGATGGGACCATACCATGGACCAAGAGAAAATCCGTCGTTTACGACCTTTACTAGTGGGAGATATCGTACTCATGTAGATAGTAGGTACCTAAATATGGCACTACGCTCCTGCTACGCAAGCTGGCGTATCACAAGATTGGGACATGCTATGTCTATGGATTTATAACTACAGGGTGCACTCTAAGTCGATAGCGGAATTTTAAGTATGCAGTCTACTGATCACTACAAACAACTTTTACCAGGTGGCGAAAAAAATTTCTGCTGTTCCATACAAAAGGTCGACTCAGTACTGCGCCAAATGTATGAAACAGCTGATATTTTTTTCGTTAAATTTTTTTGCCACCTAGTACAAGTTGTTTGTAGTGATCAGTAGACAGCCTACTTAAAGTTTCGCTATCGACTTAGAGTGCACCCTGTATTATCTATGCTAAGGTAATTTACATAGGGTGGGACAATGTTCAGCTAAATACCGTTCTGTGACTTATCAAAGATTAAATTACAATTTGAAAAATATGCGTTCTTTCATTGAGCATTATAGTAGATACCTACAACAACATTCAACTGAAAATATCCCTTGACATTTACTTTGATTCTACTAGATAGGTACATGACTTGAAACTATTTAGCAACTACCTATAAAACTTATGCTGGCACAATAGACCTATTTTGGCTAACATAAAATAGACCGCAAAGGCAAAATCAATGAAAAAATTGGTATTTTATGAACTTGGTTGTACATAGTTTTACTAAAACCACAAACATGTTACGTAGTAAGTTAGCTACTGGACAACAGATGGCACTAGTGAGATAAAATTATCTAAATCTACTACTCAACACTAGATGGCGTTAGTAATTCTCAAAACTTTGCAGGAACACGAAGTCCGTGTTCCGTCCGTGATAATATTGGCAAAAACCGAAATGGAAAGCTTGCGGAGTAAATTTTTCTCCGTTTTATTGTCAGGGTTTCGTAGTTTTTTTTATTGAACCCTGTCATCTGAATGGCTGTTATTTTATTTAATAAAATAATCGATAATTACAGAAAGGGCATAAGTTCTTGGGAGTGAACTTTTGAAACTGAATTTTATGGACGTTCAGTAGAACAAATCTTCGATGTGTCTAAATATGCCCTAATGCCCTTTCTGCAATCACCGATTATGTATGGTGGTTAGTTTTTAGATAGTCTGGATCAGAGATGTAAGAAAAACTTATTCTCTGTAGAGTCGCAATTTCTAGGAGACTAAAAACCTAGCTACAAGGGCCAAGTAAGAGGCTCTACCAGGGGGGTTACCCTTGATGCTATTGCGATCAAATTGAAAAAGTTTTCAAATTAATTTCTCTTTGAATTTGCATAGTAATGCTTTGATTTTACTAACACTTTGTAATGTTTATTCAAATGTATGGCTGTTTTATTCAATAAAAACACAAAATGCGTCTTAATTTGTAAAATATTAACTTTGTAAATTGCGCCATATTGCGGCCGTATTGGAAAAATGCGTCAAGGGTAGAGGGGCTGGAATTAATAAAAAGGCAAGTGTATCGTTTTGACCCCCAGATGAGTCCTACAATTCCCAGGAAACTAAAAACCTAGCTCCAAAGGCCAAGTGGGGTAGAGGGGTTCTACAAGGAACTAATAGATTAAGATTGCCAGATAATTCCTACAATTCCCAGGAAACTAAAAACCTAGCTTCAAAGGCCGATGGGAGTTCTTGCACATTTAGATTGCCAGATGTGGCCTTTGTCCGATTCCTAGGAAACTTAAAACCTAGCTCCAAAGGCCAAGTAGAGAATGTATAAGAAGGTAGGTAAAGATTAATGGCTGTCCGGACGAGCGACAAGCGCGGCGTTGTTTGACAAGCGCAGGTGCGCTGTTTTCATAATTGGATCGACCCGTGCGGCTGAAGCCTTTGGTGGCTGGTGCTTTCTTCAGGCATCGTGCGTGACACGAAGTGTAGGTATTTGTTATTTTATTACTTTTACCGCCGGTTTCTGAATTGAGAAATTCGCTAAGCAAATGGGTAAGTATCGTCCTGTCTCTGCAGATTTCTCACAAAAGAGCGTGACAGAACGATAGTTAAGTATTTGCTCAGCAAAATTCTCAATTCAGGAATCGGGCCTAGCTGCCGGTTTTTGAATTGAGAAATTCGCTAAGAAAATAGGTAAGTATCGTCCTGTCTCTACAGATTTCTCACAAAAGAGCGTGACAGAACGATAGTTAAGTATTTGCTTAGTAAAATTCTCAATTCAGAAACCGGGCCTTAGACTGTCTAATGTAAGTAAGTATACAGTGTAAGATAAAAAAATACTTGTCTTTCCTGTGGGCTAGGCCGACTAAGCTGTCAGGATAGTATAGGCGCTGGGCAAGCCTACTCCATCTAAAAAACAACGTCCCAGGCACTGCAGCGCCGAGTGGTCTCTTCACCCATCTAGTGTTAGTGAAGGTGCCACTGGACGCTATATAAATAATTTCATTACGTAGATGCACAGGCCTTAGTTAAAAAAAGTTAAAACGTGTTTAATTATGATACTGTCGTTAAATGCCTCCTCAGTAAATGACTTGTAAATTCAGTTTTCTAGGAAAAAGTACCTTCCATTTCATAAGGTTTTCATTAAGGCTGAGTTGGAAAGTTGCCCAGTGTGTACGTAGGTATATCAGTAATTTAGTATTACAATAAAACTATTCCTTTTATTTAGTTAATTTTCTAAAATTTTCAACGGTGAGTACCTCTCACTACCTATTTAAGGTTCAATCTTGTAAAGAAATACCGTCTTTGGCTATACCACATACCTTCTTGTGTCAAGCCTCCAGGAGTGGGTCGTCGGGTGTAGTTGGATTAAAATTGAAACTTAAGAGGTTGGGATACAGAGATATAGTAAGTAGGTAAGTACAGTCACCGCATAAAATTTATATTTATTTATTTAATATTTAGGAAAACTATAATATATAGTGACTATAACATAAATCAAGTCAACTTTACAGCAATCAGCAGTCGTTTTCAAACAGTAGTCAGGCTTAGAATTTAATTATGGTTTTTCCTACTGTTTATTCTTATGCATGAACGTATTGAGATGATTTATACCTACAGCGTCTAGTGGCCCCTTCAGTCACACTAGATGGGTGAAGAGAGCAATAAATAAACTATTTTTTTTTTGTTTTTAAATATGTTCTAAGTAGGTATCCTAGTAAAATGATTTTTGATTAATTAATTCAGGGATTTCAGCAGCTGCTATTAAAACTTGTTACAAAGATGTTGCTTACTGCCCACCTATCCCACACAAGGTAGGTAGGTAAGTACTATTAATCATACAAAACGCTACTACCCCTAACCCAACTTATTCAACCGTTTTACTGCTTAAGCACTCCTCGAAAACATGACCCGTCTTAAGACCCTTGCATCTGTGCCAAACTTAACTACTTATGATGGATTAAAAAAAGTTCTTCTGAACAAAAAACCCAAAATTATGTAACTGATCCAAGCGCATTGAAGGCAGGAAGGCCCACGTCAGAAATCACTATTATCCCCAGCCTGGTAATTAATGATTCCCTTATTCAAATAGTTTTAAAACTATTATTCATGCCGTTTACGTTTGAACCGTTCCGACTGGCTCCTCTGAAAGGAACTTTTGGTCGAAAATTAATTAAAAGTTCAACCTCATGCGATTTTAAATATGGCTTTCCGAAACGCGGAGTGGTTTAACGCAACATTTAAGAAACGTTTTTGAGAGCTTAGAGCAGAAAACAACGGCAGAAAACAATGTGAAGAATGGCAAGAAACGCTAAGCTATTCCACAAAAATACCTACCCAACGCCGCCTAGGTTGCATTAAAATCAGAGTATCCAGATAGATAGGTAAGTATGACGAAAAATTCCGCTAACCATAATGGCTAGATCATACACGGACGAGCTGTACAAAAACAATCACAAAATAATTCAATCACAATAATAATCACGTCGTTAACTATCTGGAGCGAGGCGAAGGCTTTCCCGGAACGAAAAAAAAGTTCAGCATTGCGACGCACAGTCACAAGAAAATGTTTTCTAGCAAAAATTGAGCGCGCGAGGACGCCTTTGGTAGATACAGACCACCATAACTGTGCCTCCCACACCCCCCAGGTTTCTACTGAACCCCATAATAAGAGAAGAAGTTCTAATTGAATAAGGAAGTCCACGATAGACTGGGCGAGTAACACAAGATTTGCCAGCACTCCCCATGTTTTTTCCGCGTTTCTTTTGATATTTTTCGCCATTCGCCTCCCCGACGATTTTTTGTTATTATTATTATTATTTGCCCTTTCCGCGGAAAGACTGCTGTCCCGCCTCTCACGATGTTTCGTACGCTTTGGCAGTCACTTTGAAATGGATATAACACTTTTTGATTAGCTGCCTATTGTTATTTCGTGGGCTTTGTTGTTTACCGGAGGGTTCGAGTTGGTGGAGAAGAAAAGCCGCTCGCTTGTTGCTGATGAAACTACACATTCATACCTATTAATAAATAAAAAAAAGATTCTATTTATTCTATCTATTTAAAACAACTGTTTTTTTTTCAATTAGCTAAGTACTTTAAAGATGATTAAAGTACCCTTATATTGAAATCGATTTAACGGTGGTTTTCTCTATTAGAAACCTGCAAAACCTGCGATGTTCTTATTAAAAAACAAAAAAAAAACGGTCATAGAGTCATAACTGCAAGCAATTTGTTTGTTATTTTCATTTATAGAAAGAAAAACGTTAGCTCTATGTCTGAAATCCAATTCCAGTATTGCACTGAGAACTTTTAATCAACTGAAAAGGGAAACATTTTCTTGCTGTTCAAAGAATATTTTACCAACTTGAAGATATGCTAAAGTAGCGTTGCGGGAAAGCCGAATTTTATTTTTATCTAAAATGAGGTTGAGTTGTTTATGTGGTCGAAAAACCAGTGGCACTGCCCAAAAACTAGTAGTTCTGAGCAAATCTCATAATCGGCTGAATTATTGTTGTTTATCTTCTAAAATCGTTGAACAAAAATAGACCACTTTAGCTACAAAATTTAAAAATCTGTGAAAATTTTGCATTTCCGGCACTGTACTTTCATTGAACCTTATGCCCGAACTATCTTTCTTTTCTCTAAGATAAGACCTGTGACCAACACCAACGTAAGACGCCGCCGATCCCACAGCGACCAGTCTAGAGTTCAGCATAAGGTTGGGTTAGAGCGTATAAACAAAAGAGTGAGAGGCATTTATAGGTTTATAACCTTCATATACTGCCTAACCCTGCAGCGATCAGAGTTCGTACATCTGCATCTACTGTCGCAGTGTGACCGCTTCATGTGTGAAGGGATCGAAGGTGCCTCAAAGAATACAATGAGCGCAGAACTCTGATTGCTGAACACTAGAGACCGTTCGCTCGGTGCCTAAATTCTTGGAGGTTCCAGGCTTAGTCCCATCTGCATCCTTACCCACTCTTTGTCCGGCACACCCGCTTTGCTGGCGGCGCCGGCGGCAGCACAGCACCATTAATCAAATGTCCCAGTTGAATGCACACCGCACACCGACCGGCTATCTAGCCTGCACTACCCGCCAACCGAATGCAAAAATGTTATTATGGAATGGAATATCTGCTGGGGTAATCGTGTGATGTAGTTTTGTTGCAGCTTTAGCTTGCAACTTTATACACGTACGATACCAACTTCAGGCTTCGCGCAAGAACAGTAAATACATATACAAGGTGTTACAAAAGTACCTAACTCTTTTTACAGGGTAATAGCACCCGGTGATAGGGATCACAACAAAAATTTTTTTTTGCTCTATGACGTTCCGTTAATTTTTAAATTAATAAAATGTGAACGATGTGGCGGGAGAACAGTATTTTTTAAATATTGTTTTCATTGACTTTCACAATGTTTTAACAACTCAAACCTATGTAAATGCACCCACAAGGACAAACATATTTTTAAATTTGAGCTAATAACAAAAACAAAAAAGTTATGTTTTTTTCAACGTTGAGGTTATAAAATAAAATAAAATAAATCTTTTTTCTTTTTACAGATTTGACATCCTGTTGACCTGTAGGTTACACTCTGTAAAAAGAGTTAGGTACTTTTGTAACACCTTGTAGTTATGAATAGATATGGTGTACCCCATTATTGCGCTAGGCCAGCGAATTCTACTAATCATATAGATTTGTGCCTAGAGTAAATACTCCTTGCTAGTAGATACTCCTGTTCAATGTAAATTCATCTAATAGGGAGTATTTTTTCACATTTATAGCTCGATTTCAAGAGCTTTTCTGGCTCGGCAGTGATCACTGCCGACTCTACAAAACTACCCTCAGCTTCTGTCAGTTGCAGGTAAAAGTTGTAGAAGTCGCGTCACAAAATTGGTAGCCACTATTTGCCAACAATTTATTTATTTCCAACCTAACAAGAAAATTAATTCGTCACCAATCGAACACAACTGCCGTGGCTCACAAAGGGTGCTCTAGCGCTGACTCACGCTGCAACTGATCGGAAGGGTTACAATAAAGAAAGGTGTATCGAATACTTGTTAACGGATAAAGCTTCTGAAACATATGGCGTGGAATCTGTTGTTGAGTGTGCCTTTGTTTTAATACGAAATAAAAACCATGATATCCCGATGGATTTGGATTGTTTATGGGTACCTATACTCGTACTTTATTAAGTTTAAGGATGTTTAAAAACTGTCTAAGGCACATTACAGTATTAGAATATCTGCTATCATGTCCATATCACTATGGGTTAAGCTGAGGTACCTGCTTATAGTTGCTTGCCTCTAAGAGAGAAAGCTGATTGAAACAATTCCAACTTATATAACGGTTTCTTCATACCTAACCGTATCCACAAGACCGTTCCATTTCTGCAAAAGCAAACTGTCCTAGACAGGGAAAAAATATTGAAGCGCAACAATACTTTGATTTATTGCGAAAACAGTGCACAAAGGTTGCATACAACCCTTTTCTGCATGCAAATTTTTGGCAACTACCGTTTCCTTACTGCTAACTTTGACGCATAATTTATGGTCGTTAGAGGTGGTCTACTGTGTCAGGACAATAGTCAAATGCCTCCGGTTGTTAATGATTTCTGAAAGTCACCATTTCTTTTGTAGGTCAATCGCTAGACTCTCAACGTCGCCACCCTGGGCTTTTATTAAATCAGTTACCTCGATGGTGTGGTTCTCAAACTTTAGCTCCTTATTAAATAAGAGCCCACATCGCATAACTACATAACCGGTCTCTGTTCTTACTTTCTTTTGGGCTGGTTTTTTTTTTGCATTTCTAAGCCTCACTATTTTGACAGTGTTTGTGTGGCTTTATCAGAATCCGTCCCCGTAGCATGACTTTTATCGAGGCGGATTTATCCAACAAAATGGCGGTTTATCAGCATTTTTGACGTCTGTAGTGGGTTATATAGCGTCAAAAGCGATATATAACCCACTATAGACGTCAAAAACGCAGATAAACCGCCATTTTGTTGGATAAATCCGCCTCGATAAAAGTCATGCTCCCCCCGCTGGAGAAAATTTTAATGTCTAGTACTGTGTTATTTAATTTGACTGATTTCTTGCCCACTTATTGTGCAAGGGAGCAGAGTGTAAAGCTGCTGAAGGGTTCACCGCACTACATACTATGAATTAATCCAAGCTGAGGTTCCTAACTTTGTCTAACTTCTCCATTGAGTTCTATAACTCGCGACTCGGATCAGCTCGTGAAATTGTTTTTCGTTTGATCATTCCATCTAGCTAGCGCATGGTCTACCGCAAGCTCTCTTACATTTCCCGTCATAATTACTTACTTATTCTAAGCTTACTTATTAGTACTATTTGTATTATCTGTGGAAATTCTCAGCTTCTTCTTCGTTTCACTCTGACATAGCGGTCGTGGTCTTCATATAGCACCACCAATGTCTGATCTTAAGATGCCTTGCTTGTGTGTTCTACTTGTCTCGTAAACATTGAGAAGCTCAGGCAACCAGGCACACAGCCGCACAATAGCCTCGCTGATGATCGGTTTAGCTTTCAAATCGCCCACGCGCCCCTTTTGTCTCCGAAAACTCCAAGTTTTTCATTCGCGCCGCCATTTTTCAACCAGCGTGGTGCAGCGACAGATGGCCACAGAAGGTTAGATGCTAATTTTGTTTTCATCCATGTACAATAGGTGCCACGAAAGAGGAGACTTTACCGCGCCTCTCGCCCCTTTCCGCCGCACAAATGACGCCCGGTCCCTCCCGCGAGTCCCGCGACTCGCGCTCAGACCCTATACCGCTAAAGAGACCTAAAAAACTAAGGCCTTTGCATCTACGTAATGAGATGATTTATACAGCGTCCAGTGGCACCTTCACTTACACTAGATAGGTGAAGAGACAACTCGGCGCTGCAGTGCCTGGGACATTGTTTTAGATGCCCAGCACCTATACCACCCTGACAGCTTAGTCGACCAAGCCCACAGGAAAGACAGGTCAATACGTGTGGAGCCAACTGAGCCGCGGGTTTCCTCACGATGTTTTCCTTCACCGTTAGCGAGTGGTATTGCTACTACAAATTCACAAATGTACGTAACTTTGAAATTAAACAAAGTCATAGATACATGCCCGCACTGGGAATCGAACCGGGTACCTCTTGCTTCAGAGTCCACTGTTCTACCCAATAGACCACCACCGCTCCTACACCTACACCTACACCTAAAGAGACCTACACCGTGGAATTTTAGTGGTTTTAAAGCCGAAGGTATTTAGTTGCACTCGTGATTTTGAGCCAAATTCCAAAATTTTACTTCAAAATGAGCGAAAAAAAAAAGCACTTCTCAATACAAACGGCTATCGCCAATCGACACCATTTGTATGGAGAAGTGAATTTTTTTTTCGCGCGTTTTGGAATGAAATTTTGTAATTTGGCTCAGAATCACCGGTGCAACAAAATACCTTCGGCTTTAAAACCACTAAAATTGCACGGAGTATAATATAAATCGTCCTAAAATCAGAGGCAATATCGGGGAAGTTGTGGGGAGCACCCTAGAACGCTCCCTAGATCGCCTCGTCTGTAGGCAAATCTTTTGCTGCTTTGAGAGTGTCGGCGGCATCTGGCGCCAATTTAAAGAGCCACTGAGAGCCACCTTGCCCACCAAATAACTACCGCAGGCACCGATGCTTCTGTTCATAATAATTTTGTTGCGGTACCAATACCATAGACCCGCACCGAATGATTGAAGGATGCACGGATGTGGGTCAACGGGTTAACTCCTCAATGGGCATAAGTACACGTTTTCTTGCGACACAAGGTCTGTGTTCAATAGATTTGCAGAGAATAGGCTCCGGGCGCTTTGTTTTGCTACCGGTTGCTAATTAACTTTGCTGGCGTGTTTTTTGCTCTTGTTTTTGTAGCCGTTAATTGCTTAGGTATTTCGCATTGAATAATACTCGTATTTCCTGGAGACTGAAGAACTGCAAAGATATACAGATATTATTTTCGCTCTGATATTTCACTAGCAGGAGTCTACCTTGTGTGCTTCTAGTCTAGGAAGACCGTTGATGCTTTCGACAAAAATAAAGAATAATAAAATCAGTTTGCATGCTGAAATAGAGATACGTTATAATAAACTATACCTGCCTTATAGAGCTAACCAACAGATACGGGCGCACTTGTAGGTATACCTATTTTCCTAGATACAGGATATTATGCATACAAATTTTAGGTGCCTACCTATTAGTGATACACAGCTGCTTTTCACCTTTGTCAACATTCCTCGCACAATTACACAATTTTTATATTTTAGCGTGCTTTTTGATATTACAAAAAACATTCTCACATCATTGTCGACCAAAAAAAAAAAATTGAGCAATCGACACTCTACACGCAATAGCATTCGAAAATCATTAAACGCAAACATCTGAGAATCGCATTGTTGCGTCTCGGGTGGAAATGGGAAAATCATCGGGCCGGCCCGAGTATTGGAATGTCTGAATGCTGTCTGAATGAAACGATTTCACGCGCCATAAATATCCTTGTCAAAATCGTGGAGCAGAGAAAGAATTGACTCGATGGCGTGTGTGACGAATAAAACCCATAAATGGGTTCACTACGTCTTGCCGAATTACATTTCGCCTAGTTACACTTCACCTATGACGTATCATCCAATGTCACTTAAACTAGACTTCATTTAACCGAATGACATTACACCTTTGGTTCATTTCACCGAATGTCATTAGACCGAAATGTTGTTTTATCTAGAGGTCATTTGATCGAATATTGGCGGCCCCGTACGGCGCTTTCCGCCAGCGTCGCGTTCCGCCTGCATCGCGTTTTCATGGCTACGCCTCGAGGCTCGTTTTACCCTTAGTGCGTGAGTCCGACTCTCAGTTGGCCGGTTTTTTCTAAGGGTTTACAAAAAAAGTTTACAATATCAATTTACGACTTAAGTCGGGACGTAAAATATGAAACACTAACAAAATCTTGTCAAATAAATAAAAATTGTAAACAATTCGAAAAAGGCTCCCACCGAGGCCAAAAGAACAGGAACGGCGCCGCCAGTGCCTTAAGTAGCCGGGCCATTGCAGACGAAAGCCGCCGTCGCGGGGCACCGTCTAAATCAGCTGATTAAAATCAATAAATTCTGCAAGGGTGACGGCCCCGCTGACAGGCGGCCCGATAACAAGAAACAGCCCGGCGTTGCCACGGCGGCCAGCCGGCGTCCCGGCAACCAGACAACACGGCAGGGCGGCGGCCAATGATAGAAGCCGCCGGCCCTGCCAACCCCAATGTCATGCCAACTCCCAAGTCAAGTCACCCCAGGACATCCCATGAGATATTTACAGTGGTTATTTACTAACAGTGTCGGAATTTCATCACATCAAACAATATTCTACGGTGCATTTATACGTATAAACAGTATTTTTTTTTTATGATCTGATAAACAGTGTTGGACCTGTGATAAGTTTTAGATTATTAGCGTAAGCGTTTTTTTTATTTTTATTCTTATCTACCTTAGGATTTTACCCCGGCCCGGTCACATCACATGTCGCAGCCCGCTGGCCTGTCCAACGCGCCTGCAGCCGGTAGTGACCATATAGCATTTGTGCAGTGCCCACTTTGCCCCCAGGCGCGCCTATTCAAAAACCAGAGAGGCCTCAATATCCATACAGGGAAGACGCACAAAAACAGACCGACAGACAGACCCACCCCGATTATCCCAACCGACGACCGGGCCCCTAGCAGCCGAGGCTCCCAGGACGATCCACTGTGGAAAACCTTGGGAGCCCTTCGGAGATGCTGCCCGGTCGTCAAACGTATCCCCCGCGGCGCCCGCACGAGCGTCGCGGAGAAACTTTCATCTGTAATAGAAAAATGCATTTCAGAGAACACAAAGGGCGCCTGGGAAGCTCTCTTCAGGTTCCCGTCAGAAATTTTACACATAAACTCGACAAACAGAAAAAAAAAATCGATGACATCCTTAATAAAACAAAATTGTGCATCCACCCCTCCCCAGACTCACATCCCACACCCAGACCAGTCCATAACCTACTACGACAAATTCAAAAAAGTGGAAATAAAAGTGAGTGACGGGGACCTGAAAGGCGCTGCACAACTGTTATTTTCTAGCGACGCAATCGCTCCCGACTCCACGGAAGTACTGTCGGCCTTGAGGGGAAAGCACCCCTCCCCCCTTGACACCCTCCGCCTCCCGCCAGCACCACTTCCCGGTGACCAACACTTAGAAGTCATCGGGAAGGACGTCCTAGGTGCCGTGATGTCGTTTAAGAACGGCTCAGCTGGCGGCCTGGACGGTCTCAGCCCGCAACATTTAAAAGACTTGGTGTGCGGGGTGACTGGTCAGGCCGGCGAAACTCTAGTGAGCCGACTCACGGCCCTAGTGAACCTGATGCTGGCCGGCGAGGTAAACCCAGAAGTGACCCCACTGCTCTACGGGGCGAATCTTTGTGCGCTAACAAAGAAAGATGGCGGGACCCGCCCCATAGCAGTGGGGTGCACCATACGCCGCATAGCGTCCAAGCTCTGCTGCCGCAGCATCCTCCCTGGCCTGAAAACCCTGTTTCAACCTACCCAACTAGGGTTCGGATCCAAGGGGGGATGCGAGGCAGCGGTGCACGCTATGCGGACGTATATAAAGGAGAGAGGAGGTGAGGTCATCCTCAAGGTCGACGTGAAAAACGCCTTCAACTCGGTCGACAGGGGCGCCATGCTGGCAGAGGTAAAAGAAAGCACCCCGGAGATATACCCTTACCTCTGGCAGGCCTACAGCTGCCCATCTAATCTGGTATATCGTGAACATCTGATCGACTCCGCTGTAGGCTGCCAGCAGGGCGACCCTCTCGGGCCGGCCATCTTCAGCCTGGCTATACATAAAATTATTACGTCCCTAAATTCCAAATTAAATATATGGTACCTAGACGACGGCACCCTAGGAGGCGAAATAAAAACAGTACAAAACGACTTAAAAACCCTTTCGGAAAAATTTCATTCAATAGGCCTCGAGCTAAACCACAGCAAATGTGAACTTTACGTTTTCGACCACATAAGATCCCAAAATTCAATAGTTTCAGAATTTAACTGTCTGGCCCCAAATTTAAAAGTAGTAAATAATGAATCGCTTCGCCTCCTAGGAGCGCCAGTCGTCGAAGACGCGTTCCCTCAATTTTTAGACGATGAAAAAACAAAATTTTTTGACACCATTCCCCTTCTAACCAAAATTAACGCCCACATGGCCTTTCAAATCATACGTTTTTGCCTTTTCGTTCCCAAATTTACCTACTATTTAAGATGCAGTCCACTGTATAGCCAGGAGGCACTGCTAGGACCAATCGATTCGATGATCCATTTGGCCCTAATCCAAATTCTAAATTGTTCAATTTCAGAACGTTCCTGGCTCCAGGCCTCACTCCCCATAAGATTCGGAGGCCTAGGAGTCAGGAAGGTAAGCAGCGTCGCATTGCCTGCCTTCTTGTCTTCCATCCACAGTATCGAGGCCTTGTACAAGAAAATTGTTAACCCTTCACTGGGTGACATTGAGGCCTCATACTGTGGGGAAGCCAAGGAGGCTTGGAGACTGGCCTGCCCTGGTGAGGATCCACCGAAGGATCCCACCATCCAAAGGCAGTGGGACGAGCCCCTCTGCGAGCTGATGCGGAGCGGACTAATCCGCTCCTGCACCAGCGACGCGGAGCGCGCTCGCCTACTAGCCGTTTCCGAGCGAGAGTCGGGCTACTGGCTGCAGGCGCACCCATCAACCTCGATAGGGACCCTGATGGATAATACCTCTTTCAGTACCGCCATCGGGCTGCGACTGGGTTGCGCAATTACCGTGCCCCATCGCTGCCCCTGCGGCGCCGACGTCGATCGCCTGGGCCACCATGGCCTGTCGTGTCAGCGGAGCGCCGGCCGCCTTCCCCGCCACGCGGCTCTCAATGATGTCATCCGAAGGGCCTTTGCCACAGCCGGGGTTCCGGCCATGCTGGAACCTCCCGGAATCATCCGTGACGACGGTAAAAGGCCCGACGGCATGACATTGATCCCCTGGAAGCATGGGAGGCCGCTGGTGTGGGACGCCACCTGCGTCGACACACTGGCGCCCTCCCATGTTTCCCAGAGTGGAAGAGCTGCTGGCTCAGCGGCGGGCGCGGCCGAAAGCCTCAAGCGGCGCAAATATGGTTCAATTGGAAACAATTACATATTTGCGCCGTTTGGGGTCGAGACGATGGGCACATGGGGCCCAGAGGCGCGCCTGCTGTTCAAAGACCTAGCGGCGCGCCTAATCGACGCTTCGGGAGACCAGAGGGCTGGCGCGTACCTCGGCCAGAGGATAAGTCTGGCCATCCAAAGAGGCAACGTCGCCAGCGTTCTGGGCTCACTGCCGCGGGACAGCGACCTGGGGCAGGTCTTTTATTTGTAAATATTATGTTTAGTTAGTTTAGTTTAGTTTAATATAAGTTTTATTTTATTTTGCATAGGTATTTAGTTTTAATTTTTTTTTTGTTTATAATGTTGTTTTTAGGTTAATTTTAGTTTTAATTTAGCTTTTGGCCCCAAAAATAATAATAAAAAGGACTTAAATCGAAAAAAAAAAAAAAAAAAAAAAACTAAATTTTGACTTTTTAGGGTTCTGTGACAGAACTTTAATAATTATGACCAAAGTTGTTTTACGCCGTCTATGAGATTCTAAGGGAACGTGGACTTGAAGATATCTCATTAAATAAAACAAATTCATTATAAATAAAAAGAAAAAATACATATTTTGAAGTCACTATTCTGTAAATATAACATAGTCATACGATATTGGTAAAAAAAGAAACAAACAAAAATAATGTACCGCTTTACTTATGTTTAATTATTTTACTTACTATTTATTATATTTGCGTTACAGACTTAAGGCCCAAGTGCTAGCACGTCGACACTTATAGCAGTAACAGACGCTCGAACCTGGTGCGGCCGAACCAACGCACTGTGCGGTGCGCTGTTCACGCCACACGACCGTACCGAACTTGAGTAAATTTGGTCGGATCAGCATGAAATTTGGCAGGCGGGTAAATTAAATTAAAATAATTTTTAACTTCGAACATGAGCCAAATCGGTCGAGGGGTTGCCGAGATATGGGGTTGTAAAGTTTATATGGGGCCGCGAGTTCATAGTTCGGGGCGAACCACTAGTTAACTTCGAACATGAGCCAAATCGGTCGAGGGGTTGCCGATATATGGGATTGTTAAGTTTATATGCAATGCAATGCGCGCGCGCGCCTGCGCAAATGGTGTTAGCAAAAGTTAGGTACACTCGCGAGTTCATAGTTCGGGGCGCACCACTACATAGTTACTATAAGGAGAAATTTAGCATCGAACAAATGATGCTTCGATGAATTGTGTTTAGTTGAATCGTAATTAGGTGAAGTGTAGCTTCGAACAAATGGTTATAGTTAAAACAAACATTAGATGAATTGAACGTTAGCTCTACTGTAGGTTAGATGAGACGTCATAGGTGAAGTGTAACTAGGTGAAACGTGTTTCGGCAAGGCGTAGTGAAAATAGGTTTTTCGAAAAACGATTTCTGTTATTTTTTTATTTACACTCTTTTGACAATCTAACTGTGCATGGTAAGAAGAATAAAGTACCTACATATTTTATTTTATGATGTTCTTTCCTATACTGATTGATTGTGTCGTTGAGGGCACTTCTAATCAGTTTTTTACCAAGTCTCATAAAACAGGCCATTAATAGGCTGTAGGTTACCCAGAGAGCTATGGAACGAGCTTTGTCAGATATTTCTCTCTCAGATTGATTAAGAAATCCGGAGAAGAAGGAAACTGAATAGCGCGAAGAAAGTGGAAGTGGGCAGGCCACATATTTCGTAGACAAGACCACAGATGGGGTAAAAAAGTACAGGAATGGAGACCCAGAACGGGGCGTAGAAATGTGGGCAGGCACCCAATGAGGTAGAATGACCACCTGGTCAAAGTGGCAGGAAAAGACTGGATAAGAAAAGACAAGACCGAAATGAATGGAGTGCAATGGAAGAGGCCTACACTCAGCATTGGGTGGCGACCGGCTGAAAAAGAAGATTTTCCCAAGTAAACAACCGTTTAATATAGTAAATATACCTACATACTAGTGACCCGCTCCCACACGGGTGCAAAATAGTACCTATTAGTGAAAAATATCTAACTGACGCATGACGGTGAAAACCGCATCAAAATCTGTTGCGTAGTTTAGGAGGAGTTTGCAGAAATGCAAACAGACGTGGGAAGTGACTTTATTACTATGTAGTACATAATAATATGCAGAGAAGCGGTGGTGGTCTAGTGAGTAGAACAATGGACTCGGAAGCGAGAGACCCAGGTACGAATCCCGGTGCGGGCAATATACCTATGACTTTAATTTATTTCAAAGTTACGTATATTTGTAGTAGCAATACCACTCGCTAACTCTGAAGGAAAATATCGTGAGGAAACCTGAGGGTATGAGGCATTATACCCTCAACGCAAAAATCGCCAACCCGCATTGAGCACGCCTCTCTCTCTGAGAGAAGGCCTTTGCCCAGCTAGTGGGACATGTACAATTGTACTGGCTACATCTTTCATATGTACACTGTATACTTATTATAGTCTGCCAGGATTTTTCACCCTCGGCCAATGATTGACGCGATGTTGTGAGGAATTCCAACGTCCAAAACCTAACCAATTCCAAAAATTGCACTACAATTTCGCGGGCCCTCTTATTAAACTGTCCCTCACAATTCGTTGCGCGTCCATTTTGACTCCCTTTCTACACATTGGACCCTCCTTTGCCTCCAGAGGGTGATTCTGGACATTGTATCTACGTACAATACGCATGGCTTAGAAACTTGATGATGTAATAACAACGATTGTTTAAATATTCAGTCTCTTTCTTTCAGAGACTTTTCCAAGACTTCTAAGGATCCTGTGTGGATGATTCGGACTAGGTATAAATAACATCCCACCAAAAACATTCTGTAAAAACTAGCCAGGTCTCGATGGATCTGCTTGTTTATCTCTAAAAAAGTAATGAAATCTAGACAAAGTCGTGCCAAGTCTAAGGTTCCTTACTGCGATTTCTTTATTATTATAGTTAATGTTGTGAGACTTGACCGTTGAAGGGTACACAAGCGGTTCTGGCGACAGATTGGTGCAATGGTGTCATGGAGCCCCTGGTTTTGTACCCTTGTGTACCCTTCAACAGCCAAGTCTCACAACATTAACTATAATAATAAAGAAATCGCAGTAAGGAACCTTAGACTTGGCACGACTTTGTCTAGATTTCATTACTTTTTTAGAGATAAACAAGCAGATCCATCGAGACCTGGCTAGTTTTTACAGAATGTTTTTGGTGGGATTTCACTTCTTTTTGTAGAAACGAGGGCATATTGATTAATTTTATTAGATTTTCTTATTTGACACAGTTTTCAAATTTGTGTAATGTTCGAGTAGAATAAAGTTAATCGTCCGACTATTTCTTGTTGAACGAGCGAGCGAAGCGAGCGAAGTCCTCCGAATCTGCTGGAACAATCCGGCGTTTGTATGTATGTATGTTTGTATGTAAGAATGTTTGTTCGACGATAACTTGAGTAAATTTGGTCGGATCGTTATGAAATTTGATAGGCGGGTAAACTAAATTAAAAAAAAAATTATATTCGAACATGAGCCAAATCGGTCGACTAGTGGGACGCTATAGGCTATATTAAATGAAGATGTGTCCCACTACGCTGGATTTTTGCAATGACAGTCGATTTTTTTATGTACCAATAGTAGAAGGGGCATTACCATAATATCTCTAATAAAGCTGATACCAGCTGAGGGTTCTTCATCAAATACTTCAAACCTTAGATTTTTGACATCAAATGAAGCGGCCCACCAAGTTGAATATTTTTTGTAAGGGCGGTATATGTCGATCTATAATAGTTTGGTTGGGCTCTTGTGTTTTCTAATCAGGGTCACCAGGTACTCCAGATCTTCGATTATCCTAGTTTTTATAGTTTTCCCTTTATGTGGCCATTAAACCCTAACTCTGTACCAAATTTCAGCTCTCTGAGTTTATGGGAAGTACTAGTTCTATTAGGGCTCTTGTGTTTTCTAATCAGGGTCACCAGGTACTCCAAATCTTCGATTATCCTAGTTTTTATAGTTTTCCCTTTATGTGGCCATTAAACCCTAACTCTGTACCAAATTTCAGCTCTCTGAGTTTATGGGAAGTACTAGTTCTATTAGGGCTCTTGTGTTTTCTAATCAGGGTCACCAGGTACTCCAGATCTTCGATTATCCTAGTGTTTATAGTTGTCCCATTATGTGCCCATTAAACCCTAACTCTGTACCAAATTTCAGCTCTCTGAGTTTATGGGAAGTACTAGTTCTATTAGGGCTCTTGTATTTTCTAATCAGGGTCACCAGGTACTCCAGATCTTCGATTATCCTAGTTTTTATAGTTTTTTCTTTATGTGCCCATTAAACCCTAACTCTGTACCAAATTTCAGCTCTCTGAGTTTATGGGAAGTACTAGTTCTATTAGGGCTCTTGTGTTTTCTAATCAGGGTCACCAGGTACTCCAGATCTTCGATAATCCTAGTTTTTATAGTTTTCCCTTTATGTGGCCATTAAACCCTAACTCTGTACCAAATTTCAGCTCTCTTAGTTTATGGGAAGTACTAGTTCTATTATGATGATCATGAGTGAGTGAGTGAGTGAGTGAGTGAGTGAGTGTGTGTCATAAATGCGAAACTTTGCTTTCGCTTAACTTCGGAACTAAATGACCTACAGACTTGAAATTTTGGATTTTAAGTATGTGATTATAGCTTACTAGATGACGAAAATTTCTGCGTTCTGGTCTTATCCAGAGGTTCTCAAATAGGGGCCTGAAAATGCGGCGAAATGGTTCCAGTAAAGGATGGTACGGCAGTGTTTGCTTCGCGCTCGACCTGGCGGGGGCACTGCCGTGCCCCCAGATTATGGTAGTTTAAATAAATGTATCGATATTTATTTTCATACTGCGATTTTTTTAATTGACGTTGTTTTTAGTTCAAAAGGACTTATACCTACCAAATGAAACCGTAGAGAGCATATTATAGAAAAAAAACAGATAGATAGGAATGAATCAATATTTTAAAATTTTACATCCGATATTCAACGCTACAACCTGTACCGATATTCGAACAGTTTCCAGAATAGCAGCAGATTTTTCCAGTGTCCCCACTGACCACTGCATAGGAGGAGTGTTGATTGGTGGTGCTTCGTCGGATTAGAGAGGGTAAGTCCACTGGTCCCGAGAGAGAGGTGGAATTAACAGGCTGGACCCACGTATAGGTCTGTGGCGAGGGCGTGGATAAATGAATTGGATTGGATAGCTAAGTTAAGATGGTGGATCAAACTTGTTCTATCACAAAAATAGAAGTGTTGATTTTTTACGAATTAACCGATGAAATCATCTATTCATCACATTCGCGTTTGATTAGTGAAGACATGCTGTTTAATTTTTCCAAAGTTTTGCTCGATTCCAGTTATTTACATCTATTAGATTAATGTCTATTACAGATGATCTACTAAGCGGACTTGCGTCAGTCAGGGTTAGCCAACTAACTCTAAGTTAATTCGACATTTCCACACAATTATTGACGTTAACTCAGAGTTAACTGGCTAACCCTTGTTGACACAAGTGGGCTTTAATGGTTTAAAAAAACAATATCTATTGGCATTTTTTGTGAAACCAGAGGAATGAAATAACTTATCTGTCGCTGTTTTTCCTGGAAGGGACGGGCTCTAAGGTAGAAAAGCTCTACACTAAACTAAAGTATTCTCGTCTGTACACGCAAAAAGGCCGTATATTTAATACAAAACCAACCTCATCGTTCATTACCCTCCTGAAAGCCCATCGAAACTTTTAATCCCAACCCTACATCGCCAACGCCCCAATCGTCCCCAAATGCTGCTGAAAGGCAGGTAGTGGACAAAGTTAGTCCACTCTTCGGTCAAGGTGGTAATTAATTATGGAAGTGCGGAGGGAGTGTCCATTAAGCCGTGGTTTTATCGCCTTGGCAGGAGAATTGTTGTTTCTCCGCACTGGCCTGTGTCCATCCCATAAGGCTTTAGGTATGTGTATAGTCTGTGGGAAAAGGGCACAACGGAAGATTTTTGAACTAAATACTTAAACATAAAAAGGCCTTGTCATAATATTTATTCAAAAGTCACATACATACCAAATATATCTACTTTTGGAAAGTTTGATTGGTGACTGAAAGCGTTCTGAAATTAAACAACTTCAACTTTCGTAAGCTCTGCACATTTAAACACACAATGAAACCGTTAAGTTAATGTAAAAATGTTCTGAAATTGTATAAACTAATCTAGCAGGGTCCGACCTTTCTTAGTACATACGTTTTTTCTAAGACTATTTTATGTTTTATAGAATAAAACAATAAATTATCAAAACCAGTTATTTGTGTATCAGCGATGACAGCGCCACCAACATCCGTTCTTATAGTTTGTCAGACTCTTTCCACTCATAGCGATCAAACAAGTAGGCATAGGAAAACTTCAAGGCTTTAATTAAAGCTGACCACTCGTCTACTGCTGTATTATTCATTACCGGCTTGCCTGATAAAATGGAAGGTATAATCAGGATTTCATTAGAATTACATAGGTACTTATTTTTGTACGGTGAAGGAAAATATCACGAGGAAACTCACGGCAGCTGGTTCCACACGTATAGACTTATCTTTCCTGTGGAGTAGGCCGACTAAGCTGAGAGGATGGTATAGGTTCTGGGTAAGTATAGTCCCAAGTACTGCAGCGTCCGCGTGGTGCTTCATCCATCTAGTGTGTGTGATTGCGGTGTTTTTTCACTTAGGGAAGACTTCAAGAAATTATTTAATAGGGCCCAATAATTGGACATTTCGATTTTCAGCTAAAACTAAAACAGTAACAAACTAAAAAACAAAAAAAGAAACAATGAAAACTGCTGCAGTCTTGACAACTTATTTGACTGCTTGTTAGAAACTTTCATCTTGTAATCATTAATTCTGACTTCTTTCTGCGGTGGTTTTGTCGAAGATGAGAACGTTGGCCGAAGCCAAGGCGCATCTCAAACAGCTTTCTGCGCATGTGGCACTGGCCATCCTGCGTAGTTGTTTGGCGTTGCCAAGGCTGACCTACACGCTGCGAACGGCCCCGGTTTGGCTACATGAGCAAGAGACCCAACGATACGATGAGGTGCTCAGGGACCTTCTGGAGGACATCATTAATGTGAGCATGACTGATGAGCAGTGGTTTCAGGCGGCTCTTCCGGTAAGGCATGGTGGGCTTGGCATTCGACGTCTGAGGGACACTCAGCTGCCGGCTTTTTTGGCTTCGTCTTATGGGGTGTTCCAGCTTGTCACTAGCGTTTTACAAGTAAATGGTGACGGGTTTGGCATCCCTCATGCGGCGGAGGCTTTGGAAGCCTGGCAGTCACAGTGTCCTGGGAGCTCAGTGCCAGATCATCCAATTCGTCAGCGTGCTTGGGATGAAGAGCTGTGCCGGGTAAATTTGGCTGCGCTTGTGGAGCACAGTAGCGGTGCAGAGCGGGCACGCTTGCTGGCAGTTTCCCAACCGGAGTCGGGCTTGTGGCTACATGCATTGCCATCACCGCACTTGGGCACGCTGATGGATGATGATTCCCTGCGTGTTGCGGTTGCACTCCGCCTTGGATGTGCAGTCTGCGAGCCACATATGTGCGTTTGTGGAGCGGCTGTGGACCGCTTGGGGCGCCACGGTCTTCACTGCGTGCGAAGTGCGGGAAGGCTCTCACGGCACCATGCTATCAATGATATCGTCCGGAGAGCGCTCGTTTCTGCGGACATTCCTTCGGTTTTGGAGCCACCGGGTTTGTGCCGTAGTGATGGGAAGCGTCCGGACGGTCTCACCTTGGTGCCGTGGGAAAAGGGTCAGAGTTTGCTCTGGGACGCGACGTGCGTATGCACTTTTGCTCCTTCCCATGTTGGGTCCACAGCTGCCACTGCGGGTGCCGCAGCTGCGTCGGCGGCTAGACAGAAAGTTTTAAAATATAGTCAGCTCATGAGCCACTATTTGTTCGTGCCTCTAGCTGTAGAGACTATGGGGGTATGGGGGGAGGAGGGGAGGGGTTTTGTCAGAGAAATTGGTCGGCGCTTAAGGAACCGGGGCTATGACTACCGTTCCGGGGCATACCTGGCGCAGAGGATTTCCATGGCGGTGCAGCGGGGGAATGCTGCTAGCGTCATGGGTACCTTTGTGTCGGGTGTGTTGCGGGGCGGTATATTTGGTTAATGTTGTTTTTGTTTTGAACTTTTTTGTGTATGTACTTGTGTGTGTTTATCTTTTTTTTTAATGCCTTGCCCAATTTTTTGACGAAGTAATAAAATTACGTTACCTGTCTAAGAGTAGCATTAGGCAGTCTGTAGTGTGTCTGCAAAATTATTCGGAAGTTATTAATTTTGCTTAACGAGATTTCTAGTTGGAGTCACGACTGGATTTGCATCCGGTCCCCTTATTACAACTTACCAATGAAGCCCCCAACAATTTGAGTATAATAGCAAAGGTCATGCCTTTCACACCTTAACTAGTTTGTTGCCGCTCATTAATATTGTGATATCCAGTAGGTATTTATGTAAAAAATCTTTGAGGTTCCGTAGCTAAATTTATGAACCAGCTTTTCTACTGTGACTTGGTTCCCGCGAACATTTCTCACACAAACTTGCTGATCCTGACTCACGCCCTTGTGAGATGATTTTAATGAAATAAATAAATTATAAAATACAGGGTCACCGAAGACCTGGCCGCCCAAAAACATCATGGCTCCAAAATATCTCAGAATGGTTCAACACAAGCGATACACAACTCTTCCGAGCCGCAATGGCACGGGCCAAAGTGACCGTAATGATAGCCAAAACTTCGCACCAAAAGAAGAAGAAGAAGAAAACAGGATTATCTACAGAACTTGGCACCTTCTTATTCTTAGTACTGAAGTTGGCACCCATTTACACATTTATGTTTTTTATGAGTTAAAACTTTATTGCACTCATTGTAAGTACCTTACGAGTAAATATTCATTTTAAATGTAAAGATTGAACGGCTCTTCGCTTTGCAAACCGCACAAGATTTTCTGTAACTGATGAGATTTTTTGTTTTTTTTTAAATCTATTTTATGTCCTTCCTCATATTATTTAAGTACTTCATGCTATTGATAGCTCAACCTTAAATAATAATATAATGCGCATAAATAACCACATCTCCATAAAATTGTTTTAAGATCATTCCCATACAAACGGAGAATAGGTACGTTTTGCTACCCTTAAATATTGTCAGATTTCATCGATTGTCACAGTCTGAATTAACTGTTTTTCAGATTTTAATCTATGATTTTAATGTATGTCAATATGTGCGGCGTATTCTCCTTTTATATGGAGTTTATTGATATGAACACTGAAGTTGTATGCGACGGAACCCAAAAACAGATTGCTTGCAAACAAGATCGGAAACTGTATCACTCTGTACGGGAAGTGTCGAAACCTTGTCGAAACCGAACGTGTTGAAAACTAGCTGTCAATCAAAATTATTAGATTCTGCTGACGACTGATGCTGTTGTTGGTACTTTAGACCACTACTGAATTCGCTTGGAGGTAAGAATATAATACTTATTGCTAATACAATAAGAGTTATAAAACAGTATGAAGAGTCACAGGGGTGTTTCCAAAACACAAAATGGTAGCTGCGTGTTTATAGCAACTGTGATTTCTAAAGCACGATCTCCATTCAATTGTGATAACACTTTTCGTGTCGGAGTTATTATTTTGCTTGTAATTCATACTCTGTCGATACATGCCTATTGTACAATTTGACGTGACTTTGGTTCCCATTTTTCAAGTTGCTAAATTAGAATGGTTTTCAAAGGTAAAGTCTAGCACGAATTAACGATAAATTAGATGAGAATATTGAGCATCCACAACTACAAGTTTTCTAAGTTAATATTTACATGCATTTTCCTGAAAGACCTGCAGGAAACAAATGGTAGATAACTTTAGGTCAGTTAAACTAGATATAAATTAGACAAACTATATTTTACCGCTCAGTGAGTTGTCAGGTTTTCAGTAACTTCAACGAAAAAACTATTCATGATCACTTTTAGTACATAAATCTTGAGCGGCAACGTTCATCGACCCAATGCATTTTTGACATCAATATGGACACGAACCTGTTGAAAAAAAAAAAACAAAAACAAATTGATGAATTCCAGTCACATCATTTCGTCCGAAATGAAACATCGCCGCATTGTTTCCCATTCGACAGTCCGAATGGAGATTTGTCAGTCTGGCCGAGGACGGGCCGACCAAAAGTCGAGCACCAAAAATGTAATAGCTGTCGCTGGGTATGATTAATGCAATTAATCCCACAATGCGCGGTTACAGTTTAAACTGTACACTGTCGGCTGGGGATGTTGGCACACTGTGATTTTAAATAATTTATTAGTGTTTAAACTTTTGTAAGCACTGCACATTTTTATATTGATTAACCGGGAAAAAAATATATCATTGGATTACATACAGTTGCTTTTACCGTTAGCGAGTGTTTTTGCTACTTACAATTCACAAATGTACCTTTGACGGTAACTTTGAAAAGACAAAGTCTGTTAGATGGTATAGGTGCTGGGCAAACCTACTCCATAAAAAACAATGTTCCAGGCACTGCAGCGCCGAGTGGTCTCTTCAGCGGCCTAGTGTGAGTAAAGGTGCCACTGGACGCTGCATAAATCATCTGATTACGCAATAACAATAAAAGGGCCATATGAAGGAAAGAAGACTTTGGACTTGAAGTCTATAATTATTAACGACTCTACATAATATATCTACAAGACAAAGCCATGTTGCCATGTTAGGGCCTTAGTAAAGCTACAAATTGAGTCGCAATCGGCATACCACCATATAATAGTCCTTAGTACTTTCTTACTTATTTGTATTTGAAACGGGTCGAATCGCGGTTCTATTTCAGGCAAAATTAATGAACCTTATCCCGACGTTTCAGCGGCGTCCACGATTCGACCTATTTCGAACACCTTATTTGTTTTAATATCGCTAACGATTAAAATTTAATAGTCTCTAAGGTACTGTAATTAAATTATAGAAATGTGTAAAAATATAGCTATCTGGGGGTCTACCGGATAAGACGAAGCCGATTACCATTGACAAAAATCGAAGTTCGATTTATGAAAAATTAACGGGGTGGCAGTACATTTTTCAAAAATCGAACTTTGATTTTCGCCAATGGTAATCGGCTTCGTCTTATCCGGTAGACCCCCAGATAGCTATATTTTTACACATTTCTATAATTTAATTACAGTACCTTAGAGACTATTAAATTACTTTTATTGTAATTTTACATATTTATGTCTAACGGTGGTATTAATAGTGGCATCTCAAGCTCTGCCTCGGTCTCAAGCATGATTAATAGACACTAGCTTAACATTAGCCAAGGTGTAAAGTCGGTGATTTTGTTTTCTGAGTTCACCTACTTGAGCTCGAGCTTGAGCTGACGACTATTAATGCCACCCTTAGTCACATCCGATCTCATGATAATGGTACTGCTGATAACTGACGACCATAACGTTCTTTGGAGGAAATGCGCTAAAAAATATGAAGAAATAAAACCCAGCACCAATTTCCTCAGCAGCCACTGTCCAGGCACAGCCCAAGCGGATAGGTTTAATCAATAGCGTGTAGTAGAATTTTTATACATAGATTTATTACGGCGCGGCGAGCGAAAATGGCGGGAGATTGTTTTTCAATTCGACCGGCGGTGTCCCGCTGCGTGACACGCCCGCCCGCAGCGCCCGCCCGCGCCAGCCAGCCAGACCTACCTATGTATCTACTGGCTGGGCTCTTATGTGTTTAAAGTCATGTGCCTAAGTTAGAGTTATAGCAGTAACAGACGCTCGAATCTGGTGCGGCCGAACCAACGCACTGTGCGGTGCGCTGTAAACGCCACACGAGCGTACCGAACCACAGATTTCCCATTCGTATCGTATGCGTTCGATGTGCAAACGCTTCGAACCAACCGAATAATGTTCGGTGTACCATGCTACACACGATCGAATATGGTCCGACACCGCACCGCGTTCGTGGTTCGGCCGCACCAGGTTCGAGCGTCTGTTACTGCTATTATATGTAGCGCATAAGTACACACGACGGCACGTCGACCTTTACACGCTAGCACTCTACTCGGTTACATTACGGGCGAATTTACAACAAAAGTGTACAGTCTGACGTGCTGTCGTGTGTAATGCCATGCCATGCACTCAGCCGCAGATAGGAACAACTGGCTACGCACTGTACGACACAGATTGCTCCGTTTGAATGACCACGACCCTCAGTGATGAGGATACCGATGCAAAGAGGAGGAAAATAAAAGCGCGTAAAATTGTACATACCCCACCAGCTGGGCAAAGCCCTTCTATCAGGGAGATGTTCCTAAGGCGTCTATAAAATAGACGTGTTTTAGATCTGGTGCTGGAGGAGGCTGCTTAGATCCAAAAACGCTTGTCTACGATCTGCACAGAAAAGCCCCCTTGGTTTTATCGGACGAATTATCTGGTACTCCAGGCTGACACACGGGAAGTTCAATAAGACTTAAGACTGTTCGTAGGCTTTCCCAGCATCTAGTAGCCGCTTAGTTGGCTCCGCACGTATTGACCTGTCTTTTCTGTGGACTAGGCCGACTAAGCTGTCAGGATAGTAAGAAAATTAACACAAAAAAATAATAAAAAATATTTATTGGCAAAAGTGATATTGTAGCAATAGTTTTTAGTGGGCCTCACACTAGGTTGAACCTGTATAATTAATTATGTACGAATACTGTAGGTATTATAGTTAACAAATCCGTTCAAAAGAAGGCGGTCTCTGAAAGCTGAAAATAAATAAAAGCACTCCTGCAGAAAGCTTTCAATGGAGTTTCTCATCGAAACATTAAGCCGCGTTGATCGATTAAGTTTTAAAGTGTTGAAGTGATCCATAACTTTGATGGATTTTTAATGTTCATAACTTCATTCTGTGTGCATTACCATAATTGCTTTCTACCTTAAGTGCAATTTTTAATATGAAAAGGGTAGGTATTATTTTAATAGAGCCTACTTATTGCCACTTAATAAACTCTTGTACGAGTATTAGGTTTTATACTATAGCTTACAGGCTGTCTCAAGATTAAACATCAAGCGTTAACTGGGTGAAAGGGCAGGTCAAAACCGTACTAAGCAAGAAAATAAACATGGTGCTTTTATGGTTTTTTTTTCTGCAATCATAAGCATTTCTGTGAAAATTTCGAAAATGGTCACTCTCAGACCAGATATTGAGGAAGTATGTTCGGATATTTTCTAATTTTGCTGTGATTTTTTTATTTCCCACATAAACCACATATTTTACTTTTGTTTTGTTGTAGGTATAACTTTGCAGCTATTCTAACAGTTTCTATTGCACCTCACAATCTAGCCATCTAGTACAAAACGCGTAGGCCTTCGCGCAATCATCAATTACTGGCGATTGTAACTGAGATCAAAGATGCCGCCGATCATGCGCAAGCGCAACTGTGATATAAATGATACTCCAGCTCAGGGATTCCCAACCTTTAACCCTATGCGCCTCACCTAACGTTATGCTAAAATACTAAAATACTAGGGGCCGAAATGGGGAAGTCGAAATAAGTAAATCCCTAACGATGGAAATATAAATTGACGTGTGTATTTTTATTCAAATCAGGTAATCAATAACAAAACTAAAACATACAAATGGTGAAAGCCCTGTGGCAGCACTTTATTGGTGAATCCTTGGCTTATTTTTTTTAATATAAATAGGTACTTTATACAGGATAAGATCTACTCCACAGATCTAATCTTAGATCACTCTACCTCACTGGTTGGAAAACCCTGCTAGCTCTAGCCGTAGACGTGGATTGCGCGAGATTGCAATGTCCCGCTGTAGACTGGAATAAGAGAAACCTTCAATGGTGTTGAAGATTGATTAGGAAGTTTATGACGGCATTGTATATCAATACCTACCTAACTTAGATTTTTCAGTTAACTCAGTTTTAAAGACTGAAAAAATGGGCTGTACCTACAATCTCAAAGGAATTCTTTAATTTCGTATTTTATTAATTATTCGAACACCTAATGTTTATGTAAGTACCATTATTGTCTAGAAATTTATTCTGTGAACTAGTCATTGAGAATTTTCAAAATTCTACCACATAAGTACTTAGTTTTAAATCTACAATAACGATATGCTGATTTTCACATCCAGTGAGAAACAATCCACCTCGTGCATTCCAGCAAGAGCTATCAGTTACATGTAGAAAGCAAATGCAAAACAAAGCGATACAACCACGATCGTGTGGCACCAAGCTGATTTGATGTTTTCCACCCAGATGGATAGTAAGTCCAGCTACATAATTATCTTTTCATCTCTATCAAGGGAAACCCGACTGTATGGCAAGTATTATTTAGGGTTCAGGGAAATAATTAATGAGGCAGATGGTAACTTTGCAAGCCCCCAACACCTTGATTTATAGTCTGTCGATACGGCGGCCGATTCTATCCTCATTCCAGCGAGAGGTTTTTGATAAATATTTACTATAAACAAGTACAGTAACGATAAAGTGTATTAATTTGAATATTGAAGTGTTGCACGTTTGTATAGAACGGTATAAAACATTGAAAGACTATTAATTGTAGGTGCTTGGCACCGTGGGTATCCTAACACCTGCAGAAGCAACATTTTGGTGAATATCTGAGAACGTATACAGAATTGCAAATTAGATCTTTAGAATCATTAATTAAATCACTTTCGTGTGAATTATCAGCGCCTTCTCGTACATGAGTTCAGTGCCATGATTACTTATAGCTCGATCATATACCATATACGCCATATACCATATACGATCATATACCATATACCATATAAAGGCCATATACGGCAGAATTCTTAACGTATTGTTTAAAAATTGTAATTTTCTACAAACTCTTCATAACGAGTGTGTTGTACTCGTCATTGTTTTTACTTTTTTGTTCTGTTTTGTGTCATTGTTTTTACTTTTTTTGATGCATGTACACTTACCAAATTTATAGAAATATTATGAGAAACTATAGGTCTCTATATACTTTAAGAAACTTTAAATATAGCCAAATGTATGACTGTTTGTTTCTAAAATAAAACTAAAATAAAATAAAATAAAATCATGGCTTTTGCAAAGTATTTTATGAGCTACGTCCTGCCAAACGAACTCTATTTTTGCACTTGACACCAAACTACGCAAGTCAAAGTGATGTAATTTTGTTCACTGCTATCCCTATTTCATTCATCTCACAGGTTATCACAGCTAGGTACCTACTCAAACACTCCACTGGTATCCCCTTTTGTTCAAATGATGCACTTATGCACGCGATAAGACCTACCATCAGTGTTTCGATGATTGTATTAAATAAGGAAGTAGGTACACCTATGATGGCGTAAAATAATTATTTTGAATTATTTTATGTAGTTAGGTGCCATGTAATGCTTTCCCCGGCATTGATCTTGTAGCTTCTTCCTTAAAATCTTAAGCTTTGAGAAAAGGGGCCTGAGTCTGTAACGCAATAGTGCCAAAATGGGCTCTCAGTTGAAGGCTTCAATTGCGATTTATTAATGCTGTAATGGTTTTGTGGTACAGCAAAGAATATTCTAATTCTAATTCTAGAGGATTAGTTCGCTGGTTGTAGGAGAAAAATTAGGAAACCCCGGTTTCCTCCTTCTTCTGGGACGCTATCGATACGCCATTGTCTTACAGACTTAAGCCCTAGTAGGACAAAAAACTTAATTTAATCTCCTCACTCGTCACCATAGCCCCACCAATTTGTCACCAGCCATACCTGACCCAATTACTCATGAGATAACCATCCATGACGGCTTCTAACTCATTCAACAACTCTGTTTACAAACATCCGAATCACAACACAAGTACTGCCAGAAAGACTTCTCAGTACAATCACTGAGGCTGGTGCCTGTATAGAGCAATAAAATTATTTTTAAATAAACCGGTCATGTTCATTGTTTCTGGAAGAAAATATAGGTAGAGAATGAGAAGCTATTTCAAATCACTAAATCTACAGGGTGTTAAAAGACCGCCAACAGACCCGAAAGCCACGCATACTAGACACCAAAACAAAGTACTTTTTCGATAAATTATTGCAGGGAAATCAATTTGGTTTTTTAGGTTATAATTTTGAAAAATATTTTATCACGCAATGGACGTGTAACGCACAGAAGTCATATTGCGCAAGCGTAGGTATCAGTTTATGTTACTTAAGCTTGAAGTGCAGATGTTTAGAATACATTGCGGGTTGCAATTTTAACGTCGTTTTTTGTAAGAAATATTCATAATTTTGATATGGCTTTTTGAGAAGGTATGTTAATAACTAGATACTGAATGCATTTCTGCAAAAAAAAAGTTTTAAAAAGTTCTACTTTGAACCTCATTATCTCAGAAACCGTTGATTTCCCAGGCATAGTTTCTTGGGCAAAAATGTTCCCTATGATGAGGACAATACGTGGTTTCCCTCTTTGTTCGCGGTCTTTTAACACCCTGTATAGTCATCTTCGTGTCACGTATCCAAGGCAAAACTACCAATCGAATTTAGGTGGTAGAAAGACATCAGTTTTTTGTGCAACTCAACATGAATTGATCGAGGCAATTTGGTTATGCCACACTGCGTTTCCTACACAGCCTGCCTACATGGTAAGTTGGGCATATTACCGACAGATCTTCAACGTAGTCAAACCAATGCTGTGTTCAAACCTAGACTGTGCTACTGAAAAGTTTCAATTCAAGTTTCAACAAAAAAAAAAACGTAAAATTAAATACTATAAGAAGCTATGATTTATGTTCTATGGTGGCGCTAGACTGACAGCATGGACTCTCTTAAAGCCAACTTTCTGTCTCACCCATGCCGTGTCCTAACCTAGGCTAATGGTAGCGACAGGGCGCGTAATCAGCGGGCTGTTGACCTCTGATAATGACTGGTCGATGACGATGCATGTAGGAGCACGTGGCCTACCGGGTCGTCGTTTTTTGACAGACGAGTTTTGGGGCAGATGTGTGGAGCAACTGCTGTTTGAAACTGATGATGCGATTTTCAAGGTGCTGATGGTGAATTCACATTTTGAAAGAGATGTTCTGAACCGGTTGAGCAACGGAAGTGCTAAAAATGCAAGAAACTAAAGACTAAATGCAAGTGCGACCGTATGGTAATTCTACCATGGGATTGAGTAGAATAGGCACTGTGCCATCGAGTGGTATGAGATAGATATAAAGAGACATTAAATTGCACATTTTAAAACAAAAGAGGGTTCAAAGATCTCAGCCGTTGGCGTATGTTGGCGTGCTTTTGGGCGCGTTGAGTGTAACGTATTTATACGAGAGAAGACTATGAAGAGGTTTGTAGAGAAGTAAACGGTTTTTGAAGACTATAGTGTCTAAAGTTGGAATATTGGGTATGTTATTATAATGAGCCTGAAATTGTATGCGCTTATGAATAGCGGGATAGAGGAAGTAAATTATCAACAAAAAAATATTAATTGTGAGTTTGGTAGTAGTTTACTTCTATAACGAGACGAGACGAAACGGATCTTCAGGAATGAATATAGCTATTTACAAATTACCCTGTAGCAGAGATATGAATATGAAGTTCTTTCAAAATTTTCCCCAATTTTCATCCGATATTCTCGTAACTGGCCCCTTCGCAATTGGAAGGGCCGTCCGTCTATAAAGCTGATATCAGATTTCTGCATCGCCTCCCGCCGACCAACATTAAGATGTCACGCCAATGAAGACAAATACATCATGGCATGACTTTCAGAAAGAGAATGTTGGTACACAAATTGAATAAAACGGTCTAACGATCTCGTTATTAGGTCTGCGTAGGACATGTGATGGGTGGCCTTGGGAAACTGCTATGTTGTAAGGTTCTTTGTCTAGTGCAGATGATTTATTCAGCACTAGCGACCCGCCTCGTGGTGCAATGTAGAAAAAGACGAAGAAAACTTACATGAAAAATCACCGAACTAAATCCCATAGAATCCGCATTAACTATAAAAACACAATAAAAACTTGTCCCCACAGAAACAAATGATATCAGCAATAGAACAATACGAAACATCATTTCGACCATACGTCTAAAATTCGAATGTCAACCTTATTGCATTAGTGTACAGTTTTACTTTAATTGCATAGACTACGAGCAAATAAGCTCCCAAAGGCAGTTTGGACATCTATTTTTCCAGACACATTTCAGAGTTCTATGTTGTATCTAGTTTTATCCTTGATCGAAGTGAAAAACTAACTAACTTGCCGTGCCTTTAAGTAGGTATTTAGTGCAGACGAAATAGGTGTTTAGGAAATAAAACTGAATAAATTATCTTCAATAAGTAGATGTAAAGACCCGCGTCATTTCAGTTAAAACTTCTGCAAAGTAACTGTACTTGAATCATTCCAGCTGTCATAGATAGCAGAATTACCCGGCAGGGTACAGAGATTTATAAACTGTTTGTTTTTAAATCCAACATGAATTTCAGGACCTAGCCATCCTCATTTCAGCTACACTATTCTTGCCTTTTCAAAACATTAATGAGGCAAACATAAAATGCAACTGTTGAAAACCATAAAGTAGTAAATTGACAGTGCGTGTGTGAGTCATACATGGCAACATTATTGGAGCAAATTGGAATGTCCGTCTTTATAAATACGGCTGTTGACTGAGCGGATACCATATGAGGACCGACTGTTCCTATATCTGTAGATACCTACTATAAACCTTGGACACCCCTCTCAGTTATTTTATATCCATCATGCATGACCTAATGATATTACTTACTTGATTAATATTTATTGATTATTTACAGGCTAACAGAATTTCATTTTGTTACTTGCATATTTTATACATTTTTGTAGAGACCAAAACTCACCTCTCGAACAATTAGGTAGGTACTGGAAGACAGGTAATAGAAAATATCCAAGTACTGAAGTAGACTAATGGATCCTGAAATAATACATTGGTACAGTCGGCCACAGTCTCAGATACCCCTTTTTGTTCGATTGGCGCCCTTATGCCGCGCGCGATAAGAGCTGCCATGGGGTATCTGAGATTGTGGCCGACCGTACATAGAGCAAACGGACGTCGACAATTTAAGGAAACTTTACCTATAACAAGAAACATTATTCGCATATAAATCATTTAATTGGTAAGTAATTAGGTACCTAGTGGTTCGAATCGCGGTGATTTTGGTGTAATTTTTAAACTCTACACCACCAAAATAACCGTGACTTCAAGGGTTTCGCAGAAACTAACGTTTACACACACAGTACACAATTACACGGATCATTCCTGAGAAAAGCGTTCTTCGCTGAGATCGGTGGCTTTTATTTTTTTTCAAGATAGGTGAAAACTAAAAATACACTGCAAAAGATGGCTTAAAAACTTATCAATACGTCGATGAGGCACACCTATAGGGTTTATAGGTTAATGAAAAAAAAATCTTCTTTTTTGACAAGCCACCGATCTCAGCAAAAAGGCCACCGATCTCAGATAGTGTCTAAAATTATTATAAACAGTAATTACAGTGAATAATAAACGTTTTTTCTTAATTTAAACGTCACTCATGAACTGACACAGATAAAAGGGGGCTAAATTAAGCAAAACATTTCTATTAAATATCATAAAAATTATCAAAAAAATCATAACTTTATTTTCATAAAATCGTTGTAAAAGATCAATTCCTAAGCTAAACATGCAAAATTATAGTCAACAAGCCTTTGCATCTATTTATACACTGTCCAGTGGCACCTTCACTTACACTAGATGGGTGAAGAGACCAGTCGGCGCTGCAGTGTCTGGGACATTGTTTTAGATGGAGTAGGCTTGCCCAGCACCTATACCATCCTGACAGCTTGGTCGGCCTAGCCCATAAGAGAAGTCATTACGTGTGGAGCCAACTAAGTTGCGGGTTTCATCACGATGTTTTTCCTCACATTAGCGAGTGGTTTTGCTACTTCAAATTCACAAATTTATGTAACTTTGAAAAGAAACAAAGTCATGATACATGCCTGCGCTGGGAATCGAACCTGGTTCTCTCGCATCGGCGACCAATGCTCTATTATATGTGAGACTGTAAAAAACACACTAAAATTGTCTGTCTATACGGATTTTACTTTTTATTTGCGTGAAATTACATTTCCTTGAAAAAACAGTACATTAATAGCTTAAATGAAGTCTAAAC
The DNA here is from genome assembly GCA_949319315.1 of Zelleria hepariella. NCBI lineage: Eukaryota > Metazoa > Arthropoda > Insecta > Lepidoptera > Yponomeutidae > Zelleria > Zelleria hepariella. Next base: position 11,683,858 of record OX439388.1, read on the forward strand.
TTTAGTCCATAGAAACAAACTGATACATTTTGAATTAGTCATAGCATCTCGTTCGGTGTGGTATCTAAAGAATCTGTGAAATTGATACAATATGTTGAAAACTTCTTTGAGATCCTTGGCTAATAACTGAGATCGGTGGCTTAAATCCACCGATCTCAGGGCCACCGATCTCAGAAATAACTAAAATGTAGCTATTTCTCTTAAACTATAGAAGCAATCGTATTTATTTTTACGACAATACCTACTCAGGGATATACGCATTCATGCACTTAGGACAGTTTAGTGTAGTCTTGTTTACTATACTAACAAAACGTGCCACCACTTTCAGCTACCTTACCGAACCAAAGTTTAAAAAAAGTCAAGAACTTATGTAAAAGTTTAGGTATGAAAGATAGCGACACATACGAACCATAATAGTTGACAAGGACCATTTGACGATATTTTGCACCAGTAACTAGAAACTTGCCGCGTATTTAAGCTTGTATAAAAACATACTTTCGTTGCAAGATTTAAACTTTGCTCGCCGCGTGACATTTCTAGGAATGTCTACAGACACAAGAGTTTTCATTATATTAGAATGCTGGATATACGATTTGATAGAGACACTCATTGGGCATTTAGAAAGGTATAAATTAGCATAGTAGTGGGCACATGAGTAAAACCACAAACAAAAACATACCAGGCCCACACGCGTGTGACATGCAAAATACTCGCAAAATCACCCATTTTTTTACCTTCAAAGGGATGTTTAGGCAATTTCCTCTATGAAATATTGATTTTATTTGATATGCCTCAATGGACCGTTAGTTAAGTAGACGATTAAGTGCTAATTTAGTACTGTGTGATGTATAGTTTAGTAGATACTAGGGTGTGACCAAAAAAATCGACCTCCAAAGAATGACCCACACAGTATTACTTACCCACATAATTTATGAAATTTCAACTTATAACATCCAAATCTAACATAATATATTAAAATCCTCCCAGCATAGAAGCATCCTATCAAATATCTACCCTAATGCTAGTTACCAGAATCGCCCGCCGTGGCGCGAGTGACATGTAAATCGTGATAGGCGGGAGTCGAACCCGCTACCTCTAACTACCGTGCCACCGGGATGACTCGGCAGTTTTGGACACACCTGCCGATGTTAGGATAGAAAACGGTTGTGACTAGTTGTGAGAGAGAGATGTTTGGGGCTATTGTTTTGTAGATCATGGATCAATGGCGCAGTTTATTGAGTTACGATTTACTAGCCTTCGAAACGGATCGAATCGCGGTAGGTTTAGTGGTGCATTTGTACGTACATTTGTGAATTTGTAGTAGCAATACCACTCGCTAACTGTGAAAGAAAACATCGTGAGGATACCCGCGGCTTAGTTGGCTCCACACGTATTGACTTGTCTTTCCTGTGGGCTAGGCCGACTACGCTGTCAGGATAGTATAGGTGCTGGGCATGCCTACTCCATCTAAAACAATGTCCCAGGTACTGCAGCGCCGAGTGGTCTCTTCACGCATCTAGTGTGCGTGAAGGTGCCACTGGACTCTGTTTATATCATCTCATTACGTAGATGCAAAAAGGCCTTAGTTTTAGGGAAAAACCAGCAGTGATGATTGATGATGATAATGATGATGATGATTTTTCGAGTCATCCTTAACTTAGCTTTATTGACCCGATTCGAACGCTAGTTCAAAATCATCAGAAGTTATACAAACTTTCCGCTGAAATCGGTTCCTCCGCCTCCGATAACTGAATTGAGGTTTTCACTAATTAAATACTTAGGTAAGGTATCGTTCTGTCTCTGCAGATATCACAAAAAATAACGTGACAGAACGATACTTATGTACTCGTGTTAACTTAGTGAATTTCTCAATAAGAAATTGGGGCCTTGGTCACCCACACCACACTTGGCTTGGCTTAGTCTTACAATTAAATGGGTTTTAAATGCTACCTGCACCTATGTAGCGTTTTAATAACAATGAACCCAAAAATGGCAGCTGCTTCATCCAAGCTATTATATTATTTCGTCCGGTACGTAACCGGAGTTTCTCACCAGAAACCTATCGACCTTCGTCAAAATGTTATCTTCCACATCCCTATAATCATATAGCTTCAGAAAAAGTTTAAAAATACCTCCACCAGCCAGCCACCTCCCGTCCTAATACCGAAAAAAAAAGATGATTTTTTAAATCTAACGTTTGAAAGATTGACAGCTCGGTTGATCCGCGCCCACGGGCTTGGTATCAGGTAGAAACTTTGATTAAAAATATTTCAGCAGAAGAATTCTGTGGCTTCAAATCGTATTAGGGTATCGATCTAACAATCGGATGGGTCCGTCTTCGTCTTTTTTGCCGACGGATTTAAATTATTCATGAGTTTTTAAGGCGCTTTAAATAGAGGCATAACTTCCATAGAAAACTTTATAAGTGTTTCGAAAGAAAGGGAAAAAGTCACAGCCATTAATTTCAGTCATTTTCGTGATGTAAACACACTCGCGTCTGGAGGCAAAACCACTTGCAAATGCACCCTCGGTACGCGGCCATTTCTCAAATTGAACACTGTTTCCCGATGAAACCCCACCAGAATATAACGGAAAAAAAAAACACCCAAACTAAAACCATCCCCTAAAATTATTTTAGTTGCAAAGAAAGGAACTTAATACAGTGGTCTCCCTATGCCTCCCTGACGCACCCCTCGTATTGTGTATGTGTGTGCGTGAGATACTGTGAGGGGTGCTTGTGTGTGCGAGTCCTCGGAACTGAACGGCTGACAGCTAAAATGTAGAGCTAGAAATATTTTTAGTAGTATTTCCATTTTTTTCATGCAGGATAACGGAAAAAATAAGGTTTGTGACGTTTCTAGGAAAAAGAAAGTGGAAAGTGATGAAATACCTAATGTCAGCAACTAAGAAGCTGAAAAATATTATTGTAAACTTGTGAAAATTATAACATTACGGTATTTAGCTATACACCTACACATATAATAATATACTGAAATATACTGAACGGCTGACAGCTAAAATATAGAGCTAGAAATTTTTTTTTTTAATTTCAATTTTTTCATGGAGGATAACGGAAAAAAATAAGGTTTGTGACGTTTTTAGGAAAAAGAAAGTGGAAAGTGATGAAATACCTAATGTCAGCAACTACTCGTAAGAATCTGAAAAAAAAATATTGTGGACTTGTGAATATTAAAGCACATTTAGCTATACACCTACACGTTAATTTCAACTTAACAAAAGCTTTTCTCAGTTTGCACATACAATAAAATGAAATTGAAAAAAAAGTTAGATGAACAATGAGAGTGAGGAGTTATCATTTTCCTTTATCTTTAACCCGTTACCTCTACTTTATTTACTGTAGGTACGTACTACAATCAAAAGACTACATCATGCATGCGGACAAAGTCGCGGGTAAATCCTACTTACATCCCCAACAATAAAATTCCTAGAAGACTCTTCTAAACCGCTTCCTATCTCTGCCACACCATATCGGGGCGTCGGCAAATCAACACACACATCAAGGCGTACGAGCGTACCCTCCGAAGGGCACAAAAGCTTGGCCGACTGACTACCGACTGCTGTGCCACGGTACGTATACTATAGGGTGTTAAAGAAAGGTCCCGTCATACTGAAGCGGGTTGCTTAGCTTCCGATTTCTGAATTGAGAATTTCACGAAGCAAAATACTAAAGTCTAATAAAGTTCTGCCTCTGCAGATGTCACAAAAAAAGAACGTGACAGAACGATACTTAAATATTAACTTTGTGAATTTCTCAATTAAAAAACCGGCTGCATTTTGCCCCAAACTGTGAACTCGCGATTTACTTAACAACCCCATATCTCGGCAACCCCTGTACCGATTTGGCTCACGTACGAACTTAAAACATTATTTTAGTAGTCAAATTTTACTCACCTACCTAGCTAATTTCATGGCGTTCCGATCAACGATGATCGAGGAAACATTCATACATACATACAAACTCAACTACATACAGACAAATTATCAAAACAAAATAAATACATACTACATACAGATTCGGAAAACTTCGCTTGCTCGTTCAACAAGCAACTTTTACTATAGTGCCAATTTCCTACTGGGACATTTAAAAAAAAAATCAGTTGCTCTACATATTTTTGTGCAAATTTTTGTGTGTTTCGTATTTTGTGCCCCCTGCAGTATGACAGGACCTTTCCATCACACCCTGTATCTAGCTATGTTGTAGACGTGTGTAAGTGTGTGTGATATGTATGGCTGTGTGGTATATGAGTGGGGAGGTAGGCATATGGGTGTGTTTAGACGGGATTGAGCTCCAGTTCGAAGTTTAGTTTGTGTTTTCGGCGAATCGGGTTGAAGTTTTCTTTTTTGTTGGAGAACTTTTGCAAATAATTGGGGGTTAGTCTAGATATAAAGTTTGAGCTAAGTAAGTTTTTAGGGTTATGGTAAAGAAACGCTTCAGCCTGAGCCTCTTGTGTCTATTTATGCAGGGTTAACAAATAGGCTATGTAAAATTACAGTCTTCAGGTTTTCGTTAAACACATACCTAAATACGTTATTGAACCCGACTCTACATTCTCGAGAAAAATGTCAGTAACTCAATTAGGCTCTATTTTTATATTATCGACTTTTTCACATCAATTTAAAGCACTGGCATTAGCATTGATAAACGTCATTAAAAAAGTACTCGTACTTACTGTCAAACCTTACGGGGTAATTTCGTGTATAATACTTACTGATACCTTCAAACCTCAACCTAAACAGCCATAACGATTGTAGTCACGGCCATTTCTTCAGCTTCAAAATCAACTCAAGTATGGATTACATCAAGCTCCAACTTGAGCCACCCTTCCGAATGGCATACATACGCGTTCACATAGGGCGCCCACCCTTCTTCTCAGATGCATTGTGATCAGGATTGTTACCTACTGGACCCTTGACCCTTGTACTGAATTACCTCTTAACATTTACCTCTATACCTCTTAAAGCTGGAAGATAGTAGTGTGGCGGGAAATTCAAAATTTTCACAGTTTTTTACATTTTGTAGCTAAACTGAGCTATTTTTGTTCAGCGATTTTTCGTTCGCGAGAATAAAACCGTATTCTTTTCATTATTGTAAACAACAGAACAACAATAATTCAGCCGATTTTGTGTTCTGGTCTACGACAAGTTTTTTGGGCAATACCACTGCTTCGTAGACCAGAACACATAATCGGCTGAATTATTGTTGTTCTGTTGTTTACAATAATGAAAAGAATACGGTTTTATTCTCGCGAACGAAAAATCGCTGAACAAAAATAGTTCAATTTAGCTACAAAATGTAAAAGTCTGTGAAAATTTTGAATTTCCCGCCACCTTGCTATCGTCTACCCTTAAGGTTTAAATGTTGCAACGACAGTTACTTGGCTCGGTAGCTCAATTGCTTAGAGTGCTAGCCCGGTTTGCTTGAGGTTCAAGAAACGCCTGCAGCCATTATTTGGGGTCGGCTCTCCTCGTTCTCTTGCTCCAGGTTTTTCTATCCTGGATTGTTATATCGCCACAACCCAGTATTAACCTAATAATAAATCTTTAAATATTTACTTCCAGAAATAATACTAAATCCAATTCCCTGAGAAACCAATTTGCAATTTTAGACAAAGCACGTAGAGTCGAGCAAAGCTAACTTTGCGGTGGAGCATCCGAAATAGTAATTTCCGTACGTCGCTTTTGTATGTTTTCACCATTTTTACAATATTTATTTATTTTCCATATTTATTTTCCATATTTTCACGTAACATGTACCACTTGTAGAACTTGTAACATGTACCACCGCAACGTACAGAAATTACTATTTCGAATGCTCCACTGCAAAGTTAGCTTTGCACGAGTCTAATACACACGACGGCACGTCATAGTGTACACTTTTGTTGTAAAGTCGCCCGTAACGTAACCGAGCAGAGTGCTAGCGTGTAAGGGTCGACGTGCTGTCGTGTGTACGAAACAGGGTCCAACTTTGTAGAGGAAAATAGGGACAATCCGATATTTTCCGTGGGGAAAGAAAATATGAAAAATGTTTCCCTATTTGTCTCAGTCCAAGCTGTGCACTCTACAGTTGGAAGGAACCAAGTATTACTCTGTGTGATTTCATGACGACTTCATTCGCAGTAATCAATCGATTGACTGCACAATGTTTGAACTGCTGATGACATCATTGGTGGTTGGTTGGCTATTGATAGATGGTATGATTAATTTTCTAAGTAAGCAGACGTACAATGTATATTTTTCCTGTTTATTGGCAAACTTGCATCTTATTACTATTTAATTTTCCACTTTTATACAAGATGTTTAAAGCTTAATTAATTATTGTTATGAGTTTCCTAGGAAATGCAATTCCGAATGTCATAAAATAAATTGGTCCTCTTGATTTGTTTTTAGTTCAAGCTGTATCCATAATTTAAGCAGGTCAAGACCCAAGATTAGCTTCGGCCCGGTTTCTGAATTGAGAAATTCGCTACGCAAATGGGTAAATATCGTCCTGTCTCTGCAGATTTCTCACAAAAGAGCGTGAAAGAACGATGGTCAAGTATTTGCTTAGCAAAATTCTCAATTCAGAAAACGGGCCTTCGAGTCTTCGACCGAACTCAAAAAGAGCGCCAAAACAAAAACGTTTACTTACCAACAACAGCACCAGCGATCTTGCAAGTCACGCACTTTGGTCCGTCGTCGGACCGGCGCTTCCTTTAAACATCCTCCAGGGCTTCTGAAGACTCCTGGGAGTTACCTGCTGGGGTGGAATGTCTCAAAGAAAGGTACGGCCTTTTATTTCACCGCGCCTTATTGTTTCGATGGAGCTACTGATGTCGAGCGGACAGATTTTAAAATATGTTTGCAGTTTTTGGATAGGGGTGGATGTTTTAGAAGTCCTGAGTCACCGGTCTTTACCACAACTCTCCTATAAGGAACTTTTAACTCAAATATCGCCTTCCTACTTAGAGTCTTGGTGGAAATAAGGGTAAGAATATGGATATTCACATAGAGTGATTATGAAACCTAAAACTTAGATAGATTATATTAAAGTATGGAAGGTCCACTTGCGTTAACCAGGGTTTTTCAGTTAACTCTGAGTTAACGTCAATAGGAAATGTTATTCGGTGATGTGGGCTTGAGGTATGTTCGGGTTAACATTCAAAATGGATTCAAAAAAGATTTTTAAATTAATAAAATGTGAACCTTGTGGCGGGAGAAAAGTATTTTTTAAATATTGTTTTCATTGACTTTCACAATGTTTTAACAACTCAAAGCTATGTAAATGCACCTGCACACACAAACATATTTAAAAATTTTGCTAATACCAAAAACAAAAAAGTTATGATTTTTTTTCAATTTTGAGGTTATAAAATAAAAATTGTTTTTTTCAACTTTTTTTTACAGATTTGACATCCTGTTGGCAATTAGTTTTCACCCTGTAAAAAGAGTTAGGATGTTTTGTAACACGTTGTATACTTCACGTGTAGGTATCTTGCCAGGGGAAGAACTATTCGTAGGGGCGAGCATTTATTATTAAATTTGAAATCGCTACGTATAAATATCACACAACTTAACATATTTGTTTCTTGACTTGACTTTTCCCAGTTCCGAAATTTCATAAATTTTCGCGCGGAACTTCCTTCCTCGTGTCTCTGAAATTTCAACTCTCACCTATGCCTACGACAGCGAGAGTCAGGAGGGGAACCTCACCCCCTCCCTGGTGACATCATACCTTCCCCCCCACCCCCCTCTGTGATGAATGGCGCATGTACGCGACTACGACGCCCTTTAACACAGCCCCCGCTCAAGAAATGTCGATACGACCTATAGAATATCATATTAGGTACTCATATGTTTTATTAAGAACCCCATTCTACGATCGAAAAAGCCTTGAATAATAGCGGCGACTTTTAGACAAAAAACATCTAGAGGTAACCAAAGCATTGACATTATCATTGTTCTTTAGTTTTTTTTTTGTTTCGTATCCTGCTAAAGGTCGTCAATAAAAGAGTAATGGTCTGTTCTAATGTTCTAGTTACGGCCATCTTGAGAATCTACTTATGAAATAATGGTCTTTAAATTCTTTAAAAAAAGTTAGATTATCCAGAACTTTATAGTTAAAGCTGAAGCCACCGAAACGTTTGTTTTCAGTTTCACCTTGTTTATTTGAAACTCGCATGCAACTTATCGCGCGTGCGAACATAAGGCATAAGGCCGTCAATCAAACTAAAAGGGGTATCCTAGAGTGTCGCTTTACTCTTCAAAGATGTCAAAAAGATACAGCCTAGAGTAGCTACGCTAATAACAAACTCGAATATCGGTAGAGGCAAAAAATACAAGCGTAAGCTACCGTAGGATTGTGTATTACCGGTTTCCAAGATCATATTTCTGACAAAGCACTCCCGAGGGGAATCCGAAGTGACTCGCAGCATTCCGCCGGGCAGCGGCTCGCTTTAGCAAAACTATACACAATAAATCCGTCAAAGCAGACGGTAGCAAAATCTTATTATTTGCATACAAATCATTAGACAATAACCCTTTTACCGAATTTGCTGAAATACTACACTTGGACGCCGCTCCTGCAAAAAAAAGGGTTCAGAACGACTTTACTATTGTTGTGATCAGCAGGCGTCCGCGCAAATCTTTTGCAAATAAACAAGGGATAATGCAGTCAGATTTACGACTCGAGGCGACTAATTTGTTAAAACTCAGGAGACAAAGAAGTGTTATCGCGACAGCTTTATCTGCGCGCGTCGTGCAAATGCCAGGCAAATATTGAACGTGTGACTAAAGATCGCTCGCTCAGAAATAACACTTCTTTATTATAAAACGAACTCGGTATAAAAATGATAAAACAGTGGTGTCGGCATCTCGCGTACCAAATAAGTTGAAGACAAGAACGGCTCGTTGCGTGTCCGGCCACACAATGAGCTCCTGACTTTGATCGATGATCGCGCATTGAAGAATACATTACGATTTTGCTTTCATTTCGTTCGATACGAATGTCACAAGGTTATGATATCGAAGTAAAGAAATGAGAGATGTTATTTCATTACTGTATTTATTGGTTTCGTATTCACAGGTCTTGTCTTCTATATTTAGTTACAAAACAACTTTTTATTTTTATATTTTATTAAAACTCGACATTTGTAAACCTAAGTCATTGTCTATAGGTACATCACAATGTTATAATAATTTATTACGTAATAGTTTTGTTTCCCTAAAGAAGAAGAACACAGTTTTATCGAACAGAATTAAACAAAAAGTCACAAAAAATAACATAATACACATACTGCGTTGTCAGATTGCTTTGAAACAAAAAAAAAAGCTCTTCATAATTAAATCACTTTAAATAGTTACACCTACGACAATGACTTAATGTTAAATGAACAGGATTGAACACTCAGACAATCATACACTAAAATAATATTAATCACACTTTTGACATTGTAAAGTTTCCCATTTATCTATATCCGAACATTCGTTATGACTGGTTAGCCTAATTTAGACTAAACCTTACATTACTTATCACCTAATAATCAATTTATTACATTACATATCGACACAAAAGGAATGGTGAAATCTTTAACAATTACACAAAGGTTTATCAAATTGAGAAAAATATAGTTTTTCTTTACACTTTTCAACTTTAGGATTAGGATTATAAGGCGGTAAGTCCGTAGTCTGACTTGATCACTGGCGGGTTAGTTTGCACGACACCTGAGCCGCAGCCGGTGTTGCCAGGCGAGCTGTGGGCTGCCAGGCTTGCTACCATCGCAGGGTCTAGGCCTCCATGCATACTCATCATATGCAGATGATGTGGGGTCATATGCCCCGTATTCATCTGATTCCCGTGATGCGACATAGGGCTCATAGCTGACTCGTGCGATAAGTTCTGCTGACAGTGCAAATCGTTCATAATATTATCTGTAACATTCTCTATGCTGTCCGGTCTCCCGTTGTTATTCGATTTCTTCTTGTCATTGTTATTTGTGTTCTTATTCGATCTACTCTTTGGTGTGTTGCCTTTAGCCGTTGTCGTGGTGACTCCCGCTGGATTCGTTTTTCTCCGGACATTCTTTGTGTTGGGCAGTTTGTTGTCCTTCTTCCACTTCATTCTTCTGTTCTGGAACCATATCTTGATCTGTCTCTCGGATAGGACTAGAGTGTGGGCTATCTCTATTCTTCTTCTCCTAGTTAGGTACCGATTGTAGTGGAATTCTTTCTCGAGTTCTAGTATCTGGTGTCGGGTGTACGCCGTCCTCTGCCGCTTTGGTTCCATTCCCGGTTGATACTGGCCGCTAGCTGTGAAAAGAAATGTTTTAATTAGTTATTATTTCTAAGAAAATGAAAAAATCGTTCACATGATGAAAAAAACATTTTCAGTTCAGATCAAAATGAAGCCACTTGCTCCGTCTTGTATTATGCTTTAATTTTGCTTCAAGATGCATTATCGCCTGAATATCACAATGAAAGTATTGTCCACTGCCACATAAGATTATATAAAAATAAGTTTCCCTATAATCTTTTCAGTCTTTTACGTCTATGATTGACTATAATATAACAGGTAAATCCACGCTTGATAGTGTTTTCTCCACATGTATCGATTTAACGAAGTTATTTATGGGATACTATGTCTAAATAAGCTGTAAGAAATGCTAAAACAGAGCAGAGTAGCCACTCCGTCGCTCGCACGATTTCTAAGCGGTTAGCACGAAAAGGCACAATATAATCTAGCCACATGCCTACTAACATGTTGGAGATTATTTCTTGCGATAAATGTACCTATTCCAATTATTTACGATTGATGGCTCGCTAGCGTTCTTTCTTGTTTTCAAAGTCAAGAGTCCGATTTACTTGCAAATTGTTGTTTATATTATCAACTTTTCTTATGATATTGCTTAGAAAGTTTAAACTATAGGTACTATACAAAACACTGTGAATAGCTTATGAAATGTTGTCAAGTCTGCATTATGTATTTTTATATGGGAAGAAATTCTGAGATATTTATGTAGATTCTTGCTTTGACGCTTTGAAATGAAGAAAGTCAAACTTTTGAAATACATTTTCATAGTATCGCCTGATACTACTGTCTTTAGGATATTGTACATCATTCATTACGTAGTCAAATATGAAACTTAGACAGGTAGGTAAATAAACCTACCCAAAGTAAGTATATAAATATTGGTAGGTAGTAGGTATGCGTCATAATTTAGAAGGTAGCAGTGGTGTGCCAAGCCACTCATAGCAACTGACGTTGACCGTGTAAAATTTATTTCCACCACGACCAATTTAATAACAAACTGGCGAACAAGCAAAAGTAACCTTTAAACCTACATGGTAAAAGTCGTTAACTTAACAAGCAGAGGTGATGTTACTCTGGTACTTAGCTACCTCTACGAAGAGGTGTGTTAATTAATGTGCATAATAATTATTCGTGTACAAGCATGAGCTTCCTTTTTTGTTTTGATTAATTGCTTATTGCAAATTAGCTCTTTTTGTTCGTAACTGCATATTTTTTTTATTTTATGCATCTAACAGAGTAATTTTTGAGGCGGATTAACCGACTTGTGATACATCTTTCTTGGAAACGATTCTTGTCGATATGAATCATTTAAAATATTATTGTGTATTCACTACAAACATATAATTATAATAATCGTAACGGGGTTGCCCCTATTGGAATCCAAACCATAAATGTAGTGCTCTAAAAAGAAAGAAAGAAGAAAGAACTTTTACTTTTAGTTTCAAGCGGTACTAAACTATCTTCTCTGAGTCGGGTGTCACTGACAAAAACCATACCCCGTATATCTGATTGAAACAAAATCGCTACTAATTGGTTACCTCATACTGAGCACTGGTGCCGTGGAGGGCCAAGGAGGAGATGGCGGGACAATTTCGAAACCTTATTAGCGGGGTGGCAAGAGGTGGCCCCAGATAGTGGAAGACACGAGGGGAGGCCTTTGCCCAGCAGAGAATAACATACAACAAGAGGCTGCATAAAAAATAACATACATCTAAAAGTGAACAAGAAATTTAAAAAGCTCACGATAAACGAAAATATCACGAATCCGAGCTTGATGAAATGAGCTCTATCTCTATCTTTTAAACTATCTGTGAGAGTTAGTCACAAACTCAGAACGATTTATATCGCAATTTTTAGCTCAATAAAAATCATTGTCGTGGTACTGAGTAGGAGTCCACACCCTGCATAAAATTTAAGCTTTCGTTTTTATGTAATGGGATGATTTGTAAGGCGTCCAGTGGCACCTTCACTAGATGGGTGAAGTCACCACTTGGACGCAGCAGTTCCTGGGATATGTTCAAATTTAGTACCTAACCTTGCCCACCTCTTCATACATATGAAGAAAATGATCCGATTGTTCAATTTAAACCCGCCACTTGATCGCAGATTGTCGCCATTGTTGGCTTCATTTCCACATTATTCCCTAATTTCCGTTTCAGACCAAATTGCCCTTTATTTGCTACCGCTGAATGAAGCAACAAAGAAAAGGGGCCTTGACAATGTGTAAAGGTTGTCAACATCCATTTCACTCCACGCAGTTTAAAAATATATTCTGTAAATGAATATGACTTGTGTTTTTCTAGAAAGATCTTAGGTGTGCTAGTGAAATAAAAAAAACTGTATTGAGGGATCAACTTTTTTCCCGAAAACGTATACATTTAAAAAACTATCAAGTTATGAATTTATTTGCTCGGTACTGCTTATGCTTATGCGATACAGGGTAATTTTGAAACACAACTTCTAAATGTGATTTCCACCAACTGTTGTTCTACGACGTTTAGAAAAGCTAGATACTTTTTATTTATTGAACATTTCTTATTCTTTAAAAGTTTGCATTTGTGCCGTTTCAGCGCTGCCTGCGCGGCAAGCTTTCGTGCGTGCCCCTTCTCTATCTATTACTTTTCCAGCCTCTCCTACTTGTTATTCCGCGCCACAAATATTGCCATTTTTTATTTATTTTATTGAAAATAAAATTGGGCTTTTGCCAAAGTCGTTGAACAATGTTGTTGGAAATCACATTTACCTAGAAGTTAGGGTGTTTCAGGAATAATAGTTATTTGTTATGCAAGAATGCAAAATTGTTGTTTGCGGCGAGTGCTTGTACTGAATACCGAGCTAGCGAAGGTTTCCAAAATTGAGCCACGAGCGTAGCGAGTGGTTCAAAAAAAGAAACCTGAGCGTAGCGAGGTATTCAGAAGCACGAAACGCAAATAATATTGCATTCGTGCGAAACACAAAACTTTTCATCTCACAGAAGCGAGGAAATGACTTTGTTAGCCAAGCGGGAAAAACTCTATAGACAAATACTTACAGGCAAAACAGGTGAGTCAAATAAGTTCCTTTTAACAGCATATTTTACTGTAGTTACGGCTGCCGCACTAAAGTTTTGAGCTTTGTTGGTATTAAAACCATTCGTTTTATTCATAATTTCCTGAAGTTTATTTATCCAGACACAAAAGTAATGTTTTTTTTTCCGGGTGCATTCTGAACATTTACCTTAAAAAATTAAATTTTCTAGAGATAAAAAATAAATTCAATTATATCGTTTGAAAAAATGTATAAACCAACCCATAATTATCTATTTTATAAAACAGAAGCGGAGCATTTTTTTAATTTACTGTTTTTAAAAATAAATATAGTGTACAAAATATAAAAAAGACTGTAAGAAGAAACCGCGTTTCTGAATGTTCTATTCCGTGACTTATGATGCCTATGCCTCATTTGCATTCGCAGTTTTGTATAGAAAATGGGCACTTGCGTGGAGAGTCGCGTCTAAACGAGGCTCTACTTTCTGAAGCTTTTATGAACTTATAAGGCATCTAGTGAAACGGCCAGTGTTTTTTCTTTTTCTGCACCGTGGGGCGTGGAAAAAAAGGGCGTTCAAATTTCGAAGTGCACAAAAATGCAGATTGGTTAAATTCGGGTTTTACACGGTTGTAAGTTGCTAGTAACAGCAAACTTTCCGAGCATGGGAGATGAAAAGATATTTAAAATTGCCATATTGTATACTTGATATTGCGACCATGTGCAGTCATTCTAGATAACTTTACTTGTTTTTTTTTTTTTGTAGAACCATGGAAAGACTTTTTGTAACACGCTTTTATGGTACGGTCGGCCACAGTCACAAATACCCCATGGCAGCTCTTACCGCGCGCGGCATAAGAGCGCCAATCGAACAAAAAGGGGTATCCTAGCGTGTGGCCGACTGTACCTACGAAAACAAACAGAAATAGAAACCCTGTATTCGAAACAGAGTTGCCCAAAATAAACTGCTCTTATTTAAGAGCCCTCAGTTCTACCTATCTAATTGGTTGTGTCTCGTTAGCTGCTGTCGCCTCATATTTGTACCTAGTGACAACAACCTGGCAACTTTGCAAAGATAACTTTAAAAATGTTAGTTAGCTTGCATAATTAGCCTTCCACCACGGCCTAGCTCCGATTTACCACAAAACTTATGGTCCTCGTTTAATCCTCCTAAAGGATGACTTTCAGGCAATTCAATTTTAGTGAAACTCTACGCCCCGAAAGGGACATAAATGCACCGATGTAAAAATTTTAATGATCCAAATTTAGCAATTCTGTCATCAATTAAATTAAATTTAAAGTGTATTTTTTTTATTTCGGCCGAATCCCGAGTTAGTTATAATGGTACTTATTCTAGTGTTAATATTTATTTACAAATCAGTGTTATTTACTTTGGAGGTTTTGGCTGTACGTTGTTTTTCAGTGATTTTATCACGGTACTTAGGAACTGCAATACAGTAAGTAACCAACACACATCGAAACTTTTACACACATACCTACATCAGAGGCAGAGCATCCAATTCGGTACGCTCAGGCCGGACCTTAGTGGAATGTCTCTGGAAATTACTCGGAGGCTACTCTTGAACCATTGTTTTAAGCTTGAAACAAAGACGATCTTCAATTTTGTCACACTGGATCTGTTCCTATGTCGAAAAACTTAAACTAAGACCTTTTGAATTAGGACCGATGATTTATAGAGCGTCCAGCGGCATCGTCATTCACACTGAATTAACAATGTCTCAGGCACTGTAGCGTCCAAGTGGTGAACCATAAATAGCAATACGATAAGTTTGTAAAGGCTCTGAATCAACCTTATATTATTAGTAGGTATGTATTGAGCTACTAAAGCTTTTATTCGTTTTTTTATATCCCTCCCTGTTCGGCAATTTGTGTCTTTTAAATCTTTAAAACCCTTTTAATTTAATTTAAGGTCAAAATAATAATGATTTTAGAGGTGTGTGTATGAGTATAATGGAGGTATTCCGTACCAACTCCATTTCCGAAGTAACGCCCATGGCAAGGTACAGAGGAATGTCTCAGGGTAGGGCCTGGAATGTGGTGGTCAGTCGAGATTTCCCTCCAACGGACGGACGGACTTTGACGCGGGTCGTGGGGACCCTTGGATTTTTACTTAGCTCTGTATGTAAGTGTCGACGCTTGGTTTTACATGGGTGGGACTGGAATTTGTATTGGATATATGGCCAAGACCCTCTTTGGGTCGCTGACCCAGTGGGGATGAATACATTATGGATCGACGATATTGTAAAGATAGTGGTAAGACAGTGGACAATAAGAGAGCCAACGTGGAAAGGAAGAAGCGTATACTAAATACACAGAAGCAGACTTTACTCATGGACTCGATATATAGATTTCTAGCTAAAAATATAGCCAAAAATTTAATACAAAGAGAGATATTATGGAGGCCCATAATCGTAAATTGATGATGTCTAGATACTGAAACATAAATCGATGCCTTTCTCTAAAACAGATTGGTATAGTTGTGGGTCTGGTTACAACCTGAACCAACATCAGCTAAAAATTCACCGAAGAGGTTCGAAATGTTTGGATCCACCTTGAATCTCTACCCATAAATAAAAACACATTAATCGTTCATCATAAACAACTAACCACCAGTTACAAGCTCCTTGGCTACCGGTTCTCGAGACATCTTCGATCGGGCTTCGTTAGCCGCGCTATCACGTCATCGGTTACGATGACAATCTCAATTGAATACTTGGTGCTGGCGCGGGCGTGTGGTCCGCCAGAGGCGCGCATGCGCCGTGTGACACTCCCGGTGGTCCCGCCTCATTACGTACCATCGGCAAGAGATGTCGTGGACCACCGTTAGGGCTATTTTGGCTTGGCTGTCGTGCAGGCTAAGGCCTGCACGACCTAAGGGTCTGTAACGCAATCGTGTTTTGATAGATTCACAGTATTTGTAACCGCATTTCCTCGTTTTTCTCCTCTAACGCTGAGCCTATCGAGATATTTGCGATACAGACTGCATTGAGCCATACAAACGATAAAGGAGCAAAAAAGTAAACTTTGGAGTGGACGTAAAGCACTATCGGTAATAGATGTCGAGGACCACCTTTAGGGTTATTTTGGCTTGGTTGGAGGAGCACAACAATCAATAGAGGACCAAAAAGGTAAACTAGGAAGCAGAGGTAAAGCAATTGCTTCATTACGTACTAACTGATCGAGATGGCCCGTGGTGTGTACTACCGTTGGAACTATTTTTGCTTGGTAAGCGGAGCACAACAATCAATAGGTCATAATTTATCATGGCTCATGAAATGTAGAAGACCTATAAATGAAACTATAAAGCGAAGGTGAAATAAGTTAGGAAATGTTTAACGCCTCTAAAAGTCTTGCTTTATACTTGACATAAATCTACTTCCCGAACGTGATGTCTGCTTGTTTTCTGACAGCAATTTTGTCACAAATCGGTCTAGCTCCAGTTTTCTTTCAGGTTTTATTTGGCAAACATAAGACCAGTAAAAAAAACTGAAACTGAACTTCTAGATACCACTTATTCCTATAGTATAAACTGACATCGACGATCGACAATCTGTGCAGTGAATAATATTCAATCCAACGACAGAAGCTGATAACAGAGCGCTGGCTATCTGACGGATGCAATGTAAAAAACTTAGCGCGCAAGGTACGGGCAATTCTTTCATTGATCGATCAGTTGGAACCGGTTTGCAGAATGGCAACCACACAGAGGAATGCGTTTTGCAACACGATGTTTAAAGTGACCTTGTTGATGAAAAAGGCGCTTGAACTGCTGCCTAGGCTGTTGTTGAAAACAATGTGAGTGATTAGGTACTCTTCGGTTCGTATTAGAAACGTCTGGTTGAAGGTTGTTGTCAGTCAGGTCATTATTATTACAGTCAGAACAAGCCTTGTCACATGCTCGAATGCCCACAGGTGTAAGCGTGAACATAGAATTAAAAATTGTGCATTGGTAAGCATTCGATCTGTAGGTTAGAAGTTGAAGCACGACTTTAATTAATCTCTACTTGTGTTTGTTTCTCGTTTTAAACTTAGCAAATAGCCTCGTTAGTGTAAACAAATGCATTGAATAGGACTTATGTTTTGCTAGGTATTTCAGAAGTGTAATGCTAAATCTGCTGTTTCTAGAGGCAATATTGCTTATTACTAAGGACATACCTTGATTAAAGCTTTAATAAATGTAATATAATAATCCGTAATAATCTTTCGTTATTCTTAGGTAAAAGTTTTGAGAGCTTTTGAAGTATGTCGGTCAAACAAAATAGAAATAAAAAAAGGTCAACACGTGCACATCAGTCAAAACTTAAAAGAAATCAATAAACCCGAAGACGCATTCAATGCTGCAAACTACATTTTAAAGAACCACAAAAATAAATGACACTCATTAACATGAGTGCCGGGCGCCATTGTAAGCTACAAAGGTCCTTGCTTCAAGGGCCCACAAATGATAACACATTAGTAAACTGTCACAACAAAATCAAAAGACACGCGAAAGGTCCCTTAACTATCCCTTAAACACCGCTAAGGATAACAAATCGACAGCAATTTGTTCTATCTTTCAGTAACGCGCCGCGAACAATTCTAAAAGCATCATTTTGTGCTGTTTTTTCTACACGTGAATGCAAGACATCAAGCGTCAATAAGCGAATTAATGTAGTGCCATCAGTCACTTGGCATGTTTGAAAGCTGGGTGAGGAATGTGGTTTTAAATGCGTGTTCGTTTTCTTGTCGGTTTTGTAGAGTTTCTTGCATGAACCAGAAATAAAATAAGGAATACGTTTCGAGTACCAAATCAAAAGGTTAAACACTTAAATTAATCAAACGAATTTGGCTCTAACTAGCTAGAAGATGCGTTGCACATCTTTATCGTCTACTTACAAAGCTTTTTTTTGTTTGCTTCATCATTGGAGATTTTTAATAAAAGTAGGGAAGTGAAAGCAACTGAAAAAGTAGGTAACTATATCGTATCTACGTACTTGCGTTTACCTAATAATCGTTTAATAAATTATTCCCTACCCCGTAAGTATTCCAAACTTTCTGACTTTTATTTTTTTCTAAAGCACTAACCCGTACTAGGGAAAAAATTGCATGTAGCTCAATTGGTAGAGCGACGGCACAGTACGCCAGAGGTTGTGGATTTACGTCCTGGTCCCGAGCAACTTTTTTAACGTTATCATCATCATCAAAATCATCAGCCTGTTGACACTTACTGCTGAGTAAAGGCCTCTTCATGCCCACGCCACCGCAGACGATCCTGTGCCAGATGCAACCACTGCTTTCCGGCTGCTTGGGCTATCTACCTAATCGCACCCCTCTCGAGGTTGCCATTCCATAATGGATTTCGTCCATCTACCAACAGTGCGTCAAGCCAGGTGTCCTGCCCACTTTCATTTCAAAGACTTCATGCGTTTTTAAACTATTAAGTAACAAAAATTGCCAGATACTTACAAACACCAGCCACATGAATCTTCTTCATCCACGGATAGATAACCCTGTCCGTATTATCCGAGCAAATCGAGGAGTCGTCATCTTCCACCGGCGGACTCTCCAGCAGTAACCTCTCATCATCCAGCTCTGACCCGGGGGACCCTTCTCTGCCGAGCGCATGTAGCTTGCGACCAGCTGGGGCTGCTTCCTCTATGTGTCTTTCAAGTCTTAATCCCAGTTCTGCCAACCCTGGCGCGGTATCCGTGGGAGGTGGTCCGTACTCA
The DNA here is from genome assembly GCA_949319315.1 of Zelleria hepariella. NCBI lineage: Eukaryota > Metazoa > Arthropoda > Insecta > Lepidoptera > Yponomeutidae > Zelleria > Zelleria hepariella. The sequence continues at coordinate 11,702,917 of OX439388.1, forward strand.
TGGGCGTCGATTGGATGTGCTGCCTCTGGAGGTCTTGGTGGTGGCGCCACTGGTGGATGCTGAGGCAACTGGTGGTAGTATCCCCCATAGCCGTAGTTGCTGAGTTGCACTGGAGGGTATTGGTGTTGGTATCCGTACTGTAAGTGCTGATGATGGTAGTATTCGTTCGGGGGTATGTAGTCGGCCTGGCTGTATTCCTCCGAAGGTGGGAACTTGGGGTCTGGCTGCGGCTGGTAGCCGGGGTTCATGAGGAAGGAGCTCATGTTGGGCGTGGCCAGCTCGCGCATCACTCGCCGCCGGACCGCACGCCCGCTAACATGGCCGCCATCCGGCCCTAAATTGGTCCTTCGAGGATTTTTTGCCCTTTTACCTTGTAGGTTGAAGCGTAGTTTATGGCAGGTGGATTTTGTGAGATTGGATGTTATGGGAGTAGCGTATACTTGTTGTTTTGTTTCAGTTAAAGCTCATGAATATTTGAATAAGTTTGTCCGATGCCTTTGTCAATATATTGCAGAATTAAATTGGATTTTTGTATCACTTTGCACGCACGTAATATGATTTTATGGACCACAATGTAGAGTTTTTCTTTTCTCCTGTCACTTGATAACTCACCCTTTTACAAGTCCAATCTACTCATTTTACTGGAAGTCCCAATATAACTTATTAAATTTAATTTGACCTAAAATATGTAAGTGTTACAAGTTCTTCAGTCACTAAAAGTCAACAATAATCACTCACAATTCACATCACAGTAATTAATCAGTTTTATAAACATCATCAGCGCACAATATTTTTAAAGAAACTCGGGTATTTTTAGCAAGAACAAAAATAAATGCAAAGTCATTTGATTTATCACTTTTTGATAATAAACAATATGGCATAGTAGGCACTCTCTCGCGGCGACATTTTGAGACAATATACACTGGTCGACACGCCAGCGCGCTCTGTCACTTTAAGGACTTCTATACATGTTCATCAATTTTTACATACCACCTTCCATTTTTAAGGCGGAGCTGTTCTTTTGCTGTCTTATTCGTTTCCCACTGCTCCAAAATAAACCTTCAGTTAAGAGCTTTAGAGCTTAGTTCCCCCTGTTGATGCCGCTACAAGCATCAAACTGCGACAATGCCCGTCCCCTTTTATCATTCGGTGGGGCTAACGAGCGCGAGAGGGACAGAATCGCTAAAGCTGCTGTTGGAATATCACAGAGAATATTGTATCTATCTCTTTCTATCATCAGAGCTTTTTCATAAGCGGATAAGGGAGAAAGCTTACGTTAAACTTGCATGGGAGAGATTAAGAGCTGTTTAATAATAATACGGAATGAGCGCACTACTCCTAATGGCATGGCGTTTTAAATATTTAACATGAAATGTCCGTAATTTTTTATCGTAATATTTTTCATTATTTCAATGGATGACAATTATACTGATAATGTAATAAGTGTACTGTTGTTTAAATTGAACGAGCGTGTAATAACCGCTACTGATACTAATGCAATTCAATTAACTAGCATGTTTTTAATTATTCAAAGATTAATGATGCTTAAATAGTGCCCTATTGTTAATTTCGACTGAGTTTTAAGTGCCACAGAATTCAATACGGGCTAATCAGAGATTTAAATAGAAACAACTTAGATAACCAAAATTGCAAAAGTTAAACGAACGAAATTATCTAGAAGAAAAAAACAGAACTAGATAGTTCTTATGATGATTTTGCTCCAATCTTACAACATAACATAAGTAGGTATACACGACAGCACGTCAGAGTGTACACTTTTGTTGTAAAGTCACCGGTAACGTAACCGAGTAGAGTGCTAGCGTCTAAGGGTCGACGTACTGTCGTGTGTAAGTACCTTTATTTCTTGTAGAGAGACGAAGAACCCGAATTCTGAACGTCGGAACGTGTCCAATCTCAACTAAGTATCATGAAAGTAACCCTTTTCTAGTGTTTTTTAATACAATAAAACATTCTGCCAAGCTGCGTGATAAGGTGGCCAAAGCTCCTATTATTTCATGAAATAGCACACATAAATTTGGGTAACACTTGATCCAACCAAATAAGAGCACCAGAAGCAGTGGTAGCTTAGTGGGTAGAACAATGGACTTGGAAGCTCGAGACCAAGGTTTGATTCCCGGTGGGTTTATTTTGTTACATTTTGTTTTGTAGTAGCAATACTGCACGCCTTTCTTTTCTGTGGGCTAACCCCTCTTAGCTATCAGAATGGCAAAGGTACTGGGCAGCCGATCTAAAACAATGTTCCAGTCACTACAGCGAACGAGTGGTAGTTTCACCCATCTAAGCAAACAAACCAAAAACAATAGACGAACCAGCAGATCAGAAGCAGCACGATATCACACAGTGTAATCTCACTTAATACTCGACTCGGATAGTCATATCAAGAAGACCGACACGCACCGAACAAATAAACAAAAATATCCGGTGGTCTGCCCGATTATTGAATTAGGTACAATCAACGATGACCAGCACTATTCTCTACGAGTATTCAATGCAGCAGGATAACTCATAATCATTGTACTTGTCGGTTTAGAACTTTCCAGCTCACTCCGATCAAAAGCCAGCTCTTTCATGATAACGGCCTTCTCTTTAATATGGCCAAAAAGGCGTCTTGGAGGTCGGCTACCTCTTTAATTTGGTCATGCTTTTGCAACTGCCGACCTGGGTGTGGGGCCTGTTCACTGACTTCCACGTCTACCAGGGTAATTTGTGTCCCGGTGGCAGCGTTTCTTTGGCCTCTACATTTATCGGGAGCAGAGGCTAGCCAAAGTTTCGCTCTGCCGGCAGGATTCTCGATGGGGGTCGCGTACGCTACGTAGCTATGTCGGCTTTTAAGACGAGATGGAGGTGGGTTTCGACCATTCAGTGGATGTCTTGGTTCAGTCTCCTGTTTATACTTTTCGACTGAGCTTGCCACTTCCCTCCTGCTCTTGGGTGGATTTGCATCCATTAGGGACGATTTACTGCGTGTCAGTTGGAGCTTCATTTTTTAAAGTGACTATTGAGATCGATTTGGGAGCGACAGGGCCTGCTCCATATTGAACACACACTGTTGATGGGTTGGTGGATCCTTGGAGCCTACTGGCTCTTTTGTCGGCCAGTACGGAGCACCGTGCTTCATCGCAGGTCTTGCGTCCATCCTTGATTTGGTTCCTCCAGGAATCTCTATCCATAGCAAGCTTATTCCAGTACTTGTGCTCAACCCCGAAAGCCGCCGTGTCACCAACTTGCTAGCCTGCCAACACGCCTCTGGCGTGCGCTACTTCGCCAAACATTACAGCTCTCGGCAACCAAGCAGGGAAGGCAGCGCATGTGGAACGTGTTTATAAGCATCCTCTTGTTTTGCATACGACGTTGGTTTCCGCTCCGTAGCTAATAACGATAACGGAGGCAGACCAGCGAATCCAAGTAATATTATTATTTCCTTTTTTGGTCATTTACGTGGCTTGATTCAGCGTCTTTTCTTCAGAGAAAATGTATCTAGTCTTTCCCATGTCCTGCTGTCGAATCTATTATTTTGAATGTATCCAGCCATGAATGACGCCCACTGTTGGGCATAGGCTTCTTCCCTGTCATTACAGTCTTCATAGTCACTTGCTGTTCTTGATGTCCACTATTTTCCAGCGCCTTTTCTGATCTTATCGACCCATTATTTTATACCTGAGTTAAACTTTTGTAGAGAACATTATCTGCCATTCCTGCCTAGTCATAGCAGTGGACTCCGAAACGGCTGCTGTGCTCAGAATAGGTGGGAACATCGGATCAATGGATGTTTGATCAATAAATTGCCGTGTCTCATGCCGGTGTGCTTGGCTGGGTTATAGACTAAAGTTTGGCCCGACTGTGGTAGTTTTCTATTTCTGTTTGGTGGAACTATGTGCTTTGGTTGTCGTATTAGGAACTTGTGAATTTTGCCCACAGCTAGCTATTATTTACATACTTAGGTACTTCATATGATCAGTTAATTCAGTGGTACCTATAGTTATGTGCAATTTTAGCTTGGAATCTCCTTATATTAATTGCTATTATGCTTTTAAAGATATTCTAAGACTGATAATGGTTACAAGATCATGATTAGGTAAATGATTGCTCTATAAAGCGAAGATCCACAATAAAGTAATGGGCTTCGAATAATTTTATCAAATTTGAGCACATTACTTTCTCAATATTCTCTTTAATCGCGACACTCTGCAACCGCATTGTTTTCTTCCAAGTTCCACAAAGTCTAATTACAGAGTTCCGTTGCAAAGTATCTGTGCCCCCTCACTTGTTTTTTCCTGAACGCTAACTGCCTGTCAGCTCGTTCTATCCAGCGCAAACTTAATCCAAGTTTAATGAACAATACGACAGGCCCTTAATCAAACTTTGGATTTTCCAACTACCAAGTTTTGCAATTTGCAACTTTAAGCGGATCGTAGAGAACCCATTTTGAAGTGGACGCGAGCGGGGCATAAGACGAGTCAATTCTTGAAATCGGAGTTGGAGAAAAACCTATTTAACTGACTTTGATCGTATTATTTTGTTTCTTGTTTTGCTTTTAGATGAGGCATCTTTAAGAGATTTTCTCGAATATTTTTCTCTTCTCATTTATCGGCTAGCTTATACTAGCACAAAAATTCGTTTAGCCTAACATTATAACAACTCAAAACTACATCCCTAATCACTAGGTATGGCGGAGGGGTTCGCATGGCCAATTTTCTATAATGGCGGGTTGCATTTCGTATCTTTGAAAGGTCGAGTGCCGACATTTTTTGCAACTACGCCCCTCCCCTAGCGAGGGCTGGCTTCGATGAAAAAATACACACAAATGTTATATAGGAGAGCTATGTATCAACTGTGCGCTTTATTCTTTGTGTGACGCAAAAACAGTTTTTAATTCTCTTTTCCTGGAATTCTCCAAGATTTTTTCTCGCCAAAGTTTTTCCCTAACATTTTGATCTAAGAAAGAGATCCTAAGTACCAACCTTCTTTAAGTTGAGCTTCTCGAGCTACATACGCGCCCATTGCCGAAGAAGTCCAAAAACGAGTCCTGATGTCGATGTCATCGGATAACGATGAGGAGAACATCATCATCATCACTTTCTTTCAAATCGGTCCCTCAATACTGAGAATCGTAACCATACATATACAATGGTTCTCCACTCATTACGGTCATGCGTGCCTGCAGCCTTCTTTAGGGCATCGGACCAGCCAGCGTTATTGGTGTTCTGCTTCTTGCCCCTCTGTTTACTAGCCCAAAAATATCTGCTTTTCTAGATTATCTCATGATTACCGCATAATGTGACCAGAAAATTGGTATTAGTATCATGTGGACTTGACTGACTTAGCTGGGAATGTCAGTCTTCACATCAGCCGTCTTCCTGTTATGGCACTAGCTTGGAACAGATTTAGGATCAATCTAGTATAATCCGTGCGGGATCAGAATGGGATAATACCTTTTGGAACTGAGAAGCTCGCGGTCCTGTAGCGTCAGCATTTCGGCAAACTCTAGTTGTCTATGGCAAACTCGCGTCGAAACTTGCTTGTGTTTTCGGTGCGCGTGGGTGTCTGCTCGAGTTTTATCACGTTTTATTCAATTAATGCAATAACATTGAATCCTTTTAGATTACAAACATTGAACATTTTTGTGTATTTCCAATTTCATAACCCTATGATAGAACGTAGAACAATTTTTTTTTTCTCACGCTACTCGTGACCTGTCATTTTCGATTCAGTTCCAAAAGGTATTATCCCATTCTGATTCCGCACGGATTATACATATATGTATTTGGAGGTGTCAGTAGATATTGTACAAATGCAAATACAAATCTCTTTATAGAATAATAAGAATGCTTTACAATATTAAAATATTTCGGTGAGTTGGCCAACTATTACCTACAGTGACCATATGGCCGTATTGGGGGTGTGTGTAAGTGTATGTGATATTTTCTCACTTTTCTCGCAAGTTATTTGCTTATTATTTGCCTTCTTACTCAGAACTGTAGCATATCGATCTTGCTCGAAGTCGCGCGTTTCCCGACGCTGGCACGTCATCGTGTCTCAGATGTTTGACAGCCAACATCGCGGCCCCCTCTCCCGGCTCCTCCGGATGACGTCACACTCTCTGGAGACCGCCCAGAGGATCTAGAAAATTTGCTGTTGCCAATATAAGATTGATTTTGGCAACTAGAGATGTATGGCGAAAAATGCCATTCGAGAAACGACGATACGGTTGGCTTTTTGTTACAAAAAGTTTTTGAAAAAGTAACAGGCTGCTTAAATTTGGAGCCAACGATAAATGTCCCACTAGCTAAGCATAAGCTTTCTCAAAGTTTGGGTTTACTGATCACCACGCCACCACTAAAACAAAGGCACGCCATTTCTGAAGACAGTAACTAGCTTTGTAGATACTGTCCCACTCCATAAACATGTTTGAAATATTTCCATATCTAAAAGTACTAGACAACGTTTCATACTCTCCTTTTTATACTTCTCGCAAAATCGTCAAATGTTACACTGTCGAAGGGAAACGTTTGGCATTACGGTCACTCCATTTTCAATCGCCTTAACTTCTCTCCCTTCTCCTTTCATTCTCAACCCTACTCTTTAGACTTTAGGGTTGGTTGTTGAGGTTCGGAAGGTTGTAATATAAAGTGGTTTACAGCTGAATGCGCAAGGATATCATTAATCAGCTAGTAGTCGCGACAGTGCAGCGACGTCGGCATCGCGGGCACTTTTTTTTTCTTATTGCGCCCTTAGATTGGATATTGGACAAGATTTCCTGGAGCAAGCCGGGTGTTTCTGGGTGGCCGCTGGGTTTTCTTGAGACTAGAGCTTAGGGGAAAATAATTGGGGGAATGTGTGGGTAATTAATTGTCTGTTTGGAGAAATACGCGCTTTTGTTTTCACTTTTCTTGAAATTTTCTTCTAATTATAAAAGTTATTGTTGGTACTTTAGTATATTATTATGTATAAATGTAGGTATGTATAACGGCAGGCAGATTCTAGTTTGCTGATGTATAAGTTATTGTCAGTACTAGGTATGTATAGCAAACAGTTGCTACAAATTGTGAAATAGAAGCTCACTTTTTTACACTTGCAGGGCACTTAACTAGCTCCTGTGTAAAATTTTCTTTTACATGACTCTCCTTCGAACTTTTATCTGCTGATTCAAAACTCCCCTTTTTCTTTTCCCTTTTAAAATCGATAGGCCCTCTCTCTGAATACAGAGCGATTTACATTTCAATGCATAATTTAGCGTTATGTACACTCGGAAGGAGGCAACGTCTCTTAAATACCATAACATAATAAATAATACCCAGAAGATTAATAAAAATACAGTTCGTATTTACTTACCTCGAGAATTTAATTTAAAAACTTCGTCGATATGAACACAATAGCGTCAAGGGTAACCCGCCTGTACTGACTTCAAATCAATACACAGGGTCCGGTCCTACTAGATTTTAGTAACATACCCTACTATGTAATTCAGTTTGAAGTGTTCAAGTAGTTTGGATAAGTCGCTCGTATGTAGAAATCCTCACACGAGCGGACCTTCTTTCGTATTATATAGGGTGCCAACTTTGTGGAAATACTCGGAATAAATATCACAGTGTTATCTCCTCCCCCAGTCACTGTTCGCACTCCATCCGGCGAATAATCCCTCCGAGAGAAGAGCGAGTGGGGAGAGTGTCCTTTTTCTTCCCTTTTTTCCCCTTTTTGTGAGTCTTTGTTTGTGGATTGGTCTGGGGTGGACTATGTATGGTGAGGCTGAACGACGAAGAAATAAAGTGTTGAAGAAATAAAACTGTTAATACAGGCCTTAGAACCCAGCAGATTATTGATTACTTGTATTCATACACCTTATACATATTTGTAGAGAAGTAATCGATGTTCTGCTGGTGTTAAACTGCTAGCCATACGATATAGTTTAATAGGCAAATATTTTATAGGCTAAAATGGAAAAAGCCATACGTCCAGGGGTGCAATTCTCAGAAAATTTCGAATTAAAGATTCTGCGAGAAAAATATTAACAAGTCGCATTCGAGACTCCCGAGAAACAGCCCCCAGTAATGGACCAATGAAGAATATCTTCTGAAACTACAATTCTCTTGGTACACTTGATATTCACTGACTTAAAATATCTCGATCATTTCGTAAACAAATCAATAACAAACCAGCACCAAATAGCCTCGCAAACTGATCGATTGCGCGGAAAATCGTTCGCCGATTCATCCCAAATATTATGACAGTAACCGAGCATCGAATAACGAGACAATCGATTTCCAAACATCTCGACTCACGCCTCGTTTAGGCCCGCAGGGAAAGACTTAATATCTCGGACTTCGGAATTAACGTGAATTCTACAGAAGAAGACCTTTGATGGAGATCAAGATGTTAATACAGGGCGCTCTCATATCGATAGAGGAACTTTAAGAGGCTTTCTACTAATCATTACAAACAACTTGTACACACGACAGCACGTGGACCCTTACACGCTAGCACTCTACTCGGTTACGTTACGGGCGACTTTCCAACAAAAGTGTACACTCTGACGTGCTGTCGTGTGTACCTACTACTTAGGTATTATAAGGGTAGTCAGTCACAGTACTTGTGACAGTACTGCACCAAATGTATGAAACAGCAGATACCTTTTTTCCGCTTAATTTCTTTAGACACATTATTTTTGGCCAATTTTTGTATTTTCTATAATGTCCCAGGCACTGCAGCGTCCGTGTGGTCACATAACCCATTTATTGCGAATGCAGGTGCCACTGGCCACTGGAAAGTACAAAGTTTATCTATCATTGCATATTTGAAGTCATTTAACTTTGCAATATTCATCGATCCCTAATTTACCCGCACTGTTCTTCTGCTGTATTTAAGTTCTGCTCTAGACGTTTGATAGATCGGTCCCGGGGGACTCGAGATAGGAAAACAGTAGCCGATTGCACTGGGCTATTGAACAATACTGTTCCTGGGACAGTCCACAGTCGCAGGGGATGCAGTAGGGAGCCTTGGAGGATTGGGTCCAACCGTCGGCTTATAGAGCCGTCATTCACGCTTTTCTGGTTTGTTTTGTATCTATGATATTGAAACTTGAATAGAAATACGTACTGTTTTTATGTGGACTAAGGTACTAGACAAAAATACATTTTGGCATAGTTTAGCGGATCATTCTTCAGATCAAAATGCACCTTTCTAATAGGAAACACCTTGAAATTGTGGGAGTGGGCGACCCACAACAAATTTCACACCTCAGCTTACTTATTTCTTGTCGTGTCGTGTCTTTATGGATAGATGTGCCACTACGTGTCTATAAACTCGAAGGAATAAGTCACAGTGATTGTCAAATCATCAAAAAAGGAAGATGCACTATATCTAGCCCTGTAGGCCTAACTCTGAAGGGTTCTCGGCATTTCTCTACGCTTGCCATAAATATAACGTTTAGAGCGCAGATAAAACATCACCCTGCTATAGCGCAAAAGGAGCCAGCGCTATCGTAGACAAAATGGTACATTGTTCAGAATCTAAATGTTTACAGAGTCTTGACCAAAATCGACGTCCACCCGTATTTGCGAATAGAGTCCATTTCGGAATTGCATCAGCCATATTAAACATGTTAGTGGGGCCATATTAAACATCTGCATTATTGTAGAATTATGTCCAGAGTCCAGAGTCTAGAGAAATATAGAGTCTTGGCCAAAATCAGCGTCCCATTTGCGGGGTGAGTCCATTTCAGAATTGCATCATCCTGGTATAGATTGGACTACAAAAAAGTGTCTAAATTACTGTGGAAACATAGTCCCACATATCCGCGTCCCTTTTGCGGAGTGAGTCCATTTCGCAACTGCATCAGCCCGGCGTGGGGCCACAAAAATTTATAAATTATTTCAGGAGCATATCCATAGTCCCAAATAATATAACCTAGGTACAATCTTAGCCAAAGTCTTCGTCCCATTTGCGGAGTTAGTCAATTTCGGAATTGCATCAGCCCGGTATAGAGTGTGGCCACAAAAAGCGCCTGCACTGGTCTCGACCAGGATGACTAATGATGTGAGACGCGGGAACTTGGAACTGCGGAGCTTAGAGGAGGTACAGAGGTGAAACTGAATACTATGATTAAAGATGTAAAATAATGTGCTTAGCTTTACCGATTTAAAACTATTCACATTTTATATTGAACTGTAAAACATCTAATAACCATATTTTACTAATTAATTTCCAGTCAATTTTATATTGATTTACCGTTAGACTGTTACCGTTACCGATATACTGGTAGTATCAGCATCTTGGTAATAAGCGTAAACAAAAATTATTGCGACGCAACTCGTGACAAAATCAACCGCAAAAAATACAGAAGTGCTCTTCAAAGCTTTAAAATCTTTGGATTTAAACGTAAACACTGCACATTTTGTATTGAGTAAATGCGTTCACTTACTTTTATTTATGTCGGTGTAGTCGACTTGTTTGGTTTTTACGGAAATCTTTAGTTATCTCAAAAAATAACTTTATAAGTGATGTAACTTATTCTTGAAGAAGCTCGCTCTCGGCACGCTACCTTAGCTGCGCTGGGGCTCGGTGCTGGGCGCATATCTGCCAGTCGCACTGATGCTACTGTATCTCCATTACACCAAGCGTAGTCGGAGGTTTCGAAAAATACCCGAGACCGCCGTCCGTAGACAATAACACCGGCTTAAATTTCGATTACTGAACCTGGCATGGAGGATCAAACGGGCCGCTTAAGGCTTGGCTCCAATATTATATAATTTAATAACTACTATGTTTTTTCCAACAACAAAAACCGCAAGATTCCTTTGAGTTAACAAGCGTGAAGTTGTAAATGTATCAAATCCTTATGGTACCTTACCCATGCAGAGTTTCTGCGTTTCAAGCTTCAATGGAAGGAAGACTTGTCCGTTATTTAAGCCAAGTAAGCACCAATCTGGCAGTAAAATGTAGGCTAAAACTAAAACAGGAAAAATTACACTTTAACTGAAGGAAAATAAGAACTGAGGACGAAATGTGTCTTTTTTTTCTAGAAGCAGTTGAATTAATGCGGCTGAATGAAAACCTACCTTTTCTATTTCAAAACGAACGCATCCGACTCTGTCCGTTTTCAATTCACTTCAACTCCAACTTTAGCCAAGAAAACGGAACAAAGCCGGTCTCTACTACTCTGTATCTAAACCGATCCTTTGCAGCCGAGAAAAATAGTAGGAAATCCATTTATAACTGTCACCGAGGCTCCTTGTTAAATGCATACAATAGTTGAGCGTTTTTAAGAGCCGTACAATGACGACATGGCTAAATTAAAAGTTTTTTCGTTAGGTTGGTAAGGCGACATTGCGCGGATACGATGCTTGGCTATTTTGATGCTGTACCGTCAAAATAGGAAGCTCTTTTTTGGAAAATCTTTGAAAAAGTCTGGAAGTCTTGGCTAAAAGTTGACCGTACAACCCCAAATTTTCGGTTGATTACAAGTTCATTCAAACAATCATTCATGATCACAAATTATGCACACTGCAAAGAACTAAAAGTTCTTCTGTTAATTTGCTACCATACGAGTATAAATAAAAACAGGAATATTTAAAAAGCTTCAGACTTGTAACTTTAGCAAAACTTGGCACCGATGTTTTTGCAGTCGGTACGCCGGGGTACGTCATGTGACAGAAGTTTGTAAAGACACATTTAAGTGGAAAAAAATCAAAATTAATGATATCGGTGGCAGCTAGTGGGGCACACGACTGACTGAATGCGGAGCTTTCAACCGTGCTTTGTGCTGTGAATTTTAGGTTGGCGTTTGTGGACGTACTTTTTGCTACGGCTTACGAACTCTTATTAAGTGCGATTCTCGAACTTATGTTACCCAATTAAACCCCGTGAAGCAAAATTCTAGCTAATTTTACTTACTTAAAAGACCACTGGTTGTGAAATGTACTTTTAAATAAATGCGTAGGGATAATCTAAATAAAAACTGCGTGCCCTGAATCTCGCCTCAACCCTTATGTCAAGCGTTTCCGTGCAAGAATGCGTGTAATTTAGTTTCGATACTCAGATTTAGCAGACTGTCCTACATCGAATAAATAGAAGCATATGTGAGTAAAGGGGTACATACAGGGTACAGCACTTCCTTCGTTTACTCAACTGTTCTTCCATCCAGCTCAATTAACTTGGATCCTTTCATTCAATCCATTCGTTATTCGTTCTACAGTACCGTAAGAAAACTGGATCCAAATTATCGAGGCCAACATTTCGTTTTCTTGAAAACCATCCATTTGTGCGTAACACTATTAGTGTACTTGTTTGTATTGGCATTAACTTACCCTTGGTAAGGTCAGCTAACAACCCACCATTAGTGACGTAATATAAGGTGTTGTTTTGTAAAGTTACACCCGACTCAGGGGTGATTATTTACACGATACTGAAGCCAAAACAATAAATAAAAATAATTCTGTGAAAAATACCCAAAAATGCATTAAATTTTGGCCTTCCTAACTATTATAATATTTACTATAACTATACATATAGGCACCTACTTTTTAGAAAAAAAAAACTTATTTTTCGTTTCAAGCGTTACTAAAACTATCGTCCCTGAGTCGGGTGTCACTAACCAAAACAACACCCTGTATATCAAAGTTTTACATCTTGTACGGTCAGTGACACGGTAGGATATCCCATAGTAGCTCTTATTTCAAGCAGCATAAGTGCGTCAATAAAACAGAAAGGGTATCGTAGCGTGTCGCTGACTGTTTCGGAGACCGTCAAGTCGTTGGTCATCAAGCCGGCAAGTTCCATCAGAGCGTCGTGGCGTATCAACTCACACTAACTTACCAAATAGCTCAGACGCGTCTAAAATAAACCCCGAAAAATAATGGAGAAGTAGCGCTAGCTATTATTGTTGCCTTACTAATGAGGCATTCTCTAGAACAGTGTTTTTCAACCTGTGGGTCGCGACCCTCTGGAGGGTTGGTCACGAGAGGTTTTTGCAGTGTTCCAGTGGATTGCGTCATGAAAATGCTTGAAAAACACTGCTCTATAGCAGCGTTTTCCGATCCGGGATCCAGGGGCAAGGTGTTTCAACTCCTTGTTGGTTCTACGACTTCAGTTGTAGTGGAACTCATAGTTAGCTTTTTACAGTTATAGGATGAATTGGCATATCAAGGGGCGATAGGTGACTGGATGTTAGAGATCCATCTAGATCATCGCATAAGATCCTAGATTCGGCTTTGGTCGTTCATACTCTCGTACCTATATCTAAAACGAGCGTAGACCAAATCAAAACAAAGGCAAATCCTAACTACTGGGGACCACTCTTGAAAATGGTTGAGAAACGCTTCTCTATAGAGCAGCTATAGTATGACCTCCGGACCTCGCCCACGGGCTATCACTTTGATTGACCTATCGGGCGCATCTCGGCACGGTGGCAGCCTTCAGGGGGCTTATTGTCGGGAATCTCTCATTCGACATATCTCGAAGGAAAAATCACAATATGTCATTTCGATCTCGACTGCTCCCGATCACTCAAGTCATGTCGAGCGAAAAAGGCAAAGATCTCGCAGAAATGTCGTGCCTTATGTCGAGGATGACTTCGTGAGATTTTTCCTTCGAGATGTATCGAATGCGAGA